>CM059601.1:62457500-63826250 GCA_030412105.1 Cyclura pinguis | reverse complement strand
ACTTGCAGCTCAAAAGCTAATGGAGGATTTCAGAGCCTAGAAACCTGTTATTCCCAGAAAACTGTGCATGTGTTTGTAACATCTGTATGCCTCTTGTTCCTCAAAGAGAGAGTGTAATTATTTTCACATGAAGCCTGCAAAGCAGGTTGAACAGACTCATTATTTCAGTATGATTCAGAGCCAAGAAATAGTCCCAAAAGATGAAACTACCATGTCAGATAGCACTCAGTGAGCTACTGGGGTACAGCAGGGGCCAATTACAGGGAACGCTGTGGCCAGTGACACAACTAAACTCAAGATGAAAGGACATTCAGCTGTTGATGTGCTCAGAGGCAAAAGGAAAGTTTGAACATGGACAGCGCACATTATAGTATACGAATCAGAGGATAGTAAAAGAGTAAAACAAGACAAAGAATGCATAATTACTGTAATACTTGGGGTGAGTGAGCTGATGCGGACAGGAATGGGACATTTTCAATCAGATAATTACAATTATAGGAAATAAAAATCTATGAAGAAGTGGGGTGGCATTAATAGGAAGGAGAAATGTAGCAAACACAGTCAAAGGATATAATGCAAAGTCTGACCTAATATCATGACTTCAGAGAAAACCCATCAATAAGCACAATCCAAGTTTATGCTCCAACTACAGATGCAGAAGAGGAAGAAATCAAAAGATTCTACATTGCAGTCCCAAAGGAAATTGATCACAAACCAAAACAGAACATGGTGGTAATTGTAGGCAATAGGAATTTAAAAGTAGAAAACACAGCAGAATCAAAAATTGTTAGAAAATTTGGCTTAGGATCAAGAAATGAAACAGAAGACAGACTGACTGAATTTTGCAAGGCCAATAGGGTGTTCATCACAAACACATTCTTCGAGCAACTCAAGAGGCAAGTGTATTCATGGACATCACCTGATGCCCAACATAAAAATCAAATAAACTACATCATTGGAAGCAGAAGATGGAGAAGCTCCATTCTCTCTGCAAACATAAGACCAGGAGCAGATTGTGGCACAGATCATAAACTGCTAATATCAAAAATCAGGGTAAAAGCTAAGAAAAACACTAAACCAACTACTGTGCCAAAATACAATTTAAAGAACATCTCTGTAGAATTTAAAGATAATTGGAAAATAGATTTTGCATTATTAAGCCTAACTGACTGGAAGTCAGAAGAACTGTGGACTGAAGCCACAAACACATCAGGAAGGAATGCAAAAAGAAAGCCAAAAAAAAGAGAGAGAGAGAGAGAGAGAGAGAGAGAAGCCTCACTGGATAACAGATGAAACTCTTCAAGAACAGAGGAGAATGAAAAGTAAAATGTGACAGAAATAGAGTCAGAACCCTGAATGCAAATATTCAATGACTACTGAAAACCAAATGTACAGCTACAGGATGGGGGATACCTGGATCAGCAGTGCTACATTTGAAAAGGGATTATTGTTGATCGTAAGTTGAACATGATCCAGCAGTATGATTCTGCAGCAAAGAAGGCAAATGCTACCTCAGCTTGCATTAATAGAAGCACAGTTTCCAAGTCAAGGGAAGTAACAATCCCCTATATTCTTCACTGGTCAGGCCTTATCTTACTGTGTTCAGTTCTGGGGCCTCATTTTAAGATAGATATAAACAAGTTGGAGTGAGTTCAGAGAAGGGCAACAACAATGATAAGAGGCATAGAGAAGAGTTGAAATAGCTGGACATGTTCAGCTTGGTGAAGCGGAGGTTGAGGGGTAACATGATCGCACTCATGAAATACCTCAAGAGCTACCACAAACAGGAGGACGCTGGTTTATTCTATGCTGCCTCTGAGGGTAGAACTAGGTCTAAAGCTTTGAAGTCAGAGGAAAGTTGATTTCAACTTAACCTTATAAGTAACTTCTTGACAATGGGAATGGCTTGGCAATGGAACCAACTGCCTAGAAAGGTGGTAGGATCTCCTTTGCTGGATGTCTTCAAAAAAAGGCTGAACAGCTGCCTGCTGGGGATGCTTTAGCTGGAGATCCTGCATTGGACCTGATGGCCCACCGTTCCCCTCTCAAATCTATCACTCTGTGACTTGTGTGGAGGGACAAGGAGAACTACTGTAATAATCAATGCAAAGAGATAGCATATAACAAAAAAGGAAGAATAGGAGACTTCCTCCACAAGATAACCACAGGAAATTTAAACCAAGAGTGGGGATGCTCTACAACCAGCAGGGGAACACATTACATGACCAAATTGAAATAAAAAAACTGATAGAAACAATACACCAAAGAAATATATAAACGAGATTGAAGGATGATGAACTCATTCAAGGAAGCACGATTTGAAGATGAGCCTCCAATTTTAGAAAGTGAAGCTGCACTCAGAGCACTTAGAAAAAATAAATGACCATGAACAGATAGCATACCAACAGAGCTGCTTCAAGCTACAGAAACAGAATCTACTCTAGTTTTAACTAAAATTTGTCAACAAATATCGGAAACAGAAGAATGGCCCACAGATTGGAAGCATGAATAATATAATATTAATTCATAAATTCTGTCCTAAAGCATATTTATTTCCCATGTGTACAATCACTGAAATATTGCTTGACTCTTAAAACCTTCTCTATATGATTTATTTTTATTTTGATAGCTGCCACATATGTAAATGAAGTATGTTCAAGTAAGATTTTTGGCCTGTTTCTTCTTATAGTTCCATCCATTAATTTCTTTATTTATATCCCACCATTCTCCCTGGCTGGGACTCAAAGCAATTTACAAAAAGACAAAATACAATAAAGCACATATAATTAAAAACATACAAAATCAAGATTAAGACAGCATTAAATCACAACAGAATTAAAAACAATTAACATCTTGCTTTAAAATAGATTTAAAACAGCACAGCATCATGAAAGCCATTTTTCTTAAAATCTGTAAGCTTGCTGGAAATGAAACGTCTTATCTAGTCCCCAAAAGGAAAATGAAGAAAGAGGCATCCCAACTTTCCTAGGGAATGAGTTCCAAAGTGTGGGAGTAGCCACACAAAAGGCCTTCTCCTATGTTTCCACCAGCCATGCCTGCGAAAGTGACGTGCCTCCACTGCTAGAGAGATGTGCCTCCACTGCAATTCTCAGCACCCAGGCAGGCTCATATGGGAAAATATGGTCCTTCAAACAGCCTAGACCTGAGCTATTTAGGGCTTTATAGGTCAAAAACAGCACCTTGAATTGTACCTGGAAATAGACCAGCAGCCAGTGGAGCTTTTGCAACAAGGGAGTTCCCTGTGCGCTCCCTGTAACCACCACCCATGATTAATCTCACTGAGGATCTTTGGGCTAGTTGAATTTTCCAAACATTCTTCAAGAGTGGCCCCACATAGCGTGCATTACAATAATCTAATTGGGATGTAACTAAGGCATGTGTCACTATGGTCAAGTCAAACGTCCCTAGGAATGGGTGCAGCTGGCACACTAGCTTTAACGGTGCAAATGCACTCCTGACCACTGCAGAAACTTGAACATCCAGAGTCAGGGTTGAATCCAGAAGTATAGTAGCTCCTTGACCCTCATGAGAGTTCAGGGTGCAGACCCTTCATGAAAGCAACAAATTGTGAATAACTCTCCCACCGCCCAAGTGAGTGCTCCCCCGCCCACTCCCTCTAGAGGATCCCTGCTCTATTTTGCCTGTCACCCACATGCCCTGCCGTTTTTCTGCCAGCGTGGGCAAGTGAGTGGAAGGGAAAACACTTTCCCCTGCTCCGTTCTCCTGCCCATCACTTTCGCCTGCCCCCTTCTTCCTGCTGGTGGGCAAGAGGAGGAAAGGCCTGCATGCATGCCAACCTTTCCCTCTTCCATTCACTTGCCTTTTGCTGGGGTGCAGAGAAGGAAGGTAGCGTGCCTGGCGAAAAGGCCAGGGAATGTGAGGGGAAGAATGGGAGGAGGCAAGCAAGCACCTCACAAATAAGTAAATTCATGAAGGTCAAACCCGCAAATGTGGAGGATGAACTGTACATCCAAGTTGTGGACTTGTGTCTTCAAGGGGAGTGTAACCCCATCCAACACAGGCAACACCTATTCTCAGACCTGCCTTACAACTAACAAGGAGCACCTATCCCTTGTCTGGATTAAGCTTCAACTTATTTGCCCTCATCCAGTCCATTATAGCTGCCAGACACTGGTTTAGCACGGAAATAGCTTCCTTGGAATTAGGTAGAAAAGGGTAATAGAGCTAGACATCATCAGAATGCAAGTGACACCTGCACCCAAACTTTGGACAACCACTTCCAGTGGCTTCATGTAAATGGTACACAGCCTGAGTGAGAAAACAGCCCTGTGGAACTCTACAGGCCTACAGCCAAGGAGTTGAACAGCAGACCTCTGGGTTTGCCCTTACAGAAAGGAACACAGCCAATGCAAAAGTCCATGCTGGAGATACCATGGTATTGAATGCTGCTGACAGGGAGATACTCTGCCCATCTAATTCCTAGCACAGTTCATCCACCAAGACAACCAAAGCTGTCTCTGTCCCATAACCAGGCCTGAAGCCAGATTGAAATGGACCCAGATAATCAGTCTCATTTGGAAATCCCTGGAGCTGGGGGGCCACCACATACTCCAGAACCTTGCCCCAAAACAGGGTGTAAGAGACTGACTGGTAATTATCCCATATGGTGGGGCCCTGGGAGGCCTTAAAAAAGGGGGAGCTCTTTAGGCAGCTTAGAAACATGCCTTACTGGAGAGAGGCATTACACACCAGATCTGAGTAATTTTATCTGCAAAGTGATTAGCAAATTGTTCACAGCTATTGAGCGGTCTACATTCTGCTCTTGTGGGCCAATGTGTAAAAGACCCATAATCACTCAAAACAGCTCTGCTAGACAGCTCTTTGCAGACTAAGAGTGGCAGAGAAAAAAGATGTTCCTGCAGTGCATATTGCCACAGAGTAGGCCATGAAGTAGGCGCTAACCCATGTTAGGTCAGATTTGCTCTAGGTTTTTGGCCAATGCTGTTCTAGTTGCCATCTCACTCATTTCATTGCTGACAGCTCCCTAGAGAACTAGGGGCTGGTTTGACTCTACTCTGTGAGAGGGGATGCTCAGAAACAATTGTGTCCACCACCCTAGTCATTTCTTCATTCCAGAGGTCAACCAGGGATCACCTGCCAAGGCAACAGAAAACTCTCCAAGAGCCAACAGGAATCCATCTGGATCCATAATCCTCCTGGGGTGGACCATCTTAATCAGTCTCCCACCCCTGCAGAGGCTCTGAGCCCCAGTGCATCTAAATCTGACCAGGTAGTAGTCTGTCCATGACAACAGAACTATAGAAAGCTCCTTTATACTTGCAAATCTTTACTTTTTTCCTCCCATAGATCCTTTCCCCACTACTCTCTTTATGGCCCATTTATAAGAACCTTTACAAATTTAATGAGCCCCCCCCGATGTGATTCCCTCCAAAAGTGTTGTAATACAACTCCCATCATCACAAATCAACATACAATAGGGGCTACATATTTCAGTATCTCTGGAGGGAGCCAACAGTTCTGACTTCTCACATTGGTCCTACTATGCACTTAAACACCCTTCACTTCAAGCAAATGCTTCTATATGAACCAGAACTGATCAAAAGCTGTGAAAAGCAGAAACAGCTTTCCACTGTGCACCAAACTGTATCTGGAAATATTTTCTTCCTTTCACAATATCTTGGAGCAAAAAAAAGGTTACCATTAAAAGGGTTGCTGAAAAGATAATATAAGACCAACAAGTTGCTTATTTCTATGACAGAACACTATCAGGTCTCCATTACGATGAAGTCATTTTTACTTTCACATGTTAATATTTATGCAGACTGTTAAGAACAGTAAAATCACAAGCAAATTGTGAAGTGGAAATACAGAGAAGTACTGGATGTGCAGTAGGTGGTGCTGTTGTACATTTTACAACTACAATGTGGTATTGAGTGTGACTGGGATCTTTGGTACCAAATTAAACTGAGAATCACATCAAAGTCACTTTTACAAGATAAGAAGTGCATTCTGAGCCAATTTTGTACGGATGTGTTGGCTGGGGAGTTTGGGAGTTGCAGTCTAGTACATCTGGAGTACATTATGTTGGGGAAGGCTAAAGACTAACAGATAGTACTTTCCTCCCTACAGTCCTTGTTTCTGAAGTCTGATACACAGCTGTACTTACCACTCCGATTCATTTAAAAAAATCATCCAAGACAGTAACCATCACTGTATCTTACATTAAATCCTTACATCAATTATGCATTTTGCAAAAATAGTACAGACCTGCTATTGTAACTGCAATTTAACAGGTAGTTCTGCCAAGTTCCATTATTATGAGAGTGGAATAAAAACATCAGAAGGAGATTAAAGGCTCTCCCTCTATCTCAGCTGCCACTGCTATGGCCTTGGACGGAGAGAAGAAGAGACAGTATCTGCTGGGCTTAATCTCCTCCTGCACTGCCATCCCCTCTTCCTCTAAAATGCCATCTAATGTGATGGCACTGTATCATCATCATCATATTATTATTGCATTCTTGCCACTACTCCTTCCCTCCCCTTCCTAGTTTTTTGAACCACTACCACATTCTGTCTTGAGGACAAAAAAGACTCCCAGTATTATATTGTGCCTGTATACGTCTTATTTAGCTCCAGGTAGGTGCATAGAGACAGCCAGCATGTTGTAGTGGTTTGAGCATTAGACTAAGACCCTGCAGACCAGGATTTAATTCGCTGCTCAGTTATGGAAACCCATTAGGTGACCTTGGACACATCACACACTCTCAGCCCCAGAGAACCCTGTGATACATTCATCTTAGGATCACCATAAGTCAGAAAGGACCAGAAGACACACCACCACCATCACAACATGTGTGGAGGGGTTCCCAAACAAGCAGCCCTTGATGCCACCTTCAGCTGCCATCACTCCTCGGACTTAATGAGTGGCAAGCAGGCCACATAAGCACACCTGTGCAGGTATACATTAGTAAACAAAGTAGATATATTCCTGGGCATTACTTCTTTAGCAGAAAATTTGGTACTAGGGATAAGTTAGCACACCACAACCTATTTCAGAAAACTTTTCATTCAGAACTAAAAATATGAGTCTGTGAAACAAGGCAAGTAGGCCAGATAAGCACTGCATAAGTTTAATTTTTTAAAAAAAATCTTCTAGAGCCTACATGAAGATTTCTTCAACGATGCATTTAGGGATTTTTTTTTCTTTCTGCAGCCTCCACTTTTATGGTTTCCTTTTAGGTGGCTAAACTTACAGGTCTCCAATTTTTTAACACACTGGGGACAGCTGGTGACGTAGGCTTGTCTGCTTTTGCTATTCACACTTGCTGAGTAAGGAATTCTAGAAGCAGCCACTGTTTACCTTGCCTGTAGTAGACAGCCACACACAGGATCCCTTTCCTAGACCAGGATCCCCTTCCTTCCTAGAGCAAGCTTCAGGGCATTGGTTACTATGGGCATGCTGCTGCAATGTGATATAAAAGATCTGTGTTTTTCCAGTCCTACTTCCCTATTCTCCCAAGGCTGATGCTGCTGAAAAAAAAATTGCAGATAGGCAGAGGATTAAGAAGAAAAGAGGGTTGGATGTGTGTACAAAGCATCTGTAAAAATGGGCTTCACTGTCAGGCTTTGTTAACTGAGGTATACCTGTATTTGTTAACATTATCGTGTTTATATGTCTATCCCAAGAGATGGAATCAGTAAGTAGCCTCATGCAGGCTGGAAAGTTTGAATACTGAAGCTTTGAATAGTGAAGCTTTGCTTGCTAGTAGGGACTGACGGTGGTAGCCCAGATGAAGCGCTGAAGAGGGTCCCCTCACTCCCCATGCCTGTCTTTGCTGGTACTGCCACGCTGACTGCAATAGTCCTGCCCCAAGGTACAGTGGGTGTGGGGCTGGCAATGTGTATCACTAGTAATTTAACACACACCACCAGGTCCAACTATCTCGCCATTCTCCACCATCATCAGCTGAACTGCATCAGCTGCAGTGGGCTCTGACATTTGCCCAAGTACACTGCGTGCTGACATCAGGCTTATTCATAACAATTTGGAAGTGTGCACAATTTAGAGGATTAAGACACAGGCCCCACTACATTGCTGAACCTGTAAGAATTGAAAACCATACAACTATGCTAGAGTTAAGCAAAAGCCCTTTCAAGATTGAGACATATAGTGATGAACATTCTAAATTATGTCTGTTTCAGCCTTTACTTGCCATTTTTAGACTGGAACTCCCAGAATCCCCCAGCCATCTTATTCCACCCAATAATGAAAAAGAAGCTTTTCTAAAATGTTTTGAAACAAGCAAGGAAGAAGGCATTTACTGAGGAAATTAAACAATACGACTTGTATGCTTCTATAGGCAGCATCACTGTTCCAGGCAGTCCATTTTCTGTCTGCCCTAAGGCCCTCAGAAGCTTCTCTAAATTTCCCTTGATCCTCTTGGGCACTCCTTCCTAGTCCTACCTCTTCCCATTGCTACCATCAGTGGGCTGAAAGGAGCTTGTTGTTGTTATTGTGTGTCTTCAAGTCTGTGTAACTTATGGTGAGCCTAAGGTGAAGCTATTGTGGGGTTTTCTTGGCAAGATTTGTTCAGTGGAGGTTTGCCATTGCCTTCATCTGAGGCTGAGAGAGTATGACCTGCCCAAGTTCACTAAAGGGGTTTCCATGGGCCAGCAGGGCTTCAAATCTTGCTCTCCAGAATCATAGTCCAAGACTCGAACCACTGCATTATGCTGGCTCCCTAACAGAAGCTAGTCCTGCCTAATCATCTGCATAGTGTCTCAACCATACAAAGAGCAAAAAGGACAGGTTGCTTACCTGTAACTGTGTTTCTTCGAGCGGTCTTCTGTGAAGTCACACAAAAGGGTTTACACGCCTGTGCAAAAAGAGCATTTGGAACCTTCTCGAAGCCTAGGAGTAGGCATTTTGGCAATTGACCCCTCCCCCATCCTCCTGGGGAATAAAAGGCCCCTCCCTGTATAACGATCAGTTCCTTCACCGCTGGAGTAGCAGCATGGGAACCAACCACCCAGCAGGACATAATGTGGGGAGGGTGGGTGGGGTTATGTGACTTCATAGAAGACCACTCGAAGAAACACAGTTACAGGTAAGCAACCTGTCCTTCTTCTTTGTGGTCTCTGTGAATCACACAAATGGGAGACTAGGAAGCTGTCCTGTTTGGAGGAGGGAATGCCATGCTTAAAATTCTTTTTACTATCATCACAGATATCAACAATTACATTTTCAATTATTTTTTGTCCACACACACACACACACACATATATATATATATATATATTTCAATAAACTGTAGCAGTATCTTCACCATGCCAATAAACTAAAATTTATTTATGCCAAGGACTCATTTCTGCATTCATTTTCAATTTTTGATTTTTTTTCATCACAGAAGAAAATAAAACTGTTCTCCCAAATACTGCATCATTTCTTGCTCTGTTATCTACCCTACAAAGAGAAATAAATGTCATTGGTTGTGACCACTGATCAGCTTTGCATATGTAATGTAGTTGCATACCATGGAAAGAAAACAACGAATGTAACCATACAGCTTGTCGACTGGGCCCTTATAGAAACTAGAAAGTATTCCTTCCTTCCTTCCTTCCTTCCTTCCTTCCTTCCTTCCTTCCTTCCTTTCTGTGACAAACCAGATTCCCACTGCTTTGGAACACAATAAAAAATAAGCAACCTTTTTGTTTTACTAATGCAAGAATCACGTTCTCCAAAAAAACAGTAATACACGTCTAGCATCAAGGCAATGCAATCTTTTCTCCAAATCAGTTACTGGGTTTTCCATGTATGCAGGTAGTACAATGTCCTGGTTCAATGAAATTATGACTCCACCTTAGATCAAAGCGTAATATTTGGCCTTAAAAACAACTTCCTTTTATGCAGAAACAAGTATGGTGCTTCTATTCTAAATGTACATAATTCGCAGGCTCTCTTAGCATAGGTTTTGCCACTAGAAAAATAAAATCTCCAAAGAGAACAATCAGAAATCACAGTGATTTAGTGTCAGTGATTTAAAGGCTTTATGTGTACGTTGTAACAGTACCACATTCAAAAACCCATCCCCGTACTGGTAGTCGTACTGGGAGGTGTAAATGTTTATAACCTGGAGAAAAACTCTTAACTGTAGGGTCCATAAAACTAGAAAGTTTTCCTTGTTGCTGAAGATACCAGAAAAATGCTGACAAATAACACTTTACCTACCAACAAGATAGATTTTCTGCGAAAAACAACATATACACGGTACCGCATAATTGGAAATTGATCCCGTTGTCCTTTTAAGTAGGAACAAGACTTCTTCATTTCAGGCAAACCATTTAGACATGGGAGGTTTGTGAACAGCCAAAAAAATTTTTTTTTCTTGAAAGTTGAGGTGACCTCGTACCAGAATGTGAGCACCTGCCGTGAGACCTCAGAGGCAAGGGTGGTGTCCTTCGCCGACACCTCATTGGAGAAGTTATCTCACAAACTCACGTTGCCGGGATCTCGACTGTCTAACCTCAGGGGATCTCAACTCTCGGCCCCATGTTATGGACCCCACAGAAAGGATAGGTGAGGAATCCATGATCTCCCCTTCAGAAGCCACACAGACTTCTTCAGTCTTTCTAGATGGTACCGTGTCTGTATTCACATCTTGGGCAGTCATGCAACGTGCATTCCCTGCCGCAGTACTCAGTACTGTTGGAGACAGGGATCGAATTGAAGCAGGAAGACTAGGCTGCTCTACTGTTTTTGATTTCTTTGATGGTCCTTCATATGAAGAGTCCTTCAACCTCCTCTTCTTCTCTTTGTCTTCTGTTTTCTGTTGGGAACAGTACAGCTTGTTGTCTTTTGTTTTCAAATAGATCCAACACAGTACTGTTCATTGGAGGAATATGTTACTTATTCCAATCTCATTCAAGCTTCATCTGTGGCAAGACAAAGGTGTTCTGTTGAGTGCACCTGCCAAAAGGTTTTCTGTCCCTGGTAGATGAACTGTAGAGTGGACGATCTTCTTCAAGAGGCAGAAATGAATTGCTGACATCAGTAACACAAGCGACCAAGTCCCTCCTTATTTATTGATATAGTATATCACTATTGTTAATATGGAGGATGAGTCCTAAGTGCACGTCACTCACTCCTCCTTCTGGCTCAAGTTATCACTAGCAAAAACACTGTTTTCCATGACAGCAAGTTAATGTCACACTTTGCCAGAAGTTCAAACGGCCTGCAAGTCAATCGCATTATCAAGAAGTTCAAGTCCCAACCTGGTACAGGAGGTTGGACTGGAAGGCATAAATGCTTATAAGCTTGTAAAAGTGTCTTAATCATACAGTCCAGAAACAAGGATGGTCTTACTTCTTGTTGTAAATGCCAGGAAATTGCTGCCACATAACACAGCATTGATGGGAATGATAGCCTGTCAGATACCAACAAGGCGAGGAACAAGAAGATATCCACGGTACCGCAGGTCCACCAGTCAATATCATTGCCTCGTTGATAAGCACAACAGCTTCTCCCATTTATATGCATACGATCTCAATGTTGAAGGTTTGGGTGCAGTGAAAAGAATTCTCCATATCAGATGTGTGAATTCCTTTACTTCAATCGGGGAAAAAACCGACCGGGTCTTGAACTCGTGACTGAAAGCTCCGCAGCGTCAGGCCCTGACCACTCAGCCATCCTGGTAGTTCCATACCGTCAATCATGGAGACTGAATGTCGGGATGGAGGACGGTATTGAAGTGGATACTCAGTAGGTCTGGTCTGTAGGAAAGCATCATATGCCGACCTTTGGACACTTGCAGAAGTACTGCAAACAAATTATTTAATTTTATGTTACTACTACTACTTCTTCTTCTTCTTCTTCTTCTTCTTCTTCTTCTTCTTCTTATTATTATTATTATTATTATTATTACTATTACTATTATTATTATTTAATTTACTGTTCAGATGATGCTATGACGAGCTAGTTATCAATATGCAGAAACAGAATGATACCTTTCCGTTGCAAGTAAGTTGCCACCGCTGACAATCATTTGGTGAATACCCCTGGTACTGTAGTTATACCAAAAGGGAGGAGCCTGAGTCAACAAGCCTGATATCCTATTAAAAGGCTAAAATCTATCCAACACAGGCATCATCAATATCAAGGTTACCATTCGAAACAGCTTCCTCTGTATATAATGGTTGACACCTCTGAGATCCAGTATAGGGTGCGGGCCACCGTTTTGTTTTGTTTTTTTTCCGACACCAGAATGTCAAGAATGTTGTAAGCAGGAGCAATATTGGTATCTACTCTGGTTTGATGACAACGTGCACCAAGCTTAGGCACCGAGCTCAGGTATTCAATTTAGGTATCCAGCTTAGGTATTCAGACTCTAGGCTAGTTACCAAGAGTCTTAGAGCTGTCCGTTCACTAGCTCTTCTTCCCGAAGTTATAGCTACTAGAAAAACAGTTTTTCAAGATAGTAACTTCATGTCCTTTGATTAACTCTAGGGAGTTGTCTCCCTGTACAGATGACTTGTACTGGATACATAGACAACCTCGCTACCGAAGAGAGTATGCAAAAAGCCACCATCGTTATCAAGATGAAACAGAAAAACAATCTTGTGTTCTGAGGTCGAAATCTAAGTCTCCAATACTGATGTGTCGGAAGGTGTTGCCAGCAACATCTAGAGGACCAACACGTGATGGAGATTTGGAGCAAATTCACTAGCCTAGGTACAGAGCCTAAGTTTCAAGCGTAGGTATCCAGTCTAGATATCACACCCACGTATCCAGGCTAGGCATCAAGCATTGGTATCGAGCCTAGGTATCAAGAGTCCAGGTATCCAGCGTAGGTACCCAACCCAGGCACTGTGCTTAGATATCAAGACTGGATATCAAGGCCAGGCACCAAGGCCAGGCATCAAGTCCAGATACCAGTCCTAGGCACCAATGTCAGGTATCATGGTAGTACAGTATCATACTATCAAGAATTGACTGTATGGTCATGTTGACATCGCACCAAGCTCAGGCACTCAGAATAGATACCAAGTGCAGGTATCAAGCTTAGGTATGAAACCTAGATATGAAGGCTAGGTATCAAGCCTAGATATCATGGTAGTATACATCATCATCAATATCGAGAGTTGATGGTATCATCTCCTTGAGATCGACAATACTGTGATGGTAGAGGGGTTGACTAGAGACCGCCTCTATGAGAATGGTAACACTGTCAATGATAGAAACCATAGACAGGACTGATGGCAAATCATATATTTAGACAGGCGGTACCAATTGGTAAGGGAGCTGATGGCGAATGGTTCTTCGAGACTCAGCCATTCCGTGGATTGCTGCCAGTACCGGAAATCGCCTCGGGTGCACTGCTGTTGAAGAAGCAGTGAATAAGTCCCCTCGGTGCCATAAACTGCCTTGAAAGTACCGCCATTACAGACGTGGCAGGGAAAGGCGTGGCCAGAACGGCGTTGTCAAAGGCACCAGTTTTACTAGAGCAAAGCCTGAATTGGCCGCCCTGTTACGCCTCGTGAGCGGGAGTTGATGACAGCAAGATCGTGCAATGTGACCCTCTGAGAGGCAGGCAGGCACGTAAGTCCATCAATATCCAAGATCTTGCCTCTGCACAAAAAGAGGGTTTAAAGACCACTGCCAAGGCCACCCACAGAAAAATTCTGAGGTGTCATAGAGAAGGAGATATAGCTTCCTCAGTTATAACAAGAGGCAGAGTCTCCGCCGCTCCCAGTGAAGAACTAGTTTGTTTCCTTCCTTTTATTTTTTCAGCAATGATTCCTCCTGTGAGGGATCATTCCGTTTCCTTTTTGGCAAAGTAGGAAGCTGATGTTTACTCTCAGTCCCTTTCCAAGAGGACGCTGACAGTGTCTCATCTTGAACTCATAGTATCATGTCGATTTTGGAGGAAGATAATGACAAGTGGGCCTGGAATGAGAGAACTTTATAGTCTTCCCCCACAAAGAAGCCATTAACGAGTCGCTCTATTTCATCTAACTTGTGAGGTAAGTAGTTGACAGTGCCCACAAGAACCGACATTAGGGCCCCCTCCCAAACAAAGGAGGCATTTAGAAAGGCCGTCCTTTTTTCCCTCCACATGACAAGCAACTTCCGAAAGTGCTGGTTGCTGTACAACTCCTTGACTGATTAAATGGAAGCCAAATCAGTAGGCAAGAAGGGCAGTTGAATGTTAGAAACAAACACCAAAATGCCAAGAAAAACGTAAGTATTTAGTCAAATCTTGTTTAAGAAACTGTTAAATCAATCTGAAAGCCGGAGGAAGGCTCCTTTGATGCTGCTACCGCGGCGAAAGAAAAGGAACTGATCGTTATACAGGGAGGGGCCTTATATTCCCTAGGAGGATGGGGGAGGAGTCAACTGCCAAAATGCCTACTCCTAAGTTTCGAGGAGGTTCCGAATGCTGTTTCGCGCAGGCGTGCAAACCCATTTGCATGATTCACAGAGACCACGAAGAAGAAGATGGGGTTGTTAGGCTTAGGTATGGAGCCTGTCCCATCCTGGCAGCCAGCCAAGGCTTCCAGCTGTCTAATTAGCCTGTTGCAGGAGCCAGCAAGCAAAGTCTGTCTTAGTCATTTTGCACTCCAAGTTCACAGTAGATATACAGTCTGAGGTTACCATAAATCCAGAGAGAGACAGACAGACACAGAGAGAGAGTGTGTGTCCAACGGCACAATCCATAGATGAAGAGCAGGTCTAGATTTCTAGGAGCATGAGCAAGGAACCTAAGAGTAAGCTAGGCTGCTTCCCTGACACAATTGATTGGCTACAACACCTTCCTTCTATTCTGGTCTCTCATCATATTGGCTCAGAGTCATACCCAGCTGTTGGCCTGATGAATGAGTCCTTATTATACAAACGCTCCAAGAGTTCTGGCCAATCCCTTTTCCACCTATGCTGGCTGCTGTAAGTATTGTTCCTCTTACGTCTCTGGGGTGTGTCTATTGGGAAGGGTCGTGTCTGGGTCCTGGGACAAGGGCATGACAAAGACAGCTGTCCAGGCCTCCTTATGTTCTCTACTGCCTTGAATAAAGTATTATTTGAACAGTATCTTTTCAGTGCCTTGCTAGCTTCTGGGTGCGCACGTCACACCTACATCAGGTCAGCTGCCATTTTGTGTCTGCTAATCTGGTCTAGAATTTACCACTCACTTCATATAAGGTTTGACTGCAGCTTTAATCTGAATATTAATCAGAAGACATTAAGTTGTGATTCCAGCAGAAACTGATTGTGCAAGTCAGTTCTTATAAACAGGGAGAATAGAGAGAGAGAAATAAAGTGCCCTTGGTATGTAATTAATTGCTGCAATCCCAGCTAGTTTGAAAACTAAATACAAGGTCAGACAACAAGATTAGAAGACTAAGAAATATAAAAGTACAAGGCCAAATGCTACAGGCCAATGAGCAGGATTACCAGAGTGCAAAAGGAAAAAACAAAGAAGAAAAAGCAGGAACTTATAGCTAAATTACTTTCCTAGAAAATGTCTATTTAGGTCATAATACAGGTGCATAGCTAGGGGTAGCTCACACCCTTGGCTTCCTGTCTGAAAGAAAATACTCAAATCCTGGAAGTGTAGAGATATAAACGAGTTGATGAGACAATGGGTTATTTCCTTAAGTGTTTACACACTGGAAGTAGGCTTGTACCAGCTAACTTTCACAGGAACTCACATTAAAAATAAGGACCACAACTCTGTTCTTTCCAAGGATGTAAAGGCCATTTCCGCACTACACTGTTATAGTGCTATTACTCCACTTTCAACATCCTATGGAATCCTGGGGTTTGCAGTTTAGGGAGGGGCATTTCGAATTCTCAGCCAGAGAGCTCTTTGGCCTCAGTAAACTACAAACCCTAGAATTCCACAGGATGTTGAAAGTGGAATAATAGCACTATAACAGTGTAGTGCGGAAACGGCCGAAGGCTCACACATTTTCTTGCCCTCAGTGACCCTCAGAAATGTTCCATTTAAAAGAAGACTCAATCACTGGAAGATTTTTGGCATTTGGTGACTTTCAGCAATTTTTTCATTTGTGCCAAAACATTCATGCATAAAAGTGGACTTTTTGCAAATGTTACTTTTGTGTGTGTGAATGAAAATTTGGGGGGAAAGTCCCCAAATGTGAAGTCATTGAAAAGTATGTGAAAACTCTCATACTCCTACCAAATAGGAAGAAAATTTTTAAATGTTTTGGTCCATGCATTCAAGAACAAAATAAGCACAGAATTATATCCCTAGTCCTTTCCTTGTTTGACTCTGATTAGAGTTCCACTTTCTTCAGATGAAGTCATTAGTTCATATGGGGCACCATTTACTGTCGTTAACATGGGCAGTGTCAAACTCTGAACCTGGCACTTTTTCTATCGCTCCTCCATTATGAAAACTTTTTTGTGGCAAGCAGATATGGAGCAGATCCATCCATTCACAGAAGCACCTTGTCTCAACTTTGTTGTATGTGTGTGTTGTTCTTGCATTTTGCACAGTCTTACTGACTTCTTGAGCCCAGTAAGATATCTTAAGATTTAACACTGGGGTAAAGAGCATAAATCAGAAATATGGAAGTTGCTTTATACCAAGTCAGGCTTTGGACAGCTATCTGCACTGAAAACATGCATTTCACCAGAATCTCTGAAAGGAGATTTTCCCAGTCCTTTCTTGAAATGCCAACATTAAACTTGGGATCATTTGTATGCAAATCATTCAAAGCATCTAGAGTGTTGCATTGAGATTTGGGGAGGCAGGTGCTAGTCTCCATTGATCCCTGAAACTAACTAAGAGTAAGTCAGTAAAAATACTCTATTTTGATTACTGAGAGTATAAATACCAAGCCTTTCTTAAGAAGTGTAAGACAGATATTGAAAAAGCTTATTAGCATTGGCTTAATACTAGCAAGTTAATCCAGGCCTGGCTCAGAAATTCTAGTGGGTAGTATTTTAGGATAGCTTGCATTACAGCATAAAACAGTATCTTTATTGTAAAAGCCCAACCATTCATTTATGTAACACTTAGGGAAGTGGGAGAGTTAAGCCAACTTTACTGCAAGCCTCCTCTTGGGCTCTGAACCTTATCTTGTAAACACCACTTACAGTCCTGGCTCCTCCTCCCCTTCCTATCACACACCATTAGGCACAATATTATCCTTTCCAAGACACACAGCTGTTTGCTTTCATCAGGAGAATCCAGAGTAGGGAATACACTTTTTCTAGATAAACTAGTTTCAAAACAGGGTCACGGCTGAAGGGTTAAGATCAAAATCCAGTTAAGTTTACTGGGTGTACAGAGAAGGCCCTTGAGAACTAAAAACATTCAGGCTTCTTTAAAATTTGCTATTACACCATGCTACAGAGTGCCCCTTTTTTCATGCAGTCATTTAACTCTCTCTGCACATCTATTAATTTCTTCAGTGGCCTGCCAGAGCAGTGCAAAACTTACCCACATGTCACACCCTCACCATGAACAGACTATGTATGTCATCATTTCAAAGATGTAATACTTTCACATACCCCCGATTCTAAAGACTGACTGAGAAATCTGCCAACTTCGTTGTTGTTGTGGTTATGGGCCATTAAATCAGCTTTAACCCTACGAATGAGAAATCCCCAAGAGTCCCATGCATCAGCCCACTCAGTTCTTGCAAGCTAAAGGCCATGTCTTCCTTGACTGAGTCAACCCACCTTCCTCTTTTCCCATTGTCCTCTACTGTACCAAGTTTTATCATCTTTTCCAATGAATCATGTAATCTCATGTCAATCATGGACTGGATGAGGGCAAACAAATTGAAGCTTAATCCAGACAAGACAAAGAAGCTCCTGGACAGTGAAAAGCAAATCAGGGAATAGGGACCTTGCCTGTGCTGGATAGGGTTACACTCTCTCTGAAATCTCAGGCTTGCAGCCTTGGTGTTCTCCTGGACTCAGCTCTGAGCTTGGATGCCCAGGTTTCAGCAGTAGCCAGGAGTGTATTTGCACAGTTAAAACTTGTGCACCAGCTGTGCTCATTCCTTGAGATGTCAGGTCTGGCTACAGTGACAAATACCTTGATTACATCTCAGCCTAAATTTAGTCATTTTGGCTTCCAGTAAGAATTTGTCTGCTTGGCAGTCCATAGTATTCATAGCACTCTTCCGCAACACCACATTTCAGATGAGTTGAATTTTTCCCTGCTTGCTTTCTTCAACATCCAGCTTTCACAGCCAGCATAGAAACTGAGGATACTATTGCTTGGCTGATTCTGACTTAGACATTCAATTATATATCTGTACATGTGGGTATCTTATCTAATTCCTTCATAGCTGCCCTTCCAAGTCTTAGGATTCTTCTGATTTCTTGATTACAGTGTTCATTTTGATTAATGATTCAGCCAAGCTGTAGAAAATCTTGGAACAATTTCAATGTCTTCCCTTCCCTCTTAAAATTATGGAAATCATCTATGGTCATTATTTTTGTTTTCTTAATATTCAACTATAGGCATTTTCTTAACTTTCATCCACAGTCATTCCACACATTTGCTATTTTCTGCTAGTAATACCATTTCATCTATATATTTTATATTGTTAACGTTCTTTCCTCCAATTTTCATACCTCCTTACTTAGAGTCTAATCTTACTTTTGGAATTACTATAAAACACTTATTTCCTTTGTCCTCTCCCACATCCTGACTAATTCACAGTCATGTTTACACCCAGAGCTGAAATTCTCAAAATTTCACAAGGTACAAGAATGCAAGCTCCTATCAGTGCTTATCTTTTCTCATGTACCAAAAACGACCATTCAGACTTAAGAAGCCATTTTGTAGCCTTAGTTCAAATGACATAACCTAGTTTTCACAGAGAGTAAGGTAAACCTGTCAGTGGGCTTTGCCACTTTTAGATAGCAGATGACTTTGTAGGATGTCTGGCCAGTTCATACTGTAGCGTTTGATATATCTGAATGCTCTTCCATACAAATGAAAGCTCCCTGCATAACCTCAGAGGGTCAGGTTCAAGACTTTTCTACAGACTTCCTCTCTGGTATCTATAAGGAATGCATGTGTGTGTTTGTGTTTTCCAGTGGACAGAGGTGTTTTTGGTAGAGACAACGCATTTACCAAGCAAAACAGCCCAGATGTAAGCTTATTAGACCTTAGACTTAGCAGGAACAGACTTTCCCCTCCAGTCCCTCAGCTGTAAACTGGAGGGGTGCTTCTCAACTCTTTCCAAAGCGATGAGTTTTAAAACCCACACAATGTACTCTCTTCATCCTATAAAAGATTCAAAAATTATAGCTACTAACATCAGAATGGCCAGAACTTGAAGGATGGATTTTTTTTTTACTACAACTCCCAGTAGCCATGCTGCTTTTTGTGTTCTGGAAGCTGTTGTCCAAAGGAGCAACTCTTCAAAGCTCTGAGCTCTTGGAAAGTCTGGTTTGTGGTGCAGTAATACTCTTAGCATTGCTGAAAAGTCTAACAAACCTCTTGTTTCCCAGGATGACAGCCTTCTAGGGTAGGTAGATTCTTCTCCACAGGATGGATCAGGAACTTTGAAGAAAATCTGGAATTCTGCAGAATAGCTGCTGTCTCCTCATCAATATCCACCACTTCTCCTTGCTTGAGGAAGGAGAAAGAAAGGCAATGCACAAAAGAAGTGATTAGCTAGCCAGGATGAGGTCAGTTGGATATGAACAGAATGGGCAGGGACCTAATGAGGTTCTTCTCTCTCCCTGCAGCCCCCTCTCTTCCCCAGCTCTATCTCTTGAACAGCTCTGGCACATGACACCCTCCAGATATTTTGGAATCTAATTCTCATTAGCCCCAGTTAACACTACCAGTAATAAAGAAGCATGGAAGTTGAAGTCCAAAACACCTGGAGGGTACCATGTTGGGAAAGGTTGCTCTACAGCAAGTGTAGGGACCTGGAGCTAAATCCAGCCCTCTTGGTGTTCTCCAAATGGCTACACTCTCTTCCCCATAACAGTATTGCCTGGTAGTTCCCCAACTTTTATATGGCTTCCCCCTCTTGTTCTAGAAGGTTGAAATGCTTCTTATAGGGTACAATTACTGAATGCAAGAGCTCAACATATTGGTATTTTTTGTCTCTATCTTTTGCCCTTCTGCTTTGGACTGTGGTCCCTGAAAACAATGAAATTCAATTCAGCTCTCTGGAAGACAGGGGTCTCCTATACTTGTGCTAGAGTAGTGTCCTTTTTCACTCCTTAAAATATTGATTAAGGGCCAATTCACATACTCCAATACCTGAATGTTTTTCCAGTAACTTTTGGGAAATGTGATTTAGACTGAGGGAAGACTGCAGAGGAAAATAATTACATATCCTTGTATCAGTTCTTCTGCTCTGTTCCAGTTCTGCACCTCTTACAGCTCTTTTTAAATAAAAATAAAACCATGGAGATCTCCAAAATAATATGGAATTTGGTTCTGGATATGCCTAATAAACGTTGCACTAAGTATGCAGAGCTCATGGTGAAGTACTAGGACTATGTATCACAAATTCTGTGCCACAATCTTCCATCCTCACTTTACTGAATAGAAACAGTAACCTGCAAGATTCAGTTTTAATGTACAGAATGAGACAGCTTTGACATTCTAAAAACTCTAGCCGACACTGTGATTCCTCACCTCTACCAGGCTACAGAAAAAATGACTATCAGCTTTTTAGAAATCAAATTAGTATAATTATAACCAAATAATGGAATTTTTTTGCTTTATTAAGATTCAGTTGCCTTGATGTTCATCAGAATAGAGTTCTAACTCCCAGGCCTGTACCTTGAACCTGTAGTTGACATCAAACTCCAGTTCCTTTTCATGCCCAGTGATTTCTCCTTTGTAAATAACCTCACAACACTGGGTTGTGCTATCCTTGGGGAGCTTGAAGAGGCGGAAAGTAGCAGAAACAAACTTGCAGTCACCTATAATCAGAGCACAGGAGTTTGCATCACAGCTAAAGTTAGAGATCAGACAGTATAGATCTCATCTGAGATGTCCACAATGGAGGCACCACTAAGAAGGGAAACTAGGTAGGCAGTTTCCAGGGTCTCTCATCAAGCACAGCACTAATTTGTATTTTATGCATTAAGAAGCAGATTGCTACTGGGGATGGATGTAATTGTGAAAGCCTGATTTCATGATTTTTGTTCAGGTTTCCTAGGTTTAATCTATCATGGATTCCTGTTAGCAAATCCGGACAGGCCTCTTTAAAACCAAGTTAGAGACCAACTTATATAACTGAAGAAAGTGTCATTACAAAACTGTGTTAGACACACATCTTCTTTGCCTTCTAGGGACGCTGCAATTTAGCAATAATGACAATTTATATATTTTCACACCAAACAGAATCCAACTTTTTTAAAGGTAGCTTGGCACAACATCACAAATCAGTTTTCCTAAGCTGGTTCTCTCCTGATGTCTTAGGCCAGGGCTTTCCAAATGGTGTGTCACGACACGTTAGTATGTCACCTGAAGGGTGTAGGTGTGTCACCTCCCTGGACTGAGAATGAGCCCCCCACTCGAGCCTTGGAAATGCATGTTATATGTTATAAATAAACCATAGATTTCTAAAAATATAAATGAAAGGTTTTCATGAGATATGCCGTGTCCTTATACATTTCATTATTACAATTTATGTATGTGCCCAGATCTCTTATAAGGGGTTAGTCTAACCTCCAGTTTGCTAGTAAAACTGAATTACTGTATTGCGAAATGATGCATGTCTTAAAAGTGTGTCACCAACATGAAAAGTTTGGAAAGCTCTGTCTTAGGCCATTTCTGCACTACACTGTTATAGTGTTATACCACTTTCAATATCCTATGGAAACCTGTGGTTTGCAGTTTAGGGAGGGGCCATTGAGGCCCCTCCCTAAACTGCAAACTCCAGGATTCCACAGGATGTTGAAAGTGGAATAATAGCACTATAATGGAGGAAATGGCCTTAGACTAAAACTCCCATCATCTGTGTCTGACATGCAATGTTCAACTGCACTCAGTACAACTTAATCCCTAATAAATGACCTTATATACTTGTGACCAGAGTTGCCTAGGGCAAATTTAAACTAGATTTGCTTGTTTGAATTACTCTCCAGAGGAAAGCAGGAGAATGATACTACACGATACGTTTCTGAAAAAGAACACTGCGAAACTTCTAGATAAAGAGAAGATGGACTGCTATTAGCTATCCAGCCAAGCAAAAAGGGCTTACATTTTTCAGGAAGAAACACTCATATTTTAGGCATCTGGAAGAGCCTGACAGGAAACCAAGTGTCCTCCTCAATTTCAAAGCCTCTGGTCTGACCATTTATTTAAAAAATAAATAAATAACATTGGGTAGGGCCAAACTGACCTGCAATTAGATCTCCTATCACCTCTGTCTTTCCCTAAGAAGCAGCCACATGGTGAAGCAGCCACTATCACGTGGGGAGTGAAAGAGCTCTTTCCCCGCATGCTGCATCCCTCCCCAATCCTGTTTACCCTAAAACAATTATTTGTCATGTGACGAGACAGTAGTAGCACATATCCGCAGCCCCCCATTACATGACTCAAATTGCCTGCTGGCATACACATACACACACACACACACAGAGGTCCCTTGCAAAGACTATACAAATTCCCAAAAGGGGATTTAGCTCCTGAACAGTGAAGTATTTAAGTCTTTTACTCCAAGTCTCGAGTCAAGTCTCAAGTTTCTAACTTCAAGTCTCAAGTCGAGTCTCAAGTCCTTGCAAGATACTTTCAAGTAAAGTCTTAAGCCTGGAAGCCAATTTTATACCTCAACCTGTATTCCAGAATTGCTGGACAGAGTTGAAAGTCAGTCTTACCAATTTAAGTAGAGTTGGTCCTTTACTTTTGTGATTTTGCCATCTGCAGCTTCGGAAGTGGGGAACAGGATCCTTCTTATTCCCCATTATTGAAGCTTTACGACCTTCAGAAGGAAGGATCCTTCCTCCTCAAGACCACTGCCTAACACATTTTCTGTTCCCCTCTGAGATATGCACCCTGCACTCTTGGGCATGAGTCTTGCCTTCTGCTTTTAGGAAAAGTTTTATAAAGCTCCTCCTCTATATAGCAGGGACACGCTGCTGGGCAGACCTTAACCCCACCTCAAGCCCACTGCCTAACTCATTTGCTGTTCCCTCTGAGAAATGTGTTCACACTTTGGGCTTGAAACAGATTATCATGTGACCAATAAGTTGTAAGGTTTCTGGATGAATGTTTTATGTTACTGAACCAAGTGCAGCAAGAAAGTCACTAAAAATACGCAAGTCTTTTGACTTTAGTTGAGTCAGTGTGTAATTTTTGCCGAGTCAAGTCCGGGTCAAGTCACTGAAGTGACTTAAGTCTGACTTGAGTCCGAGTCTATCAACTCGAGTCTGCATCACTGCTCCTGAACACTATCATCCACCATGCACCAGACGTTTGTCTTATATATTCCAAGAAAAGGAATGGGACAGGCTTAGCATGGTTTATGCCATGAGAATGATACCACAGACTGACAGGGAGGCCAGCTCTGCATGATAAGTTGCATTCTTACCCAAAACACTTTCCAGCTCCTTGTCAGCAATGGTTATCCGGGAGGCAGTAACCAACCGAGGTGGCTGGAATCCAACTTCCTTGGCAATTTTGTAGAGATCTTTCCACCATAAGGCTCCTGCTAGGCATTCACCTAAAGGTGGCATAAGGACAAAGGTAACAAAGTGGACATTTCCAAGTAAGCTTGCAAAAGTACATATCTCAGAAGGCAGATTATGAGGGAGAGAATTGTGTGGTTCTCCAGATAATGTTGAACTGTAACTCCCACCATAGTCATCATGGTCACTGCTGAAGAAAGCTGGGAGCTACAGCTCAACAACATCTGGAGAATGATTTCCATCCTGGCACAGAAGAATGACAAAGCCCTGTCTACCTCCATCACTTTGGTTTCCTAAGGACTCCACATGGTCTACAAAGAAGAATAAATTTACAGTTCTTTTATGATTTTATCTGACTCAATAGCTTTAGAAAAATGGAAGGCTACAAAATATAGGTAGACATTTTTTATGAATAACAATGTGTAAGCACATTTCCCCCACCACCCTTCCCTCAAGAGAGTAAGTGTTGAATTGGGGAAGAGCCTCCCCGTATTCTCATACTTCAGGAACACAGAATATTGGGAAGGAATGATGACATTAAATTCTTGTGAAAGATAGGATCCTGAGACAATGTTTCCCCGTACATGGATTTCAGGAAGGAATCAGAGACAGCATATTCCATAGTCTAAGTCTAATGGAGAATGATCACCGTAACTCACAGATCATGGTGCACAGTAGTAGGCCACATATACACAACTGCCTAAAAAGATCCCATCCATGAAACAGATATGGGATGGGACCAATGGTACATCTAACATCGGAATGACGGGGCAGAGCCAGCCCTGTCTTGCTCTGTACCCAGTTTTAAGCACTGTAGCCTTGATCTGCTCCCCTTTTTTTTTTGGTCCTACAGGTGTGTGCATCAGGGGTACACAGTGACATGAAGACTCAGCCAGAAGGCAGATAGTAGAAAAGGTATAGCACTCGTGGATAAACAGATTTAGCTAGAAGTCCCACACCCAGTGCTGTGCAGTAATCTGCTAGGCTAGGTGAAGCTCCACTGATCTAGACAACTGCTGCATGGGCTACAATGTGACGGAGCACAGGCGGAGTGGTAACCTGAATAGGAGAAAAGCTGCCCAGCAACAGGTTGCTAGGTAATCAGAATGACCACTCCAAAGGAAAACCCAGCCCTTTTTACTGTGAAGGAGAGAGTTTGGAGGCCTGCGTGAGAATGTGTTTATAGTAGGCACACTGGTTTGGGAGATTTCCAGGAGAGTCAGATTTTCCAGGTTCAAAGGCGAAGGGTGAATCCTTCAGCCAGAGGAGTTCTCATTTAATCAAGGAGAGTTGAATGAGAGGGGTGTTTTCTCAGGGAAAACCTAGAGAAGGGGCAGAACATAAATCAACTCACTGTTAAATCTGCTCAGAGAGAGTGGTCTAGATTTGGGAACACAGCCTTTGGCAAAGAAGGAAGGTAGAAGGCTGTATGTGTATGTTGAGACTTGTGCCTTTATACTGTTGTAAAGAGTTAAGAAACTGTTTAAATGCACCGTAAAGATCTGTTTGAACTTAGACATAAACACAAAACCAATATGTTATTCTGTTTGCTGTTTTAATAAAGATTGGACTTTTTTTTCATAAAATTGGTCTCAACTAAATGATTCTCAGTGGTTATAACATCCAGAACCACACTACCCTAAATCACTAAAGGAGTTTTAATTAACAGTTGAACGACTTTATCCTGTTTACACAAAGGTGGTGTTTCTAGGGAAGCTTAGAACTGTGCATAAAGTGGCAAAGCATTTTGGCAGACTGAGAGGAAAGCTGCCATTCCAATCTGAGAAAAGAAAAAGCAAGGCCTTGTCTGTTGTCTCCAGACAAGGTTGTAGGCAGATAGATGGAGCCTTCAACCAGCCCTTCAGTCTAGAGGAACAAGATTGCAACAAGGAAGGTCATAGCCAGCCCTTCCTGGGAAGGGTCTGCAGGGCAAGAATATGATGCTGCTACCTCCCCAATCCCTGCTGAAGAATGCTGGTGTTGGAATTTCCCCAGCACATGTTCCAAGAAAAAGAGTCCTATCTCCAGGCAGGGGGTCCTTTCCAATCACCCTCTGGTGCTCTGAGTGTGCCCTGGGGCATAAAGGATGAGGTCCAGACCACAAGTGAATGGGAGCTGCCTGGAATGTCTGTCCCCAGGCTCTCATGTGCAGAACTATGCCCCTGGCTGGAGGGCTGGACTCAAGCCCCCAGAAGGAAGCTTTAGTTAGAAGACGTCAGGGAATAAATTCAAAAAGTTTGAGCAACACATTGCCTTGTGATAAAAGGTCAAGGACAAGGCCTGAAATGGTATGTTTGATTAGAAAATACAATATTGGCTTTGGATTCTCACACTATACAGAGAATGGGGTAGTGGTAGATGAATTTACTTACCCCACAAGACTCTGTGTTTCCTGATATCCTCTGGTAAGTCATGGCTGGCATACACATCACTAAAATACATCTCCCCACCTGCCTGAAAAAGAGGTGTCATCAGAAAGTAATAAATAACAAAGCTCACCACAGTCTTATGGATACAACAGGGTACAGTAGAGGGGAGAGAGGGAATGCAGGATTATTAAAATCAAAGAAATGGCTTAGCCAACACTGCACTGCCAGCTCTAGCCAATATTCATTGCCTGTTAAATCACCTACCAACAGATGTGTTGTGTCTCCAAAGTGAAACAACTCATCCAGATACACTAATATTAGTCAAGGTCATTGGAAAGAACCCAGGCCTTTTCATTGTAGGAAAGTCAATCACACTCCTCCCTACAAGCAGCTGGCGATCCAAGACCACTGTAGCCAACATCTCAGATGTTACAGATTAATATCCCAGATGTGAAACCAGAGCTTGGAAAAGTTACTTTCAAGCTGGGCTTATTCTGTTAAGCTCCCTGAGTAGTGATCTTTCCAGGTCAAGATCGTGTACAAACTTCTGTTCAAATGGACATAGTGTTGAAGAGGATTGAACAGGTTCCCCATTTGGAACTTTGTTTCAGACAGAGCTATTTCCAGAAGAAAATTTTTCCTTTCTTATCTTTAAGAGTTTCCTTCCTCTTCCTAACATAATTTTTCTTAGATGCATTATATATGCATGTTTTATATAAACAAATTACACTTTACCTTTAACATTCGATAAGCCTCATGAAGAACAGCTCGTTTATCAGGGGACAGATTAACCACACAATTGGAGCTAAACAGGAGGGGGAGAAATCTTATTTAGATATCTTTAAGAAGGAAAACAATAGGTAGACATTATGGAGATACGCAAGAAATAAAACAAGTTAAGAACAAGGCAATGTAGGACTTTGTATTTCCTTAGCAATAAGAGACAGATTCCAGCCACTGCTTCGTTCTGCATGAACTTTTCACTCTTGCCATAGGCCACTCAGTAAAATAATTAAGTATGGATGCATTTCAGTTAATAAAATTTAGATATTCTAGATGTGTTTAAAGTCCCATTTAGAAAAGCTTCTATACCTTCTGAATCAGAGGTAGGGAGGACATAACCCTCCAGATACTATTAGGTGGCAATTCCCATCAGCCCTAACCAGCATAGTTATTGGGGACTGACAATGAAAGATGCAGTCTAGCATCATCTGGAGGGCCATGTTACCCATCCTGCTCTAAATACTGCTAAATCAGCACTTTTACAATGTAGAAATATCTGCCTGCTGCAGTTTAACAGCGTGCCTCCAGAAGGCCAATGTGAATACTGACAAACCTCTGCATCCCAGATCTGTTGTTAAGGTGACTAGAAGAGTGGGAGGGTTATTTGCAGGAGAGAATCAGTGAGCAAGAATGGAACAATGCTTAATATTCTCAGGTCCATAGTCCCCTCTGCAAATCCTACCCATATGCACACACACAAACTCCAGTTTTGCAGAGAAATTCTGGTCTTAGAGCTCATTGAACGAGTGAAAACCCATGAAAACGAGAGCAGGATTTGAAAGGAAGAAGCAGTGAGCATAGAAAGCTTCAGCAATCTCTCCTTGTGCCCATAAAGGCACTCCTGAAATCTCTCAACACTGCAGTATTAAAATTACTTAGTGTTTGCTTTACAGCATGCACTCCCAGGACTCCATCCAAAAGCAAAGGAGACCCAGGCCATTTCCACACTACCTTGTTATACTACTATTATTCCACTTTCAACATCTTACAAAATTCTGGAGTTTGTAGTTTACTGAGGCTAAAGAACTCTCCAACTGAGAATTCTAAATGCCCCTCCCTAAACTACAAACCCCAGGATTCCATGGGATGTTGAAAGTGGAACAATAGCACTATAAAAGGGTAGGGCAGAACTAGCCCCAGTTCTCAGTTATTCATTTACAATGTGCTCCAATCTGAGGTCTGAGCCAAAAAAGAACATACTGATATTTGGGAACTATGGGAGTCTGCAAACCACACAGTGCAGCAATACAGCACTTAACATTACAACCAGAACCACAAAGACAATCCTCAGTAGCCTTGCCGAAGAACAGACTAGAAAGGGTACCTACATTACGAGGTCATAGCTTTCGCCTTCCAGGCCTGCTTCACCTAGTTTTTCCATGTAGCCATGGATAAAGTTTACGTTGGGCTTCTTGTAGCCAAATTTGCTCATGTGGTAACCAATGTGCTTCTTTGCTACTTCTACCTGAAGAAGGTTAACAAAACAAGCATGGGATTAGAACACTGTCATTAAGCCCTGGTGAAGAATTTAACTGGTGCTTTTTCTTTCCCTTGGCAAAAGCTGTAATCCTCCTTCATTTCTACTAATCTGCAACATCTTAAATATATGTGTCCACCTATTTAAGGGTTTAGCACTTACTATTTCTTGCCCCAACACAAAAGTGTATACATTCCAGTTGTTAAACTGCATATGGGTTTTATTGCTTAATCACTTTCAGGAAATGTCATTTGAATTCTATGATTTGATTTTTTAATATAAAGCACACATGAATTTTTGCACATAATCTAGCATTCAACCATTCAGTTATACCAGCTGTGTATTCATTAGAACTTTTGAATTGTTGCTGTGCAAGATAAGAATAAATAATATCATTTCAGTAAAAGAAAAATCATGTATTTGTTGAAACAGCACATGGCAATGATATATGTGTATTTTTCATACATTGAAGCAATATCCAGGAAAGAAGCTCTTATTTCAAAGATTGAAGAAATATAGTATGGACACTGGGACAGAGAAGGAAATGGTATGTTAAGAACGAGGCAATGTATGGCTTGAGATGTCAAAACAAGCTGGTATGGGAAATATATAACTTATGCCATAAGGACAGAGAGGAGCATCAATATACATGTCTAGGCATCAACAATGCCACTTGCCAGCTTGCTGTGAACTAGCATTCTTTATATCTAGGTGAGGAAAGCCACAGCAAAGCCACTTAATTACGAACAAAACAAGATAAGATTTCTACACTTATCAAAACTCTGAGGGAGTGAGCAAGATCCAGCTCTCCATGGTATGCAAGGACTTAAGGGTGAGGACTCCTCTCATTTACAGGAAGTTTCAGGGGAAGGACAGAAAAAGTAGAAGACATGTTTGCTGCTTCTGTCCTTCTCCAAAGCTTTCAGCAAGACCCTGCGTCTTTCTCCAGTTCTCTATGCTTGCCACAGAATTCAAGAGAAAGGTAAAGACTTTTCTGATTTACAAAACATTTTAGAGAAAGACCAATACAACAGCCATTCCTTCCAGCTTTGTGTCCTTCTGCAAAGCTTTCTAGAAATCAAGAGTTTCTGTCACTCCCTTCACCACAGAAGTGAAAGACAATTTTAAAAGGTTGAAAATAACAGGCGAAACAGCTGAAGTTTCTGCCCTTCTTCAAAGGGTTCTACAACTTCTTCCTACCACCCTCCACACTAGCTAGAAGATGATAGAAGCTTTTCAAAATGCAGAAAAGTGTGGAGGAAGACAGAAATAGCAGCCATTTATCCTTCTTTTTCTTGTCCTCTAAATTTCCCACAAACCAGGAAAGTCTCTCTCGTCCTTGTGTCCTCTAGCAATCAGTGAGCTTGGAACATAGGTGAGAATTTGTATTCTATTGTGAGGTTCACAACCCAACTAGTGACAAAGACAGACAGAAGTTTGGCCAGAAAACCAAGCCAGTACTGACCCTTGGTCATGTACTATTTACTATCTACTGGTGCAGATAAAATTTCAGCCTTGAAGTAAATTGTAAAGAACAGGGTCTTACCTGGGCTTCAGTCATATCTACCCCTGTGATATGTCCATTTTCTCCAACCAGCTGACTGAGCATATAACAGTCTCTGCCACTTCCACTTCCCAAGTCCAATATCCAGCAGTTCTCTAGACATTCTGGGACTATCAGGCCACATCCATAATACCTAAGGGAGAAAAGATAAGGCAGTGTAGAAAATGAACATATTTTGATCCGAGAGAAATGAGATGGTATGATGTACAAGTACAGTGTAATAGTAAGATAAGCCATCCAGATCAGCAATATTCCAGAAGTTGTGTATAACTGTTAAACTTGGAACCTGTTGCTCCTCCATACTCTCCTATTGCAGTTTGCTCTTCAGGTCAGATCAAATTATATTGCATGGTCCAAGTCATCACAATATTGCACGTTCAAAGAAATCAGGAAAAAACAAAGGACAAGAAAACCACGATAAAGATAGGCCACCCATGTCAGTCAGACCAGTCTATTACACTTGCAATGTCACAGTGCAATCTTATTTATGTTTGTTAAATTTTCTACATGTCTATTCAGAAATAAATCCCACTGAGTTCAACAGAGCTTCCTGCCAGATAAGAAGACACAAGATCGCAGTCTAACAGTGTATACCTATATGTTAAATACCACTGAGCTTAATTATTTTGACAAAGCTTTGACAAAGTTCCTCATGACATTCTTGCAAAGAAAATAATAACATGTGGGCTGGACAGGGCTACTGCTAGGTGGATTTGTAATTGGTTGACCGACCAAACCCAAAGGGTGATCACCAATGGCTGCTTTTCATCCTGGAGAGAAGTGACTAGTGGGGTGCCACAGGGTTCTGTCCTGGGCCCAGTACTATCCAACATCTTCATCAATGACTTGGATGAAGGAGCAGAGGGTATGCTGATCAAATTTGCAGATGATACCAAATTGGGAGGGGTTGCTTATACACCAGAAGACAGGATCAAAATTCAAAATGACCTTGACAGATTAAAAAGCTAGGCCAAAGCTAACAAAATGAATTTCAGCAGAGAGAAATATAAGGTCCTGCACTTAGGCAGAAAAAAATGGAATGCACAAATACAGAATGGGGGACGCGTGGTTGGATAGCAGTATGTGTGAAAGGGATCTAGGAGTCTTGGTAGATCACAAGCTGAACATGAGTCAGCAGTGTGATGGAGCAGCCAAGAAAGCCAATGCGATTCTTGGTTGCATCAATAGGAGTATGGCATCTAGATCGAGGGAGGTAATGGTACCACTCTATTCTGCATTGGTTAGGCCTCATTTGGAATACTGTGTCCAGTTCTGGGCACCTCAAATCAAGAAGGATATCGACAAGCTGGAATGTGTTCAGGGGACAGCGACCAAAACGGTGAAGGGTCTGGAAGCCATGCCCTATGAAGAACGGCCTAGGGAGCTGGGTATGTTTAGTCTGCAGAAGAGAAGGTTAAGAGGGGACATGACAGCCATGTTGAAATATTTGAAGGGATGTCATGTTGAGGAGGGGGCCGGCTTGTTCTCTGTCACTCCAGAGACTAGGACAAGGAGCAATGGATTCAAGCTGCAGGAAAGGAGATTCCACCTGAATCTCAGGAAGAACTTCCTGACAGTCAGAGCTGTTCGGCCATGGAATATGCTGCCTCAGAGTGTGGTAGAGTCTCCTTCTTTGGAAGTTTTTAAGCAGAGGCTGGATGGCCATCTGTTGGGAATACTTTGATGTGTGTTCCTGCGTAGCAGGGGGTTGGACTCAATGGCCCCTGGGGTCTCTTCTAACTCTGTGATTCTATTGTTACTCTCAGAAAAGTAAGTACAGGGCTGCAGCTTACAGTCTTAAAGACATGTATTAAGAACTAAACCCTACTAAGTAGAATGGAACTAAGTTAATTAGTATAGGATCTATAACACCTTCCCTGACCTTGGTATCTTGTACAGCAATTTGCCCTTCAGCATCATCAGCTGAAAACAGTATTTGACAAGGGCAGCCCTCTATTATATCTAAGAAAGCCTCTAATTATTTCCTTTTGGAGCATCTTACAGTGTAAGATCATAAATGTTCAACTAATTAACCATTTTTTTGACACATACAGCAGTTGTGTTTTTAACTGCTTTTGTATGACTTCTCAGCAGTTAAGAGAACTGATGCAACATCTATAATTCACTAACCAATTAATGATAATCTGTATTTTACAACAGATATATGATAGCTTTACTGATTAAATTGCAAAGTACTAGTACTGGTTGGAGGGGAATGTAAAATTTTTACTTCCATTTTCTGGTATCACTCTAAATATCACTCTAAATATTACAATATCACTCTAAAATAAAAATGATGATGTTCTGATTGTTTACATTATGTCCTTCCCCCAAGGCAAACAATTTTAATCTGCCTTTAGTGATTAATCAAGCAATGCTTTCATGCTTCTTAAAAGTTTTATTTTATTTTAACAGCAGAAATGGTGATGTCAGAGTTCTTCTTAATAAGGGTAGCTTTTTTAAAAAAATATTGGCTCTCTCTGCTGCTCTATATTCATAACACGATAAACAATTAATGTGAACAAAGTTTAAACAGAAAGTCAATACTGTACTTCGCTGAAACCTCTTCATGAACGCACTGTAGCGCTTCTCTGATAAATGCAGGCAAAGGCCTTGTCGCAGTAAAGCAAGCATTGGTTTTTAGATCCTCTATTTTCTTCACTTCTTTGCCATAGTAGTCCTAAGAAAGAAATAACGGAAATACCAGATATATGCAACTAATTTGTGATTAATAATAATGGTTGTTGAAAGCTCTATGATGTGGCTAGAAGATTTTAAAAGACTTACTAGGCTTCAAGCACCACTAGACTAACCCTACTCCATGGCTCTGACATTTGAAAAACTGGGAAGGCAAAGGGGAGACTTCTCCTCCAGCTCCCTCTCCAGGCCTACCCAGCATGCCCTGAAAGGAGTAGTGTTCCCTGCCATTCCTGCTGCCCTCGCTGGGGTCATCCTTGGACCAGGGCAGTGGCAGTGGCGAGAGAAGTAGCACCTCCACCTGGGCCTGGACCACCACTACTGCAGCCACCGTCACCAGTGGACCCCCTAAGTGGCCCAGCAGGCAGGAGAGAAGCACCAAGTCCCGCCCCAGGGTGCTGGAGCTTTCACAGCCGCCATCATCACCATCATTGCAACCAGACCGGCTCACTTCCTCTGCTCCAGCCTGCCAGTTTTCCCCCACGGCCCTCAGATGGAGGAAGAGGAGGAAGGAGGAACTGGCTAGGGAAGGATGGCTGGTGTACTAGAAGGGCTACTTCAGAGAGTAAGCCTGGTGGAGGATCTCACTCCTTCTTTGGAGGACAGAAGACAGCTAGAGTGCTTTGATACCATGCTTTCCTCTGCACCCGGTGCTCCAGACTATGGAGTCCTGGGATTTGTAGTTTGGTGGGAGGATCGGGTTGTTGTGACTCTAAAGGACAGGATACTGCCCCTGGGCTCAACCAGGGAAGCTCAACAGGCAAGTCTCACTCTCTCAGCCTCCCCCCAAGACAAATCTTGGCTACAAGTGGCATATCTTAAATGTTAGACTAGGGGCCACGGTCCAGATCCCTGCTTGGCCATGAAAACATCCTCCTGGGTGGCCTTGGGCATGGTATTCTCTCTGAGCACGTCACACACTCTCAGGCCCAGAAAACCCCATGATAGGTTCACCTCAGGGTCGCCATAAATTAGCAATGACATGAAGGCACACAACAACAACAACAACAACAACAAGGAACTTACACTTCTGTACCACAAGGTTGTAATCCTGAAGTTCAAGAGAGTATGCCAGACTACACTAAACACCTCCACAAACTACAAATCCCTTTCCCTTTAAGGAGCTGAAAGCAGCAGACAAGACTCTCCTCTTTTCCCTGCTTTAGCCTCACAACAACCCTGCACAGAAGGTCAGAATAGCTTAGAGAATGTGAGACTCGCCTCAGGTCACCCCATGAGTGTCATAGATTTGAATCTGTATGTCTCAGTCCAAGTCACCATTTACAATCCACTGGCTCCTGGCGGACAATACTGGTGGAACTGGGAACCAATTTCTGCCCAAGTTACCCATCAGACATCTCAGGGCCTGCCAAATAGGCAAGCCTATCACGAGCTTTTCTTGGCAAGGTTTCTTCAGAGACGGGCTGCCTTTGCCTTGCTCTGAGGCTGAGAGAGTATGACTTGCCCAGAATCACCACGGCTCAGCGGGAATTTAAACCCTGGTCTCCAGTAGTCCAGCACTCAAACCATTACACCATGCTGGTTCAACCTAGGCAGCACCATGAATTTCATCGGGTTTTTAAAGGAAAGCAATACTACTTTAGAGGTGGCTTACTTTCTCATTATTCCAGGGGCATTTTAAGAAACAATTTGAGGAAAAGTTTCCAATTTTTAACATCATTCACTACTCTTAAGGTGTTTTGCCCCAAATAAAAACAAGAACAAAAACCCAGTACTGAGATTGTTTCTTGAATTTGCTGCCTTCTGCCAGGGCTAAGTGTGTGTCTAGTGGTTCCCCGAGAGCATCAAGCAGCATGTCAACCCTTACTGAAAAAGTAGGGGCGCAGCTTCCACTGTATAGAAAGATACCACTAAGCTTAGCTCAGCCCTGGGATATCTCAGCACATTTTTCAAAAGATCTCACCTGCACCTCCCTGTATATCCTCTCCGCAGCCACTGCAAGGAAAGGAAAGAGAAAGGCTCAGAATTTGGTAAAAGGTAAAAGAAAAAGGACTCCTCATCCAATAGCATTTTTAGAGGGCATGGTAGGCAATAACAACAAAAGTCCACTCACCCGCCACAGGGCGAGATCTAGTTTTCCCCCCACCCTTTGAAAGGACACACACGACGCCCTCTCTGTTCTTTTAATCCCCAAAGAGATTTTGGCCATTTCCGCACTAGGCTGTTACAGTGCTATTATTCCACTTTCAACATTCTATGGAATCCTGGGGTTTGCAGTTTAGGGAGGGGCCTCAAACCCCAGGATTCCATAGGATGTTGAAAGTGGAATAATAGCACTGTAACAGCCCAGCGTGGAGATGACCTTCAATCCCAAAAGAGCTGTCCCTAGCTGGTTCCCCGCATACGGTGGCCATTCCTCCCCGCGGACAGGTTAAAGCCTCCCCTCTTACTCCGCGCGCCACCTCCCGCCGCTCCCCAGCTCTGCAGGCCGTAAGGAAAGAACGGGGCCCCCCACAACCCCGGGCCAGGCCGAACCGCGGCGTCAGGAAGAGGACTCGGGCTTTGGAGTATCAGAAAGTGCGAGCCGCTGCCCCTCGCTTGTCCTGGTTGGAGGCGTGGCGGCTAGACGCTGTTCCCGGAAGAAGATGTGGCGAGTTTCTGAGGGCGAAGGGTCCAGATGAGGCCCCGCGTTTTCCCTCCGTGCGCTACTTTTCCACGGACTCCCGAAGCTGCTGCTACGGACGAGGGGAGCCTTTGCCGGAGTCGTAGGCTCCGAGGATGGAGGAAGGTCTACCAGGTCTTGCCTTGGCAGACTGACTGCTTCCCGCCCTCCAATTTCCACAACTCTAATCGCTTCTTCGGGATATTTAAGGGTACTAACTAAAGGCAGCGTGGTGCAATGGTTAGAGCATTGGAGTATGATCCTGAAGACCAGGGTTCGATCGGCCATTAGGCCATGGAAAGCCAAAGGGTGACTCTGGGTGGGTCACACACTCTCAGCCCCCAAAAATCCCTTGATAGGTTCGCCTGAGGGTCTCCAGAAGTAAGAAATGACTTGGAGGCACACAGCAACCACCTAAAGGCACCAGATCCTGTCTGATCTCGGAAGCTAAGCAGGGTCAGCCCTGGTTATTACTTGGATGGGAGATCGCCAAGGAATACCAGGTGCGGTAGACTGTTTCAGAGGACTGGATTGGTCATTTGAGTATTCCTTGCTTAAGAAACCCTATGAAATTCATGGGGTCTCCATAAGTCGACGGACAACTTGACGGCACATGCAATGCACCACACTCATTCCACGCATTCTGTTTCTGTGGGCTAACCTATATGCCAACAGGAAGGCTAGAAACAGGGCAGAATTATAACAAGTCACTCCCCCGCTGTTCCTCACCAATTGCTTTGAAAGGTATTCTGCCTCTGAGCCTTGAGATAGCATATAAAACCACCATGACTAAAGACCAAGAAAAGCCCACATCAGGCAGTGAATCCTTTAGATTCATTCTTCATTCCAGGAAACCGAAAGGGTTTCCGACCACAGAAGGACTATACTAGCAGAGGAATACGGAATAATACTGTTCTCCAGACAGTTAACGACTGATTACATTCTGACCACGTATTTCATATTGGTTGAGACTGATGCAAGTCAATACCTAATTGGGAACAACTCAGCTGACACTGCATAATAGCATAATCGAATTTAGTTAGTATTGAGTCTCTTCTCTAGTTGTGTGTGCACATGTGTGTCAGAGAGAAAGACCAATGTGCAACTGTAGAGATCTTTAGTCTGATTAATTTTATTCCTGTTTAGAATAAGCCCTTAGAGCAAGGGACAGCAGCTGGCAAAATTAATACAGGCATATACACTTCTTTAAAGAAAAACAGTGGATTTTAAACCACTCGCTGATATGGTTTATATAAATGAACGCATCCCTCCCACAAAAAAAGGCTATACATCATGGTCTTTACTTAATCTTTGTGTAAGGATGGAATGGTCAGTAATAGAAAAGTACAAAGGGAACACAATAAAATGCAATGTGTTTACGTGCTAGCCAGCCATCTCCACAATAATCCATTACGTTATCCTGCCCAATGAGGTAGAGGGGGCTATCTTCAAATCTGAGCCAAATAACAACACTGAGGGAATACAGAATGAGGGAATATAGAATGCAGTCCCTAGATAGCACTGTTATACTGCTAGTGTGGAATAGAAATAAAGACCTATGTCCTCATCTCTGATGAAAGAAATAAGATGGAGAGCCCACCATAGTCCCAGCTAGGTTTTTTTCATGTGTGTATGTATATATGTTATGCAAGTCATTCATATATATGTTATGCAAGCCACAGAACCATAGAGTTGCAAGGAGCCCCATGGACTACCAATTCCAGACCCTGCTCAATGCAGGAACTCAGTGCAGGAGCTATAGTTTTTGGCAACGCAAGCAATGGGCCTCAAAGAAACAACAGGAATAAGTTTTACTGTTTAAAACATATATTAAAAAAACTTTATTATTTTCCAGTTGTGTTTTTTTCTTTAATGCAACAAAGCAAATATATATCTCTTCAACTTCTTGCTGTTCATAAACAAATCAAGAGACCTCTTCTGTGAACAAAGTGGAAATGGCATTGTCAATAAAGAAGAAATGCAGGTATATTTTAAATGCATATAGTAGGAGTAATCTGCTTTAAATTGGCTCAGTACAGAGTGTAGAAAGGAGATATCTTCAAGACCTTGACAAGTGTGTATCTAAATAGACTCCATGATCTGAAAAGAATTACATAATGCAGCCAAGGCTGCTTAATCAAGAACCATAGCAGTAATGAATGCATAAGAATGTAGTTCAAGGTCAAAACTGACAGCAGATGCACAGCCTTAAGGGAGTACATTCTATACCCTTTTCTGCAGAAATGACAGTATACACACTGGAGTTGCTCCAGCACTGCTCACACCCATACAGCAGATACTGTACTGGGAACAATGAAAGGAGAACACCACATTCCTATACATTTTTAATTCTTCTGTTTAATGAGATTTACATAGCAGTGAGCGTGCACAGGTCTGCAGGAAATTTTCCCAAATATTAGGAAATTGTCAGTATCACTTACAATGAAGTACATAATGACAGATTGGACTTACCATGAAGATTCATTCTGGGATGGCAGGAGGAGGAATCCACAACATTTGGGTTTCATCCCCACATGCCAACCCGAACCGGCAGGAGTCAACATTCTTTTTCTGTTATAAATGTTAGGACTCCCCCTCCTCCGACAGTTTTGTTATATAGCCATGTGAAACCAGCCAATGAATCTCCCTACCAAATTATTATCTCTCCCTTCCAGTCCTATTTCTTCACCTTCATCTCCACTTTTTTTTTAAAACTGTATTTCAGGGTGGGCGTGGATTCCTCCTCCTGCCATCCCAGAATGAATCTTCACAGTAAATCCAATCTTTCATTCTCCGGATGGCATGGAGGAGAAATCCACAACATTTGGGATATACCCAAGCCACACCCTGGGCAGGCACTGTTAAGTCTTTACCACTGATTGCAGCACTGTTCTACTGAAAACTGCTTGCGATTAACTAAATTTGTCAATTTTATAATGCCTTATAAAGGTTGAAGGCTCTGACCAGCCAGCTGCACAGCATACCTCCTGCAATGATGAATTAACAGCATAAGCTGTACTAGTCGCCATTGATCTTGTAGAATGTAGCCACGCATCCTTCGGTTTCGGCTCGTGCGCATAATCATAACATTGGTAAATACAGGTTTTGATCCATCTACCTATGACCGCTTTTGATGCTCGCTGTCCCAAAATTCTAGGATTAAATGAAACAAACAAAGCCTCCATATGCCTCACCTGAGCAGTTCTCTTGATATATAATCTAACTGCTCTTTTCACATCCAATGTATGCCACCTTTTCTCCTCTGGATGTTGAGGTCAAGGACAAAAATTTGGTAATTGAATTGCGTCTGGCCCAGTCTCATTCCAGGCACACTTCAGAACAAACGATGGATCCAAAACTATGTTAACTTGTCATCGTCAAATGTACACAAATTTGGATTAATTGACAAAGCTGCCATCTCTGAAACTCGCCTTGCTGGTGTAATGGCTACTAGAAAAGCTGTTTTTAATGTCAACATTCTTAATGATGCCTCTCTAATTGGTTCAAATGGTGATTTCGTCAGACCATTTAACACCAAATTCAGATCCCATGTTGGGAATCTATATCTTGTTGGAAAAGATGATAAAATAGCTCCTCTCAAAAATCTTTTCACATGAGGAAGAGCTGACAAAGTCACACCTTCAAATCTCAATACCACTGAAAGCACAGACACCTGTTGCTTTAGCGTATTTGGCCTCAAACCATTTTGTAATCCATCTTGTAAAAAGTCCAAAACATGACGAACTTTTATATCAGTCATGTTCAAACTCTTGGAAGTACACCACTTATCAAAAGCCTTCCATGTCATACTATAGATATTCTGCGTTGACTTCTTTCTAGATGCCATCATAGTATTAATCGCTGCTGACAAATAATTCCTTATTTCTGAAGCCGTCCTCCCAAGACTCAAGCCATCAAATTGAGCCACTGAGGGTTCGGATGATTTACTGGCCCCTGACTCAACAAATCCTTTTCACATGGCAACTTCCATGGTTTCCTCACTGCCAACTGCTTTAGAAGCGAAAACCATGGCCTCCTGGGCCAATATGGTGCTATCAAGACCACCTCTGCTTGCTCCTGTTGTATTTTCCAAAGTACCTGCTGAATTATCTGCACCGGTGGAAATGCATAAAGGCAACCCTTTGGCCAAGGTACTGATAAAACATCCATTGCCTCTGCTCAGCTGCTCCCATCTGTTGAAAAGAACCTCCTCAGTCTTGCATTTTTGACTGAAGCAAACAGATCCATCTGTAATGGACCTAACTTTCTGTTTAACTTCTGAAATATCACATAGTTCAACGTCCACTCTCCTGGATGTAAACTGTACTGACTCAGATAATCCACTTTTATGTTTAGCTTCCTCTTCAAATAAACTGCAGTTATCGATTGTAAATTTCTTTCCGCCCAACAGAACAACTTGTTGGCCTCCTCTATTAGTAACTACGAATGCAATCCTCCCTGATTGACAATGTAAGCTCTTGCTGTTATATTGTCTGTCCATATCTGCACATGGCAACCCTTCATTACCTGAACAAAGGGAAGGAGCGCTAAACAAACTGCTTTCAACTCTAAATAATTTATGTTTTGAGTCTTGTCTAATGGTGTCCACAAACCTTGTGCTGACCTTCGCTGGCAATGAGCTCCCCAGCCAGACAAACTTGCATCTGTTGTCATCCTTACACAGTAAGTCACTGTCAAGGGCACATCTTTCCACAAATGGACATCTTTCCCCCACCAAGCCAACTCCTTTCTCAAACTGAGAGGCAACAACACCTGATAGTGCCTCTTTCTGCCAATATTTCTCTGCTGAGGAATTAATAGTCTCTGAAGGCTCCTGCAATGAAATCTCCCCCAAGGGACTAGCTGAATCACTGAAACCAACATGCCCGTTACTCGAGCCAACATCATCAAATCTACTGATTTTCTTCCCCTCAACAACCTCACAGCTTGCTTGACCTTCTCCCTTCTTTCTTCCAAAAGAAATGTAAGTCCCTGCTTGGTATCTATGTGGAACACCAAATGTGGAACACCAAATACATCTTGTTGGCTCGAGATGGCTCTTTTAGTAGTTGATCAGAAATCTGAACTTCTGCAACACCAGAACTGTTGTCCTTACATTCTGAATTAATATCTCTCGAGAACTCACCTTCACCAAAATATTGTCCAGGTACAGATAAAGGTGTACCCCTTGTCGTCTCAAAAATGCTACCAAAGGTATTAGTACTTTCGTAAACACCCTTGGAGCCGATGCCAATCTGAAAGGCAGAGCCCTGAACTGGTAATGATGACCCATCTACTGGAACCGCAGATATTTCTTGTCTGCTTCTGCCATTGGTACATGGAGATATGCCTCTTTCAGATCTACTGAGGCCAACCAATTGCCTAATCTCAAATTCTGCTTTATCATTTGAAGAGTTTCCATTTTGAACCTTAGGTATCTCACAAACCTGTTGAGATACCTGAGATTCAACACAGGACGAAAGGTCCTGTTGCTTTTGGGCACCGTGAAGAATATGGAATAAATTCCAGAGAACCATTGACTCTCTGGCACTTTCTCCACTGCCTTGATTTCCATCAAATGGTCTATTCCTTCAATATTATCTCTCTCTTCCCCAGTTCCCTTGGAACAGAGGAAGACATATATCTGCTTTTTGGTACTCTGTCGAATATTATCTAGTATCCCTCTGTCACAACTTGAATCACCCACTGATCTGTTGTTATCTGAGTCCACAGAGTCCCAAAACGTAGTAGTCTTCCCCCTACAGTCTTTACTGAACTGTCAAAACGAAGATCTACCTCTTTTCTGGGTAGATCCTCCTCTTCCTTGCTGATTTTGTCTAACGAAGGAACCTGCTCTATTATACTGACTTCTTGTTTTATTCCACTGTTGCCTTCCAACTCTGAACTCTGTCTGCCTAACCTTTCCTCTTCCTCCTCCTCAAAAAGGATAATATCCCCCTTGAAAAGGCTTCCTTTCCACCTTTTTCTTCTGCAAGGTCAGCATCACTTGTTTTTTCTCTTTACTCTCAATCAATACCTTATCCAATGTATAAGTTCCAAAAAGCAGCTCCCCTTTGAAAGGAAAAAATGCTAAATTATTTCTTGACTTCTGGTCTGCATCCCAATGACGCAATCACAAAGATCTCCTTGCCACTGTTAATGCATTTATGTTTCTAGCCACAAATGCTACGGAATCATAACTGGCATCTGCTACAAATTCCAACACTTTCTTAACTCTATCCAGAGCCTTAAAACAAGACCTAGACTGTAGTTCCTCACATTCCATAATTTCCTGCATCCAAAGAACTGCTGCTCTTGCAAACACAGATGCAGCTATTGAAGCTCTGATACCCACTGCTGAACTCTCATGAGCCTTTTTTAATGCAAAGTCTGCTCTGCGCTCATCCACATCCTTCAAGGCCATATCACTCTCCTTAGGAACCAAAGCCCCTGAAATAAAGCCCACTATTGGATGTCCACCAAAGGAATTTTAAGGAATTCTAATTCCTTTTTGTAAAAAGAATAAAGTTTATTCACATATGTCTGCACTCTATGAGTATTCAGGAAAGTTTCCCACTCCGTCTGAATTAAATCCCTGAACATATCTGGTAGAGGAATGTCAATTTCCTGGCATTCCTTCTTTCTTATAACTGCTGCCACTCTTTTTTCCTTATCCTGCTTTCCTTCACTATTATCCTTAACTATGTTCACCTGCAAACCTAACACACCTATAACTCTTTTTAAAATACTTCTGAAACTCTCAGTCGGAAACAAACAATACGACTCCATTTCATAGCCCTCACCTTCAGATGAATCCTCAGAAATATCTCTCTCTGACTCCATCAACTCCTCCTGTTCCACATCATCTATATCTTCCTCTATATCCATATGTTTTTTCTTACTGGACCTCTTTTTCTTTCCATCTTCCTCTTCTACCTGGTCTTCAGAGTATACCTCCAATCTACTTTTCTTTGCCTTAATCCCATCTTCTTCCACTTCCTCTGTCAGATGTTCTCTCACTCTTTTACCACATTGTCTTACTTCCTCTGTGTACATGTCCACTTTTTCTGACACTTCTCCCACAGCTTCATGCACATTAACTTCACCACTTAGAGAAACTATTTTTCCCCATTCATTAAACTGTGCTTTTATTGTAGTCATTATTGAATTAAATTCACTTGACACGCTTGCTTAACCATACTCTGTATTTCGTTCGAATTAGCTGTATGCGCATTAGAAAAATTAGCAAACTCCGGACATTGTCTAGCTTCTCTAAACATGTACAGTTGATCTCTCCCACCTCTAATTTGCAGTCGCTGTGATCCCTTGAATATACGTTTAAAATAACTCATACCTTCCGGTGTCCAGCCTTCTACATTTGAGGCAGGATACCCCATATCAGCCCACATTGGCATCTCTGCTCCTTGGGCATATAGGAAAGGTGGGCGTCTAGGTGGGGAAACTGCAGCCATTAACAGAGGATGAACGTGCTATGAGAAAACAATCCTGGCTGCTCCGAGGCTCACTCTGACTCCGCCCCTCCTCTAACATCTGGGCATTGAGTCAGGCTTTCTGTGTATATTCCAGCTCCTGAGGGACGCTCTCCTTGAGCCCCTCCCAACTGCTCCAAATGACAGGATTCAAGATGGCAGCCGGAAGCAATGGTTTTTAATTTCGGCTCCACCTTACCCGCTTTAGCTGCCTTGGTTCCAGCCCATTTACCTGATTTCTTCAAGCTATCCTTTTTACCTTTAATGGTAACCTTCTGGTCAACACTCACCATCTTTCCAAAATTGCTATCAAGTTTCTCTTTTTGTTTAATATTAGTCGTATCATGCATCTCCTCTATATCGCTCTCGCTAGAGGAAAGAAACAACTTTCTGAGCACTTCTCTTTTTTCCTCACCAGAGACACGTAGATCGGCGGCCATCTGGGAGTTTTTTATTTTATTTTTATCTTTTGTCTCAGACTCAGGAACATGGTGTTCTAGCCCGAGGTGAACCACTTTTAGCGCTCTCTTTTTTTGTCTCCTCAGAGCCTCGCAGACCAGCAGGCATCTGGGAACATATTTCTTTTTGTCTATCTTCCGCCTTTGATTTATTTAGTTCCTCTGTCTTTTTCTCCATTCCTCCTCTGCTAACCACTATCGTTACACCCAACTGTCAGAGAAGTGATGATAGTGTCCGGTTTGCTCAGCAGGAAACAAAAAACTGTTGGAGGAGGGAGAGTCCTAACGTTTATAACAGAAAAAGAATGTTGACTCTTGCCGGTTCCAGCTGGCACGCGGGGAAGAAACCCAAACGTTGTGGATTTCTCCTCCGTGCCATCCCGAGAATGAGAGCAGTTTGCAAAAATTTTAACTAAAATAAGGTTGCGGGGGAACAAGCTTCCAGTCCTTGATAATATGTCTGTTTCTTTAGGTACCTAAATATGAAGTCAGATGCTCCCCTTGAAGAGTGCAATCATCAATTCTGTAACAGATTTCAAAAGAAAGCATATGCTATACAAGTATTTAGGAAGAAATGTCATTATTAATGTACCATGCGTACTGGGCCTATTAACCAGCCAAAAGGTAGATTTCATACAACTCTTTACACACACCACTATACTCAAGATCACATTTTCTAAAAACCATTTAGATTAGAGGTGACATGTTCCAAGGCTAATTCTATACATCACTGCTACAAAGTGGTGATTCACATATTGGTGCTGGCCCATGAGCTACAGTTCACTCCAAGTTTCCAGGATACAAAGAAACAGTTGTAGTCAATGGGCACAATATGGCACCAGTCTCTGGTACATTGGGGAAAGAACTCTTCCTGTCCCACACGTCTTAAGAAGTACTACTGTACATGACGACAGCTATGCCTGCACAAATCACCAACAGAGAGGAAAGCACTGCATGTAACAGTTTTAAGAGATTTCTTGTGCTCTCTAGGTAAAGCAAGGGCTTTATATTATAAATTCCTTTTTCATATTATCTGAAAGGGGAAAACTTTCATCCTTTAAAACACTCAAAATCAAACAAGATGCATTTGATTTGTGAACTGGAAAGGTATAAATCCTCATGGAAATTAATCCTGATATGCCTTAGATTTCTAAAGAACAGATAACATAGACAGAGAGAATTAATGTCTCTAAGTAAACATTACAAAGTACCTATATTTTTACAAAGAGTACATCTGCTATTAAAAAACGAATGTTGTACACAGAACAATACTGAATTTCCATCTTCACAACTGCAGTTGCCTCTTGGACTAGGTCAGCCACAAAACGTGGTTACTGAAGCTGAAGAGGGAATGGGAAAGGGCTCCACAAGATGTGTTTTAATTCATTAGTTTTTAGCTGATCTTTAATAGCATGCAACATTTTCTCTTCACTTCAGAAGGTGGCTCAGTTGATCACGGAGATTTGAAGACTGTTCAACACTGAGGAGTAAAAGGAAGACTTCAATAGCTTGTCATGGACTTTGGATATATTAGACAATTACTGTCAACAGGCCAGTCTAAGCTGATTCTGCATCTCTGTGCATGAATCAGAAAGGGTACACAAAGGCAGAGAACAGATACATCAATTTTAGAATAATTTCTAACATGGAATATTGACTAAATGAAAGGTTCTTGCAGCATTTTAAAATGCTGTAAAATAAATTTTAATAATATGTAAAAACAACAAGCAAATGTTAGCAAAAGTAATTTGTTACCAGGATGCAGATCTATAAACAACCCTCAACTAGCCAGGTGACAAATGAATGAATGAATGAATAAACAAACAAACAAAATAATGCAGTCCACTGAAAACTTACTTGAGGAATAACTCCCAATTTACTTCTGAATAACAAAACTATGGTTGAACTACACATCTTTCTGACAGAAAATGAACAAATCAAAGTAATCTATAAGATATTATGATTTCTACTAAAAATCATAAGAATGATGTTCACCAGGAGAATGAATCTGATCTTCAGGTGACCCAAATGTCACTTATGAGAGGAACCATTACGGTGTGATCCCAAGCACATGTGTTCAATAGCAAGTCCCAGTGCAGCAACAGGCATTTGCTTACTCATGTATGTGCTGTACTCTCATACCTAGAGGTCATGAGGGCAGGGAAAAGGAATTATGATGGGGAAAAGCAAAACAATGCAGAGTGTGGCCTCCTTGGCCACCATAATCCTCACTCACATTTAAAAAAAAAAATCTTGAGCCTTTGCTAGTCTCTTTTCACATATTTTGTGAACTATATAGCAAGGAATATTTTTAAAACATCAAGATTTATCAGAATTGTTTAACATTTATTTGGCCCCGACAGAACAATAGTGTTCTCAGCATGGTACAGAGAGGATATAATCCCAGTACAGGGGTGGGAACTGTACTGGATTGCAACTCCCAGCAATGCTAGCTAGCATAACCAATGGTAAAGAATGCTGGGCATCGCAGTTCAATCATATCTGGAGGTTGCACAATTCCCACTTATTTTCTACTTCTCTTATGTCAAAGTAGCATGGACAAGGAGAGGAGAATGCTTGGTAAGAGCAGCAACAAGAAAGGGAAATGTAAAATCTAATCTCCCACCCAAAGAAAAACCAGAGAAGACTCACTTTTTCTGAATAGCTTCTTGCCTAGAAAAAGTAGTAGGGAGAAAAACATTATAAGAAAATTCCGCTACAGGATGCTTTAGAACACAAAGTAAACTAAAGTGAATTTTGGCCAGATGAAAGCCCGATTTACAAGTTCAGGGAACTACAGAGGTCAAAGGCAGATCAGATTGCTTGATGTTCCTGTTCTGGTATCAAACTGAACTGACAACCCCAAGGTGAGAATGATGCAAAGAAGCCTGAGAAATATACTTGTGAAGATGCAAGTTTAAAAGGCACATTTCTAACAAACTCTTCTATGATGCCCATCAGACCTTCAAAGTATAAGATTATGCAGTAATCTTATTCTAGCAATTAATAATACAGAGTGTTCTAGAACGTTATCAGTAGAAGATACAATTTTAATACTCTTGGGTTCAATTTCAGCTTTTTTTTTGCAGGGCTTCCCTGCCTCTGATGTAAAGTGATCCCCGCAATGTAAGGACTGTAGGAGACATAGTTCTAAACTCAGACAGACTAGCTCATCAAACTGAGAAAACACAATGTGCATACTTACTGGTACTGTAGATGAGTTGTTATAATCGCCATTTTCCTTAAACTCTGCAAAGAACAGTATATGAAATGTCATTTTGCACAGTGCATCTATCGACACAATCATTACATATGGAATTGTAAATTACTTAGGCCATTTCATACTACACCGTTATAGTGCTGTTATTCCACTTTCAACATCCTGTGGAATCCTGGGGTTTGCAGTTTAGGGAGGAGCATTTAGAATTCTAAGTCAGAGAGCTCTTTGGCCTCAGGAAACTACAAACCCCAGAATTCTACAGGATGCTAAAAGTGGAATAATAGCACTATAACACTGTAGTGTAGAAATGGCCTTAAAATTATCCCATACTATTCTTTGTAACTTAAAGTGACAGTTGTGCTGAAGTATCCCACGGCTTTTGCAATTATGCTTTAATACAATAGTTCTTAACCTTTTTCATCACAGACCCCCATAAATAAAATTCGTTGCCAAGGACCGCCAAGACTTAATTCAAGATTTTAATATTTAAATTTAGATTTAAATATTCAAGTATTTATTTATTTATTTATTAATTAAAGGCTTCTGGAGACTAGGATTCAAATCCCCTCTCAGACAGTGGGTAACCTTGGGTAAGTCACATTCTCTTGGCCTCAGAGGTAAAGGCAAACCCCAGCTGAACAAATCCTGCCAAAAACCTCTGTGATAGGTTCAGCTTACGGTTGCCATAAGTCAGAAGTGGCTTGAAAGTACACAACAACCAAGTGCTGCTGATAGGATGAGGTTCATTCTAGCTATCATGTTTCTCTCCTTTGAAAACTGACTTATGGTGACCCTAAGGCAAAACTATTATGGGAGTTTTCTTGGCAAGATTTGTTGCCTTTGACTTTCTCTGAGGCCAAGAGAATGTGATTTGCCTGAGGTCACCCAGTGGTTTCCATGGACAAGTGCGAATTCAAACCCTAGTCTCCAGAGTCATAGTTTCGGTGTGTGCGCATGCCTGCCACTGTGTCCATTTTGTCAGGGATGCAGCAGCAGGGGTGTATGTGTGCAGAAACTGCTCTCTTGTTTGCAAATGAAACAGCAGTTTGACCATGCACACATGCCTGCTCCATGTCCCCTCTGTCAGGGATGTGGCAGCAGGGACTATGGCACCAAGGGACATGGTGGCAGGTATGTCCATGTGCCCAAACCGTGTCTCATTTGATAACAAGGGACCAATTTTGGCATCCACACACCTCCTGCTGCTATGTCCCTGATGCTGCCACTACTGTTGGTGTCCAGTAGCTGGGCTTTGAGGACCTCCTGTGAGGGCTCCATGAAACCCCAAGTGGTTAAGAACCACTGCTTTAACAGAAAGGAGGACTTTTCATAGATTCTCCCAAATTAGTCATACAGGCTGGGCACAAAGGGTGAAATCCATAGCTTCCTTCCACTGGGAGGAATGTCCCTGCAACAGACCTCTGCTCATGGGATGCTTCTGCCAGTGAGCAGAGGGGAAGGCAATTCTCACCAGCCCTTTCCTTTCTTCTGCAGGCTCTTGTGTGCCTTTACAGTTTTATTCAGAGAGTTGGAGGCATCCTGGAAAATGCAGCTGCAGTGGAATCATGCCTTCACTCACATTCTACTAATCAGGATCCTCTATTGGACTCTAGTCCCAACTATGAAAATAACATCCCTTCTTTTCATAGAAGCCTAGTTTAGAATCAGAGCCAATCTACATAATTTGCATAGTTCAGGTGAAGATTCATATTCAATAAAGACTCAGCACTTTCAGGATATGAGGGAGACAGCACTAGCAATGTACGGTCAGAATAGTATTTGTGTGTTCAAATTCAAAATTCCCAGGTCCCATCTCAGGAGAAAGGCATAAATAAATAAGTAAACAAACAAACAAACTTAGAAAAGAATAGGGTTGGTCTGGTCAATGTGCAGCCCTGAAAACATCATTCTGCAATCCAGCACACCATCTATCATGACCAGCCGGAAGAGATTTGACAACAAAACACACTGTCTGAATTTTAAAAAAGCACTAAAGACCTATCTCTTCTGGCAGGTCTACCCAGTCAATTTTTAACTATGAATTTTAAATTACTGTAAATTAGTGTATTGTAATTGGTTTTATGTGTTTTTAGCTGTATTCTATTCTATAATATATCCTGCCTCAAGCCTTGGGGAGAGGTGAGTAAGAAATAAAAATTTATCATCAACATCATCATCTGCATGCTGGAGTTTATCACCAGCCACTGTATGAATTCAGGAAAAATTTGATCATAGTGCAATATACTTGATACTCCTGGTTAATGCTGAAGAAAGGAGAGATCAGATTCCCTCTTAGGAGCAGGACGCTGAACAAAGTGGCTTACTTGCCAGTTTGTTGGTTTGTATTGTCACTGCTGCCAGAACATTTGATTAATTATTCAAATTCCAGTCTTAATGGACAGAACTGAAAACAGAAGACTGCCTGATTATTTAGCATTACCACAAAAATGCACAGACACAAAGCAGCTACCTTCTCCAACATATCATATCTCAAAGTGGTCCCCTTCAAAGAAAAACAATGAAAAGTCTTTCAAAGCTGGGGATGTTCTCTGTATCAGATAACAATATAGCCACATTTATTAGGAGATGTGTTTGTTATGTTCTCCTTTAAGTCTGACCATGAAAAACAACACCAAGGCTTCTGTGATGAATACACACACACACACTTTCTGCAGTGGACAATAAACAGTCAAAGGCATAGGTAAACAGAAAGGTTTTTGTGTTCTAGTAAAAACAGAGAAGAAAGAGGGCTAATTTAGCCTCTCGTGGGATGGAATTTTACAGCTTGGAAGCAGCCACAAAAAGTCTTTCTTCTGTGTTCTCACCAACCATAACCTTTAATGGTGGTGTGCGGAACCAAGAGAAACTCTTCCCTCAAGAATCCTAAAACACAAACAGGTTCATATTGGGAGATACAGTTTTTCAGACTGGACCCAGCATACTGGTGACACCTGACTGCAAAACTCTGGATAGCCTCCCCTAGTAGATATTAAATCATGTGGGAGTCAAAACTGATCCCCAGGAGATTCCACCAGCCCAATGACCATGGGGTCAGTCAGGAATCCCCCAACATGCTAATACAGACTCTCTGAAAATTAGAAAAGCAGTATTTCTAGACTGAAGCCAAAATCTGTGTCAAGAATGAAATCAAAACGTTGCAATTGCATTTTTTGTGCACAACATCTAGGGTTAGGGGCACAGAACCCCCATGAAAGTGGAAAAACTGTGAATAACTCTAGGCCCTCCCAAATCATATTTAACACACAAAAAAGTATGATCACCATATTCAACCCACCATGGATTCCTTTGAGGTATCAGGGTTCCTTGACAAGGCAGAAGTGGGTGGCTGGTGGGGCTTACTACCACCTTCACTGTTGTCCCACACCATTTTTAATAGGGACTCATAAGTCTCGTTCACAGTTTCTCAGTCTCACAAGGCTAGCAGTCCCTATTAAAAATGGCACAAGGAGGCAGCAGAGGTGACAGCAAACAATCCGTGAATAATCAAATCCGCAAAAGTGAAGCCCACAAATGTGGGCTTCACAAACAACTAAGCATTAGGTACCATGTACAGGTTTGCCTTGAGTTCTTCATAAGGTGGAAACAACTTGAAGACACACAACAGCAAGGAAAGCAATAAAGTAATCCGGAATGATGGTGAGTATATGCTTTTACATGGACTTCAGCTTCATGTAACATAAATGAAAAACACCTACTTTTATTTACACATTGTAAACTATTTATTTATAAAAGATTCCTTACATCTTCCGAGTGCAGGATAGCATCCTCTTGCATCACCATGTTTCTGGCAGCCTGTCCTAAGAACTTAAAGACACAAAAGCCACAGTAAAGGGTACAAGTTTCATGTTCTGAAGAGCTAGTGAAATAGTTACCCATTGTTACCAAGAGAGCAATTCTGTTCAAAACTGGCATCAGTGGGATTTAAGCAACTGAAATGAAAGAATTTCAGGCTTAACAAACTTAGTTTTAAGCCAACAATAATAACTTGCCTGGTTCCAGAAAAATCTATACAAAAATTTTCTTCTACATAGAGAGAAGCAATATACTTTATAAACTATGAGACCAATTGTGAAGATCAAGTAAGCAGACAAGAGCAACACATTGATTATTATTATGGTACTTTATAGAGTAACATAGGCAAAGAAACATTTGGACAGGCATTTGCAATCTAAATTCCAGCTGCGGAAGGAGACAAGATTAGTAAATCAATCAAGGGACAGTAGGAAAGCAATGAGAGCCACAGTGATGTAGTGGTTTGGCTGTTGGACTAAGACCTTGGAGACCAGGGTTCAAATCCCCACATGACCATGGAAACCCACTGACTTTGGGCAATCACACTATCTCAGTTTCAGAGGAAGGCAATGGCAAACCTCCCTCTGAATAAATCTTGCCAAGAAAATCCTGTTACAGGTTTGCCTTAGGGTCTCCATAAGGTGGAAGCAACCTGAAGGTACACTACAGCAAGGAAAGCAATAAAATCACAAGGAAGGAAAGAAAGCACCTGCTTTTACATGGACTTCAGCTTCATATAACATGGGATGCTTTGGAAAATATTGGGTTAAAAACACAGAGTCCTAATTTCATGTCAATTTCTTCTTAATCTTCTCTATCATATGATGTCAGGAAACAAATATTCATTTATCCTCCCATATAAAGAAAGTCTCCCCGCCAGGCAAAGTGATGCTTTACCTGAGAGTAACACCAAAGTTCAGTATTACTTACTGTTGTGAGTCAAGATTTTTCACATTCTAATGGTGGACCACAGTGCTAACTAGCACATACATGACAGCATTTGTCATAGAGCTAATCCACTCTACTTGTGGTCTGTGGGCATGTGAAACTGAGTACTCTTGCATTCTTAAATGCATAGCATTTAAAGCAGACATGAGGATTATACAGAGCTTGGAAAAGTTGCTTTTTTGGACTACTAGACTTGGGGCCTTTCCGCACTACATAACTATTGCACTATGATTCCACTTTAATTACCATGGTTGCCTCCTATGGAGTCCTGGGGTTTGTAGTCTTGGGAGGTACTGGAGCTCTCTGACTGAGAATTCTAAATATCCCTCCCTTAACTGCAAATCCCATGATTCCACAGAACAGAACCAAGGCAGTTAAAGTGAAATCATAGTTCAATAGTGATGTGGCCCTTGTTCTTGTATGCTATCGAGTTGTTTCTGACTTAGGGTGACACTAAGGCAAACCTGTCACAGGGTTTTCTTGGTAAGATTTGTTCAGAGTGGGTTTACTTTTGCATTCCTCTGGGGCTGAGAGAGTGTGACTTGCCTAAGGTCACCCAGAGGGTTTCCATGGCTAAGTGAGGATTTGAACCTTGGTCTCCAGAGCTATAGTTCAGCACTCAAACCACTATAGCACAATGGCTCTGAATGCCTCAATTCAAAGAATCAGCACAGGCAGTGGCCACGCTAGTTGGGGGATTCTGGGAGCTGTATCCCAAAACAACAATTGTTCTAACCTCTGAGGATATGTGGCCCTCCAGATATTGTTGAGCAGAAACTCCAACACTTCCTTAGGCTAGTCCAGCTAGTGCTAACTTAGATGGCATCCCCAACTAGCATTCAGCAGGATGGACTAACTCTCACAATTTACCATTGATTTCTTGTTGAAATTATTGGTGGACATGTTTCAATAACATAATGACTCCCAAAACCAGCAGTAACTTAATATTAAATTAGGGCTGGAAGATCTAATTATAATTTATTGCTTCTTTTCTTGGTCAGAAACAGAACATAAGCTCCTACAGATCCCCTTAGACTACAGTTCTCACCAGCCCTAAGCAGTATATTCAGCGGTGACAGTTCCAAAATGAGCTGAAAGAGAATTGCTGACTGACAGTGAAGTGGCAAGACACCTGGGCAAAGAGACTATATTTTAGCAAGAGGAACATAACACTCCATCAGTGCAATGTCATGTCTAGCCCTTTGCTTCCTGTCTAAAACTTCCCCTCCCAGAACTGTCAAACCTCACAAGGGGCTGCTGCTGCTAAATTGTGGGAGAGGGAGGCACCAGGGAGGCAATTTAGACCTGGTTGAACTAGCTCACTCTACCCAAAAAAGAGACATATGTAAGCCACATTTATGTCTGCTTATGTCACTTCCAGCCCAGGAGTGCTGAACCAGGAGACCACATGCTGCTGGTGCTTGAACTCCTTTTCTCTCTTTTCCCTGACCCACTCCTATGCCTCACCTTCCCACTCTGCCCCTTTTTCCTACTGTTGTATGGTTCCTCCTCCTTGTTGCTACTCTCTGCCTATGCCTCTTCCCTGTAAAGAAACACCAGCCATTCAGCCATCCCAAGAGCCAGCATCTCTTTATGCACAGACAATTGAAATGAGCCCAAACTTCGAAAGAACGCAAGCAAGCAAGCAAGCAGCAAAGCAATGAAGTGCAGCAACAGGAGGTAGCAGGAGGGGACACAAGTGTGGCAGCTGCAAAAATTAGGTCAGTACTTTTCCTTCTTCCACAAGAACTTGGACCACCGCTGTTAAGAGGTTTGCCGTCTCCCAAGCCTCACCTCACAGCTGCAGCAGCAGCACCGACACCACTCACCCATTTGCTTGCCCTCTCTATGTGTAAACCAATTCAAGAAACTTTGTCTAGTTATTCCTTTTCCACAGAGGCCATTTCCACACTACATTGTTGTAGTGGTATTATTCTACTGTCAACTTCCTGTGGACTTCTGGGGTTTGCAGTTTACTGAGGCCAAAGAGTTCTCTGGCTGAGAAGTCTAAATGCCCCTCCCTAAACTGGCCATAGACAGATGACTGCACAGCTCCCCACTACCGAAAAGCAAGATGCAGGGTGTAAGGAAGCAGGTGAAGCAGCAGCTGTAGGGAATGGAGGGGGTAAAGCAGGAATATCCCCGGGGACAAGCAGCAGAATCTTCTGCTACTGGCACTCCACCCCTTGTGGAGGTCACTTCACTCTATCGTAGTAGATGGGGCAGTGCCCAGCTCTGCCCAGTGGTTAGGCACAATGGGTATCGCAAGCCAAAGGCATCCGCAAAGGTCCACTTTCCTCGTCTCTGCCCCAGCTTGCTTGGAAAACGTGTAGTAATACCGGCCATTCCCGCACTAGACTATTATAGCGCTACTATTCCACTTTCAACATCCTGTGGAATCCTAAGGTCCCTCCCTAAGCTGCAAACCCCAGGATTCCATAGGATGCTGAAAGTGGAATAATAGCACTGTAATAGTCTAGTGCAGAAATGGCCACAGTGTATTTCCGCCTTCTCAGTTGTTATTCAGCAAGAATTTACGTTCACAGTTTTCCTCCTAACTACCATCACCGACCCTTCTCTCCTAAACCCGCAGCTCTAAGCCTTTTTTCCCTTCCCAGAAACCTAAAAGAACAGCAGTTCTCTGCTCCTAATGAACTGGCAGCACAAATAGTTCAGGGTAACGTATTTTCTTATTGTAGCAAGCAGAAGCGAACCACCACTATTTTTTTTAAAAAAAGTTCGTATGCAGAGCAGGGACACGGGTGACTTTTAAATTTAAAACCAAGGTTTCCATACAAGTTCGTTTAAAACAGAACAAAAAGAGAGCGATCAACCCCATTTAAATCCCTTCATCTCCTTTACTCTGCGTGACAGAAAGACAATCGGAAGCACCGGCCAAGAAACACCAACCCAGCTGCTCCCTCGCTATGGAGATAAAAGCCAAGGAGCCAAAGCTTTCTCAGGATCTCAATCTCCGCCCTGCCGGCACTTACAGAGAAACTACAGATCCCAGCATGCACTGCGATATATTTCGCCCGATCTAGAGTTGTGTTCCAGCCCAGTCCTTTCTGGACTTCGTAGTCTTACCCACCTCGGCGCTGCGTGAACCCTTCAACACTTGTTTGGTGAGGGCGATGACATCTGTGCCACAGCTAGTCACCTTCTCGGTCAGTAGCCCCTTCACCGAGTGGCCAAATCGAGCTTGAACATCCACAACATTCCCTGCTGCAGTCGCCGCCATCTTGCTAACGCTCCTCACCCAGACGCAGCTGCTTCTCGCATTTCAGAGACGGCAAGCGAAAAGGGACAGAACAGGAGGAAAAGCAAAGCGGAAGACAGCTTGGGAATGGAGAGCGCAAGTTACTTCCCTGGACCATTTGACCTCACTAAATTAGATGTGTAATACAGGACAGGAAGAATGTTTCTTAGCGGCGATCCTCTTGTGCCTGCAAAAGACAGAATGGCCGGGAATTATATATGAATGATTGTTCAATGAGACATTCTCCTTCTCCCATTTTAAAATATTATTTGTCAGGAAGCACTTACTGTTTCTTTTAACATGCTTTTGTATCCGCTATGCATTTGCTGTTATTTGCCATCAGGTACCCTTTCATTTACAACAACCTTGTGAATGAAAGACCTTCGAAAGTTTCCGGTCAGCAACAGTCCTGCTCAGGAGTCCATTCACGCTACATGATTATAGAAGTGTGATTCCACTTTAACTGCCATGGCTGCATCCTACAGAATCCTGGGATTTGCAGTAGGGGGGGCATTTAGAATTTGCAGGCAGAGCACTCCAGTGCCTCCCTAAAAAAACTGGGATTCCCTAGGATGGAACCATGATAGTCAAATAGTCTTGAAAGCTTCCTTGAGTTAGTCAATTTGTAATGTTGTTTTCCATGTTTTATACTGGTTTCTGTTTTTCCGGTGAGTCGTGTCAGTTCATGATGTGTCCAAAGTACAATAGCTTCAGCATAATCATTTTGATGTCTAGTGAGAGTTCAGACTCAGTTTGGTGTCTGACCCTTTTATTTGTGTTTTTGGCAGTTTAATTCTTCCTGTGCTACATTTCAAATGAGTTGATTTTTTTTTTTTTGGTCTGTTAGCATTCTTCATTATTCATCTTTCACTGTCATATATAGAACTGGAAATACAGTGGCATGGATGATTCCAACTTTTTATACACTGATGTATCTTCATATTGGACAATCTTATTTGGTACCTCCACTGCTGCCCTTCCGAGTCCTAAGCATCTGATTTCTTGACTACAGTGTGCATTTTGCTGAAACAAGCATAGTTGAAACAAGGATAGAAAATCTTTAATTATTTCTATGTATTTATCACCTGTTAATGGATAGAAAATCTTTAATTATTTCTATGTATTTATCATCTGTAATCTGTTACGTAGATCATCTGCAACCATTATTTTTGTATTCTTAACATTCAACTATTATCCATCTTTTGCATTTCTCTCTTAATTTTCATCAGTTGTCATTCCAAGTCTTTGTCCCAATTTCTCTCTCCTCCCACTTTCCTCCTCAGCTTACTTCAATTGCTGCATTCAATTCTGCATTTTAAACTGAGTTTAAAGTTCAAAAGCAGTTAGTACTCAATTAACAGGGTGGAGAGGAGAGAAGGGGGCAGAATTTCGTCCTTCCCTTGTTGATTCTGGCAAAAGCAAACTGCTTCAGCCTCTCCTAGCTTGTGTGTGTTCTTCCGCATTAGTAACTTTTGCCATCTTGACCACACTCTGATTATGCTTGGCAGTACAGGCCCCATTTTTCAACTGTGAACAGTTAAGGGTATAAGAGTATAGGTTATGTATCAGGACAATCAAATATTATGGGATACCCATTTCTATTAGAATGGTCCGTGATTTATAATGATCTATATAGTCAAAGGTTTTGCTATAATCTAAAAATCATAGGCTAATTTTCTTCTCAAATTCTTTGATGTATTCCATTACCCAGCTTATGTTTGCGAGATGGTCTCTCATACCTTTTCCTTTTCTGAACTTAGCTTGGACATTTTGCATTTCATTTAGTCTTTGTTGTAAATCACTTTGGATCACTTTTCTCACATGGGAGATTAATGCAATAGGCCAGTGTTTGATATAGTCGCTGGAATGCATATTGAGCATTTTCAATCTCAGGGCCATTGTATTGTTTTTCATATTTGGAGTGCAAATGTTCTTTAAATGGTCTTTAGATTCTACAGGGGTTTTCTTTAAATCAGTCATAGTGCCAAAATACTGTCTAATGTTCTTTTTTAGCCTTACTCTATTTTTAAATATATATATTTGTTGTGCCTGCTATATGCCACAATCCAGAGAGAACAGACCTTCTCCAACTTGTGCTTCCAGTTATATAGACTATTTTATTTCTATATTGCCTATCCAGTTATGTCCACATATATCCAGTGATGTCTACATTCTGTCTGGTTGCTTGAAGAATGTGTTTCCAATGAATAAAATCTTGGCCTCACAAAATTCAAGATAAAACTCTCCATTTCTTGATCCTAAAACACATGTAGGTCTTTTGTCTGGTTATTAATCTTACTTTATAACTCATCTCAACACAGAGAAAGTACTCCCTTCTTTTGGGGTTCTGTTTGGTGCTGCTCTATCTCCTACTTTTGCATTCTAATCACCTATTATTAGAATGCCTATTTTAATGTGTCATCAATTTCCTCTTGGATGCCAACATGCAATTTCAATTTCTTCTTTTCTACCTCTATAGTTGGATCATAAGCTTGGATTATGGGTTATACTGATCCATTAAGTGTTATTTGGTCAGATCTGCATTATATCCCCTGATGGCTTTTGCTACATTTTGCCTGGCTATTGATGCCACTCAATTTCTTTTTAGATTGTCATTTCTACAGTAAAACACTGTGCACTTACCGGAATGAAAATGTCCTATCCCTGTCCACTTTAGTTTGCTCAGCCAAGTACTGCAAGGTTTATCCATTCCATTTCTTATTTTATGATTTGTAGCTTCTGCTGCTCCATGTTCCTATAATGCAGCTTTGGACTTTCCTTTTACATCTGACATATCAGCAGCTGAATACTCTTTCAGCCTGAGTCCAGCTAGGTACAGCACTATCTGTAATTGTCTTTTGCTCTTCCCTGGTAGCTGGCTGAGTGCTTTCTAAACTAGAGGTCTCATCTTCCAGCACCATTCATTTTGGACTGTCTCATTTTGGGGCTTTCAAGATGAAGGACATTCAGAAATTGTTTACCAATGCCTGCTAGTGTAGTGCTAACAAAAGTTAGCTCAAGTGTCACTCCCCATTGTCTCTGAGAGATCCTCTGTCCACCTTGTACATGAAGAAGTGCCAACAAAGTGGCTCCTCTTTCCACAGTCAGCAGGACCAGCTGGGTGTTCTTTTGTAGGAAACACCAAGATGTCTGCAAAGATGGGAGAAGCAGCAACAGCAGTGCTTCTCCTGCCACTTAAAGTTTAACTTTGTTAAGCCTGTACCCTGAATACAACATAACCAATCTGACCTTGGAAGCTAAGCATAGTCAAGCTTGGTTAATACTTGGAAAGGACACCACCAGGGAATACCAGGTGCTGTAGGCTATATTACAGAGGAAGGAAATGGCAAACCACCTTTGAATTAATCTTGCCAGCAAAACTCTGATAGGTTTGTCATGAATCAGAACTGATTTGAAGGCATATAACGACAAGAGGTGTCTGATTCTGGGAGCCGTAGCACAAAAAAGTAACATTACCAAGCTTTGCTTCTCAGCAAACTTCTATATTTTCTTGCCCTGTTAGATTACAACAATATTTAAAAGGTTCAGAATTGCATGTTAAGTTAAAGACAACTGTTGAGTACAAATGGAGCAATAATTTGTAAAGAAGCCTGTAATAAGTAAGAGACTGTTGAGGTAAGACAGACAACAACTCTGTTAACATGCAAGATATATGGATTTGCATGGGTGGTAGATAGTATTAGTCATCTTGAGGATGTTTGACTGTCATTTGTTTGCTTAATTTATGTTAACCTTCCTTCTGACCTTTACTGATCCTGTTAGGGTTATTAAGGTCACCTTCTCCCTGCGTTTCCTCAAGATTTCCTCAGTCTTCCAAGGAGCAGAAGACATTATCAGTTTTGTATCAAGAGCGGGGATAAGCTCAGCACCCTTCCTCTTCAGCTAATAAATTAGTTAGATCTATCTTAGCTTCCTCTATCAATGTATTTCTCTTAATAAAGATTAGATTTCTTACCTCCTCAATAAAGCAAATTCAGTGTGATTGTATTCTGGGGAAAAGGCATGGTCTTCAAGTAGACTTATATTCAAAGATATTCAATAAGCATGCACACTGAAAAGTTCACACTCTGCTATCAGAGATTATTAATAACTAATGTTAAGATTTATAGTCTTAGAGCCAGTGTGGTGTAGTAGTTTGAATGTTGAACTACAACCTTAGAGACCAGGTTTTGATTCCCTGCTTGGCCATGGAAACTTACTGGGTGACCTTGGGTGCATCAAACACACTCAGTCCCAGAAAGCCCCATGATAGGTTCACCGTAGGTCACCATAAGTCAGAACTGACTTGAAGGCACACAACAAAAATAGTCTTAATCCTAGAGCCAATATAGTGTAGTACTCTGAGTGTTGGACTATGACTCTGGAGACCAAGGTTTGAATCCCCATTCAGCCATAGAAAACCACTGGGCAACCTTGGGCAAGTCACACTATCTCAGCCCTAGAGGAAGGCAAAGGCACCTCCCCCCGAGCAAATCTTGCCAAGAAAACCCCGTAATAGGTTTACCGTGAGGGTCTCCATAAGTCTGAACCAACTTGAAGGCTCACAACAAGGTCTTATCCAAGTTCCAACCTCTGCTATTGTTCCATTCTTGGCGGAGGCTGTAATCTTATTCTATCCTTACCTGAGATAAACTGGATTGTACTTACTGGGACTTATTTCTGTGTAGACTTGCAAAGAATTGTGTTCTGAGTTCTGTAGTGAAGAACAAATAGTATTTGTTTGGGAAAGGGAACTCTTGTAAGTTTGTACCTTTCCTAGCACCATCTTTAAGTATTTATAGGCAGCCTTTCACAGCAAAGTCACTGCAAGGTAGAAAACATATATAGGTCATTTGCACACATTGAATTGACACACAGTAGTTTGGCATCATAGACTGCCATGTTCCCATAGGATTTTAGTATAAAGAACAAAAGCACAAAAAGACTATCAAAATTGTGCAGACTAAAATGGTCCTTTAAATTACCTTTAATGCCATAAATTAGGACTAGGCCAACACTAGCACTTTGAATTGGGGTCAGAAATACATTAGTAGCCAGAACAGCAGCCATATCGACACCTTTTTAAAGGCATTCCCATGCAAAGCACACTACAACAGTCCAATTTGAAGGTAACTGTCACCTGGGTATCTGGAGCCAGTCCAACCATTTCAGACAGGATTTCAAGGGGCATATCAGCCTTATTTTCTAAAGGGTACCTGGGTGCTAACACTACTTGTACCTCCAGGAGCACCCCCAAGCTGCAAACCGAGTTTTTCAGGTGACTGCTACCCCATCCAGAACTGGTGTCACATTTCCACTTCAGATCAACTTGCTTCTGAACCTACAGAACTATGGAGTAAGTTTTGTTTTGTTCACCTTCATTTATTCCAATACCATCTCCAGAATCTGTTCAAAAATAGCCGAGCTCCATACCATCTGCATTTCAGTTGTACTGGGGCTCAAACCTACAAATGATTTGCCCCAGCACTCTCCCTTCCTGAGCTAGATGGAGTGATCTTGGGCTTTGAGTTGGAATTTCCCCAGCTTGTAGTGCTGAGGGATTTCAACATCCATGCTGAGACTGCCCTATCGGGAGTGGTTCAGGACTTCATGTCTACTATGATAACCATGCATCTGTCCCAAGTCGTATCTGGCCCTACTTGTGCTGCTGGGCACACTGTAGACCTTATTTTCTGTAGTGGGTGGGGTGAATGTGATCTGAGAGTGGAGGAACTGTCTATAGTTCTCTTGTCAAGGACAGGTCACCGCCTGGTGGAGTTTAGACTTACTGGGATTTTGCAGCGGCGGGGGACCTATTAGAATGCTCTGCCTCAGGAGTCTTATAGATCTGGGTAGATTCCTGATGGTTCTTGGGGAGTTTCCTGCTGGCTTGGCAGGTGATACTGTCAAAGTCTTGACTGTATTCTGTAAATGAGAAATGACTAGGGCAGTGGACACGATTGTCCCTGATCATCCCCTCTCATGGAATGGAGCCAAGCCAGCCCCCTGGAGCTAGTGGTGATGAAACATGTGAAAAGGCGATTAGAGCACTGTTGGCAGAAAACACAGTGCAAGTCCAATTGAACACAGGCTAAAGCTTATCTGAGAGCCTGCTCTATGGCAATACAGGCAAGAAAGGCAAATTTCTTATATGCCTCTATTGCAAGTGCAAGGAGCTGACTAGCAGAGCTGTTTTGAGTGGTCAGGGGTCTTTTACACACAGACCGAAGACAGGAAGATCCAAACCATTTGACAGCATGCTGCAAACAACTTGTCCCTCACTTTGCATATAAAATCACTTGGAACCACTCTGACTTGGATGCTATAATTGATACAGATCCAGTAGACATAACTTTGGTTCCTGCTTGTCCAGTGACAATGGCTACTTTTCAACATGTGCAACTTGAGAAAATGGATAGGATTCTTGGAGAGATGAGAGCTACCACTTATATGTTAGATCCCCATGCTTGCTGCCTTATTAAAAACGCTAGAGTGGGATTGGCTGAGTGGGTAGAGAGCATGGTTCATACCATGTTAAAGCAAGGCAGAGTTCTTGCTTTCCTGAGGCTCTGTTTAAAGAAAAACAAAACAAAACCTTCCTGGCTCCCACCATTCTGGATAATTATTGGCCAGTCTTAAACATTTAATTTTTAGGCAAGGTTCTGGAGCATGGGATGGCCTCTCAGCTGCAGGGGTTCATGCATGAGATGGATTATCTAGGTCCATTTAAATCTGGTTTCAGACCTGATTATGGGACAGAGAATGTTTTTGGTCATCTTGGTGAACAACCTATGCGAGGAGCTGGCCAGGGGGAGTATCTCCCTGTTGGTTCTGCCAAACTGCTTGGCAGATTTCAATACCATCAGCCATGGTATCCTTCTGGGCCACCTTGTTAGGATGAGACTTGGGGCCGCTCTTTTACAGTGGTTTTGTTCCTTCCTGGAGGGGTAAACCCATAAGGTGGTGCTCGGATATTCCTGCTTGATCCCTCGGCCTGCAGGGTCTCTGAGGGCTCAGTTCTGTCCCCCGTGCTATTTAATATATAAATGAAACCACTGGAAGAGGTTGTCCAGAATTTTGGGGTTCAGTGCCATCGGTATGCAGATGACACCTAATTCTATCATTCCATTTCACCATGAGCCAAAAAGCTGTTTCAGTCCTAAACTGGTGCCTGTCATCAGCAGTGGACTGGATGAGGGTGAAAAAATTGAAACTTACTCCAGACAAGACGGAGGTGCTCCTGGTCAGCTGAAGGGTAGATCAGAGAATGGAGACTTAGCTTGTGTTGCATGGGGTTATACTCCCCCTGAAGATGCAGGAGTAGGTCCATAGCTTGGGTGTGCTCTTGGACTCAACTCTGAGCCCAGAAGCTCAGGTTCCCGTGGCAGTTAGGAGTGAAACAGGAACAGGAAAAAGGTGTGAAAGAAGTAAGTATAATCATAATACTAGTTTAATAACGTTTCTTGCTGTCAGACAGTAAGCCCTGTAAGGCTGACCTTATTGTTTAGCCTTGCACATGTGTAGTGTGATCCTTGAGAAAACCCCATTGATCTTCTGTCCATATGCATAGTCTTTACTTCTGTCCATATGCATAGTCTTTACATTTTGCATTTTAAAATGATGTATCAGCTGCTGATAGGAAGGTAGGCATTGAAGAACACAAACACTACTTGTCTTGAAGGCCTGGTGCCTTTGAATTATACCTGGAGAAGCTTATCGTGATTAGCTACTGGCCTCAAATCCTCTCTGATCAGAACACAGATAATGAACCAAGTAAATAATGGACGTCATGAAAAGCATGAGGAAAGATTCTATGGATCATCTGGTTAAAAATCTTCTGCTGAATAGGCAATTCCTCTTCTCAGCATGCAGTGTATCCACCAGCACGTTCTGGTATTAGAGTGGATGGCTCAGCAAGCTACTCTTCTTTTCTATTGGTTAGGAGGTGGTTGGGAGATGGAGGAGCTGGCTGTTCTCAGCTGCATTTACATCCAAGTTAGAGAGAGACTGACTTGGTACATTGTGTTTTCAGGAGCAGTTGTTTTGTTTTCAGGAACATTTGTTTTGTTTGTGTACTCAACACCCAAGAAATAGTTGACTGATCCACAACAAGTCCCTTGGTGAACTTCCATGCTGCCTGCTCTCCAAAAAACTGCTGACTGACCCAACAGTCCTTATCCCCAACATGCCTCTTAACATTTATGGCTGGCTTAGTAGTTTCTTTCCCAATATTGACCTGCATGTTTGCAGGAGCATCATTTAGTGAAGCTTAGACAAACAACAAGCTAAAACTAATAATGAAATCAGCATATGACAGAGAATTATTGAACGAAATATGATGTGTAGACAATGGCAGCATTTTTAATACAAAATATTAGAATTCAAGAGAGAGAGACAGCATGCAAGCATGTACAAAAGGGCTGTAAATTGTTATTGCCATGCGCTTTCAAGCTGACTCCAGCTTACAGCAACACTATCATAGGGCTTTCATGGCAAGATTTATTCTGAGGAGATTTGCCATTGCCTTCCTCAAAGATTTGAGAAGATGCAATTTGGTCAAGGATACCCAGTGGGTTTTCATGGATGAGCAGGGATCTGAACCTTGGTCTCACAGAATTATAATCCAACATGCAAACTACTGTACTATGGCCATTTCCGCACAAAGTCAATATATCAGAGTCACCTCGAATTCTCCTTCTCCCATCTGCACATTGAACCGGTTTGGCTTTGTAGTTTTCCTCGTGGTTCTGCATGTTTTCAGCTCCTAGCACAGTTCAATGCGATGGGAAACCGCTGTATTGTAAAACCGGAAAAACTCCGATGTAAATCTCCCAAGCCAATTCTGCTTTGTTTTCCCCCATGTGCAGAACTGTAACATCGATTCAAAGGGCAGAAGTTGCTGCCTAGAGGCATTCCCAGGCTGTCACTTCCATCCCTATCCTCTCCACCTGTCAAAGGACAGGCTGTCTTCCAGGTGTTAAATGGACAGCAAGAAAAGAGTGCTAATAGATCGCTAATTTCCCACATCAATGAACACACTGCACAACTGCAGCAAAGGAAATGTGTGTGAGCGAGGAAGACACGATCTTGCTTGACGAATGAAGGTAACTGATTACACGATTACAGGTAGATCCTCAGGCAACATTGTTTCTCTTTTGTTTTTCTGAATTTCAGGCTGCCTTGATATTCTTCACGCTGCAGCCTTAACTCTCACTTTGCGAAGTAGCGATCTTTTCACAGTTTAATTTGACAGCTTCGACAGCTTACTTTGAAAGACCAGTTTGGAATTAATGGGGCGGGATGACGGAGGGGATGGGAGTGACCAGGGACTCGCTGTTGCGGATGCAGCAATCACCTTTCTCTGCAGTAGTACAATGTAAATGGGGTGTGTGCAGACAGCACAGTTTTTGAATGGGAATAAAAAAACACCGCTCTTAACACGCAGTGAACCACTCCTCCCCTCTCGTGCGGAAATGGCCTATGTTAGTTCTAGATGTTACTGAACTGCAATTTCCACACTTCACCACTGGCTGTGCTGGACTGCTAGCTAAGGCTGATGACAGTTGCAAACTCCAAAAACATCCAGAAAGCTATATGTTCCTCTCATTGCACCTTCTAGCCAGATCCTATGCATATTTTCTTTCAGAGTTCAATGGAGATTACTTCCAGGTAAGTGCATCTAGGCTGCAACTTTCTGGAATCCACTCAGATAATGTTGTTCCGCGAGATTCTTTCATTAAGGGTAAATCATTATTTGCCCTCCCTCAGGTCACTCAGTAAGACCAGTGACAGCAAGTTTTCACTGTAGGAATTGGAGCTGTGCAAATCAGCCATTATAGTGCAGTTTTCAGTGTGTTAACCTAAGATGGAGAGGTTGTTGTATGCTTTCAAGTTGTTTCCAACTTATGGCAACCCTAAGGCTTCAAGGGTTCAATATCAAGGGTTCTCTGGGGATGAGCTTGCGTGTTCTGCCCAAGTTCATCCAGTGGATTACCATGGTTCATCGAGGAACTGAAGCCTGGCCTCTAGGATCATAGTCCAGTGTTCAAACCACTACACCATGTTGGCTCAGGATGGAGATATCCAAGTCCAAATTCCCATCTCAGCCATTCAGCACCTTGGACAGGTGCTTTAAAATCAGGAATGAAATCCAAAGAACATTCACTGCACTCCCAATATGGTAGCAACAGGCTACCACTGTGTACATCTGCCATAATCATTCTGCCAGTACACTCACTGACCACGCTGCCTGGTGTGGGTTCTGGGAATTGTAATCTAAAAAGGAACTTTTCCAAGACAGCAATCTTCACTTGGGAAAGAGACTTCACTGGTTCCACCTGGGGAAAAGAACAGTGAAATGAATGAAAACGAAGCAATGCAAACTAAGCTGCCATCACCTAGGTGGTTCTGATGCCTCTGATGTCATCTTGGTGAACAGAGAAAGGGGTCCTCACTGTGGGAAAGGGATTACCAAAGTCCTCATGAAACTTGATGCCAGCCCCGCTTGCTTTCCTATTCTCTCTGTGCTGTAGCTTGATAGAACAGAACAATTGCCGGAGCTAGTATCATGTGCGAGAAAGAAAAAGAATTCCTGTGGAGAAAAGACAGCATCTTCAAAGTCCCAGAAAATTCTCCCAACCTGGCTTGAATCAGCACTCATTCATACAGTCCTGGATTTACAGTGCTGTCCAAGAGGAGATATCAAAGGCCCTCTTTTAGGGTGGAAAGGTATATTATAAATTTTAATACAAGCGAATTAATACATTTTAACTCAATTTTTCCTAAGGGGATGCTCATCTTTGATTATTTCTTTGGCTCAGGATTGCTAAAGTCTGTTGAGCTTCATACTTAGTTTTTTTTAAATTTAATTTGGCAAAAAGGCAAGGCTGTGTCTGAGCTGTAGATTACAGTTATCTCCCAATGATTAATCAACAACGCAAGAAAGAAACCCAAGGCAAGGTGATGTCACAACAAGCCCTTATAAAAATCCAAAGACTAACTGTTGCAAGATCATTCCTTTCCCTGACTTCTTGTTCTTGGGTCTCAAACCAAGCTTCAGGTCAACAGAGGAACAATGTTTGTTCTCCTGATTCTCTTTTTTCTGATGCTGGCTTTACTGTCCTTCTCCAAGACGGACAAGGTGAAGCTGAAACGCAAGCGCAACTACCCCAAAAGCCTGCCCTCATTGCCACTCATTGGGAGCCTGTGGCATTTCAAAGGAGATACCCAGTCTCACCTTCTATTCTACAGACTACAGCAGAAGTACGGCAGCCTCTACTCTCTCTACCTGGGCTCTGACTATGTGGTGGTGGTTAACAGCTATCTCCATGCCAAAGAAGTTCTACTAAAGAAAGGGAAAATTTTTGCTGGAAGGCCTCGAACGGTAAGCAAACAATGAGAATCTTTTGCTAATTTATACCATTGGGTGAGAACTTGTCAGATCCCCACCAGTTGATTCCTATGAACTCCAAACAGCATGGCCAGTGTTCAGTAATGATGGGAGTTGGAGAGGCACTTGCAAGATTATCTGCCTCATGTGCAATGGCTAAGCTGTGGGAAATAACATTTGCTGCTCTGGCCCAGGTAGCAAAATGTCTTGGCATGGCCCTGGAGGATATAATAAACCTATGAAATTGTCATATATGTATGGAGACAAATCATTGGTTCTTCTCACCTTGTACTCTCTAGTACTTGCAGCAGCTCCTCAAGCCCTTTGGCAGATGTCCTGCCACTACTTGAGATCCTTGGTATGGCAATATTAATGAATGAACATCTTCAACAGATGAACTATGTGTTCCACCACTGAACCTTTTGCTAATTTCTTTTCCTAAGATTATTTCTTATGAACTTCTCTGTGCACATAACATAACAGCACCAGCACCAGTGGTCTACATTGAGGGAAGACTGCAGGACGACAGCTAAAGAGATATGTACCCAAGAGGAGTTGGATTTTGTGGGGCAGTCTCTTTGGAAGGAATCGTGGTGTGGTTGTGGCCATTTTCTGTCCTACACAAATATTTCTCTTATCTTGCATGGAAGCAAGGTGCCATTTATATTTGATAGCCACCCTAGATAATATATATCTTTAATTAGATATGAGTTTTTACTTAATAGGGAGTATATCGTTTGTTATTCAAATACATCATTCAGTAAATATTTATATTTCAGCTAAATTTGTAATTTGTCATTCCTACAAACTGCAGTACTGTCTACATTTTTTTCATATAATTTGTGGGCTTGGACAAAATGGAACATCTGTATATTATGTTTTCCTACTCATCTGGCACTGGTACATTATCTGTTATGGTTCTGATCATAGAATGTTACATTTGGATACAAATAGCTAGAAAATCTAATGGCAAGAACTATTCTCTTATAAGTTACGAAGATGAAGTTTATGGTAGAATTTATAACACTGGCCAATTTTAAAATGTAAGTTTTGATTATGTCTTCCAGAGATGCATTAGAAATTGTTGGTATTATTCATTAGGAATAACTCTTTTATTTATAATGTTTAAGATATTTTCCAATCTGCATATGCATTCTTCTCTAGCATGTATATAGCATGTCCTTGATCTGCAAATACAATTCAGCTTACAATTCTAGGAGCAAGACATGCAAGGTGCTTTCATATGGTATTCCTAGTGCTAACAATCAAAAAGGACTGTGCTGTTACTCAGTATTTCCCTCTATAATAATGGATTTTACTTAATGGAAAGAAAAAATATGGACACAACTGTGGGAAAATAGGCAGCCTACAAATAAAAGATGATATCACCTAGACCCCCTGTAAAATTAAAACCTCTTCAGGTCCCATATTCTCTTAGTGTATTTTGCCTCCTCAGAGAAATATTACCTGGCAGGGTTCACATGAAATGGTTCCCTCTTTTTTCTTTACAGCTTTGATAACAGATCATCTTTGGCTTCCCTTGCTAATTTCTACATTCTCTGAAGTGAAAGGACCTGCCTTCCCTGTAGCAAAGCAGACCTTAAAGACAAATTCCCTGAAGAGCATGTTTTGTGCTGACAAGACATGTCTATTCCTAACACTGCTTGGGCTTCATATTCATATATAACCCTAGGCATATTTAACCAACTATTGAAATGAAATATAGTTGAAATTTGTAATATAAATTAGAACCAAGACCCTCCTCTCATTTAATGGCTGTCTTTGGCAAAGAAAACTGGTTTGTATATATTGGGAAATATCAAGGAAGACCGTGATATGATTTAAAAATTAATCAAAAGCAGCAATATGTTTTCTAAGGAAGCGCTATACATGTGATGTATGTTTTGTCCTCCTTCTGCAACCATATGATAGACTAGCTCAATCCATCATCAACAACTGTAGATGGAGAATAAAATGTTCTTAAACTCTTTCTCTTGCTTCTCTTACCCCTTTGATTTAAGGTGACCACAGATGTGCTAACAAGGAATGGGAAAGACATTGCCTTTGCCTCTTACAGCCCATTTTGGAAATATCAACGCAAGCTGGTTCATTCTGCACTTTGCATGTTTGGAGAGGGCTCTCTAGCCCTGCAGAAGATAAGTAAGTGATCCAGTTGAAGTGTTGGGATGCTTCCAAAGGAATGGCAACCAAGTGACCCCAGGAAGAGCTTCACAATAGCATTTGGCTTAATTTGCAATTACCCTGTCAGGTAGAATAAGCTGAAAGAAAGAGTGGTTCTGTGAAGTCCATGAGTGGTTAGGGGCTTCAGTCTGGATTTTCCAAGTCCCAGTGAAGCACTATAATCCTCGGCCATCCTGGCATAACATCTACGTATCTAAGAAGAGGGAAAAGTTTTTTAAATGGCTGAAGGTGTGGAATGGAGAAAGAAAATGTCTAACAAATATTTGAGCTTGTTAACATGTGTGCAGGCATGTGAACAATAAAACAAAAACCATTTGCATCTTTCAGTTGTACCACTCACCGCATTCTGTGGCCATATCCAATGCTTTATCCTGGGGCAGCTGGTCTCTTTTGGTGGGTGGGGGACTTGGACCCTATGTTTCTAGACCCACACTTTCAATCGTTTAAGACATGAATTAATATGCAACGACAACACCAGAAGTGTAGCAATTTGGGCATGTTATAAGCATTTATCCCCTCCTTTTTTTCCCTTTTTTTTTTTGTATGCGTGTTCCTTTCATCACCAAATTATTAGGATTCATGTACTGCCAAACTTCAACAGAGAATAGAATAAAGCAGGACACCACAGTGGAATACCTGTAGGAAAAACATGATCACTAGACCAAAGGGCAAACACACTGCAAGCAACATTTGATGTAGCAAAATTTCAAGTGAGAAGATTAGATGCAGCTAAGACAAGTTTGATTAGAGAAGACGACTAGACAGAATCAGAGTAAACGCAGGATATTATCTTAATTGCTCCTTTACCACCACTTAGTGGTAACAGTCATATGGACAATTTTTTTTCATATAAAATTAGGAAAGTTATCAATTAAAAAAACTATCCAAAGGAATGAAATAGGCATTATGTGGAACATTTAATAAAGCGACTGTCACCTTAAAGCTAATAACTTAGTAACAAATCTTCTACTACACAGTCCTCTTTAATTCCAAAATATATCTTCAAAAGATAATCACATTACTGTGTTTTGAGGATAAAGATGAAGAAGTCCCGTTGACATGGTCCACGGGAAAGGGGAGAGAATCCGCATTATTATCCCCATTCCTCCTAATAGTTAGTTCAGATAAGTGCTAGCAGAACTGTATCCAGATTTTGTCATACTGATGTTCAGAGAGAGGAACTGGTGTAATAGAAGATATTAGTAACCTATACAGTTTTATACTATCTGAAATGTCTTGTTCCTACAGCCACTGTAGATATTGTTTGTTTGCCACATTTGTATTTTGCCTTTCCACCAATTAATTCATGGCTCTCTTCCTCACTCCTTTATCCACCCAGCATGTTTGTGGCCATACTGGCTTGGAATAATACTCCAACACAGTAAAATTTACAAGCTCTGCCTCTGGAGGAAATAATCATGAACCACTGTTTTCCAGTTCTAGGATTACAGGAACAACCCATCTATTTCAGACATGACTCCTCTCCATTCCTGGCCTACTAATGTCCCACTGTCTTCTCCCTTATCCATATCTCCTTCCTTTTACTCCGGTTTCTGAAGAATTCATAGTTTCTTTCTATGTCTCTTCTTATGTGCTTTTCTTCTAGTCTGTCAAGAAGCAACTTCTTTGTGTGAAGTTCTGAATGCTGCCCAGGATTCATCTCTGGACATGTCACCTGAACTGACACGTGCTGTGACTAATGTGGTTTGCTCCCTTTGCTTTAACTCATCCTATCAGCGTGGGGACCCTGAGTTTGAGGACATGCTAAAATACAGCCAAGGCATTGTGGACACTGTGGCCAAACAAAGCATGGTGGATATCTTTCCTTGGCTTCAGGTGAGAGCTTCAGTGAGGAACACACAACAAAAGAAAATCTATTCCATTCCTTATATAGAGTTTCCAGAGATAGGTAGGAGACTTTTGCAGGGAAAGATGATAGCCACAACACACAACTCAATTAATAGGTCTACCTTGATCTATTAGATATCCACTGTTTAAACTGACAGAGGCAGTCTGATTAATGAGTGATCTCTTGATTTTCCCTCTTTCATTGAAAGAGTAGGAGATGGATAGCTAGTCTTTTGAATAAAACACATTCCATGCTAGGAGTTAAAAATAGCACTGCCTTAATTCTTTCAGTATTAATAATATTTTATTGTCTAAGTGGAGAAAATCATCGTTACTTGGTTGAATAGCATCTATTTAATGCAAATATTTTGTACTTGCACACATATGATTGTTTCTGCAGAGAATATGTGTTTGGATGGAAAGTGAAAGAGATCAATAAGGCTTTCCTGGAAGAGAAATTCCCCATTGTTATATGAGGTTTGGAGGCAAGTGCAGGATTCAAAAAAATATTTAGTAAGACAGAAACAGCTACTTTTGTGTTAAAAAATCAGCATGTGACTGAATTATCTCCTATCTAAACCTCAATGGGAGCAAGGACTAGCATGAGAATTGTGAAACATGGATTCATATGTGCAGTCAAAAGAGAAACTTGACAATAAGTTTTTAATCTTTTTTCCAGTTTTTCCCCAATAAAGAACTAGCTTTGCTGAAGAAGTGTGTAGAAAGGAGAGATCAGCTTCTATATGAGAAGTTTGAAAAACATAAAGTAAGTATCTCTACTCAGGAAATGCTGAGCAACACATGTAGGAACAGACAGAGGCAGTAACTAGTTTCAATTAACAAATTAGTTGTCAATTTTGTTAACCAAGGCATAACTGAGTTACATTATGGTTATAACGTAGAAAGAGATTGCTTTACTTCTTTTGCAGTAAAACTGCATCTATGATTTATTTACTTTTATGGTTAAAGAATGCATGTGGTCTCACTGCCTAGGTATGTTTTGTACTGCAGGTCAGTACCTTCTGCATTCTATTGTTTTTGACACATCACAACTGGTATTGCACTCTGTCCTTCCTCTGCTACTGGGCAGTTTAGATTCTGCTGTCAGGCTTCTATAAATAGATGGGGAGGAAGGCTGTATCTCACTGCATGTCTTTTTACTGGCTTTAGTACTCTGAATGCCCCACATCCTAATGAAATAATATGTTGCCAAGGATATGTTTGTGAAATGCTTCCTACTCACCACTCCACCATAGCAGCCATATCCATTCCATAACTCTTCCAAAATGCCTCAATCCTAGACCACAGGTTCTTTCATGTTCTCCTTCCCAGAACGAGTTCAGCAATGATTCTGTTAATGACCTAATGGATGCACTCCTGAGAGCCAAACTCAACTCAGAGAACAACAACAGCCATATACTGTCTGGGCAGAAGCTGACAGATGACTACTTGCTCATGACAGTGGCCGACATCTTTGGAGCAGGTGTAGAAACCACCACTACTGTGCTAAAGTGGACTGTCCTCTATCTTCTGCACTATCCAGAGGTACCAACTCCTTTCGTCTTGCCTTGGGCCCTCGGGAAGGGAGAGATGCACAGTGGGTTATGAGTACCTGAGGTATCTCAATTACTGTTATTGTTATATGCCTTCAAGTCAACTCTGACTTACAGTAATATTATCCTAGGATCTTCTTGGTAAAATTTATTCATCTGAGGTTTGCCATTGCCTTCTTCTAAGGCTGAGGGAGTGTGACTTGCCCCAGGTTACCCAGTGGGTTTCCTTGGTTGATCAAGGATTCGAACCTTGGTCTCCCTGGAGTCCTAGTCCAAGTAGAGATGTTAAATTTCCAGAAATTCTGAAGCCATGGAAAAAAAAATTTTTTTTCCAGTTTTTTTCAGAAAAAAATGGAAATTTTCAGAAAGATTGAAAAAAAGGCAGCTAGCACTTTTTACAGATTGAAAGTAACTCTATTACTTTAGGAAAATAAAATATGACTATGTACCACTTGATTTGGCATAAAATTATCACAATTGGTATATTAAAAATACAGTGTATTCAAACAATTATTACAAATGGAATTTACTTTTTTTTTTGTAACAAATGGAGCAATAATCTCCTGAACTGTACGGAACCTCTTTAGTTTTGCTAGTTTATGTGGAGAAGGAAATTTTTTTAAAAAAAATACACAAGAAACTATCAACATTAGTAGCAAAGAAAATTATTTATATTTTCTCTCCACAGTATCAAATAGACATAAATCTCCCATTCCCATAAAAAGAATTGAGAGGGAAAAATGTATGGAAAGGAGTGCCCCCTAAAGGAAGAAATGCATCTTGCTCTTGCATAGCATTGAATTGCATTGCAGTTTGTAACCTAAGACTTGCTTGTCCTCAGTGCACAGAAATTAGAATAATCTGATACTGTACATAGTTTTTAGAAATGATCTGGAGAATGTATGAACACCTTGTCTTAAAGATTTTATTCATCATACTAAAATAAAATATTTCATAATAAATTTTCTTCCTTTTTTCAATTTTTTTAACTTTTTGGAAAAAAACAAAAGGATTTTTTTTCTGCATTTTTCCATTTTTTTTCCGGGTCTTTACATCTCTAAGTCCAACACTCAGACCACTACTCCACATTGGCTTCCCAACCCTAATTAATAAAAGCCATATTTCTCCCATGCCAAAGGTATTATTCTGCCAGACCTAAAAGCAGATCTTAACTCAGTGGGGTCATTAATGCAGTTGCTGCAAAGGAAGCATTCTAAACCATGCAGTCTTTGTGCCCAGCCACTGAGTTCTATGTTTTTTCTACATACAGATCTACATGGTAGGCAGGTGAAACCTGTTTTTGACTCGCTTTTGAGGACTGACTCCCCAAGGAGAAAAGGCCTTTAGTGATGTGCTATATTGTCTGTATCTGTCAGAGAGGGGTTAATGTGCAAGTTTTTAAATTGCTTTTAATTCTACAGATAATTTAACTAGTTTTAAGCTTTGTATGATGCGAACTTTTAGCTGTATCTGTTTTCACTTTTGTAAGCCCCGTTAGTTCCAGGGCTGGGAAAACGGCAGGATATACATAAATAAAATTCATCTTTAGCACCCTCACCATCACCTACCACATATTACTGTCTGGATGTGTGAATCATCAGTGATTCAGATCCTGTTCAAGAATTTAGGAATCAGTGATGTTTCACCAGATAATGTGTCACGTACCAAGTAGTGTCTTTTTTTTTCTTTTCTTTTCTTTTTTGTAATTGAGCTATAGCGATGCTGTCTATGGCAATTTTATTTAGATGTGTTGTCAGTTTGTTTGGAACTGCTCACAGAGTATCTTTCAGTGCAGGAACCACAGTTGTTGTTTTTTTTCCCAGAGGTGCTGAATCTCAGCTTGTAGGTCTCAATATTTCATGTTCCTTTCCTTCTCTTTGCTTCAGTTCTCTGTCCCCTGGGATTGTCATATCTTCCAGCCAAACTTTTCTTTTTCTCAAGCACAGTTATGTTCCAACTGTTTATTAGTCTGAATTTTAACTTCATCATTTTCAACAACTTTTGCAGGCTTGGATTCCCACTAGTTTTTTGAAGACGGTTAAAAATTCCAAAAACATACACTCCTCCCACCATGTTTTCAGTATACAATCCAGAGTATCATTGCATCCACTTTATCAGGATAGACACTTGAGAGATTATGAAACTGAGAGGTGATGGTGATGAAGATGATAATACACGATGTATGCATCTTCATTCATCCTTACAATATGCCTTGCATTACTGAGCGGTGACCAGAAAATAGCCTTTATGTGTTCTTGCCATCATAACCGAGAACTGTATCCATCAGAACATTTTAACATTTTAATTTGCTGCACATGCATATATATTCTATTTAATATATTTTGTTTTGTGATTCATAATTAGAAGTCACTCGTCTGCTTAACTTATAGGTCTGTCTGCTGAGGCATGCATCCCTAGAAATCCCATAGCAAGAGGAAAAGAAGTTAACTGTAGGGAAAATAAATTCCTTCTAACATCTAGTTTCAGCCACAGTCTCTAATGATTGACAACACACAGTAATACCTGCTAGCAATTTAAAGACAGTTCCTTATGTCGTTTGTACTAATTGCATATAAATCAACTCTCCTCAAACAAGCATCTCTACTCCAATACACAAAGTATTTAGAGTACACTTGGCCCTCCACTTTCACAGGTGCAGGGCCTCCACAAAAGTTGAAACACCACGAATATTGTAAGCTATCCAAACCATATTTTACACACACAAAAAAGGTACCTGTACTGGCAGGGTAGCTGGAGCTGGCTGAAGGTATGTTCCCTCATTCACTCATTCGCTCACTCACTCATGTGGTCAGAAAGCGAGGAAGGGATGGAATGGGAGAGTGGGAGAAAGGAGAAAAGGGACACTCGTCCCATCCCCTTCCTTGCCCACACAAGGGAACAAATGAGCAAATATGCATGCCCTCCCTCTTCCCCTCCTCTCCTTCCCCCCTCTCACCCCTGCAAGTGAGTAAGTGAAAATGCTCATACCCCTCCTCTTGTCCCATCCCTTTTCTCCTCCCACCACCATGAATCAACAAATGTGCTTATGCTCCCTCCTCCATCCCCCCCCCCCAAACAAGTGAATGAGAGAACGCATGCACGGTCAGGCCCTGTACCCTGACAGTTTGTTATCAAAATCCCTGTTAAAAATGGCATAGGGAAGCAGCAGAAGTGGCGGCAAATACAGTACAGTAATACAGTAATCCATGAAAAATCAAATCCACAAATGTTTAACCCACAAATGTGGAGAGCTGACTATATTACTATTGTCTTCTGAACACCTCTGTTACCACATCCTTCTTCATTAAATGAACTGGTGGAGAAGACATCAAAACTATGCTCTAGCAGTGTAACTTCTCACAACTATTCCGTGTAAAGTGATATCTCCGTTATCTACTATTTGAATGCTTTCTGCCTTTTGTTATTGTTAAACTTATTGTGAGAGTAATTGTCTATCCTGTTTTGAAAACCCTAAGTTGTGAGAAAGAGGCCTACAATTAAAGAAACAGAGTGAGAAGGGGCTGCTGTGTTGATAATTATTACCCCATTGCTATCACTGTTGCTTAGTGCAATTCCTTCTCCTTTTCCAGGTACAGCAAAAGATCCAAGAAGAACTAGATCAGAAACTTGGCTTCAACAGGCAGCCCTTGCTCAAAGACCGTCAGAATTTGCCTTACTTGGAGGCTACCATCAGTGAAGTTCTGCGTATCCAGCCGGTCTCCCCACTTCTAATCCCACATGAGGCACTGGAAGATACAAGGTGAGGCCCATTTCCAACAGGAATACCCACTGCAAAGTCAGTAGGATGGGAGGCAGCAATCAGGCCTACAGGGAAGGAAAGGCACTGATGGGTTTTGTCATTCTGCAGCATTGGGGAATATGACATACCAAAGGGAGCTCAAGTTGTGATCAACCTGTGGTCCATTCACCATGATGAAAAAGAGTGGGAGAAGCCAGAAGAATTCAGACCAGGTGGGCATGCTAAATTTCCCTCCCTGCTGGTCTCTTGCTCAATTTCTTCTTTTCTATTTTTCCATTCTTCTATAGACCTTGGATCCTATTGTAATAATCCTTGCTCCTATCCTACTGCTCGCACCAAATGTGGGATTTTCAGCCCTCTGCACCATCACTGTATACAACAAGTATGGGATTTTCCACTTAGACAATGACACCAGTGCCACCAACTGTGAGGATTCTCCTCAGGCAATCCCAGCACTGTTGCTAACCGTGGAGGTCTTTGTACTTAACCCATCAAATGTGAAGTCTTCACGGTGTTCTCTGCACTCAGTGTGAGGGCTTTCCCTGATCTCCACATCTGCCAGACGTAAACACTTCTTCCTGTCCTCTTTCAGTGACACCAACTGTGGGATCGGTTTAAATAGCCCTCTAGGTTCATATGAGGATTTATACTACTTTTATCTCCAACAATGCACGCCATCACCCCATTGCAGCTTCAATGCTGCCATCACAGACTCCTTGTCTGAAACTAAGATCTCAGAATTATAGCGATTCTAGAGGCCAAAAGAGAATAAAAACAAAAACATGTTTAACCTATGTAACTAAACATAAAACAACCAATTATTTGTATATAATATACAGAACACCACACTCTCCCGCTCAAGCTAAATCAGACTCTTTTCAATCACTCGACTTAAACTCCTTTCTCTCACTCCTACCCTCATTTAACTCAAATGCTTCTCAAACTCTTTTACTTGCTGCACTCTTCTCAAACTCCAGGCTAAAATTAACTCCTTTCAAACTCAAATGCTAACTGTCATTCACAATTGTCCCGTGCAAATCTCCTCAAACATTTCTCCAGTCAGTATTCACTTCAACATTTTATGCTTTCCCCCCTCCTAACAGTTACTTACTTGATACTCACACAATAAATCAGACAATCTAATATATAAAAGTCAAAGTTTGTTTGTTTGTGTCAGGCGAAGACCTCATATGATTGGCTGTGTCAGGCGAAGACCTCATATGATTGGCTGTGTCAGGCGAAGACCTCATATGATTGGCTGCCTAAAAAGATTCTATGGGATCCTGGGGTTTGCAGTTTAGGGAGAGGCCTTTAGAATTCTCAGGCAGAGAGCTTTTGGGCCTCAGTCAACTGTGTCTGTCTTGAATAGGCTGGTTGCTATGGAGAGAAGGCCTACCAGCAAGGAGGAGGGCACCATATTCCCTCAGGAACACAACCTCTCAAAGTTAACAACTCCGAATACAGATTGGATTGGGGAATATGGGGAAAAGTTACAGGTACTGGACAAGACAGTTTGGGGAATTAGAGACACAGGATCTCAAATCTTTCTAAGAAGTATTACCTATGAGAAAATAAAATCCTGGGCAACGCCAGGTAGTTATGCTAGTTTTATATACAAATTCATGATGTCACACCTGCTCACATACTTCTCTCTACAGTTCAATTTCCTGCCCAGAAAGATTTCCCATTCTCAGTTTTAATGTTCCTGTCTAGTGCCACTCCTAAATGTACTCAGGCAATCTTTCTGCATGCTTTGAAGTAAGCTTTCACCAACTGGATGTCTTCCACATGTGTGGTACTAATTGTCCTGCCATCCCCAATGACAAATCTATGTTAGCCTGGAAAAATGGGATCTGTAGCCCCACATATCGGGAAGCTACCTTTTTCTCATCACCATCATTAATCTTCCTCCTCTTCCCCCTCCTCCTCCAAATCCTAATACTGTTGCTTTAATTTTGTGCTCCTTTGCCACAAAAACCCACTCAAAACAAAACAAAAAATCAATTCTAATAAAGGATCTAGTATCAGTTCATTTGAAAACATAACAATCAAAATAAACAATTGGTTTCAATACTTTAAGCATTTTATGTCAATTAAAATTAATTCTAACAGGTGGTATGAGCCATTAAAGCATGATATCAATTGGGATTGTTTATCATTTGTTATATTTAAATCATACGATTACCAGCCAGTTCATCAAAAGTGTCAAGTGCACAAAAATGCAATCAGTTGACTTTCAGCTGCCAGCAGATGGTCTTTCATATGTCCCAGTCTTTAACTGGGATACAGTTTTTAAAGGACACAACAGCTGGTTGGATTGATGTTCTTCCCTTTATGCCAGATGTTCCTTCTCCCTTTTCCCTCCTCAAGTTTCAGTTGTGAAAAGCTACTGGATACTATTGGAGGCTTATATACTTCCTGTCCACTGTTAGTTTTGGAAAGGGTCTGTAAAGATACCACAGTCATTTTTTTTTAACCCTTCTACGTTACAGATTTTGATATGTTTCCTAGGGTGATGTCTGTTTCCTTTTGTGCACAGATCGTTTCCTGGATGAGGATGGGAATCGAATTGCTGCCCCCTCACCCAGTTACCTCCCCTTTGGAGCCGGTGTTCGGGTTTGTTTGGGAGAAGCACTGGCCAAGATGGAGCTCTTCCTCTTTATGGCCTGGATCTTGCAAAGATTCACATTGAGCGTCCCTGAAGGCCAGACACCGCCTTCCCCAGAAGGCAAATTTGGAGTTGTGCTGCAAGTACCAAACTTCAAGGTGATGGCTACATTGAGGGAAGCTTGGAAAGGAAAGTAATTGGTCAGCTATATGATTTGGTCTAAAGAAATTGCCCTAATCAAAGAAAAAGAAATTGGGTGTCTGTTCATTTGGACCAGTAAAGGTTTACTGGAGAAGTCTGTACATAAGAGACTGTGAAGAAGGAAAGATGACTGCCTAGTGTAGGAACAACTTCCAAAATAACCCAGTCACCATAGCCAAAGTTGTAATCAAAAAGGAAACTTTTTCAAGCTAGTTTAAGGAAGCTGACAAAATTTATCAGCATTTCATCTCAGCAGTCAAGACATTTGTTGAGATCATGGAGGGGTATGTGTCTGTTTTCATGTGTGTAGAAAATCTGGAAGAAAATTGAAGATGCTGTTTATTTTCTGTCAATGTGTCTTCAAAGAGAGCTCTTGATTTTCATTATGCTGAAGAGTCCATGTGAGATCTTGGTTTTAAAGTAATATTTTCGATGGTTTTAATTCTGTTGGTTCATATAGTTTTAATCTCAACTCTTCTATATTTTTAACTATATGTACTTTTATTGTAATGTTATGCTTTTTGTAAGGCACTTTGAGTCCCAGTCTAGGGGAAAGGCGAGATGTAAATAAAAAGGCAATGATGATGGTAATGATGATGGTCCATCTCATCATCACCTGAATACCCACAACATAGCGCAGTAGAAACTTAGACTATTCTTTTGATTTTTTGTGAATGTATAGTGTAGGATATAGCCTTTTCTCTGTGTTCTGTTTGTACAAAAATATTAAAATAAAGGCTTTTCAATGTTAGCGAAGTCCTGCAATTTTAAAAAAAATACATATTAAAAGACTAATTTGAAGTATGTGTTTACGGTTCATCTTGCATTACAGAATGCTTGCAAGAAGAAAGGTAGGCAGGAAAAACTGTTGGTCTAGAGAAAAAAAAAACTAATTTGAGAATTCTCTGCTGAAGAAAATGTTCCTTGTTGTACTCCTTGACAAGAAAGCAAGCTCTGCCAAGTGCAGTGTGATTTATACTCAAAAAGTCACATATAAGATTCTGCTGGTATCAGTAAATTAATCCAAATAAGGAAATTGGATAGTTTGGGAATTTCAAAATTCAGGAATCTGCCTGCAGTTCGGCACATTGTGATGTGCTTTTACTTGCAAGTAAATCCTATTGCATTTAGTGGTGCTTAGTCCCAGGTTGAATGCCTATAGGATTGTAGGCACAGTCTCTTTCCTGGGCTGTTGACTTTTCAGTTTTACTGCCTTTTCCACTATATTGAAAGAGCCACCTACTTCTCTGCATTAGCATTGCAATGCAGAGTGCTTTTACAACTTTTTTTTTAAACCATAGTTTTGTGATCTACAGGAATTCTATATTCTGGACAGATCCAGATATTTATATCATGTTTTGCTGAGGTAAAGAGCTTGGCCATTTATTCTGGCCATAAAAGCACAAGGTACAAGGTCTGCAATAAAGCTAGGGTTTTTTTTTACTTCTATCCTCTTAATATTTAACTAAATAATGAGGTGGCTAAAGAACAGACTGCATTGGCAGAGAGCATATTGAATGAGAAGGACACTGCATAGGCGTTTGAACAAATCTAGAATGTTTCAGTCTACACTACTTTTCCACACTCCACTTGCTTTCTACTGACAAATAAGGTTAACATCAGCTGACTAAATCTATCTTGAAAATATTCTCAATTCATTCACAAAATTGGCCAAGAGGTAAAAAATGTTCTATGTTCTCTTGTGTGTGTTAGAGATTATTCCTCTCTATTGAAATTAGATTGTGTATAATGTCCACAGTAGAAAAACGGATATGAGGCCTATTCACACCACACAGTTATAGTGCTATTATTCCACTTTAACTGCCATGGCTGCAGCCAATGGAATCCTGGGTTTTGTAGTTTGATGAGACTCTAAAGATCTCTGGTTGAGAATTCCAAATAGCCCTCCCTAAACTCCAAATCCCAGGATACTGTAAGAGGGAAGCAGAGCACTTAAAGTGGAATCATAGTGCTATAACTTTATAGAGTGAAAGCGCCTGGAATTGTGAACACTTGTGTTCTAAATCACTTAAATTCTACAGATTGTATGTTTTCATTTGTCATTTCCCCATAGCTGCTTGAATAAATATATTGCAACCATACTACAGTATATGGGGAGGTTGGCTTACAAGAAGACTCAGACACAGAGTATTTTGCATGAACTACCTTCATCCAGAAATGTATTTCAGACTAAAGCTGTTTCCTCGCTACAAATGTATAGTGCTATTATTTCACTTTCAACATCCTGTGGAAATCTGGGATTTGTAGTTTACTGATGCCAAAGATGTCCCTCCCTAAATTGCAAACCCCAGGATTTCATAGGATGTTGAAGGTGCAATAATAGTGCTATAACAATTTAGTGCAGAAATGGCCTAAAACTGAGTAATTAGTCTGCACTTAGTGACTCTGAATGTGCATCTGTAATGTAGCTGAATGGAGGTGTTAAAACATGGCATCTTTAAAACAAACGAACACACAAGCAAGTGCTGCGACCAAAATAGAACATGGTTTTGGTTAAGGTTGCCATTTGATGGAAAGCAGAGAATGTTTGCAATCCCCCAACCCACCATTTTCCCCTTTTTTTCCACGTGTTGGCAGCCACTGTGGCTTAATCTTTTTTTTTTTTTTAATTAAGCAGTTTCTTTACTGTGTAATTGCAGCCAATCAGGAACCATACAGCGAGGGCAATAACATCCCAGTGAAATATACCCAATCAGATTTAGCTGTGCAATGACATCACTGAAGGCAAACAAAGCCCTCAATTGCCTCTAGTCTGAAGGAGAAGGTGAAGAGCATCAGCACATATCTGATACTCAAGCAACCAGTTCTCTACTCCCCTACTTTGTCCATGCCGGTCATATAGTTTATGGTATCTCTTGGTTTCCATGGTATCTCATGACAACAGTTCCTCTTTCCTCCTGGTGGGCAGCTATAAGACTAGCTGGAGCAGGACATGGATGAAGATCTGCTGCTGACTGCATATCCCAGAAAAGGAATGCAGTTTGGAAGAATGATATCTACAGTTAATCAGCCTTTGAACACAGATATCATCAATCCACACTGCATTTGCTTCCAGCAGGGCAATTGTTTTGATAGATAGTCATATTTTCTCCCAATCTTATGCAGAATTTGATTGGAATGGTTGAGCATCAGTTTGGTTGCTTCAGCAAATTTCTTAGAAGCTCACAAGGGGGCACCAAACTCACACCTAGTTAACAAGTGTTGACTACAGGGATAAATTTTGAAAGGGCTAGCAAAAGCAATAGAGAATCCTATGACTCATAATCATATCACCCACTTGCTGAAGCTATGCTGTTAACAGTATTATGTGTAGTGTGCAGGAGGTTCTCAGAAGCCAGCAGAAACTTTTTAGTAGACATCGTACAAAAAACTAAAAACCAAAAAAACAAACAGGCCCTTGTCAAAGCAGCACATCATCCAATTACACCAAATGTGCTTGTACACATACACACACAAAAATGTTAGTAGAAAAGACTCTGTGCAAATGAGAGAATAAAGGTGTTGAGGAAATGGCATTTTTATTGCATTAAATTTTTGATTTAAAACTGCAGGCTATTAAGTTGCAGACTGAGATGCACAGAACAAACCTGAGATTGAACAATCTATCCTTTTTTGAAGTGGCAGCAGAGTAAACCAAGAGAAAATGAAAGAACATGAAATATGCTCCAGTACAGCATGCTTTGTCTAAGCATCTAAAATTTCACACAGTATATAATCATTTTTCTTTTCTGCTTTTCAAAGAAGTACTATACTGGAATATATCTTGGAAAATGCAACTCTTGGTTTGCTTTCTCTGTTTCCTAAGAGGCAGTGCTGGTATGACTGCCTTTGGAGAACCCCAGCAGTTAACTGGTTACTCAACTGATCTACTTTTGTGAGTAGTATAATGTCTGCAGTGGTGGGGCTTGATGTGTGCGGAGGGGGGGCAGGAGGGCTATGGCATGGGGGCGTGGCTGCAGTGCATGGGAGCATTGCCACAGTGCGTGGGGGGCGTGGCCGTGATACATGGGAGCATGGCCAGGGCATGCAGAGGTGTGGCTATGGGTTCGGCCACCCTAAAAACATTGCCACCCGAGGCAAATCATCCCCATTGCCCCCCCGTCCCTACATGACTGAATGTCTGAAGGAGGGAGCATGACCACAACACTGAAAGACCATGCTTTCTAGTCACAGAGCCAGTCAGACATCTGTCAATATCCAGCATCCGTACCAGTTCAACTTATGGAGATTCTGTTACACTGAGATTAGAGCAAGGAGAGGGGACTAGTCTAAGCCTGTTACACTTCTGTTTATCAAATGGCATTCATTTGCTACATGCTCTCTGGAATGCTCCAGGAAAAAACACCGAATCCTAGCCAATATTGTCTCCAACAAAATTAAAAAACATTGCAATCAGGCACCTAGTTCTTTTTCCATGCATTTTTTCAACTAAAGTAAATGGGCCATACCTCATGGCAGAACTCCACACACTTGTCAGCTCAATACTGAGTCCTAAGAACACCATGAAAGAACACCAACATGTAAAAAAAGTGTGTTATGAGCAAAGAAGGATCATAGTGTACTGAAATGAAAACATTATGGCATTTAAGTTAACTGAATTCAGGGTTTTAACTTTTAACACAACATTTACAAGAAAGAACCCCCTTTACTCCCCTATGGTAAGACTTGGATTCATGCTGCCTGTAACACATCTCTCTATCTCTGTCTCTCTTTCACATATACATGGAGATTATTTTTGTGGCTGGTGTTCCATCTTGATTTCAGTAGTTCCAGGCTGCAACACATTAATATACCAAAGCTAATGGGTACAAAGAAAGAGAAGAGACAGAGTGTAAAAGGTCCTTCTCATGGTACTCCTGTGTGGAGGTATTTCAGTGTCCATCAAACCCAAATGCTTTAGGATTTCAGCTTCTTGTGGATGGACTTGTGTAATTCATGCATAATGGATGATAGCACCCCCTCACAGCAGAGGCAATTGGGGGGGAGGGAGATCATCTATATCAATGGTTTATTGAGCTTAATGGTCAAATCCAGCAGCAACCATCACTCTAGCTTGGCTTATCCCAACAAGCCCGAGAAAATGGGTAAAGTGCAGTCTATAGGCCATACGTAGCCTTCCAGGTACCAAAGTACAGCCCTTGAAGCTCCCCAAAGCCCCCAGATTTCCCCTTCCCTCAAATTTTAATTTTTGAAAGTGATTTTTTACCACAAACCCCTGCTTAAATGCAGAGATCTTGCTCCACAATACCCATGTGCACCATATGCCCTTTACACACCTGAAAATTTAAAAAGAAACAGCAAAAAATGAAACTAGAAGTGATATGACATCATTTCCATTCATGAAAGATGCTAGTGTGGCTCACAAGGGAGGGTGCGAAAAATGACCACCACCATCTCAGCAGCTGTTCACCTCTGCTCTAGAACAAACCGTGGGTATCTCTAGCTTCTCAGGAAGGAGACATGTCAGAGTCATGTCAGAGAGAAGATTAGTCTGCCCTCTTCCAGTCTGCTGCAACTTCTCCTGTTCTCCAAGAATTCTCAAAGATTATTGCCAGTGGTTCTGAGGTTACTTCTGCCAGTTCTTTTAATACCCTCCCCTGGGCTTCCAGAGTATGGACTCTAACTCAGAGTCTGAGACAGGGACATGCCAAAGGCTGAAACAAGGGGCATGCCAGGACCTGCTGTACAGAGAGAGGTTACAGTGCCACAAACAGAACAGGGGGCAGTGCCAGCTCCAGCAGAGAGTCCTGCCTCTTCAGATATAGAAGAACACTCACCTATACCCAACTCTGCAGAGCACAGGCAGCAAAGAGAGACTTGGCATCGCTCTCTCAGAATTTATAACCGGCAACAATCAATCAAGTCACAGCTGCCCTAGGCTTCAGACCTATTTAGCTGACATCCTTCCCTCCCAGGAGTTGTCAGAGCTTATTTGACCTTCTACCCTGCTAGATGCCTTGAGGAATGCTCAGACTGACCTTAGACACTTCCTTGCCCTGGAACCCTGTCAGATTTTGTTTATGTTGGATTTATTTATTACTCTGTGCTTACTGCATGGAAGTAAGTAACAAGCTGGGAGTTATTCAGTTTGTTTTGTTTGTTTTATCAGCTGTGCTGGGACTGAGATAGGACAGTCTCTTCTACAAGGCCACTGTGGTAGGACAGGAGACAATCCAAATGAGGCAGGAGGTGATGCATGCTGGTCTATGTTCGAAGTCTATCAAGGTGCCTCATGTGAGCCAGAAATAGGTAATGGTGGATTAGCTTTTTAAAAACCACCATACTACCTGCACCATTTTTTTCAAAATAGACTATAGGATAACAAAGATATCTCCATACAACTCTAGTTAGCACCAGAAGAACAAAGTTAAAGAAAATCAGCTGACAGAAAATTAATCTAACCAGAATAAGGGGGATAAAATACTTCGTATTCACCACAAGATGGAGATCCTCACCTCTTTTGTCCTAAATGTTGCATTCTTGAACCAGTTATAACACTGAAGTCTATTACAAACACAGTTACAGAACAAAAATGAATTGCAAGCAGACTGATCTTGTATACAATATTTTCTTAGAGAGCCCATGAAGTTAAGTAAAGGAAGACACCGTTGCAAAGATGCATTCCAACATCCACTACTGATTATTATAATACTGATTATTATTATCAAAATGTCACAAAATAGTGGACATACTCCTGCTTTTATCAGAACTTTTTGTCAGGTTGGATATTAAACAAAACCAAAGGCATGCAGAGTGTGTGTGTGTGTGTGTGTGTGTGTGTGTGTGTGTGAAGCTGTAACCTGTGCCTTGGTTATAGCCTTTAGAAGTGCTGTAGGAAGAGATGGCAAACTTAATTGGATTCATTTATCCTTGCCGAAATGCAGGATCTAGGGATGCTGAAATCAAACAGCATAACATGGGTTCCCCACCCCAGCTTTGGTCAGAAAAAAAAGACATTTTGCTCCCTAAAGTGAGGATCAAAATAGCATGATCCACACATGGACTACACTGGCATTTGAATCTTATTTCAACACTGGGTGTGAGCCAGCAGCTTCCGCAACACCCAGGAAAGCAGGCTAGGTTAGGGGAATTCAGAAGAGGTCATGTGGCTGCACAGATGTTTGCCATCCATTTGAAACTCTTAGCGCATGCTGCCTCAGGCAGTCACATCACTTTGACTAGTGATATGGCTTGCTGTAAGTGGTTTTTATATTTTCATTAATATTCTCTAAACACACTCTCACAATTCGGTGATATTTCCATTTAGGCAATTCCTTTTATTCATACCCAGCCTGTTGTTCTCACAATAAACTTGTTTGTTTCTGTTCTAATCATAGGAGCTTTTCAATACAGAGCAAATGCTCTTAGGAAAAGGTTCAGTCCCATAGGACGTGGCTGAGTCTACTGTTAGACCAAAGAGCATTTACCTCAGGATGTAGATCTGAGGTGGTGACAGAATGCCAGAATGCCCACAGCTAGTCCCTTCTGTAAGAGACAGAGCTATGTGTGCCATGTGCCTTATTGCGTAACCTATAAAGCGTTCTGCATGCTCTAATCTCTTGGGTGTGGTGGATAACTACTTCCCATCTCCAGTTATTTTTTTGACTATATCTCCGAGTGTTCCACAGCCAGTATGGCTACAGGCCACATTAACTGGGGAATTCTGGGAGCTATAGTCCATATATATGTTATATTATATATATATTATATCTATAATTATAGTTATATATATATTCCCACACTGTTTACCACTAGTGTTGAAGTACTGCTTTTGTAAATGGAAATAGGGTTTGGGTGGGATGAGTTCCTTTGCCTCAGGCAGCAAAACACTTTTAAGCAACCCTGGCAAGGCAGCAGAGCCAAATTCCCAATTTCTTTCTAACTTCTGTGGTTAATTCTGTTTTGTCTGCTTTCAAAACCAGCATTTACCTCCCCATAATAAACCTAGTCCTGGCCTTGTTCCTGATCTATTTAGCTGGACGTGAAATAAATTCACCTCATTGGTTTAATATCAAAGCCCTATGATGTCTCTTTGGCCTATGATTTAATGACCTTGGATGTCCCCTTAGCTGGTAAACACTCCCTCTGAAATCTTGCAAATGGAATGTTGATCTGTCGGAGAGTCGTGAGGATCCTGCTGAATCACTTGTATCAGTATTTATATCCCCAACAGCTGCCTCTCAGCTTCAATTCTCATATTCTCACCTAAGGGCTCTGTCCCACTCAGATTTAGGTGTCTACAGGGAAGCACAGAGGCATAATAAACACATCAGGAGGGCACTGGCTGGGAGAAATAAAACTGCACAGATAGTAGCAGCTCTTTTCCACATTTTGACATCCAGATGCAGTTTTCCAAGTGATAGCTGTGGTAATCTATTTCAACAACAACAACAAAAAGAATCTTGTGACACCTTTAAGACTAACAAGATTGATTTTAACATATACTTTCATGGATTACAATCCGTTTCCTTGAAAAAACTTGTGAAAGACCAAGGATTTTTCCCCCTCAAATGCCTAGTGGGATAAGGAAGAACTTATGAACTCATTGCTCCCAAATTCACTAGAAAAAAGGGAGATTGCATGCCATACAACAAGAGATTTGCATGTTTATGCACAGCTGCCACATCCTGCAAAAGACTTGTAAAATCAATAGTGAGCTACTGCTGTTGCCCATCTATGGGGCTATTGTAATATCACTCATATTATTATCTTTACATTATCTGGTTTTACTCTTCTTCATGAAAGGCAGGAAAAAGTTTAAAGGGGACATGCCCTACTTATCTTACTCCTCTTGTACTGCCTTGTTGAATATTCCCACAAATGTATTAAATTTTAGGCTCTTATGTTAAACACGTGGACTGGCCTACCATGTTAAAATTCCAGTGAAACATGTAATTGTGTTAATCAAAGGGCATGTGCCACAAAGGCATATACTCTCCCTGTCTTTATAGAGCCAGCATGGTGTAGTGGAGACCAGGGGTTGACTCCTCACTCAGCCATGGAAACCCTCTGGGTGACCTTGGGCTCATCACACCACCATAAGTCAGAAATAACTTGAAGACACACAACAACAACAACAACAACAACAACAACAGCAACAACAGCAGCAGCAGCAACAACAACTCTTTGTGTTTGCTGAGGCCTCTGCCTAAGTATGTGTCAGCATCTGGAGACACTAGTACCATTAAAGCAGGCTGGAACATACCTGTTTGAAATGGAATATGTTCTATAGTGTGTGTGTGTGTGTGTGCGTGTGTGTGTGTGTGTGTGTTTTCATGCACCCTTGAGAATATGGAGTGGCCCTGCTCCACTATGTCTGTAGGGAGCATCACTGGCATATGGGCCCCAAAAGATTACCCACAAGAGAATGAGGCTCTTGGTCTGAAAAATGTACCCTACTCTTGCATTTCAGGAAGGTGTTTCTACAAGGCTGGGCAATATCTCCCATCACCACCTTCTCACTGCCAGCCTCCACATCATATCTCAGGGGGTCTTAGGAGAGGGTGGAGGAAAGGATGAGGAATCACAAAAAGCTGACTGTTCCGTTTTGCACAAAAGGAAGTCCATTCCGTTAAAGGAAAATAATCGCTGGATATAATACAATGATACCGGTTTTATTTAGGGTTGGACATTTTACAATACAACCCTTTGCTAGAGTCAGAGCACTTTGAAGTTAGAACGCTCTGCCGTAGTTGGGCTACTGCTTATTCTCACTGAAGTAAAAATCCTCCCTCCTTCCCACTGTTTACCATTATTGTTCCTCTCTAGTAAAAATACACCGTTGAACTTCTCAATGTTCCAAGCATTTCAGCACAGCTTAAGACAGACATAATCACTAAGGGCTTTTGTTTTGATTTTACGTCAGTTTTAGACCGCTCTTGCTCTTTTTGGCTAATCTTGTTTGTTTTTCTGATGTTATTTTATTATATAATGCCTTTTTAGCATGATTAATGCTATGACTACCTTGCACACTATCCTGTTGTCTTTGAAAGAAGGGTAATTTTAAATAGTTAAAAAAATCCAACGAGGGAAATAAGACTGATAATTCTTTTGCGCTAAAAGATGTGACTTTGGCCTACATGAAATATCATTCCATGCATGTGAGCCAGGTTATTCTACAGGCATATCCAATTACTAGACTGAACCATGTGGCTAGTTTCATATCTTATTAAGGATCTGGGAAGTGTTACCTAATATGGTACAGTCAGCCCCTCACATTTGTGGGTTTCACTTTTGCAGATTTAATTATTCACAGATTATTTGCTGTCACCTCTGCTGCCTCCCTATGCCATTTCTAATAGGGACTGCAAGCCTTGTGAGACTGAGAAACTGTGAATGAGGTTTGTAAATCCCTATTAAAAATGGTGTAGGTCAGCAGTTGAGGTGGCAGTGAGCCCCACCAGCCACCCACTTCTGCCTTGTGAAGGAACCCTGATGCCTCTAGGAAATCCATGGTGGGTTGCATATGGTGATCATACTTTTTTATGTATGTTAAATATGGTTTGGGAAGGCCTACAGTTATTCACTGTTTTTCTACTTTCATGGGGGTCCTGTGCCCCTAACCCTTGCGAATGTGGAGGGATGACTATATTATTAATACCAAATAATATAAATACTCTCACCCACTCTCATCTAATACTGTGTTATTAATACGAAACAATATAAGTACTCTTCCTAGAGAAAAACCTCTACAAGATATATTCAGAAATGTTGTAGAAGATTGGAAACTGGCAAAGCAGGCAGGGCCATCAAAATATTCTGCCTAGTTTGACAGTGGCTATTGCTAAATGAGCAGGTGTAAAGACATACTGAACGGATGCTAGTCTCCGCCGGAAGGTCTCATCCTCACATCCTGATATTTTTGCTTTCTGCAACAGGTGGTTCTGACAACATTAGTTATTGCAATTTAAAGTACCCTTGCCAATGTGAACTGAACATTCTATCTCTGAATCTTTTCAAACTCTTGATTACAGCAGCCTTTTGTAACATGGAGCAACGTCATCCAATCACATGATCTTAAAATTGCTATCTGGTAGGTTTATTTTGTTTTTTAGTGTCCTCGTGTTTCGTATACTGAGATGGAAAGAGATCACCAGCTCCCTTTATACAGTCTGACTTACTTCACACTCTCCATATTTCAGCTTTTCCAGGTTCATTCTGAATATCTTTGCCTTGTGGAAGAACCATGTTAATATATTCCCTGTTTCTCAAGTAAAAAGGCTAAACTAAGATCAACACCACAGTACTAATTCCTACTGCAAATAACTTATGGCGCACTAAGCAGAAGGCAACTTTATAGACAGAATTTTACACCATAATTTGAGAGTGAAACAGTAAGTAAGGGATAAACCGCATATCAACTTAATTTAGGAAAGTACCAAGCTCTCTCAAGTCACACCAAACCAACTAGCAGGCCAGTGCAAAAATGAGAGGTCATTCATGGAACAAGAGAATCCAAGTGTTCCTAACTGTATATAACCTGAGCCCAACCAAACCCAAATGATGAGCAGCTGCTTATCATTCCAGAGATTGCTTTCATATTGGAAATACGGAACACTAGACTGTGTGCTGACTCTAAAAGTGGATTCTTTGCAACACCAGGGAAACTGAAGAGCTTGCTGTCTAAATTCAATTAGTGGCTGTTCACATGTGGTAGTGTTCCTCAAATGCCCCTCCCCCAATTATCCTTACACAGACACACACACACACCAATCAGAGAGATCGTCGCAGCCAAATCCTTGTTTCTATGAGTGATACGACCTTTTCTCTCTCTCTCTCATAATATTAGAATGTGTAGATGTGCAACAAAGCTGAATGGCAAGAGATCTGGGACAGATAGAAGGAAGTGCTATTGCACACCATTCCCAGTTAAAAGTGTGGAATCCATTGGCACAGGATGCACTGAGGACTGCCAGATCCTATTGCTTTAAATGGGGACTGAATAAATTCATGGAAGATGGTGCCATCAGCCATCTCTTGTTGCTGGGCTTCCCACAGACAACTGATTGGTCACTGTGTGAACACAATCTGGGCTACATGTCTTTTATTTGATACAACATGGCTCTTTGTATGTTTTTAAGAAATGAGTAGTGGTTGGACTCAATGGCCCTTGTGATCTCTTCCAACTCTGTGATTCTATATTCCTATGATTCTTGAGCATGTACACTTGGTGCACCTGGTAAAATTGTTCTAAACAATTTATACAAATAAAAACCTCCAACCACCCAAACATTGTCCTGATGAGGTCCGCCCTAGTCAATTTTTAGGCAATTTAGCCTAAAACAAGTATCAGTTGGCTTTTTTTTTTAAAAGGCTTACCATGCACCTGCATAGACCATCACACTGGTCAGAACCACCTTTGGCCTTTTCCCTTTCTTATTAAGGCCAGAAAGTGGAAAACAGCATTGTAAACAATAAGGAGATTCTTTTGGCCTCTGAAAGGAGATTCTTTCAGTCTTTTTCAGTGAGTAATGATGAAATATTGGTTAACTTTTCAAAACATTAATTGGGTGGATTCATTGGGAGCAATATTTTCCTAAAGGGGGTTAAGACTTAAGCCAACTTTGTGGGGGCTAGATGTTTTGTTCTGTGAGCAGAATGGGATGTTCTATACTGGGTGGATTTGATAACGCTGTTCCTGCAACAGTTGGATGCCAGCCTGAAGATTAACAAAAGGAAAGTTTATACCATTCATTATATGCTTGTTCATAAGAGAACACAAGTTCCTCAGCTGTCTTAGAACAAACATAATTCTTTATTGTGTGGGAGAGGGAGAGGAACAGACAGACAATATATTCTGTCTTTAGGAGCAAAAGTTCAGCTTCTGTGATCCAGAGCAGCTACACAGCATGTGATTGGGGGAGTGGGGAGGAGCAAGAAGAACAAGCTGGCTTTCCACTCATGAACTCAGCATGACAACTTAAAGCCATGGCAACAAAAAGCTTTAAAGGCACACTATATCTGCCTCACAACTAACTACTTAACGTTTTGAAGACTCTGCAGTTCCTCCTTGGCAATCACAGAATTTATTAGAGCTGAGACAACCCACCCAAATCTATGAGCAATGCTTGTTGGTTTCAAATGCACTCTTTGTTTATTGCTGTTTCTTCAGATCAAATAGCCTTCACCCATGCTGAATCCCAAGATGCGTCAGGCTCCTGGGTAATTGCATCTAATTACACAACAGACCCAGGGGTACAGTAAGCAACAGCAGAGCAAGATAGTTGTTTTCTTGCAGCAGACACAAGAGAATAATACTGAAATACCTGTGGGCCTTCCAAGCTGGGCATGAGGCCAGATGAACTGGAAAAACATGCATCCTTGGAACACAGCTGTTCTTCAACTGCAGACAAGTCCAGAAAGAAATATTTTCTCATATTCCAAATGCAGTGATGACAGTCTGGCTTTGAGGGAGCAGCGGTACCTTGTTTACCTCCAAATATGTGTGCATTAGGCAATACTCCCTAGAGCTTAGAAAACTCTGGTGCCTTTTAAGTGAGCTTGTTGGGCTTCCTTAATTTCCTATGGGCTTTCATGAAGTGACAGCCATTTGTACTGTCAAATCAGATTCTCCATAAAGATTTGATTAGCACAGTTTTCCAAGTCAATATTTCTCCCTACAGACTAAATCAGGAAATATCTTGGCATTACAGCGCACAGTGCAATGAAAAAAAAATTCGATTTGTAATGGATGTAAAAAAGAGCAAATTCCATGCTAGGGATTCTTAAGAGAGGCACGAAACAAAATGTACATTTTATATATATCTATTATGAAGTCACCTTTGGAATATTACAGACAGTTTGGTAGTCCTTTTTCGGGACTGGAAAAACTAAATCAGTTGGCACATTTTCATTTACAAACCAATAAATATAGACTTCACAATAACAAGGTATATAAACATGATGCATAGTATGGAGAAAGTAAAGAGTGAAAAAATTTTCTCCTTCTTTCATGATACCAGAAAAGCCAGAGGAAACGATTGCCCAGAAATTCAAGACAGACATGGGAAAATACTTAGCATAATACATAACTGATATATGGAATTTAATACTATAGCAAGCAGTGAAGCTCACAAACATAGTGGCTTTGAAAAGAGTTGGACAGATCCATGAAGCTCACTGGGTCTAATCAATGACTGCCAGCCATGACAGTTATATGGAACTCCCAAGGTAATGAGTATACCACTGAATTCCAGGTGCTGAGTAACACGTACAGATAAGAGCTGTGCCTTCAAGGACAACTTGCGCACTGTCCAAAGGCATCTAGCTGGTTCCTGGTGGGAAAAATTACACTAGACTTGAAAGACCGTTGGTCTGATCCAGAGGTGTTCTTTATTTGGGATTGCTTCCAAAATTGTAATAGTTGACCTAAATGAAGGTGTTGTATCATTTGTCTGCATACAACAAAGATAGAGAATCTATTGTCCTCTAGCCATTGCTGGACCCTAACTCTCATCAACATGGAGGGGGAGATGTGCTTATTTTTATGTTGCTTTAACCATCCTGTTTATTTGTGTGTTAATATTGCAACTTCAATTTGTTGCGTATATCTGTTTTTTAATCATGTTGTGAGTCAAACTGAGACCCCACATGGGGCAAAAAAAGCAGGATATAATAAAGATAAATGAGATACCTGGCTACTATCCATGGTCAGCTTAGGCTGATGGGAGCTGAAGTCCAACAAGATCTGGAAGGCCTGAAGCCCTCCACTCCTTTTGTATATAGTATAGTGAAGAAGAAAACCAATAATACATGTAAAGTCCTTAGAATCTAAACTTTTATTAAGAAGTTTAATGAAAATTGAGATGCTATGGATCCTGGATCTATTATTAGCATTCTAACTTAACTACCATGATTGGTATTGTAATTTAAACAAACAAGAAACATCTAAAAAGACCTAGGGAATGAATTTTTGTACAATCTCTTCTTTCCACACCACTGATCTTTTCATTCATTTTATGTTTGCAGTTTGGTATGCACCACTGCACATCAACACTTCCCTTCACAATTTTTAAATTTCACCAGTCCAAAAAAACTCAAGACACCAGGGATTCTAGGACTGGACCAAAGAAACTGTCTGTCAAAGGCCCTAAGCCCCTTCCCTCCAAAAAAGAATAAGAGAGTACAAAATTAGCCCTTATGACTGACTGGAAAAACTAGTGGTGGTGTGGGCAGCCACCCTAACTCAGTGAAAGGAGCAGTATTTTCTGCTTGCAACACTTCAAGTAGTAGCTCAGGTTCTAACCTAACTCTTGGTTCCAGACTCAACCCTTCAATTTCTCATCTTAGGGCCTTGGATTGGAGAATACAGATTTCTCTGAATTGGACTGTAAACCCTCTGTTCTTCTGGCATGGGCCTGTCATATATAAACAGAGTGGCTTTATACAATTGTGGACGCATGGCACACTAAAATGACACATTGAACAGGAAAGCAATGTGAAATACACATCAGGAAGGAGATTTTAGCAGACATCATTTTACTACTTTAACATAGAATTTTGAATTTTGTTTGGACTTTTCCACCATGGGATGCTTTGAGTATAAATGCAATTGGCTGTGGAACTTGTTTCTTTCCTTGTATATATGGAACCTCAATGCACTGCAAGTGTTGGCATATCAAACTGGGTAGATTTCCAAAGGGCAAAAGTAAACCAAGTAATCTGGCAGCAAGATCCAAATAAGAGGCATCTCAGAATATCAGCTTCCATTTGCTAATTTGGGCTGCATTAAGAACAGCCCCTTTTAAGGTTGCTGGACTCAGGAAATAATTCTTTTAAATACCACATACCTGATTTCTTACTAGTCTGATGTTGGAAGTACAGGTACATGAGGATCAAGCCAAACATTTTGCTTTTCAAAGTAGGTGACCAAGAACCATTTCTGCCTTTTTATGTGGCAGGAGATTTTGGTATACACTAAATATGTATTTGGCTAATGAACTATGGCCGACCTGAATCCTCCTGGCCATTGTATTCTATGATGGGGGAGGGTCACAAGTGTGAGTTGTGCATTCACACTTCATATTTTAAGAGGCTTGCTACCATGTACTATGCAGATAGATCGTGGCAAGAGGAGTTCTTACAGAGCATGAACAAAAGGACTGTTTCTCTTTCTTCCTACAAGCCGCAAAAGCAGGCACTCCTCGTGCCATGTTGTTCCACAGAATAGTGAATTCTGTGGTACTTTCTTGTGTCTCCATCCAGCCTTTCTCAGTTTAAATAAGGGTGTGTGTGTGAATGCAGATATGGGCTTCTTTGTGCATGCTTTTTTGAACTAATGGCCTGGAAACATAGCACTCCAACACCTCTGAAAGAAGAAAATGTTCTGTTTTGCTGTGAGCTACATCAGGCCTAAGATGCATGCATAGGTTTACAAGAAGTACACAGTAGTGTTAGCCCTGGCTAGAGTAGACTTAGTCAATCAACAGGATTTACCTATGTATTGACTCACCATTCAGCAAAGGATTGAATAAGTCTACTCTACCTAGGACTAACCAACAGGATGTCAGCCATGGCGTGTGGGTTCCTTCAGGTGTTTCTACAGTCCCCCTCTTAACATAAATCTTATTCTGCATTATGTGCCTCACTTACGCCACAAAATGAGAGGGTGCAACTGAAGTCCTTAATTGGAAGCCAAAGTATTCAAACTAGTAGTGGGAGTACCCAGTCCTAAGTGGATGCTGTGTCTCTTCATCTCACTAAATTATCTTTGTGAGTGAGAGAAATTAAGCTCCCAGCAGTTGTCTTCTTGATTGCTGAAACATCAGAGTTGTAGTTGAGTACAAACTTCATTTTAGGTAGCTTTAGTGATAACATAATCAGTATGGTGTTTTCCAGAGGATGTGTTCTACTAGATTTGGATTCAAACCCCTCTTCAGACGTGCCCACTTCGGCAGTACATATACAACTCCCTCTTCAGCCATGGCACTCACAGGGTGATCCTGGGCCAGTCCCTCTTGCTCAACATAACTCAATCTATCTCATCAGGTTTTTGTGAGAAAAAGTGGTTGTGTGGCTGACAATGACCATGTGTGCCACTCCAAACATCTTGGGATGAAGAGTAGAAGAAACTTGATAATGATTTTAAAAGGTAACACCACACCATTACACTTGAAAATCTGCTGTCTTTTAATCATACTCTGAAACTTACTGATAGAGTGAGGCCAGTTTGTTATGTTTAACATAGGAGTGAAAGTGTTTTTAGCCAGTGATGGGGAAAGTGTGGCCCATGAGGCAAATATTCCCACCAAAGTCATTTCTGCTGTCCCCTAAATGACCTGTTTCCCTCCCCGATGTGTGGGGAATTGTTTTTAATCAAAACACCTTCCATGCCTTCTCTGGGACACAAGGGAGCAATTTAATGTTTCTCCCTGTGCTGTTTTTAAGCCTAGGGAATCTTGTCCACACTCAAAATCAGAAGTGACTTCTGATTCATTTCTTGCTTTGGAAATAGGACTCTCCTAGGCCTAAGAGAAGAGGGTAGATTAAATGGGCATAACTGCCCTCATACCCATTAAAGCAGGGGTGGGTGATGTTGGATTCTTGGGATCCCTATGTGCAGCCCCTCTAGCCTCCAAAGCACTCAGATTTTTTTGTCAAAAACTGCCCCCCAAACTCCAGCAAATGTAATCTGTTTTCTCCAACTCGCAGAGCCGCCTAGCCCTCCTCAAAAATTAAAACAAACAAACAAAAAAACAGCCGGACTGCAGCAGGAAGTGACATCATATCACTTCTGGCATGCTGAAATGCCCTACTGCAGCTTCCTAGGTGGACACCTGGAGGGAAAACGGCCTCTGGCCCCTCCATAGTTGCCCATCCCTACACTAAAGGAAGGCACTTGGGGATAAGAGTTCAGCCCTCTAAGGTCCTGTGAGGGCACATACTGCACACAAATGCTGTGTAGTTGCCTACCCTTGTTGTAGGCCATTCTTGTTGAAGAATGGTTAAATGAATTGGAGCTAAATTGCTCTCCAATATGTATATTTACCTTTACACACACACAGAAACCTACCCTATAGAACCTATATATTATTAAAGATAATCATGTGCTCTCTCTGTGTAAACCCAAGTCCAGGCAATATGGACTAAATGAACTCCATGTTTGAAATACATCTTTCAAAATGCACATGTAAATAATAATTCTTTCTGCAGATGTATAACCACGGCCTATCTTCCGTGAAAATGAGACACAAAGACAAAAATTATCAGAAAAAAAGGCATTATATTTGGGCTTACACCATATCCCAAACTGATTTTGGTTTCAAGCAATCAAATCTGAATGTCTGCTTTATAACAATAAATGACGTAGACAACCGTAATTAAAGAAGAGGAGAAAGGGAGAACAAAAACAAAACTCTATCACACTTCGTATACAAACCAAGGCTTGCTCTCTTCCACAGGAACACGCTGGGGAATGTTAGTTTCAGTTCTTTGGGGTTTTAACCCCTTCCCCTTTGGGGTCATTACTAACAAGAGTTCACTGTTTGGTTAAAGCAAAGCAACAGGATTTTTTGTTTGTTGCAGTCTTACAGCAGCAAGTTTCATGTCACCAGTAGGAAACACACATGCATGTACTGCAGTCAGACACACATACACACTCACAGACATTATACAGTAGCCTGTTGCTGCTATCGAGAGAGAGAGAGAGAGAGAGAGAGAGAGATTGAAACACAGACACTCAGTTATTTTTTAAGTGGTCACTTGTGAGACTCACACTAACATTTGGACTAGAAAAGAAAATACTGCACAGGTCTTCCACACTGATGCTGCAAGTCATCCTTTTGCAACGGACGGAATCTTGTCTCCATTTGTTCAACAAGCATCACTGAAACCTGAAGGCACGCCGGCCAAAAAGCCCTGTTGTGTGTATGTGTGTGTGTGTGTGTGCACGCGTTTGGTTTTGTTTTGTCATTTTAACTAGCGTGCTGGCCTGAAGTTGCAAAGCCCCTGCCTTTTTGCATTGAAGCACACCAGCTGAATGTTATACACAGAGTCCACAGTACTGGAAAAGGCAGATCCTCTGCTGAGAGTCTCAATTCATAGCTGTGCTCTTTAGAGGCATCAACTGAAGGAATACATCAGCCTAGAAAAATTAAAATAAAAGGCAACATCTACACCCCTTCTTTGCATAAACATTATGTTTCAGGCTAGCAGTTCTTTGGGAGACTGTGGGTAGGGAAAGAAACTGGTCCTTGACAGTCACCAGCTTCAAGAGGAAAACGTTTCTTACAGCTTGCTATAATCAACAATGCACCAAAAATTACAGCACTGTATCAATTAAAAAAGAAACCTACAACCACCCACACACCTCCAGGAATTAATTTTAACCCTTCAACAGCAGTAACCAGATAGAACTGCCAGGGCCATCAAACTACACCAGTTTATGGGAAGACACCTGGAAAGGTAAGGTAGTCCTTGTTATCACAGGGTCAGACTAAGTCTTTCTGATCATAAAATGAAACAGGTCTTGAAAACATTTTATAAGACAACTAATCAAATAAACCATCACCAAAACCAGAAAGAAGAAAAATTCTCTCACACTTCTCTCAAATATTAAATCTTAAACCCCTGACCAGATGGAGAAGAGGGGAGTCAATTTAGGGGGAAAAAACCTAGGAGTTTCTGCCTCCTCTTCCACAGAGTTATTCCCATGGTTACATCTGAAGAAAAAAGTGAACCAACTCATTTTTGGTTGTGAAGTCATGTTTATCTTTTTGTAGATCTTCCCTTCTAACATTGCTGTTTTAGCTGGGGGATGTATTGGCATGAGAATTTGGAGAGTCCTGCTCATTTATGGTGTTCAGAAGCACACACACAGGCTGTCGGGGGAGTTGGTGGTGGTTATGCTCTTGGTGCTGTTCATCCGAGGCATTGAAAAGCCCTTCTTCCTCATCCCCATGGGGAGGGTGGCCACTGCAGCTATCACAGAAATCCACGGGTCCATCATCAATGAGTCCATCCAACTCCTTGAGATCGCTGTCATGGTGGTCCTGGTTACAGATGCAGATTTCAATGCCTGAGTCACCAGTGAACCTTCGGTGTCTACCTGGTGTCTTGTCTTTAGCATCAGAGAAGGCGCTGCTGTGGTCTAAGCTCTCTGAGTTGTAATCCTTAAGCAGTTCCTCCTTACACTCAGACTCCTTGTCAGGACAGGATTCATGGTCAGGATTCTCTTCTAATTCTGCTTGGTTGTTGGAGTTCCTTGGCTCACCACTTGTTGCTTTGGTGGTTGATCGTTCAACTAGTGGGGTGGAGGATTCAGGATCCCCAGTGCTGAAGGAGGCAGTGGCATCCATACTTCCATTATTGCTTCCTGCTCCCGACAGAGAGCCCATCTGGGTTGGCTGTAGGTTTCTTGTGTCTGGTGCTGCACTGCCACTGCCAGGCGGGATACATTGCTGATGTAAGGCACTATATGGTGGGGGTGGGGTCGGAGGTCGATTCACCACTTCCTCATAGGGAGGTAGTAAATAATTTGGCAAAAATCCTAAATGGGGAGGCAGGGAGGACAAGTTACTTCCAGATTACTTTGATATTTCAAATCTCAATGTTATCAGGAAGCTGACACAGCACTAAAATGCAGCACCACTCTGGCCTTTGTCTATCATTTACTTTTATTTTTTTTTTCTTAAAAAAAAAATCTCCATTTTCATCTTCATACATGAAAGAAACTCAAGCAAAGCAGTGTATCACCTAAATCCAAACGCTGCATACACAACCTGAAGCAAATTTACCGTAGCTTCAACTGGGAGGTGATTTACATGGTCTCTCTTGGGTCTAGAAAAAAAAGTCATATAGGGAATCTGGGAAGAACTAGAATCAATGTATGCCACAAATGTAGGTCTGGAGATTCAAGGTGGAACAATTTCTGTCCCCAGACCGTGGAATGACCTACCAGAAGAGGGATACATTTGTCTGCATTTAAAATAACAATAAAGATCAGTCTGTTCTGGCAGGCCTATCCAAATTATTTTTTAATTATGAATTTTAAAGTAATCATTGATTGTTTTTAATATGTATTGGTCCTATGTACTTTTCTAATTGACATTATGCTATTTTGTGCAGCAATCCATAGGAAAAAGCAGGAAATAAATAAATAAATAAGCAAGCAAGCAAGCAAGCAAGCATTTTCTCAGAAACAAATTAGAGTTCCCCTACATCCTTTTTCCTTTCTTCATCAACACTTTATTATCTCTTACTATATCTTTCTGTTTGTTCTGGTTAACTGTTCCCCTTTTTTTCTTTTTCTCCTATTGTATGGGATAAGGTAAGAAAGAGAATTGGGTGGGTGAACCACCTTTTTAAAAAAAAAATACTAGTAACACTCCTTATTAGAAACAACATAGAAAAAATGAGGTGACCTCAGCAATCACTGCAAATACTCTTGTTTGACAAAGGATCTTGGATGTGGAGTCCTTTTGTCATAGTACCCTATAGGTGATCTGCTGTACCATTTTGCTCACATAACTTCCAACAACGCTGCTGCTGTGTCAGCTGCAAAGGAAAAGGTATGGGAAGGAAAAACATTTCACCTTTAGCTTTCTACCTACTGCTGCCGAAACCAAAACTATTAATCCATTTCTTTCTTTTACAGCAATCTGATGAACCGCTAAAAGCTGGAAAATAAGTAAAATGCCAAGGGTAAAGTCATTTCAGACCTCTGTCTATGTGATCCGGTCATTTATCCACAGAATTTAGACCTTGCTTTAAAAACAGGGTTAGTAGCAATGCTGGTTTCAGCTAGTTCAGCAAAGCTGACAAGGAAGGACAGGGCCAAATCTTCCAGGATGCTACAGACTGCCACCTTGTCTGGCACCAGCCACAAGCCCACCTCTACTTCCCTTCCCACCACTTCTGCTGTGACTCTCTGTTGGACTGGTTGAACCCCCCTGAAACAGCAACGTTTTGATCTTGTTCTTTAAAAGGCAGTCTGCTCCTTGCATGCAGTACATACGGAAATAAAATGGCAGGGTGGAGTAGTTATGTGCTTCACGATAGGCAATCAGGTTAATCTCATGCTGCCGCTGTTGGGCCTGAAGCCTATGTTTGGTGCGTCGGTGATGGCAGACACAACAGCAACTCAGTATAATGATGATCGTCCACACTAGCCAGAACCCTGTGGAGAAAGCAAAGAAAGAGGAGGTGGAAGAATAAATTTCACTGGGTATGTTTCTTCTTCAGGAGAAAGACATTGTGTAGCTATGAAGACATCCGGGTGACCTTTAGGAACATATGTGTGATTACTGCCGATATTTGTATAGATCAACCACAGTGGGATACAAGAGGCAGTAATTCTTCCAGATGCAGGTTCAAGAGATATCATCCCAATCCATGTATTCAAGGGGACTACAGTGAATGAAGAATGATTATTTGAATTTGCTTTCATTTGAAAGGTGCTCCTGACTTTGCCCTTCAGTACTATAGCACTTAAATGCTCTTAATTTCCAGCCAAAATATGGAGCCAATAACTGGATGACCACAAGCAAAATGGGGCCTATGGGTGGCTGCCAGTGGGTATCAGTCAAGACACTCCCACAACAGCCATAATTTTAATTAGATTGTGGTATAATAAATTTCACACAGACTTAATGCCATCTAGACTGAGGAGAAATTAGTTATGAAAGGAAGAGAAAGAGGAAACAGACAGGACTGCACATGTGATTACAGTACAACCACATAATGCATTTAGTCTTGCTTTAATTCATACTTAGTAAAGGGCCCTCACTACTACTGGCCACAAAGACGCACGAAAGAGGAGATCTTTCTTATGAAGGGAATTTAAACATGTTTTTAATTTAAAAAGACAGACTGTTAAAGATAAGACTTCTATTAAATTATGCATAATACAAAAGTGGACAGGGAGACTATTTTCAAGGAATACTAAAACTTAGATCTAATGAAACCGGGTTGTAAATTCTGAAAAGATTAAAGAAAGGCAATTTTTCACAAAATGCACACTGAATTTATGGAATTCAGAGCCATAAAGCTTAATGACCTAAGGGTGAATGGAGGTAAGATAAATTTGTAAAGAATAAAACTATCAATGGTATAGATGCGCTGAATAAAAATACCATTTTATTAAAGTTCTACTTATACATTCAATACCATTTTTGTCTCTGTTCTTTTTTCTCTCTCTCATCTTTCTTACAGGAACACTTAACATTTTATGTACCAAGTAATCCACATTTGGAACTGAGTATATACACATCAGAGTTATGCCAATCCTAGTTGCCAACCGAGCATACCTGTATAATATATACATTCATAAATATCAGTTTGACACATTTGGACATTTTTGTTTTGGATGAGTGTACTACTCATTTTATAAAACAAAAGCTGCCCTCACCCCAGATTTGCCCAGCCATAGTAACTGAAAAGATACTATCATTACAGGCTGCACAGACTAGAAATCTGGCAAGAGAGACAATTTGGAATGACTCAAATTTGCTAATTGAGATATACTGCAGTCAGTGCCTCTGCAAATAAAAATAGCATGCAACAACACAGGGCACAAAAAAACATTATGATGAATACAGAGAACACATCTGAATGCAGTTACCTGTACACAAAGCTTGCAAAAGTGAAATTATTTCAGAAAGACAGGTGCTGACATAATGAATACGTAGTACATCAGAGATTAGGTGTAAGAGTATTCTTCTCAACCTGGTACCCTCCAGATTTGTTGGGTCTACTGTTCCTACCATCCTCAGTCAACACCCATATTGGCTATGCTGTTTGGGGACAACAGGGCTTGTAGTCTTAACACATCTGACAGGTGCCAGGTTAGGAAAGGTTCTCTTATTATGGGAAATCATCTGATGATGCATCATTCCTGAAGTACGATATCAGTCTGATTACTTGTATGGATGAGAAACTATCTGGCAATCTCATGCATGTTGCCTAGGTTTGGACAGAAGATATGTTCTCTTAAGCTGTAATGCAAAAAGATGATAGAAGCAGTCCATCCCAAAAGCAGACTATTCCAAAGAAAGAACATATCTAATCAGAAACATAAAGTGAGACAAAATATTTTTTGAGATCAATGTTGATCAAGATGTAAATAAAAAGCTGTCATGATTCCTAGTCACTGATAATCATATCTGCAATCAAAATATTCTCTCAAAGAAAGTCACAAAAGCATTCAGGTGCTGATACTACTCTCAGTATCAGCTGAGTGTACCTCTGCCTCATTGCAACATTTGGTCTTCTGCCTACAAACCATTTTCTACCTGATATACTGGAAATGTTCAACTATTTTACTTTGGATTATGCAAAACTGTAGCCTCCTTCTAAGATTCGTCTTCCAAGAGGGGAAAGGCAGGGGTGCGGGGAAACAAGAGAACCAAACTAACCAACCCTGATATTTTGGGAAATCTGAAACGTATTAAGCAAAACAAACATCTTGTATGTTTTTTTGACATTGATTACTGTAATAAAACAAAGTAGTTTTTCAATTAAAATATATCCAGTGTTAGAGATGAGAACTATAAGCAACGATACACTCTGGTACTACATAAGTGCAATTCTAGGCAGTTTTACTCAGAAACAAGTTCTGTTCTAGCTCAGTGGGATGCCGTAATCCCAGATACACGTGCAGCAGATTGGAGCCTCAGTATTTTGAGAGTTAGAAAAAATGAAAAATTATGGAAAAATTCCTCTTATTTGATACAATTGATAGATGTTTTAATTTATCCCAAATTAGAAAATGTTAAGCAAAAACACTTGTAGAAAAAAAACTATTATTTTAGGAGAAAAAAAATCATAAGATGAAATAAATATCATTATAAAGTAAATTAAAAATAGCAATAATTTAGATACACGGTGACATTGTTAAAAAAAGGTTTAACTAGAATACTTGTTATACAGAAGTGTCATATTAAGACAGATGAAATGAGCCATCTTTAGCTGTTTGAAGTATATCTTTGTTTTTAACTTCTGTCAAGTCAACCTTGACTCAAAGGAGTTGATTTTCTTCCTATCAGCCTTCTTCACTGTCCAGGTTTCACAACCATAGAGAAACGGGAAATACAATGGCATGGACAGGTCCAACTTCAGTACTCAATGATATATCTTTATACTTCAGGATGTTCTCTAGTTCCTTCATAGCTGCCCTTCTAGATGCTAGTCATTTTCTGATTTCTTGACTGCAGCCTCCACTCTGTTAATGACTGAGTCAAGATATGAAAAATTTTGAACTATTTCAATGTCTTCATTGTCTACTTTAAGGTTATATAAATCATCCATGGTCATTATTTTTGTTTGCTTAATATTTGACTGTAAACCTGACTTTGCACTTTTTGCCCTGATTTTTTTTTTTTTTTTGCAGTAATCATTCCAAGCCTTTGCTGTTTTCTGCTAGTAGTATGGTGTCATCTGCATATCTTAAATTGTTTATGTTCCTTTCTCCAATTTTCACATCTCCTTCCTTCAAGTCTAATCCTGCTTTACATATATGTTCAGCATCAAAGTTAAACAGATAGGGTGATAAAATGCAGCCTTGCCTGACCCCCTTGAAAGTTAGAAACCGTTCTATTTCTCTGTATTCTATCCTAACAATAGCTTCTTGTCCCACATACAGGTTACGTATTGGGCCACTCAAATGCTATGGCATACCCATTTCTTTAAGAGCAATCCATAGTTCCTCACAATCTACACAATCAAAGGCTTTGCTATAATCTATGGAGCACAGGCTGATTTTCTTTTGAAATTCTCTGATGCACTCCATTATCCAACATATGTTTACAATATGATCATTTGTGCTTCTTCCTTTCCTTAATGCAGTTTGAACATCTGACATTTCTCACTCCATATATAGTAAAAGTCTTTGTTTCAGAATTTTTAGCACAACTTTGCTTGCACAGAAAATTAATGCAATGGCCCTGTGGTTACTGCAATTCCTGGTGTTCCCTTTCTTGGTGACTGGAATGTATATCGAATGTTTCCTTTCTGTGGGCCACTCTTTTGTTTTCCATATTTTGTTGACAGATTTTAGTTAGAACTAGAGTAGATTTTGTCTCTGTAGACTGAAGCAGCCCTATTGGTATGTCATCTGTTCCTGGTGATACATTTCGCCAAACTGCTCTGAGTGTAGCTTTCACTTCACTTTCCAAAATTGGTTGGTCATCTTCATATGGTTCTTCTTGAATAAATCTGTCAACCTTTAATCTCTTCAAGACATTTCTTCTGTGTATTGTTTCCACCATGTTTTTATTCCAACTTGGTTGTGTAATGTGTTTCCCTGTTGGTCATAGAGCATCCCCACTCTTGGTTTAAATCTTCCTTTGATTTTTTTGGATCTTGTAGAAGGGGTCTCTTGTTCTTTTTTGTTGTTATTTTCTATTTTTTCTACATTGATTATTATTACTATAGTAGTTTTCTTTGGCCCTGCCCACAAGTCATTGAACAGTTGCATTCAGGGTTCTGACTCTATTTTTGTCATCTTCTACTTTTGCATCTCATCTGTCCTTAACTGCTTGAAGAGTTTCATCTGTCATCCATTGAGGCTTCTCTTTCTTTTTTGGTTACAGATAGTGCCTTTTTGCATTCCTCCCTGACACCGTCCTGGCTTCAGTCCAGAGTTCTTTGTTCCCGGTCAATTAGGCTTAATAGTGTAAATCTATTAAGTTCTATGGGGATTTTTTTAGATTGTGTTTCAGCATGATGACTGGTTTAATGTTCTTCTTTAACTTTACTCTAACTTTTGCTCTTATTAGTTCATGGTCTGTGCCACAATCTGCGCCCGGTCTTGTTTTTGCAGAGAGAACAGAGCTTCTCTATCTTCTGTTTCTCATTATGCAGTCTATTTGAAATATATCCTGCACCACTACAATAGAAGAGCCATTTGAAAATAATGTTACTTAGAGGTTTCTGGGCTTCAGAAATAAAAGACCTGGATAAGTTGAACAACATGCTCAACTTTTTCATACAAGAGAGAAGCACAGCAATTTGTTGTAACAGCTCTACCACTATGTTACAAAAATAACTACCACACACCGGATTGAAATCTTGCACTAAATATTGAAGATGTTCTGCATTAAAAAAAAACCTTGAAAGTACTTTCCTATCACCAGAACACTGTTTATTTTATAGATTACAGTCATGAACATTATTTTGTGTTCAAGAGACTTGCAGCATTTTGAACACATTATGTAAGAATATTATTTTAAAAACACTGTCTTAAGAACAGTGTTAGTCATTAAGAGAAAGTATTTGGGGAAAAAAATATTTTCACATTTATCCCAAATTTCCAACTTATCCATTTGAGGCTCTGGAAAAAGACATAAAACAAATACATTTCCCTCTTATTTCTCCCAATCCATGCTTTAGCACTTCTAACACCTCCCTGTTTAATTAATAATTGGTACATCAAAGTCGTAAGGAAGGATGAACATAATATTCCAACATATTCATGTTTTTAACTAAAGGGCACTTTATACATAGCATCAAGGCTGCAAGATTCCCTGTCTGTTGAATGGCTAAAGTTGTGTGCGAGTGCCTTCAAGTCATCTGTCAACTTATGGCAGAATTTCATAGGGTTTTCTTAGGCAAAGAAGACTCAGATCTGATTTTGCTGGTTTATTCCTTTAAAATATAGCATCTGGTATTCGTTGGCAGTCTCCCATTCAAGTACTAACCAGGGCTAACCTTGCTTAGCTTTCAAGATCTGTTGGGATCTGCTTCCTTTAGGATATTTAGGCTAGACAGTCAAATATCTCCAAGTCTTTGAGAATGGCTGACTACAGACTTTTCAGTGATAGCAGAAAGCCCTCTGCGGCATATAGCTATTAAATGATAGTAAGACAAAAAGTAAGTGTTTACATTTTTAGGATACAAATACTGAAGAGTTTAGGATGACCACGGAACCTTCAAGCCAGACAGCACCAGAACCACTGAAGACAATTTTCAAGGTAGTGACATCTTTCCTTGCATATCATTCAATGTTCAGTTGGCCACTTGGTAACTGCTGGCATTTTCCCTTACCATTGCACAATGTCTATTGCATGGAAGATCTGATAAAAGACTTATTCCCTTAGCTAACTTCTACTTACCTTCATCCCACTCTCTGTTCCATGGCTATTATAGACTATGGCTGCCTACAAAAACATCAGCAACATCTTATATCTTCATCTGAGCAAAAGATTCATTGATAATTTATGGCTGTTGATTCCCATTACATAAATCTCTGGCATTTCCTGCCTTCTTCCTTCAAGCTCTTCAGTCCTCCAGTAAAAACTGATACTCTTGTCATTCTTGGATGGACCTTTATTCTATTTTAGATAGACTCAAAATTCTCAGAATTCTAAGAATGAAACAATGAAAATGGTTTGAAGTAAATGTTATTTTGCTAGAAGGTGTGGGATCACTTTCAGATCAAAGGACAAATTCAACACCAGAGAACTTCTCGGTGTTTAAATTCCAATGCAAAGGCCAGATGCAAAACCACGGGACCAAAACCCCCTGCATTCTTTAGCTCAAAGCTCCCTCAAAGCCCTCAAAGCCAGTAACCAAGCCTCAGGCAAAACCTTTGAGAACTGTAGCTGGGGATGCAGAAAAACTAGAAAAACCAACAAACAACGGCATCATGGGGAAGGAGGCACTGCCACCAAAGGACAGGATTGGGACGCAATGAAGGCTGAATTCAGCTGCATGGCCTGAAGGTCCCTAGTCTGATTCTAGCTTTATTTTCAAAAAGGTTTTTACACAGGCTATCACCATTGATTCATGAGAAAACACAGCAAGTAATGGGATAAAAGGGGAAGTTTTCTTTCAGCTGAGGTAAGGACCATGTAAGTCTACTGTAGACTTACATTCTCATGGAGAATGTGCCCATTTCTGTATTGAATTCTGCAAGCACAATGCAAGTGGCAAAACCAAAAAAGCTTTAAGCATTCAAAACACACTATGAGGAGATCCTAATACCATATAATGTTGATTGAGGGAGCCCTGCCAGCCCACCTGTACTAGATTTTAGGAGGACATAAGGTCAACTATATCAAAACCAGCAGGGGCAGCAACAGTCCTTCTCTCTAACATGAGACAGCAAGATCTCCTGATGCCACTTCTGCAGGTTCTTCATCCATATACCAAGTAAGTTGGTCTTAGGAAAGAGAACTGAGAATAGTAAGAGCTGCCCACAGAGTGCATTGAAGAGGAGGAGGCAGCTAGGCAATGGGCTCCTACACTTGCACAAGGAGGTGGTATAGCGGTGGTGGTATAACAAATTATTATCTGTTAATTTACATCCAGCCTTTCTTTCTCTCACTAATGAGATTCAAGGTGGTTAACAGTATGTTACAAGCAATAAAGATTAAAACTGCACAAAAGCATCAATAATAGTATACATAGAAACACTATTTAAAATCCATCAAAATTGAATTAAAATCTTTAAATGTTAAAAACATTAACATCCATTAAAAGACAGCATGCAAACTTTAGCACAGCACCACATGACATTAAAACCCTACCCCAGTCATTTTCTAAAAGCATGACAGCATAAAAATGTTTTAATTTGCAAATTGAAGAAAAGCAAGGATAGGGCCATCCTAGCTTCCCTAGGGAGGAATTTACGAAGCCTTGGAGCAACCGTCAAGAAGGGCCTCTCCCTTGTTCGCAGTAAATGAGTCTGGGAAAGTGGTGCAATAGAAAGAAGGATTTCTTCTGATGATCTTAGAGCTCTAATGGTCTCATAAAAACAGATACGGTCCTTCAAATAGCCTGGACCCAAGCCATGTAGGGCTTTATAGATCATCACCAGAAATTTGATTTGCATCCAGAAACGGATCAGCAGCCAGCGGAACTGTTGCAACAAGAGAGTTGTGTGCTTCCTGTAGCCAGCTCCAGTTAACAATCTGGCTGCAGCTCTTTGGGCCAACTGAAGTTTCTGAGCACTTTTCAAAGGCATGTAAAGCTCATTACAGTAATCCAAATGGGATGTAATCAAGGCATGTGCTAACGTGGCCAAATATGACCTCTCCAAAAATGGGTGCAGTCAGCTCACTGGCTTTAAGCTTTGCAAATGCACTCCTGGTCACCACTGAAATTTGGACACCTAGGCTGAGGGCTAAATCCAAGAGTACCCATAAACTGCAAACCTTCATCTTCAGAGGGAGAGTAACCCCATTTAAAACAGGCTGAATCCCTATCCCCAGATCTGTCTTTTGATTGACCAGAAACCTCTGTCTTGTCTGGATCAAGCTTCAATTTGTTTGTTTGCCTTCATCCAGTCCATTACAGCTGCCAGGCACTGTTTAGCACCGAAAAAATTTCCTTGGAATTAGGCTGAAAGGGGTGATAATGCTTGGTATCATCAGCATACTAGTGATGATGGTACCGAAGAACAATTTACTTCTTCTACGTGAGATGGTCATCCTCTTCCACTGAGCACACAGCTTCAAGAGGGACACACACGGAATGAGGAGGGAGGAAGGGAACACCTGTGTAGGCAACCAGCTGAATCAACCCTAATAATCAATGGGGTGAAAGATGTCGTAGCCAGACCACCTCACAGATCAGATCATTTGATGATGCTTCTAACTGCTAGCAAAACTCAAGTTATGTAAATGTAATGCCCAATAAGATTAACAATGTAAAATTTTGGGAAAATTTAAAGGGAAAAAAATGTTTTTTCTGCACTTTTTGGAAAATTTTCTGAAAAACTGAAAAAACGTGATATTAGTTTCTTTTCTAAGATTTAAAACTGTTTTGTTACTTTAGGAAAAAAGGTATTATATATAATTTGTCTGGCATTAAATTATCATGTTTGCTATATTAAAAGTACAGTTTATTCAGACAATGACTACAAATTGAATTTTCTGAAAGGAGCCTTGAACTGTAAGGAACCTCTTAGGGTTTGCCAGTTTATTAAGAGCAGGCAACAAATAATAAAAATATGGCCATCAACATGTTGGAACACAAGTACATTATTTTGCTTCCTCTAGTTTTTCACAGTACCCAGTACACAAAAGGCACCAATTCCCACAAAAAGAACTGAGAGAATTGTAATAATCTGATACTGTACACAATGTTACACAAAAGTCTTCCTGTTATACGGTTTTTAGAAGCAATTTTGGGAGAGGCAGTACGTGAAAACCTTGACTTAAGCCTTTTATACATTCTAGAAGAAAATATTCCTTAATCCATTTTTTTAATTTTAATTTCCTTCTCTTCCTCCTCTTCCATTACCACCACCACCACCACATTTATTTATATCCCACCTTTCTCCCAAAGTTGGGACTCAAAGTGACTTTCAATTTAAAATGAACATTAAAATGGAATCAAACTATTCACAATAATGACAATTTACACCTACGCTTCAAAAGACACAAAGCAATTAAAAACAGTTCAAAGAATACATTTTAAAACAAAATGACATTCTCTGCCCCATGTAGAGCATGTTACAGTAGTCCAAATGGCAGATGGTAACTAAGGCATATGCCACCATGGTCAGACCTGGCTTCTCAAGAAGAAGACAAAGATTTTTTCCTCCGGGAAAAAATCTTTGAGGGAAAAAAAAAACTGAAAAATGCTTTTCTCCTGGAATTTTCCCCTAGGTTTTCATATCTTTAAATATGAACCTGCTCACTGAGCTGACTTGCAATTTTTTAGACCAGTAAGCAGTTAGTACCAATAATCACTGGCTTGGGATTGTACCCACTTGGCAAAAGTCTAATGGAGCGGGAAGGTCGGTCAATTCAGGAAGCCTGGGTTATGTTTATGATCTCAAAAAACCTGCATAACAATTACAAAGTTTATATGGCTAGATAACAGAAATTTAGCACACTTATTTATATTGAATTATTTGTCAAAGATTGTTCTGCTTCCATGAAATATTCTAACAAGTTTTAGGTTTGTTTGTTCATTTGTTTTTACAGGCATTAGATGGAAGGAGAGGTGAAAACAGTGAACAGAGTCTGGCTGTATGGGAAGGTGTGCAATGGAGGAAGAAGAAGAAGCTGGACACAATATGATAAGAGTTACAAGCTTGGTAGATCAGGGGAGTGCTGTGGATATAGTATATCTTGATTTCAGTAACAATTTTGACAAAAGTTCTCCACGATATTCTTGCAGGCAAGCTGGTGAACTAGAGAAAGAAATGACTAGCGAGGTGCCTCAGGGTTCTCTCCAGGGCCCAATGTTGTTTAACATCTTTATAAATGACTTGCATGATTGAATAGAAGGCACGCTTTTATCAAAATCTGCAGATGACACTAAATGATGGGGAGGATAGCAAATACCCAGAGGACAGGATCGGAATTCAAAATAACCTTGACAGAGTAGAGATATGGGCCAAAATTAACATGATCAATTTCAACAGGGACAAACGCCATGATAGGTTCAACTTAGGGTGAACAACTACTACATCTAGGCAAGAAAAATAAAATGCACAAAATGCACAAAAGTAGAGTGGGTAATACCTGGTTTGAAAACAGTACATGGGAAAAGAATCCAGGGGTCTTATTAGACCACAAGCTAGGCATGAGGTAGCATTAAATAAATAAAGATCAAATCAAATCAAATCAAATCAAGGCAATTATAGGCTGTGTCAGTAGGAGCACAGTATCCAGATCAAAGGAAGTGGTAGTGCCACTCTATTCTCTTTAGTCAGACCTCTTCTGGGATACAGTGTCAGTTCTGGCACCACAGTTCAAGAAGGATATCAGCGTGCTAAAATGTGTCCAGAGAACAGTGATTATCATGATCAAAGGTCTGGAAACCAGGGCTTATGAGGAAATATTTAAGGAGTTGGGTAAATTTAGCCTGAAGAACAGAAAGCTAAAAGGTGGCATGATAGCCATCTTCAAATATCTGAAGGAACGTCATTTAGAAGATGGAGCAAGCATGTCTTCCATTGCTCCAGACTAGAATTAGAACAGATTAGGACAATGCCAGTTTGCATATCTGTAGCATCCCATACATCAGCCATCCTCAAACCCATGCCTCCCAGATGCCGTGGACTTCATCCTCAGCCAGCATGGCCAACGGTTATAAATTATGGAACGATGTTGTAGATTGTTGAGGCTAAATTAAACAATGCCAGTATCATCAGATAGCCTCTCTGAAGCCTCTTCCCACCAGTAACATACAAGATACGGACACTGAATAGAACACTGTCTCCAGATCTTCATGTCACACATTATATTACAGTCATGATGTCACATAAAATGTGGAAGCATTCTACTTTACAGCAAAGTAAAAACACAGAAAAGTCTTCTACCAGACTGAAGGATGTACTTCCATGTTTCCCCAATGGCAAGGCTCCAAGAAAAGGTTGCATCGAGGGCAGTGCCTTTTATCCTCAGCTAAATGGGAAAACATGTTTTCCCGTTTAGTGTTCAAGAGCAGGAACAGAATAGTCTGCCCTAGAGTTCACAGTAAACTTGGGTAGAAGCCACTGCTTTACTGGCAGGAAACCTTACTAGGGCCAAGCCAAAATGTATTGCAAATCATTTGTCCACCCACCAGAGAGGCATATGAGGTGAAGGCCTTGGATTCAGAGTACCTGGCCCCAAAAAAGGTCAAGGGAGAGACAGCTAGCAAAGAATGAGTTTGGTATAGCTGGTAGGAGTAGTGATAGAAAGCATATTTGCCAATTTTCTTGTCCTTAGCGAGACCTTAATAGTGTCTGTGCACATCGTGATATCCTGTCAAAAGCTGTCAAAAACCATGAGATTTTCTCCATTTCTTGACACTGTATGCAAATACGCAAAAACACACACATATAGAGAGACAGTTTGGTTATTCTACTGAAAATTTGGGAGTCTGCACAGCTTTTGTGCAATTTTCTCTGCCACATGAAAAAAGTATTTCACCCAATATTTGTTTTTGCATCCTAGGACACAGTAAGCAAATACTGCCGTCTTAGTTAAGAGACTATGCCATTAACTAGGAAAGACTATCATTCAAACCTTTCCTCTGCTGTGAATTATGAAGCTGCAAGTGCTGAAACAACTGACGTAAAAACGTCAGATCATAAGGCACATACATACGTATATACGGTGGCCTTTGGCAAATAACTCTCAGCCCTCCTCTGAGATGCAGAGATAATAATGCTGGCCTGCCTTATAGAACTGTTGTAAAGATCACTAACATGAGGTACTTTGAATACTTTGCAAGATTATATGAATGTAAAATGTCTTCATTAATGTTCCCTGAAAAATGATCAGCTTGGTATCAATTCTACTTAAACAGAGAAGCAATGCTTTAACTCAAAGGCATTGTAATTTCACTAGTGTTAGCAGGAAAAAAAGATCTCATCTGAGAACATTTAAGAAGGATAGATACTTTGTGGAACACCTTTGTTGTGACAGTCAGCACTGACGTAGACATAAAATAATGGTCAGATGGAAACCAACAGCAACCTCTAAATATCACTGTTTTTTCCTCCAATCACATGGGAAACCTGAACAGAAAAGGCTCAGAACTAAAGCACTAAACCATATAGCAAGAGAAAGCTGTATGCTCTGTAGAGATGTATTTATGGTTTCTTGATTCTCTATCAGAACTTTATCCATATGTTGGCTGGATACATCTGAAGCATCAAAGCCTGAATTTCCACAGAATCCTGTCAGTCTAAATTTCTAGAGATAATAACTCTGTATGGAACACATATGGAGTACTACAAACTGATATGCCCTACACCAGGAGGAAGACAAATGCTCCCCAGATGTTCTTAGATTCCAGCTCTCATCATTACTGATCAATGGCCCAGCTAGATGAGGTTGATGAGTGTTTGAGTCCAACAAAATATGGAGGGCTAGAGCTTCTCCAACATGCTGCTTTACCTAACAATTCCCACTTCTCTCTGTTTTTATTCATGGGACTTAACAAGAGACTATTCTACAGTCCTCTCTCCACATTTGCAGGTTTGATTTGAATTTGATTATTTGCAAGTGTGCATGCTCCCTCGCCCAATTCCCCTCTTCCTCTTCCTATGCATTTTGCCCCAGCATGGAGAACTGGCGCTGAGGCAAAACAGACGGGAATGGGACGGGGGTAGGGAGGCTTCAAAGAGCCTTCCTTTCCTCCTCTGTAGTCCCTCCCCCCCTTTAGATACATTTTGACCCAGCCAGGTGATCTCGCACTGAAGCAAAACAGAAAGGAATAGGGTGGCCAGGAGGCTGCAAAGAACCTTCTTTTCCTCCTCTGTACATTCCCCCCTTCCCTTCCCATCCATTTTCTTCATGTTGGGGCAAAAGGCATGGGAAGGGGAGGAGGGAACTCTGGAAAAGGAAAGGAAGGCTCTTGGAAACCTTCTCCCTCCATTCCCTTCTGTTTTGCATAGGAAGAGGGAGGGGAAGGGAGGAGCCCTAGCAGGGAATAGGGGGGCAAATGGGAGAGTTATTCACCATTTTTCCACTTTTGTGAAGGTTCTATGGCTCGAATTCTCACAAATGTGGAGGGAGGATTGTACTTTCTTTTTTGTCCCAATGAAGAATGTTCTTATGGGAACAAATAATCCAAGCCAGTATCTTATCAGTTTAAAAAAAAACTGTTATCAGCAAGGTCTTTCAGATATCATGGACACTGCAAAACTAGGACATATTGTCAGTGAGAAAGACTTGAGGCCAGAAACATTCCTGTCTACCTCAGCCACACTTCTGGGTTCTGCTTGCTGATCTGGGTATAAGAAAGAACTAAAATAAAGAGGGGAAAAGAAAGAAAAGGGAAAAGGAAAGAAAAAAAAAACAAACAAACTCTAGGCAGTCCTTTTTATTTCAGTGCCTTGAGCACAACTGTAATCTCTGTAACAGATTTTTACAGGAATTAGTTGATCATGCATAAAGGTAAGAGCACAAGAAAAACAAAATCTAGAAGAAAAGAACATTTAAACTGGATGATTTCCAGATGGCACTGCAAGCAGAGCTAGAAAACAAGAACCAACTTCCAAGGATGAGCTAGGAACTATCCCTTCTACCTCTCAACCTTCAGAAGATAGAAGTAATCTGTAAGTAGGCCAAGAGAAGCACGGGCTTTGTTGTTACTGCTTTAAGTAAGAAGCAACTTAAAACCTCAGCAAAACCTCTTCTATTCAAGTCAAATCCTCAAATCACTTCCAAAACTGTAAAGGTTCAGGACAATTTGGAGCATATGCAGTCACAGTGAAACACGTAAAAGAAGACAACAATGGATGAATATCTGGCCATCATTTCTGTCACGGGGTATCTCCCTATCTCTTCAGATCTCTTAGAACAGCGGTCGCCAACCTTTCAGACCTCATGGACCACTAAACTCACAATTTTGAATCCCGCGGACCACTAACATGAATTTTTTAAAAAAGGTATAAACATCTATAAAAGTTCAATTTTATTAATATGAAATGCACTTCTTTAATTATAAGAAAATTATTAAAGCTTGTTTAATTATAACAAAATCATACCCCCAGAGGACACGATCAACATTGAAAATTACCTTGACAGATTGGAAAGCTGGGCCAAAGCTAACAAAATGAGTCTCAACAGAGAGAAATGTAAGATCCTACACCTAGGCAGAAAAAAATGAAATGCACAAATATAGGACAAGAGACACTTGGCTGGACAACAGTATGTGTGAAAGAGACAATGTGTGAAAGGTGAGCAATTCTGGGCTGCATCAACAGGAGTATAGTGTTGAGATCAAGGGAAGTAAAAATACCACTTTATTCTGCTTAAACCTCACCTGGAATACTGTGTCCAGTTCTGGGCACCACAGTTAAAGAAGGATATTGACAAGCTGGAACATGTCCAGAGGAGGGCGACCAAAATGGTGAAGGGTCTGGGAGCCATGCCCTATGAGGAGCTACTTAGGAACCTAAGTGTGTTTAGCCTGATAAAAAAGAAGGTTAAGAGGAGACGTGATAGCCATGTTTGAATATTTGAAGGGATGTCATGTTGAAGATGGAGCAAGCTTGTTTTCTGCTGTTCCAGAGACTAGGACAAGGAGCAATGGATTCAAACTATAGGAAAAGAGATTCCACTAGAACCTCAGGAAGAACTTCCTGATGGTCAGAGCTGTTTGGCAGTGGAATTTGCTGCCTGGGAGTGTGGTGGAGTCTCCTTCTTTGGAGGTTTTTAAGCAGAGGCTGGATGGCCATTTGCTAGAGGTGCTTTGAGTGTTTGTTCCTACACGGTCGAAGGAAGTTGGACTGGATGGCCCCTGGGGGTCTCTTCCCACCCTGTGTTTCTATGATTCTATTTTACCGTATGGAAGAAAAATTTTAAAAAATGGAAACTGTGGAAGGGGAGAAGAATGGTCCTGGTTGGAATGGAGTAGCTTAAAAAAAGGTGTGTATAGTGAACACGTGAACTTAAGCACTCCAGAATGTGAATTTTTCTTGCAAGTCCCATTTGTTAATCTATTGATTTAAAACACTGCAATGGTTATTTTTATTCCCTTGATTTAACGTTCCTCATGCACAGTCTTCATAATGGCTTCTAAACTTAATTAGTAAAGAGGAAATTCCAATTTAAAAGCTGGACACACAAAAGGAACTATATCACACACACAGGCAGGTGAGTCTGAGTCTCCCCCTCTCTCCTCTCAACTAGTACAGTCATTAACAACCTTGGCTAGAGATTATGGGGTACTGTAGTACAACACACAAGGTTAGGAAGAAGTTGGTCTAGGGAATGATGGGGAAAAAATGCATCACCTACTTTTCAAAATGATTAAATCTCCCCAATTTTGGCATAACAATTGTTGTTACACCAGATTAGTAAAAAGATGTCAGTTCAGAAAGACCTTCATCATTGGATTTCTTTTCCTGAATTACACTGAACAAGATAGTTTTACCAGATGTATTTTCTGGAACTGTTCTTTAAACATGGAATTTCTCTCAGACATGAACTAGCAAATAAACCTATTTCTTTTTTGGCCACTATTTCACACTACACTATAAAACAGAAGTATTAAATGGAAACTCCATCATATACCAAATACAAAAGATTGAAAAAGACAGACCAAGAAAACCACACTCAGCGCAAATAGCACAGTGGCATCCATATTAACAAAGAAAAAATTAAACTCTGCAAGTCACACCCGTGAAGATATTACATTTAGCTATTAGTTTGCTTAATTTAGGAGGTATCTGGGACATATCTGCTCCTAGAGAAATATCTAATACCTAAAACAGCCACCCATTTTAACAGGTTTTTTTTTTTAAATCAGCTTCTTTTGGGATCTACCCTTTTACATACACCCAGGATCTGGAACATCAGAAGCCCTTTCATCTTGTTTCTTTAGCTGAGTCCCAGCTTCTCTCAGAAGCTGGCCTGATCCTTCTCACTTTTATCCAAAGTTTTTCTGCCAAAACAGAATACCCTTTTCATCACAAACTCTTCAAATCTCAACACTGGCTTGCTATCTCCTTCTGCGTAAACTCCTTTACTGTTAAAGCTATTCGCCCAGTTAAATCTCTTCACCCCTTTAAGCCATTCTCAGCTCTTATTTCTCATTCTCTGAGATCTTTATTCATTCAACTCTACCATCCTCAAATGTCTGAAACTTTCCTGCTCTCTCAAACAATGTTGCTCATTTTCCCATGATATCTTTTTTGTGTGCAGCTCTGTTTTTTTACACGATCTTATTAATTATCTTATTCATTTTGAATGCTTTCTATCCCCTCCCTCTACAGTTATTACTAACAACAGAATTTGTAAACAAAATAGTTATTAACAAGAAGATGGGCAAGGAATAACTCTTATCTAACTCTAAGCACGGCTCAGATGCTTGTTATATCATGTTATTTATTCATCATTCCATAATGTTTCATTCACTACTCACTTAGCTTCACATCAATCTGATTATCAAAAAAGGGAAAGAAAAAAACTCCAACAGCTCAGAACAGGAGTTTGCGATTCATGACACACATCTATCCAGAACAGATTCTCTTTTTGTTCCAATCCATATCCTTGCCACAACTTATTATGGTAAATAAATACAATTAAACTTAACAAAAGATCTCTGAAAAAGGCATAAAATTTTCTGTTAGAGGTACAGAGGTATATGAACGTTAAGCCGAAAGACCAAATAAAACTAGTAACTCCACTTTGTACTCTGCAGGGGGTTAACATCAAACCCTTAGAGTCTGTTTTCAAGAAGACAAATCACTCTGTTACTCACTTCCATCAAATTCATTAAAATCTATGTTGTACGATGAGCCACACTACTGCTACACAGTAGGTTGCAGTCTATGCCATCTGTAAAAAAAATCTGCTGACTTTTCATTTTCAAGAGGAACCCAAACACTTTGCTAAGTTCAAGCTTTCACAGCTTCCAGAAGTGCTGCTCTGTGCCCATTTTTCTTTATAGACCCCACCTATACTAAGTAAAACCTCATTTGGATAATGATATTTTGTCCACGCTTGTAAGTCTTCAAGGAGGGGGGACAAGTGTGAGATCTAAATGATGAAAAGGGTTGGGGCCTCCCTAGCCAGCCATTTTTCACTCAGCAAATTGAACCCACAAACTGATAATACTTTGTGGAGTTTTTCAATAATTTTTCACAGGGTACAACAGGGTGCTTTCCAGTTTTGTATGTTCCCTGTCAGTTCTCCTTTTGCTCCCTGCAAAAGATAAATGAATAACAAGGTCAGAGTGGTGGTGCTACTATAATATGTATGTGTGAACTCAACAATCTAGATCTACACTTACCACTACTTTCTGCCTCTACTTTACCTATGTAAGGACTGTGTGTGAAATTATTTACTGACAAAGTTATTAACGAAGTGAGATGGTAGAATTATGTAATGTACCATTTCAGATTGCAGATGAAAAATGCATTTATGAATGTTCCCTCACATAAAAGTGTTTTGCATGTAGTAACTTACCACATCAGGGAAACAACTACACAAATCTTTTCTCACTGGTGTTCAGCTGCACAGTCAAGACATCTGCCCACACACAAATCATCTTTAAATATCCAGTGGACAGGACCCAAATCAGTGGATTCAAATCACAAGAAAGGGGATTCTGACTAAACCTTGGAAAGAACATCCTAATTGCACAAGTTGTTCAACACTGTAATAGATAACTTGGAATATGATGGACATTCCTTTGTCAGAGAGTTTCAAAAAGAGGTTAGTCAGCCATCTCTTAGGGATGCTATAGCAGTAGGGGTAGAGGCAGGGGACTGGACCAGATGGTCCTTGACATACAACTATACATTCAGTCCTCCACATTTGTGAGTTATACATTTGCGAATACTGGGGGGGGGGGGTGGACTGAGAAGAAGGAGAGCATGTGCATTCACTCACTCACATGGGTGGGACGGAGGGAAGGAGATGGGATGGGATGGGGCATGTGCATATGCATTTGCTCACTTGCACAGGGGGGAGGGTGGGAAGGAGGGAGGACATGCATGTTTGCTCATTTGTGCAAGCAAGAAGGGGATGGGACAGATGTCCCCCCTCTTCCTCTTCCTGTTCCCCTCATCCCATCCCCTTCCCTCACTTCCACCTGCGCAAGCGAGGGAATGCGCACACAGCTAGGCCTACCCATGCTGCCAGTTTAAGTACTTTTTCTGTGTGTTAAACACGGTTTGGAGGGCTTATGATATTTATGGTTTTTCTACTTCTGCACGGTCCTGACTATATAATTGTAGCTGATGGTATAATTCTAGGATTCTTCTAGCAAGAACAAGACCTTCATATTACTTCTGCTGCCTTTAAATCTATATAGCTACAGAAGACACGAGAGTAGTAGGGATGATGGATCAGCTGTCAGATTAGATCAGATTTTCCATTTCACAAATACACTGATTATACATTTGAAAAACAGTTGCAACTTGTGTTGGTGATACACGGGCACTAAAGGCACCTCTGTGCAATTCATGTACATTTCTCTTTCAGGAGGAAAAACTGGCCTTTTCTCATTTCAGAACCTGCCTCCTCACCACAGTTTTCCAGGAAATAAGAAGCATTGCTGATACCATATATATTTTTGTACACTTTGTGAGATTACGCATACAGATATATAACATCTCGCTCTTGCTCTCACACACACATGCTAGTATTTCTTGTGAATCTGCTGAATGGAACTCAAAAGTCTGTGAATCTTTAAGGTGTCTTAAGACTCTGTTGTGTTTCCTATAAGAGACTAACCCTATTACTACTGTGAGAATTTCTGCTATCTGGCACTCCAAGCAATGATTATATATCACTGTAATGTAATGATTATATATACTGTATATTTTGCCTAAACACCTACTCCCAATTCGATAGGTCCACTAACCATGTACACCCCTGCTTGAATGTCCAGTTATATTCAGCTTCAAGTGTCCCTCACTCACTTCTGACTTCCAACACCTGTTCGAGAACCCTGTTGCCTCACCACACTCAGAGAAGAAAGAGCTATGAAGTAAGTATAATCAGCATTCTGATGACAGCAAGAAGCTACAAAACCTTGCATGATCTCTTCCAGTGGCTTCATGTAGATATTAAATAACATGGGAGAGGGAATTCAAAACCTGAGGCACCCAACAGCTTAATTCCCTAGTGGTGAAACACTACGAACACCTTTTGGAAACTACCTGATAAAAGGAAGTAGAAGCACAGCTAATAGGAGTCATACACATATAAACTGAACAGGAGGTACAAAAACTTATCACAGCTTCTCGCAGTCAAGGTCACCAAGAAAAACCAAAAGAACTAATATGGACACAATTTTACCCTGTTTATCTCCAGAAAAGATTATCATCCATCAATACAACCAAAGGAGTTTCTTTCCTATACACAGGCCTGGAGCCTGGATGAAGTAAGGTCTGATAAATACTTTTGTTCAAATTTCAGTGTGGAATTGAACAGCATCACCAACAATTTCCAATCATTGGGTAAAGAAAAAAGCAGACACTGAACCAAAATAGGCATGACTTAGATTATGAAAGAGCATATTTAAAATAAAAGAAAAACAAGTAAGAAACTTACACCAGAGCTCATAATAGTAACTGCAGCACTGAGACTGTCCACAGCAGTGGCCTGTTTCACAGATATAACTCTGATTGTTGATTCCTATGCAGGTTTCTTTGTCCTAGAATGTGACAGAGAAATAAGTTAATGACTCAGCATTTTAAAGTGTGAAAAAGCCATGCACTTTAAATAAAAACTAAGCTTCAAGTTACCTGAAAGTATGTATTAACCCAGGGTTACCTGTACAAGGTCACAGATAGCCTATGACCCACCTGAGAGAAACATTCCCAGCTTCTAACTGCAGCCCAGCCTTGAAAATAGAATGAACGTAATTTTAAGCCTAGAGATCCCAGATGTCATCAAATGGAACAAAAGAACTCAGTGAGTGACCAGCATTTTGCATCACAAGATCTGACAGGTGTATCACCATGTCAAAATTAAACTTTTTCCATATCTCTCAATTGGTTCCTGAGGCTACTGCACCCTACCACTCCCACCAACAATATTTCTGGCTAGACATAAATATACAAATAATATAGATATTTAAATAAATAAATAACAATAAAGTAGTAGTAATAGTATAAGCTGTGTGTATGAGATATACACAGAACACAAAGTCTGCTCTGCAAAAGAAAGTCATGAAGGCAAACAGAGGACAAGACTACAGTATTTGCTATTTTTGTTGCTACTGCACAGGTATACATTGTTTCATTTAGCCTTTCACCAGTTCTGCCATTTCTCATGCTAATCCAAACCACAGCTCCTAATCCTGCTAACACCTATCCCAGGCTCCATCCCCCTTCCCCCATGTCTTTCTTCCATCTCAGTGTCTTCATAAGGACATTCCCCACTTTCAGATTAAACAGTACAACCCTGACGTTGCAGCCTTGACACGGAAAAGACCATGAGCCTAAAACTGTGCTCTTGAAAAATCATCAATACTTCAAAAATAGCACTGTGGTCGCACAATACAGCTCATTTTTCAGACCCCGTCCCCCCAATTCCATTAAGTAAAAATGTTTCACATGAAAGTGAGGAATGAGCTTTTTTAAAAGTTTGTTTAGTTCTTTTTGGCTTCACATCAGGTATCTGTGTTTATGCGCAACACATTGAGGTAACTTGATTATTTAAATGTTTCCACTTCGGTATTTTAACACACAGATTCTGTGGTTCGTTCACGATGCATGTTTCAAACACATTATTGCTATTTCATCTGCTTGTGGAATTTTAAGGCTTCATGTCTTGCACTCACAGAACCAGCTAATGTAGTAATTAAAGCAACAGTGATGCTGGCTCCTTTAGAACTGGGTAACATTAACTGCCATCTACTTCTGCTCTGAAATAATTTTTGCCTAATTAACTGTTCAGGTTAAAATAAACTAAGCTTTCCAATAAAATGTCTTCCTGGAATACTCCTGCAGTCCAGGACAGAAGCCAATTCAGCCATACTTTATCATCATCATGTAATCCTCTCTGAAGGGTAGTTTTTTAGACAGCTAAGAGACAGAAAACAACTAACACCCAATAGAACTAATTCCTTGATCCAGGATGTAATGTGGGGGCAGAGATAACATGGATGTTCTAGTAATTTCTGGAATCTTGTTGTATTGCTTAGAAAATGAAATCACAGCTGGATTATGAACACTATGAAAAACAGATGCCTGATCTAGCCTAAATATGAAACATGTAATAAAAGCAAGGTAGTGGCAGTGGAATTATTTTTACACCACCCCAAATACACATGAGCCTTAACAGCAGAAGCAGACAGAATTCAAATTTGTGGGAAAGACTTTTGTTTTCTTACTAGAATCCTGAGATTGATCAAAACCAAAGACTATCTCAGCAGCAAGGGCACCCATTTTCAGAATGAAGGAACAAAGATGCTCTGGAGGTAAACCGACATGATTTTTTCATGGCCACAATGACCTCAGCTGTGTTGCACAGAAATCCACTCATTCCATCTCTGAGCTTTCTTCTATTTTAACAGCCTAGGGTTTGGGGAAGGGGGGTTGTTGTTGCTGCTAAACAATTTAGTACTAGGAACTCCTCCTGATCTACTTGAATTCACTCAAAAATGTAACAGCAAATCTACCTTCTAACCTACCTCAGAGGCAGGGAGAGAAAATGGAAAAGACTGGTTATCTTTCAGTTTGTCCTGATTAAAGGTGGGTATGTGCATGTGGTCCGTGGGACCCCTAAGTGTATCCCTTGACGCCCCCCAATGCCCTACTAATGTTTTTAATGGGCTAATTTGGGGGTGATTTCTTTTGCCCCCTAAACCACCCCAAATGAGCCCAAATCACAGGGGTTACTTGCCTGATGGTCCAACTCCCTCTGACTTCTCTTTAGAAAACTAGCCAAAAGTCAGGCAAAATGAAGTCTGGAAGTGACATTGCATCACTTTGGGTATGCCAAAATGCATTAAGTACAGCCTGCCAAGAAAGCAAAGGTTGAAAAAATGGCCCCAGGTCCCTGTCCAGTTGGCCACTCTTGGGGTAGATGGAAGTTCCTGGTTTGTACTGAAGCTAATTCTTGCAGAAGCAAGCGCTGTCCTTATATCTATTATTAGGCTGCCAAGTGTCTCTTTTTTCTTCCCCCTGAGATCCTGCTCCTTGTCAGTCCTCCAGAAAATGTAGCTATCACACTTCCTGCTGCATTGTGTTACAGCTTTCCACTATTTTGAACCAGAGGGACTGGTCCTGGGAGCGGGAAAGAGCAAGGTCCTGCCATCTAACTGGGAAAGGGATCTGTTTAAAGTAAACAACATATTTATTTAGCTTTACCCCATGTCAAGAGGGTCACCTCATATAATTATGTTAACAAGGATCTCTTTTTACTAAAAGGCAAGAACCTTCAACCCAAACATTAATACAATGGAAAATGTTACTGTGCCAAGCTCCAGAACAAGTTAATATGAATCTCTGGAGATGGGCACAAAACAATTAATCTAACAAATTACTTGCAACATGTTTCACGATCTGGCAAAGGTAGTGAGTTGTAAGACAGCACAATCACAATTTTTAAGCGAAATCAGAGCTTAAAAACCACAAGGATTTTTTTTTCTAATAAAGCCAAATGTAAAATTTTATTTCATGTGAAATGTGCCAATGATTTTACATAATATTACTTAGCAATTATACAATGCTTTAAAATATTCACGCACCAGTGTGGAATAGTAGCTAGAATGTTGGATGAAAAAGGTGAGAGGCCCAGGTGAAACTCTTGCTCAGCCATGAAATTCATTGAATAAACCTTAGCCAAACTCTGCGTTTAAGCCTACTTTTCCTGTTTTGAGGGAATGACTGTAATGGCATGGAGGGAAACCACACACCCCTGAACTCTTTGGAGGAAAGGGAGAATAAACATGAAATAAAACATAGATTAAAAACATGATTTTAGCGAATGTTTTTAAGAGTTGCAGGGGGACGAAGATGCATTATGGGGACAGTTCTTAGTCACTACTGCACACCATGGTAGGATGTAAGGGAATGCATTTGTATTTCCACAAGTTAGGATATCCTTCAGAATGGTCAATAAAGAAGACAAAAATTAGTCAAAGTATGCTTAACATTGGAGTGAACTTTAACAAGGCTTATTTGAAAAACCTGTTCATCTCCAAGGTTTAAACAAGTAACACCTGTGCCCACAAAGACTTTTTAACACTTTCCTCTGAAATCATTATCTCAATTTTGTCTCACATAAATAAAGCCACATAGCCTGTTATTCCTAAAGGAGATGCAATCTATTTTCGGAACCAGAGACATAGATATCAGCATTAACACTCCCACCAACACCCCCCAGCCTAGTAGGAGTTAACACCCGGCACAAAAAGACAGACATCTGGTTTCCTTTTCAAAGGACCCACATCAAAGTGCTACGATGGTTACTAAAAGAGGAAACATCTCCCACATCTTCTTACACTGCAGAAAGGACACTTCTCCATTTCATCCATAACAAGCTCAAAGAAATCATATAGGCTTTAGCATGTGTTGAAACCATTTCTTCTCTGCAAATCACATTGTTTTGCAAACTTGCAAAACTAAAGATTATTTTTCTACCTACTGAGAAGAACATTTTCTAGACATCCTGGATGCCAACTGGGAAGGCTGTCAAACAACTGCTGAAGTACAACTACCACAAATATTCCAGCTAAGATTAAGCTACATAGCTAGTCCATCTGTGGCTCATGAAATCTCAGTTGCCACTGAGTCCCCTCTTACTCTTAAAAAATCCAGAAAGAAGAGAATCTGGAACAGACAGCCACATTTTGTATTGTCCAGATCAAGCTTGAACTTCCGCCAACAGTATGACAAAGCACTTTTCAGAACTAGCCAGTGCAATGGGGTATTGATGGTGATAAGATAACAGATGTAAGAGCTTAAAAAGAACATCAACAAACTATTTCTCTCTCATTTTACAAAACAGAGCTCCCAGAAACTCAAAAGGCCTAGCTGAAACATTAAGCAAAGGAAACTCCTTTTGTTCTTTTTAGATTTTGTACACTAAACTTTTAACTTATTTTAGCTGTTATAACCACTCTTGATCTTTTTTTAAAAAAAGAAGAGAAGTGTTTAAAATTATTAAACAGAAGCAACCAACTGTGGCTGAAATAAATTGCATCTTACAATGGTAAACGATGATTTGTTCATAACTGCAAATGAACATGTAAAGCTTATTCCATATGCATAACAAGGAACAAGAGAAAACCAGAGTCCTCATACAATACTGGAGTAGGTAATATATGGCTCTGGGGTCTGTCTTCATAACCCCCAGCACCACAGATCATTCTCATTCCTGCAAAAATGGATCAACTGCCATTTCTCAAAGCCTACCTGAGCACAGATTCACCGTTTAAATGGATTGCAGAACTCCTCGGCACTGTTTAAACCAAAATAATGTCCATTTTACAAAATCAGAAGTTAGATTTTCCAGTTTGGAAGGCATTCCTGGCAGCCTGTACAGTCCCTGAAGGGTCCTGGGAAGGAAACCTGCCCCAGATCGGTCAAAGTTGCCCACCCCTGTTGTAACACTAAACTGTGATTTAGTACTGTGGATTGAGATAGGCCATTCTGTACTCATGGAACAATACACACTTTCTAGGACAAACAAATTTCCAGCCATCGAAATGGTCATACACTTGTTATTTATACTCTCCAGCAAGAATAGAGAGGGAATCTCGAAAAACCGTTACCCAGCCAGACGTTACCAGTTTACAGACACTATTATCTACTGGTAGAGTGTTCACCATGTAGTTTCCTTGGCTTATAGCTTATACTTATACTTCAACTGCATTTTTTCTCCAATGTTTTCAACACTTTTGTTCAAGCCAAACTCTGAAATTTTAAAATAAAATTATTGTTAATTTTACAGATTAAGAGTTAAACATAAATGAGAATATTACCTTTCCAATATAAAAACACATCTCAGAAGACATGAGCTCCAATGTGAAAGACTATGAAATTACTTCTGGGTTACTTCTTTGTCACTTGTAAAATCTGCTTGATTCTACAGGAACGTAGGAAGGTCCTATATTTACACAAGCTATGTTTTCTATGGAATCCACAGCACAAGCAACAAAATGCACTAGTTTTGTTGTGTCTTGAAATTAACACAGGTAAGCATACTTTACGAGTATCACTGTGCTAGTCTTTTACCTTAAATATTCAGATGGACATGCTAAAATTAAAAACGGCTTCTGATATACAGTTAAAACTGAGAGGGTATAATTTAGTTGCTTAGCACATGTTTTGTTCACAGAAAATTCCAGGTTCAGTCTCTGGCATCTCCAGCTGAAAGGAAAAGGCAGCAGGTGTTATGAAAGACATTTGCCAAAGACTACAGAGAAGACAATACTGGGCTAGATGAACAAATACAAGGCAGCTTCCTTTTTTCCTATTAGGTTCTGACGTGGAATGATTACTGCCTTTTGGAAGAGAATATAGGCTGAACAATGGGAAATCTGGTTTTGGAACCTAGATTTGCTATTTTTGATGGTGCCAACAATTTTTTCACATAGGGAAGGAACTGATCACTTTTGTACTGGTGACAGTGTATCTGGAAAAGCCCAACAACGAAAATCATCCAACAAGCTCTTCATGGAACTTGTATAACGAAAGAAGTGTGATGCACTGAATTGTCTGAAAAGTTGACACACCTGGTTAATCTCTAGACAGCCTGATTTAAATAAACATTCTGTGTGACAGCGTATTATTCCAGAAAGCAGCAAGAGAGTTTTCTCCACAATCATAATAGTCTCACATATCTCTATAGAACAGGCTTCCTTGTATGCCTGTCTTTCAATATTTGTGGCCTGGATTTGCATTTTATGTCTTAAAATATTTACAATATATCCTACCCCATATCCAAGGATCTCAGGGTGGTGTACAATGAACAGTTTATACTGACATTCTTCTTTGTACCATGAATTGTTGTGTTTGCTCTCTATCACGAAAATCTTAAAATTAAAAACAGGGAGAGAGAGAAAGAAGCTTGCCTCCAAATCTCAGTGCGAGCCACAAAGAGGAGCATCACTCCCTTTAATCTCATCCTGCTAAAAGACAGGCTCAGTGCTGGCAAAATGAAGGTACATTTGCGAACCTTTGGCCAGAGATTATAGAATATGCTAACCAGAAAACTTAGCTGAAGTCCAGACTCCAAGAAATCTGCTTGCTGGTATTGCCACTGATAATGTGACATCAGCTACTGCTGCGGGAAAAGGAGGAGCCAAACCAAAGCACTCACAGGTGCATGCATGCACACAGAGGCATGTAAGTACACACACACACACACACAGAGGTTGCTCAGGAACAGGAAAGTTAGATGTGGAAAGGAAATGCTCTTTGTCCTGTCCAGTCCTTCCACTGGGAAGGATTGGATACAGAGGAATACTGAGCAATGTGGCTTGAAGGCACAGAGGAGACAGCACAATGCTACATGGGGACACAGGAACATTGAAAGTTGCCTTATACTCAGTCTATTTGTGTGTGTGTGCATGTACATGCCTTCAAGTGTCCTATTCACTTATGGTGACCCCATTAATTTCATAGGGTCTTCTTAGGCAAGGAATACTCAGAGGCGGTTTTGCCAATTCCCTCCTCTGAAAAATAGCCTATAGCATCTGGTGTTCATCTGCAGTCTCCCATCCAAGTACTAACCAGAGCTGACCCTGCTTAGTTCCAAAATCAGACAAGATCTGGTACCTGAGCATTAGTCAATCTAACTCAGATGTATGAACTTTGAGTGGTAGTGGCTCTCTAAGGTTTCAAGCAGGATTGCTTCCTAGTCCTGCCTCAGTAAGTAAAGCCATCTTCCTTAACAGTCTCCCATCTGAGTACTAAGTAGGCCCAATCTTGATAAGCTTCTGAAATCAGGCAAGACAAGGATGTTCAAAATGGCATGGTGGACAAATCCTACTACTACTAATGCCATCTGCTTCAGAAAAGCAAACACTGGCTAATGAAACACACTATTAAGAAGCAAAGCATCATTAGAAACAAATGGCTCACTGAACTACCTCATTCCCCTTAGATAAGACACACTGCAGGAATCCTGATTAATAAGCAAAGTTGAGCAACTTGCAAATGCTACTTCTTCCCAGTCTGATATTCTGATTTACATTACTCTGATAAAAGACCATCACTGAGGTAGAGACACATTAGTAGAACAAAAGTGTTATTTTTCTTAAAGGATTTGCCTCCAAAAACAATGCTAATTGTTCCTTTATGCTAAGTACTGATGCAGGAATCAAACTGCAACTTGTAGAACAGTCAAACATCTAGTGGTTTCACAGATCTCATGGGAAGGCACTAGCAATGACACTGCACTGAATATGGCCACATTCTTCACACACAGATATTCACTGATTTAAAACCGCAATTTGCATGAGGGTGGTAGCACTTGGTCATCTCCAAAAGGATGGGGGCGGGAATGCAACTCATGAGTTGCACATAGACTAACCACTTTTTCTTGGCCTCCAGGACATCTGAGCCCTCCAAGGGTCCCAGTAACCTCTTCAAATTAAATGGAGGGGCGCCAAAAAGCTACCCAAAACATCTTTTAAAAAATGCCAACTGGAACAACATATGCCTTCTAAACACACTTCAAGACCACCTTTAAAATCCACTAAAAACATGTGTTTGGGCTGAAAACTGGCTGACAAACTTGGAATGTATAAACTGGAAATTTATTTCCAGTCATTTTTGGAGTGAATTCTATCTGGAATTCTGGAAGTACAGCTTATCAAGGGTATACAAATTGGTCCCTGCCCCACTGCAGTTGCTGCCGCCTGCCATAATATCCCAACTGTATACATTCAGAAACATCATAAGAATCTTTAGTTCTCTTTCCTCCTCCAAAGGACCACGCAATCTACAAATCTTGTCTTCAACTTACTGTAGTGAATGAATAAGGAAAAGAAGGCTAAATTATGTGCTGGGAAAAACAATCCTAAACTCCTCATGTAGCCATCGAATAAAGATTACGACGGGACAGAAATGCCCCTCTACCAGTGAGGCAATGCATCCACTCAAGGTGTACAGTATGCCTGTGGAATGCTCTGTGGGTGCAATGCAAGCAGAGTTTCCACTGGTAGCACAACCCAAAGCAAGGCATTCTGGGGAGTGCTGGATCAGCCCTTGGACCTGCAGCATCCAAAGGCCTTTGCTTCTTCCACAGGGCCCATTAACTAGGCCAATTTGCATGCATTGCAAGAACATGAACAACAAAAACAACAAAACTCTCTCTCACACACACACAAAAATATACATTTATACACATGTCATCCTGGCTGGAATAAACTGGCAGGGCTTATACATCATCATCATCATCATCATCATCATCATCATCATCATCATCATTAGCATTATCGTCATTGTCATCGTCTTTATTTATATCCCACTTTTTTCCTGGTAAGGACTCAAAGTAGCTTACAGTAATTTTTTTTAAAAGAAAACATAGTTAAAAATCATGAAATACAACAACTAAAACACAAATTAAACAATCAGATAGAAACTAAAACAAAGTTAAAATACATAATTAGAACACAAACTTTCATAAATTCTAAGGTAGCCAGCACCATTCATCAGCCAGGCCATAATCACATACTGAATGCCTGTCGAAATACGAATGTCTGTGCTCGTCTACAGAAAGAAGATACGGAGGGTGCAAGTCTGACTTCTGTGGGAAGGGAGTTCCAGAGCCTGGGAGTAGCCACTGAGAAGACCCTCTCTTGTGTTCCCACCAGATATACATGTGAAAGTGGTGGGACAAAGAGAAGGGCCTCTCCAGCAGATCTCAAAGCCTGGGCTGGTTTGTAAGGGAGAACACAGTCCTCTCTTACGTGGTGGCCCTTCCCTTCCACGACTTTACTCTCCCTACAGAGTTGCTGTGTACGGTATTATTATTTTTCTGACAAAGTTTCAGTCACGTCACTCATTCTAAAAGGCAAATCTGTCTTAAAGCAAGGAAAAATATTCAGCTACAACTTTAATGTATTTGCTTCTAGTTAAGTCAATAAGAAATGTAAAGTGAAGGCAGCAGTTACTTCTTCTGGATATTTGCCTTTATCATATTTCTGTACAAGTAAAAGTCTGTATCATATTTATACTTCTAAAATACAGTCATACAAATTAACTTAAGAAATCAGCAAATGTCATACGGTAGTATTAATCCTGCAGCTTACATACAGTAGAATGCTTATCATATTTACACAGCATGAAGTTGTTTATAGTGGAGGGAAACCGCTATCTGCTCAAGTGGATAGTAAGGAATACAGCAACTGCTTGTGGAGCTCTGTTCTCAAAACCAGAAAATGTAAACGATTCATCTAACAGAAATGCAATGAATTTCTATTTTGGAAAATCTAGGAAAAAAATAGTGTTTTAAGATCCCCAAATAGGATAACTTAGTTTTATGAACAGAGTATGTGCCTCTGAGGGGCCTTGACTAGCCAGCCAACTACCTGATACGTTTATTCTCTAATCCAAAAAAGCCATTTCATATATTTAACATATTTGGGTTTGCTAAAAGACACGACAAACCCAACTGGCTTCTGGAACCAATAGACGGGGCAAATATTAAGCAATAAGGAGCTCAGGACAAAAACACCTAAACAATGATTACTAAGCAAACTGTTTTCAGACTCCAGATTATCTCCTCCGAGATTTTTCTTGTCAGTAAACAAGAGCTTAACAACAACAAATACAATTGCAGGCCAGAAGGTGCCCAAATTTCCTTTAAGGAGATATGCATGGATTCAAACGTTGCTCAAGTCACGTAGCTATCTGTTGCTGATGTATTTCAGTGTAAAGTGATTCAGAAGAATTCTGAGAAAATTACAACATTCCCTAGTATATGAAGCAAAGCTTAAGCTGACCTGATGTTACTGTTGCTTTTAAATTGCCAGCCCACAATATTTTTCTCTATTAAAAGAAGGACCACACTGTAATCTTACTTTTATTTAGAACTTTATAGATAACCTGGAATTAAGTTTACTTTGCCTGCTTCAAGTAAGTATTGTACTCAACTGAAAAAGATCAGTATACTAGAGGTAGTTCTTTCCTCACTTCTAAAATAGCTTTATGAAAGACGTAATAGATTTGGTTAAAAAAAATATCAAACTATTATCTAAGGATAGGTATTTCACTTTCTACAAAATATTTTACTGAAAGCAAAACCCGTAATATCTAAATAGCAATAAAATAAAAAAAAATATTCTTTTATAAGTTTCACAGCTAAATACTCAAACACCCCCAAAATGCTTCTTATTTTCTACTATAGGCTAAGTGACACACTTAAGTAATCCCATTTCACTCCTAGAACAAACAGGAATAGCTAGCCAGCGGAGAGGTGCAAACAATTCCCAGGCTAGGAAAACTTTGTACTGCAAGTGTCGGTCTTCTGCCACTCAAGGAGCAGTTCAGACAGTAGATACAGTTCCTCATTTCAGACTATAAAGTATTAGCAACTGTAAAATTACCAATAATTTTAAGACTTCAGGAAAATACCATAAACTGGGAAATATGTTTTATAAGTTTGTAAACCTCTTAATTCTGAAAGCTTTGATTTCCAGATAGTTGGTTTTCATTTTTTTTCTAACACAGATGATGTCAATACACAAACAAAAACAGAAACCAACCTTATTTGAAAAAACATGAGAATTTTAAGGCATGAATTTTCATACAAAAAAAAACCCTAAAAGCAACAAAATACAAATTGAAGAAAAATTGTACCTCCATAATGACTTGTATTCCAGCAATGAGTTCAATGTCAAATAAAAGAAGAATCTTTCTTTTCATACATACATAAACACACACAACGGGCAGGGGACAATACACACAATGGGCAGAGGAAGCATGAAGGCAGGCAAGGTCCGAGTGGGTCTTGCTGCAGTCAGTAACTTGACAAAGCAAACAAAGTTCCTGTTTTAAACCCCAGCAAAAACTCAGATTCTTCACACTAACCATTAATAATAGAAGAACCAAGAACAAGTTACCTGCCGCAGCCCCAAAAGGAAAGGCATTCTGCATTCTCATAATCCAGTTTAAGGGTTTCAACAAAAGAATTTCTAAAATCCCACAGTAATCATTTCCTCATCTGATATGGACAGGCTGCATCTGCAATCCTATTTAAACCAGAGCTTCCTTGGCTGGGAATGTTAAGTAAACAGGGTCCCAGGACACGGCATGCACTCACTCCGTCTCTGTCTCTCTCTTTTTCCCCTCCCCGTGACCAATCTCAGAAGCAGTAGAGCTGCCGTAGCGTTTGCCAAGGGGGAAGTGACATCAGTAGCAGCACTGCAAGAGGGAAAAAAAGCTTCAGACAGCTGCTGATTAACAACAGAAGGGAGGCCTACTCCACAAAAGAAAATGCACAGTAGTTTAAAACAGAAAAGACTTGAAATGAGAATGCAGGCATTAATGCACTGTGGTCATTAACTAACTGCTCCAAAAACACTGATATTTCAATTTAATTAATCATCCCTAAAGAAAAATAGTTCAGCATACTACAGATCACACTTCCAAAAGCATTTGACAAGACAACAAAAGCAAATGGCAACGAAACAAGACACTACATTATTTAGTATCACGACTGTTCATTAACAGCCAGAATTCAGGTGTTATTACAAATGCTCACACTATATTAAGAGTCAGCTCAAGCCATGCCTTCTCTAATCTGTACTGACTTTGCTCTCCTGTCAACTAAGTTCAAGTACATGAGCCAATATATCGTGAATATGTGTACAGTACATCCAGGCTTCAAAACACTTGGGAGAATGTCCAACTATACAACATGCTGTTCTCAGGTGTTCTAGAAATATACAAAGTGGCTATGACAGGTACAAAACATACTAGACTGAAACTTTTTTTAAATCTTACATTGCTTTTAAAAATTGAACAACATCCATTAGTAAACACACCAGCTGTTTGATGTGGCACAGTCCAGTTAATCGCGTGGTGAGAGCAAGGCCTGAGTCACCAGACTTACTGGTACAAGTACACAAGACTATACCAACCATTTGTACCACTGCCAGCTTTCACTGCTTCTCAGAGCACTGAATGCCACCAATACAACAATAGTCAAAACATAGTGGCAAATAGGACCAAGGACTGGAGCCAGCCAAGTGCCCTCCTGGTCTAACCCAACTGGCTCCAAGGAAGTAAGTGAAAAGGTTTCAAAAGATGGCTTTTTCTGAGCACTCTCTGTTTTCTTTATGTCTGTACGTGCCTTCAAGTTGCCTGTCAACATATGCTGACCCATGAATTTCATAGGGCTTTCTTAGGCAGAGATAGTTTTGCCAATTCCTTTCTCTGAAATACAGCCTACAGCACCTCATGGTTTTCCTAATCTGAATCTGAATCCACATACTATACTAGTTGATGATCCTGAAAAATATCACGTGATAAATAAATTTCAAAAGTACGAGCTCCCAGTCTTGAATCAATACTCCTGTACCTTTGCTCACAAGCCTTCCGTTCTGGTATTGTTGCTGAATTGAAGCTAGCATCTCTGGAAAACTGGTTATGTTCAAGTATTCCAACAACCTGTTACATTAACTCAGTTCTTTTTCTGCTTAATGAGTTGTGAGAATGATGGAAAACAGAATTTATCTTAATTTGACACCTCTACTCCAAGATATTTTGGTTAGCAAACTGTTTAATGGAGGCTAGATGACAATGGTCTCATGAGAATATAGAGCTGGTCACAAAACTGTAATAAAATTATATTGATCGAGAGTTCCCCAGACTGGAGAATGTATGACTTAACCCTAAACCCTACATCATGCTTTTTTTAATCGAATAACATCTAGTTTTAAAACAGAACAATGCTTGATCTTTGGGGGGAAATGGGGGATGGGGACCACAAATGGCTGTGTAAGAATCAAGCATGCTCAATGGCTCCAGCAGCCAGCTGGAACAGGATGGTAACCCAAACAGGAAAAGGGTATGTCTTGCTAGCTGGCACTCTGAACATATGCAGAATTTTGTTTCATGTTCCACTTATCTCTATCTAATATCCTTTTGATAATCTGGTAACAAAACCTAATCCTAGGACAGCTTGTGTTTTTTAAAATAAAATTCAGCTACTACTTATATTATTTTCTTTCTAAGAGACATGGTTGGGCTGTTTCTTGAACCCATGAAATACGTAAGAGATCACCTAAACAACTCTACTGGTCTACACGTGTGAAGTCAGGGTTAAAGGATCCATCCAAGAAGTAAAATAAACCTTAATTTATGAATAAGCTAGCTAATGATTATACGTAACTTCAAACAAAATGCCTCTCTCAAATTAGCTTGTTGAAGTAAACCCTTAATCTAACCTTTAGGGAATCATATCAGGGCTTGGTAGAGTTGTTTTGGGAGTACAACTCCCAGCATCCCTCAGTCAAGACAGCCAGTAGCAATTATCTTTGGAAGATTCTGGGAACTGTAGTCCAAAAAAAAAAATCTGCACAGAGTTAGCAGGACACATCTGTGGTGCATGGCTTGTAGTTTTCTAAGTATATACTTGTCTGCCATTAGGCTATACTTGGCATCAGCCCAAGAACTAAACTTCCAGTTCTGCACTTCCAATTAAGCTTTGAACTTGGAGCTTCTGGAATATCAGCTCTCCACATAACTCCCAGCAAATATCTTCAGAAATAAAGTTAAATTTCAAAAATAATTTGGAAACTGGCATGATATTCTGTAATTTAAAGGAGAAAGATAATAAAATTGCATTTGGACACACCAAGTGCCACTGCTTGGATTCTAGCTGTCATATTCATATTTAATATTAAGTTTCTTAGCTCTCATGCTTTGCTGCTCAGGTTGGCAGCCACATTCAGTTTAGAAAAACATGGGGAGGATATTGCTTTTTTTCCCCCACACTTACAGAGACCTAGCTAAATTCATATTCTGGCAACCTCTAGGCTACTTACCATACATGATCCATGTGGGTACCTCTCCGAAGCACTAACTGATAGATAGATATAGATATAGATATATACATACATACATACACATACCACTGCTTACTTGTAAACAGGTATGAGCTGACGAGAACATATACCACTTTTGAAACATCTGCACTAGTTATCAATTTGATTCTATGTCTCATGGGTTTTTCTTTAAAACTCCTCCTTAAGTGAGTTTTATTTTAGACATTATTTCAATGACAACCTCCACCACTCTCATATTCACATCAGCTGATAAGGCTCTGCTCACTTTTACAGATAAATTGTTCCCTAGCAGTGTTCATTCAATAGTAAACTAGTCAGCATTTATACATCTTCTCTCAGGATCTTATTCTCTTCTGAAAGGAGCTCAAGAGTACTTTTCCAATCAAGTCACTGATAGACATGTAAGAGTCAAGGAATAGACCTCCTGGAAATAAAATCTGCCTATGCTATCTCTATATGTAAATTTAGAAAGAATTTGGGTACTGGTGACGGAATACCTGGCTAGGTAGCAGTCATTATAGACTTTGCTTTTGGGCTGAACACAAGGCAGCCATAATCTCATGAGAAATTGACTAGGAAATGCAGTCAGTAGTCACAGAAGTGAAGGAACACTTGATGCTCCGGCATTTACAGCAGGGCTCAAGCTCCATGTTCAAAGGTCTGGCAATGCCCCTGCTTTCCAAAATAAAGCAGACCGTGGAAGTTGCTTTTGTAGACTACAATTCCCAGACTTCCCCCAATCAATACAGCTCGGAGATTCTGGGTACTGAAGCCCACAAAAGAAACTTTTCCAGGGAATGGAATCTGTTGCAGTCTAGAAGGAATGTGCTGCTTATTCAAAAGGGGAGTTTTCCTGCTAAGCCTGAATGTTCTTCTCAGTTTCATACCAGTGCAAGATTATTCCTCAAAAACTGTTTGTCTTCTTGTAAGCAACGAAGCACAGCAAGTTCCAAAGGAACAGAGATGATATGAAAAAAGTGGTCTAAATTTAACTCTGCTATACCTCTGCTTTAAAAGTTCAGTAATCTTTTTTGTGCTTCTCTTAAATCAGCAGCTGTTCTCGCCTGTCACATGCCAGGCTAGAAGGCTCACCACTCCCACGTCTGGACTCACTGAATACATATTTACCACAGATTGTAAAGTTCCCTTTCTCTTTTTTTTTTAAAAAGATTTCAGACCTCTTTTTTTATTAACGTAGAGTTTAACAAAATTACAATACTTGGTGAGAAACATGGTGTATGAAATCAGAACACTGTTTGCACTTAGAATGCAATTCCTTCCCTCTGGAGATTCAAAATGCTTTCAGTACATTTCCCAAGCTGCAAGCCCACTTTATGGAAGAGACAGGCAAGCTAGGTGCAAAGCAAGACAAGGCTTCTGCATTTCAGTTATGCAGAACATATATATGGCAGCTTACTGTGCGGGAGCAAGGAAAGGGACAGCTACTCAGATTCTCTCCTCTAGACAGTTATTCGCAGGTACAAAAAAACTGCCCGCTTTACATCTGGTCACCATTAGGACCAGAGTGAAATAAGCAATTTTAGGATTGTTCTGTTTCATGTTTTCAACAGATTATTTCGTGTAATCAGCTTCTTGTTAACCACTCTTGATCCCTAATAATACTACACTCTTAAGGCATCTTGTATGAAATATTTTGTAAGCAGGAGGGCAAGAGGCAGACAACATACTATTACATGAACAGTCAGCAATAATGGTTTGTTCAAATCCCCATACGGACAGCCTAGGCCACATATGTTCTATTCTATACTCATAATCATCATTGCTACACATGTCTTATTTGTTGGATCACATTAAAAGGAGGATCTACAGGCATCTATAACTAGGTAGTTCTAAGCAAACCACTGATTAATTAGAATCCTGAAAATTCTAGCATAAACTGAAGTGAAGATTTTCAACCATATACATATAGTAAGGCTGCTCTAACCTGTTATAATGTATTCTTGGTCAAGTTATTAGCACAAAAACATGCAGAAAATAGTGTGTTTATTACATAAGCTGTGCCACAGGTGAAAAGAGATTAAAAAAATAACCTTAAAAAAGTAAATAATTGGAAAGCTTTAAGTGTCCTGTAATACTGTATTTCAGAATAAATATATTCTTGAAATAGACAAGATATGCTATATAAACTATGCTGTATAATTCATGCTGGAGAAGCTTAATTACATCAATCCCCAGGAAATCAGTTCCAGACACAGTTATTCTTTGCTCTTCTTCTTCTTCATGCGAACACATACATTTATAGTTGTCTAGAGTTGTTACAAAAGATCAAGCCTGAAAACATTGACACTGCAGCACTGCGCTGATCACCAGGCAGGTTAAGATGAACACTAAGTGAATACAGGACTTAATAGTTGCCCAGTTAAGTTTCAGTGTATCAGAACACAGAATCCATGTTCCATGGATTACAGCATATAAAACATCCTTTAAATCAGTGCTACCCAAAGTGGTGTTTGGACCACCTTCAGTCCATGAGCCATCAAATGCCATTCTCTTGAAGAGCTTACAGGAAAGAAACAGTGGATGAATACGGAACTAGCACTTGGCACAGCGAAGAAAAAAAATCTGACACTGCTTATAATAATCTGATAGGGACAGTGTGTTGTCACTAACCTTTAAAACAAAGGCAAGTCTGCATTGTGATTCTTCAATATTGCAAACTTCATATTTTCTCTACAAGGAGCCCATTCACATTACACAATTGTAGAGCTATATTCTACTTTCCTTGCCATGGCAACACCCTACAGAACACCGGGATTTGCAGTTTAGGGAAAGACATTCAGCATTCTCAGCCAGACAGCTCAAGTGTCTCCAGGATACCATAAGATGCTTGCAATGACTGTAAAAGTGGGATGTAGCGCTATAACTGTGTAATGTGAATGGGCCCAAGATGCAAACATAGGTCAATTTGGACACAGTGAACATAACCAAACTACTTTGGGTGAAGATGCCAGCCCACTGCTACAGACCTTCAAAAGAGCAGTAGTAATGAAATGCCCTCGCTATTTCATCTACAGCATGTCAGCCAAGGCCTTGTCAGAGCACTTAGATCTTGGTTTCTACATGTTGTCAAATTCCAAAGCTTTTATTTACTAACTCCACTGCTGTTATTATGTTGTAAGGTAGAGTTTCTTTTTCAGATTCAGTCAGGCAATTGATATGCATTTTACGATTCCACAATCCTTTGTTAAACTCATCTGCTGACCATATTGTTAAAACTGTTCTTACATTGATTTGTGGACTTTGAATCTTTGGCACCAAAAAGCATATGAAGAGTTTCTAAACATGTACAGGTCACTCATTAGAACACTAAATTTGCCACTTAGAAATATCATCATGAAGAATACAGAATGTGTTAGAACTCTATTTAAAACATAAAAAAAAAACTTAATTATTGGATTCAAAATGGTAGTGCTGTGAAAAATGGGAGTTGAAATATTTACCATTTCAATTTTTTACAACATTACTACTCTGAATCCAGTAACACCAAATAAAGTGTTTCAGGTGAGGAACATGTGGTCCTCCAGATTTTGTTGGTTTACAACTCACATCATCCCTGGTTGACTGGCCAGGTTTCTCACTCAAGATTTAAATAATATAAAGTTCCCCAGCATTGCTAACAAGAACTACAGTTGGGCCTAAGTTAAGCAGATGCTTAACAGATATACCCCAGGAAAAAATAAGTGATTCCTTAAAGTAATTAAATTTGGTCACATTTTGTACGCATTTCAAAATTATTTAGTATGCTTGTGTCAAAAGTGAGCCAATACTACACATTAGACTCAACTTCAATACACAGATCAACTGAAAAGCCAGTCAAGACAAACAGGAGCACTTTCAGCCCCTCCCACACAAATCTGCACATTTTACAGGATGTGCACACACTGGCAAGAAAGGATAAAGGTGTCTGAACTAGGGCCAGCTGAGGCCAAAGCCCATTCTTGTGCTTACAATTGATGGTGACAGAAACTCAGTTGCACTCCAATGATGCCTTGATGAGCCAGTCCTGAAGTTCTGTTTGTAAAACAGAACCTCTTTGGCCTCTCATAAATAATCCAGCAGCCTCTTCCTTATCTGCTCAGAGCCTTTCTAATTCTACTCTCAGTAAGGAAAAAAAACCTCATTATTTTTATTCTTCTTTTATTCCCAAATCTTTTCTTGAAACTCCCCACAGTATTATAAAGGGACAGGAGGAGGAGGATGGGAAATCCAGGAAGGAAGACAAGAGTTAAGGGGGAAAGAGCAAGACTTAGCCCTTACTTGCAGTAAAGGCCAAGGTCAGAATGGGTACAGCCTGTCTGATTTTCAACAGGAGTGGCTGTGGCATCAGTAGTTGAAGAATTCTGCTAAAATAGAAAGTTTCTTTTCTCTTACAGGGAAAAGGAAAAGAAAAATTCTAAATACAAAATGGGGGAAAGAAGCAGACACAGACTGAAAGGATTTGGCACATTCAGATGCTGTACTTCCACAGCCACCCATTTTTTCAACTCACTGGCTGCTGTTTCTGCCTCCCACAAAGCCTAAGGAATGAATTCGTGAAAGGAGATCCACTGCGTGTTCCTCTAGTTGGAACCTGCTCTTGGAAGACTAGATGGACATTAAGTCTAAAAACAAAACACTGGATTGACTTTGTTGTAAGGTGTGGTGTGTTCTGAATGGAAAATATTTAGCTGGAAAACCTAAACCAGTCTCATTCCCATTGGTGACCTGCAATATTAAACAATGGACATGGGTTACAAGGTAGACCTGTAATAAACAACTCATAGGCACATATTGCCCAACCCCCATTATACATTGTAGAAACAGGACTGTTTGGGCTTTGGCAATCTTAAACATCCTATATCCTTTCAAAGTATTTTTCATATTTGTCATACACAAAAAGGAGTCAGAAAAAGCAGGATCTCCTGTCTGTTGCTGTCTTTTGGTGGTGGTGGTGGGGGAGAAGTAAAATAAGGCTCCTGGCTATCTAATAATGAACACATGAATATCATGGATTACTTTATCCTACTGCAGAAAATTAACAGAAACCAGGAACTTTTGTCTATACAAGCTGAAACGTAGCAAGCATTTTCTGTTTCTCTCCCAGCTTCTGAGCACATAAAGGAGGAACTACCACTTCTCCACACCACAACTGCCTAACTTAGTTTCAGAGACTGATTATTTGACCTGCAAAGGATTCTAGGAAAGGTCCACTTCCTAATGCACTTAACATTCCCAACTGTGAGCGCAAGAAGTGCAGAAGTCTCAGTGCTACATCCAAAAACTAGCTGCAGATCAGACATGAAAAGTATTTTTCATTCTGAAAAAAAAAATTGCTGACAACTTGGACTTTTTTAAGATGACCTGGCTATTTGCTCTGAATAAAAGGTTTAAGCATGTTGTAGAGGCCAGGAATTCCATATCTTTTACTCCTAAAGTGTTGGGTTTTTTTGGGGGGGAGGTAATGCCACAAAAGGTGTCAAAAATATTCTTTATGACAATAAAATGATGGATGGAACAGCATGTTGCAGTGTAAGTATTACTGATCTAGACAACTTTTAATATGTTCACCAACCACAGTGATATAGAAGAAGTATGTCTAATAAAAGACAAATATTTAGTAAAACCCTAGATCATGAAAATAATTGTATGTATGAGGCAAGTTAAAAAGGATTAGTAAGTGGCTACTGAAGAGCCTACATACACATGATATATGCCAGAAAAAAATATATCCGTTCTATATAAGCATCTTACAGACAGTTCACAAGGTAGATGAAACTTTTACGATCATTGCAGGTCTCTCAATAAATGCTAACATTCGAAGGTGAAACATACATCCCTACTCAGCCTGAATGTGATGCATAGAACTATTTTCTGAAATCTTATTCTTTTCTCAATCTCCACATAAAGAATAGATATATAGATATATACAAGTTGTTTTTAGATAAACATGTACCTGTAAAACACACAGTCTGAAAGCACAGCTGAGGGACAAATTCTGCAAAGATTTTTAAGTCCCTATGGATTACCCCCCATTACTGCAGATTCTCTGGAAGCATGAACAAAGGGGAGGACAGCTTTGTCCACTGTCTGAGCTGCTGAGGTATTTCTTCCTGTCCTCTAGGATGTGTTTTTGTGTGTGTGTGTGTGTGTGTGTGTGTGTGTGTGTGTGTGTGAACGCCCATGCACCTTCAAGTCACTTGTTGACTTAAGGCAACCCCATAAATTTCATAGAGGTCTTCTCAGGCAAGGAATTCTCAGGGGTGGTTTTGCTAGCTCCTTTCTCTGAAATATAGCCTGTAACACCTGGTATTTGTTGGTAGTTTCCTATCAAGTACTAGCCTGAGTTGACCTTGCTTAGCTTCCAAAACCAAACAGAATCTGCTGCCTTTAGAGTATCTGCAAGATAGTCCAGCATGCAGAAGCCCACTAGACAAAAAACAGACTGCAAAGGTAAGAACACTTCTCACTCAAGCATATCTAAATGTGCATCTGGGTCAGAGCTCAGATTCTGGTGTGAGTGATGCTAGACTGAAGTTTCAAACTGAGTGTGCAAGCCCAAATGATATCACTCAAATTGAATGGACTCTGTGATGTTACTGCAGAATATGAAGCTTTTTCTGCTTGAGCACCAATTGACTTTCCAGAACACCTTTAGGGACATCATAACTGCGACAGGTCCAGAACACAACATGGATAGGGCCTGCTTTGCCACCAATATCCCATCCTACACAAATATCCCATCCTACAATTCATTATCTTCTCTATCAAGAGAAAGTGGAACACTTGTTTCTACGGTATGAGAGCAATCTGGCAAGAAGCAAGAGACCTTGCTCTGTGTATAAATCACAGCATCTTCTCTCTGTTCATGGAAAAAGGGAGAGCTCTTTGCAAGGAGAGCCAATGAAGCACCCTTCTCTCAAAGGCAGTGCTTCGGGGATGGGGCCTTGACTTAGGCCTTAGCAAACCGCATGAGGAAGACTCCCATACTGAACCCAGTCCACAGACTGGAGATTTCCCATTCCTTTATAATTGTATCCATTAGATGACCCCTTATTCAGGGTTTACCTTCCCTCCCTCCCTTCCTCCCTCCTTCCCTCCCTCCCTCCCTCCCTCTCATTGAATTAGCCAATGTATTCACCAAATGACAATGGAATTGTTAGCAGAACAACTACAGCCAAATTCTAACTTTCAAAGAGAAACCCAAATGCACTTTGCTAAAAAGGCTGTTGGCACAATGACCCTGATAAATGTCTGAAATCACAAAAGACAGAAATAAAGGCAAGATTAGTAGGGTACAGAACTGTGAATAAATGTGGAAATATTTCTGATGTTTTTAAAACTACTGTACGTTTGGGGAACATTTCGGCAAATGTCAGAGGCAAAAATCTGGCACACCTCTAAAGTCCACCATGAACACATAAAGTTAGAGGAGTCCCGTATAAGATACAGAATGGACAAGTGATACATGTCCACCACTCATAGTGTGCACTAACTCTTAGGAACAGTATTTATTTATTACAGTAGCCACCAAACAAACAAGCAAACAAACAAAAACGGCTGAGGCCCAAGTGCTGAAAAATCTCTAAAAAAGAGCTCCATAGCTTTGGGGCAACCACTCTCCACAATTCCCTACATAAGATTTCTTTTTGAACCACAGTAGAGGTAGGTGACCTTTTCTCCTGCCAAGTGCTGCATTCCCCGTCCTGGGCCACATGCCAGCAGTAGATGGGGATAGAAACAAAGTAGAACAACTGTCTCTCCCCACATAAGCAGACTGCTAGGGAGAAGAGGGCATTCTAAGAAATTATCATTTGCAAAGGATTTTGAAAACTAGGCCAAGATAAGACAACAATAGTCTAGTCAAGGTGAAATTCCAAAGTGATCTTAAAAGACCATGATGCAGCATTAAGAGAAAATGCGATCTCCAAAGGACTGTGATCACAAAGAGTAGAAATAATCCAGACCTTTCTACAGTGGTCTTTCATGCTAGGGAGAACGCTAAAGAATTATTCTTCCTTAGTACCGAGTTATTCACCTGTTAGTCAATGTTCAGTCAGGTTTGAAATCAGAAAAAGATCTGCTGTATGTATTAGGAGTTGTCTGCCTAATACCCTAAAGGCATCAGATCCTGTATGATCTTGGAAGCTAGGCAAGGTCACCTCTGGTTAGTACTTGGATGGGAGACCACCAACAAATACCAAGTACTATAGACTTTATTTCGGAAGAAGGAATTCTTTGTCTATTCTTCATCTAAGAAAACCCTTGAAAATCATGGGATTGCTCTAAGTTGACAGGTGATTTAAAGGCCCATACCACACACACACACGTGTTAGATAGGTAGTCCCCAATAACCACCAAGTCACTGAAGTTCAGAAAAGTCCTTCCTCTGAGTAGAATGCAACAGAAACATTATTCTGGATCAGATACATTTTCTTAGATAGATATATCCAGGTAAATACAAAGCCAAAACGTACAAAAAAACCAGCAAAAGCCCTTTGAGCTATCCTGCAGGACAAGAAGAATGAGCTGCAAAGGAAATTAGCATGATAGAAATGCATGCAGGTTTCCAACACTTTCATCCAACAATATAAAATGGCAGTTTGATGCATTCCAGATCACTGGTTTTATCAGCTAGCTGTCCTGAGAGAGAACATTAACTCCCTTTGATCCTCTGCTGGCTGATCATTAAGCCTTTAGATAAATTCATAAAATGCCATCACTATTAACACTAGCAAAATGTCCTTCTGAAGATCAGAGCCATCCATACATGCAAGCCATCTTGCCTAAAATATTTTTTTACAAAATCCAGTGCAAGAAGACTGCTTTTATCAGGTAAAAGGAATTCAGTGAGATCCATCGCCATGTATATAAACAGAAAAACAGGCTAAATCTGTATCATTCCAAAACATGTGAAGGGAATACATACAGAAAAATAACCATGCAAACATAGTCTTTTGCTCCATGCAATACAATAAATTTGCCTGTTTTCTGTAGTTGGGATGGGACACTCAAGGAGTTTAGGGGTTAACGGCACTCCCTTCTACCTGTTGTCAGCTGCATTCTTCTGAAACAGAAAGTGTCTGAAGGTTCATTTCCTGCTTCACAAAAACCCGGTTTTGACCACAAGGCACAATATCTAGGTGCACACCTTGCTTTACTGTAGAAATTATGCTTCCCGGATGCTTCCTAGTTATGACTCTCTTTCTCCCTTTTACTATTTATTCATTAAAATATTTCTTATCCCACCCTAAATCTGAGAAGCATTTTAACGAAAAATGTGAGGGAGCTGTAAAATGGAAGACCTAGCAAAGCTAAGATGTGACAGTTCATATGGTAAATAACTATGAATTTCACTTACAAGTTTTAAAGCTACCCGATTCAATTTCTTGTGATAATCCTATCTGTCTTGGTTAAAGATGTATTTCTGCATCTTCTTCCACACATAAAAGAATGGTGGATACTGTACTTTTCCCATTTTGCTACCCTTTTACTTACTGCTATTACTTACAGATGCTATAGTTCTGCTTCTCAGTCCTGCAAACTTCTAAAAGTCTGAAGTTTCTACTTGTGTCTTTTACCTGACTGGACAATGTAGAATGGTACTTATGGGGTGAAAATTGTGGACCATTTCGGACCCTGGGATATATTTCCTGAGGAAACTTTGAGCAGTACAACAACTTGCGCTGGGCACATTTGTCAGTACCCTTTTATTGAAGAGAGTGGCTTAAACGGCTATAGCAGTAGCAACTCACTGTTCTCTGTCAGTGGGTGTGGTTTGCTCACAGCTTCATCTAAAACGGCTTGGGAGACATTAGCCTGATTTATACACAGAATCCAAGTGCTATGTTCCTGTTCGCTAATTGTTTTGTTTGTTGTTGCAGCAATAGCCACCATATAGTTAAGGTATTTTTCTTTTGTCTTCAAAAAACAGGCTCATGTCTCAAAGATTTTTTAAAAAATATGTTTAAAACAAACAAAAAATTGGTTTAAAACAAAAAAATTACTTCAGAAAGTATGGGAACTGGCCCAATGATCAACTCTCCACCAACTCATTCAAAACATGAACATATGTTTGAATTTGATTTCAAGTAAATACCAGGCGCTGTAGGCTATGTTTCAGACGAAGGAACTGGCAAAACCGCCTCTAAGCACTCCTTGCCATGACATTCATAGGGTCACCATAAGTTGACAGGCAACTTGAAGGCATGTACACACACACAAGCACAAGAGGTGACCTCTGGTCTTTCATTCCCTATAGAGGAAAAGAACTGTCTGGTTTAGAGCCAGAGTTAAGGCTCTGAGCCTATATCTACAATTTTGATCACTCATATATCACCACAACCTTGGAAAACACGGAGGCGTTCACTGTCCTTTTCTTGTGAATTTCCATCTCAAGCAAAGATAAGAGATTTTCCCCACTCTCTGATATTGTGAGCTACTGCAAAGTAATGTAACTGCCATTGTTCTAAAACTATTGGAAGTGTGACTTTTACTTTTCACAGTACGTGGTTTACAAGTGGGGTAACACAACATATACCACACATTTTATTAGCGTTGGTGAATACATCACTCAACTTCCATTTTGATAGGAGGTGTGGATAAGAAGGGAAGAGATCCACAGTACAGTACTAGTAAAGACCATGTAACACTGCACACAACTACACTGCAAACCTGGTATTTGTAGATGTCAGTACTACCAAAGCCTTTGCTTCACTGCAGCTCTTCACCACTAACAATGCACTACAGGGGGAGTGAGGTGGCTAGCAGAAATATGATGCAGTGTTTATTTGGTGTGGAAGTTAAAGAACAAGCAGAAATATCAATGTGCCCAAGACTGTGCTAGATCTGCAGTTCAAATTTTCTTCCTTTTAGGATCATAGTACCATCAATAACTTTTTGCTTTTTACCAGCAGCTTGAAACTCCATTGTTTTGGGGGAATTAGATTATCATCTAGCCATTCACAGAACACATTTCATTTCATGGACAAATGCTGGTCTTATAAATAGGTGCTCCTCCATTTTTTAACTACCAACAGAGGAGAAACAGCATATACCCAATATGCCCTCCATGTCTGTGTGGAGACTCTCTAACTGTTCTAGAAGCAACTCAGTTCACTGCATCTAATTCACAGCTAACAAGTAATACCTTCAAGACTTGAAACCAACTTCTAACCTTTAGAATTTAGATTTATCCCCCTGCTTCATTTCACAACATCAGTTCTGCCAGGAAGATGGCATGATGGCAGGAAGATAAGAGTACAGCAGAATTTTCCATGAGTCTGTAGATGTCATTTGACACTGGTAAATGAGAACTCCACGTCCATGTTTACAATTTCATTACAGATTTCTCACATAACTAGCAAATTGTCAGAAACACATTCTGCAGATTCCTTTACCTTTTTCTTCAAAGGAACCAGGGCAAAATTACAAGACAAAGGAAGTACTTGGTAAATATCACTATTAAATCAATGGCCACATGTTATGGATTCAATACGCAGATTCTTAATTCCAGAAGAAAAATCTATCTGACCCACTGTATCTCAAAACACCATTAGTCATTAGATCTCTGAGGGGTGAAGGTACATCTGTTGAAACAGAATACAGATGCTTACTTTTCAGAGTACAAGGTGTTGTTCTTCAACATTTTCACAATCACAGCAACTACAAAAAATGTTGTTGTTGCTGTTCCTGTTGTGTGCCTTCTAGTTATTTCTGACCTATGGTAAACTTAAGGTGAACCTATCATGGGGCCTTCTGGGGCTGAGAATGTGAGATGTGTCCAAGGTCACTCAGTGGGTTTCCATGGCCAAGCAGGGAATCAGGCCCTTTGTCTCCACGGTTGTAGTCCAGTACTCAAATCACTACAACATACTGGCTCCCATAAAGAACATGGCACACCCCAATTAACACTACAGAGATCTGCACTGGTCTCCTCCTTCACTTCACTTAAAAAAAAAACCTGTTACTGGCAACAATCCTTCTATCAGTTTGCAGCAGAGGGAGATGGGAAGCGAGGCCGTTCTATCAGCAAAATTGAGATATTTCATTCCAGATGGCAACTATAAGAACTATTTAACTTTAAGAATTAGTGGCTTGCTCTTTTATCTTGTGCATTGTTTTTTAGACTGGAAGTCTGCAGCTAGGGACTGTCCTGGAGTGTGATTTTTCTAAATTATTCTGAGATCTATTTAGGTGTAGAGTGGAGGGTTTTGAAAAGTTTTAAATAATAATAATAAATAAGCAGTTTGCACACTTCTTATCCCCCTTCACATAAGGAAAAATATCCTAATAGCAACCTGCAAGATATTCTCCTCCTACTCTTTCCATGTACTGAATTTAAATTTTTTACACTACGAATGGGAGAAGATAGCAAAAGAGACAACATAAGACCCAGTGCATGGCTCACACATCTATGGCAAAAGCCAGTTACTACCTATTTTGCCCCAATACTACATCCAAGGATGACACTGTAATGACCTGCCAACTATCTTCTTTTATGTGTTTCATTGCACCACCATTCAATTTTTTTTCTTTCCATTTTGCCTTTGAGACAAAATTCTCAATTTCACTGGGTCTTCTACTAACATCCTTTATTCAGAAATTAACATTTTGTCATTTTTAGTAGATTATTAGAGATGAAAGGATAGCACAGCACTCCGTCAACTTTCTTTTAAAAAGAAAATGCCTCTATTAGTAATATGAACGCCAAGACTGAACATCTGGTTAAAGTATGCTAAACCGCTCAGCTTCTAGAATAACTACAGTATGTCCGTGTTTCTTTAATTTCAACTGTACTTCAAATTTCAAATACTTCAAGTTTCCTTTTAACATAAATACCCTTACAATTCAAACCACAGTTTTCTAACATGGTTCCCTAAAATATTTTATCTTCTTAAAATCAGAAAAGGAGATTTTAGCTTTACTGAGTGCCGAGCCACCTTTTCATTTAGTCGATTAAGTGATCAATTGATCATTAAGTGAATTAATTGATTCATTACAATAATTTCAGATGATAAAAAATTCTCCTGATGCTATGAATGTTTGCTCTCACTGACGAAAGAAAAATCTAAGCTTCAGTGAATGTATGAAAAATCTTAAGTAATGAACATTTGTCCTTACTGGCATGATGTAAATAAACAGAAAGCGAGATGACAAATTCATATTCTCTCTCACGTATATACATAAACAAATACCACATAATTCTGTGAAAGCTGGGAGCAAATGTACAAGGGATAATGAATTGACAGCAGGGGTTCCTTTAAAAGCATATTGATTTTGGTACAAGACAACAGGTACAAATATATAACGCACTTTGCTGTATCTTTTGAGAAAAGAACAGCAGGAGGGGTGCTTCTATGAAGAGTTGTTCCCAGCTTGAGGTGTGCTTCTGCAGCAAAACATGTGTGATACAAGCAAATTCTTTTAAGCTGGGAGAAAGGGGGTTGGGTACCCATTTATGCTATAGAATTATAGCACTGTTATTCCACTTTAACTGGCATGGTTCTGTCCTAAGGAATCCTGGGATTGGCAGTTTAGGAAGGGGCATTTAGACTTCTCAATAAGAGCGGTCCACTACAAACGCAAAGATTCCTTAGAAAGGAACCAAGGTAGTTAACATGGAATAACAGCGCTATAATTATGTAGAGAAAGTGGACCCTGGATTAAACTTTGACTCACTAGGACAATGACTGTCCTTTAGGCAAGATTTTCAACCGCTGGTCCTGATCAAAGAAATAAAGACAGAAGATATCTATGAGGACATTTCAAAGACAGAAATTATTTATTTACAATATGTCCATATTCTATTAATTTACTTGGAGGTGTTTACTTCCCATGTAAGAGTTGATGGTGAAAGAAAACCAGCCTTCAGGAAAGCAAGACTCTGGTTTTGGCAGACATTTTGTGGGAGAGAAACAGTTCCAGCTCCTTAGGAGCTCTGATCAACTGCCTTTTAAAAGTACTATCCAGAGAATAGAAGATGTTCAACAGTAGATGTCAGAAAATCATTTCCCACCTTCATAAAGAGATACTGGAAGGACTGCCATCCATCTTCAACTTGCAGTAGATACAAAACAAATTTGGCAATATTTACTGAATACATATCTGTCAACAAGACTGCACACACACTTCAGAACTGTTAAGGACACTCAACTGCTAGAGAATACTGAAAAGCATGCCTGATAGAAAGATTTGGAATAATTCAAAAGTTATTTACTTAAAGAGGTTTTTAGGGGGAATGTTTGTCTGCAACACAGTACATCTGACTACTGACACAGCATGCAAGTGTGTTAAATTCAATAACGCCCTGTTCTTGGGAGACTTTCCAGCATGCATCTGGAACATGGTGCTGTTGGGGGGAGTAGATGTCTATCTGCTTTCACTGTATCCACTGCTTGTTCTCCCCAGACAAATTGCTCTTATTTTAAGCCTTGAATCTTGAAGGTTTGTGGTGGTTACAGATGGGAAGAGGAACAGACAATAGCTTAGCTAACTTGTGTGGAGCCAGCCAGTCAATCAGAGCACACAGAATCATAGAGCTGGAAGAGACCACAAGGGCTATCCAGTCCAACCCCCCTGCCATGCAGGAACCCACATCAAAGCACTCCTGACAGATGGCCATCCAGCCTCTGCTTACAAACCTCCAAAGAAGGAGACTCCACCACACTCTGAGACAACATATTCCAGTGCCGAACAGCTCTGACCGTCAGGAAATTCTTCCTGAGGTTCAGGTGGAATCTCTTTTCCTATGGTTTGAATCCAGTGCTCCTTGTCCTAGTCTCTGGAGCAGCGGAAAACAAGTCCGCTCTCTCCTTGACATGACATCCCTTCAAATATTTAAACATGGCTATCATGTCCCCTCTCAACCTTCTCTTCTGCAGACTAAACATACCCAGCTCCCTAAGCAGTTCCTCATAGGGCATGGCTTCCAGAGCCTTCACCATTTTGGTCACCCTCCTCTGGACACGCTCCAGCTTGTCAATCTCTTTCTTGAAATGAGGTGCCCAGAACTGGACACACCTGAGGGTGATAAAGGGGGGAAATATAAAAGGAATTGATTTGACTTTTTAATTGTCAGAAAGAGAAAAGGGACACACAAAGATAAAGATGTGACCATGAAGGGGGCAGACAGAAGAACAGACTGGGAAGGTGGAAGATTCTGGCAGCTGGGAACAAGAGTTGATCACGAAGTGTCTGAGGGAGAATTTGGAGAAGTTGTAGCATTGCAGTGAATTGACAGTGAAGCTCCTTTTCACAAAGTATTTCTATGCCCTCCAAGCCCCCTTTTCCTCCTCACCATGTGTCTAACTGGAAGGGCCATCAGCGCTGGGAGGATGGTGAGAGGGCTGGAGACACACAGACTTTCTGCATCGGGTTGCAGTAATGTGTCTTCAGTAAACAATGCAATTAAACCTGAGTCGGGAAAGAGGAGGATTCTACTCTAGCCAATTCTTCTGAAGCCATAAGAACCTGCATTTAAGAGGTAAGCGAAGCCGTTGCCTCCAGAATCCCTTATTGAGCATCCATGAACAGCAAAACAGAGGAAAAAAAGAGAGTCTGGGAAGTCTGCCTCACTAGCTATCCCAAGCATGTTAAAAAAAAATCTACAAGATTGGCCATCAAAATAGAAGTTGCAAGAAAAGTGGAGGTTGATAAAAGAAAAACTCAACACTGAATGCATTTTAGAAGAAGCTTTCAAGTGATCTGTAGAAGGTTCAAAATGCTTTTGTTTACTTATGCAAGATGTAGAGAGCCAGCGTGATGTAGCAGTTTGAGCACTGGACTGTGACCCTGGAGATCAGAATTTGATTCCCAGCATGGAAACCCACTGGGAAACTCACTGGGTGGCCTTGGGCATGTCACACACTCTCAGCCCCAGAAAACCCTGTGATAGGTTCACCTACGGGTCATTGTAAGTGGCAAACAGTTTGAAGGCACACAACAACATAAGACTTTCCTGTTTTCTTTCATATTTGCATATGTTATCTTCCAACATGGGTTTGCTGAAACATACTGACCTGTTTTTCCTTTCTGTGGTGTAAACATCTGTCCTTATTCTTTCCATGTTACTTCTGCCTTTGGTACTCAATTTTTCAGTTGGTAATGCCCAGGAAAACGCCTATTGCATTGACTGAAGTATAGCTGTACAGAGCCAGCTTACACAGTTTATGTTTGAACCTTCTGTTATTCAATAAATCTTCATTATTGTTTTACTGTTTCATTTTATCTCTCTTCCTGTTTCTTTAAGGGTTTGCTTATTTAATATCCTGCATGAAGGTTTCATTCAAGGGTTTATAGGAGAAATCAGTTACGTAAACATAAATGCAAATTAGAACACATTCACTTGTAAAGTGTTGTAGCTTCCTTGGGACCTCCAAATACTAAACTGGGGAGTGCTTTAAAGCAGTGCTACTCCAAGCAATGGCCTCTGGACTGGCACAGAATTTCCAGAAAAGAAAAAAAATGTTGTAGCCAATGGGCACAATATGGTACCTATCCCTGGCACACTGGGGGAAAAAACTCTGCTGGTCTCCCACATCAGATATAGTTTAGAAAACACTGGTGTACAGTCTTTCTAAGGCACAGCCCTTGAATCGGAGCTCTGACTTGGTGTCTCTGTGATTAATCCAGAGAGGGGATGTGACACAGAAGACTACGCTTATTGCATTTATATCCCACATTTCTCCCAAATGGGATCCTATTTTATTTCGTATGCGTTTAACAGCCTTTTAGATTAAAACATGCCATGGCACTCAATCAACAATAAAAACTTAAAACAATAAAACATATCGGGGGAAAAAACAAAAAACAAAATCAGTAACATCGAGATTAATAATAAAAGCCAAACAGTAACATATAAGCAGTGGCCACAGTAGAATCCTAACTCAGTTTTAAGCCAGTTTTAAACAGATAAGAATTATGGCCTTCTTCAGTAGGGTCCAATGGAGATCAATTGGAACAGGGGTTTGTACATTGTGGCGGTGACAACATAGAAAAGTCCGATTTTTCATGCTTACAATCTAATTGCTTTTATATACAGGTCCCTAAGTAAATTCTCCATTACTGACAGAATGTGGGCAGCACAGTATGGGTGAAGATGTGCCTTCAAATATCTTCAACCAAACTATTTGGGGCTCTAAATTCCAAATCCAACACTTTTAAACTGACCCTGAAATGCACTAGAACCATATGAGGTAATATAAGGATTACATAATCCTGCCAGTAATACGGAAGCTGTATTCTGTACCACATTAAGCTTCTCAACTGTCTTTAAAGGCAGCTCTGCACAGGCAGTCAATGGTCATACTGGCTGGGTAAGGGGTGAGCTATACTGTAATACCTCTGGAAGTCATCAGATTAGGACAGGTTATCTTAGAACATGAAAAACTGAAGAAGCACCTGCCCTCATCTGACAGGTCATCATCGATGTAATAACCTAAACCAGCCACATAGAGACCTCAGTGAGTTCTCAAAGAAGAATGCACCCTGTTTAGGATTAGTTCCAGTCCTTCATCCAAAGTTGTTGGTCTCCTTACATACAGGACTTCCATCCTGTTTGGATTTAGACGCAGTTTGCTCAGTCTCATCCTTTGCGAACCTGTCTCCTGACACCAATTCAACAATCTATAGTAGCCCTGGTTTAAACAGAAAGAAATGAAACATAGAACTAATCATCATCCACCTGTTGATGACATTTCAGCCGAAACCCCCGGATTGCTTTCTGCAGTGGCTTCAAACAGACATTTAAAAAAAAGGGGGGGAGAAGAAAAGATAGTACAAAAACCAGTGGCCATGGAGTACAGCAACAGCCCCCACAACATCACCACCTAATTTTCCAGGATCAGAATATATCTCAAGTCTGATTTGGATTTATGATACCCTGGGCAGAAGTACTGAAAGTTGCTGTGAGAACTAGGATTTTCAAGGATCAAAACAGCAATTTTCAGTTTGTTGTTATAGATATAGAAATATCTAAGAATTGAAGTACACATATTCTCTTAATTTTGCAGCCTAACTTAACTTCCTCCTGTGGAATTTGCCACCTTAAAAAGAAAAAAAGATAACTAAGCTAAAGATTATTAAACTAACCAGATTCAACCTTTCGACTTCTTTTCAGGCTCACATTACAGACATGAGTTGTGGGGAGGAGATATTTCACTCTTCATTCAATTACTACTGTGGGCAAGACGTACCCCATGCTGTCCGACTTTTGATCATACAAACTAGACTTTTGAAGCACAGTGGGATTCTTATTTTTGTTTACAGTACAGCACTGTGTCCCTGGGAGCGTTCCAGACATGTAAAAGTTCTCTCAGCAGATGAAATTCAGCCTTTAAAAAAGGATATTTGCTTAGGACATGTCTATAATACAAAATTAATCTAGTTTCAAATATGTTTAAATTGCCATGGATGCCAGCCAAAGAATATCAAGCACTTCAATTTTCTAAAGGAGACAGGAATCCCTAATGAAGAATTTTCAGTAGCTAAAACAGATGCCAACATTCTCTGGGGAAGACACTGGTAGTCATCTATATTTATATCATTAGAATGTTCATAGCTTCAAAAAATGAAACACACACATTGTTTCTGTTGTAATGTAGAAGCATACAAGTTACAGAATACTGTTACACTAAATCAAAAGGAATTATTTAATCTGATGCTTGTGTCAGATATTCCTAATTCTTTTAGTCTTTCCTCAAAAATTAACCTTTTGTTTCACACTATTCTCCTCTGAAAACTACGTGTTTCAGCCGTGGTGTACAAAACTAAACAGTCTTCATTGGATCTAAAAAAAACACTGAGTATATGGAAAACAGCCACTACGACTGTTCTGAAAATATTCAAAAGCTCAGGCAGCATTCTATCTCATTCCAGCCCAAGTTTCTATTGATGAATATGCAAAATGTCACATTTAGACTTCGTTTCACCTTTCTCACACATTCTGATATATTTTATCAAAGAGCCCTTCTTTGACCAGAAGGGCAATGTCCTATGGCTTTGGAATTCACAATTCTCTTATCATTTTTGCCAACAATGGATATATTCTATTTTTTGCTTCCAGAGTCTTAGAAACAACTGTCCAAAAATGCAGCATGAAATGGCACTGGGTTTGTTATGCTGCAACAGTTAAATCTGCTCCCCTGTCTCCTATTCTGACACCTAAATATCTCTGAAATGAAGTTAGATAATGCATTTGTTCCCCCAAGTGCTTTTTTCCCCCTTTTCATTACAGTCTACTGAATGCAAAGCTCTGCACCTCTGTTAGCTAAAGGAACACAGCCTTGGACACTTCATCAACACAATCACTCACAACTCCTTCCTGCCAGCCCAAAACTGTGTAAAAAGGAAAAGAAAAGATAAAGTACACAATCTTTCTGTCTGTTTTCCTCAGTCTAGAATTATGTAGAAAGATGCAGTTTTCACATTTCTTGGTGACTTCAAATGACCTCTAGTTCATTTAAAGCAAGCCTGTTGTCTTAGCAAGGCAAAGTACAGGGCCAGTGGGCCTGTACTTTGAACATCTGGACCTTGCTTCAGATCTCAGTTTAATGAAATGCACATCTTGAACAAACCAAACTGAAGAGTGTGAAACCACTATTTGCTGCTCATATTACTAACAAGATGAATGCAATGTACGTTAAGATAAAACTTTTAAAACATTCTGAAGAGTAGATTTTTTAAAACTTTATTATATCAATCCTTTATTATTACATTCTGTTGAGTAAAAATGTAGGAGAAGAACCACAAAAATAAATAAAAAAGAAGAACAAGAGAGAAATACTGTGTCAGGTAGGTAGTTAGGACAACAGATCACCCATACTATGAGTTAAGGGAAATGGTAAATAATCTTGTTACTATTGGAATATGCAATAAAAGGCCATCAGGTTTCATTAAATGAATGATCTACCTGGTCAATTCTGTATATTTTGACTTGCACAGTAACTTCTCCATAAGTACTAAGTACCATAACTTGCTCATCCAGGGACAAATCCATCCCTCCCTTCCACTTTTTTGGCAATCAACCATTTGGCTTCAACACAAAAGAAACCTATCAGGTCTTCACTTTTAGGAGTTAGATTACCTCCCAGGAACATATTACATAAGTCCACATGTTAATGTATTTTGTAATTTTTTTGTATTGTAATTGTAAATAATGTAATTTTGGAGATTTTCTCAAAAACTAATAACTAGAATTGGTGAGAAAAACCAACTACATCTTTCTTGCATCTCTAGCAAAAAGGACTGATATTTGCTGAAATACCAGTTAATCTTAATGGAGCATAGTAACATTTGCTAGAAGAGCCAGTGTAGTGTACCAGTTTGAGCACTGAACAACCCTGGAGACAAGGGTTTGATTGCCCACTCAGCCATGGAAATTCACTGTCTGACCTAGGCTGCATCATACACTTTCACTCCAGAAAACCCAGTGATAAGTTTGCCTTAGGGTCACCATGTGTCAGAAATGACTTGAATATATATAACAACAACAAACCATTCGTTAACTATTTTATTCATATGTTTCTTTATAAAAGATAAAATGGAACATATAGGAGACCATATGTTATTCCATACAGTTTCCTCTATAGGCACACCCAAGTCTCTTTCCCAAACTAATCTCACCCCTGAGGAGCTACCATAGGTAGCACCTATTAATATACTATACATTTTTGAAATCAGACCTCTGATATACCCAGCCCACACTGTGAAAGTATTTGTTCAAAGCTAGTTAGGTCTTTCAGTGCAGTTGCTTTCACCTCTGGGTGAGAAATAAAATGAGTAATCTGAAAGACTTGCAGCCATTGTACTAGTAAATTGTGTAACTGATTTTAAAGCTGAATTTCATTTCAGGTGAGAAGCCTGTATCTTTCAGTCTGCATAGGTCTCTTTTTAAGAGTAGATTTCAACAATTTACTCCAAGCTGAAATTACTTCAGAAACTTTAGAGCTGAAATTTCTACAAATTCACAGTATTGTTTTGACCGATAACAAGCTCGTGAATAATTTCATTTGTTCACATAGCCTCAGATCCAACAAATTCATTGAAATCACTGAAATCCCCTGTCTCTCACTATTATACAACTGTCTTTATATACTGTAATACTCCAAATTCCAATATGCCCATGTCTGGTGTTGGGAATTGTGTAGCTCTGCAGATGCTGGTGAACTATTCCTCCTAAATGCCCTAGTCGCTTCTGAGGAATGGTAGAAGTTCCAATCCACACTATCTAGAATGATGCATGATTCCTAGCCAGGTTAAATTTTAACTACTGAACAAGCCTCTTGTTCCTCAAATTGTGCAGAAGAATTTGAAGCAAGTCCAAATGAAGCAAGTCTTACAGACTGCACAGAATTGCAAAACACCACAGCAAGGGTCAACAATGCTAATATTTTATCTCACTGTATGATCAAAGGGAATAAAGCAGTGAAACTGATGGATCAAAGCTCAACAGTCCCTGAGTCATACTCAAGAACAGCAGTATGCTCATTCAGTTGTGACAGCAAACCTTTGGAATAATTTTCAAATCCAGTATTCACACAAATCATTGTTGTAAGTCAGAATTAAGGTTTTTGTGGGGCTGCTATAAAGGTACCAGATCTCATCTGATCCTGAAAGCTAAGTAGGGTCAGCCTTAGTTAATACTTGGATGGGAGACTGCCAATACCATAGGTTATATTTCAGAGGAAGGGACTGGCAAAACCACCTCTGAGTATTCCCTGTCTAAGAAAACGATATGAAATCCATGGGGTCACACTCACCACAAATTCAAGGGGTCACCACACCACAAGGCATCTTGAAGGCACACAAGGCCGCTATAATATTATAAAAAACCTAAGTGACACTCCAAAAGCGTGGCGAGGAGAAAAAATAAAACAACTTTCAATAACCATTCGCCATCTTGTCAACAATATCTGCATGGGTGAGCAGGCACAACATCGAAGTTCTATCCGATATTTTTGGTATACAGTAGGTGAAAATATTACACTAAAGCTCCACTCGGTTAATGAATCCCTCAGAAGCACAGCCGTCGTAATCTTGTTTTCTGTTTTTTAAACACTTGGTGTTGTAGAACAGACATTTCCTGTGACATGCATACAATGTTTTATATTCAGCCATGGTCTCTAACCAGACTGGTTTGCAGGTTGTCACACTATTTCCAATTGCAGGTGAGATGTAAGCACCCAAAGTACAGCCACCTACAAGAGTCTTATATGCTTAGGTACAGTTGTTAGAGGCCCCTATTAGAAAGTGCCCATAAAAGATCCTGGGCTACGATTAATGCCACAACCTGGATAAAAGAAGCTGACCTAACATCTAGACTTTTCAACACCTGATAAACATTTTGCTTCACCTTTTAAAAATTTTGGTTGAAATTGGGTTAATTCTACTGCTGTGACTTTATACCTTGTTATTCTGCCAACATTGATATTACTTGTTCTGATTTGTTAGCGTCTTCCCCCAACCCAGAAATAGTACTCCTGAAGGGTCTAAATAAATGTGGTGGGAGGGCTGCTCCCATTACTTTGCAGAAATAGACATCTGTAAATAGCCAGTCAGGACAGATCTCAGCAGATGATCCTCCCCAGTATCAGACAGAATTCAGTCCAAAGTAAGAATGCCACCTGCTGGATTCTGGTGTTTCAAGACTGACCTGTTTTGACCCTACTTTGTCTTGCAAGATTGGACATGATCAAAAGCACAGGCTGGTAGTCAAAGGAAGACAAGATTATCTTGGCTGGTTTACAGTCTTATGTAAAAAGTAGACATTGCTAAACAGATTGCTTTACTGGTAATGGATTCTCAGAATTAGCAGTAATTTTAGAACACACCAAACCAAGTTGTTTGGATGGGAAGAACACATGGTTAATTTTAATGCCACCACATTAAAGAAACCTGGCAATGATTTTCTTTTTAGGCAGGCACTTGCTATATCAGTTTTATCTAATACTAGTTTATTTGTAGTGTCTATGTTTATTATATTCCTGTTGTTTTGTGATTTTCATGCATTTTATTATTGGTTTTGATCATTATTAGCCGCCCAGATTGGCATGTAAAAACAAGAACTGTGAGATTTGAGTCCTGTAATAAACCAAACAGAAAACTGTAAAAACATTTAATTTATGCAAAGTCACATTAAACGGAACACATGCAAAGAGTCTACGAGAACTCAGCTAATCATGTGATGATCACACTGAAGCAAGCTTAGTACGCCTCAGACTCAGGTTTCCTTTTTCAGTAAGAAAAGAATGCCATTTAATTCTACTGTTATTTTGTGTGTCTTTCAGTCAATTTCAACTTACAGCATTGCCTTCCTCTAAGGCTGAGAGTGTAACTTGCTCAAGGTCACCCAGTGGCTTTTCATGACAAAACTGAGATTCAAACCCTGGTCATAGCCCACTCCACCATGCTGGCTGCTTGAATTATTTCTGAGAATCCATTACCAATAACCTGTTTAATAATTCAATTTGATTCTACTATTGGTTTAAAATTCCATTCTTCTGTAAACACAGTGTTTATACACAAAAGAATCAATCTCTGGGTTCTAGCCAGAGTGGTTAAGAAATGGAACCCACAGAAAGATGGAGGCTTGGATCTCAGTAACTCTTTTCTGTTATGTTCTATATGGGGTAAATTTTAACTGGTTACAGTCTGCAATATTATTGTCAGAGGAATAAACCCTATGCAGAACAAACTGTGGCTAACAGTATCAGATTTAACACTAGCCTTAATGGTGGCTGGGGGGCAACTACCCCTATTTATTCTCCTTTAGAACTGAAAATTAAAACATAAAGAAGTCATTCGTACATAGTGGAAGTAAGTAGGATGGTTTTAGTTCAAAAAATTCTTGTGATATATAGTAAAGTTACTGGTACATTTTAGATAGGCCAATTGATAGTCACAATCCCATTGCAAGTCCAACTACGAGAGACCCATTAAATCAATGGAACTTACCTGAATGCTGACTTACCAACTTTCTATTGATAAAATGGATCTTCCCTAGTTGGAGTAGGAACTGGACTTAGGCTAGAAAAGTTCAGTTCCCTTTACTGCAGGCATGGGCAATTGTTGGGGGCTGGGAGCCATACTGGCCTCTCAGGAGAATCTGGAAGTTGCACCCCAAAGAATTTTGGGGGGAAAAGTCCCCTCAAATGCTCCAAAACACCACACAGGGGGCACAGCAGATAATTTCACCATTGCTTTTTGCCTTCTCTGCGACCAAGAGATGCTTTTTTCCCCCCAACAGGAAATGACCCAAAGTCAACTTCCTGGTGGGCGAAGAGAACATGATAAATTGCCTCTCTTGAGTAAAAGAATTTTTTGTGGCTAGGGGCCCTGGGGGCCACAAAAATGGCTCTGGAGTGCTGCATACTACTTGCAGGCTGTTCTTTTCCCACGTGTACTTTACTGGGAGAAAAGAACAATGAATAAACACTACTAGATACAGCAAGAGAAGTGCTCTATTGTGGAGCTTTTGCACATGTCTGCACTGTTTTTTCAAGGAAACCAGAATATTATATTTGAGGCCTATGGCTGCTGGACGCAGGAATGCCTTAATATCACATCCATAACAGGAAGAAGTTACTATAAGCATTAGGATGAAGAAAAATATTTTTAACATCATTGTAACATAACAGATTTTGTTCAATCAAACGATACTGACCAAAATCCAACTCCAAAATTCAAATCCAACTAGAATAAACCAACACATGGGAACTGGTAAATTGCTTGTTTACATTCAGTTGAGAAAATGTAGCCATTCAAGTTGGGACTAGCAACTGGATTTAGGACATTCTATTTAGGCCTCAACAATTTTACTTACTTTCCAAGAAGTCTTGGAATTGTTGTGTACCTTTAAGTCAATTCCAACTTATAGCGACCTAAGGCGGAGTTTTCTGGGCAAGATCTGTTAAAAGACGGTTTGCCTTTGCCTTTGTGTGACTTATCCAAGCTCATCCTGTGGGTTTCCAAGGCTGACGGGGAATTTGAACTCCATTTTCCAGACTTGTAGTCCAATGCTCAAACCACTACACTACATAACTCCTTGTGAATTACTGCTATCGGGTTTTCGTTGGTCCTACATGTAAGTGTAGGAAAGGAGAAAAAGATTCTATGACCAACCCCGTAACAGAAGCCCCTATGTCACATCATTTTTAAAATTACCCAGAGTATTTATTACAACTTACCACTATATAATCCCAAATAAGCAAGCTCACTTTGCCCCACCTGTCAGGAAATCCCTATGAGTTCCTTTACCATTGACTATGAGTGCAATACAACTGGTTAACTCTGTCCTTCCACCTGGAAGGACAAAAGGGTTCTTAGAGGCTACACCAAATGACAAAAAAAGAAATCCTCGCATCTTAGAGAGATGAACATAAATGCCACCTGGACTGCATGTGTGCACCACAGCAAAAATAGCTGCACCCTGAACCAGGATCAAGTCTCATTTATTAGCCTGCCTCTACCTGGCATCCTATGGACGTGTTACATACAACAAGCAGACATGTGGTCATGTTGTTTAGCGATGATATGAGCTGGAATTCAGCATACCTAGAGTGTGCCATGTTGAAACAGAGCACTATTATACTGCCATGCTAACGGTGAGAGAGTAACATGCAACAATATAACCTACAGCCACAAGTATGGAGTTCAAAATCATGTTTTAAATCAGAAGTGGGGACATTGTAGTGTCTTGTTCCAGATGCTGTTTGACTTTAATTCCCAACAGCTCCAATCATCTTATCCAATGGTCAGGGATTACAGGAGTGTAATCTCACATAACTGGATAGCACAGGCTGCTCAGTTTTGTTTTACCTGCCCTTTTTTCTCTGTGAAACACATCAACATGCATCTTTACTTCCTTCTTACTTCTTTATACTTACTTACTATGTTCAAGGAACACTGTTCTCTGGCATTAGTAATTACCCACTATTAAACCTGAGCCAGTCACCCTGCTTACTAGAGATATCACACAAAACTGGAATACAAATAAATAAATAAACCAGAAAAAACATTTGCAAAACTTTAAGAAATCTATATGTAGTATGTAATATGTAATGTAGTACAGTCAGCCCTCTATATTTGTGGGTTTAACTTTCATGAACTTGACTATTTGGAAGTAACTCCAACCCATGCAACCCCCCCCCCCCCAGCGCTCCTTTTCAGGGGAACTTTCCCTCTCAGTGGCTCCAATCAGGCCGTGCAGCCCTTTAAAAATTGGTCTTCCTCTTCACCAGCCACTGCCTGGCCGGCTTAGCACGGATCATAGCCCAATTTCTCAACACCACAAACCTTCTCCCAATGCCCCACACACATTCAAGGATGGAGGTGGGTGAGAGAGGAAGTATAGGGCCACCATGCTGACCTACTCCCCCTTTCTCTCTCCTGGTTTGGTGCCCATTTTCTGCACCATTCCTCAGCCCCCTTTCCAAAGACACACATACACTTTGATATTTGTGGTTTTTCTACTCTTGCGGGGTGTCCTGCGTCCCTAACCCTAGTGAATGTTTTTGTACAACATCTCACTTGTTGTACAACTCACATATTCTGCGCTAGACAAAACAGTGAGAAATATTGCACTGACTTCCATTAAAGGGACCATGAAATGGAACTACTTATATATACTCAACTACAAGTCAAGAGATTTTAGTTTAAACATTTACCCTGGAAACATGGGTTGACTTATCCGCAGGTCAATGCTGGTTTCCATAGGACTTGAGAGCAGCCCACCGACCTTGAGGGAAGGAGGAAAGAGGAAGCCGAAGTGCCAAAAAGCCCTAGAGCCCAACACTGTGTGCCTCATTTCAGAAGGAACTTACTGGATTGCTTTTCTATGAGCCAATCCCTCAACCCAGCCCCAGCATCATGGGCTCCCCAGAGGGATCTGGCCTACAATCAGGCACAAATATCACATTAAATTTAAAGGCTGGGAAAACTGCTAATGTAGCTGCCATTTTCTTTGCTTCATCCTTTACACTCTTTGTTATGTGCCCCTAGGTTTTACCCTCAACTTATCCCAGGGTCACAGCAATTCTGTCATTTTGGGCACAAACCTGCCTTAAACTTTTCCATGAGATGGACTTATAGTTGAGTATATATGGTGTAGGTTTATCTAACACATCTGGCCTTTTTCATGATTTTGGAAGCAGTGCTTTCCTTTCCAAATAATTTAAAAACACTGACTGACATTCAGTATCAGTTACTGTTCCATAGTCATGATCCCTATGTTGTCATGATCATGGCACTATGTAACCGCCCTCTCAAACCTACTGTTCCAAGTGCTAGCTGCACCAAGAGAAGCAGGTCAGTTCCACTGATGGATCAATGCAGATGGATGATATTTCCACTCCCTCCCCTGCTAGCAAGCAAGGCTGTGACAAGAAATGTTTGTTTGTTTGTTTGTTTATTTAATTTATATCCGTCTCCCAACATGGGATCCAAAGTGGTATACAGCATTTTAAGAGCCCAATACAATTAAAAAACTGTTAATACAAAGTTGAAACACAATTAACTTTCCATTTAATAAACAAGTAAAAAAATGCATTAAAAGACGCTTAAAAACATAATAAAATAAAAACACTACATCTCCCATTAAAAGCTTTATCTGCCACACGCTAAAAACCAAAAGTTTCCTTAAATAAAAAGGACTTTATCTGCTGGCAGAAATACAGCAGAGAGGGGGCCATCTGAACCTCCCAGAGAAGGAGTTCTATAACTTAGGGTAGCCACTGATAAAGTTCTCTCGTGTCCTCACCAAACATGCTTAGGACGGTGGTGGGACTAACAGAAAGTCTTCCTCTGCAAATCTTAGAGCACAGGCAGGCTCATATAGTGAAATATGAACAGAGAAAGAGATCCTGCTTCTGATTGTCATAGTTCTGCTCAGTGAAGGGAGGGAGTGGAAATGTCATTCACCCATGTCCCATTCATGAGCAGAATGGATATCCTTCTCTCAATGCAGCTGAAACAGACTCTGCTATTTCACAGTCCGCATGAAGGAATCTCTTTGAGCAGCATATTCCATGATAGACTAACAGTCACAAATTCAACTAATGATTTCAGTTCAGCATGTCAAATTCAGCTGCATGTGTAATTTCGCCCAGCAGTTTGCCAGGTCTCACCTCTTCCACATCTTTCCCAAAAACAGCACATGAACTGTCCTTTTCTCTTTTACTTTTTCAGAGCTCCCTATTTTTTGAAAGTGGCACCTGTCTTTCTCTGCCTCTCTCATCTACCCTTCCTTTCACACATATCTCACTGGCAACCTCTTCTGATACCCCGTTGTCTAGGAAACCTGTTCTCATTCACAACTGTCCACAACTAAGCATCCTAGGCACTTCTGCTAACTTAACATTCAGTCTTTACTCCAAAATTCTTACAAACAAGACAAAACTTGGCCTAGCTCTTGTGTGAACCTTCCTCTACAGTCTGTGATTCTTTGTTTCTCTGGCAGTATTTTATGGACTGTTTCATTCCCTGCAGCTGAAAGTTGTTACCAGATCTATTATAGCAACAGTGAGGCCTGTCATTTGCATGCTTCCTCCAGAGCTCATTTTGTAGTCCTGAAGCCCCTTACCAGTTCTCGAAAGCAACACTATTCCCTGTTGCCATTAAGAGAAGGATTGCAGAGGAAAATGGAAGGATTTTGGCTTGCTATGGGTGGGACTGCCCCATGGGGAACTGGGGGGAGATGGGTCCCTAGCCCCCAATGAAATTGTCCGCCCCTTTACTGTTGGCATTTGATTTCACCCAAAAAAACTCTGGCCTTGATATGTTCCCCTCATAGACTAAGTTAAAACAAGCAAACAGCAATTCGGTATAGTGCACCCTTTGCTGATGCAACCTCTGTACACATGAATGTGAGATCACACAAAGCCCTGAGTCCTATTACCATCAATGGATGCACCACACACACACCTGCAATGGCATGGGTGCACTGATGTAGCATCCATTAATGATAATGGGATGGAATGTTCATGTTTTTTGTTTCATGTGAGAGTTCCTGGAACAGAGCTCCCACATATACAGAGGGCGCACTGTATAAAAATTAACAGTAAATCTAAAAGAAAGCCGTTGCTACTTTTAATAGTTACTACAGAGGCCCTTCTGCACTACATAATTATAGCACTATGATTCCACTTTTAACTACCATGGTTCCACAGTATTTGGGGGTTTGTAGTTTGGTGAGGCAGTAGAGCTCTCTGACTAAATGCCCCTCCCTCAACAGCAAATTCCAGGATTCAGCTGGGTGGAACCACATCAGTTAAAGTGGAATCAGAGTGCTGTATATCTGTATTGTAAAAGGGCCCAGCACTTAACAGTTTTAGTTATTTCATAAATGTGGTAAGAGACAGGTCTGAATCTTCATATTTTTCCCAAAAGAGCCCAATCTAGCTCAGATATGTGTTATCCAAACAGATTTTTTTCTTTTGGCACATGAAAGCAAACGGAAAAAGAGCTGACTTCAACAAATAAAATGCAAAATATACATTCTTAAACCAAGTATACAATGTGCAGGTTGCATTTAGTAGAATACTGAAGGTATAGATAGTAAATAGTGTTTGAAACACCAATTAACTTCTGTGCTATTGTCATTCAACCATGAGAATACACTTACGAACAAGTTTGATACATTCTGTAGCTTCTGTCTCCTAGCATTTTAAATTTAAGCAGTGACCTTAAGGTCAGAGATAAAATGTCTAGGGAGAACACAGTGTTCTCCCACTGGTGTCTGTAGGTTTCCATTTGCAACGTCAAAGCTGCATCCAATTATTTACGAAGAGACTCTTCTATCTGGCTTACATACACTTCATGCATCTGAGGAAGCTGTCACTATGCAAGCTTCATATTCTCTTAAGAGAATGCTTCAGCTCTGTATTTTTTGTTACTACAGACTCAACTTTTCTGGAGTTAGAACTGCTCTACACTTTTCATTCTTCTTACTCTGGGCAGCTTTTGAGTAGAATGTTTTGTACTTGAGTATGGACAACCGAACCTAACTCTCATATCTCCTATGAAGGGCATTTGTGTGTTGTTTGAAACCAAGCACTTCTTGGAAGCTAAGCAGGATCGGTCAGGAAAACGCTGTTATGAAAACTGCTCAGAAGAATGCCATATGTGTGACACGCTTATACTTCTACCCTCGATGATACATTCACAAACAGTAACACACACCACTTTAAATACACAAAATGGAAGTGAAGGAGGTGAAAGGGAAATACAGGGAGTACACATTCAGGGAGAGTACACATTCAGCATTGTGCAGTGGTTTCAGCACTGGACTATGGCTGGAGACCATGATTCTAATCCTTGTTCAGCTGTGAAAACCCACTGGGTCACCTTGGGCAAGTCTCACTCTCTCTGCCTCAGAGAAAGACAAAAGCAAAGCCCCCCCCCCCGAAAAAATCTTGTCAAGAAAATCCCACCTTGGGGTCACCATAAGTTAGAACTGACTTGGAGGCACACAACAACATCTACAACAACACATTCAGGATTTCTATCAGAATAGGAACAATTAAATCATATTCTAGGGTACAGAACACCCTTGCTCTGGCAAGTGAAAGATGTGATCATAAAAAAATTCAAATTTTACTACTATTTGTGATGGACCAATAACAGGAAGTCAAAGAAGGGGGAAATTATCAAGACACTTTTTCTTTGGTAGGTTTCTTAATTCACAAAATTTAAAGGGAAGATTTATTTGTAAAACTGCCTGCATATCTCATCAAAGTTGTACTTCACCTGCCTCCTGAAAAAGCTCGGTTTCTTTTAGAAACGCAACCTATCCAGGGAGAAACCAAAACCATTGTCAGCGGCGCCTATTCCCAAGTACACAAACGTATGCGTTCATGGAGATCATAACAAAATGGACCATTTTGCTGTGCACAAATGTTTTCTGTCGGACATCCACCGACGCTTAGGATGAGCTCCAGCGCTTTAAAATTTACTATGCCGACATGTGCGGGAAAATAGCTTAACCAGCAAGGCGATCCAACACCTTTCAAAAAAAATAAATAAATCCACGATATCCCAGGATGTCCATCCTTTCCCACAACAAACGCCATCCCCTCCCACTCCATCTCACCCAGCAACCAGGCTGCCTCATCTCATTCAAGCCCCTGCTGGCCCGCAGGCCCTTCCTAGCAGCTGAGCCCCAACCTCTTCCGAAGACCACCCTGGGCTCCGCACCTCTTGCCGAGGCTGGGGCCGCTCTCCCGCTCCTGCAACCTCATCCGTCCCGCCACCAGCCTCCCGCTGGCCTCCTCCACGCCCTGGCCCCCGCCCTCCTCACCTCCGAGGCCTGAACCCCGAACTCCTCCCCCGGCCCAGCCGGCCTCCGTCGCGCCCCTCCTACCTGCGCGGGCTCCACGCTGGCCGGCAACCCCTCGGGCAAGGCCTGGAAGAGGAGCAGAGCCATGGCACGAAGGACCCTCCTCTCCATCCCCCCCACCCCCCGTTCCCCAGCCAACTTCACCCGGCGACTGCGGCTCTAGCCCGGGAACGGGAGTACCCCGCGAGGGTTACCCCACCCATGCCGTGCTTTCCATTGGACGGCAGGACGACCTTCCTTGCTTTCATTGGCCTTTGCCCCTGCTATTTAAAATAGGGCTTCAGAAATGGAGGCATTAAGTCTAAGTTCCGCCTACTTGGGTGACGGTAAGGAAAGATTCTAGGGGGCGACCTTCTTGAGTGTGGCGGAAGTGTGCGGAAAGGAAAGGGAAGATATTCTGCCGACTTTAAACCGAGCCGGTTAAAGAGACAGGAGACAGAGGACTTATGAGAGGAGGAGTCGTGCTTGAATTTTGCCTTTAGCGGCTGCAGCGCGCAGAAGGCAAGCGTTGACTTTTCCCTTAGGCTGCAAACTTGTCTGGAACAGCCCTGTTACGGAAAACCTGTTCCTTCTCATTGGGTTTTCCCAGGCTGTGACCCAGTTTCTCCCTCTTCTTCCCATTTTCCCCCTTTGTCCTCTGCTTCCTTCAGTTGCTGAAAACTGTGTTCAAACTTGCAAGAGTACTTTCCACAAAACTGACTCAACAGGGAAAAAAGGAGAGGGCAAGATTCCTTCCAGGAGGCTCAGGCAAAAGCAAACTGCTGCAGTCTCTCCTAACTTGTGTCTTCATCCTCGTTAATAACTTTTGCCACCTTGACCACGCTCTGATGTTGTTTGGTCATGTGTGTAGCAGTTTTCATCTGCAAATGTTGGAGAGTATGGCCATTTCCGCACTACACTGTTATAGTACTATTATTTCATTTTCCCCATCCTGTAGAATTCTGGGGTTTGTAGTTTACTGAGGCCCAAGAGTCCTCTAGCTGAGAATTCTAAATAACTCTCCCTAAAGTGCAAACCCCAGGATTCAACAGGCTGTTGAAAGTGGAATAATAGCACTATAACTGCATAGTGTGGAAATGGCCTATGTCATTTAGCAAAGGGAGAGGTCCTTTGCTCATTAGAATTAGCTTGCTCACAAGGCTCTTCTTTGAGTGTTAAACTAGTGGTGATTCTACCCTGTGGACCAAATTCTCCCTGCTGTGCCAACCAGAGAGAGAGCATGCAAGATGGCAGCTCAGATCTACTTTCTTTTGGCTGGAAAGATTTGGAGAGTGATGGTTGCCAGCTCTCTCTTGGGCTTCTCTTTCTGCAGCACTGTACAATGCTGAGAATTGCAATTATTGGCAATCTTAACCAGTGTAGATAACAATAAAGAATGTTATTTTTCTGTGCAATTCAGCAAGAAGCACTGATGTTAGAAGGGCCATCCAGAGTAAGGAAACAAACTGAGATGTGGCCTTTCCACTTGTTTTGTGGCACTGAGTGGTGCAGAGGGAGGAAGGAAGCAAAGGATAGGTGCTCTGTCTGCCCATTCATTCAGTTTCAGAAAGTCCTGCAGAGCAGTGGTTCCCAAACAAGGGCCCTGAGATGTGGAACTGCAGCTGTCAGATTTCTTGCCACTGACCATCAGGCTTCTGGAAGCTGAAGACAAACAACATCTGGGTCCCAACTTTGGAAATCACTGGTGTAGAGGGTGGGATAGTTGGACCAAATTTCCACTGCCATGCCTCTCAAAGGCAAAGTGCAAGTAAGTGATAAGATGAGGTGACTGTTTCATAAGTGACCAGCCTGTGTTATCTTAAAAGAATAGCTTGATAGATAGATGTGATGTTAGACACATGGACATCGCTTACAGGTTATGTAAAATAAACATCCAGTTGTAAGAGGTAAAACAGAGTAGTCTTTGTGTTGAAGAAGGAAGATTTGGTTCCTTGCACTTCTTTCAGATTTCTGAAGAAATCTAGAAAAGTGCTTCTCCAGCCATCTGATGCAATGGACCAGCATTTTTTTCACCCCAAGAGTCAAGCACTGTATTTGTAGCCATTGGCAACAACTCTTTCATTCCCAGAAACTTGCCACAGACCAGCTTGCCACCAGTTCACAGATCTCTACTTGGAGTAGCATAAATCTGGAGTAAGGCATCTTCTAGAGCTGGAATGAGGAAACATTTTTCTCCAAACAGTTGCATTCCTTTGGGGGTAACCAGATAAATAGGCTGCTATTAGGCTGAGTGAGGCAAGTGCCTTAAGCAGAAAATGCTGCGGGCATGAAATGTATGAAGTTGCATGTACTGTGGACTTGCTCTGTACCCCTTAAGCTATTCTGTTCCCCTTGCATGCAATGGAAGAATGTGGAAATAAAATCAGTTGCCATTTTTATTATGTTTTCTACATGGCATAACCTCCCGCAACCTCTTTCTGTGAACAAGTCCTAAATATGGCTGATTGTGTTCATATGGAGCTCTTCCATTGATGAAGCTAAGCAGGTCATGGTCTGCAGCCTTAGGAATCCCATATATGTCAGAAAGGAAGGAAGGCTACATAGAAATGTACTATTTAATATAAAATTACAAGATAGCTTGGTGACATCTAATGCAGAGGTGGGCAAAGTACAACCTTCAAGTTGCATGCAGCCCCCAGGGCTGTTTTTTTGTGGCCCACCAAATGTCATTTTTTTGCATTTTTTTTTCAAAAATATTATTTCCCTCCAAAATGCCTCAGTATGACCTCTAAAGGGTATAAAAGGCATTCCTGCTATATTTGGAGGTCGCTTGGAAACATATCCCCCATGATCAAAACAATTTTTTATGAGGAAAGCCCCTCAAAAGGGTGAAAATGCTCCCATGTCCCTTAGAGGATATTTGAGGCATGGAGGGGAATGTGACTTTAACAAAATGGGGTGCAACACTTCAAGGAGTTCTGGGGGGTTAATGTGGCCCCCTAGTCTTCCACAGTTGACCATCCCTGATCCAATGCATTCTGTTTCATGCCTGCCAACTAAAGATGGCTACTGTTGCCTCTGCCTCCTTTCTAATATAGCCTCATTCTCTCTTAATCTGGGCCTTTCTCACTCAGTCAAGGGCCTGGGTATTTCTAGATGAGGCTTCTGTCCCACGGTCAACCGCACCATGATGATGATGATTATGATGATAATATAACCATAGGGGAATCAAGACATGGTTATCTTTCATTTGTGACCCTCCCATGCTTTCCCACTACTTCTTCCATCTTAAAAAAAAGGGAAAAAATTGGTTAAGGGGGGAAAATGGAACATCTGCACAGTGCCTTTGGACAGGTAGCATCCCTCTGGAAGCGTGACTAGCCACTTTATCTTTTCCAAATGGTACGTTCTTCCCCCCGGAAGAGAGGGGAAATCCCATGAAATTAATTAATATAAGACTGGTGCAATAATTTTGTGTGTTCACCTTACACAAAGCTTGCCTGCCTTTGAGTCCCTTCATAACATTAAAGGGTAGTTGCACAACACGTCATTTTAAGTTGTGCAATATCTTTTGGGTTTTTCCCTATAATGGTATTTGGCAGCTTCAGTTCCCTCTAACACTCCAGATATCACAGGCATTGCAAAGTCAGAGTCTGAAGATAATGATGTGTATGCTCTTAGGTTTATTCTTCCTCTCTGGTTGCAATGAAATGTAATGAGTAATGAGTCAAAGACACAAATATGCACTTGCAAGCCAGGTTTTGTTTGAAAACAAGAGACGTCAATTGCAGGAATCATAGTTGGTTGTTTTTTTTTAAAGCAGTGGACTCTTCAAAGGATTTGAAAGGTTACATTTCTGGGAAGAGGTAATGATGTAGAAAGTAGGATTAAACCCATATGTGGGAAATAGAAACACAGTGCTTGAAAACTGTGAGAAATTGAGGCTAGCCACACACCCCCAACTCATCTACGCACAGACCCATCCACACCCAAAATCCAGACATTTCTAAGTAATTCACAAAGGCTGAACTCCTGAATTTAATTATGTTTTTATGTTCTATTTTTAAATGAAAGGAAAATATGTCTCCTTTTCTGAATCTAAAGAAAATTCTAAAATGTCATTTACTGGTTTGGATTAATACACCTTATTATGCAACTTGTTTCTGTATACCAAATAGAAATATTGTGGTCTATTTGTTGTAAGTTTTTGTGGACTGCCTGAAAAATTTATTCCAGCCAAAATGTAAAAGTCTTTAAGGTTCCACAAGATTATTTGTTATTTCTGCTAGGAGAAAGCAACATGGCTACCATGCTAGACATTTTTGTTACATTCTAAAGACATTAGTTTCCATATTTGTATTTGTAACTGGTTGACCGACCGAACCCAAAGGGTGATCACGAATGGCTGCTTTTCATCCTGGAGAGAAGTGACTAGCGGGGTGCCACAGGGTTCTGTCCTGGGCCCAGTGCTGTTCAATATCTTCATCAACGACTTGCAGATGACACCAAATTGGGAGGGGTTGCTAATACGCCAGAGGACAGGATCAAAATTCAAAATGACCTGGATAGATTGGAGAGCTGGGCCAAAGCTAACAAAATGAAATTCAACAGAGAGAAGTGTAAGGTCCTACACTTAGGTAGAAAAAATGGAATACAGAAATATAGGATGAGGGACACGTGGCTGGATAGCAGTACGTCTGAAAGGGATCTAGGAGTTTTAATAGACCACAAGCTGAACATGAGTCAGCAGTGTGATGCGGCAGCCAAGAAAGCCAATGCAATTCTCGGCTGCATCAGTAGGAGTATGGTGTCTATATCGAGGGAGGTACTGGTACCACTCTACTCTGCTTTGGTTAGACCTCATCTTGAATACTGTGTCCAGTTCTGGGCACCCCAATTCAAGGAGGACATGGTCAGGCTGGAGCAGGTCCAGAGGAGGGCAACCAAAATGGTGAGAGGCCTGGAAGACATGCCCTATGAGGATAGACTTAGAGAGCTGGGTATGTTTAGTCTGCAGAAGAGAAGGTTAAGAGGGGACATGATAGCCATGTTTAAATATTTGAAGGGATGCCATGTAGAGGAAGGAGAGGGCTTGTTTTCTGCTGCTCCAGAGACCAGAACAAGGAGCAATGGATTCAAGCTGCAGGAAAGGAGATTCCACCTGAACCTCAGGAAGAACTTCCTGACGTTCAGGGCTGTCTGGCAGTGGAATATGCTGCTTTGGAGTGTGGTGGAGTCTCCTTCTTTGGAGGTTTTTAAGCAGAGGCTGGATGGCCATCTGTCGGGAGTGCTTTGAGGGTGTTCCTGCATGGCAGGGGGTTGGACTGGATGGCCCGTGTGGTCTCTTCCAACTCTACATTTCTATGATTCATATACTAAGCCTGTGGACATCTGTGAAATGCAGGATAAAATAATGGAAAAGCAAAGAGCATGTTATTTTGCGGTTTCAAAGCATAACTCCTGCTCAATCCCTTATGGTTGTCTGAAATTTAAGATCTGCATTAGAGGCCCTTCCCCTAGATTCCGCAGCTGGGTGAGCTTAGAGAGGTAGAAAGGTCAGTGACTGGGGTGGGGACTTCTAATATTGATACCCTGTCTGTGGAATGCTTCTCTAGGTGTGGGAAACATCAGCATTTGTCCATCACAAGGCAATGAGATCTTTCCTGTTCACACAGCAAAGAGTCTTTTGATACCTTGGAGACTACCAGATTGTATTTTAGCACATGCCTGTGCCAAATAAAACTTGTTATTCTTTAAGGTGCCACAAGTTTCCTTATGGTTCTTGCAAAAAAATAACTTCCAGCATGGTATAGAGGTTTCAGTGTTTGAAACTAAATTTTGATTCCTGTTTGGCCATGGAAACTCACTAGGTGGCTTTGGGTAAGTTACACTTTCTCAGCCCCAAAGAAACGTTGTTGAGAAATCCCCATGATTTCGTAGGGTTGCCACAAGTTGAAAGGTACAAAACCACAACCAACACCACTGCCACTAGTCCTATTCTCACAAGCTTTAACTGGTTTTCTGGATACTGAGGCCTTAATCCCATGTAGATTAAATCCACCAAATCAATGAAATGTTTGTGTTGTCTCACTATAGCAGGTGTTACTGATAGGACTCATGTTTCTATATTTTGCACTTTGAAAATATTACTTATTTGGGGGTGCTACTTGGTTTAATCTGATGTTCTTTGTCTCTAAAGATGCAGTGCTACACATTAGAACTTGGGAGCAAGCCCCTTCAAATTTAATGGGACTTTCCTCTGAAAATACATGCAGATAACTGTGCTGTAAGCTACAAAGCCCAGAAAAGTAACTTTTTTGGATTACAAGTGCCAGAATCCCCAAAGAACAGGCTAGTTGATGGATTCTTGGATTTGTAGTCCAAAACTTAACTTTTTCAAGGTTGGCATGGTATACTGTTTCATGTTCAGAAAAGTGCCTTAGACATATACTTGCATTTTCAAAAACTACATTTTCTTCATACAATGCACATTAGCACACAAACGTTTGAAGCTTACCTCTCCGTTTACATACAGATCTGTAGCAACATCTTAGGCCAGTCGGGCTTTGCCAATGACCCCTTGGGTCCAAGAATGTGCCCTGAACACAAGTCTTCTGTAACAGACATGTGAGGATCCCGGGGTAAGCAAATGAGCATGGGAAGGATTTGAAATGAGTTTGTCTTGCAAGAAAGTTTGGAGCCAAGTTAGATTTGCTGACTGCCACCCAGGTTGGTGATGAAGTTATCAGCATCTGAATTCTGCTGTTCAAACACATAGAGATGGGGAACAGAATGGTACTCTGTGTTCCTCAAGAAAATTGGCAGAGGTTTCTGTACCACAGAAACACCATGTTATTTGAAAGAGGGTGAGCATTGGATACAAAATGTGCATATGGATTCCATATCTCAGGTTGATGGTCCAGCATTATAAATCATTTCCCATGTGTTTGTGGTATGTAGGATTAACATTAATAGGAATTAATTAAATAAAATAAAGTTAGAAATTAAGTTAGAACTTTTCAAACTAAAAGGGGAAACTTAAGTAAATTGAATTTAACTGATTTCTTAAATTAGACTTTGAACATTAACTTAAATCTGGAATCAAGCTATTAATTAATTAAATTGGAGACCATGCCGAGAGCCAATAAATTTCACATTAATCGAAACCTAACTCCATTGGATTTTTGAAAAACCACTTCTTGCTTTTTGTTTGTTTTTGATGGTCGAGAAATTACCATGTTTAGATCAAAAGATTGAAGCCGCTGCTATAAGAATCTGTTTTAGCTCAGGATTGGGGTAAAATAGATTAGTTAAATCTGAGGTTAAAAATCCTGAAACCTAAAAGCAGCTTAGAAGTGGCTCATCTTCTTTACACCTACGTGGTCCTCTATGTCCTGTGCTAGACACTCCATATAGGCTTGTCATCCTGATTTTTTAAGTACTTAATTCTGAGAATTTTGCTGGGATTTGTGTGGGAATCAGTAAAATAAAGAAAGGAGCAATGTGAGGACATGAGATTGTAAGGAATGAAGGGAACATAAAAAAAGGTGGGGTGGAGAAGATGAAGAATGGGGTTTTGAACAATTCATGCAGCTGTTTCCGTCTCTCCCAAACTGAAGATGAGAAGGGAGGAATTAAAATAATTTAACAGATTTAAAGGGTAATTTTATGTAAATGTATTAGTCAACATTTCCCCTTCTAACATAAATACAATGGTATTAAATGTTGTAATTTATTAATGTTAAACACATTAACCTTTTTCTATTGACTTTCCTATCTCTGTGGCTTGGCAGCTGCATTTTATGCAAGGAGAGGAAGGTAGGAAGACATGGAGTGAGAAAGAGTTAAATAGCTTTCCCAGAGCACCGTTGTGCTGATCAAATCAGGACTGTGTGTATGTGTGGAAAGAGCAGGAGAAGGGTTTTTTAAAATATTTTTTTCTTCTTCCAGACATAGCTATCAGCACACATGAATTATACTTATGGCACAGATAATTAAGATTTCTTCTGGAAAATCCTTATATTTTTTCCAAAGCGTACTTATGTTATTCTTCATATTAGAGTATATAGTGAACATCCCATGTACTCTAATGTAGGGTAATTACTGGGTTACTGTTCACTGGGGAGACACCATGTAATGTGGTAGTCTATGAATTTATCTCTGAGCTGGTTACAACTCTGGTCTCTTGGCTATAGATGCAAGCCTCACTGATTCCAACAAAACTGTCTACTATACAAGTGGTCTTTGAATCACAATGCCTCCAAAACAGTAGGGGCAGGTAGATAGGACACTGGAATTGCTGTCAATCCTCTGCATCAGAGGTGGGAATCACATAGCCACCTAATTGTTGTTGCACTGCAATTCCCAGCAGTTGCAGTCCGCCATAGCCAATTGTGACGGATGCTGGGAGGTTATATCAACATATGGAGGGTTGCAGAATTCCCGTCCTATTCTATTCTATGTAGTGCATCTACCTACTAAATGCTGTTTGCTTGGGTTTTCACAGGAAAGCCCCAGTTCAAATGTTACCTCATCAGCAAACTCATCGGATAGCCTCAGGCAAGCCACTCTTTCAGCCTCTGGTCTTTGATGTACAATAGAGGGAGAAAACTCACTTGGTTTGCAGGATTGTTGTAAAGATTATATGATAACATTTCAACAGCACTTGGAGCACTTAGGTGCACTACATCCATCCACTCACCAGCAGTCATTTCCCATGGATTAACTGATGCCTTATTTTTCAAAAATATACTGAGCATTGTAAAGATGCTTGGTTTGTAAAAGTGAAACAAAGTAGCAAGACATAGAAAGTCTATTAAATATAAATATCTTAAAATTCATGCAAAGCTGGCAATCCTATCCCTGCTCTAAAATAAAATCCTTTACAGGGTCTTTGAGGATTGCAAAGGATGGAGGTACTTCTTTGGCATGAGTCAGTATTCAGACATTTCTACATGTGATTGATCTGCAATCAGATTTGCCCAGCTGCAGCTTCCAGTTCTTGAGGAAATGTTCCTGCTGTGTACAGCAACCAACAATGAAACTAGTATTTGCCAAGTTTCTGTAAACAAGCTGGCTGATCAGCGTCATGCAGCCCAGGGACTGGCACATCAACTTGAAATACCACTAGCACTCACAGTGCATTTCAAGTACTATCTTGTTAATGATAGGCCATGCAGCCCTTTTGGATACAAGTACAGATACAGCTTGTACGCACAATGCCAGGTTTGGCTTGGCTGTTTTTCATACGGGAATCAATGTCATTAAACAAATAAGAAAAAAACCCTCTGTTGGGCCTGATTTGCACAAATCTAGACAGTAAAAGAAAGGCATTGGCTGTCATTTCACCTTCTTTTCCACCTCTCCCCTATGTACAGTGGAACCTCTAAATATAAAATTTGGAACAAAAGCAAAATAAAGCCTGCCATTACTGTTCCAGCTTCTTTGAAAGTAAGACCCACTGAACACAGTGGGGCTACTTCTGAGTAAACATGCATCAGATAGGCTTGCACTTTACACCCCCTAGAAGCTAAAAATAAGAAATTCACATATATTTTCAGCTTGTCTGCTGTAATAATTACTGGTGTCTGTTTAACATGTTGTACACAACAAGACTGCAGATGCAACATTATTTTAAAGTGTGTGTCTTTTTTCCTCTTGGAGCCTAAAGCATGGGTGGGAAACAGGTGCCCCTCCACATGTTGTGAGATCGTAATCACAGGCTTTGAAGACCTTTTGATGCTTGGAAAAAAAATGATACACTCTTAGTCTGGCACAGAGGAAAATAGACAAGAGAGCAGACACAACTGCAGGACATAGTCTCTTTGAATACCATAGTGCCTATTGGATCCCGCAGTGGGAAGCTCTGGTGCAAACTAAGAAAATCCATGCTGAAATTCTTGAGAACTGTGGTAGTGACCATTCATCAAGTAGCATTGATGCTCACAGAGATCTGTATAGGGATGGGAATCTTCATCCAATTAGCCAGTTAATACAAAATCAATTATACAGTGACATCATAAACAAAATAAGAGTCATAACAAGAAACATGTGAAGGAGAAAAGATGAAATATATTACTCAATTAGGCCTTTAAGAAGCAATCACATCACCCGCCCTATCCCGATTTAGAGTTACTGGGAAATACTAATTGAGCAAGAGAATGTTTGGGTATAGTGACTATTCTCTTGGAAGGGAAAATGATGTAAACAATGGTTATGAGAACAAGAAGCTCTTGGAATGGTGACATTTGGAAAGTCCAAGGAGTGGGTGAGCAGAATAATCAAAGGCTGAATAACCTAAGTCTGGAAAATGAAAGATAGCAGTGTATGAGGTAATCTAAAGTAGACTAATTCAGAGAGCAGTTTGCAGAGTTGGGGGAAACATTACCAGGTATTGCATCCATCTTTGTGTGCCATAAAAATAAGGCCAAAGAAGTCTGGCAGTGCAGTCCTATGTATGACTATTCAGAAGTGAACCCCAGTAAATTCAGAAGAATATACTTCCAAATAAGTGGGTCAAAAATTGCAGCCTACATTATTTCCATCATTATTCAATCAGTAGAACTACACAACTTGTGTAGAAGCCTGGTTGCGTATCAGTCTGAATAGGGCAGGGAGATGCAGTTCTCCTCGCCCTTGAAACTTTGGATTTCAGACTTTCTTTTATTGTTATATGCCTTCAAGTCAATTCTTGAGTTATGGTGAATAGGGTTTTCTCAGCAAGATTTATTCAGCAGCAGTTTGTCACTGCTTTCCTCTTGGCTGAGAGCAAAGAAGTTGAGAATGTAGGGTCCTAGTTCAACAATGAAACTACTATACCATACTGGCTCTGCCTCAGACTTTCGACTTCAAGCCAACATTAACTGCCTATAAGTAATTGCCATACATATTAAACAAAAATGAACTAGCCACCATAGAAGCCACTGAGCAGGAGCTGGATCATGGCAGTCAGGGATGTAGAAGTTCACTTTTCCTTGCTACTGTCACTGTTACTCCCCTTCCTCCACAAAAACAGATGTTATTCAGTTTAGGGGTGAAGTTCCCATTTGCAAAATCCATCTGAGCTTAATACAGATTACAAATTATCCACTTTCTCTTACCTACAAAGGACAAGGGAGACTAGAATGTGAGGTAGAATCACAGCAGTATGATTTCTATGTGATAACGTCTGGTCTGGTCAGGTGGTACTAAAAGTCAACATGGAGGACATTAATCAGTGTTTCTCTTTTAACATCTGAGTCAAAAGGGTTAGGGCAGCAGAGATGGAAAGGATAACCAACTGCAAAAACCCAAATGGACAGCATGGGTATACTTAACTAAAAGCTACATAGCAAACTTAGCTCATGGAAATATGTGAGTTTGGGTGAGATTGCATACCTTCCTAGCTTTGGGACAGGAACAGAAGTGACAGATAAAGAAGCAAGGAAATCAGTCATTAAGCCAGAGGGAGGCAGAATTTGTTTGTCAGAGTTTGGAAACAGCACCATTCTTGCAACACTCACCTCAAGTGTAACAACGGTTAAGCCAATACAAAGTAAATATTGGGATTTGGAATGACAGTTCTGCTTTTCTGAGAACCGCTGATCTCTAACATGTGCACCTTCACATGCTGTTGTCAGCACAGTAATACAGCAAACTCCTCAGTAAACCACATTATTTATTGCAAAATGGGGAAGTTAACGCTGCTGTCAAGCTACATCTATAGACATGAATGTGCAGTACATTGGATAATGACACAAGGTTCCTGTCTGTTCTTTTGTCTGGTTGTTGCTGGTAGATCTTCTTAACCGCTGTGTTTTGATCCAGTCAGTAGTTCAATACAGGGTCAGAAAAATGAGTAACGCTTTGCATAATAAGCAAAGACAGTCTCCATATGATAAAAGATCACCTCGCATGATCTATGACCTTGCTCTCCAGGGGACAGGAGATTGGCCACGTCAGTGGGCTATAATCCCAGACATCACTCATCAAAAGCAGTAACAGCCAGTCACAAAAAATGGAAAGGCTGGCCCATAAAGCATGTGAGGACAGGGAAGAATATACTCCATCTTCCTAAGATGCTGCTGAAAGACTCATCAAGAGTGTTCTGGAGTCATATCAACCCAATAACCATCAATCTCTTTGGTAATGCCTGCTACAACCCACTCTTTTTTCTCTCTCTTATTTTACATAGGCAGTACTCATCTCTTCCCCTGCCTTGCACAAACAACCTAAGTTAATGGCTCTAATTATAGCCCTTTTAAAATAAATGACGATCCCCATGTTTTAAATAAATAATTTTTTACTACTTTGACTAAGTAGCAGGCCTTTTAGAGTTATCACAGAATTGAATAGTGCTGGAAAGAACCCCAAAAGTTCAATTTCTGCAGTGTAGGACTCCACCACTAAATTGTCCCTGAAAGGTAGGCATCCATCCTAAAATCCTCCAACAGAGAGAGTCCGCCATCATCCAAGGAAGTCTATTCCACTGTCAAACAGGAAAATCTTCTTAGTATTTAATTGGAATTTCCCTTCCTGTCATTTGAATCCATTGGTTTGGGCCTTAGCCAAGTCTACTCCATCTTCTATGACAGCTCTTCAAATTTTTGAGGATAGGTATAGCACCTTTTAAATCTTCTCTTCTCCCTGCTAAATATACCCACAACCTCAACCATTCCTCACGGGGCTTAGTTTTCAGACCCTGTACCACTTTGGTCATAGGATTTGCATAATTTTAAAGTAGACAACGAAGATACTGAGACAGTGAAAGATTTCCTATACCTTGACTCAGTCATTAATCAAAATGGGGACTGTACTGAAAACATCAGAACAAGACTGGGCTTTGGGAGAGCAGCTATGAAGGAACCAGACAAGTACCAAGCCTCATAAACATTAGAATAGTTCCCCCTATCATTTGTTCCCAGCCTTTGGTCCTCCAGTTGTGGGCTTCAACTCCCCACACCCCAACCATGGGTCACGCTGACTGCAGCTTTGCAGAGTTGATGTCCAAAATGTCTGGAAAACCAAAGGTTGGGACCATACACTTACATTGTAAAATACAAAAAGATTTAAGCAACATCAATATATTAATATATTAGAGTGTGTTGGCATAATGTATTATAATTTTTAAAATTAAGGTTACTCTATTTGCATGACCATATCAGAACAGAAGAAACCTAATGTATCCCAGCCTACCATATATGCCACACACTGAATGTAGGAAAGAAGTACAATTGTGGGTCTTTATGATGCCAGACTCATGGCGATCTTAACAGACTTGCAAAATCTGAATGTGTAACTATACAGCTACAAGCTGCGTAACTCAGTAGATATCACGGAGAAAGACAGAGCTCTATTCAGGCTCTTAAACACAAACCTCCAAACATTTGCAAGAGAAAAGAGAACTGCAGTTCATAAAATCAATGTTTTATTTTGTCTTTTTTCCATACATTTCACCAAGCTTTTCACAAGCAGGCTTAATCTTCATTAGATTTCTTTTTCAAATCAGCCACACTTGGGCACAGGTTCATCCTGGCCAAATGTTAGAATGATTAAGAGTAACATATCTTCCAGTATAGTATTTGCTATACAATACAGCTGACTTCTGAGTAGCACCAACAAAAAGAGCAACAGTCACATGCCTGGAATTTGCCTACAAAATTAATTGATAGATTGTAACAAAAAGGGGAGATTGATAAACCCAAGAAGTTTCTATAGTCAATTACCACAGTTTTAATTCAAAGCAAAGGAGAGGCTTCAATGAATTTGATGCCAAAAATAACTACCAGCAAGGCACAGACTCTCACCAAAAACTAGTCTATGTGTACCAAATGAGCACCTCTGGAACAGCACCTAGGGAGAAAGGCCAGCTTAATCAAGTTCTGTGCAGCATATCTTTCCTGTCCCACTCTTTGAGCATTTGGCCTGTTGCACATAAAAACTTGATTACATAACGACAACATTTAGCATTAAGACAGCATATTTCTAGTACATACCCATTTCACACTTGATTTCACCATCAAACACTGCAACAGATTTGTGAGGTAGGCCAGTGTTATGTCCATGATAATAACAGTGGGGGCACTAACACTGAGAGAATCATGGATTGTCCAAGGTCACCTAGCAAATTCAAGGTAAAGCTGGTAATTAAGATTTTTTACTTCCCAAGTAGAAAGAGAAAAGGTCTCCTCTCTGTCTCCTTCTCCAGCTTCTCCTACGCATGCACAGAACATGCATGTCCTACAATGGAACTTGGAAAGCAGTGCTGAAAGCAGCAGTAACTTCTTTCCATTTCCTTGACTGATTTGTCATCCATTAGAAAACTATCTGTTTGTCCCATGACATTCTGTAATTGTTGCTTATAGCAGTACTGGGGAATCTGTGGCTCTCCACGTACTGGTAAACAACCACTCCCATCATTCCTCACAATGGTCAGGATGGCTGAGACTGATGGGGATTGGAATCCAACATCATCTGGAGAGTCAGGGATTCCCCCACTCTGGCTTACAGATAATTTCCCTATGCCACAGAGGCAGAGAAAGACACTCAGGCTGGTATCAAGTTGGTGCAGGATGCTGTTGTTAACATTTCATTATACCAGCACAGTACACTTTCTTCAGGGCTGCACAACAGCAAGGGGAGAAAGCAGGCAAAGTTGTCTCCATTGCCATCTAGAGAGAAAAATGGATGGATCATGGACATCCTGTTACCTAAATGCCTGGCTTCCAGTTGGTTCCTCAAAGCTTAAAGCACTATGTGAGACAAACAATTCACCCAGGCAGCCTTCCTTGAGTCTTTTTTACTTCAAAGACCCACTGTGAGAAAACAAGATGTTCAGGATCTGGCAGCTTTCTCTCTGGACAGCAATGGGGTTCTCTGCCATTCCTCCACCACTGTTGCACCTGCAGCCTTTTTCTGCTTGCTGCTGTGCCCTCTACTCACACCAGAGTAGCTATGGCAACCAACTGGATTTCAGTCTATGACAGTTACTTTTTGCAATGGTTGAATGGTCATTAGAGGAGGATGGTCCTTCTGAAAGCAAATAAGCAAATGAATATGACAGTGACGTACACCCAGAGCTTTAGTCTGGGTCATCCAACATGAAAACTGGAGTAAACACTCCATTTCACATATATGTGATGTTTCCATATCCATGATAAACTAAGACACATAAGAGAAGGGGAGTTTGGCAAAAGCTTTCTTAAGAGGGACAAGGCAAACATAGCACCTGGTTGGCAATCCTAAAGTTGCATAGAATCCAGAAAAGACAAAGTTTGCAGGGAGGCATATGAATGGATAGAAGGGTGAAGGAAGATTTCATAGCAAGCAAGCTAACACGTAGGTTGTTCTGGGTTTTCCGGGTTTTGAGGCCATGTGCTTTTAGTATTTTCTCCTGATGTTTCGCCTGCATCTGTGGCTGGCATCTTCAGAGGACTCCTCTGAAGATGCCAGCCACAGATGCAGATGAAACATCAGGAGAAAATACTAATAGAACATGGCCTCAAAACCCGGAAAACCCACAACAACCTATGGATTCTGGCTGTGAAAGCCTTCGACTTTACATCAAGCTAACACACCTTAGAGTTCTTTATTCCTAGGAACATTGGAAAAAAAAGAGCTTTGAAAAGTTTTTTTTCCTTCTGTTTTACACGTCTGAGAATCCCTCATTCCACACAGGTATGGGGAGTTCTGAGAGCTGTCAGCCAAAAAGAGTAACTCTTTCAAGCACCTGTGTAAGACTAGCAACTTAAAAAAACCCCAAAACAGCAGTGCTAAATCAGAACAAAAGCTGATCTCATTCAGCATCTGTTCTGTACACTGGCCTACGTTTTTCAGGAAAGCTCGCAAGCAGAGTATGAAAGAAGCAGCATGACCTCACACTTGCCATGGGAGGAATATTATGCAACAGCACTCTACCAATTAAGATGGAGTGTGCTGTGCTCTTTTGCTTCAGGAACAATGATGTCAAATTTGGCGCAGAGAGTGGTGGTGATAATACTGCTAAAAAGAAAAAGTCCCCAGCATTGGCTGGGAACAAAAAAAGAAACAGCTGCTGTTAGCAGTGACAGGAAGAAAGGACCAATTCCAAGCTGCCCATTCTTTGAATGCCTGGTTTCAGAAGAGAAAGTGATCCTTGGAGCCAGAGCACTCCTTAAGAGGATGGCTTGGACAATGGCACAGGTTTATGTCCAAACCATCTCCTCCAGAACACCTGGGCTTAACAACCATCCCCTTTCAAACTTTTCAAGGAATAGATGGGTTGAAACTGGCTGCTGCCTTTTCCTGTTGTCCAACTGCTGCCTTCACAAGCATGAAGACTATTGGACCATTTCACAAGTGGCTTGCCACTACAGGATTCCATTTAGCCGTCATAGGCAATTGCTGGTGGTGGTTCTAATTTATATAAATGTGGTTTGTCCTGTTTCAAGTAGAAAGAAGAGAATTTCATTGTAGTTTGCTTTTGGCAAGAATTTTCCAAACTTCACTGATTTTCTTCGTATTCAAGATGAAAAGACCTTGCGATTTCAAAATCAGCACAAACCAAAACAGGTTTGCCCATCCAGGCCAAAGGCTCTGAATCTAAACTTCTAAATGTCTGGGTTTAAACTCTTCTAACACTTCAGTGCATTAACTTGGTTAACCCACTTCCTGAAAGGCATATGGGGGAGGGGTTTCTTCCACTTTCATGAAAAATATAAACATGTCAGGTCATCCAATGAAACATATTGGCAAAAAATTCAGGACAGAGAAAAGGAGGTCCTTCTATTCACACAATGTGAAATTAACTTATGGAACTCACTGCTAGTCTAGAAGCAATGAAGCTAGCTTTCATGGCCAGATAAATTCACAGAAGATAAGTCTATCAAAAGCTATGAGGCCTTTGCAGATTTTGGGAGGCTTTGTATCTCCAAGTAACAGCCACTCAGATTAAGAGTAGGAAAGGGCTACTGCCTTCATTTCTTATTTAAGAGGCACCTTGTTGGGCACTCTAGATAATAAACAGGATGCTAGACTAGATGGACCTGTGATCTGATCCAGCAGGACTTTTTTCTTCTTTAAATATGTTTTCAAACACAGAATACCATTCACAGGCTCAGCAGAGTTGGGAGTGGTGAGAAGCAAAGGGACAAGCTATTTTCTCAAGCTGTACAACTTTAATAAATTGAAAATGACTTTATTAAGCCGAACAGCTTGAGAGCTTGACTCTTGCCTGTTTGCAACTTTAGATCTGAGCTATCTCCCTGATAACACATAGCAAAATTCCAAACAAACCCTCAACTGGCAACTTTGTTAGAAATCTAAGCAACAAGTACCTAGATGAGAATTTACAGGCAAGCGAACATTATCTCAACCCACTGTTACAATTTAACACATCATTAATATATCGGTCTTTAGCACACTGTTAGGAATACCATATGAATCCAGTATAGGATACTTCCATTATGAATGATGTAGGATGGGGGGGTCATATTGAGGGCTGAACAGGGAAATTCTAGTCATGTTTACTCAGAAGCAAGCCCTACTGAGTTCAACAGATATTTCTCTTAGGTAAAACTGTACAGGATTGCAGTTTAAGTCTTCCTCTCTTAGATTTTCAGAATTTGGCAATTTTGGAGAAAGTTTTCGGCTGTTCCTTTATAAATCACTGGGTGTGCTGTGCAATATATGAACTTAATATCTTTCTCTTATAAGTGCAGTATTCATTTAAGGATAAACATGGAAAGCAATCGCAGAAGCTCTTTCTTGGGTCAGGCAGGGAGACTGGGATGTGGCCCTCAGAACCGAGAGGAACACTATCAAACAGGCTCCGGACAGGTGCAAGGTTTAATTCCATTTCTATTGGTAACAGACAGAAGACTTTACCTCCTCTTTCAGAAGGGAGAAGTTGACTACAACCTCATGTTGAAGGCCAGATCCATTTCCAGGAGCAGGTCATAGGAACACCATGCAAAGCTAAACTCTTTTAGAGCCCAGGCACACCCATCTTCACAACCCCCTCCCTAGACACTGGGAGTAGAAGAAGAGAGGTAGACCGGTTCTCTTTCTGAAGTATTTGAACTTTTTTTCCCCTGGCTACACCCTCTCAGGGGCTTCTCCAGGGAAAGGATTCCAAGTTGGGATGATGCAACAAGTTCATATGCTTCTCATTTATAATCCCTTGTTAAAATAAGCATAAGACACTTTGTCTCCATGTTCGGCCACAACTGATTCTCTCAGATCAGGCTCCACGTGCGAAAGGGCAATTTTGCTGGAAAAAAAAAGAGGGGGGGAGAATCCACTTAGTCCTTCATGTAAGGCAAGGCTACTTAGTATATATAAACTGTCTTGGAGCTACAGACTCATCAGGTGCAGAAAACTCAGGCAAGAATTTGTGACCTGCCACAAGCTACCTTTATGTAAAATTGGGCAAATCATTTCACTTTGCAAGGTGTCATTTCTTACCTATGGTAAAGGCAGTTGTTCACCAGTGGAAGATGTTGTGGGTAGAAGAAAGAGGAACAAGACACTTGCCTATTATGGTAAAGTAGCTGTTCACATTGACCTTTCCTGATACTAGCTGTAAATTTTACATCTGAGCATTTTGAGAAAGTAACAGCTTCCTCAAGAGTGCTATGCTACAACTGGATTTAACCACTGGCTCCTTTGTCATCTGTCTAGACAACAAAACAGAGTCCAGGCAACACGGAGGAGAAAATGGCAGCAAACATATGTGGCTACAAATGCAATCAGTTCCTGAACCAGGTGGGCTTTGCCTTTCTTTTTCTGAAGAGAGACAATAACCATACAGAGGGAGATGTTCAATCAATATCAAGTGCACAGCAAGTCCACATGATGGACACTAGAATGCCATAACAAGATAGGTGCATTACAAGGTGCAAACTCATAAAACCATCCCGGGAAAAACACATCACTACAGAATAGAATCAATGCCAAAGTCCTAGCCAACTACCAACTACTGTTGCTGGACTTTCTCAGGGCACACTTAGGAATCAGTGCCTTACCAGATAGTTTCACCACCACCTTCGAAGCCTGACTGGAGCCAAAACTGCTGTCATTATGACGCCAAGCAAAAATCATGGCTATTTACCAAAGGGTTGGGGGCTGGACTGATTTCATCCAGATTTGCATGAATGCTTTTAAATTGATTTAACTGTTTTCAAACTGTCCTGTTTTAAGTGTTAAACAGTATAATATATTTTTAGCCTTTAAATTATTCTTACTAGTTTAAACTGTCTTAAACTGTTCATATTTATTTTATTATAAGCTACCATGAAATCTTTTGATGTTAGGTGGGGTATCAATATTTTAATAAATAATTTAATAAAAACATGTGGAATCCAATGTTTTATTTGTATATAAATAAGCAAGGGTAGTATCCTGATACCTGTGCACATCCAGTTCAATAGTTCCTCATGCTAAGAGGCCAGTGAAGACACTAATAACAGCAACAGAATTTTCCTACATCCTAGACGATACATTAATCAAAAGAAAATAGCAGAAAGAAGGGAGAAAGAAGTAGAAATAAGGTCTGTACCTCCTTTGGGGGAAAAGTGCACAAGCAATTGGGACCATGAACACAAGGCTGTAAAAAGAAAAGCAGGTGATTAGAAAGAAGATTCAAGTAGTGAATCCAGCACTGTTGTCCCAACTGTGATCCTTTACACCAGGACATTCCCCTTGCTTCCTGGCTACCACTTGATGAAGATCTATACTCACTCGAACAACAGTTACACCTCAGAACAGGGTTAAATTTGTAAAGATACCTGTGAGTATCTAAGGAGTGGCTTTATACCAAGCAAATCCAATATTTATTCTGTCAACCCTATCTAGGTCTCTAGCAGATATATTTACAAGTCATGGTATCTCCAGGTGAAAGTAAGTAGACCTGAACCTGAGATTGCCACATTCTTATTCATGCATGCATTTGACATATTGGCATGATAACAAGGTCTGGAGAACCTTTTTCAGCAAAAGGGCAGCATTTGCTTATGCCTAGATTTCTGGGGTGCATAAGAATGGTCACCACAAACAATTGCAAACTGTTATGCTATCATTCCCCTCTACATACACTCATTATGCAATTAGGTTTGAAAGAAGTCTCCAGCAGGAGGGCTCTGCTCTCTCCAAGCCTATCTGCTGTGCTTAACCCTTCCCTCCCAGCTGTGATGCTCCTTCCCATGGCAATTAAACTTGACAAAAGCCTTCCAAGCCTGCTTCTTGAGTGCGATCTCAGATTGTGGAGAGGAGGCCCTTTAGGATGCCTGTGGTTTGCTGGCTGGAGGTCCTCCACTCTTGCTCTATGATCTTTGGGCCCTGTGATGTCACAAGTAAATGGTCTCTGCTAGCACCTGTGACTTGGAAGGTATGAAATAGGATAGGTTCATTAAGGAAGGCAATGACCGGGCTCATTTCCAAACTTTCCTTTACAGGTCCTATTTATTTTATTGCTTTTTCTTTCTACCAGGCTGGGAAAGACAGTACTTGCTATTATCATTCACTATATTAATTTCTTTCAGTCTCCCCATCCTACATAGAATGCAATTAGAACCTCATATGAATGAGAAATCAGCCAATGGTGATGGATTTTAATTTATTTTAGAATATATGTTTACCACTTCTCATTTGAAAAAACAATAATAAACTCCCACAGGAATCCACTAAATAAAATCATGACAAAATGTAACAAAAATTATGCAAAAAACAGAACAACCAAAGAATAAAATGCACTGTTAAAATTACTGGAGGTATTTAGCAATGCTAGCAGTCAGAAAAACACCTCAGCAGAGACCGTAAGCTGTGGAATGGTAAGGAACACCACCCCCTTATAACAAAACAACTAGGAAGGACTATATGGGAGAATGTGGTCTCTAAAGTAACTTGATCTCAAGCTGTTTCAGGCCCTACAGACTTGCAATAATATTTTGAATGTGCTTTGGTAGCTAATCAATAGCCAGTGGATAGGTGACACTGGTGGCAGGTAGAAACTGAGCGATGTAATTGGCCACGTTTTAGCATTTGTTGCAATTTCTGAACCTATTTCAAGGGAAGCCCAACACAAAGTCATTTATAGTAGTCCAGCTGTGAGACTACATGTTCTTCAGTCTCTGTGGCCAGGCTATCCTTGTCCAGGATTGGTCATATCACCCGCAGGTGATAATAGACATTCCATGCATATACTACATCCATAAGCTAACATCCAGTTAGTTAGTCTAAAATAGAGTAGAACTATTCAATCAATGGTTGAATGGCGAGTCAACTCACAGGTAAATTCAACAGAGTCAATTGATCTACTTAACTAAGAACTAACGGTCTGGTTTAGACCAAATTCAGCAGTGGTGAAGGATAACTCTGCAAACAGGACACTGTTCCTCAAGCAAAGGGACAAACTGTAGATTTAGTATGTATATGTTCATACAACCTTTTAAAAAGTTGCAAGCAAAACAGTGTGAAAACTGTTATTCTTTGCCCCTTTTGCCCCTTGGGACAAAGCAAAGGGACACTTTATATCCAAGTGTAATACTCATAACAAGCCAGATCATACTTACAACCCTCCAACAAGTATTGTCTGCAATGGAGCATGGAGAACCTGAATTTTCTGCCAAAAAAGCATCATATAAGAAAGTAAGAACTTCTAAGTCATGGAGTTAGTACTGAAATCCTAAGAGAAAAGTAAATCAATTCCATCTCTACTGGGGTCAGACACAGATGTAAAATACATTTTATCTATGGAATTTACTCATGTTATGAGATGTAAAATACATTTTATCTATGGAATTTACTCATGTTATGAGAGTCGAAAAATTTTTTATGCGATGGACACCCATCAGTACACTCAGCACTGCAGGACAGGTGCTTGTGAGAAATGATGAACATTTTAGACTGTATGAGATTAACAAACTCATCCAGCACCTTTGTTGATTCAGGATTAAAATTAATCTCACATATGGCTAATCAAACCCCCTGAAAACTGAGATGGCTGTTTCATAAAATTATGGTGGAAACTTGTTCTGTTGTCCAGTTGCTCTTGCAGTGAACAAGTTTTCTTATAGTATTCAGTCTAATTCTGTACTGTTACAACAACTAGATCCGTACTGTCTTGGTCATTCCATAACAATACAGTTGTTCTGTTCTGTCAATGGACTTACCTACTCCTGCATCCTACTCCAGAGCAAATGATGATGATGATGATGATGATGATGATGATGATGATCACCATCATCACCACCACCACCGCTATCATTTCCTTTGTTTATACCGCATTTTGTCACCAAAACTGGAGCTCAAGGCCGCTACTAGCTTATATATGGCTCACTTCAACTATTGTAGTTTGCCTCCTAAATCAGACACAGGCAAAAAGTAAAACTACTGGTGCATCACAAGCTGACTTCCATCTGATGGCAGCAACAAACTGAATACTCACCTAACTCTGTCTTTTGTTCCTTAACGTAGTTTTGGAAGTAAAAAAGAAAATAGAAGCAGCAGTGGGAAAACACCAGAGAGCTACAAACAGAAGACAGTATTTGGACTCCTGTGAAATACTATGAATGACGCATAGCTATTGCACATCCTGAAGCACCAAAGACAGGTTAGGGTAACCAAGAGTGGTATCTTTTTGTATGTTAAGGTTGTGAGATTGATTCAGTTCTGGAATGACAAGACATTCCTGGGTTAAGAGTTACACCTAAATGTATATAATTTTTACCTCAGGCTGCTGTTCGTGGAAGTTGGGGTTCTAGTTAAAAAAAAAAGAGGTCCCTCAAGCCTGGAGTCTGGGTCCTCCCACTGCTGTCTTAGTAGTATAAAAGATGCCAAACAAGTATCTGCCATATTCTGTCCCAAACTTCTCAGTAAATTCAAAGAAAAGTAAGACAAAACGATGGGAATGCTTCCCTTCACCCACTTACCTTCATGAAAGGATATTTTTCGAGTCTCTCCATGATGATAGGCAACACAACTGGAAAGAAATGAACTATGTGAGTTTCATCTCAGCCACTTAACTGCGTATTGCATGAATGGTAGTCATGGGGCCTAACATACACATTCCTCCTCCCATTCCCAAAAAGAACACATAGATCCATGTGAGGAATATGTGACCTTTCTGATATTTTGGATCAGCATAATCCTTTGGTAATGCCAATTGGGCTTCTGGGAACTGGAATGCAAAGCATGTAGAGAGCCAAATGTTCCCACTCATTTTATAAACTTTATCTAAGGGAACGCTCTATTGCTGACCACATTCATGTGTCTAGCAGTGCCTTTTACTGAAAGAATCAGAAAATAATTTCTTCATTCAGTCACATTGCTGATCACACTTAGAGGAGGGTTCATAACAGCACTTTAAATGGTTCACAATCAATATGTACTCAAACGCTTATTGTACTTGGCGAGATTTCAAACACTTGGTGTAAAACATTCCCGCATGAGGAGTTTAACTCAAGTCCTTTATATTGGCATCCTGGGGGGTTTAGCCATGCCAGAAAAATATAGCAAGGCTACTTCTGCACCCCCTTGCACTTCTTAGTGTAGACACACACACACATTTATCTCTCATTAAAATACTGTAAATATGTATGTAAGTATAGAACTGGTTTTGAAGGATATTTTAACAGTTCTAAATAATAAAATGCTACAGTTTACAGTGTAACATGCAAACACCAAGCAGGTACAACATAAGTATTCTCTTGCAACTTTTGATATTCACAAATAAAATGGCATAACAGCTTACAGTTAGGACAAGGGGGCACTATATTGAGCCTATGAAGAAGAACATCTCACAGTTGTTATTTTAATATGGGGGGGGGTCTGAAGGTAAGGGTAAATTTCCTATTGGAGCAGGAGATGCTTTTTGAAGATCAAAGCTAGAGACAGTTTCAACAGCCAACACCAAAGCAAAGGGGGACAATTTTGTGGGATCTGGTGGTCTGCAGTGCCACCTCCACACCACACCATTGGAAAAAATACTGCCTTTTACTTTACGGTTGCTGCAGCTGATACTTTTGCTAGAATTTGGCTGTAGCCATCAGATTTTCTGCTGCTGCTGTTGCTTCCACAATTCAACAGCAACTGTGGTGGTTCTCTGGTACAGAAGGATACTAGCGCAGTGGTGATCCATGGGTTAGGTGCTGGCCTGTGAGCCTCTAGCTGCTGGTCCACGGTGAGTCGCAAAGAAAGTATGCAAACATGATGATAATAATATGGTACAAATATGGTAGCTGTCCTTGGCAATCAGAAAAAAAATCTGCCTCATCAGATAGTTTGAGAAACAACTGAGTGGAGCATCCTCCTGCTCCATAGAGTTCTGCAGAGATGTAAGGCAGAAGGTCTACTGTCCTTCCTCAAGCAACAGGAAGTGGAGAATCAGAAAGCCACTGCAGTTTCCGCAGTGGGATCAGGGAGGCAGGGAACTACCAAAAAAAGAACTAAAAGAATCACACAGAGCCTCAAGCCCATGTGTTGCCCACTCACACAACAGAGGACTTCTACTAAAGAGCAATGACCTAAATGGAGAGAATGGCATAAGATTGCAAGCCTGTTATTCTTTTCTCCTTTGTTTAATCTGAACTCCAGATAAGTTGCTTAGCAATATCACATGCCATCACTGGTCCCCATCCCTAGAGCTGCCTGCCAAAAAGAGAGAAATAGTGCTTACCCATGCCAGGAGCAGCCATGACAATACGGGAAACCACCACTTGAGTTATCCCTTTGATTGCAGCTCTCTGAAAGAAAGGAAAAACAAGAGTGTCATGCTCGTGCTTCAAAAGTTGGCACAGAGAGGCCCCATCTTCTCAGAAGGTCTGGCATCAGTCAAAAGCATTAGGTTGTGGAACTTCCTTGACACAACAGCACTGAGTGCAACCCCGCACCTGGATGCTGCCACCTCTTTAACTGTAGTAGCAGCATGTAAAATATCCATGGAAAATTTACTGCAGCCTGATTGATACCTTGGGCTGACTACAGGGAACACATGCTCCTTTTTTTGCACAGCTCCACTTGCTGCCAGACTTTTTCCAGGCCTAATTCAAAGTGATGGACATGACCTATAAAGCCCTCCATGGCTCAGGTCCAGATTATCAGGATTTTATCTTCCTATATAAGCCTTCCTGGGCACTAAAATCCCTGGGGGGGGGGGAGCTTTCACTCAATCCCACCACCCTCCCACTCATGTTTGGTGGGAAAAAGCAGATCTGCACCCACTCAGAACTCCCTCCCTAGGAAGGCTAGGATGGCTCCCTCCTTACTCTTCTTTGGTCTGCAAGGAAAAGTCTTCCTGTTTTGACAGACTTTTGGCAACCGATTGCAATGGGCTTTAAATAATATGTGGTATAGTCTTCATCTTCTGTCTTTTAACAGTTTTTTAAATGATTTTGATTCTTTAGATTCTACAATTGCATTTTTAAAATAATTTAACTTCCTTTTCGTATACTTTAATCTGTATTTGTTTTGAATTTGCAAGCTGCAGTGAGTTGCATTATTGGGAAAAAGGTTAGATAAATGACAGTGGTGATAATGATGATCTTGTTGGCAAGGAGTGGATGCAGAATACTGAAAGAGGGAGATGACTGTGACACTTAAAACACAAGGAAAAACTGCATAAACTAAAAAAAAAATAATACCTCAAAAAGGCATTGGAAAGCAGTAGATTTTGAGGTAGAGTACAACTAAGGACTGGACGGTGCAGTGCTACGTAATGAGCACAGTCCTTAGGAACCCTGTTATGTAAAAGGAGAACACAACAAATTGCTCACAAAGCAATTGAGTAAAACTGAAATATGCAAATGCGACAACTACAAATATTTGTATGGTCCTATACCAGGTGTTGTTAACTTTTCACCTTCCAGATGTTTTGGACTTATTTTTTTTGTGTGCCTTCAAGTTGTTTCTGATTTATGATAGCTATACAGCAACCCTATCATGAGGTTTCCTTTCCCCCCTTTTTCAGAGGGGGTTTGCCTTTGCCTTTCTCTAAGGGTGAGAGAGTGTGGCAGCTGGAAGTCACTCCATGGGTTTCTATGGCCAAGTGGGGATTCAAACCCTCGTCTCCCAGAGTCTTAGTCCAACGCTCAAACCACTACACCACGGTGTAATTTTGAACTACAACTTCTATAATCTCTTATCTTTAATCATGCTTGGTTTCTGGGAATTGAAGTACAGAAAATTTGAAGGGCCAAAAGTTCCCTATGTCTATTGCCAGTCTAGATAATTATTCTTTCAGTGCTGCCATAGCAGAAGTTCATACCTATTTTCCTTCTCTGTTGGGATCCATTAGGGCTTTGTTTGGTTCCTGTTCTTCCCCTCTTTACACATCATCTTTAGCTGATCTCATAACATCTCATGGCTTGTATTGCCATAATGTATCCTGATACAACGGCAACTTCCAGCTCTCCCTCTACATCACTGCAATTTGACCTCTCTATCTCAGGGCTTTCCAAACGGTGTCCTGCGACACATTAGTGTGTCACTTGAAGTATGTAGGTGTGCCGTCTACAATCTTGGAAATGTATGTTATCATTTATAAATCATACATTTTTAAAAATATATGAAAGGTTTTCATGAGATATGTTGTGTCCTCATACGTTTTATTACAATTTATGTCTGTATCTCTTACAAGAGGTTAGTTTAACCTCTGGTGTGCTAGTAAAACTGAATGACTGTGTCGCGAAATGATGCATAGCTAAAGTGTCACCAACATGAAAAGCTTGGAAAGCTCTGGTCTATCCTTTATACTTGTTTTGATGTTTCATCATTGTGTTATGTTCAAAATGTCAATGATCAAATTTTATCGTTTTTACCTCAAGCCTTGCTCTCCTGGTATACCTTTTGTTCTCTACCAACAACACTACTGCCACATCCTTTTAACTATCCTTGATTTGATGCTAGATGCTTTTCTTTCTTTGAAATAGGATTTACTGTCTACTGGCCACAGCCAGAGCCAAACTGCTTCTTCCTTTACAGGAGTGGGAAAAAGTTCTCTACAACCAATTGGCAAAAACTATGATCTTTGTTGTAATCTTACCTTCCCTAGGGTACTGCAATCTTTTTGTCTCTGGTGTTACATTATCTAATTTTTGTCTCTTCACCTCTACTGAAAACTCTCGATATATCAAAACCAATAACCTCTTGTGGTTTTAATCTTATCATGGCTTGAATTCTCATGCTGGCTACAGATGAGGTGCTCCTTGCAACTTTCAAAGGCCTCCATGGCCTTGTCACCACTTTATCTGCTCCCTCAACATATCTCCCCACATCCTTGCCAGAGACCTTCACTCCTTCAGCTCTACCACTCTCAGCCATCCAAAGGTCTTATGTTCTCAAAAGACTCAGCCATTTCCTCCTTGCTGTCCATTATAGTTGGAAATGTTAACTGGAACATCTGTCTAATAATAACTCTCTCATTTGGTGCAAATCTCTCTTCAAAGCATACATTTTCTGTGAAAGCCCCTATTTCCCATATCTCACTGTAACTAAGTCAGTAACTAAACCTAAGCAGGTGCAACTAAAATAATAGCACATTTTAAAAAATGTGTTTGTTTTTTTAAAAAATTTGATTAAAAGAGAAATATGTAAACACAAAGTGAAGGAATATAATACTAGAGCTGACTAAAACAAAACCAACAACAAAAAGAAGATAATCAGGGAAAAGTGGATGCATGATATCACTTACAATTCCAAACTTTCTAAATGAGTCTCCTGCATTTAATAACTTTTTTTTAAAAAGGTAACTCATTTTAAATCATGGCCTGCACATTTTTACTGCTTATCCCACCCACTATTTCCTCTCCTGCCCTAATGTTACATGTAAGCACCGTGGGGCAGAAACCTGCCTTCTTATGTTTTGTAAAGTACCATTCATGCTATATAAATAAAAAATGGTATTATGATAAGAGATATTCTCCAAAGATGGTTCTTTTAGATACTACCAACTGAAGGCTAACTGCCTCCAAATTACAGAACAAAGATACAAAGATACCTTCACTTGGGATATTTGTAGAAGAGGAGAAACCTGGTGTGAGTACCAAAAATATGTAACGAGGAAGCTTTCCATTCCCCCCTCCAAAAATAGCAGGGGGAAAAATACTCCCCTCCTTTCTTATTTTCTTCTGAACTCTAACAGTAAAGTGTCCAACACTAACCACAAAGATTCTCCACAGCATTTGAATTCTGGGTTCATTCTTTAGAGATCTGTGTCCTAAAGAATGTATGCTTGTGCCAATGCAAGCCAACACATGTCTTGTTCTCTGCTAAAGCAACCTTTGGGTACTGTTCCAAATACCATGGTTAAAATCAGATAATAAAGAACTCTTTCCACTGTAAGTAGGAAACACTGCAAGCCAATGAGAGTACCTCTACCCAGTTTCATAAGGTGGATGGCCTTTATAATTTAGGGAGGAGGGCAGAAGTCTAATATGTGAAGCTGTCATCTATGAAAGCTTCCCCAAATACCCCTTTTGGAGAGTGATTAGCAGTTCCAGTCTTTTCAAAACTTCATGATTTTCAGTCTGCTGGTGAAAGTTAAAGAGAGAGGAGGCCAGCTGAATCTCCCCCTGGAGGGAATTCCACCTTCTGAGAGCAGACTGAGACTTTTCTATTCAGGTGGGCCTTGGGTTCAAGATTTTGTCACAGAAAGGGTTTGTAGTAGGGTTGCATTTTTTAATTTCTTTTTTCTCAGGATCAGTGGTTTTATATTGTCTTAATCTTGTTTTTAAATTGTACTGTTATTTAATTCTTGTTTACCTTTTGAATAAATACTGTTTTAACTGGGAAAAAAATGGTTTTGAAACCCTTCATTTTTAAAAAAAATCTTTTATCTCACTCCCTTATTCAGCCAGCATGGGAATAGTGAGATGGGCAGCACCTAATCTCCAAATGCTTTGGACTACTAGTCAGGCCAGCAAGATAAATTCCAAGTACTCTGTCCTCAGAGCAATAATGCAGCTATTCCTGTTCCTTAACCACCATGAGATAATGGTACTTACCCTGGATGTGCCCAAAATGTTGTCATTCTCATCTGTCAATGTGACTCCATTAATGAGTTCCCTAATGAAGATAAAGACACATGACCTCTGAAATTATAACTGGCCACCTGGATTCTGTCCACACTTCTCCAGACCCATCATGTTCCATATCACAAGCTCTTCACTGCACATGTTTCCAAAGTCATGGAAAGGGTGATTCCCCCAATTAGACAATTTGCAAATTGCCCACAGGGTCCACCAAACAGCCAATCTGTTCCCATAGCATCTGTGCTATAGCACAGTAACTAATATATTTGATATGAATCCACACAACAGTCTCTTTGGCTATTGTAAACTCCCCTCCTCTGCAGCTCCCAACTCACCCTCTCCACGTCATAAAGTTATGAAACATTAGTGAGTTGGGCTGGAACAGTCAAATAGCCAAGATCCCTAATTGTACAATACCAGAGCTCAGAAAAATTACTTTCTTTGGCCATCCTGCCTGGAGAATGTTGGGATTTTTATTCCAAGAGAATACCTTCCCAAGTTCTGAACATGAGCCATCAAGTGCTAGATTGCAGCAGAAAGACCTAACATATTAGTGTGAATTCATGGAGAAAATTATTTTTATACAGACAATGCCAGTAAGATTCTGCTGAATAATATTCTCAATATTTTAAAAACAATGTTGGATGGTCATTGTGAGATGGAGAAAGGAAGAGATAGAAAAAACAACATGCTGGCTGAACAAGGCTAATAAGATGGTTTTGTTTTTCCAAAAATAAAGTGAAATGTGACTTGGTGAAGGTTTAGAACAGCTTTGAGGCGTATTTGCTGCTCAGTGGCGATTCTGGAAGCTGTAGTCCAAAAATGTAATTTTTCCAAGCTCAATATAATACACTGAGTGACTATTGTTATCATCAGTTCCTAGACTGAGCATGTGATGAGAAGTACATTCACTCCTTAATTCTAAGTGAATATCTACTGTGCACAAGCTCAGCCACCATTTTGTACCAATATTTTGTATATTGGGTTCTGTCTGTTTTTTTTAAGAGCAACAGAGCAGATCCCAAAAGTCTACTCCATGGCATAATCTGTAGTTTCTGTGACCCCACTTACACAGTCTCCTATGCTTTAAGGTGCCCTTTCTCACAACTGAATTAACTGAAGAAAGTTCACTTGGCAATATGTCCTTTAAATGTAGGGACTCAATTAAATTCTTTCCACACCACAGTGCTCCGTCAGCATGAAGATTATCCTGCTGAGGTCTTTCCCCTATGTTGACATAGCTCTCAAAACCAATGTGATGGTGCTGCCTCCTAGTGGCTTTTGCTGAGAATAACATGCAAATTATCAAAGAATCAAAGGAATTCTGTAAGATACCAAACGATCCCTAATATTCACCTGAATGCTAAAAGGAAACCTAGAAAACATTTGGGATGAAAGGGGAAGTCCAGGAAAAAAAAGCCCAGGCAAAGTGATCAATATATTATATCTTTGGTTTAGTTTTTAAAATTTCTTATGTTTGTATGGTACAGCAATTCATCAAGTTCACTCTTTAAGCCACATCAATCTCATGAAGGTGATGTGTCAGAAAGAATACTGATGAAATGTGTCCAGTGTTTCCCTTTAAAATCTTTCCCAATCAAATTTCTTTCTGCTCCAAAGAGGAGAGTCTAGGTTGATTACAAGTAAGCTCAAACAGGAACAGCTACAGAGAGATGCTTTTGATTAAAACTGTCATATTTAAATAGATCTTGTAAGATCCCCCACCTTCCCACAAAAAAAATATCTATTACATAAGTGCTTGGAAGTTGAAGCCATGGTGCAACTGAGATAGAATGGCACATTACAGCACATCCAAATAATATTTGCAAACTATGCCCACATACGCTTCAGTGCTTGCAATTCTGTTTGGAACATGGAAGGCTGTGTTGTGTCAAAAGTCCAAGCTCCCTCATGAAAGGTAATTTCTTACCTATGTAGAGATCTAAACATGTGTGAGAGGTTAGCAGCCATGTGATACTCCTTCCTTACTACTATATTTACTATGCAGCCATGAGCATAATTTTTAGATTCATGTGAATGCAGTAAAATAAACTGTGCACCATGAGAACTTAGAGAGATAGTGTGGGTAAGTGGTGGTGTGCACCTAAAAGAAAGTAGTGTGTTCACTTTAATACAGTGAGCCCATGATTGTGGCACATTAAGATAAGAGCCCTCTGTAGCTTAGTACACACCCACCAAAATGTCATCTTTTAATGCACTTGCATAAGCAGGAGTAACCAGACTTGAGGATTCAATCAACTCTGCTTGGTTCAATTATTACAACCTTATCTAAAAACTATTATCCATGGTCTTGTAAAATCAAAAACCCAGCCACTGTAATGTACTTCATATCGGATTGGTCTCCTGGTGGAGTGGATGTCGAGATTATTTGTGTTCCTGCCTCTCCACCTTTCATCTCTTGTTTCTAGGCAGGTTTTCCTGACAGCAGCGCTGTAGTTTTAAAGCATCTAATCCAGTTATAGCTTTTAATCCTGTCACTTTAAGGTGGATGCTAAAATACCATTCATATGGCAATTAAGTTCTGCCTAAGTCACTGCTTCTCCTATTCCTGAGCAACGGTTGAACATAAAATAAAAAGGTGATCACAGTGAGAAACAATATTTGATTGACATTTTGCATAACCAGGCTATCATAACAACATCATTACATGTAATAAAAAGAGCAATGGAACTGATTTTTCCTTTTCTCTCTTGATCACTGAGATCCTAATTACTATATGGACCCAGACTGTATCTTATCTTACAGACTGCATAAGAAGCAGAAAAACTGGCCATGGCCAATTGCCTGAAGGTCTTTTTCTGCCTCTTGCTGGCTGTACTAGTGATGTCATGGAATTTTTAATTAACTTTTGAACAGTACAAGCAAAGATGTCAGTAACAGAATGTTGACAATGCATGTTCAGTTAAAAAAAAAAGGGGTAATTTAGGGATCATGAGCCAGGGACAGATATAGGGAAAAAATGTTGTTGGCAAGGAGATGGGGCAAAAGCAGAGAAATTATAAAGCAGGGTTTTTAAAAAAAAGCAAAAACAGGGGAGTCACAGAGGGAGGCAGCAAAAGGAAGGTTACAGGACAAGATTAAGATATCTGAGAACCAATGACAAGATGGAGGGATGAAAGAGGCAGAGGAACAGGAAACACATGGAGGGAAGAGCTTTTTTGAAACTGAGAGGTGGAAAAATAACACATCTAAGTCAGACATGGGGGCTGTTTGACCCTTCAGAGATTGTTGGACTGCACTCACCATCAGCCTTCACCCCTATGGCTGGGGCTGAGAAGAGCTACAGTCCAAAGCAAACCTAGAGGGACATGCATTTCCCACCTGATCAAAGAGGCAGAAATGGTTGTGAGATCTTGGTAAACAATAGAATTTTGAACAAACAATAGAATTTTGGAGGATAGAAAATCTCATCCAGGAAAACAGAAGCAATGAGGCTAGAGTGATGGTAAGTCTGAATTTTGCACATAATTAGTTAGGCCTAATCAGCCAAATCCTCAGCATTTTATATCATTTTTCTATGCAGGTACATCTTCACTAACACTTACATAGCTCAGTACTAACCACCATGTTTATCATATACATGTAAATGCTACCTCTCCCTGTGGATGTTAGCTCAAGAGTTTTAGCTTTCTTTTCCTAGATAAATGGTGATTTTAAAAATTGTTATATATAATAGGTAAATTTAAGGTGGAACAAATATTGTGAGAAGAAAATCTTGAGATGAATGCTTGTTGTGGGGTTATGAAATATCCAGCTTTTGTTTCAAGCTAAGACAAGTTAGATAAAATTCTCAAGGCACTGTATAGGCAAAGAATGAAAGACAGAGTCACACAGTGGTTGGGGTAGCAGACTGAGATTTTGTAGTTTCCACAGAACCATGAAATTGAATGGGTGCTCTTGGGACCCTCAATTTCTCTCAGCCTGACCTAACTTACAAGGTCGTTTTCAGAAGATAACAGAGGAAAGAGCACCAGTATGCTTATCTGAACTCACTAGAAGAAATAGGGGAGAAAAACGTAACATGTAAGTGTAGTGATGTACAACTACAACAGTGGAAAAGAGTCAATAATAAGACTTTTGTTCAGACCAATCATGCAAAAGCTTTTAGCTCTTATGAACAGAAGCTTGGCTTTATATGTTTAGAAAAGGCACCAAACAAACCAGGAAGCATAGGGCAAACAGTGAGATATAGTAAGAATTTACATGCTCCTTGTAAAAGTGTCAGTAGCACTTCACACAAAAATCTTTCTCTTTGATGCATTCCATGGAAAACTACGAGCAGCTCAACTAGCAATTCCATCAGCTAGCATGACTGAACACATGTTCTGATGCCCTTGCTTGGATACCCAATGTTCCAAATTTTAGAACTAGCAGCTGAATTTGAGCACCACACAGAAGCAAGAAGAATCCATGAGGGAAGAAATGGAAAGGTAAGTTCTTATTCTATTGATTGCTTACGTACCATTAGTGATTTGGGGAAGCAGCTGCACAAATGAGTTATCGTTAGAAATTACGCTGGTATCTATTCCCAAGCAGGGAATAGCATTCCATGTGGCAGAAGCCCTCCTTTTAACCACAATGTACTATGATCAATGTTACTTCATAATTACATTATATCAAGAGGAGACAACATGTGGTCCAGGACTCACATCCAGGTCCTCTGCTTGTCACCCACCCTTCTGCCATACTATATTCTATTGTGTGCTGCTGAAGTTTGTTAGGAAAAAAAAAGCCAATTTCAGGGTTTTTCTACTACCAAAGTGTACAGTGAGTATGCATGTTATTTTAAACTAGACCTGCACATTGAGAATCCTCCTAGAAGCCCAAGTCTGCTTTAAAACAAGGTGTTTGCTGACCACTCACCTTGATTTATTAAAAAGCAACCTGTATTAAAAAGTGGTGGAGAGGTTGCCACCGCATTGCTCATGTTTGATAGTGCCATAAAATCCCCCTGTGCAGTCACAGAAGTTTACCTCTCTCCATTTAAAGTCCACTTAGATTCTACTTAAAGACTTACTGCTGCCTCATCAAGGGGATATTCACGCAATTGGCAGCAGCTACTGCAGCAAAGGGGACCCAGCGTGCCACAAGGGTTGGGGCTCTCTACAGGGAGAAAAGAGAATGTGGTTAGAAGTGGGTCCAGGCCTTCATTTGGTACAAGGATGGGAACTGCGTGGCCCCCCAGATGTTGTTAGACTGCAAATTCCAGCTGCCCTAGCCAGCACAGCCAATGGTAAAGAATGCTGGTAGGTGCAATTCAGCAATATCTGGAGGTTGGCGCTTTGCCCACATTGATTTAGAATGGAAGAGAGAACGAGCACTAGGTAGCAATGTTGTGAATGCCAGAAGCAGTATGCTCCACATGCCAGAGTTATTTCATTGCTCTCAAATTCTTATAATAAATGCTCAAATGCTTGACTGCAATGCTGCCTGACAACTGAAGTCAAGGATGGATAGACGTACCCTGAAGCCAAAATAAGCAACTTATGTAAACAGAAGAACTTTCCTGTACCCAATTCTATAGCACCTGGAGCTGACAAATAAAGCAGACTATCACAGTTCTGTCACTGTTAAGATTCTGAAGGGAAATGCCAAATTCCTTGCCTTGTCTTTGGTACTGCTGCCCCCTTGTGGTTAGAAGAACTAGATTTTTACAACAGTACCTTGGTGTAAAGGTTGAGTCCCACAGCAGTTACCAGGGCAGTGCTGGTAGCAGTGAAATAAGCCACTCCAATTTGCCTGGAATCATCCAAAAAAGGATAAAAAATAGGCCCATCAATAGTCAGTTTCAGCTCAATTTCAACTGTGCAACAAAGATCTCACTCACATCACCAGTGTTCCCTTTTTGTGACAAATTTATCCACTTGCTTATACTGCCATGCATCGGCCTCTACTTTCTCAACATATCTAACCTGAAGATCAGTGGCTTCTGCCTAATATTCTAATGTTGTATTTTCAATACTGAGAAATATGCAAAGGGAAAATAACACTTGTAACTCTTCCAGCTGTAGCTCTATGATATAAGGCAGGGATGGAGAATGTGCAATCCTCCAACTGTTGTTGGATTGTAACTTTTGTCAGCCCTTAGGACACCCTATGATGGCTAGGACTGATGTGAGTTGCAGCCCAACATCATCATCACAATCGAACTCTGCTGACACCTGATCTAAGGAGATGGAAAACACAGAATGGCCTTGAAGTGACAGCTAACTGTTGTAGAGTGAGCATCAAATCACCTATGAATAGCCACTTTTTCACTTCATCCAGGTTTGTGATCCTGCTCACCAATGCCACCCACCTGCTTACAAAAACAAATTCCTGAATGTCATGGACAGGGACAACAAGATGGTAAAGACTTGTTAGTGGTAAGGACATCCATCTGGATTCTGTCTCTCTACATTACTGCATGCTCTGTTTCTAGTAGGCAGTTTCAGAAGTCTTATGCATTCCACAGACTGCACACTGCAGCTGATAGATACACTGAAGTCTGTCCACACCCTCCAAGGGCATTTATTGCAGTTGATCTGAACTACTCCAGACGACGGAGCACTAGTGAGTTCAATCTGTGCAGCTAAGCTGATACACTAGGTTGCAAAAGACAGCACTGTTAGGTAACCTGGGATGGATACTCACTTGAGAGAGATGGGATTGGCAGCATTCCGGTTGGTGTAGTTCACAATGGCATTGAAAGACTGATTTACCCACTGCCAGAAAACTACAGCTGGGACGGTCCTGAAGGGAAGGACAAATGAAGGGAGAAAAGATCCAGATACCAGAATAAGTATTTGTATCCATTCAAACTGCCTCCCATGGTACAGCTGGCATTATTCCCTTTTGAGGCCAGAATATTCAATTTCGTGAGACACCAATAGCTTTCTTTTTAAATAATCTTTTCATTATATACTGGATCAGGCCAAAGTCCTATCTAATCCAACATTCTGTTCTTGCTGGTCAACCAACTGTCTATGGAAAACTCCCTAACATGACATGAGGGCAAGTAAACCTCCTACAGTATATTCCCCAGCAATTGAAATCAGAGGCAGTGTATCCTTGATATAGGAGCTGATACACAGCCATCATGACTGGTAGCCACTGACAACCCTAACTTCCATGAATTTATCTAATCCCCTTTTAAAGCTGCCCAAGTTGGCAGTACTATTTTTGTAGCAGTGAATTCCACAATTTAACTATGCACTGAATAAAGAAATATTTTTCCCCAATTTGTCCTGAAATCTCCTACCATTCAGAAGTACCTAGTAAGCTGGATTCCAGTTTTAGTAGAGAGGTAGAAAAGCTTTATGCACTCATTATACACTGTATCTATTTTCATTTAAAAATAAAAAAGGATTTCCAGTCACTGTGGCTACAAAAATAGTCAAAACCTTGGGGAAGTTAAGGAAGAAAGATAACCGCCTTGCTGCCCTCAACAGTTCCTTTCTCTTCCTTCATAAAGGAAAAAAAACCCCACAAGATACAATTTAAAATATATATATTAATTTGTATAAGATATAGGTCACACAAATCGAAGCACCATACTGTAGAGTTTTGCTTTTTGTCTTAAGAGCACAGACAGAGCACAGATCTCATTCTGTAAAACTCAGATCTGTCTACCTGATTAAGGCATAACATTTGCTTGTTTTCAAATGCTGCCAGAAGTCTCCCTTGATTACCATCAGTTCCTACTTTTTGTTCCAAAATAGCAGATGCACACATTGCTCAAGATTAATTGCCTAAGGAGCATTTCTGTGTTAACACACTAGGCACCTCAAACCCTTCAAGAGCAATCAGTCTACTTTACAGACAAATCTAGCTCAAGGAATAAAATTGGAGAAACCAGGAATACTGTGATGCAGCCTTCTTCAATCTGGCATCCTCCAGAAGTGCTAGACAGCAGCCACCACCATGCTTAGCCATGAAGACTGAGGATAATGGAAACTGTAGTCCACACATCTGCAGTATGTCAGGTTGGGGAAGGTTAATGTAGTCTAAGCGTAACAAGAACAGTTGACAAAACTAGGCTCAGTTCACAGACGCTTGAGAGGGAGAAGCATCCAGTACTGGGTGTTTCACAAAGAAATTAACTTCATGAAAACAAAATTAAGGGAGCTAGGGGAGAGGGAAAAAAGCGTGCACTGAAGCCAAGTAAATACCAGGCCCTTCCCACCTGTAAAACTGCAACATGCAGCCAGTGATAGCCATTCCTCCAGGGACCTGAAATGACATTCTCCCAATTAAATTCATCTTTTCCCCTGAATCAGGGTGGAAAGCTGAGTCATAAAGCTTCTTGGCATAGAAAAGCTGCTCCTTGCTGGTTCCTGGGGGCACTGTGCCTGCCCTGTTGGCATAAGAAAGTAACTGTTATTCTATCTCCATCTTTCCAATAGCCCAGGCCTAGCAAATGAACAGTATTCCCACCTTGTAAGTTATACAATGGAGAATAAGAAAAAACTCTTTAGAAGCAACCATGCTTTCAGACTAACAGCACCCAAAGCCTTTGTACTAGAGTAGGTAACAGCCAGCCCATAGTGATCACCCCCAGACAATTTTTGCAGCTCCTCCAGGGGACTGGGATGATGTCAAAATGCATTTTTAAATCTTCTCCATGGTAACACAAAAGGTTGCTAATACAACCACCAATATATTTAAAAAAGTTTTTCCTGTTTTAAAACACATTCCACCTCCATCCTGGGGCTGCCACACTTGCCTTCAATGTCACTGTAAGAAAGCAGGTGGCAATCTCACCAGGAAACCTGTGAGAAATTCTGTTATTATCTCACAGGTTTCTATGGTGGGAAAAGACACTGCCACCCTCTCGTACCACAGAGCTGGCTATATAAAGGACAATATGTCTGAGAAGAGGGCAGCATTAAAACTCCTTCACACCTCAGCAGCATCACTGCAATGCAGGCAGTGTTCTAGTGTCACTCTCTTCCGAGGGGTATACTCAGTAGAACTGGGATGAGAGAGGCTTAAGTCCCCCTTCCCATGGGATCTGTAGCCTATGGAGCATCTGAGAATGAGAGAGAAATCCCAGAAGACAATTCAAGGGCCTGTCTGTTGGCTACCTGCAGCTCTCCACCAATGCCTTTGCTGAATCCAGCTCATGTTCTGACACCAGTAGCGTCCTTGGATCTGTGATGTTGAAAAAGTGCTTTATGCGTCCTATAAACGTGTTCTGGTCCCAGCGAGGGGCATCAATATTAAATGTGGTAAATGTGGTGACACTGTCCATCATTTCACTACAGCGTAGAGAAGGCAAAAGAACAATTCAAAGGTCAGTAGGATAGCTCTGTCATTAAGGTTGCCATATGCCCATCTGGAGGTGGGGGACTGACTCCTTTAAAAGAGGCATCTACTGTAAATCTTACCTGGATGACTTATAAGTCCTAACACCCACCTTCTTTCCTCACTTCATGTGGAGAAAAGAAGAGTTCTGCTTGCTGTACCAAACAGAGCAAGAGAAAATGCAGCTGTTGCATGCTGTCTTTTTTTTTAAGCAGGCACCATCTTGATTTGGAGAGTCTGAGCATTTTTTGCAGTACAAATATAAATCTTTGCAAATGCTGTAAGCCGTTGTGCTCAGCTAAAACTGGCTGCAATTGCAGGTCTCCCCAAGACTAACACACAGAAGATAAAGTTTACTGGCAGGACATCAACACAATGCATGATCTACTGCAGAAGAAAACATCACAGGCTTTTAGCTGATCGGTTCCAGCAACGAATTCTACCATCCCAGGTCAACAATTTGTATACCATGGCTGGATAATGGGTCCCCTGGGCTGGGGTGGAATTGGAAGAACTGTCAGGCTAAAGCATAAACTATCAAGTAGAGCCTACTGAACACAAAACAACCCTTCTTAGGTCACTACACAGCTGTTCACATTTGGCTACAGTGCTGATAAGAATTCTTGAACCCAGCTACCTAGTGATGGAGGCCACACCTACTATACCAATTAAGAACAGTCTTATTTTCAGTGAGCACCGACTGCTCATTTCCTGAATCCAAACCAGTATGTGGGATGATACAGGTGAGCTGTGACATAAGCCAATAGCATGGATGGGCTGCATTTTATTTATCTCAATTCTGTACTTAAATTTTGTTCTTACGCTATATCTGCAGCATTTGGGATTGTACAAGCAGGACGAGAGTTGTTAGATTTGTTAGTATTATAATCAAGGGCTGTCTTAAGGCGTATAGTTAATCAAGCTAACGAAATGGATAGATTGTGAAATCTAGGAAGCGTTTGTATTATGAATTATACACATTGAATGTTTTATGTTGTTCCTAAGTTATGTTTGTAATTTGTTGGTTAAAACTTGATCTATGTATTTGTATAGTATAGTATTTACAGTATGTACATAGTATAGTATTTGTATAGTATAGGATGTATATTTTGGTGTGTATGTTTTGTTCTTTATTCTTTTGTTTTAAAGATAACGTTGATTTTGTCTATGTTCGTAATTTCTTTTTAATAAAAACATTTTATAAAAACACACACACACACACACAGGTATCTAGCCAGAAATTAGAAGGGACTTGTTGATGAATTAATTATCAATTCACTCATTTATTCTAGCGATTTCACCTATCTAGATTCCCCAGTAAACGCTGAAATTAAAATAGGCTTTAGTGAATCAGGTTGTTAGAATTTATTTGGGTTCTGTCTCACATTCAGCAAAACAGGAAGGCCTGTCCTCTCAGGAGAAATATTAGAACTGGATGAAATCTGTGTAATTTCTTTGCAAAGACAGGGGCAGAAGGAAGAAACTTTTCATCTCACATACCTAGGTTTGCAGAACAAAAGAACAGCAAAGTTTGAGAAAGAAGAAAAAAGTGAGTCTTGAAATGTAATGGGGTTGAGGAGTGATTTGTTTGCTTAGCAGAGGGTCGGTTGCCCCTAAACTGTCTCCCACTTCAAATAGTCTAGACAGCCTTGTAATTTTTCCCAGCTTTGTCCACCTGGGTCCTCCATGGAGCAACAGGAGATGCCTAGAGGAAAGGTCACAGTAGTCTATTGGAGTTCTGGCTCTCTCACCAGGAGCCCCACCGCACAGTCTGCTGGGTTTGAATGTGTGTATTTAAAGGCGAGTTGCAAAGACAGCATAGGGATTCTGTTGGTGTACTGTCCACCCTGCAGCTCAGCAATCTTGCCTCCTCAGCTAGCTGAGCCGGTCTCAACGTGGTTTCAGAATTCCCTTAGTTAGTTGTGCTGAGGGACTTCAACATCCATGCAGAGACCTCCCTGTCAGGAACACCTCAGGACTTCATGTCCTCCCTGACATCCATGGATCTGTCCCAAGTAGTATCTGGTGCCACCCATGCTGCAGGACACACTCTGGACCTAGTTTTCCATGCAAAGCAGGATTGTGATCTGGGTGTGGAGCAGCTTTCTATAGTTCTGTTGTCATGGTCAGATCACTACCTAGTGAGGTTTAGGCTCACTGGAACTCTGAGCCTCTGCAGGGGTAGGGGACCAGTTAGGATGGTCTGTCCCAAGAGGCTTATGAATCTCAATAAATTTCTGATGGCTCTTGAAGTTTTCTGTTGCCTTGGTAGGTGATCCTATTGAAGCCTTGGCTGATCTCTAAAACAGGGAAATGGCCAGGGCAATGGACACAATTGCTCTTAAGCATCTCCTCCCACAGAGCTGAGCCAAGTGAGCACCCTGGCTCACTAGGGAACTGTCAGTGATGAAATGAGTAGAACGGAAATCAGATTATGGCAGAAGACTCAGAGCGAGTCTGACCAAATACAGGCTATGCTGTGGCAGTGGTGGTAGCAAAAAAAAAATTAACTGCCACCATTGCATCTGCACAGTGTCACCCTGTAGAGCTGTCTTGAGTGGTCAAGGGTCTACATTCCACCCCACAAGAGCAGTTCGTAAAGAATTCTCAGCGCATTTTGTCGATGTTGTAGCGATATAGGTCCAGTGGAAGTAACCTTGGCCCCTGCTTGTCCTACATTTTTGGACATTATTCAATCTGTGCAACCTGAGGACATGGACAGGATCCTGGGCAAGTGAGAGTCACATGTGCATACTGGACCAATGCCCTTCCTGAATGTTGAAAGCAGTCCAAAGGGAACTGGCAGATTGGATAACAGGAGTAGCAAACACCTTGCTATAGCAAGGCTTCTATCTTGTCTAAAGAGGCTGTGGTGAGGCCATTACTGAAAAAATCCTCCCTGGACCCCACCATGCTGGAAAACTATTGGGCAGTCTCTCATATCCCTTTTTTGGGCAAGGTATTGGAGCATGTGTGGTATAGTGATTTGAGCACTGGACTACAACTCTGGAGACCAGGGTTCAAATCCCTGCCAGCAGTGGAATCCCACTGGGTGACATAAGGCAAGTCACACTCTCTCAGCCTCAGAGGAAGACAAAGACAAACCCATTCTGAACAAATCCTGCCAAGAAAATGCCGTGATAGATTTGCCTTTAACAACAACTGTAGCATGTGGTGGCCTCCTAGCTCCAGGGGTTCTGATAATCTAGATCCATTTTAATCTGTCTTCAGGCCTGGCTATGGAACAGAGACAACTTTGGTCACCTTGGTAGATGGCCTAAACAGGGAACTGGACAGGGGGAGTGTGTCCCTGTTGATTCTGATGGAGCACTTAAATGAATTGCAATATCATCAACCATGGTATTCTTTGGATTCACTTTTCTGAGATGGGACTCAGGGGCACTGGTTTATAGTGGCTCCAGTTCTTCTTGGAGGGGCAGACTCAGAAGGTTGTGCTGGGTGATGCCTATTTGACATCCTGGTAACTATCCTCTTGGAGCTTGGTTCTGTTCCCAATGCTGTTTTAATATTTATATGAAGCCACTGGGAAAGGTCATTTGAAGTTTTGGGGTTCAGTGTCATCAGTACACTGATGACACACAACTCCATCTCTCCATTCCAACTGATTCCAAGGAAGCTGTTCCTGTAGTAAACCAGTGTCTCCTGTCAGTAATGGACTGGATGAGGGTGATCAAAAGGAAACTTAATCCAGACAAGACAGAGATCAGTCAGAAGGCATATGAAGGAATAGGGATTCGGCCTGAGCTGAATGGGGTTACACTCTGCTGAAATCTCAGGTTCACAGCTTGGGTGTACTCCTGGGCACACAGATCTGGGCCTGGATGCCCAGGTTTCAGCTGTGGTGAGGAGTCCATATACATAGTTAAAACCAGTGCACCAGTTGTGCTTGTTCCTGGCTAAGCCAGATCTGACTACTGTGACATAAGCCTTGACTACATTCTGTTTGGACTACTATAGCATGTTCTGTGTGGGGCTGCCTTTTGAACTTCATTAGGTCCAAAACGTTATAGCCAAACTATTGATAGGCATCATGTAACTGCCCTGTTGAAACAACTCCAATGGCTACTGGTCCTTTTCTGGGCAGAATTCAAAGTGCTATTTTTGATCTTTAAAGCCCTACACAGCTTGGTCCAGACTACCTGAAAACCTGTTTCTCGCCATACAAGCCAATGCAAGCTTTAAGATCTGCAGGGGAATGCTTTCTCTCAGCCTTAACACCTTTGCAGGCATGTTTGGTAAAGACTGAGGAGAGAGCCTTCTCCACAGCTGCTCCCAGACTATGGAGCTCCCTTCTGCAGGAGGTTGTTCCCCACCCTGCTCTTTACATTGGCAGGTGAAGACGTTTTTTATTCAGGCAGGCCTGCAAATTTTAATTATGGAACAGTAGTGTGTGTGTATAAAATGGTCTGCTGTAGTTTTAATCTTTAACTGGAAATCTGTTTTAAATCTTGTAGTGTTTTTAACTTTTTGATCATGCTTTTTAAAATAATATTGTTCAATTTTCAACTTTTGTTACCTAAAGTTTTAGCCTAATCTTTTTCAAATTATTGTAAGCCATCTCAACTCCCACCTTGGGAGAAAGATGGGATATCATTTCAATAAATAAATAAAATAAAGAAGACCAAGGCCCTCAAGCACCCAGGGCCCTTAAAGAATGCCCCTTGTATGGAAAGAAAGTGTTTCAAGTCTTTCTGGGAGGGGGGGTGCATTATGATTTCCCTTTATCGATTATGGTCTGGACTGGTTTCTATTGTGTAATACACAAGTATTATACAATGTGATTTGGTCTGAGTTGCAATTAACTACTTTGCATTCTTTACTGTATTACCCACAAATTGTTAGGCTCTTGCCTAGTTAAGTGAAAGGTTTTCCTCAACCTTCTGCCCCATCCAGAATTTATTTTTCTTTTGGCTTCTCTCTTTCTCCCCGCATTTCGTCCCATTCTGCTTTTTACAAATATCCTTCGCCTCTTCCTTCTTCTTATCCATATCCTTTTAATTATACATTTCAGGTAAGCTGGGAGAAAGAGAATAGTGGGCTTGCTAGATACCTGATCACTAAAATGGCAGATGGTACAGAATGTATTTTGGACCCCTGTCTCTTGCACGCAAAACCTGCACTCTACCACTGCTCTATGCAGACCACACTTCTTGACTGGAGGTATGAAGGTAGAAGGGATGAAATGATTCAGTTGTGCAGAAAAAAAATGTTCTGTATATGCTCAGACACTCCCCAAAATTTTGTATTACAAATACTCCACCCTTGATTCACTGACCAGTCTTTGTACCTATTCATTACTATACTTGTGTTGGATCCGTGCCCTCTAAATGAAATAAATTACTTTTATTGAAGAGTGAGTGGGGGTGTGCATGTGGGTGGGGTGGAAAGAAAAGAGAGATACAGAAGACTGACACACTGTTTGATGAGGTTATAAGATGAAATGGGACAGCCCTTCCCAACCTGAGGGTTCCCAGACGTGCTGGACTTCCACCGTTCTGAGGCAACAATCATATTACAGGCTTTCTCGTCCATCTAGGTTAGAGGAAAGCAATTTTAAAAAAGAAGAAATAACCCCTTTGAAGGAACCAGTAACAGAATGTGCTTCTCTAAAATTAATAGTAGTAACCTCTGCACTACTCTCATTAAATCCCATGATATCACCCCACACTAACATTTCAAACAGCAAGTAAATTAATGAAACTCAGTAAATTAAATGAATTAAATTTTTAGTGCTTATGCCAGGAAACTGATTTGTCAGTTTCTAACATTATCAAATTAATTATCCAATCGAATATTCTAAGTTCTGAATCTAATACAGATAAAACTCAGAGTGCACATTTTCCACAGGGATCAGATTTGTTTAATGAGTAGCTGTTTGTTTTCTGAATGCACACAATCCTAGGACAAGGGAAAGAAGACCAATGAAGCCAAAGACATCTTGCTAGACATATGAGTCACAATATTCATTATTAAGATAGCACTAAAACAATTCTGAAATACTAACTTTCTGTCAAGTGGACTTGCAGTCATACTTTATATACCAGAAATTGGGAATACTGGTACATGCAGAAACAGAATATTCAAGAGAGTGCTTGAAAAAAATGAAACTACAGTCAGTCCATCACATTTCCTGGGGTTGGGGCCACAGGACCCCTGCAAAAGTGGAAAAACCACAAATATCAAAGTAAGTGTGTTGCAGGGAAAGGGAGCCAAGGCATGGTGAGGAAAGTAGGCAGCAAGGATCCAAACCAGGACAGGGAAAGGAGAGGGAAAAGAGGTAGGTCGGCATGGTGGTCCTATACTTCTTCTCTCTTGCCTGTCTCCTTCTTTGGTTGTGGGGGAGCACTGGGAGAGGGTTTGTGGTGCTGAGAAATCAGGGTGCAGTGTGTCCTTAGCTGGCCAGGCAGTGGCTGGTGGAAGAGAAAGAGGACCAGAGGTGGGTTTTTAAAGGGCTGTGCAGCTTGAACAGAACTGCCAAGAGGGGAGGTTCCCCTGGAAAAGAGGCACTTGAGGTAGAGGGGCAGAGGTCAGAGAAACTAGCAAATAATCAAATCCAAGAATGTTAAATCTGTGAATATGGAGGGCCAATTGTATTCAATTTGGCATGGCTAAGCCCTCAAAAAGACCTTTATAGATGCAGGATGCTTTACAGGCTGGCAGGTAGAATTTTTAAAAAATAGTACTGTGGTTTCTGAGTTACAGACTTGCTTTAGAGTTTAATCCTAGTGGCAGTGAAAAGGTATGATATAAAATCAAGGTTATTTTAAGGGAGCAGTTCTTTGAAACTGGGTAACATGGGAAGCCATCTGAGAAAAAATCCTGATCGGCTGAGAAGCCTGGACGCTCTACAGTCACCAATAATGGTCTTGGGCAATGCTACTAAGAAACCACTGAAAAAATAAAGTCAGGAATTCTATGTGAATCCCACTCTACAAAGACCTACCACCAATTTATACAGCTTGTTTGTTCTCACTATGGACTTTGCCATGAACTGAGTCATGCGGTCTAGTCTGTTCAGGAAAAATACTCTGCATGGGGGAAGGGGGATTTTTAATTCCCTGTTGCCCCCACATTATCAACTTGGCATAGCTGGAATCTGCAATGGACTCTCTGTTAAGACAATTGCTACGTATACCAAAGAAGCATCCTCACTGTTAAAGCATAAACAGCAGCACTACTTAGAATCAGCATTATGAAAGGATAATCAATAACTAACAGCCAGGCAAACAGTCTCCCATTCATCAATCTCCCTAGCAGGCATTTGCTAATGAATAACTGTGTTTCTGGGAAACTTCGGACCAAGCACTGGGGAAAAGAATCCTTTATACCTCTGATCAGTGCTAAAAGTGGGGGATTTCCTCGCATGTGCAGAGCGATGCTAGTAACACTAAACAATTTGGAGCTCGTTATCGGACCCATTAATCCTCCTTTCATTCACTTTCTATCACATTAACAGCTTTAGTGCTAGTTATATATGGTGGTTCTATAGTTAAATGTTTTTGCATCTTTGGAATATGAAACATTTTTGAAGATGACATGCTGATGAAATTTTGTTTTGCCACTACTGGAGGTGGTTGTGGTGGTGGTATTTCTATGGATCATTGTTTTCCGAATAAGGATGAACTGGAGTGATGTTATATGGCATCATGCAAAGGCAGAGATGGAGTTTAAAACAGAAAACATTCACAGTTCTATAGATGGGGCTGCAGTAAGGATTTTCTTTACTTAGCTCTGGAAACAACCCACTTGATTTTTTTTCCTAATAGAGATAAAGATAAATAATCATTCCAAGAATATAAACTTCTGTTTACATAGGAGGTACCACAGTGGCACTTTTTTGTGTGGAAGATGTAGAATCCCATGAAAAGTTTGAAGCTAGTGTGGGACAAGCTCGTCACACAATAACTCTTGAAAATAAATGATCTCTTTTACCAGACCAGTTTTTATTGATGGAATTGCACAAAGATATTTGAGAGGTAAAAAGTTCTTCTTGAGACAAAAGTTTTCAGAACAAAACACAGACCAAGGGAGAAACAATAATATAGCAGGTAGGTCAATCAACATATTAAAGTAGTGCAGTAAAAATGGAAACCACAGCAGAAATTAACTGTCAGTTAACTCATTGTCCACTGAAAGTTTACACTGCTTAGCTATACAAGGCAGAATTAGTTAAAAGTAATGGCTTGTAGCTTGATATTCGCTATAACAAGGAGGAAGGGAGTTGTCTCCTTTGTTCAAGTTTTACAACACTTGTTCCCCAACTGCTCCTGGACTACAACTTAGAGGATCCCTGATAACTGGATATGTTGCCTGTGGCTTATGGGAGTTGATGTCTGATGACTACTGTTTTACAGAAAATTTTCACATCCCTAGCTAAAGCTTATCTCGGTTATCTTGTGATTTTGAAAGATGCTGCTATCTGGCATGCCAAAAATATTACCTATATCCTGAAATTACCACAGAATATTTGTGAGAGAATTTGTGATAATGCAATCATGGCAAAATTATGATGCAATATTATATCTACTCTGAAGTAAGCCCCACTAATTTAAATGGGACTTATCCTGGACAGGATATAGGATTGCAGCCTCAGGTGACAGAACAATCTAAGAAGCACAACAGGTAGCCTTCCTGGGCTTAAACTGTAACTCCCACAAATCAAAGCCAGGATAGTCAATGGAGAAGGAAGATGGAGTTGCAGTCCAGCAACATCTGGATGGTAACACCATTCCCACCTGTATTATAACTTACTCAGTAATTAATATATTTCTCATTCAGAGGCTTCATAATAGAAAAGTTTGTTGTTGTTGCGTGCCTTCAAGTCATTTCTGACTTACAGTGATCCTAAAATGAACCTATCACAGGGTTTTCTTGGCAAGATTTGTTCAGAGGAGCTTTGCCATTGCCTTCCTCTGAGGCTGAGAGAGTGTGATGTGCCCAAAGTCACCCAGTAGGTTTCCATGGCTGACCCAACCATAAAATAAAGCTTAAGGTAGGAAGCAATTATAGGTCAAAGGTTTATTTAATTTTACAAGTACATTATCTACCTTCCCACTAAATTAAATTAATGAAGAAGCTGGAGTCAAAAGATGATTTTGATCTTTTACTGATCGAAGAGAATAATTTCTGAAGCATATCACAGAGAAATGGACAGTAAACTAAGCAGGGTGCCACAAAAGAGTTTGTGGCTCAGTTCATAGCTCTCTTCTTGAAATATATGAGAATAATAATGCACTGGCCTCACAGAGTTCTTTTGAGAATGACTGTATAGTACAGTGAAAAATAAGGTCCTTTTTCCTACCTTAGTTCAGCATCTAAACTCAGGGTCCTTCAGCACAGCATGCCCCCACCCCCTGCACAAATGGCACAGGTGAAACAGGGTGAGAAATTGTTGGTTTCCTTTAAAAAGCGATGGCACTATAAATTCAAGAACACTGAGGCATGCACTGCAATAATTTCTGATTATTAGGTATATAGGCTGGGACTTAACAGGCCAAAACACATGGAAGAACAAATGTGGCCTCTTGCTTCAGGAAGGCATCTGTGAGCCAAAATTCATTTCACTATTAAGAAGCAGAAAACTCTGTCACCCTGTCTCACTTAACATTCTCCTATAATAGTTACATCACAGTTCCTTTGCTATCATCTGATCAGAGGGGACAGGAAGGAGGGAAGAACAAAAACTGAAAGACATCCAAGATTTTTTTTCAAAAACATCTTCATCAAGATGTGTACTCACAGCTTAAGTCAAGTCATCTTGCTCAGCAAGCATATGGATTACCCTTGTGGTTACAGAATAATTAGATCTCTAAAGAGATGGTGGAGGCAAAACAGAATTAAGGACATATAACCATGCATTGCCCTTGACCTCTAAATGAATATTCAACTTCTTCTGTTAATGGAGGGCATCGTCTGTCTCCTGAAATAAGCAGAAGTATACTTAAGGGGACTTTACCTGTAACTATCAGTGGGTAGACAGGGGCAGTGTGGGACTAGACACTAACTAACATCAAAGAAGTAGCTTTTTTTCTTTTTTATACTTTTTAAAAATAATTTTTAAATTAATGCTTACTTTGGAAAATTGATTGGAAGAGAGGATCTCTGGGAAAAGAAAAGAGGTATCGTAATCTATTGCAGGCAAACATATAGATATATAAATGCTAGCCCTAATTTTGCAAAGGAGATTCAGGAACACTGTTCTCAGGAAGAGCAGTAGGAAAAGAAGCTCTCAGCTTGCATCACGAGCTCCAGTATTTGCCACATGTGATGCTAAACATACTGTATCCCTCTCCAGATGTAAGCTTTCCCATTAGTCAGGAGAAATGCCGCCAGCAAGAATCAGTTTACCATTTGTTGCAAGGTACACTGGATTTACCAAAGAAAAACATCAACAGAGTGTTAGAATATCCTACACTAATATCAGCCTAAAGCACTACAAAATATAAGCCTTGATATGGATGAACAGAACAGAAACAGATGCAAGGAACAGAAAAAAGTCTGAGGACTTTAGCCTAGCGTGAGCTCGTGGACTAAAGTCTCACTAAAGTTTTGAACCATCAACTCAGCCCTATTTTCAAGCATCACTTTTGGCCGGGGTCTTCCTACTCCCCCAATGAAGAGGACCACACTATGCCATAGTTGCCAAGAATTCTTTGCAAACCATTACCAGAGCGATAGCATTCGGGACAAATGAAAAAAAAATCTGTACAGGGAATTCTGTACAGGGTACAGAATTGGCACCTTGGGATAAGGAGGTTGCATTTTCAATTTAGAAAGCACCCTGCAACCACCACAGCTAGGAAAAAAAGACAGCATTTGAGTACCTAGACAGTACCTGGTAAATTCTCAAGTCAGAAATGAGCTGTGGTTCAACAGGAATTTTATATGTAGAAGGATGATTCCTCAGGTCTCTGGAATTACTGATTATGGTGAGGAACAAAATGATTTAAGATACCTGAAAATGCACACAAAGAGCAACAAGTCACTACTTTTGATAATGGTTGTTATACAACAATCCTTTCTGAACACCTTTTAAAAAGGGCACTTGTATACCAAATTCAACTGCTAAGCCCACTGGGGAGCTGCACTTACTTCTTTTTCATAGACATACAATCTTTCTCAAAAAGGTTAAGCTCAGGAGAAACTAAATCATATCTTGGAAATAATATCATCCAAACAGAATTACTTATAACACATTAATTTTCGTGATAGTGAGAAGACAATGATGCTACTGGAAGGTGGGGAGAATAACATACTAATAACATTGTTTATTTTTTTTAGGTATAGACCCAGTGCTTCAAAAACATTCTGACAGATCATTTTGAAGAACTTGGGGACATTTTTTGCTTGTAAGTAAAGTAAAATAAAGTAACACATCAACAATGTGAACAATGAGTAATTTTTTTTAAAAAAAAAGGTAATGCTAACACAAATGCAACTTAAGTCACTACCAACTACTCCCACCCTGTATGAAGGAGGGTCCCCAGTACGGGAAAAAGTTACAGATAAATATTTAACTGCATAAGCATGCCAGGCACCTCGGAATTTTTTTCCACTCCAATGTTTCTTTGAATCACTACTAGATTCATTGCTAAAGATGTGTGTAATTTAAGGGAAAGAAACAGGTATCCTTTCAGATACTGTTGGACTGTGAGTCCCAGCGGTCCTCACCGATGCAAGGTAGGGCGTGTGTGTTGCAGTCTAACAGCCTCTGAAGAACCACACTTTGGCCACCCCCTGGTGTAAACAGAGGACTAGAGTCAGTGAGGAGTGGACCATGCAGATTTTACCCTGTGGTTGTCACAACTGCCCTTGTATTTGAACTTGCACCTGTACTAAAACGCAACATCCAAGTCAGTCTTCTTTGAAATCGTCATGAAGTCAATTTTACACATGCAGTTCTGATCAATTTTATTTGTTCGGTCTTTGCATAAACCACCTTCGATATCCACTAGCTTGGTTTATATGTATACAACGTAAACACTAGGTTGGAAGAACAAAGGAGCACTAAATACAGAATGAAGTATTATGTCAAGGCTTTTTAAATAAATACATCCTCAATGCTCTACATTTCATTACATTTCAGTTCTCTGCAACTGATGGTTTATCCCGCTGCCTGTGTGCTGTTTCCTTGATATATAAGGATAATTGCTCTATGATTTCTACAATATTTTCCAGAACCATCTCTGGAGACTGACCATCAAAAGCCCTAGATGAAACTGGCCAGAGTAAACGGGCCACTAGGGTGATTTAGACTAGCAACTCTTATTTGTTCATCTAACATGCTCCTGCTGAGGAGCTCCCCCTTCTTCCATCACACTAGTATACAATATAGTGTATTGCTCCAGAAGTCTGCAGTACGCCCACGGAATGACCTGCAGCTGTAGAGATACCACCATCAATAGGAGTTGAACATGGGCATTCTGAGGGTGGACCTGCATCAAAACCTACCTCATTTGGCTGACATGGCCCCCACCATGTTTTCCTGCCACCAGAAAATAAAGTGACAGATCCCCTCCACTAAATGGAAAAACACCCGCCCTACCACCACCTCTTATCATGGCCAGAACAAGGTGGTGAACTGTCCGCTATAAAAGTCTTCCCTATCACTTCCACAAACATTGACAATTGTTCTCCTCATCTAGTAGCTGTGATGTGGCTATTTCACACTAACCAGCTTCTCATACCTTGTAGGGAAAAAATTGGCCTAGTCCTTGCAAAAGGAAGGTTCTGCCTCACCAATCTTTTTAGAATTCTTTGAGGAAGTTGACACGCACACAGGCAAGGCTGATTTGGTAAATGCTTGGATTGGGGCTTCTAGGAAAACATCGCGATAATGGAATGATAGGTCCTTTTACAGATGAGCAACTGTACAATAAAACAAAAAGACAATAGTTTTTACAGAAGAAACAGCACTGATTTTTTTCAACAACCTAAACTGTCGTTCAGAACCAGCCCTATTTTTAATACCCACATCAATTTCCTGAAGTTCTTTGTTTAAAAGGCCCAGAATTTTTATTAACAGATTTTATACTGAATACATAGCTGAAATCAGTGGTGGACAAATAAATTTGTTATTGTACCTTCAAGTCAATGCTGACTTCATTACAGGTTGTTCTTGGCAAGATTGATTCAAATGAGGTTTGCTACTATCCTCCTTTTGGGATTTTATTTATATAATTTATATCCCATCTTTCTCCCAATAGAGGATCCAAGGTGGATTACTACATTTTAAAAGCAGAATACAATTTAAAAACTTATCACAAAAATTAGAAGACAATTAAATTAAATTTCTATTTTAAAAAACACAAGTCAAAAACAGCATTAAAAACAAGTTAAAATAGCATTAAAAACTACTTAAAAACATAATAAAAACATCAGACATCTCCATTAAAAGCTTTATCTACAGCATACACTAAAACCCAAAAACTTCCTTAAATAAAAAATTCTTCACCTGCCAATATAAAGACAGCAGGGAGGGGTCCAACTGGACCTCCTTGGGAAAGTGGTTCTCTAACTTGTGAGCAGCTACTGAGAAGGCTCTGTTTCATGTCCCACTGACCAGATGCATCTGGGATGGTAGTGGGACTGAGAGAAAGCCTTTCTTGCAGATCTTAGAGCCAGCACTTTCAATTCTGCCTGGACACGGATCAGCAGTCAGTGTAATTGTTTTAGCAAGGGGGTTATATGATTCTGATTACTTGCCCCAGTCAGCAATCTGGTCACAGCATTTTGAACCCACTGGAGTTTCTAAACAGTTTCCAAAGGCAGCCCCACATACAGTGTTACAGTTATCCAAATGGGATGTAAGCAAAGCATGTGCGAGTATGGCTTGCCCGAGATCACCAGGTGGTTTTCCATAGCTTAGCAGGGATTCTGGTCTAACACTCACTCAAATCACTACACCACTGTTGGAATGAAACTGACACCAAATTACTCTGAAGGTACAATCCAAGATAACAACAAAAGGGCTGTCAAAACATATCTTCAAAACATATATTTGAAGAAAATGGTTGATAACTTCAAGATGCCGTACGGTGCCCACACACAGGCAGTGTTTCAAAAGTCTGTTAGCACCCAGAAAAGATAACTCGGAATCACAAAGGAATTCTAACTGAAAATATACAGAAAAATAAGTCTATATATTGAGGGAAGTTGGGAAAGAAGAATTCAGCAGCAGAACACCGCCTATAATCAGAGCCTTGCTGGTTCCCTTTGGTTAGGGCATGACGCAGAAAAGCTTTTCCCACTTTTTTCTCCACTGAACTAGAGCATGGTTGGTCCAACGACACTGGATGGCAGTATATGAAGAACAGGGAATTGCATAATTTCACTCTATACAAAAGTAGCATAAGTAATCTCAAGGCATGTAATACAGCAACCTTGCTGAGGCTCAGCTATGCAAATTTGGTCTTGCCTAGATAGAACTATCAGAAAAGACAATAACATTTGGTAAAATTGAAGGCAGTAGGGAAAGAGGGAGATTGCACTACTGGTGGTTGACTCTACCAACTAAACCATAGCCCTGAGTCTGCAAGACCTGAGCAGGGCAGCTGATAACTGGGAATTTTGGCGCTCTCTCATTCATAGTGTCACCAAAAGCCAAAGTTGACTTAGCAACAAATAACAACAAAAAAATGAGAAAAAATTGGGAACTTCCCATATGTTGCCTTCATGGAAGAAATGTAGGGTGCAAAAAAAGAGCATAAAGATAAAAATCATTGCCACAAGGGGCATTGCTACATATTACTCTAGAGGTTTTCAAAAAGGTTTAAATGTATTCTAAGAGAAATAAATCTATTAGCTACAACACCTACATAGTACCTCAATGCTCAGACAACGCACACTTCTAATTACGAGACAGGAATACAAACCACAGGATACTTATTCCCACCATATGCTGCTTATGAGCTTCCCTGAAGCATATGGCAGGTCACTACTTGTGCACCCAAAACCTTCAATTGCTGTTAAATGTATTTTCAGAAAGATCGCTCTCACATCACTGAGTTTTACATTCCTTGCCTGACTTCACTTTTAAACCCCTCCATACCTCTTTGCATTACAACAACCAGAAGGAACATAGGGATTTGCCTTATACACAGGCAGATCGTTTATTTATCTAGCCCAGTTATGTTAAAAATGACTAGCAGCAGCTCTTCAGGCTTTTGGGCGGGATATTTTTCTAGCCCTATCTAAAGATACCATGTAAGGGTCAGAGGAGCAAAAGAGATCACACTTCTTATAACCATAAATTGCAGCTGGATGCCGCTGCCACGTGCACTTAAATATTTTTTAGATTACGGATGGGAGTTACGTGGCCCTTCTACGTTTTTTGTTTGCAAATCTCGACATTCTCAACCATGGACTATGCCAACCAGGGCTGCTGGCACTGCAGCGCAACATTTGAAGGGCCACATGGTTTTTACCCCTGTTTAGACATTATCTCTGGTCTTAACCATCTCCTTAGAGTTTAGGATACTATGAGAATCATGCTGTCCTCTGGTTGTTCTTAGACTGCAGCTTCCAGTGTCCTTGAGTATACCAGCCACAGCTGATGAGGTTTGCAATCCAACATTCTCTAGGGGGCTGGACAATGTCCACCCTCCTCCCCCGTTTAGAGGGCAGCAACGTGTATTACTGCATGCAAACTGTTCAACCCAGCCCTGTCGTAGCTGTGGACCTTCCCACTGGATTTCTCCCTCGAAGTCTTGAAATGAATGCAGTATTGGCACCCTCTACGAGAGAGCGTTAACACTTCAGTAAAACGGGCCCTTCTAAAACAGCCTTGCCACCCTATGGTACAGAAACCGCTCAGCACTCCTGTCCCACGCCCAGGGCGAACTGTCTTTGGATAGTTTGGAACCAGCCTTGCAGACAAAAGAGCTCCAGATGTTTTTCTACCTCTTGCAGAACTTGTTTCCTTGGGCAGCACCGCAGTCCCTTTCTCCCCCTTCCCCCTCGCTTTCCTTACATTTCCTTACCCAACAGGGATCCAGCCCAAACTCGCGATCGCCCGACACGCCTCCCACCCGCAACTCACCAGGAACCACGCAGCGGCGCGCGCGCGCACCCGCACTCGCCTTTCTCGCGCACATGGGTAGCGCTTCCCCCACTCGCCCCGGTCTCTGGGACGCGTGGCCTCTCTCGGCCAATCAAAGAGTGATTAGACAGGTCGAAGAAAACACCACCCCCCAGCCACCCCGCTCGACAAGGCGCATGCGTCCGGGCAGCCCGGAGGATTAAGGAAAGTGGGAGGGACTTTCGAGTCAAGGCCCGCTTTCGGGGTGCCGAGACGTAGTTGGGCTTGACGTTCTACGTCAGAGGAGTGCAGGGCGCGTGCGCATGACTCAGTTGCCCATGGTAACCGGCAGCCGCGTAGAGGATGGTGAGTAGTAAATGGAGGGGGAATCAGGGGCCCCTCAGGGTTTGGGGGGGAGGGAGGGGGGTCTTATCATTGCCCCCCTCCCTCTCTGGTAGATTCCCACCAGCGATCGGTGATGAAGGGATCCTTTCTGCAGGTTCCGTGTGCCTCCTGCCGACGAGGAGGCTAGTCTAATAGGATGGATGAGGAGAGGGTCGACGGGCCTGATTTAGGGGAGGGGCGTGAGTCGTGTACCTGGCTCGTGCTGGAGGGAGTGATGATCCAGGAGTGAAGGAATAGGATCCCGGGTTTTTTTTCCAACTAGAATCAGAAGAAATATGATGACCCTCCTCCGGTCGTCTCATTATTTGAACAAACCACGTTATTTGAGAGCTGTTTGACACTACGAGAGTCTGAAATCCGGACTCAGTATGCATTGATATAAATAATCATGCCACAATCCGTCTCTTTTTTTCCCCTACTGGCAATCAGAGTTACGCTTCTGTGGGACTGAAATGTCGCCATTCAGGGTGCAGTGCGTTTCCAAAAAACCTTATAGGGGCGCGTGGCGACCGTAGGGAAGGGGACAGGGTGAGGGAAATAGAGATTCTGGGTGAGAAGTCCTAGCAAGAAAGGAGGGTACTGTGGTGTGATGTGGAGTGCCCTGGGGCCGAAATGACCCATTTAAGAGGTGCAGTTGGGTCATGATGAGTCCCAGGGTTTTTTCCATAAAGAGTCAAAGGGCCTTTCCACCCAACACTATTATACTGCTATTATTCCACTTTCAACATCCTGTGGAATTCTGGAGTTTGTAGTTTACTGAGGCCAAAGTGCTCTCTGGCTAAGAATACTAAGTGCCCCCCGTAAACTGCAAACCCCAGGATTCCACAGGAAGTTGAAAGTGGAACAACAGCACTATAACTGTGTAGTGCAGAAATAGTCAAAGATGAAGAACAGAAGCCAATTCCACCTGGCTAATTGCTTTTAAAGGTTAGTGAGAAGAGGACATATTGCAGCATTTTCTGAATCTGGTTATCAAAATTTCCTTTTTATTGCCTGTCCATTTCTTTTTCTGATATCATTTTCTTGATGAATATTCTGAAATTGCTTGTCTAGTCGGCAAGTTCAAAATCCTGTACTCACTGTGAGATCTAGGTTTCATTTCACATAGAGTTCAGATTTGAAGGTATTTAAGCATGCAGCTCTCACATCAGAACTTCTCCAGATCTGTTGAATTGCACTTCCTCATACTATAGCCAGCATGGCTGGCCATGTTAATTGGGAATTGTAGTCCAGTGAGGCCATTTCTGCACTACACTGTTACAGTGCTATTATTCTACTTTCAACCTCCTGTGGAATTCTGGGGTTTGTAGTTTACTAAGGCCAAAGAGCTCTCTGGTTGAGAATTCTAAATGCCCCTCCCTAAACTGCAAACTCCAGGATTCCATTGGATGTTGAAAGTGGAATAATAGCACTATAACGTTGTAATGCAGAAATGGCCTTAGTCTACTACAAACAAACAAAAAATTACAAAGAGTCACTAGGCGCTACAAAAACTAACAAATATATTAGGATGTATGTTTTCACAGAGTAGGTTCCATTTCATCAGAAGTAGGAAATATCCTAAACTGTTTCAGGCTCATTTGCTATTCTGTTACTCCCACAGTTGGCCAATCTGGTTTTTGCTAAGAGGAGGTGTAATCCCAAATATCTGGAAATAATTTTTTCTAGATACCTTTTAGTTCCTTTGGTTCTAGAAGATACAAGACTATATTTATGAATAGCAAAGGAGCCTGAAACAGTAGCTCTTTGTGACGTCTCATTTCTTTTTGATGACTCTTAACTACAATGTTATCAATGATACTTTTAAATAACCATGTGAGTGTCTATTGCAGTGGTAGTCAAAGAATACAAAAAGATCATGGTCACTGGGTTTGTACTTGGGAGTGAAGACCATAGGAATGCAATCTTCTACCCTGGTTTTCTGTACTTTTAACCCACTCATGGTAGATAACATGTACTTGCAAGTACAGCTTTCATCTTCACTGTCTAAGAAAGTTTAAGCAAACATACAGTAGCAAAGGTGTGAATGAATATAAACGTGGCGTTAGAAAAGGCGTAATTCTGAAACTGAAAAGGAAATACTTTAGCATCCCAGAACACTCTACCACTGACTTTGGGTGACTAGTGTCCATCAAAAGAGCTTTGAAAGCTCAAGTATGAAATAGCTAAATTGTTTGTTTGGAGATAAGAGGGTCACGATCCTGTTAGTGGCAGACTTCTTATACAATGGATTCTAGTGTGAGTATTTTGATCCTCTCCATGTTCACAACCAGACCCCCACCTTCTACTTTACCACCAACCTCTTCTTTCCTCTTTTTCTCTTTACTGCCATAGCTTTCTCTGCCTGCATAACTACACTGGAGGAGGAATCTTGGCCTAGGTTTTTACTGTTAATTAGCTAATCGATTTCAGAATGCTCTTGTTATCAAAACTACTTTCTGCATGTAGAATATAGAATGTAAGAATTTTGCAGACATTTCAGATTTCTCCAACTATTATAATGTGAGCATTTTGCATTATATTTCCATAGTATCAGAGCTTATATCTATGTCAAACCATATTTTAGGATAATATTTCCTACTTCTGATGAAATGGACTCTACTCTGTAAAAATGTATGTCCTAATGTATTTTTAGTTTTTGTAGTGCCTAGTGACTCTTTGTATTTCTTTTTGGTAGTAGGCTAACATGAGCACTGTAAGTTAGCATGCTTATGGGTGTTAAATGGATACACGCTGCAAGTAATAGACTATAAAAGCAACCTACCTTTGTACCAAGTTCAGAAACTCCAACTGGTTCAAAATATGGCAGCCAGATTGATTACAGGTACAGTTGGAGTCAACATATCACGCCAATATTCAAATCACTCTACTGTCTGCCAATTAGTTTCCAGGCAAAGTACAAAGGGTTGGTTATTACCTTTAAAGCCCTACATGATTTAGGTCCAAGTTACCAACAGGATCACCTCCTCCCATACAATCCGCCCTGTACACTCAGGTCCTCTGGGGGCCATTTACTTAAACCGGCCAGGACCAGACCGGCAGCAGTCACCCGAAGGACCTTCTCATTGGCTGCCCCTGGACTGTGGAATGACCTGCCAAAAGAGATTCGACAGCAAAATATGCTGTCCAAATTCAAAAAGTATTAATGATTTATTAAAGCCTTCTCTCTTCCAGCAAGCCTACTCAGTCTATTTTTAATTGTGTTTTTAATTGTACTTTTAATTGCATTTTTAACTGAACTTTTAATTGTACTTTTAATCATGATATATACTAATCATAGTATATATTTGTATCAATTTATGTTTTGGTATATTTTAATTATGATTTTTTAGTTCTTTGTTCTGTATCCTGCCTCAAAGTTTGGGGAGAGGCAGGTAACAAATAAAATTTATTATTTGTTGTTATTATTATTATTATTAATTAGCAGTTTTTACACATCCTGGATTGCCAGATGGCTATGGAAGAATATTCCAAATAAATATTCATAATATCTGTAGTAGTCTTCAGAAACTGTGATTTGCAAATTATCTCTCAATTTATTGAAAACATTCCGATACAGGAATGGGGAATGCACAGAACATTTGTGGCTCTTCAAAAGTTTGTGGGCTGCATTTCCCATAATTCCTCATTATTGGCTATGCTGCCTAGGTCTGATGGAAGGTGCAGGCTAAAAATATTTTGAGGTCACAGCTGCACATTCTTGCTGTAGTACTACATTGATCGCATAGCACACAAACATTGTTTATAACCTGGAATCTTCAGTAGCCAAGATTCAGTAAATGGAGGAGCTGGAAGGCATCTCTGTGGTAATGATTCCGTGGTTCTGTGGCAATGATTAGTGTTCATATTTGTTGAAAGCTCCTTTACATGACAACTGATGCAACAATACCAAAACTGTGTGTTGCTGAGCATAAGATGCAGGGGTAAGATTATAAAAAAAAATCATCCTTCCAGGCTATAGAACTACTTTTGTCAGATCCTGTGCGATTTCTGTAAAAATCACCCTGTTGGATCAGACTGTAAGTTCTCCTAGCTTGCTGTGCTGTCTCCTAGCTTGCCATGCTGTTGGAAGCTCTCAAGCAGGACATGATGGAGTTAGGCATTCCCTGTTTCTTTATCAGCAGATTTTGATTACCAGAGGTACCGGCTCTGAAAAGAGAAAGTATTTTTAAGGTCTTATGTCTCTAGTTTTATTCATAGATTTTTCCAATCTTCCTTAAATCACCTAAGCTCATGATCACCACATCTTATATCAGTGAGTTGCTTATGTTAAGCATTGGGGAAATAGTTTCTTGTTTCTCTCATGAACCTAAGTACCTTCTGTTTTATTGGATGATTCTTGTATTATTGTGTTTAGGAAAGAGAAAGGGAAACTATTTATATTTACTCTTTACTAAGTGCATAATTTTATAAACTTCTAACATGTTTATAACATGCTATGCCATGTAGCATAGCACCAGCCTCTTTTGATTGATTGATTGATTGATTGATTGATTATAGAGAAACTGCTGAATCCCTCCCATCACCCCCAATGGTTATGTTTGTTCTTTTCTATATGTATCACAATTTACTGTTGAGATGAAGCATGTAAAATCTGCAGTTCTCAGTATTTTCTTCCTTGTCTTCTTTTTCCTATTTCTTTTGTCTCTGAAAAGCTTATCCACATTACAGTCCAGCCAGCTGTGGGGTAGGCTGTTGTGTTATGGATTGCCACCTGTCCTGATCCCGCATCCCAAGGCGAGAAAACAAGGCTGCCTGAGAGCAACCAATGTAGTTTGATCCACATACCTGTATGCAGAATTAGTATTAAATCTGATTGCTGTGGGACAAGGAGAAGAGTTGGTACCATGGGGACATACTATTGTGGAAATAAAATAAGTGACTGTGTTAGAGGACAGCTGTACTTGGTCTTTAGATAAATGTCACGTCAGCTAAGTAAGTAAACATTTGCTTCCCACCAAAAGCAGATATCTTTGGATTTACACTCTAAATTCATTATCAAAGCTTTATGGCTAATCCCGCTAAACAGTAGATATTTACTCCTCTCCTCTAATAGGATTCCACTCTCTGCTCTTCAGTGATTGGCAGGCCCACCCTACTGCTAGCCAATAGCATATGTGGCATTTTCTCTACAGCATTACTTATATGGGTCACTGGTAGAAAACAGAAACATTGTTTATTACGGTTTCCTATTGGCCCTAGCAACATGCTTAAAATCTTTTGTGATTGTTCTGTATGTGCAGTTCTTAATCTTGTCAATTATGTGGCATTGACTACAACTAGAAAAGCAAATTCAGATTAGATTTAAAGCTGAATAATAGCTGAATTCCAATAAGATGGAATAGTATATTTTAATGAGAAATTGTCATATGTAGATATTAACAGAAGAGCTGATAATTTGCTGCTTCTTGTTTATGCAGTGTATTCAGCACGGAATCTTTTTGATAATTTTCAAGAATAGTTGGCTAGAAGTAGATAGATTGCCAATCTTAGGTAGTAAAACATTGTGCAAATATAATTACAATGAGGGGAGTTTGTATAGGAGCCAGGTAACAACTTTTTTGTGGTAACACATACAAGAAACTTCTCAAACATAGAGAATGTTACATCATTTTTTCACCTAAGTCTAGTAGCTCTTAGTATTGGTATATTTACCAAAATGTTAATGAAAGCCTACCGGGTCCCCTTTCAGGACTAGGCCTTTATGAAAGTGCCACTGCTTATTTCTCTTATTTCTGTTTTTCTTTATTAAATCATCTTGCTTATATGTGAAATCAAGCAGTTGCATTCTTAGGAAGTGAATGTTGCACATTCTTGTGATATAAGTAACTTACTCTGTTACTGTAATACATTTGGGCATCTGAGCTGTTATGGATCAGTCAGTTCCATTCTTTCTCACATGCTCATCAGAACAAACATTTTAAAATGTTTGTTTCAAACTATATTAGAATTTTTTAAAAAAATCTACCAATTCACCTCAGAATATATGAAATATACTTCTGCAAGACTAAGAAACACTATTGACTTACTGGTCAGAATTATCCTGTTTCAGAAGAACCTAAACATTTGCATATGTGTTTAGATTGAACACACACAGAAGTTTTAAAATCTACATGAAAACTAAGGGCCTTTCCACCCTACACTGTTAAAGTGTTATTATTCCACTTTCAACATCCTGTGGAATTCTGGGACTTGCAGTTGACTGAGGCCCAAGAGCTCTCTGGCTGAGAATTCTGAATGTCCCTCCCTAAACTGCAAGTCCCAGGATTCCGTAGGACAGACCTGCACAACTTAGCAGTCAGTAAGGGCCGAAATTAAATAGGCTAAACTTCTTTGGGCCTCAGATAGGTTTTTAGTGCTTCACTTTCCAAGTAAAGTTGTAATAATGGTAAAATAATGTTTTTATTTGCAAAATAAATTATAGTATAATCAATGATTAAACTATTTTGAAATAAAATAAACCATATTATAAAAAAGGGAAATTAGGGTAATTTTTCCTAATGCTTAGGTGGAACTTCTTTTCCTGCAATTTGAAGCCTCCTCCATGTCCTAGGGCCTTTCCACACTACACTGTAATAATGCTATTATTTCACTTTCAACATCCTGTGGAATTCTGGGGTTTGTAGTTTCCTGAGGCCAAAGAGCTCTCTGGCTGAGAGTTCTAAATACCCCTCACTAAACTGCAAATCCCAGGATTCCACAAGCTGATGAAAGTGGAATAGTAGCACTGTAACAGTGTAGCGTAGAAAGGCCGCTAATCTCTTAAGCAGCAGAAAACAAGCTTGCTCCATCTTTTACATGACATCCTTTCAAATAAGAACTTCACAAAAGTTCTTTTTGGTGAACTACAACCTCCCAAAACCCCAGGTAGCATGATTATTGACTGGGGAATTCTGGGAGTTATAGTCTTAAAAAAACAATGCTTTCGAACTCTGGGTAAGCTTTTATCTCACCAGAATAGACTTGGTGAATTATTGCTGTTGTGTGCCTTTGAGTAATTTCCAACTTATGGTGACCCAAAGGCAAACTTATCACTGGATTTTCTGGGGCTGAGAGTGTGTGATCTACCTAAGGTCACCCAGTGGCTTTCTGTGGCTGAAAAGTTCAAATCTTGCCTCTGCTACAAACCCACCCAGCAATCTTAGGGAAACCTGCTTCCTTAAATTTCACCCTCCACCACCAATATACAACATGGGGAATGACAACACTGGCCATTTCTGCCCTACACTGTTATAGTGCTATTACTCCACTTTCAACATTCTGTGGAATTCTGGGGTTTGTAGGTTCCTGTGGCCAAAGAGCTCTCTGGCTGAGAATTCTAAAGGCTCCTTCCTAAACTGCAAATCCCAGGATTCCATAGGGTGTTGAAAGTGGAATAAGAGCACTGTAACAGTATAGGGCAGAAATGGCTACTATCTTACCTTCTTGATCTGTTGTTAGGACAACTGAGATAATGCAGATGTGGCAAGTTCTGATTACACAAAACCTTTAACTAGGATTATTGGAAAGACAAGAGAGCTATGCTTAAGAAATATAGCAGTGTGTAATTTGCAAAAAATTTGCAAAAGATCAAAGGGGAGGGGAACAATTTGGGGTGGCAGAAAAAATGTATTGTTTATGAGGAAGAGGGAAGAAAATAGATTTGGAGGATAAACAAGAGGAATTCCAGATGGTGGGGGGGGGGGTGGAATTTATGAGAGTGCCAGACCAGACCTAAATTGCATTTTAAAATGCATGCTTTAAATGCAGTTTGATTTTTTCCAGTGCAATTTAGGAGGGATGGGGGTAAATGAGAGCTCTGATCTGTAATAAGTTGCTTCTCCCAGAGGGTCCCAGTTTGCCATGTAACAGTCCATGTTGGCTTGCTCAGGGAGGAGGAGACCACTTCCTTTCTTGCCCCCTCCAGCCCCAGCTGGTCTTCTCCTTTTCCTGGGCACGTCCGCCTTCACCACCCATCCAAGGGAAGCAAAAGGAGAAGAAGCAACTGCTGCCATCCTGTGCAAGGGCAAAAGGTAGCATCACCTCAGCTCTCTGCTGCCCACTGGAGAAAAGGAGGAAGGAACAGCCCAACTGGGTTCATTCAAAACCGTCAGCAACCTAAGCACAGCAACTTTCTTCGGCCCTTGCGCTCACGAGTGATGCAAGCCGCACAAAATCTTTTGGCAGGCCGCATGTGGCCCCTGGGCCCTATGTTGTGCAGGCCTGCCGTAGGATGTTGAATGTGGAATAATAGCACTATAATAGTGTGGCACAGAAGGCACAGAAAAGCCCTAAGTTACTGAGGTATAGACAATCTCAATGTTGGCTTGTTTTGCTTCCTTCCTGCTAAAATGAATTATTTGTATATCATAATGTCATTGTATAGTATAATGTCTTTCATCTGCTGTAGGCTAACCTGCACACTCCTGCAGACAGCCATAGGATAGAAGCAGTTCCTTGAGTAGAACAGGGGAGTGGTTATCAAACTTCTTGTAAGTCTGTACTAGTTGGGAAGTTAATTCTTGAAGTACAGGAATTCATTGTGAAAGCATTGCTTTTTTATGCTATAGCACTCAATTCCTTTTCATTTTTTCCCCCTATACAAATCCCAGGCAGGAGACCAGAGAAAATTCTTTGGATCATAACAATAGTTCTTACTACCCAATAGGGGGTTTGCAAGAACAAGCAAGAGTAATAGTAACCTTAAACAATCTTACCACCTTTTTTCACTGTATGACACAGTTGAATAATTATAGTAACAGGATAGCCTTCATGAATATAGTCCACCCCTAATATGGAGGAATGAGCAAGATGGATGCCAATCCTAGGAAAACTGTGAAGATGTTAATGTTGCAACTATTGGTAGTAAAGGGAAAAATAATCAACTGGGTGGGCACCCAAGTTAATGTTTTTTCCATTCTTCTAACTCTTCAACATGGTCTTTTCCAGTAAGATAAGAATTCTTTGGTGGTCTTTCCAGGTTCCTTGGAATTCTCATGTTCACAATCTTGGAGATTTAAGTGAGCTGTATTCTCATGGTGTATAATATTTTAAAGAGGAATATTTTATGCTACCTTTATGCAGCAAAAAGATGATGAGCTGCAATTCCATTCTTTTATTAAACATAATTTAAGAGACCTCTTAGTACATTTAAACTCTTGGACCTTTATATTCAGGTGGGTTGATGTTGAGTGTTCTGACAATTTATATTTCTGGGAGTAGGGAATCTTACAACAATATATCTTGTGCAGTCAGGTTTAGGAATCTTCAGAGCACACACCCTTCTACTCCCTCGATGCCCAATCTCAGTGTGTCAGTTGGGGCACAGCTCCTTGAGATGATAGTTAATGTAAGCAGGTTCGGCCTTCCTCATTCTCAGGTTTACTCTAAAGGCATGTAGTTGGCCTTTTATCATTCTTTTCCAATTTTTCAACCATTCTGGTAACATCAAAAGCAAAGTTCTGAAGATTTGAATTGTCTTACCACTAGAAGCTTCAAAAGCTTCATTTTCAACAGCAGATCATTTCAAGGTTATCATTTCCAAGTTTTGATTGATGGGGCTGACAGCCACTTACCAATCTAATTACAACACTTCTCAGAAATTATTAAAAATTTAAATTAATCTATCTTCTTTAAATTCTTCTGTCTCCTCTTTGACCATTTCTGGGTTATTGTTTCCTGCCTCATCATGGTTCCAAGCAGAATTTTTGAGTATAAAATATGGTAGTACATTGTTGTCCTTTTCATTCCACACAAATATTTTCATAGACTGCATTTAACTGGTCATTTTTTTTTAACTCCAGTATATTCTAAAATTAAGATAAATGGTTTAAATGGATGGAGTCAGGAATGAAGCAGAAATCCTAAAATGCCACAACTGTCAACAGGTAGTCACACACCCCTGTCAGTCACTGACTTTTGGCAGCAAATTTAAGAGCACAGCTGCAGCATCATATCATCCCTGTGTGGTTCTGGGCAGGAGAATGGTTGTGGTATGCAGAGTTGGACATAAATGGATAATAACTTATACATTAGTTTTGTGAATTCCTGACAGAATGTTTCTGCTGTTCTTTGTTCTGCATTAGTCTGCTCTGGCCAGATGGTTATGCTGAAAGAATTAGAAATTTTAAACTGTGGGCTAAGAAATAAGACATAATAATACAACTTCTTACTAGCTTCTGCTCTGTAAGAAATAACCATTCAGCATTTTTGTTGGTTTGAGTGACTGCCCTGGAGAATCTTTAACCTTTAGTGTACATAACAGGACAGAGGGTGTTTGTTCCTATCCCACTAAATGACTGTTGGTTTCCCTAGTGCCAACTTTAATAATGGAGGACTTATCATTTCCGCTAGCTGCACTATCCATACAGTGGGGAGAAAATCACAGAAGTTCACGTTGGTGTGGCTTATTTATTGAGATGAAATGTTCACTGCTGGAATAAACCTCAGTGATTTGGAATAAATACAAATGAACCCTAGACATGACCAGTCAGCTAATATAAAATAAGAAATAACAGGGAACCTTTGTTTAAAGCATTATTGTTGCTAAGTTTGCTAAATTTTATTCAGCTGACAATGTGCTTGTTAAAAAAAATGGAGTTACTCAAAGAACTTATAACAATTTATAACCTTGTAATTTCTAGTTATGGTGGAACTGGATACACACAAATAATCAAATAATAATTCTAAGCTGCCATGCTAAAAATATAGCTACCAAGCTCTAGATTGGAATGTCAGTTTGTAACAATTTCAGTTCATGATTTTGTTCTACTTACATACTAAAACTATCAAAGGAAAGCCATTTCTGATCTCACATGTGTGGTAGTACAGTACATGAATAACCAAGTGTTTTATAAAATTCAGTGAGACAGATGCCACTAAAAGCTCAACCAGACTAGACAAAGAAATAAAACCAAAAGCAAATAGAGGGGTGAAAAAATGTGCATAGGAAGACTTATTTACTAAATATCTGTTTATATGATCATTTAAAACCACAACAGGCAGTTACAACAACATCATCCCATAGCAAGACTTTCACTTTCATGCTGGTGCTATGCATTTGATCCATCCCTTATTGATTTGGCTAGACTATCAAAAATTTTTGGACAGTTTATGATGGCAGGCCAAGAGCCAGTCTGAGTTCAATTTAGCATGTATCAGAGAGAGAGAGAGAGAGAGAGAGAGAGAGAGAGAGATGGCTGCTTGCCATAGATTTATGTGATTGCAAGTCCACATAGATTGAAACAGATTTATGTGACTGCAAGTCCACATAGAAACTGTAACGCATGTGACTGGACCCATATATAATAAGCAAGATAACATAAGTATCTTAGTTGTGAGGAATTTGCCTCATATCCCTACAAATACATCAAGGCACCCACAAAATAGGTCCAAATCAAGGTTGTCTTCACTGGTATTATTGATTTATGAAATGTGCACTTTCCAAATACCATTTTAAACATGATTTCCTATAAGCCATTCTTCTCCCTCATGAACAACTTAATGTATGTTTGTGACAAGTCAGATTGTGAAATGGACTTCTGGCAAAATAGCTAGGCAAGCTTGTATAATAGGACGTTGGTTTTTCCTCTTCCTCATTATCATGCAGTAATCAGGGTACTACCCTTATAAGCCTTTACAAACAAAGTAAAATAAGTGCCATCAAAGAAAGCCAAGATGTAGCAGATAGTCTGTGTTAGAACTAGAATGCCACATAAATATGAAGCATGAGTATTAGAATGGTAATACTAATAGGTTACAAAACAAAGCATGCTCTTTCAAAGAGTAGCAAATCCTTTTTATTTGGACTGGCTGCTGAAGCTGGACTATGCCTAAATAGGCAGGGAGTTGTGGAATTTGCAACTCAAGTATAGCAGTTTGAGTTAAAGTTTAAATGGGTCAGTGTGCTCTAACAAACTACTTGTAATTGGCCATTTAATCTATGGGACCCAATGAATGACTGACCAAAAGTGGCTGTCAGAGAAACATTTTGAGTATCTTTTTTCAGAGATTAAACTTTTCAGTTAATGTCCTGCCAGTGCTGAGTATGCAAAAACCCCAGTTGATCATTGTTTGCATGTAGCATTCTGTATACAATGTCTCTCTTGACTAGACAGCCTACTGAAACAGACTACTCCTAGGAGGGGACATAGTAACCTAAATAAGCAGAACAAGGCACCGATGAGATATGATTTCAAAGATACGTGCTTTGATAATTTACATTATAGCTGTGGCTTTTTGTCAGGGTATAAAAATACATAGCTTGGAACTGTATCCTTATATTTCTGAGAATACCAGTTGTTCAGTAAACTGGTCCTTGTGACCCACATACCTGTGTTTGCAGGGTCCTTGTCTCTGCTTCATTTTTCTCAGCATAAAACTTGAAGCTGATCACAAGAAACTTGATTATGGGTTTTCCCTCCCTACATTTCTAAAATCCTATGCCAACTTTCAGGTTGGTGCCATAGGTAAACCATGCATAATTGTCCAAAGAGGTACAGAAGCTAGAAGCCCATCATGAAGAGCAAGGGAGATCAAAGGGCAAAACAGGAAGCAAGAGCAGAAAACAGGGATGATGTTGACATTAGAGACACCAAAAGCATGGAGACACAGTAAGCCTGATTGCTTAAGTGATATTTACTGAGTCAGGAAATACTGTCATATTTTTCCTGCTTAGAAGAGGCAGTGGTGCCTTGGAGTAGCATTAATCCAGATGTTTCTTCACTTAAACTTGCAATGACATGGGTTACCACAGAGGCAATATTCAGCATTTTCTGACAGTAGGACAGGCTGTTAAGTTAGTAGTCTAGATGGAACTTCAATTATGTGATGTCACAGAAGTACCTTGGATCAAAAAACTGGCATTAGAATTTGACAGTCTGGTCTTACTGTTAAGATCATTCACCAGGTAGTGCTCTGCAATCAGGAAACCAATCAACTCACCAAGAAGGATAAGAATGAAAACATTGACCATCCCAGAAGATGGACAGTTCTAATATGTATTATGTTAGTGATTACAATGAAATACTACCTGATGTATTTTGAATGGAAATATCTAAACTTTTACTAATAATCATTTTCTCCCAAATATTTTAGCTGTTGATAAAATTAGCTTATTAGTAAATCTAACAGTGGCTATTAGTAAAACTAATAGTGGCTATTACTGGTAGTGGTTATTAGTAATGCTATTTAAATGTTCTCTATAAAATCATTATCCAGTTTAAATACTATTCGTGTTACTTTTGTAATGCTCTTAAATTATCTGCTGGCTCAGTTTGTAAAAAGTTTGCAATAAGAACAAAGAAAAACAGCCAGCTAAAACAAAAGCCAGATAGAAGAGATGCATTTTGCAGGGATGTGTTTAAAAGAGAATTGAACTGCAATCTTGGGTGAGGAGACCGCATTCTCTGGATGGCACAGCAGAGCAATCCACATTGTTGTTGTTAACTTCCATCAAGTCAATTTCAACTTAAAGTGACCTCCAGGTTACCCTATTGTCAACCACCCTGCTCAGGTCTTGAAGATTCATGAGTATGTGTTCTTTGATTGAGTCTATCCATCTGTCATGCAGTCTTCCTCTTTTCCTACCGCCTTCTATCCTATCAAGCATTATTGTCTTTTCTAGTAAGTCACATCTTCTCATGATATGGTCAAAGTACAATAGCCTCAGTTTAGTCATCTTGGCTCCTAGGAAGAGTTCAGGCTTGATTTGCTCTAGGACCCACTTATTTGCCATCTTAGCAATCTAGGATATCCATAGAACTCTTCCCCAGCAACACATTTCAAAGGAGTTGATTTTCTTCCTATCAGCTTTCTTCACTGTTCAGCTTTCACAACCAGACATAGGAATGGGAAATACAATGGCATGAACAAGCCTAACTTTAATATTCAATGATATATCGTTACGTTTGAAGATCTTATCTAGTTCCTTCAGGGTGCTCTTCCACGTCCTACTCTTCTTCTGATTTCTTGACTGCAGTCTTCGTTCTGATTAATGACTGAGCCAAGGTATGGAAAATCTTGAACTATTTTGATGTCTTCATATTTTGGATTGTTCTCTGCATGCCAGCGGATGATGCAGGACTCCAAAGACTGAAGATCTTTTTTGTTTTAACTGTTGGCACCTGCTCCCTTCATGTCAGTTTTTCAGTTTCCTGCTAGCTAGCAAGGCATGATCTCCTTTTGATCAAGCATCTTTCTATTTGGCAGAGAACAATTAAAAAATCACAAATGTAAAATGTACAGAAGAAAAGAAGAATATCAGATGAGGACTCTGATGATGCTCGTGTATCTTTGCCAACAGAAAAGAAAAGAAAGCAAGGCGTGGAGATCAAGGAAGCAAACAGCTCTGCTGCTGTTTGCTCCCCAGCAGATGGTGGTCCAGGAAAACAAATTGGTTAATTCAGCTCAGATTACTGTCTTTGAGGACAGTACTATAATGAGGCAACATTAAAATGAATTAAAATGAATATTTATTTCGACAAGCAACAGTGCCATAGCTTCCCCTTACAGAAAGTAAAGAAAACAAAAACTAAAGCAAAGAAATCTGGGTTACCTGCTTGGCTAGGGCCAGGAGTTACAGATTTAACAGCAAAGAAAACTCCAGCCATCACTTTGGGCCACCATGTTGCAAACAGAGGTTCCAGAGCAGGGGGTGGAGGTGAATCAAGCCATTTTCCTGAGCAACCAGAACAGCAAAGGAAGCTTTGATACAAGCATGAGAACTGATGTTCATTACTATTGCAAATGGTGAAAAGAAGCAACACCAGAGAGAAGCAGTGCAGCTCTGGAGTACCATGGAGCTGCAAACTTCCTTCCTAAACTATCTAAAGGTGTCTTTTTTTCCGGAGAATTCAGAGGCACCAAATCCAGCTTGACAGATTCAGGCACATTCATCTAATAGGTCAAATGAAAGCCACTGTGATATTCAGGAATTAGAGAGTCAGTATATAGAGAAATAGGTAAACATTCAAACCACAATGAATTTAAATCATTTTAATTCGATGAATTTGTTTAATCAAATGAATTTAATGAATTTCATGTGTATTATTCAAAATTATAACAAAAAAAGGATGAATTCAGTTACCAATAAATTCATAAATACAGATGGCAGTAACCAAGGAGCAAATAGAATAAAAGGAAACGGGTCAGTAAGAAACCACATAAAGCACAGAGGAAACAATGTAACTGAAGTGAAAAAACTATTTAGACATTGATGTCTTGGAATCAGACTCAGACAGGAAGTAAGACTCACTTAGTTTTGAAAAAGCTGGAGAAACAGTTGCAGTGAAGGAGAGGAGACTTCAGAAAATGGTATTATGGGGAAAGAAAATATATCCACCAGGTTGTTTGATACAGACTCATATAGGCGTATTCTGAAAAGAGATCTACAGACTTAAGGACTATCTGCCAAACTGAATGACAGACATTCAGAGAGTGAACAGGGGGATGCTGGCATCAGAGTAGCCATAGTGTGTTAAAAGTCACCTCCAAAAGATGCAGAAATTCCACTATCACATATGTTTAAAGAGTTAAAAGATCTGGAGTGAGAGGCCCCACAGAACACAAAGAGATTACTGGGGTAAGCCAAAAGCTGTACTCATGTAAAAAGAAGGTTCTGGATTATGTTGAACTCCTCCTAGTGGAAGGTCCAGTTTTGGTTCTGATTTCTCATGCAGTAGCTCCTAGGGAAGGAGATACAACCCTTAGGGATATGGACGAATGTAGAATAGAGGGAATATTAAAGGAGGCTCATAAAGATGGTGTTAGCCATATGTTCAACTGTTGTTGTCTTTATGTTTGCTAGAGGAGCAGTGCTGTGTACACAAGAAATTCTTGAATCCTGGGACATTAGTTTGAGATCCTTACACATGGCAATAGAAAGAATCCAGAAAGGCCTGCAGTTTGTAGCAGAAGCAAGACACGCTGCAGCTGTGTTTGCAGCTAGGAGCGCCATGACCTTCACAGTAACCAGTAACTTGTCTGCCTGTGTCATTGGGATGCTGATCAGAAATCTAGGTCACATATAGCATTTATGATTTTTAGAGGTCAATTATTATTTGGAGAAAAAGCTTTAGAGAAAGTATTGGTGGAGAGCAGGGATAAGAAACACATTATGCCTTCAATCCAGAAGAGAAAACTGGAAAAGAAACAATATAGAAACATCAGCTATTCCTGTCAAGGAGGTAGAGATTATGCAAGACGAGAATAGAATTGGAAGAGTGGAACAGATCAGACTTTCAATACAGAAGACAAAGATTTAAGCAAAACAAAAGATGGGTGAGCCAAGCCAGTAAAAGTGGCCACCAATAATATTGACAGGAAAGAATTCCCAGCAGGTGGAAGGCTTCTGCATTTTGATTGGCAACAGGCACACGTACCAACAGACCGATGGGTAAATCAGGTGGTCACCCGATCCAACCTCTTATTTGTCCATAAACCAAAAGAAAGATACCTTCTATCACTGAAAAGTTCCAAAAAGTCAGAACAAAATAGGATAAGTACACAAGGAGATTGAGCACCTCATGCTGATTGGAGCCACAGGGTAGATACCCCATTCTCAGAAATTCAAAGGAATGTACTCAGTCTTCTTCACAATACTCAAAAGCAGAGGTTCAATCAGACCTGTTTTGGACCTCAAATAGGTGAACAGTTTTATTAGGTATCAGAAATTCAAAATGGAGTCACTCCAAACTATCGGACACTTTGCAGGTCAACTATTGGATGATACTGATAGGTTTAAAAGACATGTACTTGCACATTCCAAAGCATCCATTCTGTAAGAGGTAATTGAGATTCCATTTCCAAGACTCACATTACCAAGTCAAGGCTCTTCGTTTCTGCCTTGCATCTGCATCCAGGAAGTTTATCAAAGTGTTGATTCCATTAGTGGCACACTTCAAACATCAGGGGGTGCAATTATTGCCTTATCTCAACAACATCCTCTTGAAAGCAAGGTGCAGAGACAAGATAGAAGAGAACTTGAGAAAGACTATAGAAATGCTTCAAAAATACGGCTCCCTATTAAATCTCAAGAAGAGTCATCTCCAGCCCACAACAGCCTTGACTCATTTGGAAGCATATATACATACCAAAAAAGTATGCGTGTACTTTTCTCAGGAGAGAAAAAAGAAAATCTGAGCAGAAATCAAGAAGTTAATGTCAAAGAATTTGGGGGACCTTGTGCAGCTTGCAAAAGTCATGGGTCTCTTGATTTCAACAATACATTTAGTTCCCTGGGCATGACTGCATTCAAGAATGTTGCCCCAAATTTAAGGACCACATCAATTGGCAATAGTGGGCAGCTGCCACTATGCAATAAACTTACCTGTGTCTCTAGAAAAGGACTTCTGCTGGTAGATCCAGCACAAGCACCTGAGCAGAGTGTTCCCTTCACAATGCAGAAAGCAGTAGTGATCACAAAAAATGCAAGTGTCTCTGCCTGGGTGGGGTTGCTCATTGTGAAGATCAATCCATTCAAGATCAATAGACTGGATTGGGCTCAACATGCAACATAAATTATTTAGAGATAAAGGGCACAAGACTGGCACTGTTGGCATTTGCAGACAAGAATAAGAACATTCAGATTTCAACAGACATCATGTTTGTAAAGTCATACATATGCAAACATGGGAGTTCCAGGTCCATACTGCTGATCAGAGATGGGGAAAGACTCCTCCGGTGGGTAGAGATAACAGCAAGGTCCATCACAGCTGTGTGCTTGAAGAGTTAGCTGACTATAAAAGCAGATTATTTCTGCAGATACAAAATTCAACAGAGGAAACGGTTTCTCAATCAGGAGGTGTTTCAACAGTTAGACACCTACTTTGGTCCAGTCCAAGTAGACTTGTTTGCCTCTGGCAAGAATTTCAAATTAAACATATTTTTCACTAGATGGAAGCAGAGGAGCATAGGAACACAATGCCTTAGCAGTATCTTGGCCATCAGGCATACTGTATGCTTTTCCACCAATACTGATAATGCAAAGGTTACTAATGAGGATATGTTTGGAGTCATGCTAATAGCCATTATAGTGCTAATAGCACTATATTGAGCAAGATGCCCCTGGTTTCCACTCCTTGTTTACATGACATTATAAAATAGGTAAATATAAGTCAGAACAGGCAGCCTTTAGGCAAACAGTCCTGCAGTCAGTAATGTAATGAGGGGCAGCTATGCCCACCTCCGTAGTGGAAGCTTAGGTATATCCCAATAATATATAGATTGCTCTTTCATGCCATCTAGAGAATGAGGGGTTGGTATTATCATGAAGGTTCATTCTTGGATAGCCTGGAGGAGCAATCCACTCCTTCTCAGATTGTGGTTGCATAACAAAATGAGACCAAAAAAAAAAAAAAAAAAAATGACATAGTGTTGGAAAATTCTAGCATTTTCTCTCCTCCCCACTTGTTCTAGGACAAATGGAGGTTAGCTAGTATAGGGTTAATTTTCCTTTCTGGCCTCTCCTCTAAAGTCTCAACTGTTGCTCTGTGTTATTTAAAATGATTGGCTATGGTATCCAGACCATGTGACCCAGGATACACCCTGGAGTCTGTCATTAGCCTTACATAGAAGATCACATCTGTCTTTTTTTTTATCCCCTTTGCAGTCTTGCTTCTAGCACTTTCTCTCTGCTATGCTAGCCTCTCCACCAAGAAATTGGGGAGTTAAGAACGAAGCTGCTATCTTCTCTAATTCTTTTGTTAGTTAGTTAGGATCTAGTTTCTCCAATGCATATGTAATTGTAAAGTTTATTAGTAAATCTTTAAGTTTGTAACCTGAACCTGCCTGTCTTGTTTTGCTTTCAAGTCAGCCTCCAGTTCAGAGAAGCCACACAGAGAGTGGGACATGCTTTTTCTGCAACTCTGCTAAAAGAAGACTAATTCCTCACAGCTTTAGCTTTCATAGAATTTCTCCAAAGGGCTAACATCCTGGGAAACTGTAACTCCCAACAAATAGAATAAAGGAATACAAGTTACAGTAAAAATATGGGATTGTAAATAGGGCCACATAGATTTTATCCCATTGTCCTAGATGACTTCCATGTCTCTTCAATGGTGCATCTACCACTGGTAGTGAACTATTCTATACATTCAATTGCCCCAATTTGGCAGAAACAGCCCCAATTAGTCCCCTGCCATCCCACTTTTTCAACAGCTTTTAAAATGCTCCAGTCTCTCTTTCTCCTCCTTGCACTTTCCTGCTTGGCAGCTTGCTTCAGTTGCTGCAAATTGAGTTCAAATTGCAAAGCTAGTTTACATTCAGTTAATTTGACAGGAGTGAGAGGACAGAAAGGAACAGAATCTTGTCTTTCCTTGCACACTTAGGCAAATCTAGCAGGAGTGGGAGGTCAGGAAGGAACAGAATCTTGTCTTTCCTTGTACACTCAGGCAAAAGCAAACTGCTGCAGCTTGTCCTAGCTTGTCTGTTCTCTCTAAATAATGTTTGCCATCTGGACCACATTCTAATGTTGATTGGCCACGTGTGTCTCAGTTTTCACCTTTAAAATGTTGTAGAGTATGTGTGTTCTAGTGTATGCAGGCAGTACACACTGGGTACTGGCCAGGTCTATTGGACTTTTTCTTTGTTCTGCATGTATAGAGATTTTGTCTAGAGAACATGCCTAACGCAATCCTGTGATGAAGCATTGCAGGAAAAGATGCTGGGCATGCTTTCTTTCTAGGAAGCTTGCCTGCATTACTGGTCTTTGTATTCCCAGAATGCAGTTTGAATGCAGAATCTTCTGTGCCACTTGATGACCAAATATGTTAATATTGATGTTTTTCTTATTAGTTCAAGTAAAAGCTCTTTGTTTTAATCTTCATTAAGGTACCCTAAATGAAAATACCAGGGCACTGGTTGTAGGGGAATGATCTAATGTGTAAGGAGAGGTTGTAGAGGGGTTTGCTGGCAGAACAAAGGTGTTCAGTCTTCACCGTGATGATTGATAGCACAATCCTATGTGTACTCTGAAGTATGCTCCATTGAGTTCAATAGAATTTACACTCAAGATAGGGAATAAAGGATTGTATCCTAAAAATATTTGGATGGGGTGAATAGGCACAAGGATGCAAGGTAGATTAAACTCTAAAAGTTCACAGTACGTTTATGAATTTATATTGCCAAGAGGGCTGGAGGGAGAAAATGGAAGCTTTGAATCTTGTTCAGTGACAGTCAGTTTTGTATAAATCACATGTGATGCTCATGGAGAGGTTGGAGTGCCAGCTAGTAAGTCTGCTGTTACTGTTCATCAGAAACTATGTAATAGCTTTACTGTGCCTTTTGAAATTTTTCTGTAGTACTAATGTAATGTTTCCTGAGGTGATACCATTAGTGTTTCCATTTAGAAATTCTTCATCTGAATAAAATATGAACAGAACCAGTAAGAATCTAGGATTCTGCTCACATAACAATCTCACAGTAGCTATGTGGATAATGTAACTTGTTCCTGTGTGGACACAATTGGGAACAGATGACATGTATTAAAAAATTAATATTTAATTATTAATTGGTTTCTGAAAAAGCTTTAACTGTTCTAACTCTCGTTCAGCTGTAATTTACTGGTACTCTTACTAAGTAATTTGACTGTTGCTAGTATTTTGTACTGTCTTCCTTTATAAAAAAGTGTCACTTGATAATGCAGTGTTCAAATCTAGGTCCTGTGCTAATAAAGTTCCTTATTGTTAATTTTACTTAAAACTAACTACTTCTTAACTGCTTTCTTGTTATTTAGTAAGAGATACTTGGCTTAAAGAATTTTAATAGTCAGCTTCATAGAAGCAAGTACAGGGAAGGTACAAAAAGGTCTTCCAGATAAAACAGATTATTAGCCAAACTGGACTATAAAACAGGTCTTCTGATTTTTATAACTTTCTTTCTACCCTGTGTCCGTTCAGGTCAATCTCTTATATATAGATCCTATAAAAAAAGCTCAAACATATTTGCATATCACTACCAAGCATCCTTTTACAGCTAACACTTTCTTTCAAAGCAACGCAGGTGTTTGAGTAAGTGCACTACCACTGTACACAGTTATTTCTAGCATTTTTGCATTGCAAATAAACTCCCAGGCATATTCTGTTTCAAAAACTCTGAAGCCACTCTCCTCTTGAGGGTCTGTCTCTTGAAATTTTCTGAACTTTTCTGAGTCATACAATTGAGGGAACTGAGAGGTTTTGATCTCTGTATCCTGAAAACATTGACATGAGAGTGGCTAATTTGTGCAGAATCTAGATAATCAGAAGCATTAGTGAGCCCAAATTCATGTCACAATATTTGGTACTGTTAAATTAAGCTAAGAGGAATATTTGGATTACAGGATTTTGTATAAATGGGGCTTGGTAGCTGAAAAGTTAATAAAAACTCAAGACACAGTTTGTCTGGAATTCTTTACTGTCCCCTAATATGAATAGTTTAGTGACATCTTTTTCACATCTGGTGATACAAATGACAGTTCCTATCACTAATGGGAGCTGAATAAGGAGAGATAACCTTTAAGATTGGAAGAATGAAAAGGAGGTGATAAATTTTAGGGCTCTGTCTGAACAATTGCCGTCATCTGTTGCTATATGACCCTCTAGCATAGTTCATGGATGCACCAAAAAAGAGTTAGAATCTGTCCATCAAAAATCTAGTTAACCCTTAGATATTATGCATGACACTTCTCTTTCTTTATGAGTTTACATTGTTGGGTTAGCTGCGTTTTGTCTGTTGTTGTTGTGTGCCTTCAAGTAGTTTCTGACTTATGGCAAACCTAAGGTCAACATATTGTGAGGTTTTCTTGCAAGATTTCTTTGAGAGGGTTTATCCATGCCTTCCTCTGAGACTGAGAAGATGTGACTTGCCCAAGGTCACCCAGTGTAATTCCATGTCCAAGCAGGGGTTTGAATTCTATTCTCCAGAGTCATAGTCCAACAATCAAATCACTACACTCATTTTTTTCAGATTCTCATTTTGTGTTGAATGTTGTAATGTTTTTCTTACCAGTCTTCTTGTCTCTGTGCTTAATGCTTAATCCATGGTTAATGCTTAATATTTTCTCTCCTCTAAAGTTTCCTTCCATCATACATTACAGTTCAATGTATTTCCTTTATCTGTTGGCGATCCACCAAGCTTAGGCTTAGGTTTAGGCCCCGTTTGTCTTTTTGCTTTGTATATTCTCCCATTTGGCCAGTTAATTCATTCCTTTGGTTTGGTTTACTGTGTTTATACTGATAAAATTCAAATTCATGTTTCTATCTTCATGTTATAACCTATTCTTAATACTGCTATAAAGTGTAATCTCATATTGGATGATACAACAACCACACACTAGAAAGGTGAAAATGAAGAAACCTGAACTCAAGAAGGCAAGCAGGCTGGCCGCTGCTGAAGGACTGGCTAATGAGACCAACTCATTAGAAGCAGAGTTTAGAAAAGTTTTTTTGTGCTTGGAATTTTTTAATATTATTTTATTTCTATTTATTTAGTTTGATTGGACTACCCATATGTTGTTTAAAGCACTGCTTGCAAGAAATATTAAAAACAAAGACAGGAAAGGTTGGAGGATGCTTTGTTTTGTTCAAATCAGATTTGGAAAAGTTTCCTCAATTGGAATACAAGTCTCATGTATTCTTAAAGGCAGAGCTTGCAAAGGTATAAGAACAGCTGAAGAAATACTGTTTTCTCTTCAATGTAGAGCTTGGAAAATGTAATTTCCAACCAAATAATTTTTTTTTTATTCTTGTTGGATTTTATGTTTTTTCTTGAATGACATGCTCTGAACAACTGTGGTTGATGATCAATGTATCATGCTTAAAAAAAATGACACCAGGAAGCTTACCCACGTGACATCACCAGAAGTTGGGCCAACCACTGAGATCTCAGGAAGGTCATTTTCTGGCATTCCTATTTATCATATACATCCTCTCAAGCCTTAGGTTCTGCTCAGTCTTCATATTTTAGTTATACTTCCCCTAACTAGGTTTGCTTGGCATTGATTTACAACATTGATTTGCTCTAGCTTTTCCCTGTGCTTGAAAAATTTTCCCTCTTAATCAACATCTTCTCTCTTTTTAAAGATTCTTGTTTTGCGCTCTTTCTTCCTCTGTAAATTCCATTTTTGTTTCCAAATACTTATTTTGATGATGCCATGTGCTTGCTTTTCTCATTGTTTTCCATGACTACACCTCAATATTCCTGTCGGTTCAGTTGATTTTAGATTGTGCGCTTGAAGGCAGAACAATATCTTTATTTTTGGTATGCAGCTTCTAATAATTTTAGGTGCATGAGGAATAACTTATTATCCTAATGATGAGTTTGTATTTGCTAATTTTGTCTGTGGTTTTCATATTAACTTTAAGCATCATATTCTAGCCTCTCTCATAATGTCCTTGCTCTTTCTCATCTATTTTCATTGCTTTCTCTCTGTTTTCCTCATCAGTCTCCCCATTCATCAAATACTAATCTTCTTACTAAATCTCCTCTCCCTTGTGTTCTTTCTTGGGTGCATGTTTTCACTTTCTGCAGTCCTTCATGCATGGAACCCAGACAGTTTCCTGGCCTTCTTTTTGTCCTGTTTTTTAAAAAAATATTTATTATTGAAAGTCTTTACTTCTTTGTGTTTTACTCTGTTTGTTTTTAAAAAATCATTTCCATTTCTATTCTTAGGTTAATCTACACATTTTGTTTTTGTTTACTTTTAATCTCACCCACTGTATAAAATTTCTCATCCTCTCCCCAGTTATTTATGTCATATATTTTAGGTTAGAGTCTGTAGACAGAGACCCATGCTGCTTTATTTCCATGTTACAGTATCCCATGTATGTTACCATATGGTACTGCAGAACACTGGAACTTGTAATGATGATGAAAATAGCACTTAGGAAGTCTCCTATCTTTCTGGCTGACACAGGGTTTGCTGTCAATTCTGCGTAAATTGAAAAGTGCACCAGACCAGGAGGTCAGGATCCTCCTTCTGGGACTGGATAATGCGGGCAAGACCACACTTTTAAAACAGCTAGCATCTGAAGATATCACCCACATCACTCCAACACAGGTAAGGAAAGGTAATTCTGATCTACCAGATCTTTTGTGCCAGAATGCACCACTGAATCTTAAGATTTGGGTGTGAGGGACATGTAACAAATGAAATGTGTGGGCATAGCTTTGAGTTCCTTGTTATGAAATGGAAGTAGCGATGAAGTAAGCACCACATTTACAATTGCAAGAATTATGTGCCGATTCTGATTACAGTCCAATGTGGTAAATCATTTTGTCTTTAGCTGCATTTCTTTTCTGGACATGCAACTAGATACGCTTATATTAATGTGTACATGTAACTATTCCAAGTTGTGTTTCCTCTAAAATGGAACATATTTATGATTCTTTTTTTTTAAAAAAAAACTTTATTAGGCTGCAAACACACACTATCAAGTCAGGATCAACTGTATTTCAAGAGATTAAACCAAGTTCTATATTACATGCTTCAAATACAGGATATCTGCAATCACATAATTCAGATCAAGAATGTGTAGCTGTTAAAATGTTTAACAGCCCTGGCCTTCTTGAAATGAAAAATATGGACGTTGTAACATGCAGAAGAAAAGGAAGAGCAGAAACAGAAATTCAAAAAGAGTGGACCCCTTTAATGAGAGATAGTAAATACCTCCGGTCTTACGTTTAAATGATGCGTAAGGGAAGAAAAATAGATATCTCTCATGAATTTTTGGTGTGTAATCATAGGCATGACTTAAATTCTGGCTTATTATCTAAATATTAATAAGGTTAAATTTGGATAAATCAGTCAAGATCAGGAACAGTCGTAACAAGAAGCTTCCATGTGTAGAAGAACTTAGTTGTTAAGATGGTCATATTTGATACTAATTATCCAGCAGGAAAATAAAGGAAGTTTAATTTCATAACCGTAATTTATTCAGTGGGAACTACACTTTATAGAATCTAAATTCAAGATACATTTCCTATTTTAATTTTTGAATGAAATTTTATGTTAAATAGTCATTTATTTATGGAAGAATCAACAAATATTTTTCTATTTTGTTTGTTGCAACAAGTATATTGTTTCTTTTGTTTCTTGTTGTTTTTCTTTTCTATATTTAATGAAAAAATATTTTCAAAAAATGTTTAAAGGCCCTCTCAATAAATGCCCAGTTGACAGCATCCCAAAATTGGCCAGTAGGTGGTGCTAGAGAATGTGCAAGGTTCGATCTCTTTTCCCAGAGTCCTAGACTATGAGCACATTACCTATGAGATGCTCCCACGCCTCAAAGCAAAAGCCCACCCTCAGATTCCAGTCTTAGAGCCAATCCCCTGTATTGTGTGGCAGCTCATTGCCAGCCTGCACCACATCCTGTTTTTCCAGTTGTACACCCTTTTCAATTGACGCTTTAATTGATGAAATGGGCCCTTCAGAAATTCAGCTGTTGCTTCTCATTTTCTCATACCAACTCACATACAGACTTCTGCTTCTCATTAGCTTGCACGTTGGGCTCAGCTTTCAGGAGTTGAAGCTTGCTTCTTGCAAGGCCTTGTGCTTTCTCCTTATCTGTTTTATTCTGTCACCTCTCACTGTCGATTTCTTTCTTCTTATGAGCTGCAACATATGTCTTTATAACTCTCACAGAAACAAACTCTAATCCACGCAAGGCTGCTATATCCTTCACCTTGCCTACAACCAATCCATCTGAATAGTAACACAGGCCTTATCTTGTTAGGGTTTCCAAAGTGGTGATATATAAGCTGTGAATGGTGTGTGCCTGTGAGTTTGAGGCCAGGAATCAGATTAACAGTAGCTGTGCTTTACCTTTGTTTGCCACAGGGATTTAACATTAAAAGTGTGCAAGCACAAGGTTTCAAGCTGAATGTGTGGGATATTGGTGGACAGAGGAAGATCAGGCCATACTGGAGGAATTATTTTGAGAACACTGATATCCTGGTAAGCATCATCCAACGTTGATTGTATTAAATGGCACAGTGACTTAACAGCTAAGAAATCATTGATTTTATAGCAGTCATCCAGCATGAACACTGGCAGATCCAAAGTGCTTATATGAAATTTGGAGGAACGTGTATTATTAAATGGTCTCGTGGTTGCTTGATATGTGTCAGTTCCATTTGATGTTGCCTTCCCTTTGAAACTGCTCAGCATTACAGGATTAAAAGCATGAACCAAGTTACATGATAGAGTCTTTCTGTTCAAATCCTTTTTGTCTTCACGTTACTATATAAACTGCATAGCAAGAATGCCACTAACAGTTACATTGCAAACAAAGGAATCCCATTTTATCTAGCTGTTTCCCCTTTGGCAGCTTTTGCAAAGTGCATATAGAAATCCCCAGGTGCATGTACATAATGTACATGAACGTACAAAAAGCTTTCACATTCATTGCCTCAATAATATAATGCAACAACTGTGTAAGGCAAGTCAGCTTTATTATCTTCATATTACAGATAGTGAACTGAAGTGAACAGATCATTTCTTGATTCATAGGACAGTCCTGTGATCCTGCTATGTCCAATCGAACACCAATGAAAAGTAGCTACAATGCTTTGCATTCATAGCAGCGAAGCTAATACCATGACAGTAGCTAGAGGAACAAAAGCGGGAGTAGCCATATTACAGATAGCCCATAGCATCCTTGGCCATCTTTGGCTATCACCCAGCAATCCTGAGGTCACTTACTGAAGACATCTACACATGATATGTGTGGAATGTTCCAGTATACATTTAGTGATGTCCGAAGAACGCCATCATGTTACTGTGCCCTGTAACACACACATATCAACCAGGCTGGCAGAAAGATTAGAGCACCATCTTCATTACGAATCATGATGGCAGAGTACATACGAGGGCTCCCTGCAGAGATTGGTTTGAAGAAAATTTTCCGATGGACAAACTTTTCAGGCAAACATCCAGCATCTCATAGGGAAAGGGGCAGTGTCGTTACAGTAATAAAGTCCAGCCAACTGCATAGTCCATTGAAGAGGAGGTATGCATTGAAGAATTACGAGTTCCACTGAAGCGCATTTCACCTTCCACTGCGAGCAGTCACACAGGCACTCACCACATCGTTCCAAACAGCACAGTTGTTTCACTGACTCTGTGAGGAGAATGTTTTATATTGCAAGAGTGAGGATGATATGCACAAGACAAAGAAAAGCAATAGGAGGAGCTGCTGGATAGCTCAGTGGAAAAGATCACTGTCATAGGACCATACCATGGGTCTTTTTGTCCTAGTATAGGGAGAAAGTGAAATGACAGCTACAAAGCAAAATTTGCCTTTTGACTGTTCAGTAGCAGTCATACCAGATTTATAAAAGCAGAGACAGGAGGAGACGCATGGCAACTCAATTGGACCATATACTTCCTTTTGCACAAAGTAATTCCCTAATCACATAGTTATTCAGGCAGATGAATGGAATCATGCTCCCTGCATTGCCCTTTGCTTTAGCATTGTTTTCCAGTATAAGGGTTCTGCCGCTGTTAGCAATCTGCTGGCACTGATCTTATTATTGTATTGATGTTTATTCTTTTTTTATTTTATTTTATTTTCAGGCCCTACCCCTGATTTTCCCCATCTCAGTATAGGAGAAGGTAGCCATTATATCCTTGCCCATTGGATGTAACAAGTGGATAGGATTGTGTTGTAAGGATATCAAGGGAGTTCATACCAATGTGAAATTTGAACTGTGGATAGGGGGTTCTGATACCCCTACTCTGAGCTATTAGACTATACCAACTCAGTCAGTTGGCCACCTGAATCATAATGAAGGAAGTTTTTAGTAGGCTTGCTGATCAGCAAGTAAAGGAAGTCAGTTTATCTAGTGTTTAACCAAGTGCTAATATATATGGATTGTGTTCATACTTTGTGTAAGCAAATCAGTCCTCTCCTCCCCACTGCAATTATTCTGCCTGCTTGCTCTGTGCTTTGGCATGTGGAGATCTGTAGTGGGAATAAGACAACTTGTATGAGGGTCCAGTTTGGGAAGAGGGGTAAGAACCCAGTTGTGTGGGCAACTTTCCACAGCTATATGTACAGATTTATCTTCCATAAGAGTTTATGTCTGTCTTTTCTCTTTAAACATACATAGAACAACATATTAAGAAAAACACTGTCCATTTGAAAAAGCAAAATGTCTAGATGGAACTTAGAAGGGCAGTAAGCCAGTAAAAAAACCAATTAAAATCAAATAAACCTACAAAGATCATGTAAAATCAGAAAGGACATAGATTGTTTGGTTAAAAGCCTTGGAAAATAAAAAGACCTTGACTTTATACTGATATTGGTGCCTCAGAAATGTGCATGGAGAGTGAGGCCCACAGTAATAGATACTTTATCAAAAAAAAAGTTTTCTGTTGCCTATCATCTGATAGTGAGTAGCTTTGGAGGACCTACAAGGGAGATCTTAAAGATATACTCCAAGCTGGCAAAGATTTTATTGCAGTTATTGATTGACTCTTAAGTTCTGTATTGTAGCAGACTTGACTGAACCATGAAGATTTTTACGTGGACAATGAACCAAAGAACTCTGATATGGCCTTATATAACTCTTGTATAGTAGAAAAGAAAAAGGGAAGTGTCTTTTTCTAAGGCCAGATGAATTATAATAAATCATGCTTGCTCCAGTCTTAGCTATCCAGTCCTGGCAGTTTCTCAAGAAATCTTGATATTTCCGTACACAACATGGACAGATTCACCTGCAATCAATTTTGCTGTACCTCTTCTCTCTTCTTGCAGTTATTTGCGCCAACTTTCTTCATACTCTGTTATCTGATACATTGCTTTTATTGTTCCAGGAGTTTTTTGTTTTTTAAAAAATCTTAATCTTAACTAATGATGAGGGTTCCTTGCACTTGCTTCATTATGACTGACAGTTTACCATGAAGAGAAGCTAGAACACAGAACTAGCCTGGTGTGCATTTCTTGTAAACCAACAACATGCTTATTAAGATGCCTGCCTCAGCTCCAAGCTGAAGCATATTACACAAGTGAGAGGCCCCTCTAAGAGTATTTTTTAACACATGAAGTGATTGCACATTCATAAACATGCAGGTGTTTTTGAATGGGAGATACTCCAGCCACCCACACCTGTACTACTTGGAAGCTACACACAGTCAAATAAAGGTGTGTATATTTGAATGATTGCATATTCAGACACACACCTGCAGCTATTTGGCATGGAGCCTTGTAGTTATTGGAAGTAGGCACTTGATGTGTGTGTATCTTGGTCGGTGCAGTGCTGTTCATTGTGATATTTCCATTAGGTCTGCAGTCTCAAGTTGTGAGTGAGATGCTTCTCATAAATAAAGCTTAGATGAGAGGTCCTTAGAGAACAGCCAGATGCTATAGGGATCTGGTGAGTGATTCAAGTGCAGGCTTCTCCTCAGAGGGAAAAACTAGTGTTTCATCATAACAGCAGAGGCACCTCACTACTACAACTGTTGTCTTTGGGAGAGAGATACACAGATTAGTCCTATGTCCAGTTTGTAGCTACGAAACATTCTAGGAGATCAGTGTTGTTGACTCTGATGGCCAGGGAGAATCTCAAAAAAAAAAATATGTGATTCAGTTTGGATACTTGCATCAGAATCCTAAACCAATGTTCAGCCATAATTTTCACTCTGAGCCTGTTGTGTAATTTCCTGACTTACACCATTGGAGACTTCCTGGTTTAATTGCCATCTATGTAGAGGGAGCAGTTCGGGGGAGGGGGAAGTGTCCAAGCAAGGAACTTGTTCATATATGGCTTATTATGTTCCCAGTTTTCAATTCACCTAGCCAGTGAAGTTATACAATGCCATCATGAGTAACAGATTCTAGAAGTCTATAACACTGTCTTCACTCTTTGGCTAGCCAGTGAAGTTTCATTGTCTAGCTAAAGAGTGAGGGCGATTTTATAGACTTCTAGAATCTGTTCCTTATGATGGCATTGTGTAATTTTTGATAGCTGGTCTATAAAGACTATAGTCGTGGGTCAGATCATTTCACACCAAAGCCGTAAAGATGACCTAAGGCATCTGAAGAGTGGGGAGAATCTGTAAAAGTTCAGAAGCTAAGTGACAAAACATAATTGTACCCACTCCACCAACTTTCCCTTCTGATAATGTGAGGAAAAAATTCTTCTCATCACTTAATTACAAAAATACAGTTGGCCCTCTGCATTTGTGGGTTAAGCGTTCACAGGTTTGATTATTTGTGGATTTTGTCAGTGGGAGGAAATCAAACTGATGGGGTGGCTGGGCCTGGCCACCTCTGCGCTCCCTTGCTTATTTCACGTAAGTGGCAGGGGGAGAAGGGGATGGGATGGGAGGGTGGTGCACATGCACATTTGCTGAACCACTCAGTCGTGTGGGTGGGAGGGGGAAGGGGATGGAAGGAGGAAGGGTGTGGGCGTTTGTTCATTCACACAGGTGGGAAGGGGGGAAGAGAGGGGGATGGGATGGGACAGGAGGAGGGAGGGTGGGCATGGTTGCTCACTTGCTCGCTCATACAGATGGGAGGGGGGAAGGGGATGGAATGGGAGGAGGGAGAGCATGTGTGTTCACTCACTCGGGCAAGAAGGGGATAGGATGAGAGAAGAGAAGATAGGTAGCATTCAGAAGAACACACACAAACACATACCACTATTCCTAATCTTGTTAGAATTTTTTGCTTTTTTCCCTCTCCATCTCTACTGTGTACTTGTAAGTTGTACTTGTAGCATTTATATGTGTACAGCGGGCCCTCCTTACCTGTGATCTCTGCATGTGTGATTTCCAGGTCACATGAAGTGTTGCATCCCTATGCTTAAAATGGCAGCAATGTGTCGTTGAGCACCTGCACATACATTGCCACCATTGAATACAATGTGAGGCGAGCATTTATGAAATTTGCTATTTGCAGGGAGTCCTGGAATGCAACCTCCACGTATACAGAGGCCCCACTGTATTAGGTTTTGTATTTTTGTTTTTGTTTTTTAATGAAAGGGGGATCGCATTCTGAGCCTGTTCCTTAGCGCAAGATCTACTGATTTGAACAGGACTTAATTCCTAATATACAGTTCTCCCTCCATGAATTTGATTCATGTAAGTGGCAGGGGAAGAAGGGGATGGGATGGGAGGGTGGTGCACATGCACCCTTGCTCACCCACGAATTTGATTATTCGTGAAGTGCCTGCTTGCCCCCCATTTTCTCACTCCCACCCCGTTCCCACCCCACCTGCTCCTCCCATTTTCCTTGCCCCCGGTGCAGGCGCGCCCCATACGGGCAGCACGAAGGCCCAAGGAGGCCGATGGCTGGCTCCCTGTGCTCCTAGCGCTGTGCCGCCGCCGCCGCAGGTACGGGCGCAGCCTGCACAGGCAGCACGAAGGCCCAGGGAGGCCGATTACCGGTTCCCTGCCTCCCTGCCCCGATCTGGGTGAGTGCACTGGCTGGGCAGAAGTCTGTAGGGGGGGCACCGTATTTGCGATTATTTGACATTTGTGAGGGATTTGTGTCCATATCCCTTGCAAATGTGGAGGGCCTACTGTATGTAATTGGAAAAGGGTGTTTGTGTGGAGGCTCGTTGTTTCAGTTCAGTTATTTCTAGGACACATCATCATACATTTCAGTTTCACCTTTAACTTTTTAAAATTATTTTCTTGGTAGATTTACGTCATTGATAGTGCTGATAGAAAGAGATTTGAAGAAACAGGCCAGGTAAGTCATTCACACGTTCGAAAACTAAACTAATGTTTTTTTTCTATAATTTGGAGAACACAGAACCTTATCAAACGTTCGAGGTGGGAGAGATGGTCTGTTTTTTAGAAGTAAAGTAAAGGTAGTTGTCATATTTGAATGATCGTTTTCTTCCAAATTAAGGAACGATCTAAACATAAAATGACAGTGCATCTAAGGCTCTTTTCAATTTTCCCCCAAAGTATGATCTAAAGAAGTAGTTTATACACTTTATATTCTTGCATTGGAGTTCTAAATAAATTGCGTTAATAGTATAATTTTGAAATTATAAAAGATTTTCCAATAATGTAATAGGATGTGGGTGAGATTCTGATTTATGGTGCAACTCTCAGCAGCAGATAGAAATAATAGATTATTGTCCTTAGAGAGTGATAAACCTGCTATAACTGTATCCATTCCAAAATATTGCACACATTACTTGGAATGGAGGATATTGTGAAGCATACAGTGACATAGTTAATTATAGAACATAAAGATATGGATGTGGTTTAAAAGGAACCAGAGTAATGTGATGCAGTATTATAAAGAGTCTCAGAAGTAATTATACGTAGGTAGATCTTCATAGTCAGAGAGGCTAAAACCAGCATTTTTTCATTCTGTGTTTGTTTTCTAGTACTAGTTCTTGCAAGTTTAGGATAGCATAATGTTATATCCCAGGCATCTTAACATTATGTAGACACATTGCCTTCTTGTTCTAAGGTCGTTTTACAATGAATTTTGTCATGGAATGAAATTAGCAGGCTCTGTTTCCTATTTTCTTAAACCATCTAATCCCCAGCACATTCATTTATATTGTCAACAGATGACATGTATGCAAGCCCATTGTAAATGGATGCTCACCAACTCTTTTAGTAGCCACAGCAGCTGCCTTCTATAAAGACAAGTTTTGTTTCTGGGATAAGATTTTTATCAGTGCTGTCCCATCTATGCATTAGAGATGATTAAACTGGATCAAAGTTCAAAGTGTGCAGTTACTATTCCTGCAGAATTTGAAACACATGTAGGATAAAACCACCTGCTTTCAAGGGCTGCTCCACTATGCTGATACATCTGTTATAACACTGCTAGCATGTGTTATTTTTTTGCTTATGTCATCAGTATTGCCAGTCTCAATGGTCTAGACTGCTGGGATTGGCAGTGCATGGACTTGTGGCATTGAAGGTAACTGGTAATATCAGACAGAGATAATGGCTCCTTTATTTTATATTTGGAAGAATTTACTTTAAAATTGTTGCCTCAGCAATTAGTTGTTGCTGTCGTTATTGTTGTCAGTGGTGTTATTGTTTATTGTCACTCAGGTTGCCAGGGCTCCTGAGATGATGTACAACAGCCAATTTTTAAAAATTACAACAACGTCTGAAAAGCCAACTCTGGATCAAGGACCATATGAAACAAGTTAGTCTGAGCTGCTTGCTGGAAACTCAGTGAGAATGGAGCCAGCCTGACTTCCCTGCCTACAGCCCCACATGTAGTAGAGTTTAAGGCTTACATATACCATCGACTATACCTTTCCTACAGAGACATACTAACTTTAGGTGCCTCCACAGAAGTGTGGAATCAGTATATTTCATGCACTCACAATGCCATCATGCTCCACTAGAATGTTAGAGTATAGCATCTGCCTCATATATACAGCTGCTTAGAGATAAAGAGCAACTATTTGGTGCCAAAGGTTTTGTGAAAAACCTATATATGTCTTGTGATTACAGGAGCTGGCAGAGCTTGTAGATGAGGAGAAACTGAGTGGTGTTCCTGTACTCATCTTTGCAAACAAACAAGATTTGTTGACGGCAGCCCCTGCTGCAGAGATTGCAGAGGGTCTGAATTTGCACACAATCCGTGACAGAGTCTGGCAGATTCAGTCTTGTTCCGCCCTCACGGGAGAGGGTGTGTCGGTAAGGAGACAATATTTATTCTCAAATACTAGCTTTTACAGTGGTCTCAGTGAGATAGGTATTCCTCCTGTTTCAGATCAGAATTTACAGTGTATTTGTTGTAAAACAAAATGAAGCTGAACAAAACAAACACTGTTGCTTAGTATGTTGGGGAGTTAGCCGCTTTTACAAATCCAGATTTTCTCATAAGATGCACCCTTCTCTTCCAGCTTGAGTTCTCTGTTACTTCCTGCCTTTCTACATAGGCTTTGTTGCTTCCATTTCTGTACTGATGTTGCCTTCTTCATCCATCTATGTATGGCTTGGCATCTTCAATTTCCAAGTAATTTCTACTGACCACTCCCCATCAAGCCTCATTGTTCTCTGTCTGTCAGATATGCCTCTGCCTGTGTCTACAGCCATATAAACACACATTCACTTGTGTTTCACAGTATTTCTCACAAAGCAAGAAAACGGGAAAAGAAATAGTTGTTTCATTTCAATGTAAAAATGTATTGTTTCATAAATTACCGTGCATATTGCATCACTTCTCCTATTGGGACCTGAAAAGCTTAAATATAATCAGCTGCAAGAGGGGATGCTGTTAGATAATTTTACACTCTGAATCTAATGGTCTTATGTGCACCTCACCCTGTAGATGGTGATGTGTATCATGTCACCTCAGAATATGGAAAGCTAGCATTGCTATGTTTGCAGGCCTCCCTACTTGTTCTGCTGGGTGGGCCTTGGCTTTCTACCTCAGAGTCCTATCCTGGTACAAACACATTTCTTTCTCTTGGTGCCATTTTGACTTAATTCGTTTTATTCTGTTTGGAACAGCTGTCACAGTAAGCCTTTCCAGACTTTAAAAAAATAGCAGCATATTGTCCAGCAGTGCTCAAATGTAACTTGATAAAACAAAAAGAAACATCTTGAGCAACATTTGTTCCTGTGAGTCATAGAGAAAGTCTAGTTAAATCAAAGGGAATAAAGCCATATGAATCCACAATGTATTCTAATGTGTCACAGAGCAGAACAAAACTGCCACATTAATAAAACTCAGTGTCCTTCAGCACAGGTAAAAGAGTCAAATAAGTGTAGGTTGGTGAGGGCAGTTCTATTCATGTTTATTTAGAAGTTCCACATCAGAGTCCACTGCCATGAAAGCATGCATAGGATTGCAGCCTAAGACAATTACCTTGGGTATGACCTGGTTTTAATTCAGCTTATCTGTGAATCTGCAGAATGGTTTCACCTCCTATGAGTCTTTGTTTTAGTTTTGGAAAATGTGACATGACAAAAAGCAAAGGAACTTATTCCCTGCATTCGAGTGGCACTGCGAAACTAAATTTAAACAGGGGGTTATTAATCCACTTTGCACCTATAACTACACCAACAGTAAATGATTTTCGGTTAAAACTGTTCAGTTTCATGGATCTATAGGTCTCCAAATTATGAATCAGTTGTAGACATACGGACATATCTTCAGGACACGTGTTCTCCCAGTTATTCAAATGCTATCACTATTTCCCATCCTCCTGATATGTAATAATTTTCATTATAGGAATAAACAGGTGATCCACTCAGGGCACACAATGAATCAAAGTTTTACCTTGAAAAACAAAGAGGCAGACAGGAAGGCTAATTAAATGCATAAAAGACCTCTATTTATAATACATTTATAATATATTGCAGAACAGACCAATTAAGAGAATGTTAACTGTTCCTTCTCCATTATGCTAGGTAGATATTACCTTGTTCATCAGTCCTGGACAGTAAAACATTTTGGGATAGTCAACCAACATGTCTCATCCTCTCTTCCAAGGAAGCAGGTCCAATGCAGACATTACTGGATTGGTGCAGACATAGACCCTAGGCCCAGTGCAAGTGTCATGCTGCCTGACTGCCTTACTGTGTTACATCACAGAAGTCAACCCTTCTGTCCCATGTCCATCTATGTTCCATGATATCAAAGTAAAATATTGAGTGCAGGATAATTATGCACAACTCATTCTCCCTATAATCTGTGAAGCAATCCCCAAAGAAAAAATATGGAAATCTGAACTGAAAGATAGAAGAGCTGGCTTTGGAAGATGCTTTAAAAACAGGTATCACTCCATCTCTTTCTTCAATAAGTGCAGCCCATGTTACCAGCTCCTGTGGCACTGCAGCTTCTGGAAGTATTTTGTATGAGTGTTTGAGTCTGGTTTCATTTTCATGTTTTGCATCCTGTTTCATTTGTAAATACTAGAAATCTGTTAACATAGCAAGTTCGCAAAATCGCTTCGTTCCCATGCCCCAGCTGCCCACATATTGGACTCTAAGGACCAAATATGCTATTAATTGTACCTTTCGTACAGCAACATACAAACTTGAGATCCCTCCATACAAGCACATCAGTGGAAATCACTATGCTTTGTTCACTCAAAACTCCATCATTCAATCATGGTCATTCTATATTTTACCTCAGGTTCTTACATCTTTTTCTCAGACCACAGAAAAAATATTTTTATAAAATTTAAATAGAAAAAGTATACTGTCTCCACAGTGTAAGACTCCTTTAGCGCTACTTTTTCATCTTATTTAAAGGGTGGATTTTGACATGGCAGTCGTGTATGGGAAAAGTAAAGCAATCACAATTCAGCACATCTTGGTTATTATCTTTGCCAAGATGGATCCTGGTATTTTTTTTGAATTTTTGCTAAAACATTTTCAGCTGTTTTTTTTTTTAACTGAAAGGGGTGTGTAAAACCATCATGCTATAATAATAATTTAGCAGTTAAAAAAAAACAAAACCTTTCCTCATCAGGATCAGAATGAAAAAAAATTTTTTTTTTTTGAAATTTGTATTTGTTCTCATATTGTAGCACTATTATACCACAATACAAACATTGAAAATGATAGAGAATTGGCATTATAATACTGTACCTCTCTTTTATGAGGAAAAGGGGCAGTACTCTAAATCCAGAATTACAGGATATAAGAAGTATACATATACAATACACCCATGTGTAGATGCAGAATGAGAAACTGTTTACTCAAAAGATGCATTAGGTTGATAAATTGGATCTTACTGGCCGTGTACATCTGGCTGTGGTGTCAACAACGGAGAGCAAAACGGTACGCTACTGTCGTTGGTCTCTGCTTTTGATTGCTGCAGCTTTTCGTAGCCATGAAATTTGGCCACTGTAACTGTGCCAGTCATACAAACTGCCCACAGATGGTAGAATGAAATGTTGCCTACATTACTTCTGGTGATAGTTAAACTCTATGGCTCCAAACTAAGTCTAGCAGTAAGGAATTTTGCATAACAGCTGGTCTAGTGCCTCAGTCAGGATGAAGATGTACATTTCACACAGTTACAAACACAAACCCTGTCAGTTCAGTGAGGCCTCAGTGTACTAGTGCACTTCTGTCATCCATGTGGAAGGCTGCTTCTGCACATGGATCTCCCTTGGGGGTTTGGGGCTCATCAGTCTATTAAAAAATAAAAATACATTAATTTTAGAAGGAAAGTTTTGTTCCAGCTGGCTCAGCCTGAATTCATTTTCTTTTTATTTGATTCAAGCTGCAGTCTTATATCCACTAATCTGGGAATGTGCCCCTTTAAATTCAGTGGGTCTCATTTCTGAATTAATTAATTATTAATTGCAATATGTCTATTCCACTCTATATCTGAAGATCCCAGGGAAACTTAACAGTAAAATCAATTTAAAACAATAAATAATAACAATAGTTTTAAAAGGTTAAAAATATATTAAATAGTTTATCAATTAAAGCCAGATGATTTAAAACTGATTAAAACAATTTTTAAATGCTACAACCATAAGATAAGTGTATCCTGGATAAAATTGGTTAGGCCCAAAGGCTTTAATAAAAAGGCAAGTTCTGACTTGATGCCAAAATGATCCCAGTGTTGGCATCAATCAGGCCTCCAGGGGAGGGAATTCAACAACTGGGGTTCTACTACAGAGAAGGTCCTTATCCGTGTCCTCCCACAATGTATTTCCCCTACTGGTGGAACACAGAGGAGTGTCTCTCCAACAGATCTGAATTCTTGGCCCAGCATATATATACAAAAATGCTCCCTCACGTATTGAGGTCCCAAGCCATGTAGGGCTTTGAATGTTATTACCAGCACCTTGAATTCAGTCCAGAAATATATTGGCAGAAAGTTCAGTTACGTCAGAACTGGTGTTATATGGTATCTGAATGGAATCCTAGTGACAAGTCTACAGGCTGCAGTTTGCACTAGCTGCAGTTTCCAAGTTGTCTTCCAGGGCAGCTGCATATAAAGTACATTGCAGTAGTCTAATTGGGAAGCGACCAGTGCATGGACTCCTGTGGCTAAGTTATCCCTGTCCAGGAAAAGCAGTGGCTGATAGACCAGTTGAAGTTGTACAGATTGTGTTGTAAGAGGAGAGATTAGCTATTTGTGCATTTGAGGTGAGGTAGATGTGTAAGAATTGTTCATCTGTCTCATCAGAGAGTTAAAAAAAAGAGAGAGAGAGATTTCTACTTTAGTCCTTAAAACACTTACCTGTGGAGTAAAACCCACTGAACCTGGAGGGATTTACTTCTGAGTAAACATGTGTAGGGTTGTACTGTTTCAGGCTGGTTCATGGTAACAAGGAACCACTCCAGAATATGGGAACAGAGCATCATTTATTTAGAAGGCTAAAAGTAAATATGCCATCTGGTCTAGGGTAAAGTACCCAGGAGGCCATTGCATCAATAACCAAAGTACAATATGATAAGCGCAGATATGAGAAGAAAAGGGGACTTCCTGTAGAATTGAACATAAAGAGAATGAGTTAATGGGAAATGGTTTGTGACAGCCTCAGGGCAGAATATCAAAAAAAAAGAATAAATAATGACAGCAAATGAATAAGAAATAGTTTGAAGGTCATTTTAATTAGTTTTGTAAATGATACTATAGTGTGCAGAATTAGGTAGTTAAGATTGGGGATTTCAAGGTTAATGAGATTACATTATGGTTAATAAATTATATACATTTAGAGAATTTAACTATTATTTGAAATGGGTTTCTTTAAATAAAAATGTTAATTAAGAAGGGAATCTTCTGTGACCTTGCCCTAGTACCTTTTTGATATCAATGAAAGGTTCCACTGAAGAAGCTTTGGATATGGAGTATGCCCCTGGTTTATCCTCGTGAGTCCTGCTGTGGAACAGCTCCGTTGTCGTATCTGAAGAAACCACTGTGCTTTCTTTCCCTTCCCTTCATTGCATCAATAAGACTTTATAGAATTGTTAAAAGAATGGATTTTTTTTTAATTGCACACAGAGTATTTGTTCTTTACATTTAACAGGCTGAAGTAGACAGAGACAGAAACTTGAGGGCTAGAAATCTCCTTCACAGTTTGGAAAAGGATTTGGTCACTTTGTTGCCTCTACAATTTAATAAGATGAACGGAAGGATATAAAAATGTGAATAGGCAGGGCTTGTGGCATTAATGCTTTCTAAGAGGACATCCATCTGCATTTGATACACGTGCAGTCCCATGCGTGCACACCCTGGCATCCTGTTGATGAATTACATAAGTTGGACTTACACTTTTGCAGCTCCCTCTCTTTTTTGTGGGGGGGGAGCGTAATTCCTGCAGGGGCCAGAATTCACTACCAGCCATGCCTTGACCAACCACCCCCCCCCGAAACCCCACATTTTCTCAGCTGCAGCTCTTCAGACCCAATAGTTTCCCAGTCAGTGCAGAAAGCAGGAAGTAAAAAGACAAGCATCCAGATATAAGTATGTAATATTTTAAAATTATAAATAAATAAAAAGAAGATGAATTCAGACATCATCTGCAGGAATCTTCAGAGAACCCCTGGAGATTCCTGTGAATGCTAGTCACTGTGCCTTTAGCTGCAGGAAAACAGGTGGACACTTGTCTGCTGCTCCATGTGGAAATAGGTTGTGGGGAGAGAGGTTGGATAGGAGGCAATCATAGTTACCTTTCCTGATGTAGGGTTGCAGCTTGTTTATTTGCTGAACAAAATGGACTAGAAACCCACAAGGCAGAAGGCACATGTGCAGTCATTTCAAATTGAGCATCACTGTGGCATCTTATATAGCCATGTACTAGGATAGTACATGTGCGTCAAAACATTACTTGCGTTTTTGACTGGCTCTATAGAACAGTTAGCATCCCTCAAAAGATCTGGTTTTTTGGCATCACTTCTCAAAAGACTTTAAGAATATACTCGTAGTAGTGGATCTTCATGTGACTAGTTCTAGTAAAATCTACCAAGTAACATGTGGGACCCATATTAAATGCAGGAAGCCCCCACCTTTTGATGCCCTGTTATTTCGCAACTCACTCTTTTAACAATTTCAAATTAAGGACAAGTTCCATTAATTCAACGGGGGATCCAGTCTTTCATCAGCTCTTCTTGCCTATGGAGGCTCACTTTAAACCATTCACACATGCACGGTGCTTGCAAAGTGAGCTGAGAGAGGGAGGGAAAGGTGCTAAGCCTGCTGAGAGACTTTGTAAGCAGCACACGCAATCAGTCCCAAGTGAGCCTCCGTAAGTGCTTCATGCTCTCTACAGTACAGCACATGGGTTTCATTTTTCAACCAATTCTATTTTTTGACAGTGTTCAAGTCCCTAATCTATCAGATAAGTGGGAGAAGCGTGGATTGTATCCTGCTCAAGGTCCTCAGTTTAGAACAATGGACCCCCTAAGATTCAACTCAAGATTTAAATATTTAAATTTAGATTTAAATATTCTGAAATTTATTTGTTTAAGGCTTCTGGAGACTAGGATTCAAATCCCTGCTTGGACACTGGGTGACCTGACATCAATACCAGCCTGACATCAATGCCAGGAAAGATCCTAGAGCAGATCATTAAACAGTCAGTTTGTAATTACTTAGAAAGCAATGCTGTAATCACTAAAAGTCAACATGGATTTCTCAGAAATAAGTCATGCCAGAGTAATCTTATCTCTTTTTATGATAGGGTTACAAGCTTGATAGATGAAGGGAATGCTGTAGACGTGGCATATCTTGACTTCAGTAAGGCCTTTGACAAAGTTCCCCATGGCATTCTTGCAAAGAAGCTAGTAAAAGGCAGGCTGGACAGGGCTGCTGTTAGGTGGATTGGTAATGGGTTGACTGACCGAACCCAAAGGGTGCTCACCAATGGCTGCCTTTCATCCTGGAGAGAAGTGACTAGTGGGATGCTACAGGGTTCTGTCCTGGGTCCAGTGCTATTCAACATCTTCGTCAATGACTTGGATGAAGGAGTGGAGGGCATGCCGATCAAATTTGCAGATGACACCAAATTGGGAGGGGTTGCTAATACCCCAGAGGATAGGATAAAATTTCAAAATGACCTTGACAGATTGGAGAGCTGGGCCAAAGCTAACAAAATGAATTTCAACAGAGTGAAATGTAAGGTCCTACACTTAGGCAGAAAAAATTGAATGCACAAATAGAGGATGGGGGATGCATGGCTGGATAGCAGTACATGTGAAAGGGATCTAGGGGTCTTGGTAGATCACAAGCTGAACATGAGTCAGCAGTGTGATGAGGCAGCCAAGAAAGCCAACATGATTCTTGGTTGGATCAATAGGAGTATGGTGTCTAGATCAAGGGAGGTAATGGTACCACTCTATTCTGCATTGGTTAAGCCTCATTTGGAATACTGTGTTCAGTTCTGGGCACTTCAATTCAAGAAGGATATTGACAAACTGGAGCGTGTCCAGAGGAGGGCAACCAAAATGGTGAAGAGTCTGGAAGCCATGGCCTATGAGGAACGGCTTAGGGAGCTGGGTATGTTTAGTCTGCAGAAGAGAAGGTTAAGAGGGGACATAATAGCCATGTTTAAATATTTGAAGGGATGTCATGTCGAGGAGGGAGCAGGCTTTTTTTCTGCTGCTTCAGAGACTAGGACAAGGAGCAATGGATTCAAGCTGCAGGAAAGGAGATTCCACTTGAACCTCAGGAAGAACTTCCTGACGGTCAGAGCTGTCCAGCAGTGGAATAGGCTGCCTCAGAATGTGGTAGAGTCTCCTTTTTTGGAGGTTTTTAAGCAGAGGCTGGATGGCCATCTGTTGGGAATGCTTTGATGGGTGTTCCTGCGTAGCAGGGGGTTGGACTCAGTGCCCCTGGGGTCTCTTCCAACTCTATGATTCTATGACCTTGGGCAAGTTACATTCTCTCAGCCTCGGAGGAAGGCAAAAGCAAACCTCCTCTGAACAAATCTTGCCAAAAAAACCCCCACCCTGTCATATGTTCACCTTACAGTTGCCATAACTCAGAAGTGATTAGAAGGCACAAAGCACCAAAGTGCTGCTGAGGAGGGAAGTTATTTCTAGCTATCATGTCTCTCCTCTTTGATAAATGACTTGTGGCAACCATAAGGCAAACCTATCATGGAGCTTTTCTGGGCAAGATTTCTTGCCTTTGCTGTTCTCTGAGTCTGAGAGAATGTGACCTGCCTGAGGTCACCCAGTGGCTTTCCACGGCCGAGTGAGGATTCAAACCCTGGTCTCCATAGTTTCAGCATGTGCACGTGCCTGCTGCCGTGTCCCTTTCATTGGGGACAAGGCAGCATGTATCTCTATGCAGGTGCTGAAACTGCTCCCTTATTTGCAAATGTGTGAACATGTGGGCATGCGCACACACCTGCCACCATGTCCCTCAGCACCCTCACCACTTGCTGTCGTGTCCCTGATGAAAGGGATGTAGCAGCAGTCGTGTCCATGCGCCCAACTGCTCCCTCATTTGCAACACCCCTGCTGCCACATCCCTGTTACTGCCACTGCTGTTGGTGTTCAGCAGCAGGAACCACTAGTTTAGAGCATTACCATGAGCATCTCAAAAAATAGGTGCTATCTAGGTTGCCAGCTCTGAATTTTTTAACTAGTAGATTTATCAGTACATCTGTTTCTGTCTATCCCATGAAACCATCCCAAAAGCCATTTACTTTAAAGCTTTAATCACAGCAGAAAGTTGAGATATTGGAAAGCTACACTACATGGGCCACCAGAGAAATGACTGTTTTCTTAGTTTTATACATATATAAAATATTAGTTCAGAAGGACCTGCATAGGCTGCATATTTGCTTCTGTGTCCAATTCAAAGTTCTAGTATTTGCCTTTAAAGCCTTGAACCAAAAAAAGAAAGAAAGAAAGAAAGAAGCAGCAGCAGCATTTCTTTCTATACCATTCTGCCAGTCTTTTGGGATACTGAGGTTCTCCTTTAGGTACCTACCTCTTTTTAGCAGATTGAAAGTACTTAACAACAACATGAGAGGGCTTTTTCAGTGGTAGCATCACAGGTCTGGAAAATCTGCCCTAAAACAGCTCAGTTAGCATCAGCATTCCACACTTTCCTAGGCTAGACAAAAACAATTTTGTTGTCCAGACAGTTTAATTTGTAGAAGGTTGTAAGTTTGGGGACCTTGGTGATAATGAGTAGTAAATGCTAAAAAGGTAACACAAATGGTATAATAAAATAAATAAACATTAATAATAGCAGAAATGCCAGTTCCCTCCTACCTGTGCCAGATCTGATATAAAGGGAAGTTGTGAATTATGCAAATAAAGGCTGTAAATTTCATGCAATGAAATGTGTTGTGATATTTCCTCATTTTAGCTAAATCTTTGGTCTCCTAAAACAATAGTTGAAGGGACCATTACAAAAGACAGTGGGTCGAGGCCTCTGACCCTTCCTGTAGTTTGGCTCCTTAAAATGGGAATGAATACATGCCTTTCCTGTTTAGATTTAGTTTATATTTATAACTGGTAGATAGTATCATATTTCAGGGTAAACTGTGGTTTTCTTTTGAGTGCAAATGATCACAAGCAACTAGAATTTACAGAGATCAGTTGAAGTCAGTGTCAATGTATCTTTTAAATCTTTATCTTCCACAATTAAGCAAGGATCCAGATATGAGTTATTTATCTGAACTATTTAGGCTCTGGAAGTTTATTTAAATGTAAATAATGTAATATATGTAAATAATGTAAATGTAAATAATGTAATGTAAATGTAAATAAGAGAGAAATACTCAGAGGTTCTATCAAAGAGTGATCATTTTTTTAAAAAATAAGGCTCCACAAACTTGATGATGATCATGATCATTAATGAACTGGTTTGTTCACTTTAAAGCCATGGTTTGGCATTACAGGAATGAACAAGCAGAGCCCTCTGACTTACATACAGGAATGTCATGTTTCCAACTGCAGGTTATAAAAAAACATAATGTACCATTTAATCCATTTTGGGTGAAAGATGGGATATAAATTCAATAAAATAAAAAAAATTTAAAAATGATCTTGGTTTATTAGGATTAGCTGAAACAGCAAACTATAGTTTGTCACAAACTGTAGTTGGAAACTTTTAATCCTCATAGACAAGACTGAGATTTATGTTTGCTGGTCATTATAGTGCCTAATTGGGTGGTATGCCTGATTATCTAATAGACGTTCAAAAACTATTGAAAGGTTGTTCCCCTTTAAAAAGAGGTATTTTGTTTATCCTTTAAACCTATTCACCATCCATTTTATAAGACCTTTGCACACAAATTTTAAAAATTGAAGACTCAGGTAGATATTAATAATGATCATTATTATTTTAACATAATAAAATACAGATATCTGAATCTGGGCCTTATGTTATAAAATGGCTCGAGATTATTCTAAATTAGAAAGCTATTCTTCCAAAGGGACTTGTTTGATCAGTTTTTCCAGTGCTGTTATATGGTATATGAACCTTGTTTATTACAAAATAATGAAAAGTTTGCAGAAGAGTAAGCAGATTATACCCGTTCATTTTTAAAGAGGTTTTTACAACTCTAAGACAATGTGAACATGCTGATTTTATAATGACAAGAAGCTTTCCCAGATCTACATTTTTAGGTCTCTTGATACCTTTTTTGTACATCAAGTTGCTTTTCCTACCTATTTTTGTTTATCAGAAAGCCTATTCGAACATGAACATTCCCTATGGTTTACATTTTGGAAAGGAGGCAGAGGTCTTTGAAGAACGTATGATTACAGGATGCTGAATTACTTGATGGAGGGAAATAATGAAAGAGACAGTGAGAAATTAGCAGGAATTGGGATGTTATAGAAATGAGGAAAGGGAGAAACCAGTGTCATCAGGTGTTCAAGACAAGAATCTGATTGCACAAAAAGAGAAACAGTGAGATGACTGAATTTATGTTTTCTCAACAATTTTTCAGTGTGTTATGTAGCAGACAAGTAGATAATGCCTTCACTTATTGATCAAGATTGAAGCGCTAAGGATTTGTGGCTATGTTTGCTTTCTGGTTTATGGCATAGATTCCTCACTGAGGTATCTGTGTTTGAGAATATCAGATCATTTCTTTACTTTTTTGAAGCAGCACTATTGGCAGATTTGTATTTTTAAACAAGTACCTCTCTAAACCCAAATCTTGCTGCTATGGTTCTGGCCCCTTTCAAAGAGCCTTATCTCCACTCTGATTTGCCTCTTCTGTAACTGCACCTGTGATTGGTTGTAGATGGAATTCTGTTATGAGCATTCAAAGCTAGGAAACAGAAAAGTGCCACTTTGACAGCAATCTTCAGGGACAATAAAGCTGGGGCATATGGCACCCTCTGCTTTGTTTTAACAACAGCTGGATTGTATCAAAGACCTCACATTTCAAGAGGAGCTGCTTACTGCACACAGTGCCTGGAATACATTCAGCATGTATGTTTTCTTCCTCTTCATTCTGACACCTGGAGTGCTAAACTGAAGTTTTAGGCCAGAGATTGACACCTGGAGTTATTGATCTTTGCTCCCCTAACACTCTTTATATAGTACATTAGGACACAGCAGTTTCTCTCTTTCAGTTTAATTTCAACAAATCTCATAAGATGATTGAAATTGAGGTCATGTTTAAAACATCAGTGACCCTATTTTCTTATCGCCTTATGCTTCATATTACTATTGATTTATAACTAGGTTTGGGATCTTATATGTAAAGAATATATTCATTTTAGATTTGCTTTCCAGTAGCATACTACTATTGTATATACAGTTTAGGCACAAAAATATCAGTTCTGTGGCATAAACATTATTTGTGGCTATCTTTCCTTGTCATTATGTGGTAGGAAGGAGGAGAGCCTAACCAGTGTTTCTCAGGCCACTGGAGATGGAGGATATTGTAGTCTGAACAGATTTGGGGAAGTGCCAGGCTGGAGAAAGCCTACCAAGCTTTGCTCCATGATATAAATTAGAAGTAAGCAATTTTGGGAGACTGGGGCCAGTTCTGCTCCACTCCTTAACTGCCACTGCTGTGCATTACCAAAAGTGACCAGAAGCCCAGGCCTGGCTTTGGGAAACCAACAGGGCTTTGGTTTTTTGCCTAAAAGCAGATGTGTGATGAATTTGCCCCTTGTTTTAAAGCAATACTTCTCAATCTGATGTGGGGAACTGGCAGTTATTTTTTTTCCCAGTGTGCAATGCATTGGCACCATATTTGTGCCCACTAGGTAAAACCCAGTTCACTTTTTCTCCAGGAACTGGCAGCCAATGGCATAGGGACCGATACTGGTTCATGGACCAGTACTTTGAGTTGCACTGATGTATGCAATGACTAACAAGGGTGAACCAGCTAGTTTACTTGTAGATTAAATCCAGAATTTATCTTGGGTGTCCTAGTGGAGATTCCCATGAAAAACTGCCAATATAAAAATACGTATATATAAGCAGAAGTATTTCCATATTTAGAATGTTGCAAGTAATTCTGATTATTCCATCCCCCAAAGGGAATGTGACAGTTGAGGGAAGAGCAGTCAGCATTACCAAGTAGCAGGAATGCTTTCCTGTGAGGAAAGACTGAAGATAGAAGAGGCAGTAATTTCCTTTTGTTTTAAAAATGCCTGGGGTTGATATTTCAGAGCTTGATTAAAATTTGTATGTTGTGGGGAGTGTGGATAAGAAATGTTTTTCACCCTGTCTCATAATACTAGCACTTAGGGTCACCTAAGTGACACTGATCAGCCGTGATTCAGAAAACACAAAACAGATACATGTTTACACATACGTGCAAAACATGTGAACCTGTTGAATTGATTCATGCAAGACATGGGCCATTTCCACATGGTGTCACAGTCCCGCTATTCGATGGGATGGCAGCAGTCCGCTGGTTGTGCTTTCACATTGTTGCGGTCCTGCTGCCATCCTGTCCCCATGCAATTGTGATCACAGGAAATTTACTTAATGGATTAAATCCATTAAGTGCCCCCAATTGCGCAATGCTCCTGTACTTACCTGCCATGCAGAAGGGCAGGAAGCACGATGGCAGTGCTTCCTTCCCCAACACAGCATGAGAAAGAGTGTGACTGCATTGCAGGAGGCAGATGCGTATCACTTGCACTTTCTTCCACAGGGAGCCGGTCAGGTGCTGAGGGGAGCATTCCTATCATGCTCCCTTCTTGGCAATGGTGCAGCTGGGATTGCAGTGGGACAATGTGGGAGAGTGTCGTCGTGCAGAGATGGTGATAGCCATTGGCTCAGCTGTCTTTGACAGTGAAGTAGACAAGTTCATGTTTATTTCCATTTTTGGAAATACCCACCTATTCTTTACCAACCCCAAGATCCCCTTAAGACCCTGCATTTTAGTTACTGCATGGGGATTTTTATTTTGCATCCCTGAACTTGATACTGACAATTTTTTGCTGGAGTGAATACAGGAAATGGTTTACCTGTAGATTAAAATGTCTGTGTGCACCTCTTCAATCAGGAAGAAAATTGCCCTTTTTTCCTTGAGCTCATGTGTTAATTTTGTACATTCATCCCCCTATAAACTAATTAGAGACCATCACAATTCTTTTTGAATCAGCTCTTGCTCTGAAAGTGAATTTTTGGATCAGTTCCTGCTTTCAAAGTAAAGTGACCTAGATGGGAATTGAAAAGCTGTTTGGAGATCACCTTTCCTCCAGCATAGTGCCTTGTCATTCTTTTGCCCTTGTTATACAGTCGGGCTTGCAGCCACGGTAAATCCCATCATAAACTCTGCTTTATGAGCCTTGGTTGTGCAGTGTTTGAGTAGCCGAGTACCCTATAGCTGAGCTCTCTTGTGGCATTGGCAGTGTTTGCATTATCCTGTGTTAGGCTCTGGTTTGCTTTGCACTGAGAAATGGGATGCCGGGCTGTTGTTTTGCTGGGATATATTGCTTATGGGATTGTTGTGCTGAATATCAAAGGGGTGTCAGCAGATATATATTATTTTAAGCTGTCTCAGCTGTTCTACTCCAGCAAATAAACCTACATTCAAAATGAATGAGGAGTGCTGCTTGCCTTGTATATCACAATATGTGCAAATATGATTATTGCTTTAGAGCCAGATTCAGTAGGAATGGCAGGCAATGTTGAAAACCACCTCAGTCTTTGCAAGCAAATTTCTAAAAGTTGCACTAGATCAAGGGAGGGGACATGGCTAATCTGACATGGCTAATCTAACTTTTTTTTTGTTCAACATTTATTGCCATTATTTTGACTGCAATATGCAAGGCTTCTGCAGAATATAGAGTTTCTTTTTAAAGGAGATGTAGGGGGAAAAAAGACATAATTTCTTGGGCTTGTGGGAGCAGCTATAGGGAGAAACAGGGCATTTGCTGTGTCCAGAATTCTTCTCTCATGGCTTTTGGGACCCCGACTAAAACTTTTTCCTAGGATATTTTCTACAAGGGAAGCTTCATGGACTTAATTAGATAGACTCCCACTTCCTGGTCATTGTACATCCTTCATTATTAGAAACAAGTTCTTTTTCTTTCTTTTTAAAGTGAATATACGGCTGTGCATTGGTGCACTCTCATCACCCTGTTAATTTCATCTGTTAAAAAAAATTATATTGCATGGATTTTATTGCAAGCTATTTCATGATTTCATCATGGTCTCTTCCACTTTTTTTGGCAATTGCATGATTTTTTTTTCAAGGTATATACCAATGAAGCTGAGCAAATTCAGCATTCCATAATGGGGAGAGGGTGATGAAAAGCTCAGACCTTCAGTCCATGGAGAAGAATGCACAAATAGATGGTGCAAAAGTTAATAAAATGTGGCAAGAACATTAGTTCTGGCTACATCCTAAATTTATGTGCAGTTAACAGTGAATCCTAGAACTTTCTTTCTACTTAGATTTATAGGTCATTGTCTCCAAAACAGATCAGGATAGCAGCGAACATACATTTAGACAGGATGTTCCATGTCATAAGACATTCTCACAATCAAAGCCAAAGAAGTTATGGTGGCAAAAAACACAAAGAAGGCAGTTTACCACATTCTAAATCTTGCCTCAAGAAGGGGCTATACATATAGCAAGTTTCCTGAAGACAGTTGCACTAATGAGAAATCCTTTATACAGGATAGCAGACAGAAAGAGAGAGAGAAAATGTGTGTGTGTACAGAACAGAGAAAGTGTTTTTGTAATATAGTATAAAGGATTGTTTGTTGAGATCTGGAATTATATTGTTCCTTCTATCCCATGTAATGTTCCCACCTAATGTTCTGTTTCTTTTCTTGTTCTTTTGTTCTTGAAGGATGGCATGAACTGGGTCTGCAGAAATGTCAATGCAAAGAAGAAATAAGTTGAACTGAGTTGCATGGAATTGAAGGGGCTGCCAAAGCGAAACACATTAGCTGACTGCTGGTGTCTGCCCAAATATTTTTCCATCTGTATGAAGCTACAGCTGTTAGGAATGGGAACAGCAGCTAAGCCTCCCACTTAAATTGGAACTTTACCCACTCTCTAGCATCATTTCCACTCTCTTAAAATGAATTTCTTCCTCACCCATCCCTTTTTTCACATAAATTATATTAAAGGTCTCCCTGTTCATTTGACTGAACAACGAGATTTGAAAAAAGAAACAGATTGTGGTCTGGAATAAAGAAATTTAGTGGGATCAACAGAGCTAGAATGATCATAGCAACATATGTGAGAGCCTACATCAATTCTGAAATTGCTCAGGATGCTCACCTGGGTTTGTTCAAAGTTTTTCTGATCAACAAATCAAATGTTTTGTTAGCATGAGTTCTTCAATTTTACAGTGGTAAATCCCTTAGTACAGTGCTGTGCGGACCATAATGCAACCTCATGAAGAACATTTATTATAACAATATGTCCAGGTGTTTCAGTCCTTCTTTCCACAGACTCATGCTGTAACTCCAGTACTTAGAACTCTATAAGAAGCAGCAGGCAAAAGGTATGCTCTAATTTATTCAGACATAACAGTGTCATGCTACAGCGGCATGTTGCATTTATGGCTGGCACAAACATTTTCAATAATTTAGACTCCTTAGAGCCAAGATTTCTTTGGCATTCAGTCTGTTGGACTGTATCAATTCACAGAACGAGAATGAAGTTTAACCTTATTGTAGTAGTCAATTTAGTGCTCAAAGTCTTACTGCAAACAGCTGTTCACAGTTCTCTTTGTCCTTTTTGAGGTACTTTGAGGCAGGCTTTGATTCCGTGTTCCTGCAGCCTACCAGCCACAGAGGAAATGTGTTTATCTCAGGCAGTTCAAACAGTCACAGTCTGGGAGATAAGCAGGGTCATTGTGGTGGCTCCATACATACGAATTGCTGCTGTGGCCGTAAAGTCAGGTGTCACTGCTTTGAAAGTCTGCACTGCTTCTGCACATTCAGTTGAGAACTAAATTGCTGACAAACTGTACAAAAGTGGCAGCATGTATGTTTTTGAAGAGAGAGGTTCCTTGTTTTAAGAAACATTTCATCAGTCTAATTAAGGGTTGACAGAGAAAGTTTGATGTCTGATAAGTAAAGGGCCATTGCATTCATCCTAAATGCAAGAGGAAACAGCCTAGTCTTTCTGTAACTTCCCTCAGAATATTCACTGGGAAGATAGCGCCCTACCCTTTGAAGAATAGACTATGTAAACTTGACAAATCTTAGCATATTACCACAACACCTAGATATGACATAGGAGGCTGCTTCTCACCTCTGGGTCGTCTGCTCAGTTTGTCAAAGTTCAAAGTCATTTGGCTAGCGCAGCCTTGCATGCAATTAATTTAGTATGCAGCTTGCGGATTATATCCATAATATTGGCCTGAAAATGCTGTGGCAACGATAAAGCCCTCTCTCATTCTTGGTGGAAGGAGTAAACTTGCTTTGCTAAACCTCAGACTTTATGCATGCTTTGGTGAGAGCCAGGGAACATAAGTTGTGAATATAATCTGTTGTCATGCACTACTTTGTGGTACATGCTTTTCCCTTATTAATCTAAAGACAGCAACTAAAAACATAGCAACTATAATAATTTCTTATCCGTTTGGCCTTGAACTCTTTAGTGCTTTGCCGTGGGCATAAATTCTACATTAGATTAGATATATTAAATCTCTGTCTCACCTAATTCATAAAGTTTATGAGGGAAATAATACTACAAACATACACTACAAGAACCAGGAGGAATGCAATAAAGCACAGGTAACAGTCTAAATCAATCTGTTAAGAACCTCCAAACATGACAGCTAAAAATATGTGTAGCCATAGAGTCCTAAAAGATTACTTAAAACAGATACTTTATATTGCTCCTTTTCTGTTGGGAAGCTGGTGACATCTCACAATTAATAATCTTTTTAAAAGACAGTCCTTCTGTGCAGATCCAGTGTTATACAAGCCACTGAAATAGCATTTTCCCCCCACACTTGTAGTCCAGTGTTTAAGGGGTACAAAAGCAACTAGTTGTGCTACTACTTATCCCTGATAATGCAGAGGTCTAGCAATTCATGACATAAAATCTGCAAGATTCTCTCCTAAAACTGAACAGACTGCACTTGTCTTTGCAATTCAGAGAATATATAGATTTGCTTAATTGCCTGTGCATTAACCTAAACAAGCACACAGCTGACAATCTGTAAAACAAACTGCCACCTACAACTTCTACATTTTGAGCAGAAATTGCAGTTTCCCAAAACCCTCAAATGGTGAATATAGCTTTTCCCAATTTTATCCTAGTTCTGTCCCTGCCTCTTCTCTTACTGTGAATATTTGGGAGTGAGAGAGAGATCTTACTAGGACATGAGCAGCTCATCAAGCCAGAAGGCATCACTGTGGTCCATCAGTTTCGACAAGCCTCAGAACCCAACTTTCAATCGTTGTGAGCTAACTGGATCTTCTAAGAGCTACAAAATGCATAGACTTGATGACCCCAAAGGCCTGTATATTGTCTTAGAGAATGGCCTCTTCTGGATGGATGCTTTACAAGCTACATGGCAAGAAGTAGGACAATTATGGAACAATCTTTTTCTCTTGCTCCCAGCAAAGAGAGGAAAACTATCCTGATTATAAAAATTCATATCTTCTGACTGTTTTAGTCAACAGCTGTTCTTCAGGGAATGGTCCATGATTTTATCTAGTCTTTTTTATTCTGGTTCTGTTATCAGCATTGTGAAAATTCCTGGTGAGCTTAATATGTACTATGGAAAAGCCTTTTCCATTATTTTAAGTACCATAAGAGACATGCTTTGAGGCATTAGCTAGCTAATTTGTTAGTAAATTATCCTTTTCTTTCTTTTTCTAAGAAATGCATATTTCCTGTCTGAATGTCACTGTAAGACGTCTTGATACATTTAAAGGCAAGCCAAAATGGCTGAAGTATAGCTTGAGAGACCACGTAATAGTTCACATATTAGAATGAGAAGAAAGTACGGTTCATGTGACTTAATTACTTTTTAAATTATACATGGTTCAGTCTGCTCTTTGAACAGACTTTCTTTATATACCAGGTTATGGTCAGATGCTTTATAAAGCCATAGCTGTAAACTCTATCCAGTATACCATCTCTGCTTTTTCATTCTATATCACTTTAGGGTACATCCGGTTTTTCTGCGCTTCATGTTTTCTTCTCTCTTTTTTGAAGTTAATAAAAAAGGGAGTGTGATTAAATTTGGTGATGTTAAGACTCAGTGTATATGTTTAGATGTTTGGCAATAAAATTTGGTAGAAATGGCAAATATTTTGCAATTCTGTATTATTTTAAAATAAGATCTTGATATCCATTTAAAGAGCAACATCTCAAACTGTTTTGCATAGATTGTGCCAGACTGGTGTGGTGCATCAACTTCATCTCAGTATATATTAGCACTTCTGTATATTGCTTTTGTATGCATATGTATGCCTTGTAGCCTAAGCCTACTATGGATGGCTGTCCTGTTAAATTTTTGCTGTCTCTAGACACCAGCTCTACATAGATTCGTAGCTATTGAAAATAAGACTTTTCAACCACTGTTGTTCTGTGGAAACCAGGGATGTTACAATCCTAAATATAGTTACTGGGAAAACAAATCCCAGTAAGTCAGTTATACATAGCATTACTGTATATAGAATTTTTTAGTGTGTACTTGTTGAGAAGTCTTGGTTTTTGAGAGGAAAACCATCAGGAGGAGAGCATACCCCCTTTTACTTGTCACCCTATTGGCTATATCATGCCCAGTGACACAGCATTTTACATTTACTATATAAGAACTAACAAGAGCCAGTGTGGTATAGTGTACTGTTAGAACTAGGACGCTGGGAGACCAGGGTTCAGATCCCTGCTCAGCCATGGAAACCCACTCAGTGACCTTGGGCAAGTCACTTTCTCTCAACCTCAGATGAAGGCAAAGGCCAGCCCCTTTTGAACAAATTCTGCTAAGAAGCCGGTGATAGCTTTGCCTTAGGGTCAACATAAGTCAGAAATGACTTGAAGGTACACAGCACCACAAATGTGTAAGAATTACATGCAAGGAGAGATCCATTTTAAATCCACAACTAAGGGCTTTTCTACACTACACAATTATTGCACTATAATTCCATTTTAACTGCCATAGCTGCCTCCTATGGAATCCTGCAGTTTGTAGTCTTGGGAGGTATTGGAGCTCTCTGGCTGAGAATTTTAAATATCCCTCCCTAAACTGCAAATCCCATGATCCCACGGAAAAGAATGGTGGCAGTTAAAATGGAAACATAGTACAATAGTTGTGTAGCATGGAAAGACTTCAAGTTTCAGATGCACTCAGATGTTCTATAAATGTCTTATGTTAAATTCTGTGAAAGTATATGAATTCTGATGAGGCCTAAATACCTTTAAAGCACATGTGTCAAACACAAGGCCCGAGGGCCAAATCCAGCCCACCAGGCCATATCATGTGGCCCTTGCACCTTTCCTGCAGCTGCTGCACTTCCACCACCTGGCAAGTCTGATCCCCACATTGTGCGGCCCCGGCTGCCGGTATTCTGAAGAGCGGCCCAGTAGCCAGCACTCGCAATCTACTTCTACTTCTGACTGCTCCTCTGTCCAAGTCTTGCTGTCAGAGCATTGCCTGCAGGTTACCATAGCAACACTCCACATGACTCACAAAAGTTGGACAGAGGAGCAGTCAGAAGTAGAAGTAGATCACGAATGCTGGCTGCTGGGCCCCTCTTCAGAATACTGGCAGTTGGGGGCCAACAATGTGGGGATTGGGCTCACCGGGTACAGAGAGGGGCAGGGGGGCAAAAAGAGCCACAAGGGAGAGTGGGGGAGTAGAAAGAGGCACAGGTAATATTTGTCTGGTGATTTATAAAACTTTGTTTTCAAAACTCATTTTTCAATAAATTGTACAATATTTGTACACTTGAATATCTGCTTGCCATTATTTTTCGTAGACTTCTAGTTTCAGAGCTAGTTATTACTAAAACCAGTAATAATTGAATGCAGAAGCAATGATTTAATATGGTAAAAGCAGATACGTTTAGATAGTCTTACAGATACAACCTGCCCTTTGAGAGCAACCATAATGCTGATGCGGCCCAGGATGAAATTGAGTTTGACACCCCTGTCTTAAAGGCACCAGATCCCATCTGATCTTGGAAGCTAAGTAGGGTCAGTCGTAGTAAGTACTCAGATGAGAGTACTTGAATAAGAGTGCTGCAGGCTGTATTTCAGAGGAAGGAACTGGCAAAACTACCTTTGAGTATTTCTTGCCTAAGAAAACCTTATGAAATTCATAGGGTTGCCATAAATTGACAGGTGACTTGAAAGCACAATTTGTTGGAGACTGCACGCAGGTGAACTTGCTGTCACTTAAATAACCTAAAGACACTAGATCCCATCTAATCTTGGAAGCTAAACAGGGTCAGCCTTGATTAGTACTTGGATGGGAAACTGCCAACAAATACCAGGTGCTGTAGGCTGTATTTCAAAGGAAGGAACTGGCAAAACCACCTCTGAGGGTTCCTTGCCTAAGAAAATCCTGTGAAATTCATAGAGTGACCATAAATTGACAAGTGACTTGAAGGCACATACACACACACAAATGTCTAGCATTTCTGCACAAGTAGCTTTGCCAGAAAGTGGTTAGAGTTGAATATTTGAATGCAGGTTTAAATGTGCACCCCTCTAAAAGTAATACAGATAGAAGGTATCCACATATGGGTGGTTTTTTGCATCTGAATCAGTGGCGAAGCTTGGAGTGTGTGTGGGGGGGCAGGAGGGGGTGGGAGGGCCAGGGCTACAGTGCGAGGGGCGTGGCCACTGTGTGGGGACGTGGCTGCAGTGCGTGGGGGCGTGGCCAGGGCACAGAGGGGCATGGCTACAGGCCAAGATGCCCCCAAAACATTGCCACCCAGAGCAAACCGCCCCCCCACCCCTACGTGACTGATATGAATCAGATGTATACATACATGCAGTATCCAATCTGTCCAGTGGTATGTATGTAAAAGTATTCTGAACATGTACAAGATCTCTTTACCAAGATTACACCATGTATGTATGTAAATATTTATATTGTCACAAATAACTGCAGAGATAATATGGCACAGTGGTTATGAACAAGCTGTCACTTCAGGATGCCTTCTTTGGGTTCTATGTCAATTTGGTTGCCTTAGGCAATTCACCATGGGCTTCAGCCCTGATTGGTTGTTGTTACATGCTTTCATATTTACTCCAACATAAGGTGACTATCATACAGTTTTCTTGGTAGGATGTATTCAGGGGTGGTTTGCCACCGCTTTCTTCTGGGGCTTAGAGAATGTGGCCTTCTATGGCTGAATGAAGATTTGAATCCTGGTCTCCCAGAGTCCTAGACCAACACACGGATCATTACACTACACTGGCTCCCAGATACTGTAATATTTACTGGGATAAAGTATTTGAAATATTTTAATATACCATAGAAATGCTAAGTGTTATTAGGTTTCAACTCTTGGTTTTGTTTTTTTGTTTTTTTCATTTGATTAGAATGTATTTGATGACAACCATGTGCAGAGGGGGACAACCCACATTTTAGCAAATTGCTGTAAACTTATTAGCTTAAGCTTTTACCAGGCAAGCTCAAGAATTTGCAATACTAAATGGGAAAAGATACAGGGAAGGAAATTATCAACTGTAAACCAAAGTATAAAACTATTAGGACCTGTCTTTTGACACTTACAACATCTGGCATAATGTCAAGTCACAGAGGATATTAGACGGTCCTACTTAATTTGGGGCAGGAAAATACATTATCCCAATCTTCAGCCAAACCAGCATATTGTTTCATGTCTAATTTCCCTAATGAATTGGATATGGAAAACATCCCTTTAGCAAACAAATGCCCTGGTAGAAGTTGAATTTGTCACTGTGTTATTTATTGTTTGCTTCTAGGTTTCTGCATTTTCTTCTCCTGTTGGTTTTTACTATAGAATGTCATGTAATTTACGATGGGTTTGCTGTGTGACCTTGTTTGTGTGTCAGGTAGGGAGAATTACACCCAGAAGCTTTTACATTTACATGATAAATTGGGTACTCTTAAAATGACAAGGCTTTGGTTTGGCCCTATATGCTCATATTCTGGACTGAAGAAGAACCAAAGGCATGTTTTATTGCTGTGGTTGCTGATGCATCTTTATTGCTTGAACGAAAAGATTCTTGTATCCTTGACTAAGCCCTTCAGCACAATAGAAACGGCATTACCATTGGTTTTCATCACTGCAAACCCACTTTCCAAGTTGCTAGGTAGTCATTCCTTTTGTTGAGAATATTCTTTTCAATATCCCAGATATTTTGCCTGGTTGGTTACTGTGCCAGCCAGCTGAACACCGTGAAGAGAGATTGATTCACTTAAGATTGCACTGGCTGAATTTGAGACACAGGTGTATATACAGAAACTTCATAGTGCTATTAAGGGCTATTTCCTTCCCAGTGCTATTAAGAAGTGAATCACTTGTAGATGTGCCACCTGCAAATGATGCTATGGTTTAACTTAGTGCAACAGGAAGAATGTGCAAGTAAATTCCATAACACAACAAGAGACTCTCAAATGTTATCATCTGGCATCCCTATTATTCATAGATGGTAGTGTACATTTGTGTTCTAGGTAGAGATGATTTCTGCCAGAATTTTTTAATTTTTCAGCAATACTGTATCCCAGGCTTTTGACGTGTAAAATAAAAAAAAAAGTAGGCACTGTTATGTAGTCTGAGCTCTACATCACATAGTCACATCTCTGTACGTAGTTGGTATATTTATGGTCTAAAGAACGTACAGAGATGCCCTGCTTTTTAGAACTAGTTTGCACTGGAAAGTTTGCATTGCAAAGGCATCTTTCCATTGTATGGTATATACATGCTTTGCATTCATCTAAGCATGAATGCTTTTACCTGCCAGTGAAGAATGCTACATTCCTTCCCCTTAGTGCTGCTGCAAGTTGGAATGATCATGCTGGGTTATGGTAGCCAAGAGAGAGTATGGCTAACTCCTGAGTAGGAATTGTGTGACCCTCCAAGATATTGTTGGAGCATTTCTCACCATTGTGTATGCTAGCTAGGGCTTCTGGGACTTGCAATTCAGCAACATCTGGAGGGCCACAAAATTCCCACCCTTCATCTAGTTCTTAATGCCAGCTAAGCCTGTATTCCTACCAGCCTTGTGCCTACGAAACAGATGTACTGTCTAGTTTAAAATGTCCATCTCTTTCAAACTGCCCCCCCCCTTTTTTCCAAACAGTTGCCATTTCAATTTCCAAAGTTACTGGGTTACTAGTCTCTTAAAATCTCTTTTTGCTTTAATAGTTCCATGACAGGCAAAGCTGGCACAGCTGAACTTTGACTTTATTTTATTTATATCGTACCTTTCTCCCAAAGTGTGAGCCAAGGTGGTTTACAATATAAGTTAAAACAGAATACAGTGAAAACAAGGCATAATATAAAGTTAAAATATAATCAAACTGTTATTTTAAAAACATTAATATACAAAAGGAATTAAAACATAATAATGACAATAAAGGCATGGAGAAGAAGCTGGGATCACTGGAGAAAAGATAGAGCACAGAGAAAATGCTTTACTGCTTAATTCATTGTGTGTTATGCAGAACTTAGAAGCATAGAAGCTTTTGTTGACACCTCTTCCATGGCCTCATTGGAAAAGAGATTCCACCTGAACCTCAGGAAGAACTTCCTGACAGTCAGAGCTGTCTGGCAGTGGAATGTGCTACCTTGGACTATGGTGGAGTGGAGGTTTTTAAGCTTTGATGTGGGTTCCTGCATTGCAGGGGATTGGACTGAATGGCCCCTGTGGTCTCTTCCAACTCTTTGGTTCTAAGATTGGTGAACCGATTAATTCCACAAAACCCCAAATCCACAAAACAGTGATAGCTTTATTGGGCCAGTTAAAAAGCACAAAATGTATCATGTAAGCTTTCACAGCTTCACTGGCTTCATCAGGTGAAGATGTTAAAAATCATCTTAGAGTCATAAGCTTACATTTGGTCTCAGATGTTACTTCTGTTGTTAGTTAAAATCTACTGGAGGGATATTAATGCAGTCAGAGGCCCCTCCTCTTCTTGGCCATGTGGGGACTGGGGAGAAAGGGCAGTAAAGGACAGACAATAAAATTTCAAATCAATTAGTGGCAGCAAAGTAGCTTCCCTTGAGAGGTTATCTCTGTCCTGTCTGAGGTGAACTGTCCCTTTGTTAGATGGAGAACATTGAATTTAATTGTCCAATAAAGCTGTAATCAAAGAGTGGGAGACATTTGTCTACAGGAGCTGATTCAACATGTGAACTTATGAGCAGAAGCTACAATAACAGCAACAGTTCTCACCTGCCTGCCTTTTGCAACTCCTTTCCAACTTTGTACACTGAGCAGCAGGAGTGTAAAGGAAGAAAAGTAACAGGACTTAAGTACACCACCCCCCGCTTCTTGCCCTCTGCTGCTGCCACTGCTTTCAAACAGGTGCAGACCACAGAGAGAATGTAAGTTATGTCCAGCAGAGTGAGCATCTACACAGCTGGGCAAACAAGGCCAAAGCTGTCTAGCATCACAGCAGCTGTTTTATTTTTACTCCAACTGTAAATTTCCAAAAGTCACACCCACCATCTGTGAAACAGGAGACAGCTGAGTGATAACTTAAAGCACTGCAAGACTGTGGAGGATTATGCTGAAAGCTGATGAGAGGAAAAGACCGAAGTCTTCCAAAAAGCAGAGAAAGGAAGGAGGTGTTCGAGCTGGTTTGATCTATTTGCAAGTAAAATGGCTACAGGCAAAAGAAGAATAATTCAAACCCTTTTGAACTTAAGCCATGGGACAGTACCAACCCAAGTTTCCAGCTGTCCACCTGGAGGTCATAGTTAAGCTTTTTTTGGAGGAAAAAAACCCTTCAAGATTAGCAAGGAAGCATGCAACTTCTGTAGTGCCTGAAGGCCCTTTGCTCAAGGCCCTGTCCAAACAGCTGTGGCAGACTGTGAGTTCTGCCTCACGGGGTGGAGGTGGGGTAGAAGAGGAGGTGGCTGGGAACAGGGGCAAGTGAAGCAGTGGTCAACTTCTTACTACTGTTAAAAGGGGAAAGCATCATATCCAGCAGGCAAGTACTAGCACTGGCTTCTCTCTGGTTCCATCTCCTAGTACAGATGTATTGGCATGTGCGTTTATTTCTTCAATTTCTGCTTTCATTCATGACTAAACCAAATAAAAAGTACAAGCTGGCAGACCAAATAGGGTGTGGTTTCTAATTCACAGCCACTATTCAATCACAAGAAATATCTTGCAGGTTTCCTTGTTCGGCCTCCTGCCTTGTGTTACATGACAGGCAAAAGTTGGACAGCTGAATGTTTCTTCCAGCGTGGAAATGGAACAAGGCGGGGTGTGTGTGTTTTACTTGCTTAACTTTTTGTGTGTTATTCCAGTCTTCATATCTGATGTCATCCATATTGGATTTGGTAGCTTCATATCCAGTATCACCTAATAGCCAGGAAACAGAAAGGCAGAGAGCAAGCTTAAACAAGGTGCCAGAAATACTTGCTGGACAAGTTTCACAACACAAAACTAAATTCTTGAAGCAGGGAGCTGCCCCCAAATGGAGAAGGAAGACGATTCACCCACCACTCAGTGCTGGGAAAAATTGCTTTTCAACCTCAGAGCCTTAGCACAAAAGCAAAACTTGTTGGCTAGCCTCCACCACATTCTGTTGTTTAGTGTATACTCCTCACCACTACCTCACCTCAAATTCCTGACTTCTAGTGGCCATTACTCAAGTATCAGGTTGAAACTCAATATATATCTAGTTAATAGCACAAAACTCAAAATGTTTCTTCCAGTCCTGCCCTTGGGAAACTGTTCCAAAGATTTATTCCTATTCATTGTGGAAGCTGGACTCTGCTTTCTTGACAGTAAACCACAAGGTGATTCACCAAACTGTTTTTTTATTAAAACAGCATGGTTGGAATTCAAGAAGCTGCTCTATATCAGGACAGTTTGTCAGTCTAGCATGGTATAGTCCACTCCAGGGATGGGGAACGTATACTTCTCCGTGCGCTGGTGGATTTCAAAGTCCGTCAACCCTGGCCAGCATTCCCAATGGATTGTGAGAGCTGGAATTCAACACCAGGAAAGGCACATGTTCCCCTGACTACCACTGACTGAGAGGCTTGGGAGAGACCAGAGGACTGTTGCCAAGAGTGTCAATGCAAAGACACCGCTGAAGCAAAAGCTTTGGCTGCACAGTCAACTATATGCTTGGCTGTTGTGAGCTGTTGGGTGGTTAGTCTATTGGCCTCAGCTGGGAACACGGTGGCCACCCTCTTTTCTTCTTCTGGAAGGCAATCAGTAAAGACTTTAATCTTTTCCCACAGAAACTGGTCATACTCTCCCATCCAGACCATGTAGTTTGCCATCTTAAACAGAAGAGCTGTGTTAGAGAAGTGCTTCTTCCTGATGGCATCTAGCTTTTTTCCCTCTTTCTCAGGCAATGCAGACTGGAAAGACTGAGAAGTCTTGGATTGTGCTGCATTGACAATGATAAAGTTAGGTTTTGAATGGTTTTGCAACCAGTCTTCACTCGACTCAATTAACCAATAAAGAGAGCCCAATTTCTTTGTCATGGCTGGTAAGGAGGATGGGGTTAGCCATGCCTTCTTAAATAGGTGTAGAAGGTATGGTAAGAGAGGAACAACAGAGACTGCTGGGGCCTGTTCTTGAGGGACATGGTAAACTGAGTCATCAAATGGACTCCTTCCGAACGTCTAGGCTGAAGTTAAGGTTTTTTGCCATCCATGAAATAAAGTCGGTGAAGGCTCGAACATCATCCATCAGAGAGGTTGGTTCACCTTTCGACACAGAGGTCTCAGGAGGCTTATCAGGTAGGTTGTCAGAGGAGTCCACAGAGGCTGATAGTGACCGCACAGATGCTGAACGTCTAGAAGGTTGGTCCAGTGTTCCCTCTCTGTGGGGAGATTGGTCACATTGAGATCAACCGGACTCTACAGCCATTGAGCCTGAAGCCTTGGCCTGGGCTTGCTGTTCCCCTCAATCAGAACAATGGTGTTTAGAAGGCGTAGGGGAGCGAGAACAGTCGGGCGTGGTCGAGTGCTTGCGCTTTCTTGAAGAAGAATCTTTGAGAATGTGCCGACTTCTTTGTCTATGACGAGGTAAGTAGACTTCTTCAGAAGAATACTCATATGAGGACTCTGAAGAAGTTTTATCCACAATTTCAACTTCTGAGACCTGGCGACATACTCAAAAACCACCTAGATTCATGGGCATCCATCACAACCTATTCTTGGGTGCGCGATGTCATGACCAAGGGGTACTCCATTGAGTTTCATTGACCTCCACCCATGGGTGGAGTACGAGTCACTCAGTCATTGCCTACGCTATAGGCTGAGATTCAAACTCTCCTAGACAAGAGGGTAATAGAGCGAATGTCGAGGATTGCTCTTTGTTACAACTTCTGTTCTCGATACTTCCTAGTGTCGAAGAAGGACAGAGGTCTTCGCTCCATCCTCGACCTATGAGGGGTGAATCATTACATCGAGCTTTGAAGGTTTCACATGGTCACGATCAACACCATTCTGTCCTTGCTTTGCCAGGGAGACTGGTTCACCACCCTAGATCTAAAAGATGCCTACTTTCACATTGCCATCCATCCAGATCACAGATTTTACCTTGCCTTTGTGATTGGGAGATGTCCCTACTGATTCTGGGAACTACCCTTTGGTCTCAATACTACACGAAGGGTATTCATGAAGTGCATGGCGCTTGTAGCAGTGGCACTTCAGCAGCGAGGGGTCGTCCTATACCCCTACATAGACAATTGGCTGATTGTATCCTCTTCTCAAACCCAGTTACAAACAGACAGGGACTTAACGATCCAGCTTTTGTCGAGCCTGGGTCTAACCATAAACTACAAAAAGTCTCATCAACAGCCTTCCCAACAGATCCACTTCATAGGAGCGGTCCTAGACTTGACAAATCAAAGAGCCTTCCTTCCTCAAGATCGAGCCAGAAGGATCTCCAGCGTGGTGTGTTCTCTCCGATGGAACTATTGAGCCAAGGCAAATACCATCCAGGTCTTACTTGGACTGATGGCCTTGACTAGGATGGTGATGCCCCATGCAAGGCTCTGGATGCATCCTCTACAAAGATGGTTCCTGGGCGCCTTCAATCCCCTTCACGACAACCCTTGCTGTCGACACTGAGGGCAATCCTTCGATCACTCCTCTGGTGGAACGACATGAAGAATCTTCTTGTTGGAATTCCCTTTCATTGTCCACAGCGCATGAGACTGGTCATGACCAACGCGTCACTAGATGGATGGTGCGCTCACACCAAAGGACTTACGGTCAAGGATTCCTGGTCGATACCAGTGAGGCACTTACACATCAATGCCTTAGAACTGACGGCAGTGATGAAGGTCTTTGTAGTGTTCAAGGACATCTTGACAGGTCATGTAGTCCAGGTCCTCACCGACAACATGTCAGTAGCCTACTATGTGAACAAGCAAGCAGGGACAAAATTCAAAACCCTCCTACGCCGGGTTCTACAGTTCTGGGACTGGTGCCTTGACAGGAAGATCCTTCTGACAGCCTTGCACCTTCCTGGCATGGAGAATGGAATTGCAGACTCCTTGAGCCATACTCCCTGGTCTTGTCACGAGTGGCGGCTCAACAGAACCCTCCTACACCATATTTTCAACAAGTGAGCAAGACCGGTGATCGACATCTTCGCGACCAGTTCCAATAAGCAGTGCCAACTGTTCATGAAGTGGGAGCAATGAATCCTCTCTGGGGATACTTTCATATTCAGTTGGAAGGGACCGACAGTTTACCTCTTCCCTCTGTTTCCTCTAATAATGAGGTGCATTGAAAAGATCCAACGGGGTGAAGCATCAGTACTGCTAGTAATGCCGTGGTGGCTTCATCAACCTCAGTTCAGCCCCTTCCTGCGCTTGTCCAAAAATCAGTATCAGAGGCTGCCGTCCAAACCGAAGCTGGTGACTATGGACAAAGACAGAGTTCACCACCCTAATGTTGACAGCCTCAAGCTGACCATCTGGAATCTGCTCAACTAGACACCCAGCCTCCCTCCATCTGTTGGGTGGTCGAGGCAGCCCATAAACCATCGACAGAGAGATCATATGGGTACAAGTACTCAAAGTTCCTCGATTTCCTTCGACATCGAGGTCTCGACATTGAGAACTTCAGTACCGTCCACCTTTTGGAGTTCCTCTTGGCATTGTTGGAGCATGTATATATAATGTTGTCATTGATATAATGTTACCTGTCGGCGATCTCTTTGCAGCTACATATGAGAGGGTGACTTTCCTATTTCTTGGACCCATTGGTCCAGGCTTACCTGAAGGGCTATAAGCATCTTCATCCCCTATGATGAACCCAACTCCAGGCTGGAATCTACCTCTAGTGCTTTCCCAGCTCTCAAAAAGGCCATTTGAGCCATTAGCCACTACTGACTTGAGACTTCTTTCTTGGAAGATGGTTTTCCTGGTTGCTATAACACCAACCAGGAGGGCTAGTGAACTCTGTGCCTTGAGAGTGGATAAACTTTACCTTAGATTCCATCATGAAAAGGTTGTTCTTAGGCCTGATATCACCTTTCTGCCCAAGGTGGTGTCAGTCTTTCATCTGACTCAGGATATTAAGCTTCCTACCTTTTTCCCTGATCCAGCCACGGACTTAGAGTGGACATTGCATTCTGTAGATGTCAGGAGGGCGCTGGCCTTTTATGTACAGCGCACTGCAGAGTATCGCCAGTCTCAAAGACTTTTCTTGTGCTATTCTTCTAATAAAAAAGGACTCCTGGTTTCCTCTCAAAGACTTTCCAAGTGGGTGGCTTCTGTTATGAACTTGCTGGGAAAGAACCTCCTCCCCAGCTCAGGAGTCATGCCACTAGGACACTCTCAGCCTCAGCTGCCTTTCTCAAGGGTGTACCCCTTCATGATGTCTGTAGGGCCACCACTTGGTCCCAGCCAACTACATTTATATCACATTATAGAGTTGACCAAAAGGCATCTGTTGATGCTAGTTTTGGAAGGGCTGTTCTTTTTTCTGTGGTACAGTGACTGCATACACGTTGCTTTGCACGTATTTTCTGAGCATTTCCTGAATGTTCCTTCAATAAAGTGTTCTTGTTGGTTATATTGGCTTCGCTTTCATTCTGTATTAGTTGGTTTTGTTTTGTTTTGTTTTGCTGGGTTACCTCAGAGTATGTTCTTGGTATGGTTGGGCATGACACCCTTCTTCTTTCTTCAGCTTGCTAGTCTCCCATTTGTGTGAGTCACAGAGACCATGAAGAAGAAGAACAGGTTGCTTACCCATAACTAGAGTTCTTCAAGTGGTCATCTGTGAACTCACACAACCCCGCTCTACTTCCCCGCTTTGTGTCCTGCTATTCTTCATGTTCTACGGCTGCCATGGCGGTCACAGAACTGAAGACGCAGCCCTTGGGCAGCCTTATATAGCCTCAGCGGAAGGGGTGGGGTTCCCGCCCAAAAGCTAGGCCTAGAGGTCTAGAAGATTCTGAAAGCAGCACTGTGCAGCTGCAGATGACCCATTTGTATGAATTCACAGATGACCACTTGAAGAATTCCAGTTACAGGTAAGCAACCTTTCCTTATTTAACCCACAACCTTCTGTGGATGAAGGCACATAATTAACAATTGAGCTATGGCCCCTCCCTATGTAGCTTTCTCTTTAATGCTAGCTTGGTAAAATACTTTTGGAAAAGCATATTTCACATTCTGATTATAAGTTAAGAAGTGGCAAAACTGGGATTGGTTTCAGGACATTTTAAATTGCCACGTCCTTAGCCTAAGCTTTTTCAAAGACATGATTGGAGGTATTCTCTCTATGCCTTGAAATCTTGCAAGGGACAGTTTTCAGATCGTATGTACAGATTTAACTCTCCTGTCTTGACATACACTGGAGTGGGGAAGTATGAAGCTGAATTCACTCATCACTGTTCATCCCCAAAGTCACAGATCATTCTCTATTTTATAAATACTTAGTGGTGCCAGCACGTCTTTTCCTACAGCTGCAAATAAGCACTTACACAGGGCTGGATTGTCCTTTGCCATCTTGTTCATCTGCGCAACATCACACTGCACTGTTTTTAATGCTAAACAGATGAGAGCTGATGAAAATTACCCAAAGCCACCAAGGAAGCCCATTTCTAAATCTGAATCTTTGCCCAGACAAGTATTGCAGCCTATTGAAAATGCAATGCCAACAACATCTCACAACAACATGCATTCATTTGGATTCTTCTTAAATGAAGGCAATTCCCACAGCAATTCTAGGTTTCTTTACCACAATGCATAGTTCAGTCCATATTCTACTTCATCCTGTTTAACTGACTGTTCTGTTTTATCCCCACACACAGATGGAGGGCAAGAGTTGTTGCTGACTGCAGATGTTTTGACTTTGCCAACAATGGCATCTCCAGAACCAGTTACTAAGTTCCAGGAGTACTAAAAGGCCAGCGCTTTGTTAAGGATGTATAGAACTGCCTATAAGGAAACAGTGGGGAGAAGCACTCATCTAAATTCAAAAATGGGACATTTTATTTAGTTGAAATGCTCCTTGTTTGAGATTCACCAGTGTTTTGAGTTTTGTTGTTTGAATTTAAGTTTTCCCATTTGAATCTCATGAGAAATCTCAAATCAAAATTTATATCCATGTTTTGAATGTGAGAAGTTTAACTCAAATGCTTTAGAAATGATGGTGTTCCTTTACTGTTCTGGCTTTTCTAGGCTTAAAATACTACCTTTCCTTTCCTATTAAATACTACTTAACATTGCAGCTCACCCATCAGATGTTGTAACCCATCATACTGTTGCATGTCAGCTACCAAATACTGTTTATAGCGTATGCTAGCATTTTTCAGGCTATCTTCTGAAACTTGTAATGGGTCAATTAACAAAAATAGCAACAAAAAGCTTACCCAACTACTACTGATTTTTCTCTGATACAAGAACAGCTACACAGGGACCCTAAGTGTTTTCTAGGTTACACTCAGTTCATACTAGGCAATGGTGAGGCCCAGTCAGTAGCCCATGTGAACCAAGTATACACACTAGAATGTTTGACCATAGTTATGGACTTTCTAATTGTGAGCCTGATTAAAGAAGGTAGCCGTATAACAAACTGGTTCTTGATATAAAGAAACAGTATATCTCTTTGTTTGTACACCTCTTAAAACATGGCCTCTATACTGATGCAAAAGAAACCACAGATGATATTTGTTGAATGCTTGAAGAATAACATGATTCATATCTAGCCTAGTCTAGAGAATGCTGTGCTACCCAAAAAGATGTCCAAAGCGGCATCACTTTCAGTTTTTGTGAATGAATATGAATGAGGTGCTTAGAGCATCTGGCCTACCAGCCTACTACAAATCAGCTTGCCCCTTTCTTTTCTTGGCTTCCAAAAGGAGATTGATTGGCAGTGACCAAGAGACTAACCAGGAATAAAAGATATCTCTTTAATGAAGACGTGGCCTTGAATGCTATACAGTAAACATTTTGAGGTCATTTTTTTAAACTCCTTAAATGCCAAAAAATCTCTATTAGCTGGTTTTTTTTATTATATATATATATATATATATATATATATATATATATGGTTACACACACACACACACACACATATGGCCTATCCTGAGAGAGGAAGTTTATTGATTTTACAGATTAGTGGTACTGTTTACATCTCATTGTTAGCTACTCTGAGAGTTTTTTGTTGAAGGTCATGGGCTATGTACTTAATAATTTACTAATATATAAAGATATACAAAGTGATCTTGTAGCTCCTTTGAGATTAACTGAGAGAAAGAAGTTGGTAGCATAAGCTTTCATAGAATAAAGCTATTTCATCAGACTATACAGATATAGATATTTATAACTCAATGTTGTTGTACATGAACCATTAAAAATACAAAATATCAATGATCAGATATGAAACATATGGGGTGGGTTTGGGTTTAAAAAGCAGATAGGCCACTTTCAGAAAATATTAAGGCACTTAGAGAACAGCCGGATGGATGTCAAATACTGGATGTCAAATTCACAGAACAGAATTCTGAATGTTGGGGAAGTGGTGGATAAAATTCATTTTTTTCTCTAGTTACAATAGAAACATAGTGATCCTCCTAAGACCAGTCCTATATCAGGAGCATGGTGAAAAGATCAAATTAGGATATCAGTGTTTATTTCTGCCATGTCCCACAGAAGAGGACATGCCCTTGTTTACATCCATCTCTTTTCACTCTTCACATCACATCAGAGAAAACACTGGTAATGCAGGTATGTTCAAGGTCACTGTTTCCAAGTTTTGAATCATAAGCTGCACAAGCCAGTGCCAACTACAAAGGATGCTGCAATGACACCAGACCAGTTTCAAGGGTATGTACAACAGTCTCTTGTCTCCACAACAGATACAACACAACTTATGGCATAGCCAAGTGGCTCATTTGTGATGCTAATTGCCCTTGCTACCTACAGGAAAGAGAATGGCACAGGCTAATGTTTTTTATCATCCATTTTATTGGTGTCCGTTCCAAGTTGCAATTTCATTTGCTGGGCAAAGCCTGGCAAGATGTTCAGATCTTCCTATTATAAGTCAGCCATGCTGGGTGTTGGAAACAGGTACATAATGAAGGTCAGAGCTCCAGGTGTTTTTCAGAGCATATTCTCTAGACATGGCCAGTATGTGATTTCCCCAGGTGCTGATTAGGCCATTCCCAAAGCTTACACCTCACTAAAAAGAAGCAGCCAAATCTAGATCCATTCCTCAAGCCAGATAGATTGTCTTCAAAGTTGCTACAGAAGGGAACAAGCAGGGCCATAATCAGTATATTATGCAATATTTGTGTGATCAAAAGGAAAAAAGACATATCCTTCTGCTGACAAAGAGGTTGTTTGTTACTTTGTAACCAGTGAATGGAAATGTAATCCTGTTGCACAGCACTAACTTGTGAATGCGGTTGCATTTTGCAGTATCAAAGAAATTGGGAGATAACTTGCTGTTCAATAACCCCAAACCACCATTTGTCATTATTTTTATTGTTTTATTTTTCTTTGTAGTTACAACAATACTTCAGAATTGAAACAAGGCCTAGAAATAAGTATGCCCTTTCTTGACCCTCAGCAAAAGCAAATAAATTTTTAACCCAGTGATAATTGGTTTTGATTGCTAATCTACCAATGAGATTCCAGTTAAAAGAGCAAGAGTGCACTTCCGGTCGCATGGCGCACGTGAGTCGTTGCACGGAGTGAGCTCCGCAACTCCGTGCTATCTCCTGCTGGAATCCAGCCGCTTTTTTCATCTGATAAGCAGCTAGACACCCCCCGGTAAAGGGGGTGCGGAAGATTGCTCAAAGGGGGCTCCGTAACTGGTGCTGAGCTCCTTCTGACAAGAGGGAGCGGGAGGCTTCAGGGGGGCTGAAGGGCTACGACGAATCCAGCAGGGACGCCGTGTTTGCGGCACAAGTGCCGCCGCCGACTTTTTAAAAAAGAAGACACGATTTGAGACAGTAAGCATCTGATCTAGTTTTTATTTCATTGATACTGCAACAATTTGGAACTCGCAGCGGTAAACAGGAGTGGCAATACGTAGTGACCCAGCAGACTGTGAGTATGTAATGGTGGAAAAAAATTTTTTAGAAGAGTACAACTTCCTAAGATAGACTGTATACTAAGAATGTAATGGATTTCACTAGCGGTTTTGATTAAAAGAGCATAAGCGGAGAGTTACAGAGATGGGGTCGAAGTTTGTGCTTTTTTTGCCTTTGCTTGGTATGAAGAGACTGGACTGGATTGAGAATATGGTTACCCCTGGTTTAAACTTAAGCTTTTGCCTTCTGTTTTTGCCCTCCGTTTTGATTGAACTGACTTGGAATTTTGGAATCTTGGTACATAATTGATCTGTGTTTGTTTGGGACCTTACATCTGTGTTTTCAGGAGTATAGGATTTAAGTCGTGGCTGCCGAACTCTTGCGGATTATAGTACCTTTTTTGGTGACGAGATGAGACATTGATATTCCCTTTTGGATTTTTTTTTCTTCTTTTGGTCTATTGAACAACATTGAACATTGAACTTGGAACAATGAACATGGAATATTGAAATTCAGGACTGTGACATTTGGATTGTGGTTTGATTTTTAAAATCGGGGACTTTGCTTTGCAATTGCGTTGTTTCCTTTATTTTTTGTCCGTTTGGCTTTTGAGAACAATTCGAGGATTTAAAAATATTCATAAGGGAGTGTTTTTTGAGGCTGTGCTGGAAGGACAGGAAAGACAGAGAGACTTTTGCCCCCATGCAGTGGACCAGCTCAGATTCCTGTTATCAACATTGGAGGAGAAGGAGGAGAAGTTCTCACAGTCAAGGTCTGGGAAGAGTTCCAGAAGAGAGAGGAGACTCAGCATTCGCTGGGAGGGGGAAGTGAAAGAATTGGGCCTAGGCACAGCCCACTGATTATATTGAATGAACTCACTGAATGTTTTTATTGAATGAATTTGATGAATGAATTGAATACAATGTACTAGATTTTAAAATAAGTTTTAAATATTATTTTTATTTTTTTTAATTTAAAAATATTTTTAAATATTTTATTTTAAAATAAAATAATTTTCTATTTAGCTATATATAATCCTATAGAATAAATCTATATATCTATATATATCTATATATCTATATATACACAAATTCTACATATATAAATTGGTACATAAGATACTTGAATAATCTACATATATACAGCTATTTTTATTTCCATTTCATTGATATAGTGACTGGGTAGCAGTGTTAATTTCAATTTAAAGTAATTAATTCAAGCTAAGGATATATATGATTGATGTGATTGATTTATACATGCAATGAATTGGATCTAATGTGAAGGAATTATAGATATAACAATTTGAATTTTATTAGAATTTGAAAACTACAAGATTATAAATAGTAAGCTTTTTGTGTGCTAACTGTAAAAAATATAGGTATAAGGAATTGATTTTTATATTGAATATTGATTAAGGTAACAAAAAGCAAAAAAGCAATTTGCATTAGGTACTAAAAAAAAAAAAATCAAAAATGGACCAAAGGACAAGAAGAGGAGCGGTGGCAACTGCAACAACAACAATTTCCCAGGCAACCAGATGGACATCAGTGGATATACCCCAGAAACCTCAAGATTTCATGTTACAGATGATGGAAGAGTTTAAAAGCATGAAAGATGATATAAGAAGTGATATAAAAGAAACAAGGAAAGAGATGAGAGCTGACATGAAACAAGAAATAGACAAACTGGGGAAGAAATTGGAAAATATAACAAAGGATGTGACAAAGCTAAAGACAGAAACAAAGGAGATAAAACAACAAGTTAAACAAGTCGAAAAGGAAATGACTGAGATGAAGGGGAAACGACAAGAAGATGAATTTCAAATTACTCAGCAGGAGTTACGATATCGGGAAAGATGTCTTTGATTTAGAGGTGTTCCAGAGGCTTCAGCAGAGAATCTGTACAAAAAAATTGTACCGGCTTTGGCAGAATTCACTGACATTGAAGAAGAAAAGATGGAGACATATATTGACAGAATGTTCAGAGTTTCCTCCAGAGTAGCGAGAGAGAGGAAATTACCAAGAGACATTATTATAACGTTCACGAGGACTATGGTTAGAGACAAAATATTACAGCGAAGCTACGATAGACTACTGAAGATTGAAGATAAAGACGTCAGAATTTTCAAAGATATACCTTATCAAATCCTAAAGAAAAGACAAGAATATAAACCGTTGGCCAACCTTCTGCAAAAGCGTCAGATTAATTATCGATGGGAAAAGGTTGAAGGTTTGTCCTTTACTTATAAACAGCAGAGATATAGGATTAACTCAGTACACAAAGCAAAAGAAATGATGGATAGATTGAAGAAAGACTTACAAAAGGACACCTCTGAAGGAGAGAAAGATCATGAACAGCTACCTCCAGAGGAGGAAAGAGAACAACTACAAGAAGAAGACGGAGAACAAGAGGAAGTAATAGAAGTAGTGCAAGGAACTGTGGAACAAGAAGAAGGGGAGGTAGACGGAGACATACTGAAGGAATAAGCTAAACTTGAGTAATAAAGTATTAATATAACCCACAAAATGGATTTGAAGATTTTTCTTGGAACATTAAGGGGTTTAACTCTGAATACAAAAGAAGACAAATTTTTCACCATCTAGAGAAACAGAATATAGATATAATATGTCTGCAAGAAGCTCAAATTAGAACTCAAGATTTGAGAAATGTCAGGAATTTGAAACTAGGTAGCTGTTTTGCAGCTACGATTGATAAAAAGAAGACGGGAGTTTTGATACATGTAAACTCAAAATTTGGTGCAAAGCAAATCTTTCAGGATAGCAATGGTCATTATATAGGAGTTGAAGTTACTTTGAAACAGGATACAATATTAATAGTTGGAATATATGCACCAAATGGAGCCAAAGGTGAATTCTTCCCTACAATACAGGAAGAGGTATTGAGATATCTTAATGAAACAGGAAATTCTAACATTATTGTTTTGGGGGATTTTAATGGAGTAATCAGTCCCCAAGTTGACAGGACAATGCAAAAGTCAACTCCCCCAAACAACGGCAAACTTCCTAAGAGCTTCTTTAATATGATGGACAATTTAAACTTATATGACACTTGAAGATACAAGAACGGTCAACTGGATGGACGTACATATTATTCGGATAGACATAGGTCAATGTCAAGAATAGACATGATGTTAGTATCCAAACAACTTTTGATGAAAACTACAGATATGGACATTCTACCCAATTTATGCTCTGATCATAATCCGTTACAATTAAAGATAAGGATTAAAGACAGAGAAAGAACATGGAGACTGAATGATGAGATTTGGAATAAGGAGAAGTACATAGCGAAAGCAAAAACAGAGATAATTAACTATTTTAATGAGAACTTGACATTGGAGCTGTCGATGAAAACCATTTGGGACGCAAGTAAAGCAGTGATGCGTGGTAACTTTATCAGATGGACTGCAGAGATTAAAAAAGAAAAGAGAAACATTGAGCAGCGAATTTTGGAAAAGATGAAAGAAATTGAACAACAGATGAGACAAAATCCGTCGGATAAACAGATTAGATTACAGATGATGGTAAAGCAAGCTGAATTAAATCAACTTAATTTGGAAGAAATAGAGCAACAGACAAAGAGAACGAAATATAATTTCTTCGAACAAGCTAACAAACCTTCAAAATTTTTGGCAGGTTTGCTGCGTAAAAGAAGGTCCAGAAATATCATAACCGAGATTAGAACAGGAGGAGAAAGAATTACAAAACAAGAGGGAATAAAACAAGCTTTTTATAATTACTACATGAAGCTGATGAGTAAGATCTCAAAGGGGGGAAAAATACAAGAAGTGGAAGAATATCTGGAGAAAATGAATAAAATGAGATTTAATGAAGACCAAAGATCAATCTTGAACAAATCTATTACTATGATGGAAGTAGTTGAGGCTATTAGGAATTTGAAGAACGATAAAGCTCCAGGACTTGACAGCTTCATTGCAAGATATTATAAAATTATGGAACATGAGGTTTCAATACCTTTGCAAAGCACTATAAATGAAATAATAAAGGAAGGAATACCAGATACTTGGAAAGAAGCTAACGTTGTGCTGATCCCGAAAGAAGGAAGAGATTTGAGCGATGTAAAGAACTATAGACCAATATCACTTTTGAATACAGACTACAAGATCTTTGCTTCAATTCTAGCAGGGAGGCTCAAAAAAGTGATGTTAGAGGTAATTGATGAGGACCAGAATGGCTTTCTACCAAAAAGATCTCTGAGAAATAACATCAGAACGGTCTTAAATGTAATCGAATACTATGAAAAGCATAATGAACAGAAAATGGCCATGATATTTGTAGATGTGGAGAAAGCTTTTGACATGATCAGCCAGCCATTCATGAAGACGGCGGTTAAATAGATGCAGGCAGGAGAAAAATTTGTTGCATGGATTGAAGCAATTTACAGCCAACAACAAGCTCGACTGGTCATAAACGGTGAAAGAACACAAAGGATAGAACTGCACAGAGGTACGAGACAAGGGTGTCCCCTGTCTCCTCTGCTGTTTATCATGACAATGGAAATACTTAACAATGCTATAAGAGAAGATAAAGAAACAAGAGGAGTCCAAATTAAGAAATATCATTACAAGTTAAAAGCTTTCGCTGGCGATCTGGTCTTCTTACTGGATGACCCACGGAAATGTATTGAAAAACTGATTACTACAGTTCAAGAATATGGAGAATTCTCTGGTTTTAAAGTTAATAAGGAAAAAACAGTCTTCTTAACCAAAAATATGACTGAAGAGATGGAATTAGTACAAAAAATAGGATTCAATAGAGGACAAAAGGTAAAATATCTAGGTATTTGGATAGCCAAAAGAAACAATGAGTTAGTTCAAAATAATTATGAAAAAAAAATGGAAAGAAATAACAAAAGACTTGGAAAGTTGGACCTCCATGCGTTTGTCAATGATGGGGAGGATAGCTGCAATAAAGATGACTGTTTTGCCACAAATGAACTTTTTGTTCCAAAATCTTCCTATAATAACGAACATGAAACCTTTCATACAATGGAAGAGAGAACTAACTAAGTTTATATGGCAAGGGAAAAAACCTAGGATAAAATGGAATACTATGACAGACTTAAAAAGTAGAGGAGGAATGGACTACCAGACTTTCAAATATACTATAAGGCCACGGCTTTTACGTGGATAAAAGGCTGGGTAGACCTACAAGACACAAGAATGTTGGCACTGGAGGGAGCAGACCTGAGGATGGGGTGGCATGCCTATATGTTTTATGATAAAGCAAAAATAGATAAAGACTTCACACATCACTTTATCAGAAAATCGCTTCTGAAAATTTGGGAGGATTATAAAACTAAAAACATACGGCAGCTCCCCACCTGGGTCTCACCGCAAGAGGCTTTTTTTGGCAGATGGACAGACACAGATAAATGGTTGCGATATGATGATATAATTCAGAGATCAACGTCCAACAACTTTAAGATTAAAAACAAGAGAAAACTAGAACAAGAGGGAATAACATTAAGTTGGTTCCCTTACAGACAGTTAGCAGAAAGGTTTCAGATGGATATAAAAACATATGGAATTGAACTTAAAGAGAAAACTGGAGTAATTAAATGGCTGTTCGAAAATCCGCCTCATTTACTTGCCCAAATATATCAAGAAATACTGCATCAGGAGAGGCAAGAAGAAACAGTAAAGGCAGCAATGATTTCATGAGCACAAAATATCGGACATTCGATACAATTAGAGTCTTGGGAGCAGAGCTGGAAAAAAACACAGAAATTTACAGTAGCACAGAATTTGAAAGAGAACTATTACAAGCTATTTCATAGATGGTACATGACACCAGATAAATTAAAAAAGATTTATAATACAGGTACTGGACAATGTTGGAAACGTCAGAATGAGGTCAGTACGATATATCATATGTGGTAGACATGTCCTAAAGCTAAGAAATATTGGACTGAAATACATAACAAAATATGTGCATTAATGAAAGTACAGTTTGCTAAGTTACCAGAATTGTATTTGTTAAATATGACTGATGTATTAGAAGGTACTGGTATAAAAAAGTACTGGAGAATATTACTGTACATGATAACAACAGCTCGTATTGAATATGCAAAGATATGGAAAACTCAGCAAATGCCCACATTAGAACAATGGTGGGGTACACTGATTGAAAACAAAAATGCTGATATGGTCTCTCAGAGATTAAAAGGGAAATCAGACAAAGAGATACAAAAAGAATGGCAAATTGTAATGGGTAATTGCTGGGTACCATCAGATGGAAATCTGTGATTCATGATTTAAGATAAATTATGAAGGGGCTACAGGATATATATCATGAAGTGGGAATATGGAGATGGAAATGCAAGAATCAACAAGTAATAATAGCACTAAAATGTAGTACAATATTTTAAGCATGTTAAGAAATATTGATAATGAAATCTAGATCAATGTGGAAGATCAGAAATATTTGAAATAAGTTGACAGTTATAATTGTTTGTTTTATATCTGAATTTGAATAAAATGATTAAAAAAAAAGAGCAAGAGTGCAAGGTGCCTCTGTTTGCATTACAGGAATGGGAGCTTAGATGCCCAGGGTAGTCCCAGTGATCTCATTGACCATGATCTTGTCAGGGATTCCAGGCAGGGAACCCTGGGAAAATGATCAGCCCACTGCAGAGATGTTGCATCATGCCCCAGCTGTGGGTAATTGCGAGGTTACATAAGAAACTGGGGTCGTGTGCAGATGGTAGAGGGAGGTGTGCAAACCTCTACCTGATTGGTTGTAGATATGTATATAACAAAGCAACGCCACTATGTATTTGTCTGTTGACCAAACCTGGTGCCTGGCGCAAGCTGTTGTCCGTCTGTCCTATGTTTTGTATATAACAGAACTTTGCTGCAAGATAAAGTGCCTCCTGTTTTGGAAGAAACTCCTCTGTGTGTGAGTATCCTTACTGGGGAACAAGGCTGCTGCTGTTGGCTCGCTGAACTCTGGTTTTTCTGCTGCGTTTCCATGGGGCTGAAACTCCTATCATCCCCAACAGTGGTTATGGGCCCAGGCCCAGAGTGCACAGCATCCACAGCGCACCTGTAGTTGTTTTTCCCCTGGATACTGGGACTGTTTTTGACTGTTTGCCTGGCTCTCCGGTGCTTCAGGAGTCTGTGTTTTGGCAGAGAGACAGTTAATCTTCAGTCGGGAGCTCATCAAGGTCACTGCGGCCAGCTGCTTTGTTTGTTGAATTTTCCTTACAAAGGCAGCAGCATGGCTGAGGGAGGTTATCTGCATTTTGAAAAGTTGACCTACGCTAATTATCAAAGCTGGCAAATTTATGTGAGAGCCGCTTTGACGAAGGAAAACTTGTGGCACGTTTTGGAAAATGAGGGACAGTCCCCAGAAGGAGCACCTGCTGCTCAGATAGCAGTGTTCAGGGTTGCTGACGAAAACGCCAAAGCAGTTATTTTGCTTACTTTAAGTCCTTCCCAGTTGATTCACACTGCTGCTGCAGACACAGCATATCAGCTCTGGGAGGCTCTGAAGCGTGTGCATCAATCTTCCTCATGTTCGTCCAAAATGCTATGTAAGCAAAACGTAAGCAGTTCAATTCCAGACTGCAGTCGGAGGGGAGAAAAGCCAGTCGCCAGGAGGGAGAGGCAACTCTGGAAGTGGCATCTGACCGGGAAGAAGGAGTGTGCAGCTATGCCAGACGCTGCTACAGATGTAAGAGAGTCGGCCATCTCCAGAAGGACTGCAAAATGCCAGCACCGAGCAGAGGGAAGAAGACAGCCCAGAAGCGGAGGGGCGTGTCGTCACAGGCTGAAGGCCATGTGTTTGTGGCAAAAGAACAGTCTGAGAGTGGTGTGTGGTTGCTAGACAATGGTGCAACTCACCACATGGTGAACAATTTAAAGCTGTTGAATGATGTTACAAATGCAAATATAACAGCAGTTTCCCTTGCAGATGGGGCACCAAACAAGGTGCAGAAGATGGGTACTGCATATGTGCCATGTTTTGGGAAATCGTTTAATAATGTATTGTGCGTGACAAATTTGCAGAACTGTATTTTGAGTGTCTCCCAACTGGCCAGTGAGGGTTACAAAGTGGTGTTTGAAGGGGAGAAATGTACAATAACTGCAAATGGTGTGTTTTGCACAAAAAGGCTGAAAAAGCAGGGGTTGTACTGCATGTTGCCAAAAGGAAAAGTGGCAAACGTTAACCCTGTGTGTAACAAACCTCTACATGAGAAGTGTGTACATTATCTCCACAGAGTGATGGGACATGCCAGCTACAAAGGTTTGCAAGAGTTGGCAAAGGTATGCCCTGGGTTACAGGTCAGAAATTGCCCTAAGTTCCTAGAGTGCTCTGTATGCAAAAAGGTTAAGGTAAAGGCTTACTCCATTGCCAAGAAAAGCAAGTGTGTCACCCAACGGCCTTTTGAGGTTGTACATGCAGATTTGGCTGGGCCATTCAAGCCAACTGAAGGGCAAAATAGGTATGTCCTGGTAGTTGTAGACAGACACACCAGGTTCTCCTATGTCTATCTACTGAAAGAGAAAAGTCAAGCAGCTGAAAAGTTCCAAGAGTGGGTGAATGCTGTTGAGAGGGAATTTCCTTATAAAGTGGCCAGTCTTGTGTCAGTTCGAGGGGGAGAATTCCTGTCTAATAGCCTGCAAGCCTGGATGCGTAAGAAAGGCATAAGGCATAAAACCACCAACCCCGCATCTCCCGGGGAGGATGGTCTTGCAGAAAGAAGAATTGGGCTGTTAAAACAAATGAAGGACTGTATGATGGAGTATGCCCAAGCCCCAGCAGGACTTTGGGGAGAAGCAATAGTGACAGCAAACTACCACTTAAACAGGATGTGGAGTTCAAGTGTGAAGCAAACTCCATATTACCTATTGTATGGTAGAGCGCCAAACCTGCAGCATCTACATGTTTGGGGTCAGTTTGCTAGTGTGTATGTTCCCCCAAGTTTCAGAAAGTCTGGAGAGGAGAAATCTAGACGGTTACGCTTTGTGGGATATGAAGGTAACAAATATAGATTTCTACACCATGCTGGCAAAATAGTGTATTCTAGGAGTGCAAACTTTGAAATCCATTCAGGATGGGATAGACTGCACTGTAACCAAGAGGTTTTGATTCCCCTGGGTAAAAGTGTGAAAAGTGTTCCCGAAAGTCCTGAAAATGGAGGGGCAGTGATGTCTGATGAGGAAAAGGACAGTGTCCCAGATACACTTGAAAGCTCTGAAGATGGAGGGGCAGTGATGGCTGATGATGAAGAAGAAAGTACTGAGGAAAGTACTGAGGAGGTGAAGCCAAAAATCTCACTCAACGTCACACCAAAGAGTTCAACACCGCCACCTAGTGCTGAACGTGCATTTACGGTCAAGAGAGAGCCTCGCACTGAGGTCAGCACTAGTTCCAGCAGTGGTTCCAGTGAAAGTGGGTCAGGAAGTACCCAACTTGCTGAGTCAGGACGTAAAGTTATGCTTATCCCTAAAAGGTCAGGAGGAGGGTATTTTGTTGTCCCGTGTGACTGAGGCAGAAAATTTGAGTGTAGGACTACATTAGGGTATGGTATCAAAATGTGAGGCAAATGGTCCAAGATGGGATTTTGTGCTTGCGGTATTGTCCATCTGCAGATCTGCTCACAAAGGCCCTTCCAGTAGTAGGCCATGAGAAGTTGGCAGGTGAACTGGACCTTGCCACCAGAGTGTAAGGTGGAAGATGAGTTGTACCCTTGAATGTATGTACTGTATGTATTATGCATTGTATGACATGTATGGATTATGAAAATGTCCTACACAGTGGCCTGACCATTTTGGAGGGGATTGTCAGGGATTCCAGGAAGGGAACCCTGGGAAAATGATCAGCCCACTGCAAAGATGTTGCATCGTGCCCCAGCTGTGGGTAACTGCAAGGTTGCATAAGAAACTGGGGTCGTGTGCAGATGGTAGAGGGAGGTGTGCAAACCTCTACCTGATTGGTTGTAGATATGTATATAACAAAGCAACGCCACTATGTATTTGTCTGTTGACCAAACCTGGTGCCTGGCGCAAGCTGTTGCCCGTCTGTCCTATGTTTTGTATATAACAGAACTTTGCTGCAAGATAAAGTGCCTCCTGTTTTTTTGGAAGAAACTCCTCCGTGTGTGAGTATCCTTACTGGGGAACAAGGCTGTTGCTGTTGGCTCGCTGAACTCTGGTTTTTCCGCTGTGTTTCGGTGGGGCTGAAACTCCTATCATCCCCAACAGATCTCCCATAACAGAAACATAGAATTAAATCTGCATCCTCAAAACGTGGAAACAATGCAACACTAGGACATCTAAAGATAAACACCCCCCCCCCCGAAATACCAGTGTATGTCTTCCACAGGGTTTTGTGCTTACAGCTATGCTGGTATCTCATTAGAGCAGAACTGGGAAAGTCAGAACTTAAAAGAAAGGCCATCAGCGGTGTGGGTGGGCGTGGCAATTATGAGGAAAATGACAAACAATGGGATCATCGGACGGCATGATTTCGAGACTCACAAAAGTTGCTGAATCAAGAGCAATCAACAGCACCACAGCTGCTGTGGGTGGAAGGAGGGGAGCGGGGGCTGCAGTTGCTTTTGTCTCTTAGTACGCCAATGAACTCTCCTATGCTTATCTATACCATTCCCCCTGGCTCCCAAACAGTCGCCCCTAATGAGCAGAAGGTCTGACAGCTGTAAACAGCTATACATATGCACAGAGATCTATATTATACCCACAGCCATATATAAATGGAGAACGCAGCTGCTGTAATTCTTCTGCCGCCAGCATGGCTCAGGAGTGTGTTCCCCTCTCTCTTTGGAGGGTTACTTGACCTAGTTTGGAGGCACACATTGTTTGCGCAATAATGAGTTTCCCCAGTTGGTGCTTTTGATTTGGGCTGAATCATCTTGATTGAACGAGGGCTGCTCCTTGAGCCCTGTGGCTTTGCTGACATTGCAGAAAAAGGCTGAGATGCTGGAATGTGCATGAGTGCAGGTGGAAATGAAAGGCAGGTGGGAAATGTTGCAAAGAAATGCACCATCACTGCTTAATTACTCTGAAATAGCGGAGGCATTCTGGATCTTTGTCCAACTTCATTATGGAACTTGCTGAATCTCAGATATGTGTGATCTAACTAAGACTGCTCATTGGGTCATATGAATCCATATTGCTTAATGCGGTCACACTGCTGGCCCATCTAACTCAGTAGTGTCTATACTGACGATAGTGGATTTCCAGGGTTTCTGATGGGGATTTTCCCAGCTCTTCCTGGAGATGAAACTGGGACCTTCAGCATGCAAATTCTGTGCTATGGTCCCATAAAATTTCAAAAAATAAAATAAAATAAAATAATTCTGTCCATTTCCTAAATGCTCATATTCTACGTATTCCATGCCTAGGCCTTCAGCCTCAGGATTTAAAAGACCTTGATGGGACCTTTGAAGGATCCAGCCAACTTCTGCAAGTGGCTGTACCTCTTTTGGAATCAGTTAGATATAATCTGAAGCCCAAAGCTATAGCTAACCCTAAGAAATAGTTAACGAAAAAGGTGAATGTCACATATTCTTCTGGGTCTCATCCCTGGTAAAAATTAAGCCCTGCTCTTGGTTTGAAAAGGTTATTCCTTGCATCACTTATACCTTCTATAATACAATATCACAACTCCATGGAACATTCCTTATCTCAAGTCAAGCAAATCAAAGCCACAATATCAAGCAACCCCTCTCTTTTTGAAGTTGATCTGATCTCCTATCTGCAGTATCATATTAATTTGCAATTATCAGAGATTAACTCTGAATTCTATTGTTAGTTCCAGCTAGAGCAGAGTGACTGAATCAAAGGGATTTACCTATATATCAGCTATTGATTGAAATAGGTCTGCCCTAGGAAGGTCTAATCAACAGCCCTGACAGAGTAGTCCTATATGTGCCTACTTGAAATAAGTACCATTGAAAGTCAATGGGGCTTATTCAGTTACTAGAGTCACCGGGTATAGGATTGCATCCACAGTGAGATAATGACAACAGTGAATGTATGCTGAGTCTCACTTAAGCTCAGTCTTAGCAATTTTTTTCAATGTCAGAGCACAGTTCTAGATTATATTTAGAAAGAACAGATTAAAAGGAGCCCAAACAGATGCAGAGAGTATTTCTCTCACCAATGAATGATATATTCAGGATTCAGAAGGGAAAATTTCAGATCAGAAGATAATCAGGAAATCTTGAGCATCGGTTTTCTAGAAATTAAGCCTTGATTCCAAACAGATTGCACAGATTCTCACAAGAGAAATGAGTTTGTAAAACTTCAAATTGTACAATTGTATTTTTAGAGATTCTGCATAGTTTTGGAAAAAGGATTCCAGTGAGTGAACAAGTTGGAGAACTTGTCTCTTCCAAACTGGCAGAGCTTAGAAGCATGAGAGAGAGAGAGAGATGCTATACTGGTAGAAGGATTCAGGAAACTGTAGTCCTAAAAGTAAAATGTTCAAGCCCAACCAGGTGTTTTACTCTCTGACATGTAGTTCACCTCTCTCCCTCAACTAGAAGAGTGCCATCTTCCCCAAGTCCCAAGGGACTCCTAATTCCCAAACTTGATTTTCATCTGTAAAGACTAACTCCCTATCTATCAGCTCCTGTCTATGAAACATTCTGGACTATAAAACAAATGAACTAATAAATGAGCAACCAAAAAAATTAATAAATAAGCAATCGGCCATGGATCCATCATTCAGCACCATGAACCCTTCGAATATTAATCTGGAAGACTTTATAGCTGCAAGAATACATTTGGAATTGTGTGGACAATTCCTGGTATAATCTCAGAAGCCAGAGAGGAGATTAAATATTGCCCTTGGCCATGCTAAGAAGGCACTTCAGCGGCACTTGCTTCGTGTTCTTCTCTGTGTTGAATAGACATGAGGGAGGAAGGGGAGTATGCAGATCAAATAGAAACTTCTTTTTTATTCTCTACATAGTTTCTGAGAATTTAGTTTTTGTTTATGCAAAGTATGAGATAATTTCCTGCAATATTTTTTAAAACTATATAATACGCATAGTCCCTTCTCCACATATTTATTCATGCATTTTCTGCATATCTCTCATACCATGTAGGCTGATCCTACTGTCATATCCCACTGAGTCATGGGAATTGTAGTTTGCCAGTGATCTCTTAGGTGGCATTTTCAATATCTGATAAAAATGCAGTTCTCAAAATTCCAGGAAGAAAGCTATGAAGAGCTGGAACAAGTTTAACTGTCACTTACATCTAAATTGGAATATTATATATGCTGTGACATAGGCAGACAGATTAGACAGATAGATGATATACAGACAGACAAATAGATAGATAGGTAGGTAGGTAGATGCTCATCTGAAGCCCCCTCCCCACATACACATGTCCCATCTAAAAGGGGACGGCCATTTTTCTTTTACTTTTTGTCACTTCCCCATTGTATTATTGCAGTGTGCATATAGTGCGAAAAAATTCGGGGTAGATCAGAAGCATTCAGAGTTCAAGCTGAAGTCTGAACTCTGCTACAGATGTATACACCATACTACTACAACAGTTTAAGCTAGTACAGTTGGATGATATGCAATGCAAATACTGGCATAACAGACCAAAACAAGAATGAAATCTGCTTGTTTTCGGTCAAGGGAATTCACAAGTTTCAAAGCAACCACCAGAGGGCCTCAAACTGATAATATTAATTTGGAGTGGAGGTGGAAATTGAAGAAAGATTGCATTCATTTTAAAATGGAGTTCCAGCAAATAGTCCAGCCAATAAGCTTCAGTGTGCAAATGAGCTGCAACAAGAAGAAAGTTGATTTAATAGTCAGCTGCAAGGTATCATAGTGTTCACAATACACTGTTGTGAGTTAGGCAGCTATTTGCTTGACTCATTATCTCCCTTTTCCATGAATTCTGGACTATTAGTTCCAGGAGTTAATCTGAGCCAGAGCACACCAGGTAACTGTAGATACAGCTTCTGGTTTCGAGGCTCTGACTCTTGAGAAATGTTAAGTGTTGAAAAAGGTACCATGAATGAGTGCAGAGTGCCTTTCCCAGAATTAGTGAGGAAAGACTGCATCTGGGATTCTATATTACCTGCTTAGTTACAAATGCATAGCTAGGTATTCTGGCTCATAGCAGGCTCCTGACGCAGCCTCCCAAATCTGCCTTCAGGCAGCAGTTGCACCAAGAGATAAAAGTCTGTCCTACTGGTGATCCGACCACACTAGGATGACATTTTCAGTCCCTCCTGCCAGCAATCTGCTGTGCAAGAACGAGTTGCAACAAGGGGCTCTGCTTCTGTTCCTGGCAGACCACTGGTGGGAGGGGGCTGAAAACATTCTCCTGCTTCTTCCAGATCAACAGCAGTACAGACCTCATTTGCTCTATGCAGCTGCTGGCTATTAAGGCATTTTTTTGATGGGAGGCATTTGCAATCAGGATAATAGTGCCAAGATTGTAAACATGAATACTGACCAGTTACAAGAACCTACCTCTAGCCTCCACATTTGTAACTGCTTAACAGGATACCAACCAATATCCTTACTAAGGCCATTTCCACACTAAACTGTTATAGTGCTATTATTCCACTTTCAACATCCTGTGGAATTCTGGGGTTTGTAGTTTACTATGGCCAAAGAGCTCTCTGGCTGAGAATTCTAAGTGCCCCTCCCTAAACTGCAAACCCCAGAATTCCATGGGATATTGAAAGTGGAATAATAGCACTATAACAGTGTAGTGCAGAAATGGCCTTAGTAAAGATATTGATTGGCATCCTGTTAAGCAGTTACAAATGTGGAAGCTAGAGGTAGGCTCTTGTAACTGGTCAGTATTCACATTTACAATCTTGACAGGCATCCCTCCACATTTGTTAGAGTTAGGGGCACAGGAGGACCCCTGTAAATGTGGAAAAACTAGAAATAACTCTAGGCCCTCCCAAACCATATTCAACATACAGAAAAGTATGATCATCACATTCAAAGCCCCCCCCCCATGGATTCCTTTGAGGCATTAGGGTTCCTTCACAAGGCAGAAATGGGTGGCTGATGGGACTTACTGCCGCTCCACTGCTGCCTCACACTATTTTTCATAGGGACTTACAGTTTTATAGTTCAGTTTCTCAGTCTCATGAGGCTTGCAATCCTTATTAAAAATGGCATAGGGAGGCAGCAGAGGTAACAGCAAATAATCCGTGAGTAATCAAATCTGCAATAGTGAAACCCACAAACGTGGAGAGCTGACTGTACCTTCTGGTCAAGAGAGTATGCTGTTATTCTAAGGCTTTAGGCCAGTAAGATTCTAAAGCTAAGCATCATTTGTTTCACAGGGTGTGGTTTGAATACTCTGCAAATAAGTGTAAAGTGAGATTTAAGGAAAATCTAAGCAGGGATCTCCAATGTTATATCCTTTAGTTTGCATTTTACAAGCAAACAGTTTCCAAAGAAAACTGCTGTCACCTTTAGTGATCTCCAGCAAGAGCTGGAAGGGTAAAAACAGTTTTCTTCTCCTGACTGCACAACTGCAGCTGCGTGCTGCCCAGGCACCTCCTGCACTCCCCTGGCCACAGAATAGCTCAGGGGAGCACATGCTCCACTTCTTTGAAACTTCCTTCTGGCAGGGGGAAGGTACTGAATACCTCCTTTTGCAGCATCACAAAAGAAAATGCCAGCAATAGGAGTCTGGCCAATGTGTGTTAATGATCTCACTTCTTGCTAGGATGCTTGAGTGGTTTTCTGAAAGGCCAGTATTAATGATGTGGTTGTCACTGTAAGCATTTTCTGCATTTAAGTTCACTCTGGCGTCACTGCCCGCATTCCACCCCCAGTACTGTGCATGCCATGTGTGTGCGTGGTGTACATATGTTCAAGGATAGGAAAATGTGTAGTCTTCCCAGTGCTTTTAGACTTCCAACATTCCTCACCCTTTCCTATACTAGTTAGGGCTGCTGGGAGTTGCGGTTCAACATCTGGAGAGTGACACAGTACCCATCTCTGCTCTAGCTTCTGAAGAAATGAGCTATCGTGAAAAAAAAATCTCACACTATAATAAATTTGTTAGTCTCACAGGTGACAGAGGGATTCACTGTTTTAAATGTTGTGATTGATAGCTCAAACTTTTTCAAAGAGCTCAAGGTGTGTGACATTGTGACAGACGTGTAAAATATATGGGTCTGATGAAAACATTTTGTGGAGCAGAATGTGGTTGCAACTCCCACCTCCACCCTCAGTTAGATCTTGTATTCTTATGAATGAACATCTCAAACAACATCTGAGAAGATCATGCATAATTTTCCATCTGTCTGGAGGCTGGCAGAAGATAGCCATCTCGAAATATCTGAAGTCACACAAAACATAAACCAAGCTTGTCACCTGTTGTTCCAGAGATCAGGACTAGAATTTTGTTTTGTTGCTGTTGTTAACTGCTGTCAAGTTGACTATGAACAAGAGATTTCCAAGTCACCCTGTTGTCAACAACCATGCTCAGGTCTTTCAAACTCGGGACTGTGGCTTCCTTGATTGAGCCTATCCACCTGTAATACAGTCTTCCTCTTTCCCTACAGCCTTCTACCTTCCCACATGCTATTTTTTTTTCAAGAGAGGCATGTCTTATGATATGTCCAAAGTATGACAGTCCCAGTTTAGTCTTCTTGGCTTCTAGGGAGAGTTCAGGCTTGATTTACTCTAGGATCTATTTATTTGTATTTTTAGCAGTTTACAATATCTGTAGAACTCTTTTCCAGCACCAAATTTCAAATGAGTTGATTTTCTTCTTATTAGCTTTCTTTGCTGCCAAGCTTTCACAATCATACATAGAAACTGGAAAGGTGGACAATCCTAACTTTAGATTTAATGATATATCTTCACACAGAGGATCTTATCTGCTTCCTTCATAGTTGCCCTTCCAAGTCTTAGTCTTCTTCCGATTTCTTGACTGCAATCCCCATTTGAATTAATGACTGAGTCAGGGTATGGAAATCTTTGTTTCAATGTCTTCGTGGGTTGAAATTGCAAAGGAGCAAATTTTAGATAATCATTAGTAGAAACTTCCTAAAGATACAAGTTGTCTGGTGGTGGAACCAACTTCTCTTAGCTCTCCTTTCCAAGAAGCATTTAATCAAGGTTGAGAAGGATGACACTCTCTCAGCTGCATTCTGCAATGCCATTCCACCTTAGTATAGAGGGCTGGGTTAGATTATCACCAAAGTCTCTTCAAGCTCAAGCCCTGTTCAGGCATTTGTCTGAAAGTGTGAAGGTAAGAAGTAGGTAGAAAGATGACACGCCCACACCCATCTGAAGACTGAAATGTTAATAGAAAAAAATTAAAGTGTTTTGTTAACCATTCATGGTCTCAAAAAACTGAATCCATTTACATTAACTTTGAGTGAAGTAAGCTTTTAACATGTTAGGTTCCTCTTATGCTAACCATTAACATTTAGAACCATGGGAATGAATGAGAAAAAAAACACCATATAATACTTTGATTGACACCTGCCTGTAGTACTGGCTGTTGGCTTTCATGTCAGAGGGGTAATGAATCCTTTCTGGGTTTCAAATTGAACTGTAAAGCAACTATCCCAGATTTTAGTCCTAGTTAGGGATAGCGATTAGCATCTTGGATTTAAAATTAGGACTAAAACCCAAAACTGATTCACTGTCTCACTGACATGGATGCTGCCAGTTGTCCCTGATACCTGCAAGTGGTATATGTTGTTGTTGGCTCCAAGAAAGTACTGTTTGAAGATTTTATGTTGCCTTCCCCAATCCTGTACTTTCCAGTTGTGTACAATCTGATTGCTAGGAGGTATCACAGTGAGGAAAGCCTACCATGGAATATGGTATCCCACAAATTGTACCATAGTTTTGATTCCTCACCTCTCTTCAGTTCTTTCCACCCTTTGTGCTGTGTGTGCTATTCAGTCATCCTTCAAAAAACATGGTTTGTTTAAGGGAAGACGACATAAAAATCTCAAAAATTCCTGTCAAAATGCTTCTAAAAATGCCCTTAATTAAAAGAAAAAGCAACAGCTAAGATAACTTCCTTGTCACAGTTCAACAGAAAGCATTGTTGGCACATGAGGGACCATGATTCTGCATCATTGAGCATAGCATAGAAGTTCTATAGGTGGATCTATCCTATGGTTCACCTTTCACGACACTCAGAACTCATTGTTTTGTAATGAAACCCCCACTCCTTGGCCATTCAGTGGCGGAACTGGAGAAGCACCTCTCCCTATAGCCAGGTAGACTGTGGACATCATCCCCTTAAGCTACAAAAGAATGGGATTCTGCTCCAGACAATCCTATTGTAGTATGTGTCTGCTTACAACAAGCAAGGTAAACAGCAGCTGCCTCCAGAATTCCTTACAGAATACGCATGAACAACAAAAGAAGGAAAAAATGATAAGCCTGCCACACCAACTACCCACACCCTGTTAAAAAGGGATAGATCCATATATCAAACTAGAAATAATAAGATATATAATAATAATAATGCATTTGGGGAGAAGCCTTCAGGTGGTCTCTAGAAGATTCAAGAAGTTTTTGATTACTTATTCAAGGCTTATTTGATATGATTGTTTCATTTCATTTGTGCGTATTGTTAGTTTTGGAAAAAGTTCGCTGAAACACATTAAACTGCTCTTTTTGTGTGTGTGTTAAAAGAAACCTATCCATATTCTTTCCATCTTATTTCTACCCCTGGTACCAAATTTTCTGTTAAAGAAATGAGGTTCAGAAATACATCCATTTTGTTAACTGAGGTATTGTTTTTGTGTGCCTTCAATTCATTTCTGACTCATGGCAACCCTATCACAGGGTTTTCTTGGCAAGATTGTTCAGAGGGTAGAGAGTGTGACATGCCCAAGGTCACCCAGTGGGTTTCCATGTCTAAGCAGCGATTTGAACCCTTGTCTCTGGAGTTGTAGTCCAACACTGAAACCTTCACCATGCTGGCTCCTACCTGAGATATACCTGTAATTTAAGAAAAAAATGGGAAGAGATATTCAGTCATGCCATGATGAGTTTAATGCTAAAACATCTAGAGCTAAATCTGCAGACTGTGCGGTTTCTATCTTACTCTGCCCTTCTGTCCTGAAAGGGGGTCCCATCTGTCTGCTCAAAACTGCAGTGAAGGAAATGTTTGCTCAAGCAGATGACTGTCTGTCCTTGCAGTGGTGGAACTCATTACTATAGGACGCTATTGGGAACAAACATCCAGCAGGGTGTACAGCTGCGACACAGGAACTCAAGAGCTATAACACAAAGCTACGAATATTCAGAGTTTTCCTACATTTTCCCAGAACAGTACAGACAGGCAATTTCCTCCATCTTTTGGGGTGGCTTTTTCAAAATGGCACATTAACCTTTAAGGTTGAACTCACACTGTCTGGATGCATAAGGGGGGTGGGGGTTGAAGTTTATCCACATTCCAGGGGTTAGGGAGGCCTCTCCCTTTTCACAAGACCTTGGAATTTTAGCTTTCTTTCTTTTTTTCAGTGGGGTACACAATTTCCTCAGCTGTTAAACAAAAGCATTTACCCTGTGGGGGCAAATAGGAGGAAAAGATTCAAAGGCCCAAGGCAGTTTCAAGCTGTCAGCAGAACATTACCCTTTTAACGAGCCTAGATCAAGGGGGAATCGTTTGCTGGTTGGTGTCTCATCAGACAAAACTCTGGTCTTTTATCTCTTCTCGACAGAATGGCTCCAATATTGCCACATCGTCAGTATCTGCTGAACAAGTCACGCTGCATCTTTAGTATCTGTGTAACAAGTCCCCTCCCCATTCCCTTGGGGAGCCAAAATGGGCCCCTCCTGTCATTTTCAGGGGCTACATTCCTCGGTGAAAAGGCATCTGGGAATGCTCAGCCCAGGCTTTGCATGTCCATACTGCAGAAGGCTGCAAGGGAAGCCACTGACGTCCTTGCACTGAATGTATGGGCTGGTGGTGCATATTTTATTATAATGTTGAGAGGACTGGTTCACACATGAAACTTTACACACACACACACACACACACACACACACAGAATACTAATGGATTAGGCAAGACTGAGGAGTGATGTTATCAAAGAAAAATTAAAACTGATTTTTAAAAATCTGGAGTCCACTGATTTGATTTTAGGGGAGATTTGTACACAAGGCTCCAAGTGGGGGAGAAACAAGGATTTTTTTTTTACACTGTAGAGCTGTGCTATGATTCCCGTTTAGCTGTGGAATCCTGGGGTTTGTAGTTTGTTGAGGCATTACAGCTCTCTGGCAGAGAATTTGAAATACCCCTCCTTAAACTGTAGACAGAGAACCAGCGTGGTATAGTGGTTTGAGTGTTGGATTACAAATCTGAAGACTAGGATTTGATTCCCTGCTCAGGGACAGGGAATCCTGTCTGGATGACCTTGAGCACACGACACATTCTCAGCATCCAGAAAACACCATGATAGGTTCACCTTAGAGTTGCCATAGGCTGGAAACAACTTGAAGGCACACAGCTATAACAAACTGTAAATCTCAGGATTCTACAAGATGTTGCCATGACAGTCGAAGTAGAATCATAGTACTATAATTTTATGGTGCGAAAGGACCCTGGGTCTGATTGAGAAGAGGGTCTGACAAGTTAGTAGAACACTTATGGACTTAATGGAAGGTGGGTAGAATTCAATGCTGAGGTAAAAGAGTTAATCAGACACTGGCAACACTCCATGTGTGTAAGAGTGTGAGTGTTTGTGTGTTGCAAATTACCTGGTTTGGAAGGGCGGACCAAATTCTGCCTTGCCCGTGTAAGCTGTTGGATGAGAGGAGTTCTGCTTTCTTGCTTCTGGCTACAAGTTCATAACTCGGACCTTCTAAAATTGCCCCTTAGAGGGAGGGCAAAGAATCACTAAGTCATATTTTTAGGGGAGACCCTTGCCTGATCTTGCTTGGCATACACCTTCAGTGGAGAAATAGGGTGGGAAGAATTTGATTTTGAAATACTGTATGTGCGTGCATTCATTCATAGATCCCTATCTTCCAGGATACACAGCAGATGCACCACATCTTGGCGGCGGGTGTGTGTGTGTGTGCTTCTACTGAGCACTTGACTCCCATTATGCTTAAGGGCTGTCAGTTGCCATAACTCTGAAACAAAATCATCTTGCTGCAGAAAACCCAGCCAAAATGTACCTCTGATCTTCTGACAGAAATTAGGCATGGATTTACAGAAGAGCTTTGGTCCTGGGTGCCAGATGTTCCCAGAGAATATAGATTTAATTGTAATTAAAATACTTGACTTGTATTTAAAGTTATTTTCCTTTCTGTACAAGTGAGTTACAAAAAGTTAGCCAGTTTATTGTGGGGCATTTTATTAGTGTTTATTTGATAATGGATGGATTCTGAATATCTGCAATTTTGACATTTGATCGAGAGGCAAGGTGTTAATCATCCATATTTTTACTATATATAGGACTCAAAATGAAGCCTGTATCTCCAATATTAGTGTTGTTCAAAACTCCGACTCTATCTTCTTTCTCCATTCTGAGCTGAGCCCCCCCCCCCAATATATTCCATCTGTCCTTAAATTCAATCCCCTATCTTTATCTGTAAAAATGCATAAATGTACTAGAATGAGTAAAAAGATATTTCCCTGACTGTATGTAAAAGACTGACAAAAAATCAATACAAAAACCTATAAGTAGGATTAAGACACCAGTCCCCAGGTATTTAATAAGATATTAAAGTTAACTTATAATATTCATTTTTTATTAAAACTCGTGTACTAAGTAAACTTCCCTCAAGCATCCCAGTTAGCTCTCCTAGAATGACACAAAGGATAAAACTTGGAAGTTCTCCCTTTGGTCAGGGACTCAGTAGAAGAAGTCAGTTGTCACACATGATGGAACCTCAACGTGAGACTAATGCTTTTTCTCTGGGAGGCTTACTTTATCTTTCCCTGAGGTCCTCCTTCTGGTCAGGGACTGGAGGGACCACAACACAGTCAAGAAGATGTCACAGTTGCCTTTGCTGGAATCTTCCTGTTTCCTGAGGCCAACTGCTTTCTGCTGTCACTCTGAGCAGAAACTACCCTGCAGAACTGCCCCCAGAGTCGTCTTCTCCATGTTCGTTCTTACAGCTTCTGCCCTTGGTGATCTCAGCTTGTTGTCTGCCTCTCCCAGATTTGTCTTCAGCTGCTCTTTTTATTTCCCACCAGATCATACCACCCCTGCACAATGCTGTGTCTGCTTTTCTATCCAGTTCCCTTTGGAACAACAGCTTACAATATCTGCAAGCTAACCGTCCTTCAACTTTGAGCCAATGAAAGCCATTCGAATTTTTTAAAATGGCCTACCCTAATCTGATCTTTTGACTCTTTCTATGTAACATACATACCTACAGGTTGAAATGTGAATTATTAAAAGTCGTAATAGTTTGTTTGAAACTATTGATAGATATAGGCTGCCCTGTTCACAGTAAAAGAGAAGCATTGGACTCTAAGCAGAACTGATCTTTTCACCTCTCATTGATGTTTATAAATACTGTACTGTTTTTCAAAATGCACTTATTTTCATTTTAACAACAAAACAATGGATTTTATATACATTTTAACAATGATTTGTCTCTAATTTTGATTCTCCACTTCTCTAGCCCCTTTCCCAACTTCTACCACCTTCAGAAGTGGCCCCTTCCATAAGATGTTGAAAGTGGAATAATAGCAGTATAACAGTCTAGTGTGGAAATGGCCAAAGAGAAGAGTGACACACAAACCAAACTTCCAGCTGCCATTGGCCCACAAACTTTAAAAAAGAGTCATTTTCACACACACATGCACACATAGCCTTCTATTTGAGTTGCTATGACTAGGTGACTTCTTGAGCCTTGTGCACACATACTCTTCTCTCCCTCTTCCTTATGTCCCTTACCACAACAAGACAGTGTGCCTGGTGGAGACATCTAGTTCTGCCCTAAATCCATCTGAGGGAGGGATATACAACACCAGTCCCTGGGCCTTCATCTGGGAACAAACTGGATCCTGAGACGGAGAGCATCTGGGTGGGTAACAGGGCACAATGGGAAAGAGAGAACCAGGCAGGGGCTATTCAGATCAGTGTTTTTTAAGTGTTGCTTTCTGCATAATTCTGATATATATTTGCTATTGACACTGCTTTATACAATTTTATTCCACATTTCTTCTCTAGACTACTGCAAATCCATCTTCTCAAGACAGTCTCCTTGTTTCCATGATGTGCCATGATTTGCCACTATCAATGATACCATTGGCTATTTTTCTTTTCTTTTCTTTTTTAATGTGAGAGTAGATTAATCCTGGCATGCCTCACTGTGCCAAGCTCCTTGCCTCTGGAATCACTATCCTTAAACCATGGTTTTAGCACCTTCACCTAACTGCCCCCATTGCCAGACAATATAAACTTTGCATTCATGGAAGGGTGGAGGGGGGTGCACTTAATTTAAAATAGCATACAGTCCTCCCTCCACATTTGCAGCTTTGACTTTTGTGAATTTATTTGCGAGGTGCGTGTGTGCCTCCCCCCCCCCATTCTCTTGCATTTTGCCAGGCACAGAGAAGGAAGGCAAGCATCTGAACAAAAAGCAAGGGGCGGGGGAAGCATGCACATGCCTTCCTTCTCCCCTCCGGAGCTCTGCACTCCCATTCCCTTGCCTTTGGCCCTGGCACTGAGAACTTGCGCCAAGGCAAAGGGCAAGAGAATGGAGGACAGGCTCACGTGAGCCTTCCTTCTCCCTTCTGGAGCTCCCGTTATCTTGCCTCTGACCCCAGTGCACAAAAGGGAATGGGAGGAGATCATGGGCAAAAGTGTTTGCAGTTTTTCTATTTTTGCAAGGATTCTGTGCCCTGAACCCTCACAAAAATGGAGGGGCCACTGTAATCTCCAGCCTCCTGATCTGTCAGGGACAGTTTGATTAATCTTCATTTGTCTGACTTTTCAGCTGCTTTTAAAATGCCCCAATGTTTATCTCCACCTCTCAAATCCCATTTTTGTCCTCAGCTTACTCCAGTTGCTGCAACTAAGTTCAAAGTGCAAAAGTAGTTGGCAGCCAATGCTCAGGGGGTGGGGAGAGGAGGTGAGGAGCTTTGTCCTCCCCAGTAGGTTCAAGCAAAAACAAACCGCTGCATCCTCTCCTGTCTTGTCTGTTCTTCTTCACAAATAAAGCCTGCCATCTTGACCCATTCTGATGTTTTCCCCTGTGAAATGTTGGAGAGTATAAGCTGTATCAATGTTGGCAAAGCTGATTTCAGGGACATTTTATCACCCTTCACAAGATGTTGCAGGTTCTCTGCATTAGAAGTAAACTAATACAGTACAAAGATAGAAAATGATCCATCTCTCAGGCAGAAAAAGTAGTAGGTATTGTTACATGTTTATGAGTATACATATACAAAATTTATGGCTTCATGGCACCATGTAAGAAACAGTGCAAGAAAAGTTCTGTCTCCTGTCTTCAAACACCATCCTCATAAATTGTGCAAATTAATAGTGTAGATGTATATTTTCAGAAGTGCTGATTATTTGAAGGTGATTATCTTGTAGATATTATGCAGACAATACCTCTAGGTGGCTTAGAATTGGGGCCTGAAAGCAATATTCTCTCAGTCTGCCTTACTCCCTCTTTATCGCAGACATACAAGAGATAAAGAAAGAGTGGATGTATACACAAATCCATAGAAAACTCGCATTGGCTGGCGTTCTGTTAGTGACCTACACATGCCTAAATTCAGCTTATGTGTGCTTGTCAGTCCCATTTCTTGCCCTGTAGTCTGACCAAAAACCTCCCACCACCTAACAATACCAAGCCTCATGATGGCACCCTGCTGCTGTCTCTTACTGGAGTGGATAGAGTTGGGAGACAATTCAGACCAGGGATATCCAGCTGCTCTGGGCTTGTGAGGGAAGGAAAAAACAGGTGCACTCTGTTTAAGAGCACACTCTCATTTTTTCCTCTCCAACTGTTTCACCATGGCCTGATTTGTCTCTCCCTCCCCTCCATCCAGTAAGTGACAGCACAGGGGCCTGGCAAGTACCAGGCAATAAGAGAAGATGGAACTGCATGTGCAAAGTGATGTGCACATGAAGGACTTCAGGCATGGACAGTTAACAGTCTGATCCATCCCACTGTTCAGCTGGACATGGTTGTTACTGTTAGATGACTGGCAGAACAGTGGGGAAAATAAAGGAAGAAGAAGTCAGAGAAGGGAGAGACACCCAAATTGGTGTTATTGTTGTCATGACACCAGAAACAACGGTCCCATTAGAGAACTGCATAGAGATAAGGAAATAGAGCCAACTATTCTTATATTTAATTTTTGGACTTTAATGTGGAAAGAAAATAAACTTGCTGATGTTACAAGTACAGTCTGATCGATTAGAACAAGGCGTGTGTCATGTACATTCCAAAAAGGAAAGCACAAACAACCCTGCATGAAGAAACCCTTGAAATGCAGCAATTCACTGAGCTGATTTCCTAGAGTCTTAAACGCCTGGGCAATTTAGGATAGAACCTGATATACAGAAGGGTATACAAAAGGGAGGAGCACACAGGGAAGCTACTTGATCATGTTAATGATAAACTAAATAATGCTACTCTTCTAAACACAGGCTGCCATGTTGCTATGTAAACAGAGGAGGAGTAGGAAGAGGCTAGAGCTGAAATCTGATTAGTAACGCAATTCTCAATTTGGGTGAGTTCAGGATTAAGTGGTGGCTGGTGGCATGTCAGTGGGAAGAAGATTCTGCTCATGGCATTGGTCTGAGCTTTAATGGAACAATCCAAAGTGCTGAATGTCACCCCTTTCAAGGGATAGCCCCTTTAAATTTCAGACTAGAACCCAGACTGGGTTCACTACCAGCTACCTCTGATAGAATTGTTACCTTTGTACCAATGGCACATGTATGTGTGTGTGGGGGGGGCATGTAGGTACCTTAGTCTACTGCAACAAAAATAGCATACAAGAGAAAGAAATTCATATTGCTAAAAGTTTTCATGGACTAACATCCATGTCATCAGATGTGTGGAATCTGAGGTTTGTAGGTACATATATTACACGTGGGTGAAGACAGAGAAAAGCTTTAGCAGTGAGGTCAGACAGAAATGGGAACCAAGAAGTACACAGCCTACAGAGTGTGACAATGGTGTTAAAGCTTAAATAAGTTATGTAACTTAATTACAGTGACCACCCACCAAAACAAAATGTTGGTGATAGTACAAACGTTCTGGCATTGCTAAGCTGATGAATACCTGCCATTAAGCTTGACTTTTTTCCCCTGAGTAATAGCAGTGAACTTTCTGATATATTATAATTCAATGGGTTCATGCTGCAATCTCCCTTTGAAGTTTTTGTTTTGTTTTGTTGTTGTTCAAGTGTAGACACTTTTAAGGTCAGGACTGGATTCCTGCTAAGCCCATAGCTAATCATAGTATAACATCGGCATTACATGCAGAGCAAGCAACTCAGTGCAATAGAGCAAGCTCAGCCAGTAAGCAGTACAATCCCCGGCCATGGATGCCTGGGCAAAGGGACTGGAAAGAGAGCCATGGGTGCTAAACTGCTCTCCCAGTGGCACCTTAACCTGTATAAAAATTGAGACATGTTATATTTGTATGCATAAATAATACATAGGAGGTTAGGAGTCCATAAGATGCCACTGGAAAATACCATTTCAGTTGTATACATGAAGCATGTGTGTTAGCACCCATCTTCCAGCAAAATACATGCTTAAAAAAAAACCCTTAATCTCACTCCCCTTCATTCTAGTGTGAAAAATCCCAATCCTTCCTCTTGAGATTAATAATTTCTTTAAGAAGAAAAAGGGTGGGGGTGCAAGGTTGCACAAAAATTTTAATTTTTTTTAAAAAAGTGCACAGTTTTAATGCATGTATTATTGCTTCCTAATATACAGCTGCTGGCATGATTATATTTGCCTTAGGCACCCACTTGCAACTGCCGGGCCCTTGTGAGAAGATTCCATCTGACTCTTACCACATGCAAGCATGCGCGCTGTCTCTCTCACACGCACGCACACGTTCTGGGCAACCAAAAGTGGGGGAGGGGGGATTACTTGGATCATGGGACTTGCACAGCCACCAAGAGACAAAGAGGCACTTTTGGGTTGGCTTTGTTTGAATCTGGCCTTCATCTCTGTTTCTACGGCAACCAGGAAGTTCACCTCCTGGCCCGGATGTAGCAAAGGATGCAGCCGGGGAGGGGAAATGGCAGGGAGCGAAACTGCTCAGTCTGCAGCTGAAGGGGTCTAAGCCTTTAAAGAGGAGGACTTGGCTGGGTTTTTAGAAAGCCCTTCTTCCATTCAACCTCCCTACACCCTGTTAAATTCTTTTAAGAATCACAACCCAGCTGCCTCCAGCCCTTTTTTTTTTTTTAACTTCACATTTTCACGAAAAATTAACTTATCAAAACTTGCCTCGTGCGTGTGTTTGTCTTAACATGAAACAAATGGCCTTTTTGTTCTACAGAGATCCACTGGCTTTGTCAGTTCTTCTCAAAAGGCAAAGCTGTCCCATAATAAGCATCTTTGCTCAGACTTTGGGAGGAAGTTTCCCACATGTTCATCAGTACAGAGAGCCGGGCATTCCTTTTGCCAAACCAGCGCCACATAAACAACAGTACTGAGAGAGAGGAAAACAGGACGCCATGGAAAAGTTAGCTTACCTGCAGAAAGGTAAGACAGGGGCACAGTTATCCTGAACTTCAGAACTGATCACGCTCTATAGAAGGAGACATCAGGTTCAGCATAGTGGGTACCTGATACTTATACTGAGAAGAAATGACCAAAATGACTGAAACAACACATTCATTGGCTTAAATTTACATAACAGAAAATACCAATTTTGTTTGCCAAATCTGAAAGTTTTTTTTTAAAGGTGAATTCTAAATAATTTTCTGAAAACAATCATGATGACAGGTTTCTCAAATCACAGTGATGAGTTTCTCAAAATCAAGTCATGCCAGACTAATCTGATCTCGTTTTTTTCAGAGTTACAAGCTTGGTGGATGAAGGCAATGCTGTGGATGTAGTGTTCCTTGAAGTCAGTCAGGTCTTTGACTAAGCCCCCTGTGATATCTTTGCAAACAAGGTAGTAAAATGTGGGTTAGACAAAGCTACTGCTAGGTGGATTTGTAATTGTCTCACTGGCTGAACACAAAGAGTGTTCACCAATGATTCTCCTTTATCTTGAAAAGAAGTGACTAGTGGGGTGCCAGAGGGTCCTGTCCTGGGCCCAGTGCTATTCAACATTGTTATCAATGACTTGGATGAAGGAATAGAGGACATGCTGATCAAATTTGAAGATGACACTAAATTAGGAGGAATAGCTAATACCCCAGAAGACAGGATCAGAATTAAAAATGACCTTGCAAGATGAGAGAGCTGGGCCAAAGCTAACAAAATGAATTTTAACAGGGAGAAATGAAGGGTACTATACTTAGGAGGAAAGAATGAACTGCACAGATATAGTCTGGGTGACACCTGGCTCAAAAACACTATGTGTGAAAGGGATCTAGGAATCTTAGTCAACCACAAGCTGAATGTGAGTCAGCAGTGTGATACAGAAGCTAAACAAGCCAATGTGATTCTAGGCTGTATCAATAGGAGTATAGTGTATCAATATAGGAGTATAGATCAAGGGAAGTGATAATATCATTCTATTCTACTTTGATTAGACCTCACCTGGAATACTGTGTCCAGTTTTGGGCACTACAATTCAAGAAAGATATTGATAAGCTGAAACATGTCCAGAGGAGAATGACCGAAATGGTGAAGGATCTGGAAACCATACCCTAGGGGGACCGACTTAGGGAGCTAGGTATGTTTAGCTTGATGAAAAAAAGGTTAAGAGGTGACATAATAAGCCATTTTTAAATATTTGAAAGGATGTCATGTTGAAGATGGAGTTTTGTTTGTTTGTTTTCTGCTGCTCCAAAGACTAGGGCACAGAGCGATGGATATAAACTGTAGGAAAAGCAATTTCACCTAAACATCAGGAAGAACATCCTGACAGTAAAAGCTGTTTGACAGTGGAATATCCTGCTTCACAGTGTGGTAGAATCACCTTCTTTGGAGTTTTTTAAACAGAGGCTGGATAGCCATTTGCTGGGGGTGCTTTGAGCATGTGTTCCTGCATGGCAAGGGGTTGGACTTGGTAGTCGTTGTGGTCTCTTCCAACTCTATGATTCTATGACAGAGAAAAGTAGGGAATGGGGAGTTATGTTCAGAAAGCGTGAGTAGAGAACAGAGGCAGGAAATATGAAGATGAGAGGCTTATAATTTAGGTATAAAATTGGTGGCTTCATAATACTATGCACAATGTTCCTTTTGGCATCTAGCTTCGGTTAATATCATCCAAACCAGAGACAAAGAGAAACTCCTATTTTGGAGTACAGCTTCCCAAATTCTCTAGCCAACAAAGATCAAACACTTTCAAATTGTCTAAGTCACTCATTCATCTTAGAAACATGGGCCTAAGTCCATGTTAATCTAAACTAGAGTAGACCTAGTGGAAATTTCCTAGTGGAAATGAGTGGAAATTTGGTAAGTCAACAGTTAAAGAAATTTCACTGATTTAATACATCTAGGACAATGGGTTGTAACCATTGGATGTAGGCCATGGTCAGCATGTCCACTTCAAAAAAAGCCAATGTTTTTGGTAGTGGTAGTAGTAGTGGTTTTTCTGCTGAGGATCACATTCCTATCCCTTCTACATGTTGGCAGTATGCAAGGCTGAAGCCAGCAAAGGGCAGGAACCCCAAGTGGTTAGGCAACCCTTTTCTTTTTCTTAACTCTACCCACTTTCTTTTGATCGTGCTTCCTTTCCACCCAATAGGCTTCCAGGAAAGGGACAGATAACTTTTTCTAGAAAGATATCCACAGAGCCTTTGAAATCAGGCTGGGGGTTAGATGTGGCTCCATGGTTACTTGTCTCTGTACTAATGAAGTTATCCTGAGGGGAGCCTAAAGTACCACACATTTCACCCTTTCTTGGGCCTCTGAAGTGCACACTGGAGTGTATAATCCTCTGCATGTAGTGTTTAACAGTATGTTAGAGCCAAATACTGACGTCCCTGGGCCTTGACTATCCCAGTTAAGTCATGATCTTGCGTGTGTTCCACAGATGTTAGATAGCATTGTTATGGAGTACGCAGCATTTATAAAAACTGCCCTGGTTTGCCCCAAAGGCAGCTACATCAACACTAAGATAATCTCTGAAGACATTCTCTCATTTTGAGTGCTGCTGTAACCTACTGGAGCCAGGAAGTCCCTGCTTTACATCTCACCACCATGAATTTACTTGCAGGGCAATTCTGTGCCTGAGTTACACCTGCCTGATATGAATGTGATGTGCAACTGTGCTGGTGATATAAAATTTTATGGTGGCATAATGCAACTATGGTGCTGGTGTTAACACTGCCAGTACAAGGGGCACCCCTGTGTAGAGCTTGAGATGTGGCAGAAGAGAACCTAAGTTTCTGTGGGATTCCATGCTCAGGTGGAAGTCAGTCCTAATGTTGGCATAACTTTATACTGATGTAAGGAACAATGTAACAACAACAAGAACAACCATTCCATTGGAAACTACAATAAAGGAGATCTCAGCAGCTAATCATGACATACTATCAGAGTTATATAAGTTCCAGAAAACACACACACACACACACCTCATACATCAAAATTTGTGGCAGGGAGTAAAATTACTCTTCCCCTATGTATAGAAAGGAATGGTCACACAAGTAAGGACTCTAGTAATGGTGAATTTTGGTGGAAGAGAGCATTCTGTACAGGCAACAGTCAGCCAGAGTGACACTGTGTATATGTATGTTTGTGTGTATGTACATACATGTGATTTCAAGTTGTGCTTTCAACTTAGGGCAACCCCATGAATTTCAGAGGGTTTTCTTAGGCAAAGAATAGTGGGAGGTGGTTTTGCCAGTTCCTTCCTCTGAAATATAGTCTACAGCCCCTGGTATTCGTTGGCAGTCTCCCATCCAAGTTCTAACCAAGGATGACCCTGTTTAGCTTCCAAGATCAGATGGGATCTGGTGCCTTTAAGATGTTTAGGAAAGGCAAATTAATAACATCTCCATTACTTTCAGACCCTTCAACAGATATTTTGCTGCAGGAGTCCAGCTACAAACACCCAATCTACATCTCAGTTCCCGTCAAGTAGAGACACATGTTAGGATACTCTTAACAGGGTAAATAAATGGGGAAGTATAACAGGGTGAGGAAAACAAGGTTCATAGTATGATTTGTCAACATTCTGACCTCTTAAGTATATCACACTTTGCAGAGCAGATGAAAACACACTCTTCTCTTTCCTGCGGAATGAGAGTCAGGGCACATGAAAGAGGAAAAAAAGTAAATTGCAGGAAAAACAAAATTTCTAGTACAGCTCCCTCCATACACTGAATATTGTTGGAATGCTTAGCTCTCTCAAAAGATGATTCACTAAGTTTACACATCAAGAATCATCACCATGTTGACCAATCTAGGAGTAGAGAGCTGGGCTGAGTTACGTAGATTATGAGAGTACCTAGGTAGCAGCATTCTCTCAAGTACTCATTCCCCAGAGCATCATGTCACCAAAGCCACTTGTTGCAGCTGCTACCTATGACTCATTAACACCCTATGTTTCTCATGTCTTCCCACACTCAAGATGTGCAAAGATGGGATGTTCCCCACCCACAGTGCCATATAGGCTAATTGAAGTGAACGGTGAAAGACAAACTCTTCATACAAAGTGTTTCTTCCTGCTAGTTTACTCTGCGATCTTTGGCTTTTCCATACTGCATGACAGGCACTAATATAACCAGTCCAGCGGCACCCATATAGTAATGGGGAAGTGGCACCTGCTTCTCCTCCATCTTGCAGTTTTCTCAGGCACAGGGGCTCTGAAGAAACAAAGTAGTAGGCTTCCCCAGTGTGCAGTGTTGTTTTCAAAATTCACTCTGTTTCTGGTGCTGTTCAATAAAAGCTTTCTGTTTTCAGTTCCATTTCAAGGAACCTTCTCTTGAGCTAGAGTTGCCAGAGTGAAAACTGGAGAGGGTTCCTATACCTTTAATAGTGGTATAGAAGAGAGAATTTCAGCAGGTTTTGCTCGTCATGCGAGCAAGTTACAAGCTGTACTGGGTACCACCTGTTGAATTCCTCTCTTCTACACAACCATTAAACGTACAGGAGTACTCTCTGGTTTTCATTCTGGCAACACCAACTCCTGAGCACTTCCCAATGCTGGACACAAATGTTTTGCTGTCCAAAGTGGAGTACAAATGACTTCCAAACATTGTTGAAGCATTAGCAATGTGAGAAGAGACATTATGACAATATTAGTAGCAGTATGTGGAGTGTGGAGTATGGAGTAAGTTAAATGACCTCATCATTGTGTTACTTCTGTCCTGACATGCTGACTGGTCTCTTTTGTGTAAGTCTGAAAATGAAACACTGATTGTGGACTGGGATGGAGTTGCCCAGGCTTTTGTGGGAAAGGACACAGTTAATAAAAGGCGACATTGCCTATAATTTCCCCCTGCTTTTGACTTTGCTGGCGTGAGAGTATAGGATCCTAATTTGTTTCTTGGTTTTAAGCTTTAGCATAGTTGTGTTTCACATACAGTATGGGATGAAGTGTCTTGGTTATGGTCTGAAGCAAATTACCAGTCACTCAATCTTCTTTCCCATATGTCATACAGATAATAATATTGGTTGACTATGTATGATGTATGATATATTTTATATAGTGGGGATGATAATAGTGTTGTTCTATCACATAAGGCTGATGTACATAATACTGTGAAATTCATTGGGCATTTGGACTATGCTGGATCTTTGTGGTCTGAAAGTCCAACAATATCTGGAGGACTGCATGATTTCCATCCGTTCTATATAGTAAACACCAAACCGAATGTGAAATTAATTGTGAGAATGCAATTACTATGTACATGAGGGATATGTAAAAAGCAACTGCAGACATTTTCCAGGTAATGGAAGTGTGGAAGTATGTTGGGAAAGTGTGACACTTTCTCTCCTTGCCACAGTCCCCAAATAAGCTGTTATTTCCCACTGGCACCAATGAGAGCAAAAAGGTAGGTTAATTGCATTCACACAAGTAATGCCACATCTCACTTTCCCCTAAAGTTCTGCATATATTCCCTGAAGAAAGCTTAGCTGAACACAGTAGGGAATACATCTGAACAAACATGCTTAGTTTTGCGTTGTAAGACTGCAAACTTAGTATAAATAGGTTCAGTAGAAATCAGTGAGACCCCTTTCCAAGCAAACTGCATAGCAGTGCATGATAACTGTGAGTGACCCATGTCTGTGCTATTAACAGACTTCCCTTAGACTAGAAAGGTCCATAGGCTTTACTCTGCCTCTTCACACCCCACACAGGCATGAAAGCCCTTCACTAAATGACTCAGTATAGCATATACTGAGAAAATACCATCTGAAACTGTGTTCTAAAAACAGCAAAGAAACTCTAGGTGAAGAATTTTTGTTACCAGCAGGCAGATAGGTGCTAATTAATATTCTTGCATATTTTTCTAAGAGCTGATGAGGTATCTTGAAAAATTCCCTGTAACAGTGTTCCATATTTATAAGCTTGCTTGCAAGTTGATGGCACCTAAATATACTTCTGCTGGTAATTAAAGCTCTGTGCTTAATTTTCTAATAAACCATGAGCATTTCCTTGTAATGCATCTTGAGAGCTTTAATAAGAGATGAGCCAATATAGTCTGCTGGGAATCTAGGAATTTTAGTCAACTCAAAGCTTTCTACATTTTAGAAGGATTTACATTGTCCAGGCTGCAGCTGTAGAAGCATGAGATGTGCTTAGAATAAACAGAAGGAAACAGAAACAATCTGAGATGGGTAGTGGGTTTAACTAGAAGCAATTTCTAGCCTTGGCTCTCGGCATGACAGTGGACTGGGCACCATGCATATAGTAGCAAATGTGCCCAGTGTGTCTACTTTGACTCCATCTGTATAGGAAAGAGAGAAAGCAAATAATACAATCCTCATATGCATACCTATTTAAAAGCAAGCTCCGCTGAGCTCAGTGGAATTTATGCCTAGCGAAGGATATATAGCATTGCAGCTTAAGTGTGGGATGCATTCATTCCTTCTTCTCCCGCAAATGGCTGGGGAGAATTCAGGCTTCTTTCTCTTTTAGACAGGTGATTTGTTCTGTCACAGCAAACTGTTCAGACATAGATGGTGCATTCAACTAGCCCACTGCTGCATGTGCGTATGGCTGAATAGTGACCTAAGGGATTGTTCTGCAGAGTTCTGCAGTGAAGCATGTGTATATAATAGAATAACATGAGGTGTCTTTACAGAAACCGAAGAGGAAATTGTTGGATTTAGAGAAAAAGGTAGGTTCAAGGTAATGATCTGATTATTTTTTAAAAGGCTATATATGAGCACTTTAGTATTCAGCTCCTGTAAAGATCTGGATAACTAATATAAGCCACAAATTAAATCTTTCAGAAAGATGTTCACAATGGTGACTAGAGGGGCAACATTTTTTATTCATCTGGATTAAATGATATAAAGCCAAGGAGTTTAAGAAATTTTTTCAGAGGATAGGAACAGCGATGTTTTCCTGATCACTGGGGATCTCTCTCCTGCCCTTGAAATGCACTACCTATCTGACTTTGGGATGATGACATGCTTGCTTAGAGCTGAGACAAAGGGCACAGAAACAGTCTGGAGTCAGTCATGCTTTTCTAAATTGGAGAGGACTAAGAGGAAGCTGAAAGCATAACTTGGGGCACAGAATCGCACCCCACCTTCTTCCCATACTACAGTCTTGCTATTCCCAGCTTAGACCTGTTTCTCATCAGACTTTCCTGAAGTGTCACCAGCTTTGAGTATCTCGCTTCCACCAGGCCTTGTGTCCTTCAGCTAATGTCCATTTTTCTTTAGGCAGTGCTTCATTTTTCTTCCTGCATTCTGACACATTTTCAGCCAGCTCCTAATCCATCTCTTGCCATTTACAACTTGAACTGTATATTAATGCTTTATTTCCAGCCTTTTCCTCCCCACCCCCAGCCCACACCCTTCAGGGGGGGAAAAGGACTCCATCAATAAAACATGAAATGTCAACCTTCCATCATACCCTCCGATTTTTCCTTCCCCTCTCTGCCAGGATGTAGAGAAATCATTAGAGCTGAGGAACATATGGCCAAGGAGGAATGGTGAATAAGTAGAATAAATGGGCTTCCAGGTTGATATATTTTGAATAAGAAGGCTGGCAAGGGGACTGGAAGAATATCATCAGAGTTACTTAATGCTTCCTTAATGTATGACCCTTTGTTGAGAACCTTTTCAGGTGCCAGGGTCAGGCCAGGGGTGTGAGTGGTATTGTGTGCTGTCTCTTTAAGAGGCAAACTCAGAAGGTCAAAGTGTTAGCACACCTTATGGGAGATGTATAGTGGCAGAAGAAGAAGGGGATGTCAGAGACAAAACCAAGAGATCACCAGAGGAGGAACCTTTTATTTCTAGTTTCCTAACCAATGCCTTCCCCTAAAGTGTCTAAGTACACTTTGGCCATTTCCACACTACACTGTTATAGTGCTGTTATTCCACTTTCAACATCCTATGGAATCCTGGGATTTGTAGTTTGGGGAGGGGCATTTAGAATTCTCAGCCAGAGAGCTCTTTAGTCTCAAGTAAACTACACACCCCAGAATTCCACCGCATGTTAAAAATGGAATAATAGCAAACAAAATAATAGCAAACTACAAACAGTGTAGGGCAGAAATGGCCTTTGTATTCCTCTCAAAGTGGCTGGGAGGAATGCTAGAGATTAGGTCAGTGACACACTATCTGCCACAAGTGTGGCACTGTTTGTTGCTGCTGCTGCTGTGTACCTTCAAGTAATTTCTTACTTATAATGACTTTAAAGTGAACCTATCACAGGATTTTCTTGGGAAGATTTAGGCAGAGGGGGTTTCTTTTCTCCCTGAGACTGAGTGAGTGTGACTTGTACAAGTGGAGTTTCCATGGCTTAGTGGGGATTCGAACTCTGGTCTCCAGAGTCAGCGTCCAATGCTCAAACTACCACACTGCACTGATGTAGCATACCACCAAATGTTTCACAGATGAAAATTTGACACATGTAGCCAAGCAACACCAGTATGCAAAATTAATTAAAAAGGAAGAAGACACAGGGTAGGTGAGCCTGCAGCAATGTGCTTTTGCCTGAGCCTACAGGGAAGGACAATGTTACACCTGCTCTTCTCTTCTCCTTCCTGCTGGGTTAACTGAGTACAACCTGCTTTTCCATTGTCAATTGAGTTTACAGCAACTGAGTGAGCTGCGGACAAAAACAAAAGTGTGAGGAGGAGAAAGAAATGGGAAATTTTCAAAGCAGTTAGGAAAGTGAGATGATAGAGGTTTAATTGGGACTATCTTTGTCAACTGGAGAGAGTTGGAGCATGCCCTGGGAGCAATGCAAAGGAGTGCCTTCAGTTTGGAGCAGAAGCTAGTAGGAGTAATTACAGCCTGTATCCCCTCTTCAAGGGCCAGGATTTTGAATTTCCTTAAATTGGGGATGGGAATCATGAGACCAACCAGAGATAGTTGGATTGCAATTCTATCTATTTCCCATCACTGGCTTTGGGGGGCAGAGCTAATGTGAACTGCAGTCCAACAACATCTGGCTGCAAATTTTCCCTCCTATGCTTTAAAGTCAGATGTTGCTCTGAGTTCCAGGAGGTTTTAATAGGAGTTAGTTGAAGACAGCTGTGTGTGGAGCTGTTTCCTATATTCCAAGTGTGACGATACCCAAATCCAGACATAGAGTAAATGCAGTCCAGCCCAGATTTCTAAGGTCAGTTGATGAGAACCTGCAATGTAATAGATAAAAGACATGTGGCTCTGTTGAGCAGGAAAGCCTGAAAGTCTAGCCTTGTCATTTTTCTATTGTTCAGTCCTGAGGCTCATTACTGCCTATGACAGGAAGATTCTAGCATGATTCAAGGCCTACTATTTCATATCCTCCAAACCATGCTTTGGAGGATTGGAAATGAGCCATGTGCTTATGCAAGTTTGGTGAGTTTCAAGATGCAATGCAAACTATGGTTTTTGCCCAAATCCAGGATGTTATTCATTAAGCTAAGCAGAATAGAAAAAGCCCAGGGTTCATTTCCAATCCTACAATCTCCTAGTTTAAAAACATCACATCTGAACTAATCTAATGTTTACTGTGAAGAGACAAAATACATGTGAGGTCAGCATTTTATGCTGCTCTCGTTTGCCACTGCAGCTGCATTGCCATTGTCTTTGAGCATGAATAAATGAGTTGGTTCTGCCTGAGACTTCATAGGCACCCTGATTCATCTCTCTGGCAGGTGCAGGAGGGGACGAAAAGAAGTTAAAAAGGCACCTCCTCTGGAGTGAAGCTGGCAGGATGGTCAACATCAGCAAAAGGAAGGAGAGGAAGGCTGCTTTAATGGATACAGTTCTGTTTTTACTACTTTGATACTGGAACAAATTTGGCTTGGTAACCTTGTAGACCTTGCCGGACTGGATGAGTGTCCCAGTCCAGCCACCAATGTTTGGGGCCAACTGCATATTAATTTTTCTTTCTGTACCTCTAGATATTCTGTACCTCTAGATATTGCTCTGTGCCCTTTTGTCTTCTGAATCAGTGATGACTCCATAACTTTCTCACTGTATTAAGACATATTTTCTTTCAGACTGATGCAATCACATTTCTTACCTAGTTTTACGATCTCTCCCTTCATTCCTGAGCCTTTACTGCAGCCCCTGGTCATGGCATCCCTTTTGACATTTGCATGATAGCAACTAGAATGAGAAAGCTTATCAGAATGACTGCAGTGTGGCCTCCAGGGCTAGCACCTGTGAAATCTGTGAAAATTCTCTAGTTCAACCTGCTGCATTTAAACATCATAGAAAGGAAAGCAGGTTTTGATCTCTCTTATGGGAAAAACAGCTTTCCTCCCCCTCCATGTATATTGGATGAGATGCTAACATTGCCAGTGGGGGTGCAGAACAAGGGCTGTAGCAGCTGTCTCCTGTTTATGTTACCTCTTTTGCCACTGAACTGACTGGAGGCCAAGAGAAGGAAGAAGAAAGGTGGTGAAGGTAACACAGAGCTGAGCAGAAGCAGTCTTCCAGAGGAAACAGTTTGTAGGAACACCCACCCATCTTGAGCTGGCAGTGCCAGGTCTGCATGCCTTACGTGTGTCTTCTTTGGTTATTTCTATGAGGGTATACAGGATCCCCACTCCCACCCCCCACTTCTCCAAAGAGCATTCAAGAGCTCTATAGCTAAAGTAGCACTGCTTGGTAGCTCAGCTTTTGTTCTTTGCGGGAAATGGCCGTCCTTAGCTGCCAAACCTATTTTAAAAGGATAGCTGTCACAATGAGATGTGTTTCTGCTCAGAGGTTATCATCTTGATGTTGGAATTCTGCTCCCTCTCTATAGTGGAGCTGATGGTTTCCCTCTCTAGCGGTCTCCTCTCCCATTCTTGCTATCTCAGTGCATAAATCCATTTTCAGAGGGCAGCTCTGCCTCTTCACCTCTGCCTCCCATGTCTGTCTTCTAAGCAATGCCCTGCCCTTTTCTTACCAGCAGGAATACTGACAGGAGAGGAGGAATCTCACAAAATTCCCACTAGCCCAAGGAACGCTCCTGATGCCAGAGCACACTCTGCTCTCTGGTCCTTCTGTGTTTGGATCCAAGAACATTCTTGGCACGCCCAGGCCATCCACGTACAGCCAGTGCAAGAGCAAATGCCAGCTCCCCACCCAACAGCAGAGGCCACAAGGCTGCAGCTTAAGGAGGCAGGCAATCTTAGCCATAGCAACACAGGAAGTGTGCAGGTGCAGCAGTCAAAGAAAGCAGGGGAAAGAGACCAATTCCTGCTCTGAAGCATAAAGGTCACATGCTTCCAGATGCAGCTCCAGCAAGGTCAGATGCTTCTAGTTTCCAGGAAGGCATTTGTACAAAGGTTGGGCATGAAGGTGGAAATCTTAGACAAGGGTTGTAGCTGTTAAGATGATGGTACAGATCAATTGGAGCCTAATAAAGGTAGCAAGGAATGTGGAAAGTGGAAGGCAAGAAAGTGGTAAGCTAGAAAAAGAAGCAACCTTGATCAATTTGATGAATGGGCTTGTGCACGTGCGTGCACATGCATTTTTTACATTTTGATCCTGCCCTTCCTCCAGATTACTCAGGGTATACGTGTGGTTGGTTCTCATCCTTACAACAATCCTATAAGATGATGAGATAGATGAGAAAATGGTAACTGGACCAAAATTGCCCAGTGAACTTCCTGGCTGAGAAGGCATTAGAAGATGGCTGGGAAACCTCTAGCCCTCCAGATGTTGTTTAACGCCAGTTTCCACCAGCACTACCTAAGCTGGCCAGTAATGAAGCATGATGGGAGTTGTAATTTAGTCAGATCTGGAAAGCAGAAGATTTCTCAACCAGTCACCTCAGATTAGAACCTGTGTCTCCCCGTAATTACTGTCATGCACTAATCGGTACACCATACTGTTGCAACCAGGAAGTAATCAGAGGGGCATTCCAACCTAGCTGTGCTCATCAGTTGTGTTGCCTAATGGAAAGAGTAAGAAAACAAACTAGTAGTTGTGTTGGGTTCAACAGCAACAGGTTTGGTATCATTCCTTTCCTTCTACTACATGCATGTATGCCATCTAGGAATATTCAGTGGTTTGAAATCTGCATTAAGTGCATGAGCTAGTAATAGAAACAGAGACCTCTACAAAATTAACATCAGACAGCTACCTAAAAGCCATAATAAAAATGGAAATGTGGGAACAGTGTATATATAACTATAATTAATTTTGTTAATCTATGCACATCATTTTTGAAAGGAGGGTGAAAAACACAGTTTTAAATCATAGTGTTTGGGGGTTTTTTTTCCCCTCCAGAAGATACCTAAAATTGCAAGGCTCTGCACAAAAATAGAAGCAACACAAATCTTCAACACAGGCGTGCAGTCTGAAATGAACAGAACATTAGAGGGGAGAGCGATCAGTTAGAGTAACTGCCAGAGACCACCAATAGGATGTTTAACAGGTGTTTAAATAAAGCAGCCTTAAGATTGGACTGATACCAGTTGGGCAGACGTCCCACTCTTCAGGAGCAGTGAGAACAGAATTAAAACTAGTTAAAATATTGGACTACATTTTCAAGTTACTGAAGATGCAACCCTACCTTTAACAGGAAAATGAAAACTGAATTTGTGACCCATAAATGGCAAGTTAAATAAATGAAAACTGTATGGGAATAGCTATACACACTTATGATGTTGCAGTACTTTAAAAAAAAAAAAAATGAACACATGCAATTTTAATACAATAAAACAACACACTACAAACAAAACAGAAAAAAAAAGGAATGAAAACTACACAAAATAAAAATGACAACCTAAATGACTACCTGAACTATAAAATTAAGCTACTATAATAGCAAACAAATAACATATACAATATTGACTTCCCACCACCCACAAAGTGGTTGCAGTACTAATAGGATGACTCCTAGCTAATAAGGGGGGGGGACTTCTCTACCATTAATTTCCTGGTTTGTTGGCACTTAGCTCTTCCAATCTCTTATAACTCTGCAATGAATATAGTTTATATATTCTTACTGGTTGGCTGATGTGGGAGTTGTAGTTTTCTAAGCTTTGATTTATATGATGGAAAAAGCAGCCCCAGTGAAGATGGAACAACAGTAGAACAGCACAGAATGAGGGGAAGTTTAGGAAATTTAGACTTCCTTGGTCCTCTATCCAGGACCTAGGGTGTATCTGCACTAAATAATATAGTTCTTTGATGATACTTTAACTGCCCTGGTTTCACCCTATGGCATACCAGAATTGTCTAGTGCACGCCTCTCTACCACAGTGCTAGAGCTCTGTGGCACAGGATTCTAAGTACCTCACCCAAAGTTCCATAAGATGGAGCCACAGCAGTGAAAATGGTATCAAAACGCTATAATTATCTAGTGTGGATACACTTCCAGTGAAAATACTGAGACTCCAAATTGCTCCTTCCATTGGCATGGAAGCTGTTTCCACTGGGATTCCTTCCCAGTGCAAATGGTGTGTGTGTGTGTGTGTGTGTGTGTGTGAGAGAGAGAGAGAGAGAGAGAGAGAGAGAGAGAGAGAGAGAGATGTTAGTGGAATCCCACTCCCTATGGTTCCTTTTGTTGCTCAAGATCTGCCAAAAAAAGGGGAAAACGATGTTAATTTCTCTCATATCTACTTTGAGTAATGGCATGGCTGGTTTGGTTACTCAAGTTTGGTTACTACTTTCTACTTTATGATGTCGGAATCTTTTCCTCTCACACATTCATACGCACATCATTCTTCACATCAACTCTGTCAGCATTCCCATGTTAAACTTCCAGATGCATTTTATCACCTTACAGAAACTGCTAATTGTTGAAACTGAAATGGAAACACCCACTATGACCTCCACTACTTTCAAACCCAGCTCAAGCAGGGTGTTTGCCTCTCTGCTCTGTGGTTTATGCTGGATGTGGGAAGTAGTAGTTATGGAAACAGCTGTTTATGAGTTGGAGCCATTCTTTCGCTCTATAAATAGTTAACCAAACTTAGAGAGGCATAATATATCAGAAACTGCCAAAGGGTCAAAATCCTTTAATTTACTCTAGTGAGTACCAAAACATGTCTTCGTTTAGACAAGTTTACATTACAGCTCTGTTTTTTAGCAGATAGTAATAGCCAAATCACCCTTGCGTTCTGCCTCTGATGGTGGGCTGAGACAGATGCTCCAAAGCAGTGCAAAGTACCCTGTTCTGTCTGTCAGACTGGCACAGTAGCCCCCAAGGCAAGCCCACCCTGGACGAGAAGGGACTGTATGAGAGAGACAGGAGAGGCATGATCTCTGTCTGATTAACCTGCTTTTATTGTATGTGACACAGGAAGGAAGATATTCTTTTTGTGGGTTTTCCAAATGGCAATGTTAAAAAAATAAGTCTCCTGGAGACGAATTTGTCTCTCTGGTAGTTTTCATTGAAAGGTTTAGCTATAAAAGAGACCCCAAGGAAGAATCAGGGAACCAAAGGCGTTTGGTCTGATATCTAAGCTCATGTTGACTTCAAGGCCTGAAAATTGGCTAATATGCCATAGTAAATATACCAAAGTAGAAAGAACTGTGCGGGTGGAGACTGGCAAAATATTCTGTTAGAGTAAATGCCAGTGGGGAAAAAAAGGTTAAGATTCTTCAGAACACATCTAGCTTGTATCAGAAAGAATTATGTATGTGGTAAGTTCATTCTGTTTATCTATTGGTCATATTTTAGGGGGTTGTCATTTCTACGAGCTGAAGCCTTATGTACATTCAGGGGTGTAGCTATGGGGGGAATGTGAGTATTGCCTCCCCAAATAAGAATTCTATTGCTCCAAATGAATTTTTCCTTCAGTCCTCAAATTTCTAGTATTGTAGAGAGTGAGAAAGTAAAAATAGTTCCTTCACACGCAGGACTCTTTTATTTCCTCTGCATTCTGTTGGTAACATAACCTACCTCCTTGCCAAGAATACATAAACTTAATTTTTAAATATTCAACTGAAGTTTTTAAGTTACTGCAAAGCTAGAAATTTAGGGACTGGAAAAAAAGTCATGGGTAAGGGGAGGATTCTTATTTGGGGGCACTACCTTCATTTCACACCCACCTCACCCCTGTTGCCATCTATTCACACACTAGGGAAGTATTTTGAATACTGGTAATCCCCTGGTCAAGGTTGGGTTGAGATTAAGGTCTCACCACTGTCATTACAGCACAGACAGTTCTCATACAGTTAGGAAGTGATTCTATCTATTTGCTCATCTTGTTACATGTGCTGGTACAATGCATACTTGTTTGAAAAAAAAGTCTGGATATGCTCTGGTAGCTGATTTAGGTTTACAGAAGCCCTTTAAAACTTTCCTGTTATGCTAGATCACAGAATTCTTATATAAGTTCAATAACAAAAGTGTCCAAAATTGAGTACAGATCAAATTTGAAAAAAGGATTTAGCACAAAGATGTTGGTACCTAAGTAATAGATACTAGCTGTTAGCCTGCCTTTTTTTTGCTGTCAAAGAATCTGTCTGTATAATGGGGGGGGGGCAGGATTCGGAAGTTACTGAAGAGTGAGTTGGATGTGGAGAGAGGGCAACTGCAAGAATGGCTAGTGCTGGCAGGTAAGTATGGGACAATGCCTGTGCTATGGTGAACCAGGGTTTTCATAGGGCAAGTACTGTACCGAGACTTTTTGTTTGCCAGGAAAAGTATCCTCTTCCACTTCTCCAACATTCCCACGAATGATGAATATTGTGGGTATCTTATTCTTCATTGGGCAATTAAGACTCGTTGGCTTTACAAAATATGTGTTCCTGGTGGATCTAAAACCAGCTAGAAATTTTTATTTTAAAGATGGATCAGTACCATCTGTTGCATTTTTGGACTCCAGTTTGGTCATGGGAAATTGTGATGAGTGCCTTCATTTTAAAAAGTACCACTAGCACTTCCTCACCTTACGGCCATAACTTAGATTGGCGAGCACCTTTGTGAGCTCTAATTAACTAGCTCTGGATGCATCAAATTGCTTTAGCCAAGTAACATTCCAAGCTGAGCAATGAGCCTAGCGTTCTCAGGCGAGGAGTTCTGGAGCTGAGGAAGGTCACTAAGAAAGCCCTTGTCAGCCACTGAGAAGGTCTCAGCTTATAAAATGACCACAGTGTAGCATCCTTATTCCCTCTTCCTTTTTAAAATGTGGTAAATAACAATCGAATTATCTTTCTTTATCAGCAGCTGTGCTCCTTTGCTCTTTGAATCTTTTATTAAAATCCCTTTTAAATGGCTAGAACAGGAGATGACAACTTCAGGGTCTGGAGGCCAACTTTACATCACTTTCCTGATCTCCCACAAGTTGCACTTTAAACCAGAAGTCCACCCATCGTTTCAACACCCCCCATTCACTTTTTAAAGGTGTGTTGGGGGTGATTAGAGAATCAATTAGATTTCTTGGAGACATAAAGGAGTGTGATTGTCCTTTTTATTTCCTGTGATTTTTTTTTCCTGAGGTTGTATGGAGGACAGTAAGAACTGCAAAAATACATAGGGGCTGATGGTTGTCTAGGGTGGAAGGCACATCTAGCCAGTTATTTTTGTTTTGAGCTTAAGGCCAGCACAGACATCTCACACAGAAGATTGATATTTCCTTTATTATGTGTGGGTTGGATATCACCATTGAAGAGAGATGTGCAAGTACATCACACAAAGGCTAAAATTTCATTAAGGGTATAATGAATTACTATGCATAAACACCCCACATCTCCATACACCATGGAATGCCAGAAACAATATCAATCAACCATTAATATCTGTGCATGACCAAAGTCCAGGATAAAGCAAGGCTAGACTTGTAATGAAAAATTAACCTATTATGAGAAAATGTTTCCATAACAATGGTTCACTGTTGTGCCACAGGAATTATATCTTTTCAAAGCAACATGCTTTTTGCAGAATGTAAAGCAAACAATAGGATAAAGGTTCTTTTCTATGAGCAAATCTGTTGTTCACTGTTTTTTCCATACACCCTATGATTTCTTTTTTCTATTTTACTGAAAACAGCCCAGCTTTATATTTATCCAGTCTTCCATCTGGTTATGCTCCAGGCCTTCAGGCCCTGTTTCAGCGTCATGTGTCAAAAGAGCATTCACTTTCTGGGAAAGAGACATTGGGAGCAACCTTTCAAGTCTGTGCAGATCACCACCATTCTGGCATGAACTGACTTTCCTCTGTGCAACCCGGGAAAGACCCAAGCTGAACCTGGTCTTCTATTATTGATACAGCCTAGATGTCCACTATACCATAAGATAAAGAAGTTTGGAAAGGTTTATTTGGGGGAATACAACTCATGGAATACCACACTGGCCATGCTGCCTGAGGGTTTATCAGAGTTGCAATGCTTCCAAGTAACTTTTCCAGCTTCTGAAGTAATGTGGCTCTATTAAGAAGCTCAGCTCACATTTCATGTCTGACTAGCCTGCTAATGTGGCCTGCTAAAATGAAAGGCTCCATGTATAGTTGTTGCTCTGAAATTCACTTCTGTTTCTATGATCATTATAACACTAAATATCTGATTAAATGGATTGTATATGTGTTGTTAGCTCTCAAGATGCTGCAGGATTCTTTCATTTATACCCTGTTTAATTCTGTGCTTCCTAGAGGATAGAGCCTTGTGTGAGAATTATGGCTCAATTGGCATTCCCCTCCTTTCTTTAGTCCAGCTGAGACTAAAAGCCAAATTAAGGTTATGACCAATGTGACATATCAAAGACACAAAGAGTGGCAGTGTGTTCTTGAATCATCTAGGGCACTACCTGCAAGCAACAACAACAGGCTGTCTTCTAGTTCACTTTTGGTTTTCCTTCCGTTCTGTATACCTGTTTTGGCAATCCAGTTGTCCAGCTGAGAACAATTTTGCTGTAATTCTTTCAAAGACTGAGTACTTGTGAATAGCTTGAAATGCTGGCAGTCTGACTATGAGACTTGGTATCTATGAGGTTCGGTATCTTGTCATATCTGAAGTAGGGGAGAATGCTAGCAAGCACCGATTTTGTATCTTCTTGTGTCCCGGGTCCAGAATTTATTCGATTTATAAAAAATGTAAGCATTCCTGTAAGACATTCTTGACATTTGCCATAGGGATACAGCAACTCTGCCCTATAACTGAGCTTGTAATTCTAGATCGTAATTGATAGAAAGTTGGTGGATGAAGCTGGGAAGCTTTGCCATTAAAAAAAGAGTACAATATACAAGTTGCACAAAAGTTCTAAGTACTCCTTAGTCTGCTTCAGATATCCTTTCTTAATGGTTTTTATTATTAAACTGCAGAGCCTGGAAACTTTACTTGGTGGGACCACAATTCTTGGAATTCCCCAACTAGTATAACTACTGGCCATGCTAACTAGGGGATTTAGAAGCTTGTCTGGATTCTGAAAAATAGTAAATTCAGTCATGGCTGAAAAATTCATAAAGTTTAGATTTTAGGGTCACAGAAACTGGAGAGCTTACTCCTCTGCCTATGACTTGAAGTGTCACCTCAGGACTGGGCCTGAGTGCAAGAAGTGTGTTGGCCTGACTCAGCCAACCTCCAGTCCCAGGGAAACCTGGTGGGTGCTTGCCTGCAAGGGAGCCAGAGGACAGCTGCCTTTCCCTGCTGGAAAGTCAATTCTGTTCCCAGGGAAAAGTGTCGCATCTGTTCATGTGATATCCTGAACTGTACAGTTCTACTAGCTTGCAATAATCCAGGAGACAAACAAAAAGTTGTGAATGCATTATTTTAAAATCTTGTGATTGTAGCTCAGTGTTGAGCTTTGTGTTTTAAAACACAGCTGTGTTTTGGTGCAAATGGAATTCAAGTGTTGTACAACTCAACATGTTTGGGGCAGAGAGGGGAAGTAAGAGTTTGTTAACAGAGGCAGTGTACTGCTATGACTTAAAAAGTGCGCTATTGGAGTTTCTGCATTGTCAGTTCAAATCATACTCCAGTTCTTGAATTAAGTAGATGGCCTTAGGCAAATCATGAGCATCAATACCAAGATAACACTACTGATCTACCTTACAGGCCCATTGTAAAGGTTGCTGAGATAAAGTACGTGGAACACCTGGAATACTCAAGCACTGTTGAAAGGTGGTGGTGACAGTTTTCAGGATTACTTTGTCAGAGCTTGGGGAAATTATCTTTTGATACTACACAGAATCCCTCAGGCAGCATAAACACTGGCCAGGTGGCTAAGGCATTATGGAGGCTATGGTCCAAAAAAGTAACTTTTCAAAGTGCTGCTTTGAGAAGGGCCAAATGAACTAAATTATACTAATCTTAGGCCATTTCCGCACTATACTCTTATAGCACGATTGTTCCACTTTCAACATCCTATGGAATCCTGGGGTTTGCAGTTTCGGGAGGGGCCGGCTGGCTCCTCCCAAAACTGCAAACCCCAGGATTCCATAGGATGTTGAAAGTGGAATAATCGCGCTATAAGAGTGTAGTGCGGAAATGGCCTTACTCTCTCACTGCCTGAAATGCCTATTAGCCACCAATTCATTCTTCCAAAATTAGGAACAAAGTGTACAGCACGCAAGTAAACAACGTCCCAATTGCACCAGATTCACTGCAGTAAATTCCAGCTGGAGCTTTGTTCTAACTCCTATAAATTACAGCAGTGTGGAAAAGAGCAGGAATAACAAGGAGACATGGCTTTTCTCTCTAGCAAGCTGAAGGTATGGTGTCTCCAGTAACTGGGCTGTTTAACATTGATTTGCTTTAGTGTATATTCAGTATAGCAAGTTTGTACAGCCCCCATGTACTGACTTGTCTTGTTCCAACCAGCACCTCACTTCTGTTCCAAATCAATGACATTCATACCTCAAAACAAAGCTCACTGTGATAATCTTTAACACTTTCAACTCCTTGAAGTAGTTAAACAAAAGGTGCTTTACCTCTTTTTTTAAAAAAGTCTGTTGCATATGTGTAACATAGTGTATTAAGCAGTTACCTACAGCATACTTGTGAAGCAACAAAATTCAAACTTTCATTTCTCCCAGCTTGTAGAAGAAGAGACAGCCTCAAGGCTATATAGGGCAGGAGTGTGGAACATTTTACCTACCACATATTGTGGACCTTAATTCCCAGAAGCCATAGTTAGTACGGCCAATGGTAAGGGACTATAAGAGCTGTAGTCCAAAATGTCTAGAAGGTCAAAATATTCCCCCAGCCATGATGTTGTGCTTCTTTGTGTTTTTCCTTGACATTAAAGATGGACAATACAACACACATATGCTCCCATATATTAAGCATGAATGTGTGGTAAATGTAAACTATATGAACCCATTTATGAGAGGTCGTATAACGCTCAGATTTACAGAACTGCCCTATATGGTGTCTTGCTTTGGAACTGCTATCTGAAATAACTACCAGAGAAATTGTTGAGACAAAATATTTATCTGACAGCACTCCTTTGGCAACTACCAATGACAGGTGTGCTGTCCAGAAATTGTTCCAGTTGCTGTATCTATAATCTTGGTCTTCTTTGCTCCAAGGCGCCTTCTGGGTCGGTCACGCTGAGAACCTCTTTTGGAAACATATTCGGAAGCAAAAGTGAGACTCACTACAACACACTGGAAGGATCACACTTCCTGAAATTTCTAAGGGAAGGCATCAGAAATAGAAGTGTTTTGACTTAGGCCATGCGTGAACCTTCCATTGGCATTGATACCACAAGAGGGACTCAGGGTATACTTGTCCCTAAAAGTAGAAAAGCATGACGCTACTTGTTTAGCACTAATGCCATTCCAGATCCCACATAGATACCAGCACAGTATCCACACAGAAGTTTATGACAGCTTTATTGTATGCTGGCTTGAAACCGCTATATACTCAATCTGCGGTACAGCACAGTTCAAGAAAGTCAGTGGAACATCAGAGTACAGCCAATGTCAACAGACCCACAGCTTTCTGTCCCTCTGCACATACAGTCATCCAAAATGTTTAACTCCACAGCTGCTCATAGGGATGCATTGGTGGCACACATTATACATAATGCTCCCTTCCCTGACATTAGACAAGATCCAACAGTGCATATTTCTAGGCACATGATGATGATGTACCTACTTTTGTGAGGCTTCCTGGTATAGTTTAACCTATCATGTAAGTTATGGATGTGGATTTTATATACTGTTTTATATTATTTCTTATGACTGTGGTACACTTCTTTAAAATTACTCATGCCTTCTCATAAATTACAGCTTATAATAACTCATAAATAAATAAAATAATAAATTAAATACTTCCTATGGGTCAGAAGGAGGTTATTTTTTTCTCACCAGCAGTTCTGTTAAATGTTGCTCCTGCTGCTGTGTGTATTTTGAATAAGATCCAAGAAGAACCAAGCCCAGTCTAGGCAAACCCTAACTAACTGGCTGGGCAACTGACCAAAGAAAGATTGGAGCTTATAAAATTATTTTGGGAAGTTAGTAAGTTGCCATTATAAGTCCATGCATGTGTACTTATGCTGTAGTAGATAGTTACTGTTACAGTTACAACATTTTTTTTAAAAAAAGGTTCATCTGTTCTCAGTATGCTACAAGCTATTGTGATACATAACATATCCATCCTCTCCATCACCATCTCAATACCCACAACAGAGCATAAAGCAGAAGCATGAGGCACATTACAAGCCACTACTTCTTCAATCGTGTGATATTCCTCCTTCACCATTTAATCAGAACCCAGTCCCATAATTACAAAAATAACAGTTACAAAAGTAGTAACGTAATCTTTTGCTAAGTTACAGTTGCAATGTATTGTATTGCAACTGTCCTCTCATTATTGGAAGAAGGAATTATAACTGGAAAGGAACCAGGTAGTTCCAGGCTTTGCAAAGAACAGTTCTGGACCAGTGTGGTTGTTACCAAACACTTTCCATGAACATGTGAAGAAGGGAATGCTCTATCCCCATCCCTAGTTTTGTCGTTCTCCTCATGGAGTGCAATAAGTCTGAATAGCTGAACTCCTGTTACATGTGGACATTCTCTACATGAATGGGAAGCAAACACAGACTGGAGTCCCGTCTGACTGGAATCCTGATGGGGGTTTGTTCCAATGCTGATCAGGAAGCAGCTGACTGAGAATCCCAGCCCACCTCACACAAACTATCTCTGGTGTGAGGAGGGATTGTGACAGGGGTCCTGCTTCTGCCTGTTGCACCAGAGATCATTCGCAGGTGGTGGTGGAAATGGCAGCCATCTACTTCCTGAGTGACAGGGGAACAAGCCCCCAACGATCCCACCAGCTGCTTCCCAGTAAGTGGAGATGGGGGGGCTGGCCGGGATTCATTGTGTAGCACCGTAACTACTGTGATTATGCATACATATTTCCCACGCAGAATTCTGATCATCATTAGGGTCTCCTATCATGTGAAGAGCATCCATGTGGAGCAAAAGTTTTCCTATTCAGACTAGGCATACTCCATGTCAGGAAAGAGATTGAACTAGGGACAGAGCTTGATCTCTTCTTCACCTGTTGATAATAAACACACTTATCTATGAACATGAGCCAGAGTGGAGTAATGGTTGCACTAGGACACTGGGAGACCAGGGTTCAAATCCCTGCTCAGCCATGGAAACCCACTGGGTAACCTTGGGCAAGTCACATGCTCTCAGCCTCTCTGGACAAATTCTGCTGAGAAAATCTGGTGGTCTTAGGGTTGCCATAAGTCAGAAATGACTTGAAGGCACAGAACAACAAGAATGTACTCAGTGTCTTTTCGGTTTACAAAAATATAGTAAAATTATATGGTCCTGCTTTAATTGCCACAGCTATACCTGATGGAATTCTGGGAGTTTAGGGAGTGGTTATTTAGAATTCTTAGCCAGAGAGTTCCAGGCCTCACCAAATTAGAAACCTCAGATTCCAAAGAAGCCATGGCAGTTCAAGTGGAATCATATTGGTATAACCATGTAGTGTGAAAGGGTCCTTAGATAATTGTTGCATCAAACTCCTCAATATACATCATCTTTCTTTTCATTAGCATATGCTGTGACTGTGGTGCATTCCTACATGGAACAAGCATAATCGCTTTCTCATAATACAAAGACAACTGTATCTCTTTCTGCTTTCATGGATTATCACAGACAGGGGTTCTCAAGCTTTCTACACTGAGAAGGATGGAAATTATCAAGGCTCATGCATCACAAAGTGCTAACATATGGGAGGGAGGAGCAGGGGCAAAGCCAGCCACAAAATGGCAGTACAATGCTCTATGATCCCTGGGTTTTGTGAATACCAAAAGATCTCCCTCCCTCACCAGCAGTAGCCATGTGAAAAGATTAAATAAGCTTAATAATCAATTGTTTGCTGTTCTTTCACGACACCAAAAACAAAACAAAAAACAAAAAACCCTACCTCAAGTGGACGTCTCAAACTAGGGCTCTTTGGTCCCATGGGAGAGGTAAAGAAAAACAGAGAGAGAGAGAGAGATTCTTGGGGTGGTTTCAGAATTTTAAAGAAAAAGCTATCCACTGAACTAGGTTAACTAGAGTAGTCCACTTAAAGATGAGTCCACACCAACCCACCCAAAACAACCCTGTGGGCCACAGTCACAACACTGTCATCATACCTTTCTGAATATCATACATAGCTGTCTTATTCCTTACACGTAGCAATCCTTGTGGGAGTTTTTCTTCCCTAATCCAACCATAGTATGTCAAGCATTGTAGTCGTCCCTTACTGGCAGTAAAAATTCTGTAATTTAATAGAGAAGACATGAAGTTTCCAGTTTTTCCCACAGAGAAATTCTCAAAGGAAGAGACTTTCATATACCAAGACTTGGCCAGAACAGCATTAATTCCCCCACCCCTTGAAATACACTGTGCTTCCCTAATTCCTCCCTCAGTAATAAGGAGAGAGAGAAAGCTGACAGAGAATCTCTATATGCTCATGAACAGATGTGTGTATAGGCAAGCTGCAGAAATGATCTAGTTCACATACTTTTCACCTGGGATTTCAAAAGATGAGCAAGCGGGAGAGGAGCAGAGGAAAGAAGGCCAATGAGGCGATGACAGGAGAGGGGATAGGTTGGAAAGGGAGTGACAAGAGAAGAGCAAGATGAAATTAACCATTCTCTCCTGGTTAGATTTATGACCCTACTTAACAAAGTGCAAAAATATAGTACTCCACGATCTCCTTCGGGAAGGGACAGAGCCTGGGTTGCCATTCCTGATTTCAGTTGTGGAAATGCAAACATCTCCCATTAGTTTCAAAATAATTCAGGAACCGTTTGTGAATATATTTGGACTCCATTTGCAAAAAAGTATTTTTACAATACATTTTGTATTACACACAGCAGTCAGAAATAACAGAGCATCTGGGCCTGCCTGTAAGGAAAGTGAGGCCGTCATCTTAGGCAGCAGATGCCGAGAGAGAGAAGCAGAGCAGAAGTGTTGAAGAAGAAAGCTGAGTGCCAGGTGGCCTTTGCTCAGCTAGCTTGCGGCCCTTAGGTTTGGGCGAGGATGCAGCCCCAACGCCACCTCTGAGAAAAAACTCAGCTGCTAATCTAGCTGGGTTTTGTACAATTAATGAGGAGGAGCGCCATTTTGTTCTCACGTAGCAAAATATCTTGGACCAGCCCTGGACTCTAAAGAAGAATATGCCAGTCTGAAGTTGTGTGCAGGCATGTCTCTTCACTTTCCCTCCCCAAAATGAAATGAAATGAAATGAAATAGTTCTGACAGTGTTTCTTGGAGCTTTTCTTCTGCCTTCTCTTACCTAGCTATTTTTCATGTTCCTCCGTATGTTATGCTGCCACCAACCTAGTCACTTGTAGTTGCTGTTGCCTCATGTTCTCCTGTCCCTTCACAAATTTTTACCACACTGTGAAGGAGCAGATAAGTTGTGTCTTCCCTCTAAAGCTGCTCTCTTATGAAGAAATTTTCCTCCTTTAGCAATGATGGCAGAAAAGAAAGCAATTATGCCAACCCCAGCGTGGTTCATGTAACAGGTTCAAAACAGTGAGTGGCTATTAGCATTAAGAGAATTAAGCTTACCTTGGAGGCAAATTTTGGCTCTCAAGGTGCTGCTGAGCTATTATTCTTCTCAGCCACAGCTTATGTGAAAAAATAAAAATAATGGATATTGCAGTCCTACAACATTTGGAGAGCCACAGGTTGCCCACCTTTGTATAGATGTTTGCTGAATGTCATATACATCAGTAGTGAAATCTGAACCGACCGGCCTGTCCTTTAATCAATTTTCCATTCCATCTTACCTTAGCAGTCTTGTATGCGTTGGCAGTCCTTTGCATCATACAATCTACTTCCCACTTCTATATACCCATCCCATTTGTTGGGTGTTCTTATACTCTCCCCTTCCTTCTGTCAAGGTTGTTTTTCTCTCTATTAGAAAGCTAAGGCAATTTGGGAACCTTTCCTCTAGAGTAGTTTCCTGGGTGGCAGTTGTACAGCTAAAGTCAAGTAGAAGATGGCTGAAGTATATTGTCCCCTGAGGAACTAAGAGCTCCTGTTGTAAGTTCTTGTGTGTGTCTGAACTGGAATCAGACATGTTGGGAGGTGTTTTACAGGCACATTTTATGGGGCTGTTATGAGCCAGGCAGACGTTCAGCAGCTGTTAGTGGAATGATACTTAATGCCTAGGTAGTAGGCAGTAACGGGGAGAAATCAAAACCAGTTCTTCCATCCATGGACTAAGGCTCGCTACTGCATCACCAGGAAGAATATACATTCTGCACGTACACAGTCAGACATATGCTTGGTCATGAGAGGTGAGAGTGGAGGCGAAAGGGTTATCAGCCAGATATGCACATGTGACAGAAAGTTAAGAATTTTTCTTCTCAAGCCAAGGGGCAACAGCGGTTCAGTACCCACTGAGATAGTACAGAAAATGATAATTTATATTTCACCAGTAGAATTAATGCAGAGGAAAAGCACTGCTACTTGAAACATAGGTTCAAAGTAGGGGTGTGGATGGAGGGGCAAAATGAGAGCATTGCCACCCAGATATGAACTCTGCTCCTTAAAATGTATTTTTCTCTCCATTCCCAAAATTTCTAGCATTGCAGAGTATGAGACATCAAAAACTGCTTTCTTCTGGGACTCACATTTACTGTGTTCACATTACCTTGATGTCTTTGCCTGCCCCCTCTTTTAGGGTGTCTAATCTGTTTTTAGAAATACATAACAGTTTCAAATTACTTTCTTGCTGTTGTTGTACTGTGCCTTCCGGCTTATGGTGATCCTAAGTGGAACCTCTCATAGAGATTTCTTGGCAAGTTTTGTTCAGAGAGCGGGATTGCCTTTGCCTTCCTCTGAGGCTGAGGGAGTGTGACCTCCCCAAGGTCACCCAGTGGGTTTCCATGGCTGAGTGGCGATTCAAACCCTGGTCTCCCAGAGTTGTAGTCCAATGCTTAAATCACTACGGCATGCTTGCTAATTCTCCATTAAATCACTACAATGCTAGAAAAAGGGGACTGAAAGGAAAATTTAATTGGGGACAGAGTTCTTGTTTGTCTCATTTGCCCATCCCCCATACTCTCCTTGTTCAAACACACCAACGATAATTCTTTTTTTTAAAAAACCAGAGCAGTTTGGGAGCTATTTTCAATAGCCTAGTGACCCCCAGCTGTTTTGGATAGGTATTTTTATTGAGTCCGTCTCCTTCTGGCAGATAAAGGTTGCCTTTTGGTTTCCATTAGCACAATTTGTTCAGCACCGGGGCTTAGAGGCGGGCAGTGCCTCTATCCTTATGAACCCAGAATCCAGTAGTTTCCATTTTGGCCTTCCCTTGCCATTTTGTCTTAAGGCGGTTTCACTTAGTCAGAGCATAAGGAGTGCAGTGACGTGTTTACAATAAAATTTAAGGCAAATTCCAGAAGAGCAAGGTCAGTCGGGAGCAGCATGAACTTAGAATCTCTGTGGCCTATATCCATATGTTAATCCCTGCTAGAGTAGACCCCTTGAATCAAAGGGAAATTGATGAGTCCAGACTTACATAAACTCAATTGATTAAAGGGTCTACTCTGGTCGAGATCAACAACTAGATTTGGCACTTGTCAACACAAAAACATAAACTAGTTTGGAATCTGTTTATAACATTCATGGTTTCCACCCAAGATACCTTGGGAATTGCACTTCTGTAACAAAAAGGGTTTTCAAGCACAGCACTCTCATTGTCCTCCCCATAACTCTGTTTCTATGGTGCTTTCTCTAAACACAGACAAATTAAGCCACTTTCAAACTCATTTTGACGTGTAGTGTTAACTGTGCCTTGCCTGTTTGTGGGTCACTTCTGTCAGCAGTTTCATTGCACCAGAAAATTCAAGGTAGAATACAGTAAAGAAATTTGTTTATAAGGGAGCTATGTTCTTTAGTAAGAATAAGGTGAATTGTTTTATTTTCTTCATTTTTTGAACAGTTAAGATTCTGTTCCTCCAAAAGCTAAGCAAGATTAATCTTTTACAGTCCTCTAGATTACTCCAAAGAACATTTCTGAATGTGGAAAAATAAGTTGCGCACTAAAGGTTCTGAAGAGCAAATTCAGGATTAAAATCCAACATTTTAGCACTCCTGGGTTTGAGCCCATTTCTTTAACTCCATGTGTGCATACTTAATTTATCTAGAGCACTGGGGACAACAAATCAGTTTGGATTTTGCCCCTTTGTGGCCCCCATTTCTAAAACAGCAGGAAAGCCTATGTGCTGCAGAGATTCCTTGGCCACCGATAGTGTGTGATTTTGTCTGCAACTCCTGCTGAGGGGAGGAGAAGGAAGACGCTGGAAGCTTGCTGCATCACAAAGAGAGCAAGAAAATAACAGGCGAAATACAAAGCCTCTCATTCTCAGCTTTGAATCCTCAGTGTGCACAGCTGTATGTTTTGGCACATCTGCACCTCCTGAGAAAAACAAGCAACATCCCCCCGCACCCTTCTCTAAGGAGGAGGAACACTGTTCTTCTAGCTACTTTGGAGCTTAACTGTTTCTTGCATGGAGTCATTCCAGGGCACAGCATTCACTGAGCCACTCACTATCTGGCTGCATGGGTGGTTTTATGGAAACCCCATAAATTTCATAGGGTTTTCTTAGGCAAGGAATACTCAGAAGTGGTTTTGCGCATTCTTTCCTCTGAAATATAGCCTACAGCCCCCGGTATTCGTTGGTGGTCTCCCATCCAAATATTTTCCAGGGCTAACTCTGCTTAGCACCAAGATCAGAGCCTGCCTAAATACCCTAAAGGCGTCAGATCCTTTCTGAGCTTGGAAGCTTAAGCAGGGTCAGCTTTGGTTAATGCTAAGAAAACCCTGTGAAATTCATGGGGTCACCATAAGTCAACAGGCAACTTGAAGGCGCGCACATATCTGGCCTGACACATTTAAAATGTCCCTAATGATCAGCGATACTTTTTTTTGCAGTATTATACAGGAATTCTGCCCTTTCAACTAATTCAGGGATGTGCCATTCAATCAAGATGCTGCTAATGCCTGGATCTTTTCCAACATGTTCTGCCCAAGCGTTTGCAAGGAATCAGCGAAGAAGAAATAGTCTTTGATGCAATTGGCTAAGAGTACAGGTTGACACAAGAGCGGCATTCCAGAAGTTGCTGGGCCACAACTCCAGCATTGTCTAAACTGGCTAGGACACTTTAAAGTTGCAGTTGAACAACACCTGGAGAGCTGCACTTTGTTTACCCCTGGAGTAAAAAGGGTTGGGCAACATGTGGCCCTCTGGATGTTTTGGCCATAGGCAGCATGGCCAATGGGAAGGTATTTAGGGAGCTGTAGTCCCAAATGTCTGGATAACTGAAGATTCCCCATTGTTGGCTTAGGGGATCAGTTTTTAGTAATGACTTACAACAGCGCCCTGTGTGTTTTTAAGGTACTACAAAATACTGACAATCCAAAGTATTCTGCAGCCCATAGTTCTTTGTTTCCTTATGATTTGGGTGTGTGAGAGAAAAAAAGATGGAAGAAGTGTGAAAACATGGGAGAGTTACAAATGGAAGGTGAGGTCATCTGTATCTCCAATAAAAATTCATGAATGAGGGAGAACAATTGTTCTTGGAAGCATCCTATCATATTTAATGGAGCTAACTCCCAGGACATTATGCAGTCTCTTGACAGGTAAGCAAGGGGTAGCCTTGTAGATGTTGATGGACTGCAATTCCCAGAAGCCCTAGCCAGAAGGGCCAATTAGGAAGAATGCTGGGAACCTCAATAGACCCATCATCAATAGGTTGGTTGACAATTTCATATATGTAAATGTAAATTGCTGTGTCTTTAATAGTTCACATAATGTGCACCATGAGAGTGCAGTGCATGGAAAGAAAGTGAGTGTGCAGTTATGACCACTAACATATTTAGTCTCACGTGGGCATAACTCAGCACAAACACGTGCTTTTGACACATGTATACATATATAGACAACAAACAAGTACTGCAACTTCTGCAGAAGGCTATTAAACATTTCAGTATGAATGCTGAGGTTGTGAGGACTATAATGTCAGATGTAAAATTAAGCCTCTCACTGATGACAGTGTGCCATAACCTCTTGAGTGAAAACCTGGACATCTAATACAGTTAAAAAGTTTGGAGGACTTGCCACGAAAGGGATTTTTTTTTAAAAAAAAGGCATAAAAACTATAACAATTCTAAAGAATAACTGCATTTTCTAGAAAAGGTAGATTGCCCCAAGGTGCCTGAGAGACTCACTAATACTATTGTGAGGGATTGTAGGCAAGCCCCCATATGGATTTGTTCTTATAAAAAAATTATTCTATTCTCCATCCATAGGGGCAACTTAAACATGATAACCTAGTTTGCTTTTTTATGACTGTATCATGTTACTAGCCCTCAACCAGATTTTCATGAAAAGAGGAAATTTTACAGACAGTACTCTGAGAACCAGTGTGGTGTAGTGGTTTGGGCACTGGACTCAGTGGCAGAGCTTGGAGTATGTGGAGCAAGGGGGCTACGACATGAGGGGCGTGGCCACTGTGCGGGGAGGCCTGGCTGCTGCGGTGCGCAGGGGCATGGCCAGAGCCCAAGAGGATGTGGCTATGGGCTGGGACACCCCAAAAACATTGCCACTCAGGGTGAATCACCCCCCCACCCCCACGCGACTGACTGGACTACAGCCCTGGAGACCAGAGTTCAATTCCCCGCTTGGCCATGGAAACCCGCTGGGTGACCTTGGGTGCGTCACACACTCTTAGCCCCCAGAGAACCCCATGATAGGGTTGCCTTAGGGTCACCACAAGTCAGAAGTGATTTGAAGGCACACAACAAGAAGTCCGTTTTTGCTTCCTATCTGTGAAATGCAACTAATAAACCAGGGTTTGCTAGTATGTGGCCTTCCAGGGCTTTTTTCAAACTACAAGTTCCATCATCCCTTGCCCTAGGCTGTGTTGGTGAGGGTTGATGGGAGTTGCAGTTTTGATAATATCTCGAAAACTACAGATGCCCCCATCCAAGTTAAAAACTGCAAGTTTCGTTGCAGCTAAAGTACTGCTGTATGGAGGCGCATCCACAAAGTATGTGCCCCTTTTGAGTCCTCTTCATTATGATCACCTCTTCCCCCCTCATTTTAGTCAATGGTAAATCTGGCCGAGCTGGAATGCTTTGATCCTTTCAGGGACCTCCCTTGGAATAAGCTTTGGTGGTTCTTGCAGTGGCAACAAGTGATTTTATCACTGTTCCATTTGTTTAAAAACATGGTCCTAAGGCTTCTTTCAGTCCACCACGGTTGCAATCAAGCTCTGAGGAGAGAATAATATGTCAAGCAAAAGGTAGGGGGTTCGGCCAAAATAAAATTGGGGAACCTCCTTAAAAAGGAACTCTCCTGTTCATAGCATGTTTGGTACTGCCGATATTCAGCACAGCCTTCATAAATAACTCCTTTGTCACAGCATCTCTATTCCCTCCTCTCTCCCACATTGATCTTTGACATCTTTTATGGATGATCTCTTAAATGATTCATAATATGGTAGAATGATGAGCTAGGATTTCCTTTGCTTGTTGAGGACTGTGCTTTTCTCCTGTCAGATGTACATTAGAGCTGTGCACATAACTTCATGCAAGAGTTATATTAGGCTAAATAATAAAAGATTCCACTCCTTCCCCTGGATTCATGAAGCTGGTTCAGAAGAAAGGCCTTCTATTGTCTCTTCCCAGAGTGGTTGACCCCTCTTACCTTGATTTGTTTCTTCTTAGATACTATCCCAGCCCCTAACGCTGCCATGCAGGCCATCATACGCTAACCATTTTACTCATGAGACAATTGTTTCTCTTTCATACTGCTGTAAAGAGGATGGTAATGAAAAATACCAATATGGTGTAGTCGTTCGAGCACTGGATTACAACTCTGGAGACCAGGGATGGAATTCTCGCTCAGCCATGGAAACCCACTGGATGACCTTGACTAAAGTGGTATCAAACCTTTCTAATTGTGAAATGATACATTCCAAAAATGGGTGGACTATCTTTCCCTATTATTAGCTTAGCAGAGGAAACTAAGGATTGTGTTTTAAGCCCCTGTTCTGACAATGGTCTGGCTTATAACAGGAGACCTGCCAGTCTAGGTAAGGCTAACATTGAGGTCCCTGTTACCACTATTGGTTGGACATAGTCCTCTCACAGCCTCAAAATACTGTTCCTTGCAGGGTGAAATGCTGATAGAAAAACGGTTGCCTCCTCCTGCAACCCCTCGCTTCTTTCACAGAAGCAGCACCTTAAATTTCTTCATCTCAGTACATCACTCAGGAGCATAACATACTCAGACTGCTCATTCATTTTGGGAACCACTTCCTTTCAGATTGGCAGTAGGAATACAGAAGACATGTTCAACTATTTGCATCTTGCTAGCCAAATGAATGAAAACCAGCTCATGTAGTGGTTTGAGTGTTGGATTAGGGCACTGGGAAACTAGGGTTCAAATCCCCACTTGGCCATGAAAACCCATTGGGTGACCTTGGCCAAGTCACACTCTTTCAGCCTCAGAGGAAGGGCAAGGCAAACCCCTCAGAACAAACTATGCCAAAAAAACCCTGTGATGTTTGCCTTAGTCACCATAAGTCAGAAATGACTTGAAGGCATACAAACCAAACAAGTAACTACTGTTATCTTGCCAAAATAGTGCATTTAGAGGACCAACAGGAATAGCTTTCTCATGATGGACTTGTTCCTCCAGGAATTTCTAGCCCCCATTTCAGAATGGTTTTAAAATGGCAAGACTTAAGTTCCCACAATGGTGGAGAAAATGCCATCAGTGGCTCAGTCTCTTAAAATGTAGACCAACAAAGAAAAAAGCTGGATCTTACTTCCTTCACCAAACAGCTTGATTCCAAGGAATCCAATCTGTAACTATTTCTTCATCAGCTGAGCATAGTAAAACCGTCTGCTGAGCACAAGTAACTGGGGCTGCAATTTTGGGTTGTGGATCACCAGTCTTGAAAACCAACTTCAGCTGATTTGACTTCCAATTCAGCAAAGTTATTCAGGCTGAATTAGAAAAGCTTCTGTCATAGTTGCAGACACCATCACTTCTCTAGTCTAGCCTTCCCCAACCTGGTACCATTCAGATACGTTCGACCATCATTTTTATACCCCTAGCTACAAAGACCAATGGTGCAAGTCTAGTAGGTTGAATTGGTACTGCTTCCTATTTCAGTGGGAGCAGAGATCATAGCTGTGTGCATTGTATTTCTTTCATTAGAAATAAAGGTGCTGGCTACTACTGATGAATTCCAGGGTGCATACTTAAATCCCTGTCACTGACAAAGAATTGCAGAGGATTATATATATGACTAGCTTACTGAAAAGTTGGTCGCTCAAAACAACTACCTTTGGATATCTGTACAGTGCTCACTGTAAAGCACAAGTCTTAAAATACACACATACCAATCAAATCAGCAACAGGCAACTTCATATCCTGGAAAAGTCTGTTGTTTGAGTGCATGTCTTCCAACAGCTACCTTGTCTTTTTATCTATCTGCACACGCACACACACATATACACACAGAGGAATACAGGATATGTATATACATGCACATTCTTGTATATATATACATTTTTTCTGTATACACACACACACACACAATTTTCATTTTCCCCTTTTTCCTATATTGCTTTCCCCGAACTGTTGAAATGCTTTACTTCAAATGTTTAGAAGATTTGGACATACAGCCTTTATTCCTAGAGCAAGAGTACAATTGACAGTTTTGTTGAACTTGGAGATCTTCCCTACTGTGAATGTAAGAACACTTTTATTTCAAAAGGCTTTTAATATGTAATTGTGCTGCTGCTTTCAAAGGGCTTTGATACTGATTGCTGTTACACTGTATTGTTTTTAATGCATTTTTGTAATGATGATATGGCATTTTATCCTTGTATGCTGCCACAAGTCAAAGAGCATGATATACTATATTAAATAGCAATAATAAAAATAATTATCAGCACTTTGGTCATGCTTGCCCAACACCTCTACTTTGGCTAACTGTTAGGGCTGTGCTTTTTGTGGGGGGTAATTGGATCCATTTTTGCCAGTTGCTTTGTGACGGGTTGTAAAACAATAAAGTCAAAGCAATTTGTGTGATTTATACTCTGGCCCAGATGGGTGGGTGCTGCACTGCCTCTAAGAAAAGCTCTCTCCTTGCTTCTGAAAGTAAAATGGAATAAGCACATAACAAAAATGTTCATGACAGTCTCCCCATAGTCTCTGCTGTTAACTAATTCGCCTATTCAAAATAAGAAAATCAATCAACAAGTGGAAAATAACCTTAACCTGGGAAGACAATCATTTCTCAGTTGTACATAGAAAAAGCTTCCCATTTTCTTCCCCAGCTCCCCTATAACAAACAGGAATCACAAAATGAATCTTCAAGTATTTTGTTTTGATTCCTTTCCATATGGATCCTGATTTCAAAGCTCAGAAGAGATACTTTTGGACACAACCTCCATAACCCTCCAAATAATATTGCCATGGATTCAGAAATTGTAGAAAGTCACTTTTCTAAATTCTGCTTATTTTACCCCTCAAAGTAGATAGATCCCCTTCAGTCCTGTTTAAAGTCATTCTTTTGGGGCCATCCCATTCCATTAGTAGGTTTCTAGAGCAAGACCTTTCAGTAGCATCCACGCCTCTACTTCAGTATTTTAATTAACCTTTTCTTGCAGTGCTTATTTAAGGTTCTCGGACCCAGACCTTGATAGGGCTTCTGTACCTTTTAAGGCTGGAATAGCACAGTAAGGCTATTTCTGCACTAGATTGTTATAGCACTATTATTCCACTTTCAATATCCTATAGAATTCTGGGGTTTGCAGTTTAGGGAGGGGCCAGGAGGCAGTTCCAGTAAGGGCAACTGCACCTGGGACCCTTTCACACTAGATCATTATGGCATCGTGATCCCACTTTAATTGCCATGATTCCATCCTATGGAATCCTGGGAATTATTTGGGAAGGAGTATTTAGCATTCTCAACCAGAATGCTCTTGTTCTTCACTAAACTACAGACTCTAGGTTTCCATAGGATATAAGCCATGGAAGTTACAGTGGAATCATAGTGCTACAACTGTATAGTGTGTGAGAACCCCTGGTAAAATTCTGCCTTATATGTTATTCTGAGAGGTGCAGGAAGCCTCAGGTCTACAAGTGGTAACTTGATTAGTACAGATGGAACCTCCATGACTGAACTTGACCAACACATGGCCTCTGCTGTTTCATGCTTGCTCACAGGAGAATCACTCAGAGGTATTTCAGAACCCATGAAGCTTTGACAGATGAAGGCTTGTAAGAAAGTCAGTTGTTCCAACATGGAATAGGACTGGTGAGAAATGGTAAAGCAGCTGTTCTGGACTTTCTCACAACTATGGACTTGCTGAAACTATCCAGGAAATGTTTGGAGAACCACTATTTGTTTCCTCATTAGGAGAAACAGGTCAGAAAGTTTAGTGACTTGGATTACCCACATTCTCTACCACATCAGACAGCAAAGGGTGCATTAAGCCACATAATCTGGAAGGCATCTATTGTTTTGAGTCAGATGCAAAACAGTATGAAGTTAAAGATGGACCTGAGTTGTACAGAGGTGCCAGCAGGGTCTATTCCATAGGATTTTGGAATAATGGATTTACTCCATTTCTCTTTGAAACAGTAGAAGTGAGATGATATCTTTCCCTAACAACTCGCTTTCTGATTTTCTTTCTATGCTGAAAGGAACACGTTACTTTTCTACTGAAAGAAAGAAACGGAAAAAAAAGGAGCTAAAGCTCTACTGTTCCTTGGCCTCAGTGGCTGGTGAAAACCCTTCTCTCCACATCCCACCTGCCATAACCCAGGCCTCTAAGGGAAAGAAGAGCAGCCAACATCTGGTGGACTTAATCCCTTCCTCCACTGCCATCCCCTTTGTTTATTTTGATGATAAGACTGAGGGCAGGGAACCATCAAATTACTTTTGTAAGACTTTTTGGCTAAAGGGTATAGTATAAATACTCTAAATAAGCAAAGAAATAAAATATACATGTTAAAGTAACAAAGAAATAGCTTGTGATGGTTGGTGGTGCTTTGGGACTCATCCATTGGCAACGTATTGCTATGCCCCCCCCCCCAAAAGAGCTGGAACACAGTTGTTTTTAAAGATAACTTCTACACCTCCTCAACCATTCTGGCCAAAGTGAAATTATATTTTAATCTCTGCTCTGGGGGGGGGGGGGGATCACATAAAAAAGAAGCCACCTAAGACCATCCCATTACAAGGTAGCATCACTTCTGGAGACCTCATGTAGCTCCACAACCTATGTCAAATTTTATAGATGGCAGTTTAGGACCTGATGCTGTAGACTTCCCCCAATCACATATAAAATAGGGGCAAAGGTTTGCTTTAAAGAACAAAAAGGCTATATGAACAAGTAGCTGTGGTATCCATCCACCCACCCACTTCCTTTGCTTGCAACTTACTCCTACCACAGTATTTACCAGGCAAGCTGAGATTAAGGTGTCATTAGAAGACAGACTGTGGGGAGGTAAGCTGTGAGAAAGAGAGGATTCTTTACTCTTTGTAATCCTTTTTTTCCCAGGCCTTGGAGCCCTCCATCACCCCAAAAGTAGTAGTAGTAGTAGTTATTATTATTGAGAAATTATATAGTGGGCCCTCCAGATCTGTGGGGGCTTGGTTCCAGGGCCCCCAGAAGATGCCAAAAAACATGGAAGATCACATCCCATTATTAAATTATGGTGACCTGTGCATGGATGCTTCAGCATGTCCATGCTGACATTACTGACATTTTATTATAGGATGTAATGTTCTGCAGTCAGTAGAAATCACAGATGCAGAGTTCTAAAGTCTGGAGGATCCACTGTACTTCCAGAATGTGTGATTCTCTTCTAAAATACTGTGTCTGCATCTTGTTTTAGCCCCTTACAAAAAAATCTATTTAAAAAATGAAAGTACCTCCCAGTCATTGTGGTTGACCACCCCTGGTTAAATAGACAGGTCTGCAAAATGAATAAATTGGTTTTTAGGATTCCAGCTCCACTACATACTCTTACATCTCCCAGTAGACCAGGAGAAAAGTAACTGTGGCTCTTCACACCTGTATATTCCCTTGTCTTGTCAGCTTTTCTACTCACTCAGTTGTTACAGGAAACAAGTCTCTAATTGTGCCATGTGGAAGCACATACAACTGACTTATCTTTTCTGATGCATCAGGAAACAAAGGAATTTAAGAGGCAGGAGTCCTATCTACAGCTCCTATACCTGTTTGGTCACATGTGCTATTCTGACTCAATGCATCACACCTGTGGTGGATGCAGTCCACAAAAGCAAGCCATCACTGAGTAGCTCACTACACAAACAACAGGGAATAATCAAATTTAACAGCAACAGGGGAAAAAAAGGAATTAAAACACTTATAAAAACCATCATCTAGAACAGATGTGGTTTATTTATAATAAAAATATTTTAATAACTGTTTTTCATTATTAAAAGTATTAAAGATGCCACTTAATTGGAATGAGCATGTATATTCATAAATGACAGTCAAAAAAAGTGTGTGAGAAAAATATCTCTTACTATCCACACGCCTCTTCAGCAGGGGAAATACCAATGGGATGGATGTAAGTGGATTAGGTCTTATGACCAAAGAAAGCTAAAGCACAGACTGGTCTATCAATTTCCAACACTTACAGCCTCCTCCAACTTCTTCAGTTAGACCAGATGGATGGGAATATAAGAACAGATGCAAATCAATAATATTGCCACAGCCTTAAGACCTTAGCTGTACCTGCAGCTTGCTTCACAAATACACACAGGATATTTACTGTCATCTTAAAGGGGAAAAACATAAGCCAAACTAACCTGTAGTTCAACTACTATCTTCAGGGAAAAGAATAATGTAAGACCAATGGACATACAGGAGAAGGCTCTATGTACAGAAAGGACTACTTTGCTGTCTGTTACTACAGATAGGTGGCTGTCACAGTGTCAGCATAGCCCAGTGGAGAGGAAAGGGTGATTCCAGGATGCTGCAACTCTCATTTGCCCCGAACAGTAAAGCTGGTAGTCAGGGAGAATGGGAGCTGCAGTCTGGCAACATCTGGAGGACCACTCCCCACTCTCGGCTTAAACTGTGGTGAGTGATGAAGCAAGCTGACTGAAGCTGGCACTATAGGGTGGCTGTTGATTTGTTAGCCATACATTTTTTTAAAAAATGTCTGGGCCTTTGTTTATCCGTCCTTTTTTATGCCAGAGAACTGGAAACAAGAAACTTAGGTGTTAATCCGTAGGATTCTGTTTGTGGTGGGTTACAATTGAAAAGGAAAAAAGACATGTATGATGAGCAGAGCAAAATGAGATTTTAATTGCTTCTATAGACAAGAAGGGATGGGAGAAGTGAATGGCTTCAGGAAGAATATGTGGGCATGCAATTTTGGAAGGTGGATTCATTTGAAGATGATGTAGAGAAGAAATTGTTTTCTGGGTTTGATATTTAGGACTCAGTCCACATATCTGCACTGTAGTTTTTGGGGTCTGGTACAATCTGTCTAACTCATAGTGCTATCTTATGCAGATTTACACAGAAATAAATTCCACTGAGTTCTTTGACATGAATTCTCATGGAAGTGTTAATAAGATTGCAGCCTAGGTGTGGTAGAAGATATGTACAGAAAATGAGAAATGATTTGCAAAATGTATCCCTAGCGCAACCATTTTCTCTCACAAGTAACATTTACAGTGAGGACTAGAAAACTGATTTTGTTTTAAATGTAAACAGAAATCTTAAGGAAGCCAAATCCTCTGACATGTTCTATACCACACTGCCTATCACGAGAACATGTAAGGAGGGCTGCATCTTAATTTCTCACAATTTTAATCAAGGACTAGCAGGTAGGGAATAAAATCCTACCATCACAAATTGTGCATCTTATTTTTAAATACAGCACTCATAAATTATACAAACCTTTTACCCTGCATTCCTGAGCTCAGTGCACCAATTCTTGTTCAATCCAGTCTTCCATTATATCTAAACATAAATTACATTCCTGATTTATTCTAGAAAGTTCAGGTTATGGCCTACCATTACTGACCAACTCTTCACAACCTTTACCCAGTTCTTGCATGTCTAGTTAAGTTTACTCCAAAGGTAATGGAAAGTACAATCCAGTTTTAAATGCTGTTGGATTTCTGTTTGAGTAAGATTTCCACGTTCCCAAAGGTGGCCAGAGCAGTGCCTATGGAGGCAAAGCAGGACAAGGCATTTGCACTAAGTGATCACATTTATTTGAATATTTTTTGTGTGTGTTCTAAAATTGGTTACAGAATAAATACCTGCGCCTTATAACAGGAAGTCCACTTTTTTTTTAATACAAAGTGCTTGTTAGAGGAAGTTGCATCAACGAAACACAGGAAGGAATGTGTGCAACTTGACACACACTTCCCTCCTGGAAACTAAAACAGATTTTTTTAATTTCTTTTTTTTATGTTTCTTTTCCCTTTTTTGTGCATTTCATTTCCTGCCATTGTGTATTTACAAATCTCTGAAAGAAGAAGAAGAAAAAATGCCAATATGCACAATACGTGGCCTTTTAACACACAAAAAAAATCAGCCTTAAAAAAACCTACAAGTGTCATTTTTGAATGAATCAATGATAGAAATTTTCTCCTCTTAAAAATGGGAAGGAAAAAGAAATTTTAAAAGCAAAACCAAAAAGCCCAGAGACTTTGAAATAGAAAAAGCTCATTTGTCCCTTTAAAAGTTTCCCAAACTGGAAAGTAGCAGTGTCACATGATCCAGAAGTAGATTTTTGATTGAAATCCTTGTTAATTTCTTCCACAGCCCCCCCCAAACCTGATACAAGGAGAGAAATTTAAAAAAAAATTAAATTAAAAATAGAGACAACAGCAATGCCCCTCTCAGACTCTGGCATGTGGTAGGGAACAAATGGAAATGGATTTGATTCAAAACAACAACAAAAACTAGATTTAAAAAAAAAACTTCAAAAATCAGCAGGATGCTATCCAAACCAGATGGTTAACTGGTGACATAGTGTTTGGTGGAAGGCTGACCATAAACTCTATAGAAATCCTGGCGTCCGTGTTGCTGAGATGCATCAATCCATTCTCTCACTGCCAATCCTGGGAGCGACTGAGGTACAGATGGAGCAGGAGGGAGCGGGTGGGAATATTCCTGCGATGACACTGTCCATGGAAAGTGGCCTGACCGTGGATATGGTTGGTGTGCGTTGTGATTGGATACTGAGGAACAGTAACAGTTGTCCACTGAGCAGACAAGGATTTTGCGGCCACCGTACTGGGACAGCACAGACTGCTGAGATGATGTGCTGTTGGGGTAGTGGGAAGGGTTGAACATCGAGCCGGAGTGAACTGGTTGGGGGCCACTGGGGAGTCCTACTATGTGCTGGGTGGAACTACAAGGCACCATGGGTTGTGCAGACTGGCCTTCACCAGCTGAAGCCCCCTGGCTCACGTACTGGCTGGCAACGGGTCCCGAGGATGGCTCCAAGAAGCTGGCTTCTGGGAAAGCTGTGGAGTGCTTGCGTTTCTCGGGTCCTGAGTTACTGACGCTGCAAGGGTACATTGGGATGCTCTGCAGGAATGGCACCGGGGTGCTGAAGGGACCTGGAGGGAAAGAGAGAAGACAGATGCTGTCACTTTCATCAAGGCTGGCCCTGTTTTTTCAATTTAGTGGCCAACTGAGATCCCCTCTGGAGACTGAGCAATGTAAACCCCAGGATGAGCAGTCTCACAACCAGATGCTTAAAAGAAAAAAACATTAAAACAGAGGTTGGGAAAAGGACACCTGATTAGCTCACCTACTTCTTCTTAAACACCTGCCAGATGTGTTAATCACAATTCTCATCCTCCTCAGATAGCACAGCCACTGGGAATGGTAGATGTTGCAGTTAAACACATTTGAGGAGGTATCACATTTGAGAAGGCTGATCCAGCTCTGCTCCAGCTCTTCCTCGTGGTACAAGTTAGAGGTAGCCCAGTTTGGCAGGCTGGGCGCCAGTTCTCCCCTTCCTTAACCACCACTGCTGTGCATGGCTGAATGTGATCAATACCATATTTTTGCCCATTAGCTACAACTATGTTTTCCCCCTTTTTTGGAAACTCCTCAGGGACTGGAAGCCAATGGTTGATGGGCCAGCACTGAGCCAGCATCCACCCCTTTGAATAGCACTGTTTTAGAGAAGAACTGCATTTCTTGGAAGCTCCTAATAGATTCTCCTCCCTGCCCCATTTTTTTTCCATCAGTGAGGGAACTGCTCATAGCACACAGGTTGCATATTGCTCACCTCAGGTAAAAATAAATCAAGCACTGAAGCAAGTTAGGGAGGCTTCATCTTTGGACAACTAAAGAAGTTCCAAATGAGAGGGGCAGGATTCATCAAAGGGATGTAGAACCTGCAGAGCTGTGACCACATACATTTTTTCTCCAGGATTTGGCACAGAATACCTGCAGCCTGCCAAGCATTTGGTAAGCACTATACACAAACAAAGTCAATGCCCTAGGTCCTTCCTGTTTCAGATCTCAGAGCTGTCTGGTCATCTCCAGTTCTTACAATAAACAAATGAACACAAGTTTCACAAAATGGTATTATCTATACTTTGCTGCCAAAAATCTGAATATGGTGTTAATGTCCAGGTTCCTCCAGCTTACATAACTGAGTCGGAGGTGTTCTTGCATCAGATCTTGGATTTCTGGGGCCCAGATGAGGGACTCAAAAGACGACATTACAGCCTGACCACCTTACCGATAGCTCCCCTATCCTGTTCCCAGCATTTCAGCCACAGTGATGCTGTATACAAAGTGTTTTACATGTGTGTGTTGACTGCTGTTTGGTTTAACAGATGTAATGGTATTTATGTGATACTTTAAAAGTATTTGTTTGGTGAGCTGCCCAACACTTGTCTTCTGGGATGGTTATAGAAGCACAGTTATAAACATCTTTATATGAGGGGCATACAATCTGCTACTCACTAGGTATTTTGAATCATGACTATCATCAACCACTACTCACACTTTCAATGCTCAGGGATTGTGGGACTCGTAGACCAAAAGATCTGGAAAGCAGTGTTGTTGTTCAATATTATTACTACCAGCAGAGCCTGGCAAATTACTTTTCCGGGACTATATTCCCCAGATTCCTTCAGCATCCCAGCCACAGGGATCTAACGCAATGTGAAGTGAGACTAATAAGGGGAGGGGGCACAGGGAGCAGAGCTTCAGGATAGAAAACTGCATTCTCACTGCAATTTCCTCAATGGGTAAAACCAAGTTCTGCCATTCCTTGTCCCACTCTCAGACTTGTTCCTTCCAATATGCTCCTTCCTGTGCCTTGGAGAGTCTAACTTGCCCTCTTCAAACAGCAGTGGGAAATCTTTGACCCAGCAGATCTGTGGGGCTACCAGTGATACCAGTACTCTTACTGTAGGCCAAAGCACCCACAGGACCAAAGACCCTCCATTTTAAGCCACTATGAGTATCTGTTCCATTATAATTTTGTTTCCAAATTGTACCAAAAAGCACAGAACACTCCCTCTGCTCTGTTCTTGGTACTCTATTATGAAACTCTACCCTCTCACTTTATGCTTCGTCCACATCTTCCTCTACAAGAAGCCTCTTGGCAAACAAATTCTATGACTTGAGTGGAACTAATGTATGTGGCTGCCTCTCAGACATTTCTTGAAAATCAGCTGGAAAATATCAGATTATTTTCAGCATAGCCTCTTCCATTTGTATAAAGAGAATGAAACAGTCTCTGTTGCAGACTAGTTAAATCATGCACTTTGGGTTGAAAGTATGATACATGGACTACGACTTCCATCAGCAGTAACCAGCATAGTCCATAGTAAGAAATGCTATGAGTAATATCTGGAGGGCTGCATCTTCCCCCCCATCTCTGGTATAAATGAATAAAGAAGTGAAGGTCTGCAACCAAAACTAAGCTTTGGGCCACCCCAAATCATACAGCTACTAAACCTTAGGAAAAGTGGTCAGTGCCTCACATTTATCCCAGTCAGGGCGCAGAGTAAAAAGCTGAATGTAGCAATCCCTTGCCAGCAATACCTCACTATACTACAAGATAAAACTGTGGCCATTTCTGCACTAGCCTGTTATAGTGCTGTTAATTCAGTTTCAACATCCTATGGAATCCTGGGGTTTACAGTTTGGGGAGGGGCCTCAAGGCCATAGGATGTTGAAAGTGGAATAATAGCACTATAACAGGCTAGTGCAGAAATGGCCTAGGATACGCAGCCCACGAGAAACTTTGGTTCATCCTATAGCTGTGGTATACCCACTGCATTTAGCACAATGCTATTGGGACACTTGACCATGTCAGGTATACAGGCCCATAAAAGTCAAAGTTGGTATAAATGGATATGGAACTGGGGCTATGCACCCCAAACCACAAATCCAAACTTCAGAAGAGTGAGCGGCCTGCCTTTGCACCTACTCTTCAGTTACAAGACACTCTGCTCGTAGGACAGTGTCTTTTATGTTCAATATTTTCTAGCGAGCTACATTCATCTATTTTTATTCAATGTATGTATTAAAGAAGTGTTATTGGACGTTATAGTGAAAACACATGCATGGATTGGGTAGTTTTTTTTGTGGGAGGAGTTTGGTTTGGTCTATGTTATGCTCAATTTAAAGTTTCTCAGTAAATGTATTGGGATCTTAGAATCATCATAGGAAAATGTTATCTCATTCTAGAGAATGTTCACTTATAAGCAAAATAAAAAATAAATTGAAACTCATTTTATTTCAGAGCTGGAGTGGATGGAATAGTGGACTGCAGCTCTCTATACATATAGATTGCAGAAAATGTTTTAGGTATTGCCACTGCATGCCCATGTCAGATTTGATGCTTTAAAAAAAAACCTTTAAAAGTGCATGAATTAAAAAAAATCCTGGCTTAGAAGGTCCATTTTATGCTTTGCAACTGGGAAATCCTCACTCTGTAATCAAAATATGTTAAGTCAGTTAAGTAAGTCATTGAATTAGGGAGTTAAGATGGACGAACTTTAATTCCCCCTTCCAATTCCCTTCAATACCTAGACCCAAATCATCTTTGACATCCAACTTCCTCTTCAAAATCCCTAGGGAAGGAGGGCCTACTACTCCATCAGGCAATTTGTTTTAATGCCAAGCAGGATATACAATCAAGAAGGTTTCTTTCTGTGATACTCAACCAGAGATTGGGCTTGGTGTAGAGGGGAATAGTTTTTTGGATTACACCTCCTAGAATCCCCCAGCCAGCATAGCCTGTGACTATGTTAGCTGAAAGTTTTTGAGAGATGTAGTCCAAAAGCACTAGCCTCCCCAGCCTCTGAATTCAACATATATTTGGAGGGAAGAAATTTGAACCCATTGCTTTTTTCCTACATCTAGTGATTCTTCCAAACATAAATTCACCCTCCACTTTACATCAACCATCAATTTGGATATCTGAAATCTTGAGTCTTTTTGTGCCAAACAGAGGTTTCATTTGTGTGTCATGTGTTTAAACCAATTATCATCCTCTCTGAACCCCTTTCGAAGCTCAGCTAAGTACTCCTGCTGAAGACAAACTGCAGCCAACTCGCAAGGCAATACTTTTGCCTCTAGTGTGTTGCCTATCACGCTTTGGTTACTACTGTTCTAAAGAGAAATGGCATTTTGGTAGCAGAAGGCCCAACTGTAAGCTATGCTGAGTTGTGTTCACTCTGGAAATATCATGCATACGTAACAGTTTGTTACACTGTCAGGAAATTTTTTCAAAAGAAGTGGGGAATGTACAGGGCCACAGAGGGAAAGACATGCAGCAGATGTGCTGAGGTCTGGAAATAAAAAGCAAAAGTTGAAATCCTGGGCAAAGCTCCATGTGAGCCAACTCATGATAACTCAGTACTTTTTTCAGAACAACTTCAGAGCAGCTTATAATCCTGTAGAGAGAAATCTGGAAGTGAGTCTTCCCACCTCCCCCTCAAAAAAAAGATATGCTGGGAGTTACAGTTGTTCCTCCACTTTCATGAGGGTTCAGAGCACAGGACCCTTGTGAAAGTGTAAAAAACATGAATAACCTCCCCACTCCCACTCCCACTCCCTTCCAGGACTAACCCCCTTCCCATTCCAATAGAAAAGGAAGGGAATGGGGGGTTGGGGAAGGCTCATACTAGCCTTCCTTTCCCCCTCTGGTACTCCCCCTGCCATTCCTATGCATTTTGCTTGGTGCTGAGAACTCGCGCAAGCCTCTGCCCCCCACCAATTCCGTTCTGTTCTGCCTCAGCACAAGTTCTCCGCACCAAGGCAAAATACCGAGGAATGGCAGAGGGAGTTCCAGAGAAAGGAAAGGAGGGCTCATCTGAGCTTTCCCCCACTCCCTTTCCCTTCCATTTTGCTTGGGAAGGGAAAGGAGGAAGCTCCAGAGGGGGGGAAATAAAGCTCAAACGAGCTTCCCTCCTTTCCCTTCCATTTTTCATGGGAAGGGAAAGGATGGAGCTCGGGGTGGGGTGGGGGAGCTTGTACAAGCTTTCCCCCCCCTCTCTTTCCCTTCCTTTTTCCACGGGAAGGGGAAGGAGGGAGGTCCAGAGGCAGGGAAGGAAGAATCGCACAAGCTTTCTGCCACCCCTCATTCCCTTCCATCTTGCCTCAGCACAAGTTCTTTGCACCGGGGCAAAATGCACGGGAATGTGAAGAGGTGAGTGAGGGGAGGCGCACACACTCACAAATAATCAAATTTTTGAATGTCAAACTTGTGAATGTGGAGAAAGAACTGTACTTCCATGTAACAAGATGCAGGATTAGGCTTTGTAGAGAAGAGAAATTAAAGAAAGAGTACTACAGGGAGCAGGAGAGGAACCTGAAATTTCATACTAAAGGTTGGTAAATCTTACCTTTCATGAATTTCTGCAAGTCATAGGGGAGGGGAACCACCATGCAAGTGTCAAACTTTAATTCCATCTGGTTTCTGAAGACTGGAAGACCCCCTCACCCAGTCCTCTTCCTTCTATTCAGAGGCTGTAAGTTACCACAGAATTACATCTGCATTGCAGTGACTGGGAAGAGCCTCCCTTAAAAAGATGCCGGCATCTTTTGGGGAGGGTTCTCTCTTCCTTTAAAGCCAAGTTTTTAGATAAAAAGGTGGGGGAACAGTCCTATCGCCCTCCAGTTGTTGAATTCCAGTTCTTTTCAGTTTCCAGCCAACATGCTGGTTTGAGGAGTGGAGAGTCCAAACATGATCTAGAGGGCTGTAGCTTCCCACCCTTGCCCTAGGATATTGAGACAGGAAATGGTCAAGATGGCAGATTCTACAGGCTTTGCTGCTTTCTGCTTTGCTGAAAAAAAATTGCATGATACACAGAGATTTCAATATTTACCTTTATTTCAGTGAAGTTGGTTGCAGCCAGGGACTGCTGAAGTTCTGGGACTAATCCCAGAGATACACAGCAGGGATGTAAAACATGCAAGCTCCAGCTGTTGTTGGACTACAACTTCTAGCAACTCTAGCCAGTATAGCTGATGATGAGGAACACTGGAAGCTACAGCCCAACAACACCTGGATGTCTACATGATTCTTACCCCTTTGACATACAGCAAAAAATAAATGTGGTCCTAGAGAAGCCATTTTCTGGGTAACACCCCCTTTCCCTGTGACTGTCCCCCTCACCCTTTTGGTTATACCTAGATATTTCACTGAAGGAAGTAGAATGACCAGTGGCAGCAAGGCTACATAGGCAGAACTAATACAGAGATAGATGGGAGTCTTTCTGCTCAAAGCTGCAGCTTATACAAGTGCAGATTTGCAGCTGTTCAGACAGAGGTTTCACTCACCTTCTAGAAGTTTGCGCAGCTGTTTCTCCTTCTTGGCAATCTCATTCAGGAAGAGCTTGGAATTGAGGTGGCCAATCTTGGGAGGGGGCAGGCTGCCTCCTGTGCAGTTCTGGGTCCTTAAAAAGGGAACATTACAACATGTTACAGAATGAGACACTGACATATACGTCTTCAGAGGGATGTCAGCTACCATTCCTTCTTGTTTCCAATTTAGGCCACAGCTCTTTTTCTAAAGCTCTGTCATGTCGGCCTTAAGTACCAGAAGGTCAATTTTTTCCACATTTGTAAGAAAAGTTCTTTTCCTTCCCTAGCTTTGTGAGGAGGCAATTCTAAAACTGAAAGGTCAACGATTTTCTGCATCTCTAATGCCATTCAAGAGAAACCCATATTCTCAGGTTTTATTTCATTCACTGCTCTCCTTACAGCAATTACTTGTCAGTAACCAACCTCAGAACTGTTCACTAACACTAACACAAAGCTGGGATTTCTTTTAGCAATGTGGGTTTACTCAGCTCTGAGTGAGGGAGATGCAAGGCAAAGCCCAGGACAACCCAATCTGCAGCAATAGTTCTTTGCTTTCCCACATCTGACCAGAGCCAAGAAACATATCAAAAGACTGGAGAAAGAGTCCACTGGTGTTCAAGCAGAGAAAATCTTAAAAACTGGGATTTGGTCAACAAATCTTTTCTAAAAGGTTTCCCAGTCTTTGCTTGATTCTTGTAAGACCCTGTTTTACAGGTTATCATTGCTCATTAAGATGTTGTGATAATCACAAAATCACAGAGCTGGGAGAGACCACAAGAGCCATCGAGTCCAACCCCTTGACAAGCAGGATTTTTAACCAGATTTTGTGCATACTTAACTTCCCACTATCAGTTCTCATCTGAACTCCGTATGAGTCATGAGAACTCCTAGTATCCCCCGTCAAGATATTATAATCCAATTTGTTCTCAATCTTCCTTCTGAAAAGCGAAACAGATTGTGCATCTTAACACTATCTCTGAAAGCCAGGATTCTTTTTCCATTGTTTTCCCCATGTTCAACTCATTCTTGTTACTGTGCTGAAATGTGGCCAGTTTTTACAATATTTTTCTTTAAATGACGTTACCGGAATTTAATGGTAGCAAAATCATTCCTCTCTCATCCCTGTGGCCATTTCTGCACTACACTGTTATAATGCTATTATTCCACTTTCAACATCCTGTGGAATTCTGGGGTTTGTAGTTTACTGAGGCCAAAGAGCTCTCCAGCTGAGAATTCTAAATGCCGCTCCAGAAACGGCAAACCCCAGGATTCCATAGGATGTTGAAAGTGGAATAGCAGCACTATAACTGTGTAGTGCGGAAATGGCCTGTATCTGGCCAGGGTGGCACCCTATATCCTTTGTGGTCAAAGCTGCTCAATATCAAGTTCCATTACACTGCAAAGTAAGCCATGGTTGGAACAGTAACTTAGGACATCTACAAAACAAACATCCTTTGAAAGCTTTAGGTCCATCCCCACGAGACAATCAAGATTTGCTGCATGAGATGCAGCCTCTTTCACCAAAATTCAAAAGGCCAAGAAATGGATTTCTTACCTATCCATCAAGATTTTCACTGACTTGGTATTCTAGGAAGAAAAAGAGAAAATAGAATCAGAAGCTGTCAGTCATGCAGATCTTGTGGCACAGCAGCTCCTGGATCACAGTTCCATAAGATTTCTCAGTTTACCCACTGGTTCCATAGGAACACTCTCATCACAACCACACACAGTACTTCACAGATACAGATACTGTAATTGTGAGAGACCACAGTTCAAAGCATGGCACATGTTTCGTGCCTAAAAGATACTTGTATCAACTCCTCCATCTCCAAGCAAGTTACAAGATTAAGATGAAGTCTAGAACCGATCAGTGTTGACGGCATCTGACATCACTTGATGTTAGGCAACCCCATATAGTAGATTAGGATGACAATACTAAACTGCTTGACAGGATCATTGAAATAATTAATAAGAATGCACAAAAAGCAGTTTTAAGAAGTGCTATGAAAGTGCTAAGTTGTTGCTTTTATAGCATTGAAAGTTTATTACTTTATGGCTCTACTGACCCTTCCATCGCTGTTGGACTGTCTGCCACCAGCTCTTCAAGCTTGGCCTTAGCAGCATACAACTTCTTAGCAACAGACAAAAGGAATATTGCTGCTTTACCAACATCTCAGTTCTTTCCAAGTCTCCTGAGTCATAAAGTTGAACTTAGGAGGTCCACATTATTTCATCCATCTTACTGGTATTTCTAAGGTCTTCTCTGAAGCAATCCAGTATACCAGGAAGAAACAACTCAGCAAATGTTTGTTTAATTGGGAACTTTATCCCAGGCTCCAGCTTAACAACAACTTATTGGCTGCGACATAGTGATTCCAGACTTTAATCCAACACTTCAGCTACAGTCCACAACACACAGCCCAGGAACTCTGAAGCACATGTTTCCATAGGCTATTGTTCTAAGACCCCTGAGTCTCCTTAACTAATTGTCATGTCTGCCCTGCACTCTTATCAGACCAATTATCCACATCCTCATAAACCCAAAAATAATTCTAGACTACTATCTTGTGCTCTAGAGAGCCAGCGTGGTGTAGAGATTTGAGCACTGGACTATGACCTTGGAGACCCGGATTCAATTTCCCTCTTGTCCATGGAAACCCACTGGGTGACCTTGGGTGTGTCACACACACTCAGCCCCAGAAAACCCCATGATAGGCCTGCCTTAGGGTTGCCACAAGTCAGAAAAGATTTAAAAGCATCCAACAACATCTTGTACCCTAGTACCTGAAAGCTTTCCTTTGCAACTGGACCCTATCTCTTCTCTAGTAGCCTGCTAGGGACACTTGTTGAAGCACAATGATGCCAACGGTGGATCAGCTCCAACAAAAGGAATATAGCAAAGTGTAAATACCCTGTCAATCAGCTGCTGAGATTTACTTGGAAAGCCTCTTTTTGACAGACAATACTGTTCTAGAGGTCAAGGGTATCTCATCTTTCTCAAATGACGAGTGGGCCATCTGGTCTATATCAGAAAGAAGATTAGCCCCCAAAGGGGCTGGTGAGCAAAACTGAGTACAAAGTCTGAAATGACCCTTTTATACATTAGTCTGCTTTACAAAATGAGAAGATTCAGAATGAGAAACTAGAAGGGGAAACCTGTTCCAAGTCTTGGTTATACACCACCAGCTGCAAGGGAAATCCCCTACCAAGGGAAGCTATCAAAACCAACATCTGAATTGAGAGTCCCATCTCCTGGAATTAAACAGGGGTTTTCCCTGGGCTGGAGCAATTCATATGTAATTAGAAGAATGAAGATTCTTATGTCAGCTAGTAATCTTTGCTGACTGTTATCTTAGCTTTGAAGAGGGGGTAGCAGAAGCCCCTAGCCTCATCTGCCCATAGTTGTTTAGGAGGAACTTAACTGCCACATTTGGGATTTTAACATCCCACTTCTTTCCTCTAAAGAGCTTGGGGAGCAGTATACATATTTTTCCCATTTACCTGACCAATTCCTATCGGATGTGGGTTAAACGTAGAGACTGGCCCAGTGTCACCTTTTAAGCTTTTAAGGGCCAAGAGAAGGGATGTGAAACCATGTCTTCCTGCTGTATGTATCCAGCATTCCCTGCTGCACTGCTCTGGCTGTCAACAACATATACAGAAACAGAAACCCCAACCTTTGCTAATCAAGTCTTCCACACATTTTGTGATTAAAAAGCAGTAATTTAAAAGGTCCATCTGATGCATAACTGACACAATGAGTGCACATTTTTGCTTTTGGATATCCAACATACAAGAAGGAGAAGGAGAAACATCCCTGAGAAACATTACTACTCCACGAGAGCCCCAAATAAAAGACCAAACAACCCTTGGTTGAGCGTTTCCCCCTGGAGTAGGGCTTGATCATATATATCACTCTGACAAGTAGCAAGGAATATTAGCCACTTATTTAGAGCTCACTACAGTTCGCAGTGTGGTAAAATCCAAGGTAAACTGGTTGTCTATATGGGCTTACACTAGACGCAAAATGCAATTTGAACAGTGCTGAATTTTAGGCAGGTAAGTAGTTTAATCTAGGAACTGAACTGGTCTCCCAGGTTACTGTTACACTGTTCATCAGTCCCTGAAGGGTAGAGACAGAAGAAGCCAATCTTGTTTTGGTCCAGTTTGCTCTGGCCCCATCAATCTTTTGGCAGACAAAGAGAAACTGAAGAGCAGCAGCATGGTGGGGTAGGGCGTGCATGGTACATGAGTGGGGTGAAGCTACCCCCAGGATGCTCAGCTCTAGAACTTTCCAAGTTGGATCTCTACTCAGGCACTAAATCCCATATGTGTGAGGCACAGAGACCATGAAGAAGAAGAAGCCAATCTTGTTTTGGTCCATCTTGCTTTGCCCCACCACCTTTCTTACTATGTCCCAGAATCTCTTCTTGTATTTCTAAGCCTCTGTGGCAACTCATTTAAAAGTGTAAAAAAAGGTAACCACATTTCTATAATGAGGAGAGAAAACAAGTAAGCACTGATCATCCTTTGGCTTTTTCCAGATCTCCTCTCTCTGTGATAATTCCTTTTGTTGCTAGAAAGATTTCAAAATAGCTGAAGGGGAGAGACCAGAGCCAAAGGAGTAACACATAGGCTACAACAACCACAGCACGAAAGACTAAAGTATTTCAGAGAGAGAAAGTTGGGTTCTGTCCAGTAAAAATAGATGGGAATGCCACAGGGTAATTTGGCACACTTGGAGGGACAGCAGACGATAGCTATGTGAGCTTGGAAAGAGGAAACTAAAGAAATTGGAAGAGAAGGAACTGAAGTTACTAGAAGTTACTATAACAGTTACTAGGATGAAGTTGTCATCAAAAGATCCAAAGAATCCATGAGATCTTTTCCTCATCCCCCTGTCACATGAAGTACTCCACTGGACCCTCCCCTTCCCCCAAGCAACCCCCACATCACCTTCATGAAGTTGATGTCTTCTGTCTTGTCATACATGACCTGAACAGAGCTGAGAAGCTTCTTGGCCTCCTGCATACGCTCACTGAGGTGGAGCACCTGGGCAGCATTCTCATTGCAGAACTTTGCTTGGGCCTTGTCTAGGATCTCCATAGTCTTGCGCAGGTCCTCATCAAGGATCTGGTGCATCTTCTCATACTGTAGACGCACCTCATCTTTCAGCTGGTTCACCTTCTCCTAGTGGCATGGAAGGGAGTGGAAAAATACCTCCAGTCAGACTCCCTACAAACCTATTTACTACTCTGAAGGATTGAAATGGCTGCTCCTAGACACTTTTCATTTGCTCCACTCTTTCACATTTTTAAGAAAATATACTTGCTTTGCTTTGACAGACTACCGAACAGTTGCAAAAATTGTTCAAAAAATTAACAGGACAAAGTGTTCAGAGCTTAGAGCCATAGGTCAAGAACTGACATCCTTGTTCCAATTTGGTTTTAGTTTGATGGAAACCAGTAAATCATATTGGACACTCAGGTGTATACCCAGAACAGGGTATAGTTATTTAGAGGAGGCTGACAGCCATAAGCTTGTTTTCGTCCAAGATCATGGAAGATACTAGCTGTCAGAATACTGGGGACCATATTTTTGGGATCAGCCCCTGCAGAAATTCCCAGCCTAAATCTTATTGGTAGTCCCAACAAGAGTAGACCCACTGAATCAATGTGATTTATGTAAATACTGATTTACCATTCAATATTCAATTCAATGGGTTTGCTTTAGTTGGCATTAACCAATAGGATTTATGTCCCTGTGTTCTAAACCGCCTGCTTAGGGACTGTAGTGTGTGGATGGTGAATATGTGGCCCTCCAGACTGCAACTCCCATCATCTTTCACCATTGGTTATCTGGGTCAGGGAGATGAGAGTAGCAGTCTAACAACACTGGAGGGCTGACACATTTCACATCCCTCTTGTAGCAGACAGGAATCTTACTAGCTCATTTTTGTCAAACTTCTGTAGGTCCTCCATGGGGAGTATAATTATTGCTACAAAGGCAAATTCCCCTGTCGAGGCAGCCATTTCACAGCAGGTGAACTTGGTGTGTAAATGGAGCCTGAAGCCCTTCTTTAGTTTTAGCAGTGGAGGAAGGATAGAATCAGAGTTACTTCAACCAGGCGCTTATCAGATTCCAGCTTGTACAGCTGCTCCTCAATGTCTTGCTCACGCTCTTCCAGGCGGTCCTGCTGCTTCACCAGCATCTTCTGCAACAGAACGGACAAGAAGAGAAAAGGCTGTTAAGGCTCTTTCTAAAGACAACAACAGCACAGGTATCACAGGCTGAACAACTGTGACAGTAACAAGGACACTGGAAGTGTCCAGGACACACTTGTGCCGACACTTCTGTTTCTGTAGGAAAGTAGCCAGAAAAAAAGCTGTGTTTGCAAACTTGTCTCTGCAGTTTTACAGAGAATCGGGGGCGGGGGAATCCCCCAAAACTGTTCAAACTCAGAATTGGTTCATAATACTAAGAGCAGAGTAAATGTATAAGCAACTTTTTTTCTCTCTAATCCCAGCATACCATCATTATAATCAGAGTCTGAAAAAGTAGTTACTCTGGCTGAAGGATTGTGGGAATTTCCGTGTAAAAAAATAACTTTTCGAAGCTTTACTTGCAAAACTTATGTCACCAGCAACAGCAGACACTTGGACCTCAAACATTCTGATTTTAGTGTAAGAGCAGGAAAAAAATCCCTTCGTTTTCTCTCATGCTTCCACCTAACACCAGCTGCCTTGTTGACGCTCATGTTTTACTATGCTGTTTATAAAGACAGAATCATTTTTTCTGGTTATTTCCCACTGTGAGTTTTCAAAATCTAAATACAGTAGTTCTCTCTCATCCTCAGGGGATACTTTCCAAGACCCCCACCCCTGATGCCTGAAACCACAGATAGTACTGAACCCTGCAGTACCGGGAGGCTAAAGGGCTATGTCCAGTGACGCCAGATCTGTTTTCTGTGGTGGTGTTGGCAGAGAGGTGGTTAAAGTGGGAGACAGGCAAACAAGCAAGCAAGCAAGTGCAGGTGGTAGGACCCAAAGGAGGCCTTGTGGGGGCTGCTGTCCAGACTCTTGGGCACAGATTGGAGCAAAGGGTAGGAGGGAGGAAGATAAGTCTATGAGGGAAGAAGACAGAGGTGCCTGGTTATGGGGATTCCAGAGGAGCTGTGGGTTTTGCAGGGGCAACCTTCACTGGTCCTCTGTGGTGCTTCAGAACATTCTCCCCTGTTCCCAGTAGATGGTTGAACACGGGTAACCAAACCAAAAGCAAAGACGTGCTTAAAGGGGAACTACTATATGAAGATACAGGAAGCCTCACCTTTTGACACCCTGTTATCTGATGACTCACTCTTTTGACACTTCTAAATTAAGAACAAGTTCCATTAATTCAACAGGGGTTCTGCTCTTTCATCAATTCTTCCTGCCTACAGAGACTCACTTGGAACTGCCTGAACGTGTGTGCTGCTTGCAAAGTAAGCTGAGATAGGGGAAAAGATGCTAAGCTGGCTGAGAGATTTCACAAGCAGTGCGTGCACATTTGGTCCCAAGTGAGCTTCCCTAAGTCCCTCGTGCTCCCTATAGTACATGGGTTCCACTTTCCAACCAATTCTGTTTTCTGACAGTGCTCCAGTCCCTAACCTGTCAGGTAAGTGGGGGAAGCTTTTACTGTGTCAAGAGTGGCTCTCAGAATTACTCTCCTCCTTTTCTTGATCTCTCAAAAAGATCTTCGTCCATACTTCTATCAGCAACTTATTTTTCTTATGATCAACAAATTGCTAGGGGAGAACAAAATCCCATCACCTCACAAATTAATACTATTTTTAAAAAGGAGGACAAGTTATAATATATACAGAATTAGAACTGTCAAAATCCGTTACCCAGCATGCCCAATAGATACTGTAGGACTCCCAAAGTAAAGTTACTTCTTCCAATCTCTCCACACTAAGGACTCAAGGTTTATTCACGGAGGTTAATTTTGCTACATCAGTCTGGTTAGCCTCTTGTACACATTTCTCTTCATTTTTATTAGAAATTTCTATTTCTATATATGTATTTAAAAATATTTAAATGTGACCCCCTATCCTACTGGTGTGCAAGGCCTCTAACAGCAACAGTGGCAAGTTTGACAATTTAAAACATCCTTCCTTCAAAAAACCAAAACTCACTACAAATGAAAACACTGAAACAGCAGCAGAAGATAAAACTTCAGAAATCAAAATATTTTTCAAAAATCAAAAACAAACAAACAAAAAACTAGAGGGTGTGTGTAAAACAGCATGTTAACAACAACATATTATACTACATCCCTCAAAAAGGGTGTCCAACCAGTTTCCGTAAGACCACTAAACATAAATTGGGAGACAGAAACTATAATATACCTGGGGATAAAAACCCTACTGAATTCAGTTGGACGACATGTACAGCTCTATTGTATTTTTTCATTTAGTATTTTAAACCACACCCTTCAGTGTTAACTGCTGCCAGAGCAGCACACACTAGTATTAAAAGTAATCAAAACAAGCAATAAAAAACATATCAAAACACCAGTGAAAATATTAAAATAATAGATTTTCACTACAGCAGCAGGTGAGTTCAAAATACAATGACCTGTTTGAAGGTTTGGGAAAACAGAAACATCTTCACTTGATATCTAAAACATATTGTTCTACTGCCGATGTTTTAATGGCTGCTGTTTTACCAAAATCTCTTACTTGTAATCTGTGTTTGCTTTTGGGCAAGTGAAATCAGGCTTGGGTTTGTAAAACTGGGCCAACCAGAAAAAACTTCACTGGTGCCCCATTCAATCAACTTGGCAAATCCACACTTACATAAATTCAGTTCAATTACATCTGCTCCAATTGAGACTAACAAATAAATTTAGGCCTTGGTTTTTTTTTAAAAATAAGGTATTCCTTCTGACATCCCTAAGAAGGTAGGCATTGAGTAAAACTTAGGCATTTGATTTGGTTATCTCATCTATTAATAGAATTACATACAGAAAACCTCAAAAAAATTCAGTTATTTGTAATATTTTAGGTAAAAATTAAAAAACAAAACAGGAAACACCACCAGAGATGGAAAACTGGAATGGTAACAGTGGCGGGTGGCAGAGGGGCAGTGAATCCACTTTTAATTTTAGTTCAGACTTTAAAACTGCTATCCAAGGAGCTGAAAGTAAACTTTAAAGTTCAGGCGAAAACCTGGAATTTATTCAGTGGTTAACTGACACCACATCCCCTAGCTGCTGGTGAAGAATGAGTGGCAATCACAGTATGGATAATGGAAAAACCAAAGGCCAGTAGTACAGGCATACACCAGCTTAAAAAGCCTGTGACAAAGAAACTCCTTTCTACAAAGTCTTCTTACACTCTCCAGTCTCCCTTTTCCTCCTTGTCCATTGTGTAGCTTGAAAGTGTTTTTTAAAGCAGCATCAGCACTGGGACAATGATGAAGGAGGGCTGGCCAACCACAGACTTTCAGCGCTGCATAGCTGCTTGTCTGCAATAAACAATGCGATGTACAACTGAGCTGGAAATAATGGGATTCTGCTCTAGCTGAACCTACTGTAGCTGTATGTGCCTGCCTGCAAGATGCAAGGGAAACAGCAGCTGCTTCTAGAATCCCTTACCAGGCATTCATGAATAGAAGAGCAGAGAGAAAAGGAGAAAGTATGTAAGTTTGTCTCATCTGCAACCACCAGCATGTTCAAGGAAGATACTGCTATAAGTCTGGCCACCAAAATATCCTGCTTTTCTCCCATGTTAAGAGGAAGGCAAGATAAGAAAGAAAGAAAAGAAAAGACTCGTGAAAGAAAAACGGGCCCCTGGATGCATTTGAGAATGTGTTTCAAATGACCTCTGAAGATTCCAAATGCTTTTTGCTCACTTGTGCAAAGCTTACCTGACCTTGTTCTTTCATTTTATATGTGGCCATTGTTAATTTTGAGTAACACGTTGAACTGCACTTCTCTTCTATGGGAACCTTTTCCTATTCTTTCCACGTTTTTTTCCTGTCCTGTGGTACCAAAAATCCTTTTAAAGAAATTTAAAGACCCAGGAACACATCTACGTTGTTAACTGAGGTATACCTGTATATTCCCCAGTGTAAAGTTGCAAAACTCCCCAAGCTGAGTGTAGCCCACAAACTCTGCAAGTGACCTACCACATTTACCTTTTATTTTTGAAGCCACTGTTGTTACCACACACTCGCAGGCTGTGCAAGCTTGCTCTTGTGCAGCATTAACATAACCATCAGTTTTTACAGTACAGCTGGTTTTTTTACCTGTCAACAGGTGGTGTTTTTTTTTTATAACCTTCACTATAAAATGCATGCTTATATGTCAGATAACACCAACCAGAACTAAGGACATTTTTCACATGATGCCACTGATGGGCATATTTTTCACAGGATGATTAAGCTCAGTCCTTGATTCTTATGTAAAATAGTTAAAGCTGATCAACTATCATATGGATGATTGTAGCATGCCTGTTGTTAAGTTTGGACCTGCCCTTCTTTCAAAGAGTTCAGGGCATCTTATCCTTGCAATCACTCTACAGAGCAGGTTATTCTGAATAAAAATGACAAACCATGCCACCCAAGGAAATTCTTCTGAGAACAGGGATCTAGATCCAAGCCTCCCCAGTCTGACCTCAACCCTCTATTCATGAAATCATGCTGGCAGCCTCGTAATGATATTGCCCTCACTCAGCCAGTTACTGGGTATCTCAACCAGCCAGCAAGAAGCATCAAAGTGAAGTGCAGTGAAATAAAACAAAATAAAAGTTTTGTAATATATGCTGCTCTCCTTGGCATGGCTCAAACAAACAAGCTATTCTACACAAACAAATACCAGCTGTAGGAAGAACTCTATCAATTTCAGTGGCCGCAGTTAGGCTGTGCTGCCATTTAAAAACCCACCTCTGGTCCTCTTCCTCCTCAACTGGTAGCTGCCTGGCCAGCTAAGACAGATCGCAGTTCAGTTTCTCAGCACCACAAACCCTCTCCCAATACCCGCCCCCACCTAAGGAAGGAGACAGCAAGATACAGAGGAAGTATAGGGCCATCTTTCCCTCTCCTTTTCTTAACCTGGTTTGGACCCTCGGTATTCATTCTCCCCACCATGCCCCAGCCACCTTCCCACAGATACATATGCATTTTGATATTTGCAATTTTCCCACTTTTGCGGAGGTCCTGCACCCCTAACATTAGCAAATGTACCCTTGGTTGTTGCTGAGAACTGGGGAAGCATTTTGATTTTAAGGAAAATGCAACTATACTAGTAACTAATTACTTTTGGGGACTTCAACTGATTAGTTGTAAAAAAGTAAGTTACTAAGCTCTGTGTCCTCCACAAAGCAGAGAAAAGAACAATTTATCTTTAAAAACTTCCAGTGTGCTCTGCCTCCAGAAAAGCAGCTTATATAACGGTTCCTGAGAGAAGCTCCATTCAGGCAGAGCCAGATCAGCTAACCTGACAGAACTGCACATGTAGCTTCAAACAACAGACCAAAAATCAATGTACAAAACAAGCAACATCTGTAAATTGTGTTCCCTTTTGCCCCATATCCTCCACCCATACCTATCTACTCCTTCCATCCATCATAGTGTATTGGTCAATTTCAAATTGCAAACCCACAGGGTAGGAACAGTCTTTTTAAAAATTTATTGTGTAGCACCTAGTAGTTTTAAGGACTTGATAAATAAAATATGATGGTGGTGCTGAAATTTGTTTAATTTATTCAGGCCTCAGGATCTGAGTTTTTTTTTAAATGTTTAATTAAGGCTGTTACCCAATTTAAAAAGTCCTGGCCAATTATTCATAAGATCTTTAATTAATTAAATCTGCACAAATTGTATATAAGTGAAACCACTGATCCTTCTAAAGAAACAATGTAATTTCTTGAGGAGGGGTCCACCACTTCACCCATCCTCAGTCATTCCTGTGAGTCAGTCTTCTCTAACCAGGTGCTTTCCAAGACAGACCACGCAAGATTACAACTCCCCTCCTCTCCAGCCATCCTGCCATGTCATAAATGCTGTGTTGACTATTCTCATCACCCCAATCAGCATGGCCACTGGCTGGGGATGATGGAAATAGTAATCTACTATAGCTCTGTGAAGACTGAGAACGGCTGTTGTAGCTACTTGCTTTTAAAATAATAAGTCATTCTTAAACCAGGGGGCTGGGCAAAGTGTAGCCCCCTCTGGATGCTGTTGGCCTGTAATTTCCATCATCCCTGAACTGTATAGCCAATACAACTGCGAATTACTGGGAATTGTTTTCCAAGAACATCTGGGCAGCCAGGCTTTTCTCAACAAAGAAGAGAAATAAGCTATGCTATCTGTTCAAACTAGTTTGGTAACTACAACAATTACCTGTTCTCTGAGCAAATACAGACATGGAGACAAAGGTGGGGTGGAAGGAAGCATTTTAAACCAACCAAATTATTTCCGTTTCCTTTCTCTCTGTAGTACCCAAGTTGTACTCTGTAGTTCCACTGCCATCAAACAAGAATATATTCCCTATTATCCTTAGTTCCTATAAAACTTGGGAGAGGGAAAAATCTTAAATCATCTCAGCTTAACCAACCTCAAAGTGGTAACATGAATGGGTTCAGCTCATCAACAATATGTCTTGGAGAAGGAGCTGCCCTGCTAAGCGCTGTTGCTACAGAATCAGTGTTGGGTACTTTCAGCCACTATGCTGAGGACACACTGCTCACAGCAAACACAAACACACTCTCCACTGGCATTTGCCTTTAATTCTGTGTATAATCCTTCTCGGGGGGGAAAAAATCTGCCTAGTTTTAGCCCTTGAATTAAAGGAGGGGGGAAAGCACTGAATGCCAACCAGTTAGAAAAGGCAGGAGAATTGGTGGTGGGCAGAAAAGAACAATTTTGAAGGGATTATTACTATTATAGAAAACTACCTGAGGTTCATAATCATGTAATTTCTAGATCTAAGCATGAGGAAAAAAGGGGATTAATTGCCTGGCAGGGAAAGAGCCCCAACTTCTCTTTAACCAGAAAGAAATAATTTGGAACCACCACCTTACATTCATTGTTTTTCCTCAAGATCTCAAGCACCTCAAGCCTCATTAACACCTGCCCAAGTATGGGGGAAGAAATGGCTTGGAGGTGGCAACAAGCAGGATGGTGGCCTCTGACTTTAGGTGTCTTAGAAAAAGGTCATCTTTGGAGACTGGGCTTCTGGAAGGAAGGAAGAGATCCACTTCTGTGTATTCTGAGGTTTTTGGTTTGTTTGCTTCTCTCCTCCCCTATCTGCCTCAAATAATATTTAACTGAAGCAGTGCTGCACTTAGGGATTCCTGGGACAATATTATTGCCAGTTTAGAAATAGAAGATGCATGCTGTCTAAGCAAAGTTGCTCAGTGCAAACAGAACTGATTCCAAGAGCTCAGCTAGTTAATTAAGATAAGCTCTGCAAAAGCTGAGGTAGGAATCAGTTAAGACTAGTATCCCTGAATGGGTGAGTTGGGGCATGGAGAGTGGAATGGCCCAAGAGCCTCATACCTTTTACTTTTTGCATCCATTTGGAAATGCGAGCTGAATAAAATACAAACGCTCAAAATCCCTGAGCTAGCTTTATTTGTCTTCCTGTCAGCACAGATCAAGAGGCAAGATTTCCGTCTCCCCCTTCAACTGTTCCTCATTATGAGGGATGTCCTGCATTTGGCAAAATCCTTGGTTTTCTCCCAGTTCTGAGAGACGGATGTGCTGGAGAAGAAATAGTGGCATTTGTAGTACTCATGAGAGAAGCTTTAAAATAGAAAATCAGAGAAGCTTTAAAACAGAAAGGCAAATGTGGGAGGCATCAACATTCAGCATTTGGGAGCCTATTCCAGGCAACCTACCAGCCGTTACTGTTCAGGTATTTCCTCTCTTAACACTGGAGTAATAAAGCAGCTTTCCCTAACTGGATGCTTGCAGCTGCACTGGATTATTATTCCCATTATCCCCAGCCAACAAAATCCTCAATCACTGGCCACACCAATGGAAGATTTGCAGAACTGTAGCCTGATACACCTAGAGAGCACTGCACCTGGTATACCTGCCACTGGTCACAAGAAGGTGCTTTCCTGTTTACCAGAGAACAGTAACATTCCTACACATTTGGAGAGTAATATTTCATCCATGTTTGATGGAGGGGTACACTTTGCTGTAAGGATAACAGTTATATGGCTGTTGGTCCACTCCCTTCTACAGCCTTCCCAGATAAACACACATGCATAAGAGAGGAGGAATGAAATGTCTTGGATCCTAATTTTCATTCCAAGTACAAAAAAGTGGTTTCCATCTCCCCTTTCTTTCTGTTGTCCCTCTGAGCACCTGCTCCTAGGGGTTGGGAGTCCCTTAAGAATGGTGTATAACTTGATACTTTGCATATAGTGGGAAGTTGACAGAAATCTCCCCCTCCCCTTACATGAACGAATAAGCAGCAAAACAGCATCTCCATTTTTTTTTAAAGCCTCACTAATATACCACGGGAGAGGAGTGGGTAGCCTTGCTACTCTTTCTATTTTAATAAGCATTCCTGGAAGAGTATTTCAGAGCAGGCTTTTTAATACAGCCTGAAAGCACACAGATTTCTATTTATATTTTTGTTTCAAAGTACAAAAGTGGGGGGAAAAAGAGAGAAGTTCACAGTAGAGGGTACAGCAGGAAGGTGAAAAAGGAGAATTTGTGTTGAGGATTGCTAATAACATCACTGGGAATATTTAATAGGTACCAATGACATTTGCACACAGCAAGCATAACAACAGTGACAATGTATGTGCTATTTGGGGAGAGGGAAGGGAATCTCACATTCTGCTAGGTACAAAATACTGTGTTTTGACCGCCTGGGAAAATAGAGTCTTACTGCAAATGAAGCACAGCATTCATAGAAGGCATGTAACTACATATATTTATTTTGTAGCAAAACTCCAAGGCTTCTGTTTCATTGCTTTACAATAGGTAGGAATGTGTATCTCACACCATATTAAACTATAAATGGCAGCAGAGAGAAATCATGTATATAACATTGTCATGATCACACATGATCCTTGCACACACCAAGACCCATTTCTACTTTTTTTTAAAACCTTAAATAGACTATACTGCCCTATAAAAGAGATAATGACATCAACAAGAGCTATTTATTTATTTATTTTGCAAAGTACTTCTATTTTCTCTCTGTGCATTGAATATAGTTTTAGCTAACTGTTCTCAATAGTCTAATCCAGTGGTTCTTAACCATTTTTTTTACTGGAGACGCCCTGCAAATATAAGACTTAAATCAAGACTTAAATCCAAGACTTAAATCAAGACTTAAATCAAGACTTAAATCAAGATTTAAATATTCAAATTAAATTTTCAAATACTTACTTATTAATTAATTAAAGGCTGCTGGAGACTAGGATTCAAATCCCTGCTCAGACACTGGGTAACCCTTGCCAAGTCACATTCTCTCAGCCTCAGAGGAAGACAAACACAAGCTTCCTCTGAACAAATCTCAGCAAAAAACAAAACAAAACAAAGGCTGTGATAGGTTCACTTTGAAGTTGCCATAAGTCAGAAGAGACTTGAAGGCACACAGTAACAAAGTGCCGCTGGCTTTGAAAAATGACTTACAATGACCCTACGGCAAACCTATCACGAACGTTTTCATGGCAAGATTTGTTGCTTTTGCCTTTCCCTGAGGCTGAGAGAACGTGACTCACCTAAGGTCATTCAATGGGTTTACATGGCTGAGTAGGGGTTCAAATCCTGTAATGAAACAGCACAGCACATCTCTATAATCAAATGCCTCAAGAAAACTAAAGTCTGGCATTCTTTCTGGAAAGAAATGAGAGAGAAGTGACTTTAGACTGTATAAGGAGAGTAATTCCAGAGCCCAGGGCAACAAAGGAGATATGTCCTGTGTTGTCTGGTATCCACATGGCAATATTTTAGCATCAAATGCTATGCAATTATTTATCCAGTTCATTCCACGAACACCCTGTGAACTGGACCATCAGAGTCTTTAGAGTCTCCTAAGGCGGCGGCGGCCAAATCCTTCACTGAAACAGGTTCTGTAATAGCTCATATTTTCCAAAATCTGCCAGGAAGACTTTGTCCTATAGAGTCAACTAAGCACAAAAGCAGATAGTTATATTCTGTTTGTAATTCCAAAATCTTGAATTTTGGATACTGAGAGTACCCTCTATAAAGTCTTTTTCCCAGGGCTGATGACTGGGCTCCAGAGGAACATAACGAAACCTGTTTCACCTTTTAATCTCCACGCCACACACGTATAGGTCACTTGTACTCCCATCTATCTGCTGATGTGGAAGCTGCTTTAAAAAAACAAAACAAAACAGAGATATGTACATCCTGGTGGGTGGAAATGGTGGACTTCTTTCATTTTCAACAGAGAAACTTCCTCTTTAAAAAAATCAAATATGATTTATTGCGAGATGGAAATCATGGCCTCTTAAAAGCTAAAAAGGAAACCAATGAACACAGGCAAGCAAGTAAAAGACGACATGGAAAATCAATTCTCCAAGGTTGCCCCCACAAATGATAGCCTATAGGACAGTGCTCTCTAGAGGTATGTGTAGGGCCCTTTCCCATACGAATGTTTAACCAATGTACTCTGCATTCCTGCCCTTTGAACTTCTCACCCTTACAGACATTCAAAAAATATAAAGCAAAACAGAAATTCTTAGTACACTGCCAAGTAGACAATAACAATGATAATTCATAATGAATTAATATTATTTACACCACAAAAGTGTAATAATTTCCCATCTTCTCTTCTGGCAGCCAAGTGGTTTAGCATTGAGAAACCCACTGGAAAAATGAGCCAGGGGGCCTTGAATAATTTGCTTATTGCCAAATGTAACTTAATTTGCATATCATTTTAATTAACAGAGTGTATGGCAAGCCATGGCTGGTGGACATGTTACCCATATGCTCTGCTGCCTTATTTTGGAATTATTAACTCCCAAATAGGAGCCAGGTTAAGATTAGAAATAATGAGAAAGGAAACTTCTTTTTATTTGTCTGCTGGTTGCTGAGCCAAATAATAAGATTTAGGGGAAAGGACCACGTAAACATTAAATGTTTCCATAGATTAAGAAATAGCTGCTTGCCCAAGCCTAAGGCTAAGACTTCAGCCAGAGCCTTCTTTCTCATATTCTTAACACAGTGTAAGATCATCAGCAACAAAATTTATCTCACCAAACTGAGAACTAGAAACTTTAGAGACAAAACAAACAAAGCTGGAATTCTCGTCATAGTAACAAGAGCACTCTGTACAAAAGCATTTTTGGGGCCTCATACAGAGCATATAGTGTGTGTTGTAACTCCAGGCTCTACACAAGACAAGCATGCTAAATGCAACAGAAGGATGACATTATGCGCCCTTCAGCATCAGTCCCTTTGCTGCACTGAGTGAAATCTCTCTTCTTAAGTTACCATAGCTGGTTCCCCTAGCAACCAGAGATACAATAGTGAACAGGAAGAACACAGACGCAATTCCAGTGTTGGAACACAATAGCCCTCTGAATGAAGGGAAGTAGCATTCTACTTCCTCAGAGCAGCTTTAGCTATTGGAGATCCCTGCCTAAAACTTGACACGGACTTTAGGGACAATAGTGATTTAAGAGAAACAAATTTCACTGCCTAAAACATGACAACATGATTCACCACAGAAGTTAATTCCAGCAACACACACACACGCATACAAAATAATTAATCAAAAATTCATTCAGAGCCAAGAATTTGATATATGGTTTTCATCTCAGGAAAAAATAATCTGTTTTTATTATGATGATGATTATGATCAAATGAAAGTGAATAGAAACCTGTATCTAGTTTCTCTACAAATGCACTTGGGACATTAAAGAGAAGCACTGAGGACAATCTTCTTAGGCACAAAACTGCAGTAGTGTTTGCTGAAAAGAAAGCCGAACTATGTTCTACAGAGAACCATTTGCTGGTATAACAACCAATGCGGTAAAAACAGATTTGGTGACCTAGAAATTTAAGAGGGTCAGTCTCCTCCTTCACTTAAAAAATTCAGTTTGTTACATTTTTATCCCACCCTTCCTCCCAGGAACACAGAGTTTCAACCCAGTCCATTTTATCCAACAAACTCTGCGATGTTGGGCTGTCAGGGCTGTCCGGCAGTGGAATATGCTGCCTCGGAGTGTGGTGGAGTCTCCTTCTTTGGAGGCTTTTAAGCAGAGGCTGGATGGCCATCTGTCGGGAGTGCTTTGAGGGTATTCCTGCATGGCAGGGGGTTGGACTGGATGGCCCGTGTGGTCTCTTCCAACTCTACATTTCTATGATTCTATGTAGTTTAGGCTGAGATGTGGTGACTGGGCCAGGGTTACCCAGTGAATTTCATGGCTGAGCCGTGGCTGCATCTGAAACTGGGCCTTGTGGTCCAACATCCTAACCACTAAGCCTTGGCTATTTTTTCTTTGCCTTTTTAGTTACAGATATGGGTTTCAAAAGTACAAGTAATTTGAAAAGAAATAAAAGGCTCAAGTTTTGTATTCGTTTCTAAGGCATCAAGTGTATATAGCAAAATGTATTTAAAAATAATTGCCACATCTGAATGTACTAACTTCCACCCAAGGATACAATGGAATACAACGGTTTCACATCTGCTGTGCTCATGAATATGACATGCAAACTATGTTAATTACATGCGGCTAAGATCTGTTTGCATCTTACTAACTTATATACTATGGCAAGGATCCAGAGCTTCAAAAAAATGCTCATTCCTACAATGAACTGCAGGTCAAGAATCTTTGCAGGAGCTCCACCAAGGCCTTCTCTGCAAAAGAGCTCATGAAACAGAGGCAAGTCCTTTCACAAAACTTTGGCCAAGTAGCACTAGTTGGTCATTGCTGGAACAAACCAGAGAACTTCCTTTTTCTAGTTGTACCACAAAGCCAACCTAAAAGAGACAACACCACTGAGGGGTAATGGAGTCAAGTGTGCTGGCTAGATAATTTTATAGACCATAACTTTCAAGTCATGCATGGTAAGATCAAGATAATTAAATTTCATGCTTCAGAAATCCAAGGTCAGGAAGGCATTCCTAGAGCTTTGCACAGTACATTGTGCCACCCAGTGAACTGTAGACTCCTCCTCAAAATTTCTGATCTTGGAGAAAAACACCACAATCATAATTTGGGCAGAATATATTCCTATGCAGGAAATCTCATACCAACCTGAGTGGAAACTGCTATGATTGCCATCATACAAAAAACTAAAATACCTATTGTGTTTTTCTAAACACTAATCCAGAGAGAACTTCTGGTTTAACTTCCTAGGAACTGGTATTCAAACAGACTGCACATGGATCAACCACATCACCATGAGATATAGATATGCTCCCATAGAAACCTTCATGCCACTCAGATCCAGTGCTGTAGCTGCAGTCCCATCTTCTCTCCTCAGTTCTCCATTACTCTTCACTGACAATACTCTCTTTCAAAGCACTATCTTGGTAAAAAATGGGGGGGGGGGATGGAAAGGGTACTGTTGTCTTTTAACTGCTGTCAAGTCACCTTCTATTTATGAAAACCATACGAATGACAAAACTCCAAGTCACCCTAACATCAACAGATTTCAGGGATGTGGCTTCCTCAATTGAATCTATCACATGTACAATGAAGTTGTTCTCTCTTTCTACCTTACCAAGCATTATTTTCTTTTCTAGTGAGTCATGCCTTCCCATGACATGTCTAAAGTACAACAGTTTCAGTTTAGTCATCTTGGTTTCTAGGAAGACTGCAGGCTTGATTTGTTCCAGGGCCTATTCGTTTGTTTTTTTAGCAGTCCACAGTATCTACAGAACTCTTCTCCAGCACCACATTTCAAAGGAGTTGATGTTCTTCCTATCAGCTTTTTTCACTGTCCAGATTTACAACCATACATTCATAGAATCATAGAAATGTAGAGTTGGAAGAGACCACACGGGCCATCCAGTCCAACCCCCTGCCATGTAGGAACACCCTCAAAGCACTCCCGACAGATGGCCATCCAGCCTCTGCTTAAAAACCTCCAAAGAAGGAGACTCCACCACACTCTGAGGCAGCCTATTCCACTGCCGGACAGCCCTGACCATCAGGAAGTTCTTCCTGAGGTTCAGGTGGAATCTCCTTTCCTGCTGCTTGAATCCATTGCTCCTTGTCCTGGTCTCTGGAGCAGCAGAAAATTGAAGTTGGAAATACAACGGCATGGACAATCCTAACTTTAGTATTTAATGACATATCTTTTACATTCCACGATCTTGTCTAGTTCCTTCACAGTTGCCTTTCCAAGTTCTAGTCTTCTTCTGATTTTTTAACTGAAGTCCCCATTCTGATTAATCACTGAGCCAATGTATGGAAAATCTTGAACTATTTCAATGTCTTCTTCATCTGCTTTAAGATTATGCACATCATCTGTGGTCACTATATCTGCTTTCTTAATGGTCAACTGCAAACTTGCCCTTTTCACTTTTTCTTAACTTTGTGTAGTAATTGTTCCAAGACTTTGCTATTTTCTGCTAGTAATATGGTACCATCTGCATATCCTGAATTCTTTCCTTTCCCCATGCCTGTGCGCTATGTGAAAGTAAAAATAGATTGGGGAGCCTGGCTGCCAAATGGTTTATGTACTGAAAAATGTGATAAAGAAGTTTGCAGCCTGCCCCCCCCCCATTTATTTTCACTCTTACATACTGCACAGACACAGGGAAAGGAGAGAAATCTTTGACAGAAAAATGGAATGATATTCAGAATTCCCAATGGATTCCTTGAGAGAGGATCTATAATTCTGAAAAGGAACCAAACCTGATATAATGAATCTCTTTTACAAAGATTATAACACAACCAACTATTATTATGAGCATGCAGAATGTCTGTCATGGAATATGTGTGGGGAGGGCCCATCTTTTCCACAGATCTCTGGGAAGTGCTGGGTGTCTTTGTGCTCTTTGGACAGTTGTATCCTACTGCATTGCAGCTTTCTGCAAGATGTTCATCAGTATGGACCTAAAACAGGTAATGTCAGGCCAAGGTTTTGTCACATTACAATAGTATCCCCAAGCAATTTTTTTTATGTATTTTTAAACTTATGATGGTAGCAGTAGATTCCTCTATGTCAGATGAATAGAATCCCACCTCTGGTAAACGCTGGTCAGCCTCCAATCCCCCAATCACCTATGTATTCCAGCACAGATTCTCAGAGTGCTTCAGCCATGGGCTGAATGCTCAGTACAAATTGTACAATTGTTCCCGTTAGAATACAGCACTGCAGATGTGGATAATCTATAAACAGCAGGACAGCAATGGACAGAATGAGAGAGAGTATGGTTATCAGAAGCTGGCACAGTGACCCCCAATATCTGTGTGCCATCCTAACCTCTGCCACTGACTTCTTCAATGACCTTATTCAAGTCCTTTCTCAAGGACATATGAAAAGAATTACTGTGTCTGCAGTTGCTGCAGCCCAATTACCGTCTTATCTCAGTTTGAAATAATGCAGAGGAAGGTAGTATCAACCCACTGAGACCTTAGAAGATTTGATATTTTTGTACGTTGCCATGGAGGAGATCTGCATTTCTTTTCCAGCAGGTTGATTTTTCTATTTGTAATTGACACTTTTTTTTCTTTTGGCATGAGTAGGATTATTTAAAAAGTAACACCTTGAATACTAATACCGAGTGCTGCAGCAAGTTTTGAGCTTCCAAAGACGCAAATAAAAGATCACCCAGAACTAGGGCAGGCCAATGTTTAATGCTGCCACCCCACAACCTAGTGTACCTTAATGGCTATGCTGGCAGATCTGATAGGAACTGTGGCTCAACACATCTAACTGCACTAAACTGAGGAAAGGCTGTGCCAGGGCCACCAAGAACCCCCCTCCCCCCAAAAAAAGTGAGGGAAGGAGATCAGAGTGCCCTTTATCCTCCCCCATTTTGTTTAATTCCTCATTTTCTTTTGAAGCAGCAGCTACTAGCATCCTTGGTCACTGGAATGCTAGCTGGAACTTGATGGGAGTTAGAAACCAATGATCTCTCGAGGGCTACAAGTTGCCCACCCCTGCTTTAGAACATGGAAACATTTGGGGCTGGTGAGAAGGCCTGGAATCCCAGTTGTTAAGCCTGAACAAGTATGTTGCCAGCCTGACATCAGATTTGTTAGTCATGCAGAGTAAATCATCTGCTATGACTTATCTCATTTGCTTGAGATGTGTGGTGCTGTTTGGTCTACCAACACTTGCTTTCTGCTTGTGATATGATGTGGCCCAGATTATATAGGATTGCAAGGGTGGGGTTTGAAGTAGGCGGGGGGAAATGGTGAGAGGCAGTGTTCCCATACAAATATGTCATGGGAACAGCGTGGATACAGGATCTACTAATTAACAACCCCAGGAATGCACTACCCATCTTTTGTTCCCAGGATCATCTGGGAATAAATTCTTGGTTCTTCATCATTCCAAGTTTGTATAGTAAACTGACATACCACAATTCACATGACAAAATTCCAAAACCTGTTGTGTTTATCCACACACACACACTGAATCCACATGCAGTCTACATGTAAAGTAAAACTATGTGAAACACTATATTATTTAGATTGCAGGTGGGGAGGGGTGTTATATTCTGAACACTTCACCACACATAAAAGCTTTCCTTGCATATAGGATATGACTACATAACGAAGAAAATGTTGTTGATGTCATCATTTATCTTCCTCCCCTCGCTGTAATGGGAGAGCATTTAAAAATGCAGACCTCAAACCTCCACTCTAAAGTGGTACAATCCAGTCTTATCATATGACTTTGCAGGACATGTAGGCCAGCTATTATTCAAAGAGCACAATGCCAAACACAACAACTTTAGCAGAGAATGTGGATGAAAACAGAAGAAACAGAAGCCCCTTAAATACAACATGCAGAATCTCTGAATTTGCATTTTTGTGCTCATTTCACTTCCTGCCTCTGGATAAGATTTTGCTTGGTTTTAAAGGCAGCTCTGCACAATGGTTATTCTTTCCTCCCTCATGTTGGAAGAAAGGACGGCTGGAGAAGAAAATGATACTGACTACTGAGCATCTTGCATCTCCGATTCTAATTAGATTACATTCTCTTACTCAGCAAAAGAATGGAATGTTGCCAGCTGTAAACCCCTTGATGCAAAGGCCTGCATCAAGCTGCGATCCACCCATCCTAAGGCAATGGGGGAAGAGGACCTGCTCTCGCCCAGTCACCATGGTAACAAGGGGGCACCACCATGTGCATCAGCTCTGTAGGGGGAGGGAGGAGAATGAGGTCAACAGGATGGCCTCGTCAATCACAGTAACATTAGGCGGGTGGCCAAGTGAGCAGATAAGTGGCTAAAAGAGCAGACATTACCCTCTGCTAAGTAAGGAACAGAATCTGCTCTAATGAAAATCAGCTCAGAGAGAGAGAGAGAGAGAGCGCAAAAAGAAAGAGAGATCAGGAGGGAACAACAGCAAGAGATCAACCAGTCATTCCTCACCCTTGCTGGACCAGGAATGGAGGTTACAGTGAGAGAGTGGAAGATCCCACCCATATTTCCCAAATGGCATGCCTAACCACTCCCTCTGACTTCGGGATGAGCAAAATAAAATATTTTCCCCGTACTTGCTCCACCAACGGTTTTCCCACTTGCTTCACTGCCAGGGGGAGCTGGAGGGGAGGCAGCGAGGGAGGGAGGGACAAAGAGAGAGAAGCAAAAGGCAGGCTAGCTGGATCATCAAGAAAGCCTATAAAGAGAAAGCCACAGAGAGCCAACTATGGAGAAGCAAAAGGGAAGCTCACTTGAGCAGTGAGACTACACCCACCCACCTGGGAGTAAACACCAGTGAACTCTAATTAAACATGTCTAGAATCAGGCTGCAAAATTAACACCTAAAGATGCTGAAAATGCCATTAAAGTCAATGGGACTGATTTCAGAATAAATATGCATAATGCACAAGAGAGTGTACATACAAGGGTGTGGATGACAAAGTTAAAGGAAGATAGATTCTACTTGAATTCACAAATCCAGAATGCCAAAACAGGAGTTAGTGACTTGGGCCATTTCCACACTAGACTGTTATAGTGATATTATTCCACTTGCAACATCCTATGGAATCCTGAGGTTTGTAGTTTCAGGAGGAGCCACATGGCCCACTTGCAACATCCTATGGAATCGTGGAGTTTGCAGTTTTTGGAGGGGCCAGGTGGCTCCTCCTGAAACTGCAAACCTCAGGATTCCATAGGACGTTGCAAGTGGAATAATAGCGCTGTAACAGTCTAGTGCAGCAATGGCCTTGGACATGAGGTTAACTCAGCAAAAATGGGGAACAAAAGGATGTATAATGCCCCCTGCCTCTGGATGGAAGAGAAGTAACTGGTTTTCCTTTCAAGTTTAAAGATCACCACAATTTAACTCTGAAAAAATCTATGAGCCACTCTTAAGGGTTACAGCACTTTCTTATTTCTGAACTGAGCATCTTATTTTCATTAGTTAAGCCCTGTTAACAGTATTTTAACTTGGACTTTTCAAAGCTTTGGTCTTGGCCTTTTAAGCCTGTGTACATCAAACAAGCACTCTGCTATTTGATGCAGACAGACAGAAGTACCTGCAAACTAAGTAAGAGGAATTTAAGACCTGTGTTTGCAAAAGCTGCACGGTATCTCAACTAACGTACTGTAACCCCAAAATACAAAATTGGCACCAATACCAAGAAAAATTTTTGTGACAAAGACTGAATACTCTTTCATTTCCTATAATGCTTTTTCATGTATCTGAATGGTTTCATCTAAAGCAGACCTGGTGCTGTGCCTAGCCTTCAGAAGTGAACCATATGCTCAGCGTACATAAGTCAGTGCAGTTCTGCTGATATACTGAGAGAACTACAGTAATTTATATATCTCAAAGATATTGCCCAGATATTACAGAAATGTGACTTCCAGAAGGGAAATCACAAGTCTCCTTATAATTTTGACAAAATGACCCACTAAAAGCTAAAAATGCTATACATTCCTTATCTCTTGAATGGAGCCTGCATAAATGTACCTCTTCTATCAGAAAACCAATGCTGATCATATTCTAGCCTCCTGTATTGCCAACATTTACTCCCATATCAAAATGAAGCCTTGTCAGTGATTTCTTTCTGTAATAGTCTTCTGTCTGAGCCATTTGGATCACTGTGTTGATATGTTTATATGTTTTTTCTCTACAAAAGAGAAACTTGTTTGGTCTTGGCATAGAAGCTAAACCCATTGTTATGGAAACTAGCAATTTCATGTAACTCTTAACCCAAACTTGTAATAACAACAAACTTGTATGTTGTATAATTTCTGAGAAATTGAAGTGTACACATAATCCACAGAACCAAGTGGTCAAGCTTTTGTATTATACCAAAAATAGAGTCTTAAAGCACTTTGAAATACCAAAAATGTATTGTGGTGTAAACTTTCTTGGAGTGCTGTCCACTTCATCAAACAACATCAGATATTGTGACAAAAGTTTAAGGTCTCAAAAACTATTTGTTGTTTTTGCTGCAACACACTTAACATGCCTACATCTCAGGAAATTGGATTATATGACTCCAAAAGAAAGCTGGAATATGCACGCCTGCTATGGACAAAAAACAAAACAAAAACAAAAAGACACCGCATATAGAAAACCAGCTGCTCAAGGAGAAGGATTATCAGCATCCAGGCCTAGTCATGTCCCCTCAACAGGAAAACTAATCACTATAGCACATATTATTTTAGACCTCCTCACAATCTCCATGCAAATCACACTGTATCTGCTTTCATAATATTTGTAAGTTTGTCCTCTAATTCTCTAGTACTATACATACTTTCAAGAAAATTAGCAGGATTAATTTCAAGGTGAACGTATTACAGATCTCATTGCCAGGGTGTATCCGCACTATACTGCTTCCAGAGCTTGCACTTTGATTCCTCTTTACTACCAGAGTTCCATTCAACAGAATCTTGTGATTTGTAGTTTGGTGAGGCACTTAGAATTCTCTGCCAAAGTTCTAGGGCTATAGTTTAAGAAAGGCAACTAATGAATTCTAAGTACCTCCATAAACTACAGATCTTATAATTCCATAGGATGGACCTACAGCAATCAAAGTGGCATCAAGCTGCTATAGTTGTGTAGTGTGGGTATCTTTGCTCTATATTTTAAGAACTCATATTGCCAAAGGGAGACTTGTGAGCTCTGCACAAACTGGTACAGAAATATATTTGATCAGCTGATCAGGAACATATATGGAGGGCAAAGCAAAAGCACTAGCTACAGTTCCTAGGCTTAGAACGAGCAGCCTTTGGTCTCCAGATTGATTCATCCTCTTACAAACAGACTCAAGAAATCCTTTATAAAACTGGCACTTGCAAAGCAAAAATTACAAGGGTTTCTCAATAAGCATATGGCTCATGCTACGTGATTAGCCTACAGTTCATATAAACACTGGAAACATTTTAGAATTAGATCTCGACTGTTTGATAGACAGGTTTTAAATAAACACACTTATATCTTGCCCTATACAGGTATTCTAGCAGTGTTCAATCCAGGGAACTAATCAGGTTCATATTTCCTTAGCTTCAGCCAGGCTGCAGCATTAGATGTCTCCACACCATTTATCAGGTACTGCATCTGAAAACAGTTGGAAACAACAGATGCATAAAGAACCGCAAGATGGGTTTTTGCGTCTGTGAACCTCAGTAAGTCAACCCCCAAACATGTAATTGTATTTTTATCCAAAAGAAATTCCATTCCATGTGTATTGCTGGGGCAGGGCAAGCTTTGTCAGTTTAGTTGTGGGTGTCTTTCTTAAATTAAATGGTGGGGGGAGAGATGGGGAACCACCTGGAAATGTAATGTGTGTACTCTTTGCACCCAGATCTTGTAGTTGTCAACATCAGCACACTGAGTAATTTCTCTTTCAACCCCACATTTTATTTATCAAATTAATTGCTGCAATAGGATTACCAATAGTCAACCACATCACAGTAACTAGTTTCATCTTCTCCCAGCTTTTCTTATTCTAAGCCTCAGCTAATCTTCGGCCATGCACAGAAGGCCAAAGAAAGAACTACTGCAGAGGAGGGGGCTGAGTGTTTTCCCTGCTCCCAATAATATATGCTTGTGCTATATAATTTTGTTGGCCTTGTGGAGAAAGTAGTCTGGTAACCTTTAATCTTTCCCTTCTTATGCTGCAGGATATCCTTGGTCCATTCTGTAAATCAGAAATAAACTACTTGTTTCCAGAGGTTGGAAAAGATGGGTTTTGGACAACAGCTCCCAGGTTCCCCTAGCTATCATGTTCACTGACAGAAGACCTCTACTGCACCAACTAGCAGAGTCACTAACCATGGCATACAGCAATTTTTAGAAAGGAGATTTCAACATCAGGACAGATTTTCCATTCAACCTCCATGTAACAGTGCTAATTACAAAGTTGCTGAAGCATCCTGACTATTTTGCTAACACACCCTCCAGCTGTCTCTTTTTTTAAAAAATGCAATAAAAAATCAGCTTGGATTTTACTTTTTTTGAGGGGGTGGTTGTTCAGAATTCTAAAGGCCTGAATTATAATCTTTTATGAATCCTATCGTTAGAACAGCCCAGGAACACCAGATGTTCAAGCAAAGCTGCCAACCAGCAGCTGGCTGCAGCTTGCAGCATGGTTTTTTTCGTTGTTGCTGTTAATTTTAAGAAGCAAAATGATACAGATCTATATTTTTAAACAAGCACACAGCTAGGTTTCACAATGCTGATCGAAGCTGTGAGGGCTGCTTCCCATCCAAAAGGACTCGCAGAGGTGGAGACAATCCTGAAAAGGCGCACCCCTTGCTTTCATAACTCTCTGAGCCCCTCTCCTAAGGGCAAAAAGAGAAAACCAGGTTTCTTACTGCAGTGAGATACTCCTTTTTGGAAAGCCTGTCCATACAAGCCAGGAAAAATGAAAACAGTACAGGCCAACACTATCTTCGCATACTGCCTGAGTGTGGAGCAAACTGGCTTGATTGGAACCATAAGACTTTAAATGCTGTTGTTTTAAAGAAACCTGTTTCAAATAGATGAAATCTAGTTTTGCTTTGTTTTAAGAAGCAGCATGTACATTCTGGGAATCCAGCAGACTGTGCTTGCTCACACCCAGGGTCTGACAGGCCAGTTTTGTGAACAGGTTGACATTTCCCCCCCAGGTTAGTCTGACTAATGACCCATAAGTCAGCTGGGGTGGGGTTACATTATTTTATGTGGGCTTGGCATGCTTGAGCCATCTGGGTATTTGCTATGCAGACAACCTTCTTGATGCACACATATTCAATGATTGTGGCACATTATAGCCTTAATAAAAGAGGCTGGCGTCTAGGCAGATGGAGGAGAAAACAGGCGGTCCTGCCTGGAACAGGACTTGAATAACACTACCTCAGTCTTTTTCTTTTCATCCTGAGATAGCATCACTCAAGTGTGTTCCAAACAGAGCTACTTGCTTTCTCTTCCATCTGCCCAGACTTCAGACTTTGCATCTTTCCCTAAAGAGTTGTGAAACGTCTGCTTGTTTACAGGGATTTGCACAGCAAATGTGGTGACAAGGGATTTCTACTGACCGGCTGGCTCCCTTAAAATATGGGTCTAGATTCCATAAATTACAAGTGTACACACATACTGTCCCAATACCTTTTCAGTTTGCTCCTTCTCCTCACTTATGAATCCCTCAGATGTAACACCAAGCTACAGTTTCCTGTGCTGTGACTGATGCCAGGCAACACATGATGGTTTGCAAGAGGCTGCCAAACCAAGTCTTGAAGCTGGTTCATGCACCAACATATAGGCATACTTTAATTTGGGACAATATTCAAATTATTAATGCTCCTGGGCTACCCTTTTGCATAATTCTTATAAACACACTTCCTCTTTTCTGGATTATGGATGATTCCAGTGGTGGATCTTGGAGTGCATGGAGGGGGTGGGTGGGCGAAGGCGTGGCTACAGCATGCGGAGGCATGGCTACGGCATTCAGGAGTGGCTACAGTGCATGGGGTTTCGCTATGGTGAGTGGGGATGTGGCTACAGTGCATGGAGGTGGGACTAGGATGGATGGGGCGTGGCTATGGTGCACAAGGGTATGGCTACGGCACATGGGGGCAGGGCTATGGCATGTTGGGGAGGGCAAGCAAGGAGCCACTGTGCCCCCAAAAAACTGTCACTGGGGCACACCGCCCTCATTGCCCCCCTGTCCTGGATGATTCCTTGGGTTTGTATTAACTCTGACTGTGTTATACTTTTCCCTTTGCTTAAGACGGTATGATGGAGTGGTGCAGAATAGCTAGGAAGAGCAAGAGGAACGGTTTTTCCATTTATATCCAAGTTGTGGGCTTCCTTGACATATGTGGATGCCCCTGTGGCAATCAGGATGCCTGACTACATGGACTATTGATCTTATCTGACAGGTTAGGGACTGGAGCACTGTCAGAAAATAGAATTGGTTGAAAAGTGGAACCCATGTACTGTACTGTAGGGAGCATGAAAGACTTACAGAGGCTCAGGTGGGACCAACTGCACACACACTGCTTGCAAAGTCTCTCAGTTGGTTTGGCACCTTCCCCCCCCCCCCACCGCTCACTTTGCAAGCAGTGTGTGCAAATGAACAGTCTCAAGTGAGCAAATGAACAGACTCAAGTGTCTCCATAGGCAAGAAGAACTGATGAAAGAGTGGAACCCCTGCTGAATTAACGGAACTTGTCCTTAAACTGGAAGTGTCAAAAGAGCAACTCATCAGATAATGGGGCATCAAAAGGTGTAGGCTTCCTGTATTTAAGAGGAAAGAACTGGCAAACCACCTCTGAGTATTCCTTGCCTAAGAAAACCCTATGAAATTCATGGAGTTGCCATAAGCCAACAAGTGATTTGAAGGTGCGCGTGCGTGCGCGCACACACACACACACACACAGGAAGAATGTTAGCATTTTCTTATTAAAACTTTTGGACAAAGAAGCCCCAAAATGGTTGTAATCAAGGATATCATGAAACACGAACAGTCACAAATCCTCACAGGATTCTAATAACCTTTGTCCCCTACAAAGTATACACAGAGTCCCTCAAATATAAATGTATCCTTAGATCTGAAATTTTAGGAAGTAGCTCCATCACTGGCAAACCTCACCCAGAATTATAGGTTGTTGTGGGTTTTCCAGGCTTTGAAGCCATGTTCTATTAGTATTTTCTCCTGACGTTTCACCTGTATCTGTGGCTGGCATCTTCAGAGGATCCTCTGAAGATGCCAGCCACAGATGCAGGTGAAACGTCAGGAGAAAATATCAATAGAACACGGCCTCAAAGCCCGGAAAACCCACCGCAACCTATGGATTCTGGCCGTGAAAGCCTTCGATTTTACATCACCCAGAATTTCTGGTGACCATTCTCAAATTTGCCGTATTTAATTTCCATGTTTATCCTACTTTTTTCTAAGGAAGCTCCTCTTTGAGATAATACAAGCTGAGAGATGGCCTGATGATGTCCACAAACTTCATGGCTGGGTTTGAACCTGAGGAACTTGAACTTGAGTCTCTCTGACCTAAGCCAAATACTCACCACCACACCACACTTGCTTATTAGCATTAGTGACAAATTCCAAGTACGTAAGAAGCTGGCTTGTATAAGGTCACATGGTTTTATCCAACTTGCCTGGTGTTGTCTAATCTAGCTTTTCTGAATCTACTGTCCTGCTCACATCACCCCAGCCACTGCTGGTCCTATATGCAAATACTGGAAAATTACTTATTGGACTACAACTTCCAGAATCCCACAACCAGCATGGGCTGTGGGATTCTGGGAGTTCTAGTTCAAAAAGTAGTTTTTCCAAAGCTTGCATGCTGCTAGCTGGAGATGGAGGCTTGTATTCCAACATACCCGGAAGGCCCCAGGTTGGGAAAGAAAGTCCTACTTTGACTGGTCACTGCTTTCCGGGCTCTCAGGCAAAGGTCTGTCACATCAACTGCAACTATTAGGATTGCTTAGTGAAATATATGCTCAAAACTCATGCATGCACCGTGCAAACATACAATAAAACGAACTGTCAGAATTATTTTGTGTCTCAGTTGCACCATTTTGTGCCCTTGCAATACCATAACCTTTCTGTGCTAGGCTATTTGCATTCACATGACAGCTTCATTTATTTTGTAGCAAGCCACATCTTCTATCTCAGGAGAGAAACACACGCCTGCACATGTGCCCTTAATTGAAGCAAGCAGCCAACAATATTGAGGGATTGGCAACACTAGCACAACTTGCCAAAATTCAAGGAGGCAGATGGATTTTCCATGGAAATCCATGGCTCAGGGCTGGGAAATGAGAACCAATAATGGAGTTCCACCTGCAGGTTTTACACAAGCCCACCCATAACTGAAAGCAAGCCAGAATAAGTTATTTTGAATTACACTGCAACTTGCCAATGTTTCATCTCCATGCCATAATTTAGTGTTACACCATCTCTGACGCAGCATAACCAATATATATTCTTTTCATATGCTGCAAGTTAGGGGTGGAGTAAATGCAGTGTTGGGAGAGGGAAGAAAGACTCTCTATGCCTGTTTAAAACCACCAACATTCATTCTTTGCTCAGGTGCCACAGAGGCACAGTGCTCAGCATCCAAAGAACTGTGCTGTAAAATGTTTTTCAAAGTAAGAGATCTATCAAATTAAAGAGTGCCGAGTTGAACCAGGATTGTAAGAGTAACAGCCTTGCATGTACTTCACACCTAATAAATAAATACGTACATACATACAAACATATATACATACTTCCAGGCCTCAATACCACAATGTGGGAGTCTTGAAGGATGATATACATACATACATATATGTATATGTATGAAGGTTCCAAACAGAGGCAGAAAGTCAAAGAAGAATAGCTGTGCAACATTTGACAATGTCACTGGCAGAGCATATGAAGGTCACTTTTTTTTTTTTATATTGCATCCTCCCAGACTCCCTCAACTAGTATAGCCATGTTAGTTTTGTCATCCTGGGAGTTTTAGCTGGAAAAAAAGGCTTCAGGTTTCCCCATGGCCTTGGACTATGACTTATTTGTGCAACTACTTTCCATATAGCCCAACTACAATGGACATGCCAGCAGCCCAGGGAGGGGAATACCTGTCCCTCTCACCATCCACGAATACATGGCTCCCTGAATGGTGAGGAAATGCAGTATTCCTGCAACAGCAATGCTTCATTGAGAGAAGACAGCTGGATTCCCAAACTACCCAGAGCCTCTAGCTTTTATAGTGCAAGAATTACCATATGGAAACAGCCTTACTTATGTGTGTATTCAGGGAAGCAGCCAAGAATCTAAGCTGAGATGGTACCTTTTCAGCTTAGCTACAACTAGCTGAGGTTGATTAACTAGCCCACAACACTGCAATGCAATTGTAGGGATGAGACTTCCAAAGAGAAAGCAATGCTAAGTTAAAATGAGAACCCTGTGTAGAAAACTATGCCCTAATGGAAGTACTTCCTCACACAGCATGCAGTTACAGAATACAGTTTGCTGCCATAAGATGCAGCAACAGTGACCAATTTAAACAGCTTTAAAAGGGGATTAGAAAATTTATGGAGGTTAGGGGCATCAATTACTAGTAGTTGGAACAGCTGTATAGTGGGATTCCTCAATGCTGGAGAATGCAAAATGGAGGGTGTAGCTGCACTCATGTCTGGGCATCAGGTTGCCTCTCTGTGAACACACTGCTGATTTAGACAGGCCTTTGGCTTGGCTGTTCCTATATTCTTATTACCTGCCTTTCATTTTAATGAGACACGGTGCAACATTTGTGGAAGTTCTAATTTCTATTTGGATTAAACGACTTTCATTATGATCACTTCCAATGCCTTTAGTTAACCATTCCACCCACATTAGCACCCAGACATCCCTTTTCTAGCTGTTGACTGAATCAATTTTTTCCCTCCCGTACAACACTGTGCTGCAGGTTCCACAACGCTGCTTTGTCTACTAAAGCCATTCTCCTCTCAAAAGGTGAGGAAAAACAATAAGAGGAAACCGTCCCTCCAAAGAAAAACGTGACAAGTTCAATGGCAAAGGGAGAAACTAACAATCCTCATCATAGGGATTTTTTTATTTTATTTTTGTGGATTACAATTCCAAGAGTCCTTCAGGAAGCATGGGTGGTAGATTTGCACTTGCAGCCCAAAAGAGGAAATCTGCAATCTTTGGATAAAGCCCCTAGTTATTAATTCTTTTTTTGCCCTTGCTCTTGTTTTGACACAACCTAGAACATCTAACTTAACCCACTGGAGAAAAGAACTTCCAAACAGAATTTGAGCCCATTTCCATTCTCAGGTGAAAGCTATTTTTGAAAATATAACTTTTTACATTGCATTGCTGTACAATATTTCATTCTTTACTTAAAGATACTTTGGAATATATATATTTGCTATTTCACAGAGAAAGAATGAGGCTGAAAGACAGCATAGCTACGCCACGGTCCAACTGCAACCAACATAATTGTCCACTGGATTAGCTGCCTCTTAGTTGTCCAAATAAATTTATCTACTAAAATCTACTGACCCTGGGACAAATTTAACACTAGGAAAGTATGTCCAGTGTTGATCTAATTCTAGGTAACCTTTTCAACTGGCTTAGAGAAACATCCTTGTATATAATCTGGAACAACCTCACCACCCACTGACCTAGAAAGTAACATTCTTGTACATAATCTGGGGTAACCATTTCTACTGTAGGTAACAAAACTGTGTTGCAATGTGAATACCATTCATTTCCCTCAAACTGAGTTCATCAATATGGCTTGGGTTTTTTTTTAACGATCTTTTAAAATATGCAATAAAACAGAAGCCATGGTTTGAAGGAAGGGAAGGAGAGTACTACCAACCTAAATATAAAACCTAGCATGGAACGGGAAAAAAGGCATTCCTCCTCATTAAGCTCTCAGCATCCACATTACTTGCAAATGAAGATAATCCAGCAAATTTAGAAGGACTCACTCCATGAACTGAAAAATGGATCTTGTACTAGAGTTCAGTAGCTGCCATTGCACTACTTTGGAATATACAAGAGTGAGGCTGTTATCTGGTATGTTTTTCCTACTGATCTGCTAAATTTATTGGGGCTCTAATTGAGAGGAGAGTCACTTTTTTTCTGCTGACTGGACCTGTACAAACCAATTAGCAAGTCAAGAGTTTGCTTATGATGTCACAAAGAATTGCTTACCACAAGCACAGTAGGGGGAGGGCAGGGGGACTCCTCAGTCAAGCCTGGGGCAGTGTTGGGACCTCCCATTAACATTGGCTTGTATTAGTAACAAGGAATTCACAAAATGGAGAAACACAAGTACCTTGCTTTCCTGAGCTACAAAGCAGGAACAGGTTACTTTCTGGGCACAGAATATAGATTTAGTATACACTCAGGTGCTAGGATTGTCAAACAAATGAGTGTTGCACTTTGGACACAGGATGCTGGCATACATCTCTTAATGTAGGACTAACTTCTGCCAGATCTGGTTGAATATCAATTTGCTAACCAATCAGTTTGCTTCTGTGCCCTTCACATGCTAGAAATCTTGCAAGAGCTATGTGTCTTGTCTCCCCTCTGCTCTTGCCCTCATCTGCATCAAGTAATAGGAAGCCATCTATTGCCTCTAGGGTGAAAGAAATAGGGGAAAAGACCAACCAAATAAAATGATACAACTATGAATTTCTGCCTCAGCTGCCATAAGCCTAAGGAACAGAATAACTCAACTCCAATCAATCCTCCCTGTTTGAATTTTGTGTCTTTCACTATCACAACTCATGGGAGCAGGAAAATATGGCTTATGAAATGCCTCTAGGCAAAAAAGCTCAAAGTGACAAGGATAAAAGCACAAGAAACAAAATACTTTTTGTTTTTGAGAAGCATTCTCATCTATGCTGGGCTCTTCCTACCTCAAACAATTAACTACTGACTTTTTTTTCCAGGAAGCAGCAAATGCTTCCACATACTTTTATTTATTTTATTTCAGTATCTATTCTATACCTTTTGAAGGTAAAACAGTTCAAGATGGCTTGCAAGATAAAAACACAGAACATTTTTTTCATGTTAATAACATTATATTTGTAACTTATAACTTTCACATTATCATTTTCTGTTTTTAATTGTTCCTGTTTTTAATCTTGTTGTAAGCTGCCCTGAGTCCCAGTTTTGAGAGAAAGGCATCATATCGATCAATACATACGCTTTTTCTTGATTAAAACACTAAAATCTCATTTGAATACAAATAAAAATGTGGGTATTAGCAATGTCCAGAATCCAGTAAGGTAGCTGCTCTTTCATAATTGTACAGTCAGCCCTCCACATTTGCGGGTTTCACTTTTGTGGATTTGATTATTCACGGATTATTTGCTGTCACCTCTGCTGCCTCCCTATGACATTTTTAATAGGGACTGCAAGCCTCGTGAGACTGAGAAACTGCGAATGAGGCTTGTAAGTCCCTGTTAAAAATAGTGTGGGGCAGCAGTGGAGGTGGCAATAAGCCCCACCAGTCACCTACTTCTTCCTTGTGGAGGAACCCTAATGCCTCAAAGGAATCCACTGTGGGTTGAATATGCTGATCATACTGTTTTGTGTGTTAAATGCAGTTTGGGAGGGCCAAGAGTTATTCACGGTTTTTTCACTTTCACAGGGATCCTGTGCCCCTAACCCTCGCAAATGTGGAGCAATGACTGTACTTTACATTAGAACTGAGCATCCATATTCAGCAAGGGCCTGCTGTGATGCTACTATGTATTGGAGCCAGTGAAGTGACCTATGTGGTGTGGGACCAATGCACAATGGGACATTAACTAGGAGTGCTAATGCACCCTGCTATAGCCTGATACACATTAGGACATTGCCCTCATACATATCTTCAGAATTCACTAACAGGGTTTTTAGACCCTCGGCCTAGCTAAATACACATAAAGTTGTGTGTGTGATGTAGATCCATTAAAAGGAGACTTTGCTCATTTCCACACTACACTATTATACTGCTATTATTCCACTTTCAACATCCTGTGGCATTCTGGGGCTTGTACTTTAGTGAGCCTAAAGAGCTCTCTGGCTGAGAATTCTAAATACCCCTTCCAAAACTGCAAACCCCAGGATTCCATAGGATGTTGAAAGTGGAATGATAGCACTATAACAGTGTAGCGTGGAAATGGCCTTAATCTTTCAAGTTTTTAACACCTGTTAAAAACCAGTCAGAAAGGCAGCAATAAGGCAATCCATAAGAACAGGACAACCACAGAGGAGAACGGATCTGCTGTGGCCATCAGCCTGTCAAGCTTACCCTTGAGGGCAGGTGAACAAGGACTCTGTGGCTGATCTTAGTTCCCAGGCAGGTTAGTAGAGGTACAAGTCATCCTTCTAATTATTCTCCCAACATTTTGAAGCAAAATGCTGCCTGCCTCACTTTGAGGTTGAAACATGGCTCCAAGGTTCTGATCACAAAGCAGTAGCAACAGAAGCAACTTTCATTATGGAACTTCCCACAGACCTCCTCAATTATGTACCATGGAAGTAGGGTCTGTGAGCCACTGGCTACTGGTTCAAGAAAGAAGGAAACTGGGGCAGCCAATGGGTAGAAATATGGTGCCAGTCCCTGGCAAACTTTGGAAGGGAGGGAACTGATTGCCCCTGACATGAAATGTCATAAGATGTATGACTCTAAAGTACATCTTTAGAGCCGTAATTTATACAAGTAAATTACTTCCTGCATCACAGTACCTTCAAACTTTTCTGCACCGAAGATCTGGAAAACTGGTTTCCCCAAAAGAATCATAAGTGTCTGTGGATCAAAAATTAATTCCCATGCAACTCTGTGTGAGTTTTTGTTTTTGGGGTAGGGGTAACAAATCCATCTTCTGACTTAAATGCCTATTGGAATACACTGGCTACATCTTAAACACATTTACAAATTAAGGCCCATTCAGCACAGTCAAACTATCTTTTGAGTAAGCATGTACAGGGATGTAGAGTACACACAGAACATGTAACATTTTGTTTCCTGTTTGAATTATATCCCGATGGCACTCAGTTCATCAGTATGTTTTCTCTTTACTAAAGAGTCCTCATATTGTTTGCTAGTTTGAGCTGTCTCTCTCTCTCTCTCTCTCTCTGGCGAAAATATGTCCCCGTGTATGGATTTTAACTGCTTAAAACACAGCAGCTCAGCTCCTTTTCATAAGATGGCCACTGCTGTGTAGCATGAGAGTGACCACGTTAAGAGTATTTCTCTATTTAGTTATAAAAAAGAATACTTACACCCTGCCCTTTATCTTGGGATCTCAGGGCAGCACACAGTATTAACAATTTAAAACACTTCCAGATTAAAACCACAGAAGATGTAGACAAGATTTTTCAAAATACATATTGAAGAAGACAACAGTTACAACAAACCAGCCAAGTGTCATGGCCAAGTCAGAAATATGTGCTGCCTGTAGAAGTATGTAGCAATACTTATCTAGCAAACTGCATAAGTTGTGTATGTGTGTGTATTTGCAAAGCAATGTTCAGTTGTTGGAATGGGTTACTTTCCAGTAATACCAAATATTAAGCTCACTGTTAACATTGCATTCTCAGCAGCTGGTTTTTTTTTGTCCGTCCCCCCCAATTCTTCTTTACTGTATCACTCACTGACATAACTGATCTCAACTGTCTTTCCTCCTTTCCTCCAGTTTTAGTCTTAGGAGGCTGGGGTCAGACTCTTGAGGCCTAGTCAGCTGAGTCACTTCCTGCCTCTGCCTTTTGTTTCATTACAGTCATATCCTGCCTTGTCTACAGTTCTGAATGACATATGTGGCATCCTCATGAGACTTCCTAAGATGTAGATACTGATTAGGTCCAGGATAGCCTCATTTCAAGAGTGGAACTGCCCTGGACACAAAAATCAATTTTGGGATGCCTAAGTGCACTGTTGATCCTTTTCTGTTTGAAGCAGGTTTGCACAGACATGCAACATACATACACAAAGGCCATTTCCGCACTAGACTGTTATAGTGCTATTATTCCACTTCCCACATGCTATGGAATCCTCGGGTTTGCAGTTTAGGGAGGGACCTTTGAGGCCCCTCCCTAAGCTACAAACCCCAGGATTCCATAGAATATTGAAAGTGGAATAACAGCACTATAACAGTCTAGTGCGGAAATGGCCAAAGTCAAATGCCTACCCTCTTCCTCTAAGGTAAGAAATCCAGTGTGAAGAAGCAAGCTGTACCATACTGTTCTTCCTTCTGCAAATACCAAAGCAACTGAAGGGAAACTTCCTCTGGGTTTGCTTTATTCAAAGACGCCATTAGCACAGTATCTACTATTTTGCTTCTGAGAAAGAAACACTGGTCTTACCTGTGAAATGTTCATTTCCAGCTGTGAAAGAGGAACATCCTGAGATGGGTTGCTTCTCCCTTTCACCCCAATAGGCAGGAATGGTACAGACCTTTGAGGAGCCCCCTCTAGTGAGAGCAACCCCTGGTAAAGCAAGTCAAATTATCAGCTAATGCTCCAAAAAACTTAAAACTCAAGAAGGTAAAGGAAATAAAAACAAAGAGAAGGCATAGCACAAGAAGAAAAGGGCTCTCCCATGCTGACAGCTAGTAGTGTAATGAGCCAGCACCAGCAGTGACCAAAGAACCTCTGTGTTGGGCAGGAAGGATGTTCATCTTTCACTGCTGGAAATGAACATATCACAGATAAGGCCAATGTTTCTCTCCCCAGCAATGAATATTCTTGAGCTGATATACACCAGAGCTCCCCAAATCAAGAGTGGGAAAATAAACTGCTGGTGTCTGAGGTATAAACTATTACTGAAGGCCTGTTGAGCACCTTCTTGTTGAATGTGGCTTTGGCAAAAACAAAGGCACCAGACTCACAGAACTCCACAAAGATGGGGCTGATTTCCAGGTGGCTGTCTGGCAGATGTCTCTCAGCGGCTGTACTGGCAAGAGCCACTAATGTAATAGCACTCCCAACAAGGTGAGTGATAACTTCCCCAAATAACAAGGACCCCTGATGCAGGCCTTGAGACATCTATTGAGTGGGAAAATGAAAACACTCTTCTCTACAGACTGTGGCTAAAAGAAAGGGGAAAGAGAATCAGACAGGAAAGGACTCTTCATTCTCTTTAGACAAGATTGGAATACCCTTCATACATCCATGGTATGCTAGATCTTCTCCAATGGTTTCTTGGGATGAAGACAAAATAACTTCCTGATCCTGTGAAAAGGAGAGTTTACTTGGGACACAAGAACATTAGAATTTGTGGACATGATGCCCAATTCTTTTCAGGCCAAAAAGCTTTCCCACAGGTAATAGGCATCAGAAGATTATTTTCCATAGCTATTTCAAGGTATTATTCAGAACGGCTTGAACAGTGATACTGTCAAAGCATTTAGGGCTGGGGGGATATCCCCCAGGGTGGGTAGTAGTGTGTAATTGGCAGAGATGCTAAGGAAAGGCTCCCTGCTGATGGGAAAAAGGCAAATCCCTTGCTTGTGAGACAGAAAGGAAATTCTTGCCACAGTCTATCTCTGACAACAGACCATGAGTGTTTAACTAGGGAGACCACTAACCATTAAGTAGGAATTTGCTTACGTGCAGGGAACAGAATCTGATTTAGGGCCCTTGCCAAATGTTAAAAACAGAGAAGGTGGCCGTCATTTGCCCATGTCCATGGTCACCGTTCTTGGTTCAAGTCATCCTGTAAGAATGTTAGTTAGGACTCACAGACCTCTTGGTAAGTCTAACCCTTTCTTCTTACACTTATGGAAAAAAGATTTAATTGTATTATCATAGTGGCTATTGCTGGGGTTCCTGTCAGACTGAGAGATACTATCTTCCTTTGACAACATTCAGATGTGGTCGAAAGTAGGATGATTCCTCTAAAGACTACCAAAAACTGGCCTAATATGCTCCTTATGATCTTACTGTCCAGGCCATTAACTGAAAGCATAAAGTAGATGCAAAGCCAAAGATGAACAAAATACCTTGCCTTCAGCTGGATAAGGCCATACACTCAATTATGTTTTGCCTTCATCTGCTGAGAAGGCTGTCTAATATGCTATAGAGCAGTCCTTCTCAGGCTATTTTATTTAGGGACCAGCAGTTGTTCTCCCCCTTGAATATGCTAGGGACCCGCACTATATATTTACCCATTTATAGTGCTTTCCTTTCAGTCTTGGAAACTCATGAGGGAGCAACAGCCAACGGTTCTTGGATCAGCCCTAGTCTAGGGACCATCTCTTTGACTACCACTGGTATATAGAAGATTAGAGGCTTATAGGACAGAAAACTGTGCTGGGCCCCATGGAGCCTTGGGATTGCTTACTTGTCTAAAATATACTCTGGTAGATTCTGCAATTAATCAGAATGAAACCTTATCCCAGAACTAGAAACTATACCAGCTAACATGTTATCAATTGGTTGTACTAACTGCAGACACTCCACCTTATAAGCAATGTGGATTCACCACTTTCGAGGAGAGAAATTTTAATGTCTGCCAGCCAACAAATACTTTAGCCAGAATGGTGAGAAGTTCTTTACTGGATCATCTGTTTACTTATATAAAATATAAATATAAAATTGCCATGGTTAAGTAAGAAGAGGATTAGCTTAACACATACAGGGAGTAGTTGCACGGATGGATCTTGTGTTAACAGGACCTGTTTCCAGAATTATATTTGTTTTCATCTGAAGAAAAACTCCATGCCAACAAGTTATTATCATCCTACTGGATGACTGAGGACACTCTATAATGAATGAACTGTTGACTAAAGAGTCATGGAAAACTACTAAAGGACTTAGTAGGGTTATCCTTCTGTTACAGGAGAGCAGAAGAAGAAAATCCTCCAAGAAATATCTATCAAACAAAGAAAATCCGACAGTTTTAAATAATAAATTCCATAAACGGAGTTGTACGGTACATTCAATCAGGCATGTGTGCTAACAGAGAGCATAGTATAATGGTCTGAGTGCTGCACCAGGAGTATGGGAGACCAGGACCCAAATTCCCAGTCAGCCATGGAAACCCACTGGCGACCCTGGGCAAGTCACACTCTCCCAGCCCCAGAGGAAGGCAACAGAAAACCCTCTCTGAACAAATCTTGCCAAGGAAAACCTGGTCAGAAATGACTTGAATGCACACAATTCCAACCTGTGTGCCCACAGAACTGAACGAGGAAGGTCCTGTAAGCTATATTTCAGATGAAGGAACTAGCAAAACTACCTCCGAGTATCTCCTGCACAAGAAAACCCTATGAAATTCATGAGACCACCATAAGTTGACAGGCAACCTAACTTGAAGGCAGAGAGAGAATGAGAGAATAAATGAAACTAACTTTACAACAATAGAAGCAAAGATTTAGCTATCATGCCTGAAAACTTGTAGAGAAATATATTCTGCTTGGATGCAAGTTCCAGGGGTTCTTGAGCAAGTACTAGCTCTTTCAGGAAGACTGAACAATCAAGCCCTCTTAAGGCTAGGTCAAGGATCAGTGGAATAATGAGCCCATGTAAGAGAATTCTTATTTCAAATGTAACTATTTAGACTAGTTAACAGGTATTTCAGCTATTGGCCTTGGCAAAGCCCCTCAAGGCTTCTCAGGATGCGATGGAGGGGGGGAGAAGGCAAATCTTTCTTGAAAGAAACTGTTCTTATTGTTTTAGTGACTTTAGAAAAGGGGAGGGGTGGAAGGTCCTCCTGGGATGGAGAGAACATTTTTGTTTTTGATTAGAAGACTCAGTCTCTTCTATCTCCGAGGAGAACTTTTCCTTAGCAGAAAGATTTTATATTTCTTACTCTCCTCCCTAGACTGGCAGCTCTACTCTCTGAGGCGGAGTGAGATGGGGTGCTAACTGTTTCTTGCGAAATAGCCTACTGGGATTCCCTGTATTTCATACCAGGAACTTGGCTGCCCTTTCTGCCTCTGAAGAGGGACTGGGCTGGCACTATCAACCCATTATGCACTGATATAAATTGGTCAACATGTTTGAAAGGATTTTCTCAGAGGTTCCTAAATCAAACTGAGTCACAACTGGAAGAAGGGAATATTTCCTTCCTCGCCTGAGTCAAATGAATTTCCTTACTCAGCCTTTAAACAAATCAGAGCTGTGGCCTATGTCCTTGTACTGAAATGGAGAGGTATCAAAGCTGGCACTAGCCATAAAAGAGGAGGCCTAAAACCATTTGTGGATCTTCTGTTCTAGACTGGCAACACTGCTTGGGATCTCCTTTGGCAACCGCTACACCCAGAAACAAAAGGCTCTGATTTATAATGGAGACAGCAATGGAAGCCTTGGATAGAGAAAGAAGAAGCTTCCTGTATCATTTAAGGCTGGCCTCTTCTCCTGTGGAATTAGTTTCCAAGCATCTCCTCTGTCTTCACATGAACCAAGGTGAAGCAGAAACAGAGCATCCATGAGGATCTGCAGCTTAGACATCACCATTGTGGAATAACAATTATTATTGTTATTTAAACACATCTTGGAAACAGTATGTTGGAGGCAGGGTTGCTGTGGAGAGTGCTTCTCTCCTTCTCTACCAAGGGAAGCTGCTTTATGCAGTAGCTTCTGTCAGGCACCTGGAAGACTATTCCTGGGTTAGGAATGTTTGGGGGCAATTTCTACTCATGAGTAGTTAGCTGCATATGCTCACTGAGTAGGGAGGCAGGGCAACTCCAACTACTGGCTGTGATGTTTAGAAATCATTGCCATGCTGCTTGGAAGATTCTGGGAGCTCTAACCTCCCAAAAGATTGGTTTTCAAATCTCTGCACAGCAGCACATGCACGAATGAGCTATAAAGCTCTTCAGATTTAAAAATTGTACAACTCATAGCAATTACATCAGCAGTCAAAGGATAAAAGCTGATCGATTGAGAACTACTCTGCTGTAGCCTTCCCTCCTTCATCCATCACCCTATCCAAATCAAGTGATGGTTACCATTGATTTTACAGCCACAAGTGGGACTAGACTGCAGCATCAAAAGGTTCTACCAAGTCCTTCGGTGGCAACTGAGTACAAACTCCTATCTGTGTTATTGTACCAGGCAATCAGCACACAAAGTGCCGTTGCAAGTATAGTACTCCTGCCTAGTATAGGGGTGGGTAATATTTGCCCTATTAATATTTTGGACTCAAACAACCAGAAGCCCCACCCAGTATGGTAAGTGGTAAGGGATTATGAGAGCTGTAGTTCAGAACAACAGGAAAGCTTTAGTACTATCCACAGTGTCTGAGTGGCAATACCCAATGTGTTTTCACACATGCATTAGTCTGATGCAATTCAGAGATACTGTTCCCCTCCTTTCAATTCTAAACTCTGCTACATAACTGTTAATTGTTCAAATTCATTGACAGCTCCTGCATGAGAGAATTATCTCCTAATAAATGGGACATACAGAAAGGGACTCAAGGCATTTCATGGGAATCAAGGTTCAAGGGGTTTCTATACTGCCTCTCAGATAAACCCCACAAAGCAATATTTGGAGCAAAATGATGGGTAATTATATGGGAAACGGAACTGAACTTACTTAATGTGCTAAATATCAAAACAGAAAAGCATGGATACAAGACATGCTTGGAAACAAAAATGATTAAACTAACAAACATAGTAACAAAGAATTCCAGAAGTGTATCTGTACTAAATTTTGAGAGATATTTTAGGAACAAAATGCATACATTTGCTTCCTCCCCATAACATACTACAGTGACCCTCCATTTTCACAAGGGTTCAAGGTGCAGAACTCTTGCAAAAGTGGAAAAATTGCAAATAACTCCCCCCAATGCTCCCCCTCCCATTCTCTTCTGGGGCTCCCCCTTCCCATTCCCTTGTCTTTTGCCCTGACACACGTGCCTTCCTTCTCTGCACCTGGTCAAAAGGGAAGGGAACTGGGGGGGGGCACATGTGTGCTTTCCTTCTCCATGTGGTACTCCCCCTTCCCATTCCCTTGGCCTTTACCTCAGCATGTGTTCTCCATGCCCAGGCAAAAGGCAAGGGATTGGGGAGGCGAGGCATACCTGTGTCTTCCTTCTCCGCTTGGTGCTCCCCCTCCAATTCCCTTGCCCTTTGCCTTGGCATGCGTTCTCTGTCCTCAGGAAAAAGGCAACAGAATGGAGGGAAGGCACATGCACACTTCCTTTCTTTGCATAGTGCTCCCCTTCCCATTCCCTTGCTTTTTGCCTCAGTGCATGTTTTGCAAGGGAATGGGAAGAGGAAAATGGAAGGGAGGCACATGTGCCTTGCAAATCATCAAATTTGTGAAGGTTAAACCCATAAATGTTGGGGGGGGGGTGACTATAAAGTAGCTGATTTCTGATCTAGCACAAATATCTTAGTTCTCATTTCTGCAGTTTATTCAATGATTTTCCAGAGAAAGTTTTGAATAGGTGTTCAATGCCCTTGATTTTCCAGAAGATTCTGAATCAGCGACTCTTCCAGAAAAAGCAGTCCTAGTGACCTACACTGATTTGGATCTAGGTTACCATTTGACTTGTATTTAGTAAATCGCATTTTTAGAAGTATATACAGTAATTTTGTACTGGTATCAAATGTGTTGCCAAGAATTGTCCAAGAACTGAAAGTAGCTGTACTAAAAATATTTGATTAGGAATATTTTTTTTTATTATGTGTACTACTTGAAAAGATTATGTACTGACCAAAGCTTTCTTTATAAATCGATTTTACTGGAATACTTGTAAATATTATTTACATTTTAAGAAAAAAAAGCACTGAAAACTACTAACACACATGCAGAACACTCCTATGCATGTTGACTTGGAAGTAAATCCCATAATATTTAGCGGGGTTAACTCCTAGATATCATGTTTACAATGGCAACCTAATTTTGCATACCCAAAGACCTGAGCACTGTAGGTACTTAATCATTATTTATGTTTCCTAGAGATGGTCACCTGCAAATAAAGTTAATTATCATTTAAGATTTATGAAATAATGTACTTCTAGAAATGAAAGAATTTTTCTACTCTGTATCACTGCAGATATGTAGTAGAAACAAGTTTAAATGTTTTGCTGTATAGTAGCATAATATATATAGTAGCAGCAAAACACCAACCCTTAGGCCAACTCAGAGCAATGAACAGTTCAGCACACATTGATTATGGCCACACTAAATGCAGCTGAAATAGCCCTGTTCTAAATTAAATAGTCTCTGAATGCTGAATCAAGTTCTGATCTCAGATTCACAACAGCTTTTAATTTACACCTTACAGTCTCACCACGGCCTTTAATTAGCACCCCAAAGAAGGGTGTCAAACAGCAAAAAAGGAGTTGTAACTCCATGGTACAGCCATGCTCTGTATGTAGAAGGTCTCAAGTTCCATGCTGGAATTTTCAAGTAGGAATAAGAAAGACACCTGTCAGAAACCTTTGTGAGCAACTACCTGCCCATGAAGACAATACTATGCTGAAATGGATGAATGGTCCGACTTGGAACATGACAAGTTCATATATTCCTATGATGTCTCACAGCTCAGAAAGCTAATTCTTGCTGTTGTATGCCTTTAATCCATTTCCAACTTATGGAGATCCTAAAGTGAACCTATCACGGGATTTTCTAAGGAGAGAGTAAGAGTCTGTGACAACCCAAGGTCACGCTGTGGGTTTCCCTGGCCAAGCAGGAAACTGAACCTTGGTCTCTAGGCTCACAGTTCAATATTAAACCATTACACTACTCTGGCTTTCAAGCTGTGTGTGTGTGTGTGTGTGTGTGTGTGTGTGTGTGTGTATTATATAATATCTAACTAATATCTAATATACTCAACTTCAAACTAATTGCTATTCATGTCTCTCTTCAGGCATGGGAAGCCTACAGGGTCTGAAAGTAAGCAGCACTAAAAGCAGAAGGAGAATAAAGAAGCTCCCGTCTCTATGAATTAATGCTTTCTTAATAAAAATTAACTAACATACAAAGCCATGCAGTAGTGGTCATTCTGGCAGCAAAGGTCAGCTGATTGGGTAACATGACTGTAAGGCTCCTGAACCAGGAAAAAAAGGGAAGCCAAACTTCTGGAGCCAGACCATAATCAAACTGATTATGTACAACTGAGAGATACTATAGGGTTGACTTGGGTACACAAGCCCATACTCACATCCCAAATCGTTGCTTTAAACATGGTTTTGCTTATCAACAGGAACCTGCCTTTCCATGATAAACATTTATTCCATGGTAGCACTCTGAATTAATTTCATGTCCCTCAAACTGATTTCTTTTAACTAAAGGACATTAAGAAGATGATGAGAGGGAGAGATGTATAAGTATTCCTGTGGTTCTTCTACCACTGGGTTACAACGGAACCAGAGACTTGATGGCTTTCATCTTATTTTGCTGGCAACCACCCTGGCTGTCTCCTCCCCCTACTCCAAGCCCAAAGGAAAGCAGCTTTCAATGCATGTGTATGGTAGGAGAGAACAAAGGGATAGGCAGGCGCACACACACAAGAGCGCACACGCGCACACACACACACACAGACACAGTCCCTTTGTCTGGGAAAGGCCATCCTTGTCGGCTTCCAGTGAGTTCAGAGTTGCAGTTTATGCTGACAAGGCCATCTACTCTAAATGTTCAACTGAAATTCCCTAGAACATTCTCCGTACGACCTTGTCTTCCCATCCAAAAACCAGTCCCCTTCCTTTAACAGAGGCAGAAGAAATCCTCCCAGTTTTCAGATAGAATATGATCAATACTAGTTTGTGTGCATTTGAGCATCTGACCTCATGCTTGTTTACAGTATCAGCAAAAAAAAATTTTTTTTAAATTAAAAAGATGGAGGGAGATGCACCTATCAGGAAATAAGCAGGGCAAGTGGGAATGCACTCAGTAAAAGAGGCAGATTTTAAAACTAGCTGATTCATTAGAATCTAATGATTCAGCTCATTTTAAGATCTATCTCTTTCACAAATGATCAAATGGAAGGTGAACAATACTGAATAGAGGCAAAGTTATATCAGAAGACTCTCTCTTCTGGTTCACCTTACTAGCTCCTGCAAGTACAGTGGGACAGAGCTGTTCCAAAATTTACGTCAGTATAGAGGTGGTGGCAGTATTATATATCCACTGCATCCTCCGAACCAGCAGGCTTTGTAAAGAGGTTGGCATGCCAACATTTATTCATATTTCAGGAAGAGAGACAATGGGAAAAGCCAGTAATCCAGAACCTCCCTGTCTGCTGTTTCTTCTGGATCCATCTACAGCAGATGCATTTTCCGCTCAGTTTGAGAGTATTGAAACATACACAATCTTTTACCCTTTGTGTGGAAAGGAGCAGAGCGGAAACAAAAGTTGGGCAGCAGATTTTTCACATTGAAAGAGATTATGTAAACCAATAGCTCTTTGGTGACAGTATTAGTATGCAGTATCTTACCTTTCACCATCCCTTAACAACTCCCTCTTCCTTTTGTTCCAATGGCCTATATCTAAAAATTCAAACTGTGGCATTTTTCACACCACTGTGTAAACAAACCACCATCCACTACCATGGATATCATGTGTTCAAAGTGCTCTCTAGATACTGCCTCAACAACTGTAACAATAACTTTGCAAGCTTGCTTAGTATTTGACTCAATATTCCAGATGAGGAACTAAATGATAGCGACTGGCTAGAAGACGCCTGGGGAGGTTAACAGTCAAGGAAAGATTTGACCCAGAGACACTTCCAGATTTTAGTCAGTATGCTACACCAGCTCCAAGTTAGCACAAAAGCTCCTCCAGAAGTGCCCTCACAACCTTGTTTTGCTGCATAATGAATGCCAGTTAACTATACCAACAGGCCAAACACACTTCTAGGTGCTATGATGCAATCTCCTGGACTCATGGTATAGACTAGGTCCTTAATGGTAGTATGACTTCACCTACAACAGAACTAAACCAAAATAAGGACTTCTAACCACATGGCATGTTTGATTATATTTTAACAAAACTACGGGAAAAAACACTTCTGTGTCTTACTATGAACTTCTCCAAAGAAAAAGTACTACAGGAATGATAAATAACTATAAGTAGTAGTGCCTGCTCCACAAGAGCACAGTATTCCCCAAATCATGTTTGTGCATGCTTCTGACTGACTGAATCCACCCAGTTACTCAAGTTCTGTCCTACTGATGGACACTGTTGTCATCAGTATGAAGTTAAACATTCAGGAGCACTGTTCAATGTCCACCTGTAATCCAGTTTTAGCAAGCAATCTGTAAAGCTGTGGCAGGCAATAGCTTTTAGAAGCCACTTCTGTGGCCCCTGAAATCCCCACCAGTCCCTCAAAGCCTCTCATCTCCCTATTAAAACCATTTTTGCCCCCCAAACCATGCTGAAACCCCCCAAACCTGACCTCACTTTCTGTCACCATTTTGAGAGGGATTGCAAAGGAAAATGGACACACTGGAACATACGAGGGATGGTGGTGAGGCAAGGGCAGAAGTGGCCCCTGGCCCACACATAGTTGTCCACTCCAGCAGTAATATTATGCCTTCCTCAATACACTGGAGAACTATTTGAAAAAAAACAAATATACCAGATACTATATCCTTGATCCTAGGATCTGATGACCTATCAGTTCCTGGGTCCAGGAAGATTACTAATAATCAAAACGCTGTAAATGTATTTAGAGAGGTGGTTTGATGTAACATGCTGAGTTTAAGCTTGCATGCTCCCATCTTTCTTCCCATCCTTGTCTAATTTGGTGTTTCATCCAAACTGGCATGCTGTCGTTCATACTTGCTCTACAGATCAGAATAATAATGTAAGAGGGAAACAGGATTCTGTTCTTCCATGTGGGAAGTAATACTGGCACAGAATATAAAGTGGAAATTAATAAGACTGTACTGCATTCACATGATGCCATTAACACAACAGAGAAAATGGTGCAGGGATGAAAAATCAGAAAGATACTGTGATATTTGGTTAAATGTTATATACAGGCCAGTTTACTTTCAATTTGGAGGCAAATGAAAGGGATCTGATAATTTCTTCCTGAAAATTAACAAATGATGGGCCTTTGAAGTGAAACAGCAGATTCTGGGTTGAGTTTAGAATGATTATTCACATAAAAACTAATTAGATATGGATCTGTCAGGAATGTCACAGTGTACATCAGGGTGGGCAAAGGTAGAACAGGATTTACTGGGTGGTTTACAGTAGATCAGTTAAGTTTCTGACTTTTAACCATTTAACAAAAGATTCCTTGCCCCAATAAATCGGATTGTGGGAAAAATAATGCTTGAGGGGAAACCAGATATGTATTTTTGTGTAAAACCACTGGTTCTTCAGACCGGGAAGGTACCTTGATCTTGGATAAGGTTTTTTGCCCTTGATGAGAAACAAAAATGTCTAGAGAGAAAAATAATGTGCACCAACAAATCTAGTATCATCAGAAGATTCTGTAGGAAATGGACTGATTTCAGATTATTCTCCTTCCAGTTGATCAGAAAGTCACACATCAAGTGAGTTAGTGAGGAGACATTTTGAATGGCTCTTCAGTTCTGAATTGCCAGGCCATCAAAATATGGATAAATATGTGTTCCCAAGCTCACTCAAGCAGAGCCATCAAAGTAACCAAATCTCTCTGAATGATATGCAAAATTCAGAAGGCAGATCAGATGTTGATGATTCTTCTAAAATTAATAACCAAAACAAAACTCAGATGATTTCATTGGTATATGAATATAAGTACAGTCAGACCTCCACATCTGCGGGTTTGACTTTCACAGATTTGATTATTTGCGAGTTTCCTCAACCTCTGCCCTCTCATTTCAGGCGTTCCTTTTCCAAGGAAACCTTCCCTCTCAGCAGTTCTAATCAAGATACACAGCCCTTTAAAACCCATCTCTCGCCCTCCTCCACTAGCAGCTGCCTAGCCACCTAAGGGTCAGCCCAGTTTCTCAGCACCACAAACCCTGTCCTGATGTCCTCACACTCAAGGAAGGAGATAGAATCACAGAGTTGGAAGACACCAACCCCCTGCTATGCAGGAATTCCCATCAAAGCATTCCCAACAGATGGCCATCCAGCCTCTGCTTAAAAACCTCCAAAGGAGGAGACTCCACCACACTCCAAGGCAGCATATTTCACTGCTGGACATCTCTGACCTGTCAGGAAGTTCTTCCTGAGGTTCAGGTGGAGTCTCAGGTGGAACGGGCAAGAGAAAGGAAGCATAGGGCCACCATGGCCACCCACCCCTTACCCTCTCCTTTCCCTGACCTGGTTTGGACCTTCGGCGTCCGTTTCCCCCACCATGCCTTGGCCTCCTTCTCATAGGCAGACAGACACACACACACACACACACACACACACACTTTGATAATTGTGATTTTTCCACTTTTATGAGGGTCCTGCAATACTAACCCTAGTGAAGGATCAATTGTAGTCTTCACATCCAGTCATACCACTGATCTGCCCAGTTGTTCACTGGCTACTGTAGAAATTGGGGTCTTTCTGCAATAAGATTCAAATCGCTTTGCATTTTCAGTATGGAATAAGACTAGGATATACATACTTCTTAAAAGCCAAGTCAGCTACAGAAATAACTTCCTTGTCACTTAAATCTACTGGGAATGTATCTTTAGATGTAGGCACAAAATCATGGCCTCCAGTATCAAGGCTCTGTCATGTGAGTATCACAGAGTTTTCACTGGGGGAATTCTACTAGCTCTGCATACTAGAGCTTAGGGGATAAAGCTTGAAAATGGGACTTACAACCCATCAGTCTTTGAAGGCTGATTTCCAGTGAGTCCTGAGGAGGGACGGCACATCGGATCTACTTCTCTTGGAAGGTGTTGGTGTTTCCAGTAGTAGAACTAGGCCTCTCCCACTGAACTTTCACTCTCATTAAATCTTATATCACATCTAATGCAGTTATAGCTATTCTACTGAACTGGCTATGACCTAGGTATTGTGAATTCTCTCACCTTTATAGGCTAGGCTGGGCTGATTGTTCAGAAGGTATGACAGTGAGTATCAAGCAGCAAGTGAAGGTGAAACAAGAAGGTAACAACTGACTTAAGAGAATGAAAGTTCACTATGTGTGCCTGAGGTTATCTCTGTATCTCTGTCGGGCTTGGCCTTAAAGCCTGCTGAGGGGGGAAAAACACAGCCCCCCTCATCCTGCCAAGGCAAAATATCTCTGGGGGTGCTTCAGCAAGTGATTGTTGTTCAAGACAGCCTCAAATCAATTTTTGTTATGCAATCTGCATACTACTGGCTTGAACATATAACCCATTTTGTGGCATGGTACCCAAAACAGACTCCAAAAAAGATAAATCACTTTTTAAAAATGGATGTGAGGGTGATCTGGCTGCAACATCTGTCACCCCATTGATCACCAGGGCTGATTTGGCTCAACATTATCAGTTCTGCTTCTGAAAGCCCTTTATTTGTCCAGAATGTGCCTGTTTCTAAGCAAATGTAGACCAGCAAAGTAAAATGGCTGTTGATGGATCAAACCTAGAGGTGAACAACACCACACACAAATTTCCAAGGCAGAAGCTCAAACCACCCTCGCCCCCAATAGCTTTAGTGTTTCTACCTGCAGTTCTTCCCAAGCCTTGGCAGTTTAAGTCATGATGTGCCACACTGTCCATTCATTCAATCAATATACTTCACAGTAGCAAAAGAATATAGTCTTAATTAGACATTTATCCCAGAAAACTAACCCGTGAAGAGACAGGCTAACAATGAAGCACTGCTCACAGCAATACAGAGAACACAAGGATAAAATCTACAGATGTCCTCCAGAGGTTTTGGATGAGAACTCCCATAATATCCAATCACTGGCCATGCTGGTTGAGTCTTATGCAAGCCCTAATTTGAAACGTAGTTCAAAACATGGGGAGAAACAAAACAATGCAGAAGGCACATGCAAAATCTGAAGACAGTTTATCTTGTTCAAAAGAATTATGCCTGCCTTTCCATAGATGTGCTGGAATTCAGTGCAGCAGAGCATTTAAGTACTTCCTCTGCAGTATTTCAATAATCTTCACATCCAATCTGTAAGGTAGGTTAGTACAATCCTTCCCCTATCACAGTAGACAGGAAATGAGAAAAGGAATGACTGTCTACTGAGTTCATGGTTTGAGATCTAAACCCTGAACTTCTTGGTTCACAGCTAATTCCTTAGCTATCAGTGACTCTGTGAAACAAATGTGCAGGTGTTTTCTCAAGATTACCAAAGTACTGTCAGTTGGAAGTAGTCCTCAGAAAAAGTATGAACACTGCCTCTCTTTCTCACCAGTTCAGATCCCCAGGGGAGCTCAAAACAGTAACATGCATACCAACCTTCAATCACTGGCATTTCATAATTCAAGTATTACCAAATCTCATAAATTCTGATAGTTGCAATAGTTTTCTTCATACCTCAGAGACTAAATACAGAATTTAGTTTTGTAGAAATGTGGCATTAAATAGAAATCCATTTCAGGAAATAATGGCTGAAGAAAAACAGCTGAGGGGACTAGCAAAGCTAAATTCTAAAGCAAAAAGATTTTAGGTCAGCAAAGATTGGTTAGCATTGCAAGTGAAGCTTGGTTAGCGTTCATCAAATATAGTATTATTTTAAAACCAGTGCCGTGAGAGTGAAGAAAAAGACTAGCAGTAAGAATTGTACAGAATCTGAATTGAAACACATTATTTATGAAAATACATGGTGAGATCCAGTGTGTCAAATGTGGCTGTACTGGGACTTCAGAAAGCCAGATTCAATCTCCACGGAGCTACACAGCTCACTAGGTGATTTGGGCCCGTCATTATCTCTCTATCAGCATCACAGCGTGTTAGAATAAAGAAGCAGAAAGAGAGCCATATAAGCAGCACTGAAGCTAGTGAATAAAAAAAAGTTATATAGGAGAATAATACAATGTTTTGCTCCTCAAGGCTAGCTTTCACCCCTTCCAAGGTAGAGAGCATAACATTCTTAGAAGAAGGGTGTGCAGAGATCTTCCAAATTAGGATAGCCATAGATACTGTATGCAGTTTGAACATTTTGGAATCCAAACCATGAACAGAAACCAAATAATTTTTAAAAGGTCACTTTTCCTACCATGCAGCTCAGACAAATATTTTAATGAGTCAACACGATAAATGGGCAGTATTTAATAAAGAGCCTCACCCTAACTTTTCTACCTACTGGGCCACTTAAAACTGAGTCTCTAACACTGCTTATATAAAAGGCCACCATGATTCTCTGTACCTCTGCTCTGTGCCTACACAGGAGCCTGTGTGTTTCAACCAAAGCAAAAGATAGATCTGTGAGTAGGAAGCAACCAGATTTTGTGTTTTCAAGAAATGGGAAATGGCCACTGATTTGTTGTTCAAGGATGAATTGCTTGGTACCATTTGATACCAACACTGCTACTGACAATTCATTCTGTTGTCAATCTCTATCTTTGTAAAGGGGTCTAACTGTTGGTATCATGACCAAAAGACCTGACTTTCTCTTTTAATTTTACTGTTTCTTTCCTACTTTTTAAAAATCACCTAGCATGACAAAGAACTGTTCACTTTGAGGGCATCCTGGTTTGTTCTAATTACAGTTACTACCCAGCTGCAGATACTGTTTTATCTCTGAAACAGAAGGCATTTGACCTTCTTGAGATCAACAGGAAGAAAAATCTTCCTTACGTCAGAATGAACACTTTGATGATGGAGAATACTGAATCTATTAGGACAGAATACACATAGTGTTAAGCATTACTTTCCAGGACTACGTGTCTGTCAATGCAGGCTCGTCCAAAGCCTTCATTCCCTAAGCTTCCTGGTTAGAAAGCTGCAGAGTCTAGGCTAGTCATTCTAGGAAACCGCTGACTCCTGAACAGAATTCTGCCCTCTGCCTTTCTTGGACTTTCGTTGTTGGCTCCCCTCCTCCTTTCTTACCCATATTTTCTGCTCCTCCCATTTCTGTCCACTGTGTCCTGAAGGAACAGTGACTTGTCACTATTGTCCAAGTTTTAAAACAAAAATCCAAAAACATTATTCAGTTTAAAAAATAAAGGAGAAATTCTACAACACAAAAGAGTAATCTGCAGCTATGAGAACTAGAAATGTACCCTTAAAGAAATTAAAGTGGAGGTTTATTTCGTCTGAACTCATTACTTCCATAACTCCAAACCTGATCTCCAATTATGGGAGCAGAGCGGTAAGGGGCAGAATTCTGGATGATAACATGTAACACCACAGTTTTTGAAAACAGAATATATATTTGAATGCTCCTCCTTAAGCTTAGAAAACCAGAGAGAGTGAGAGAGAGTTTATGTAGAAAACAACTATTGGCGGAAAGGACTGGAGCATCTTTCTTCTTGATGTTAAAGTTTACTACATGGGGAAACCTTCAAGAATATTATCTGTCACCTGCAAGATGAAGTGACAACTCCTCAAGTTTGTGAAAACCTGGCTCCAAGCACTCATGCTTTTTGAGTATAGCATTTGTATCTATAAATAATCTATTAAATTTTCTTGATTTATTTAATTTATATCCTACCTTTCTCCCAGTATTGGAACCACTGAGGGTTGCTGCACACAAAAGAGAATCAGCCAGAAAAACAGTCCACAAGACAAAACCTCTTGCCTTCCCTGCATAACATCCAGGCCAAATGCCTACTTATGCTAGTCATCAGGCTACTGACATGTATGTTGAGGGGAGGGTGGATAAAAGAGTAAGGAGCAGCAAAGCTGCAGGACAGCAAGTGCCTTTTATTCTTGGTCACAAACAATCCCAACTGTGTGTGTGCTTCACACATGCACGCTCACACAAATATACAAAAAAAGCACAGAATTAGGTTTGGCAAATGGTTCAGCCCAGGAGCTATTCCACTCAGGAAAACACACACACACACACACACACACACACACGAGAAAAATTGGATTGTTTTTCACCATGGGACTGTCAGGAAAACAATCCATGAGAAAAAGAGAAGGAAGAAACACGAAAGAGTCTTCCAAACAATGTAAACCATACTGGGGGCAGGGAAGCATCTTCTGCCCTTTTAATTAGTGAGAGGTCAGAGAGAATGTCAAGCTTTGCCATCGAGTGCCTCTGTTTAGAGGAGGAAATTAGACTTTTAAATTAAGGTGCTTTTGGCCTTTCTCAATAGGATTCGTACAGGGGGAAAGAATGGTTCAGTATCCCTTTGCTCTCCCAATGGTTGCACTGAACAGTATAGATGCAACCTAAGGTCAGACTGATACAGCACCAAAATTTATCACTGCCAAAAGGTATTTCCATGCCCCTCCAAAGCTGCACATAGATATTCAGTTCTAAACGGGACCAGAGTTATTCCAGAGGGAAGGCCAAATTGTCACATTGTCAAATAGCACCAAGCATATCTTTGGCACTAAGTAAATGTTAAGTGATGGCAGTAGACGATCACTCTCTGCTTTGCTCTCCACTCAAGCATGGTCTGATGAGGATGGGCACAAATAAAAGCCACAAGCTACACTCTCCATTCTCTCATCTACCCACAAGGTGAATTGAGGGTGTTTCCTTTTACTTCCATATGCTCGATTTTCTCCCCTGAAACAGGAAACCCACAACCGTGTCCTTAAAACTAAGATATGTCTTTCATCTTAGGGTTTAAAAATAATCACAGGCCTACCTTACCAGGATAAGTCAAATATTTGTATCAAATGTGTTGCTGTGTACCTTCAAGTTGTTTTCGACTTACGGTGCGCCTAGCACGAAACTATCACTGCGTTTTCTTGGCAAGATTTGCTCAGCGGCCTTCCACTGAGACTGAGCTTCCATGGCTGATCAGGGATTCAAACTCTGTTCTCCAGAGTTGCAGTCAAATGCTCAAATCTCTACACTATGCTGGCTTACACGCATGCCCCCAACACAAGAGCCATCTCCTCTGCCAACTCATACCACACATCTGGGCCCTGTGCAATTTCTCTGTTTCATGCAACTCCATATGTTTGTTCCACTCTGTAGTTGCATACTTTACCTTCCCAGCATGTACTTCATGTGCCTAGTTCGGTTTTTTTTTCCTTGGTGACTGAATCTAAACATGTAGGGGTGAGGGAGTGAAGACTAGTTAAATTAAAATGAAACCATATACAAATATTTCCAATCCAACTGTGAAAGGCAGGCAGGGACAGAAAACACTGCATGGCCATAAGGAAATGCAAAACCATTTTTTGTACTATAGATAAGAATTCCCAATACATCTTTGTCTCACATCCTTATAGCTGACTCCACCTTGCTCTAATATCCCAGAAGTAAGGTCATCGGTATCTGTGATGGTTAGAGAAACTTTAATCTCCAAGATTCCTATGAAACAGTCCTTCCTGCTATCTCATAAATTTAATTTCCTGCCTCCTAAATTTCCATGAAAACAAAAGCCCAGCTTAAAAGAATTTAGAGGCTGTCCAGACCAATCAGTCAAGGGAGTCCAGCGAAAGGGGCAGGCAAGGAGGAGGGGAGAGATGGAATGAATCTGGGCGGGTGATGGCAGATTTGCTGAGATCACCCACGGCCTAATAAGTCATTCTGAATATTTTTTTAAAAAAGCATTTGGGCAGTATGTCCAATGAAGAGAAAAATCACAGTATACAGCAATACTCCTCTGGCAACTCAAGCAGCAGAAGATCAAGGGTGCTGTAGGCCAAGGGACTAGAGGGCAACAGCAGGCCTGGGTCCCTCTTTCAAGAAGGGAGAAAAGGCGACACAGGACTGGAATAGCTCTGGTGGGGAAGAAAGCCTGCAGCTCAGCATTTAAAGCGACAGGCATAGCAGCAGAGGAAGCAAGGGAAAGCAGACAGGCAGCACAGTTTTACAGGCCAGCCAGAGGGAAACTGTACGTCTACTTGCATGTGCAAGATTATAATCATGACAACGTAAGCACATTCACAGGCAAAGGCAGAAGGATAGAGGGGGAGGATGGGTGTGTGTATGTGCCTTTAAGTTGCCTGTTAACTCATGCAGATCCTATGAATTTAATAAAAGAATACTCAGAGGTGGTTGGGCCCGTTTCTTCCTTTGAAATATAGCCTACAGCACCTGGTATTTGCCGGTAGTCTCCCATCCAAGGACTAAGCAGAGCTGACCCTGCTTGCCTTCCAAGATCAGACAGAATCTGGTACCTTTAGGGTATTTAGGTGGGCGGGGAGACCCTGCTCAAACATGCCTGGGTATAGAACATGATACTGATCACCTAATGTTTAAAACCTTTTACTACCATCCTATCCTCCTCACCATTTGTTTACCATGCTGCGGTATTCAGTCCTAGATTGATCTTCAAAGGTGACTCCTTTCCTATTCTTCCCTTGCAAAATTCCATTTGCCTTTGGCAAGCTCCATGCCCTTTTTCTTACTTAAAATGAAGGAAAACAACAACCGTTTCTCGTTCCATAGATATAATGGGATGGGCTTTGTCCCCTGCAGAACAGAGGATTTGGGAGTCAGAAAACTCTTTCCTTCCCTTTAGCTAGAACAGAACTGTTGCAGCAAAAGAACATTCCTCCTGTAAGAAAACCAAGGAATACTGTGGTTATACATAAAAGCCCTGGCATACAAAAGGCTTACACTGCTGAAGATAAACGCTGAAAAAAGGAGAATCTCGTTTATACAATATTTCACTGTTAAAAGCCATCTTAAAAATATGGTTTTAAAGCTGTATGTTTCTACCTTTAAAAGATCAAGTTTTAAAAGAAACTACATGTGGTTAGGGGGTTACTTTAAATGCTAACAATATTAACACAGTAAATGTCTACTTTTGCTGTGTGTGTTACAGAACTGTAGCTGAGCACAGAACATGCATCATGTTTTTCTTTATACCCTCTCTTAGTGCATAATAAAATAAAGAGCCTTGTTGAGGGAGTATTTTTAAGAGCACTTATTCCAGTGGTTGCAAATTTGCTGAATTACAACTAAATATAAATGCTCAGTACTGAAGATTGCGGGAAGCATTGTCTAGAATCTTCTTTTAAGGTAAAGGTAAGGAAAACTTAGTGCAATTCCTCAGTAAACTAAATCGGATGTGAAGAAGTAGAACCCTTAAATATAAAATGCAAGTCATCAACCAAGAAATGACTCAGAAACAAAACAAGCTGCTTCTTCATTAGCATTTCTTGAAGGCTTATTCAAAAGTTTTTTTTAAAAAAACAAGGAAGTAGACTATTGTACCAGCCCAAAGCTGCTCCCACGCATCCAAATCTTCTAAAAGTAAAAGTTCATAGTTGTTGAGAACCTGTGCAGCTTCAGTAGAAAAAAAATAAAAATATACCAAATGATATGGTCTATTTTTAGAATAAAAAAATCTTATTGACGCAAACTTAAGAACAGCTATGTATGTGATATTGTGAGCAAGTTATATTGGTTTTACTCTTAGCATGGCTAAATAAATGGGCTTCTGGGTCAAGGATGGCAGGAATATTTAGGTCAGCAGTGGAACTAAAATATCTTCCACTTGCATTTTCAAAAATTAGCCAAAATATTTTGCTGGTTTTCCATTCCTAGTGAGATGAGGCTTTAGTTACCAAAAAGAGTCAGATTTACTACCTCAGGATGCCTAAATGCAAAGCTGGAAAGTATTCATGTTGTTTATCAAAGAGTAGTACCTCTGCTCAGAATTCAAACACACTTCTCTGACATCCTGAGAAGGTAAATGTAAAGAGGGGTAGCATGCAATCTTAGCATAAAATGCACCAGCAAGTGTAACCAATCCCAGCTACTGTTGACCATGGCATGTGCCATGCTCGTAACAATAATATCCAAAATCACTGCACAACCAAAACAACCCAGCTTTGGCTCACAGTTTCCACAATGGCCCTTAGGACCTTTCCCACAGCACACACAAGAACTTAACTAATTGAAATGACATTGGCATAACCATCAAAGCTCAGCAGTTCTGCTTAAAACCAGATAATCTGTAAGAGGGTGCTTGGTTTTAGCCTTACTTTTCTCTTGTGTAGCATAATAATCTAACCTGGACTTTGAGTAGAAGATCTCCCGTCTATTAGCAGGATAACCTACTTTGGGCTTATTACCAATCACCCTCCAGGCCTTCTTCTTTTATTTTATTCATACTACCTCTCAGTATCCACAAGCAACCAATACTGGGAATGTAACTCTACAGAACAAATAGCCCTGATATGGCAACCTTGTTTCCTCCAGCCCCATACCAGTGTGAAAGTAATGCTGAATTCTCCAGAAACATGCACAGGAAGGACACAAGCACATGCATGGGACATATAAATCAGCTCTGATCCAGACTGTGCATCTGAGATCTGTATTTGCCTTCTCAACACAATGAACTCACTGCGCCACACTGGAGCACTGAATAAAGGGTCAATCAGCCCCTAACTGAATTTTGCCCCTTGTGTTTCCCATGCCTTAAAGCAGAGCAGCACTCTCCCATCACCACTCATTGTTTCTGAAGAAACGTATAAGATATTTGTGTACATACATACCAATGCAGACATTCCTCATTATTATTTTTTTTTTAAAGAAAAAGCATTTATCAAGCCAGTGGCTTCCTTAAACCTTGCAGAGTTGACTCTAAGGCTCAGGATTGCCATCGTGCCTTCTAGTATGTCTGACAGCACTTTATTATCCAAATGTTTATGTTTAACATTCCCACCCAAGTTAAATGTCTTACATCTTCTGGCATGCTTACAACCCTCTTCCACTGACATCTTGATGCGCTGTCAAAATTAAGAGTAAAGTCAGCAAAAACTCTGCAAGAACTCCACTACTAGAATTTTAAAAACTTTACCCAAATCCTAAATTCCATATTTTAAGGCTAAGGAGTAACTTAATCTTTTCTCTCCATTCTTTATCATTTTGAACATGGGTGATCTTTCCTTAGTTTGTCTCACCACTCCAGGGGAATTTGCACTTGACTTTCTTCATAGTATCTCTACACTCCTATGTCATCAATTTTGTATTCACATATCCTTCCTTCCCCTAGGTTTGAAAACTTCTTTTCTTTTTTAAATGATAGTGTCAATTGCTTAATAAGCATTAAGGAAGCTGTGCAGCCTACTGCCCTGCAGAGCTGCAAAAGAGAAAGAGGTTAGAAGACTGCTGCTTAGGTGAATATGGCCAGTATTTTTGAAAAGAAAACGGTGGCGGAGAGAAAGCTCTTTCAGTGCAATAGCCTGGTCATTCCAGAATATAGTCAAGGTGACTATTAGAGATACAGTGGAAAAGCTGAGGCTTCTTTAATGAAGCACTAACTGAAACCAAAGAAAACTGTGAAGAAGGATTACTCACAAACAGGAAGAGACACAGACTGCCTCAGATACAGTTAAGTTTTGTTATTCATTTTATATACCACCAACAATACTTGGCACTTAGCAAATAACATACTGCACACAAAAAAGGCAAGTCCCTGTCCCACTTCACTTCCAACTAAAATTTCTACAGTAGCGGAAAGCAAAGGGAGGGGACAAAAAAGGAACGACTATGAGCAAATGTAGCTACGTGCATTTTGACTTCATTCTGGAACGTATTATGTGAAGGACAACTGGTCCTAGCACAGCTCTAATTTAACTTGCAGAGTACTGATAGTGCAATTGTAATTATACAAGCTGGAAGGGGTCATAAAGAACATCTAGTCCAACCCCCAGCCTCCCTTCCAATAAGGCTCTGCAGGACAAGATATGACTACAGCATCCCTGAAAGACGGCCACCCTATCTCAGTCTTAGTATTTCCAACATATTTCAGGGTTTAAGCACAAAAGAATACTGTATAGGAACCTCAGACAGAGAAATCTTCCTTAGAACTTTCAAAAAGAAATGGTTCACACTGGGTAAACGGTGGCAGCTGAAATTAAATACAGTCAGCCTTCCATATTTCTGGGTTTCACTTTTGCGGATTTGATTATTCACAGATTATTTGCTGTCACCTCTACTGCCTCCCTATGCCATTTTTAATAGGGAGTACAAGCCTTGTGAGGCTGAGAAACTGAAAGAGGCTTGTAAGTCCCTATTAAAAATGGTGCGGGGCAGCAGTAGAGGTAGTAGCCTCTAGCAAATGTGGAGGGATGACTGTAATCCTAAGTGAGGCAATCTCACCTTTAAAAAGAGCTTGGAAATGTTATTTTCCTGGACGACATGTTCAAAATTCCTCCAAACAATGAGACCAGTGGCCACAATGGCTCAGGGATTCTGAGAGCTGTAACTGAAAAATAACTTCTCCAAGCTGTGTTAACTAGCCTACACTCTAAACGGGGATCCATTTCCTAAGCAAAACAGAGGTGCCTGACCACACACAACACAATAAGCAGTAAAGTACATACAACCCAAAGTCACCCACCCCAACTCAAGGACATGGAGCATACATCTGCTTTAGCTGCTTCAGGCTATTGCTGCTTATTCAGGAAAATCCCCACAGGAGATACTGAAAGCCCTTTCAAGCAACTCGCACAGAATGCGGCCTGACTACCAACAGCGGAGACATTCTAAAATGGGTCAAGATGACTGCAGGTTTCCACATTACAGGCCCACAGGAAGACAGACAGACACATACACACACACACACAGTAAACTTCTAGCAAAAGATGGGTGTGGACGCAAAACTAAAGATTCCTAAAAATTGACTCATTAAAAACAAGCTAGCTCTAAACTGAATCGCCACTGGGAATTGCCAGTCTCAGTTCACCAGTCACGTCATCAGCAAGCCTCTCCCAGATCTAAGGGGGGAAAGGCATCTTTTCTGCTTGGCCCAGCATTCCTCCCTCTTTTCCCTTATGGGTACCTATTAATAGAAAGAAAGGAGGAGGGGAGGGAGAAGCCAGCCCTTTCAGTTTCCCAGTAGTCTAGCTGGATCTTCCTTCTTCCTGTGTGGGCGTGGTGGAGCTGCCGGCAGCTCCACTGAGGTCTTTGGCTTCCCCCAAAAACCCAGGAGAGGAAAAAATACCCTTCCTGTTCAGACTCACAAGCTCCTCTTTCTACCCAGAACACCCCCACTTTATCCACACAAGGGCCTGGCTGTCCAATTGGAAAATAATTAGATAGCAGTTTTATTTACGACTCTTCTGTCTTCCCCTCTCACCCCCCCCCCCATTTTAATGGCTAAATGGTGACTCATTTTGGCAGCATTAGAATACACAGGAAGTTTTCTCTATTTTACAGGCACCGTTGTTCATTTGTTGTTAAATATTTATCCCACACAATGGTGCCTGAATGGAATCTGAGGGGCTGTTTGTGCGGCTTTCTTGCAGAATGCAAGGCAGTTGGATCAGATGTGAAAGAGGCAGCAGGGGCACAGTCCCGAAAAAAAAATAAGGGGAAAGGCCTGAATTCCTGACTTTGAAGAACAGCTGCCTTATGACACCTTCACGTATTACTTGAGTCATACCACACACTCAAGATCACACCCTTGAACTCCACATTAATCCAGAGTAAAATACCACTCCCTGATTCCAAGCTCAAAATCACCAACGCAGATAATAACCTCACTTCATCCCCAAATATATGTTAAGGGAAGCCTTTCTGATAGGGATCTACTCTTCAGTCACCTTTTCAAGAAATATAATCAGGCTGTTAAAGGGGCACCTCGTCTACATTTACTGATCCTGAAAATCCCTCTCCGATCAACTTTCACATATTCTTTACAGGGGTTTTCTGTTCCAGTCACGCATGTAGATTTTTTCCTCAACCCACCTCCAAAACCCCACTTCATTATCAGTCTAACAGCCAAAGGCCAAAGACATTCAAATAGCTTTGAGCAGAGTGAGCCAAAGTCTCCTCAGCACTCCACCCCACAAACTCTGTTTCATTGTTAGGGCAAATGTTAGTCCAACGCGGCCGGGGCTGCTCCACTGAAACTCCCTTCCCCCAGCACCAAAGAACGGCTTGTCACTGGAATATCCTTCCCATCTGGACAGCTAGGAAGAAATGGCCTCACCCACCTCTCCAAAGCATGAAGTCAAGGCATGGCGGGGGGCAGGAGAGGAGGGATGTGTTTGTGTTCATATGAAATTTCCGCTTCCTAGGAGCTTGGCCAGAAAAGACAGAGAAAGGAGTGGGGGAGGAAGATGGTGACTTGACATTGACAGGCCTTACAATAGGAGGGCTGCATTGTAATCAAGGCCTTGCTCCCACAACCCCTGGGAGCCAAGCTGCCTGAAACCAGATTTCAGTGCACTCAACCCTCCAAGCCCTTTGGATTTCCTCTCCGCCCCACTCTTGTGTGAAAGCAGCACAGGGGTCAGACCTTTAGGAAAGGTTCCCAGGACAAGTCAGAGAGCAACTATCGTTTTATTTTTTAAAGCAATCTTGAGGGAGAAGTTACCAAGAATCCCAGGTACTACTGAGTGATCACTGATTTTAAAAATCCCCCCAGATATTCTTTTAACTTACTTGTAGGCCTGCGCTTATCTCTAACCACCATACGCAAATTATCCATAGCATTAGCTGATTTCCTCCCATTTTCTGAATTGTTTGCAGAGGAGTTAGAAGACTTAAGAGATGCCATTGTTTCCACAGGGCAACAAAACAATCTCAGAGACCACCACCGTACAACCCATCCCCACTATACACACATGTGCACACGCACACACACATCTGTTTGAAGAGCCACAATCAAATGGAACAATTTGACCCCCGTCCCCGCAAACCCACACATATTCCCACTGCTTTATCCCTTCCCTTCCCTCATCACATCCTGTTCAGTGAGGGTGTATTTCCCCTGATGCATTTCTAATGAGGCCTGAAAAGATCATGTCAGCTTTTGTTTACTTCCTCATTTTCACCACACCTAAGATGTCAGCACAGCAATGGCATAGGTGGAGCACTGCTGTACCCAGCAGCATGCAACACATCTCATTGGCAGCAATAGGAAGATCTATTCTGTAAGACTTGCATAAAAGAGAATTAAAGGGAAAGGTCACCTTTTGATGGGATGGTTCATTTTGTTATTGTAACGGGCCACATTTGAGCTGAAGGGGAAAACTCTTTTTAAGGATAAAATTGTTCTTGGCAGGACTAGAGGTTAAAAGAGAGCTACTGGGCCAATATTGACCCAACTGATATACAATAAAGAAAAAAAAAACCTTCCACTGCACCACCACTTCTTTACTTTGTGCCAATCTGGCCTCTGAAAAGATTTGGCAAATCTTATTTCATAAGAGGTTCACTTCCAATTTTCAGAAACTGAAGGGCCTCTGAAAAAGGGATCTGATTTCTTGAGCATTTTTTACGTACCACTAAACATGCTCCTAGTACTTTGCAGATACAAAGCAAAACACCTGGAAGGGACAGAGACCATGCTCCACACTCACTTACCCTGATCTCATTGCGCCGGATCTCTACATCACACACTGAGTGTCCTTGATGGGCCCCACTGTAGTAGCAACAGAACTGGCAGACAGCAACCTGCTCAGCCTCGCAGTGGTACAGCCGGTAGGCATTGTGCTGGGGGCAACTCCAGGCCCTGATGTCATCTGCCTCCACCAGGAGGTGCCCACGGGCTGTGGAGGGCTGCTGCAGGTGTGTCTGAACATGGGACTGGCAGCAGGGAGCTTCACACCTCAGGCAAATCTTCTGGGCAGGCAAAGGTGGCCCACGGCGGCAAAAGACACAGTGTAAGACTGAGGGAGTCTTTTCTAGGTTGAGAGAGTTGAACTTCTCCACAATGTTGGTCAGCTTTAAGTTCTTCTCAAGGTTGGGCTTCTGGTTGTAGGCCTGGTTACATTCAGGGCAACGCACCAGCCCTGCCTCTTTGGCCCAAGCCTCTCCTATGCATCCCCTACAGAAATTGTGCTTACAAGGAAGCTGGACAGGTTCCACAAAGACATGCAGGCAAATCGGACATATAAGCTCTTCTTCAAAACAGTTCTTCCAGTTTTCGGCCATGTCTCAATCCAATACGAGTGTTTATTTTTAAAAATCTCTCTTTAAAAAGTCAGTTTTTGGTCTACCAATGCAGATGGTGATGAATTTTCACTTTTGCAACAGAAAGGCCACTAAGTTGCTAGTAAATCAAACAAAAATAAAAATTTTAAAAAAATTAAATGCAGCTCTAATTCCTAAAATTCAAAACAAAATACCTCCCTTCCAGAAAGCCTAGCAAAGAAATCCAGCAGTTACCATGAAATTAATTATCAGTATTAATAAGGCAGAAATGCTAATATTTAAACCCCAACAATTTTAACTCCTTAGAGTTTTGACTTTTGATTCTGAACAGCAAAACTTACCGAGCGCTGAAAAATATCCATACAAAATCCAGAGGGAATGAGTCCAAATGCCATATGAACCTTCTAAGTTAAATGCTGCCAATGTATCACGACTTTCTGCCCAACATTCGATATTTTGAAAGAACTTTTCTCTCTCCCGACTAAACTCCGGAAAAGCCCTTTCCAAGTTTCTTTTCCCACAACACAGTTCAAAGTTCAAGTCTTCAACTAAACAACAGAAAAAGTTGAAGAAAAAAATCCAAACTCAAGATTAAAAAGAAAAAAAAATAAAACGTCTAACTTCTAATGCAGCAGAATGGTGCAAAAAAATTCTTCGTTGGCTTTGGGACAGTGCAATCTCAGTAGGAAGACGGTCAGTCATTCAGATGAAATTCCAGTCCAGGGCCAAAGGGACCCTCCCATCCTTTGCTCCTTTTTCACAAATAGGAATGAGGAGGAGAAGAAGAAGAAGAAGAAAAATAAGGACTGGGGAAAGTAGAAACCACGGGAGACAAATTCAACCAGAGAATCTTAACCTGCTCCTAATACACCCCGGGATTCTGTCTTTGCGAAATCTGTCTCAGCTTCTATATTAATCAGACAGAAGTGGAAAACAATACTCCCCACTCCAAAATTCCCCAGGCTTTTGGAGAGTGATGGGTCGCTCTTACTGGAAGGAAAACAAGTATGCCTTGATCAAACTGAAAAGGAATTTCTCAACTGCTAATGAAGAGCCCAGCCCCCGCCTCTTCCCCTTTGCTTCTGTTTTCCTTCTGACATGAAAGCTATTTCTCCTTTTGGAATCAGCCTGCAAAAGGGGGGAGGGAGGAGGACAGACACACACAAGCTTCAAGGGAACTGCTGAAATGTACAATTCCAAGAGGACTCGGTCAGTCCTCAGCCATTTTGAGCAGGTTTTTTTTTTTTTTAATTGGTGGGGTTTTGTTTTGCTTTGCGAAGTAGAAACAAATCTATTAAAAAAAACGTAAGAGGGAGGGTGGATCGTGGATGGCACCACCCTGCAAAGTGTGCGCCTGATGGGGAGGGGGGGAGAGAAGAAGGAGGAGGAGGAGGGGAGGGAAGGGGAGGGCTCTAAATTGAGTTTATACAGCCGCAGCTGCTGTGCCTTTTAGCTTTTATCATCAGATCAAAAAAGCCCCTACATGCTCCTCACCACCACCTCCAGCCATCTTGGGTCTTCCTCACCCCCCCCTTCTCTAAACTAAAAATCTATTTTTAAAAATATACGGCAATACCTCTCCTCGGCACCTCTCCCTAAAGCCCCCTTCGCCACGGAGCCCACCGCCACGGATTAACCGGCGGAGCGCCGGATCAAGGCGGCCGCTTTCACCTTTGCCACACGCGAGAGCAGCCGAGCCCCGATCCCGAGCCAAGAGAAAAAGCCACGGCGCACATCCAAAGGCGGGGGGGGGGAGGCGGGGGGGAGGGAGGGAGGGAGAACGAGGAGGGCCGCTATCTAATCTCACCGCGCTACGGCCCCGGACAAGGACGGCAGGGAAAGGACGGTAAATTCCGGATCGTGGAAACGGAGGGGAAATTTTTTTTGAGGGGAGGGGGGGAAATAAAGATCCATCTATGTATATTCAGATCCAAGGCAAAACAAAAAAAAACCTTAGCTCGGGTTTTAAAAAAATTCTGCCCCCATTGACGAGCGGGGGAAGCTAAGCCGAGAGCTTTGCCTGCTTAGCACAGATTCTCCCTCCCGCTCATACATACACACAGCGGATTAAAAACACATAAAAAACTATAAGGACCCCCCCCCCGCTCCGCCTCACAGTCGGGCACACGGCGAGGTGTTTGCAACAGACTGCGAGCCGAGCCGGGCAGCGGACGGCACAATAAAAATAATTAAACGAGGTGTTTGGAGTAGACCTCCGGGGTGGCCATCAAGGTGAAGAGAGGTTGCCTATATATATAGGAAGGCAAATAGGTAGCGATGCTGCTGCCGCTGCCGCCGCCGCCGCCTCGCTTCCTCCTCCTCCTCCTCCTCTCCTCCCGGGGGGTGGCGAAAGCGCATTAGGGTTGGTGTGAAAGGGTGGGAGGGGGTGGGGAGGAAGAACGAGCGGCGGGGGGAGTATGAAGGAACTCAAGGGCGGAAAGATGACTAAAGATCAAGGGCGCATAGCAGGATTTTCCCCCTCCCTCCCTCCCCGGCTTAAAGGAACAGAGGCTCAATCCGCTCCCGGCTCCGCGTCTCCGAGGCGGCAGGGCCCCTTTAACCGGTCCACAATTGGTCGCCGATCAATCCCCCGATCGATCGATCGATCAATCCATCGATTAAAGAACGATCGACTGGGAGGAATAAGCAAACGTGGAAAGCTCAAGAAGAGCCGGCGAGTCGGACAACCGCACACACACACACTCACACACAAACGGGGAGGGAGCGGAGAGAAACCAGGAGTCCAATCCGGAGGGAGCCGCTGCCCTCGGCCCGGGCCTCGCCGTGCCTCGGCGCCCTCCTCCGCGCCGGTTCCGCGCCTAGCCGGGCTCTGGCTTCTCGGCCCCGTCGGCCCCGGATCCCCCCCCCGGTCTCTCCCTCTCCCTCGGCGGCGACGGCTGGAGGAGATGCTGCCGCGGCCGCCGCTGCTGCTCCTGCCGCCGCGATGCTGCTCAGCCCCTTCTCCCGGGCCTCACGTGACCCGCCACAATTTGATACATTAAACACAACGCGTCCGGGCTCTCTTAAAGGGGCAACGGCGGCGCCCCCGGAGGAGCGTCCCGCCGGGTCTGTGCACACCTCGCCGTTCCGGCCGGCGTTTGTACTTACGGTGGGCCCGGAGGAGCCGGCCTCTAAGTGGAGGGGGCCCTCCGCCCGGGAGCCAGCCCGCCCTTGCCCCGCCGTGCCCCCTTTCCTGCCTGTCAGGGTCTGAGTCACAGTGGGCTGCCCTCGCCCCTCGCCCCACCCCGGGGGAGGGGAGAGACGTGGCCAGGTCTACCTGTTTAATAGGCACGGCAGCTGTTTTCTCATAATGTACGGCGGCGAGTGTGCGTGTAATGTACACCTGCGGCAGGCGGCCCGGTGTGCCAGCTGCGCCTGGGAGGGGTAGCCGGCCGTTGCTGGGCGCCGTGCACGGCGAAGGGCTCGGAGACTGGCCGACAGTAAAGGCACGAACCGGCCGCCCCCTCGCTCAGCGTTGTCGGCGCCGCTTGGCGGCCGCTGTCCAGAGCTCGGGGGCCGGGGGGGGGGAACCTTTCTCGGGCCATTTCCGCACTAGGCTGTTATAGTGCTATTATTCCGCTTTCAACCTCCTATGGAATCGTGGGGTTTGCAGCTTAGGGAGGGGCCTTTAAGGATTCCATAGGAGGTTGAAAGTGGAATAATAGCGCTATAACAGTCTAGTGCGGAAATGGCCTCAGCCTCACCTGCAAGGTTAACAGTGGGAAGTTTTCCAGGCAGAGCCATGTCACCGCGGAGCTCTGGCCTATCCTCAGTATGCCAGAGGGATCATGGGTAGGTGCAGCATGGCAGGGAAAATCCAGCTAGAAGACTTCCCTCTTCTTCTCTTCCCTCTTCTGCTATAAGCGTTGCCTAGCCTTTAAAAATGTTGTCTGTACAAACAAAACACGATTCCTCCTCTTCTACTGCAATTGACGGTGCAAACACCTTGTCATGGAATGAAGAGGATACCAAACCATGCACAGCTGCGCTAACTGCTTACTTGGCTAGTAGAATATATAGCGTTACACACAATTATCAATGGCCCACGGTCCAAGCGTGGGGGACAGCTCATCCTACCGCTGTGAGCTGAGCACCTTGCTCAGATAAAGGACCTTGGGAGAAGCCAAAATAATGTTGGGTGCTATGCAGGTCTTACCCGATGTGATGCTGAATCAGGATGATGAGGGTTGTGGTCCCACATATGTGGAGGGCACCGAGGTCGAGAAGGCTAGTTTACCAAAGAATGTCATTCTGTCCATGTAGTACAGAAATAATATATATGGATTTGGGTATAGCTATATATTCTAGGTGGACAGGAAATGTATAGCTGAAAGGAAAAAAAATCGAACATTTTTCCATTAAGTGTCCAGTGTCTAGCTTTAGCTTGCTTTTTGTTTTTTAGAGAAGGGAAGTTTAGGATGATTGTCACACATGCTATATCTTCTCTGTATTGATACCCAGATCCTTCTAATGTTTCAAAACTCTTTAGAATAAGTGTGTGTATTGTTGGAAACTCTAGCACTACTTTAGAAAGCTTTCAATATGCATTTAGAATGAATTCCATGTGAATCCTTCAAGGATATGATTATATGAGGGTCTGGCTAAAGGGCCATGCAGAATATTACACAGCATTGACATACAGAATAGGCAAGCAACTGTCATTCTCTTCCCACATTTCACTTCTCATGAGAAAAAGGAAGTATGCCTTTTTCCCACAGCCAAATTCATGTGCTTCCAGTATGGCTATGTACAGTGCATGAATCTGGCAGTGGGGAAGCACTAAACTTTCCTTCTTATGAAAGACAGTTGATCATCACTGCTAGGGAGTGTGCAAACAAATCCTGAGTGTGTTTCATCCGCTGGTAACAGCAACACTTAGAGCTCAGATAATATTTAAGTGCTCCAGTCTTCTATCAGCATGTATGTAAAGAAATGGAAGTGATTGCACCACTGAACAAAACATCAGTCAGTTTTCATTAAAGGAGGTGGTTTTACTGAGCTTAGATTTCCATAAAAGGGAGAGGTGTTTGTTCTCCTTCTCACAGTATTTGATAAGAAGGTTAAGATGCTTTCTCTATCCTGTTTGGAATGAACTCTGTTCGTGCTCTAAAGCCCAACACGTTGTTCCAGTAAGTAACATCTAGCTTGCTAAGTTTAGTTTACTTTACTGATTTTATTCAGAGTCTTTTATGTATAATTGTTGCTGTTCCCTCCACAACTGTTTATATGGGATATTTAATTATGTTGTTTTATAAAAGGACTTTCTCAATCCTGCCCTCTAAGATGGGAAGTACTGATTGACAGAATTACTTAGAACATCCATCTTAGAACTCCATGCCGATGGCAACATATCAGCAGAGCTTTAAAAAGTTATTTTGGACTACAATGTGCAGAGTTGTCCAGGCAGTACAGTTACTAGCTATGCCAGCTGAGGAATCCTGGAAGCTGTAATCTAAAAAAGTCGCCCCCCTCCTCAAGTTCTCTCTGTCGGTAATGGGGTGGGGGAGAGATTCTTGTACAGAAGGGCTCCACCAGTATGAAAAGTTATTCCTGATCCTCAGTTGATAATGCCTTTGGGCTAAGGGACAGGTTAAACAAAAATAATTTGAAATTATTGGCTTTCCAGCCTTAAATCTAGGCCTTTTAAAGTAGGAGTAAAATTCATGTGGCTCTCCAGATGTTGTACTAAGGCAGCTTCCAGCAGCACTAACCACTATAGTAAAGAATGCTGGGTATTGCACTCCAACAAATTTGGAGGGGCACATGATTCCAATCTCTGTTTTAAAGCCCAAACTGTAATTCCCAGCATACTGTGGCTGCATTTTGTGTTTAATGTGTTAGAAATTATCCACAAAGGATTTTTTTTCAAGAAAAAGTACATGCAGCCTATTGTTCTATGTTGCTGAAAACTGAGAAATTCCCCCTCTCCTTTGCAAGTGTGCAGAATAGTATATCTGTTATCAGAACTTTCCTGCCAATCTTATCAGCAACAGCTTTTCCCACGAGGTGGGGGAGAGAGTTATGAGGCCAAATCCTGGAAAATATGCAGGGTGCAATATAATTTTCTACTGTGCACAAATAGATTGTCCAGGAGAAAAATGCATAAGCTCATTTTCATGTTGGGATTTTGGGGTAAAAAAAGTAAATCTGGCAGCTAAGAAACATTAATGTTAAAGTTAACACATTAATGAATTCATACATTGATTTGTGAACATTGTTATAGTGAGCAAAAGGGATCTTGTAGCAGCTTTGAGACTGATTGAAAGAAAGAAGTTGGTGGCATAAACTGTTATAGACTAAGTCTACTTCTTAAAAAAAAAAAATCAAAGGAGAAATCTACTATATAAAAGTCAAAATTTGTGAGTGAGTTTGTCTGTTTGTCTGTGCCAGGCAGGCGAAGACCTCATATGATTGGCTGTGTGAGGCGAAGACCTAATATAATTGGTAGCTGTGAAGATTCTATGGAATCCTGGGGTTGGCAGTTCAGGGAGGAGTCTTTAGAATTTTCAGCCAGAGAGCTCAGGCCAGTTGCTATGGAGACAAGGCTTGGCAGCAAGAAGGAGGGAGCGTATTCCCTCAGGAACCCAAACTGTATGTTAATACCTCTGAATACAGATTGTATTAGGGAATATGGGGAAGTATTACATGTACTGGACAAGACAGATTGGGGAATTAGAGACACAGGACCTCAAATCTGTATATTTCAAACGCATCTAACTCCTAAGGTAAAGTATGGCAATTCCTAGGATATTTTTAACAAGTATTACCTATGAGAAAATAAAATCCTGGGCAACGCCAGGTAAATACACTAGTTTAAAGTAAACACAGAGAGGTGGTAGATTCCAAACTTGCCACGTCACAGGAGTCACTGAGGGAGGGACAAGCTGGGCATACCCACACCGTGCCCACTCCTGGAGCTGCAACAACGGGAAGCACTGCAGTACTGCAGTGAGCTGGCTGATGGGATTGTAACACTAAAGGAGACTCTCAATGGATTTTTTTCCAGAAGTAGAATAAGGCAATTTTATAATGCTTGGGGATGGGATAACAGCTGGATAACAATGACGTTGTGTGCTAGCACGACTCCGGGACTGGAGAGAACCCGCTGCTGTTGCGGGATAGTGATGTCATGTGGAAATGGCCTCCTTTGCATACTGATCCAGACTAACAGGGCTATGCCTTTGATTTCTGCTACCATTGTTTTAGTGAGTTTAAGCAATAATGTATTACTGCTAAATTATTTGTTGTTGTTGTATATCTTCAAGTGTTTCCAACTTATGACAACCCTAAGGCAAACCTATCACAGGATTTTCTTGGCAAAATTTCTTCAGAGGGGGTTTGCCTTTGCTTTCTTCTGAAGCTGAGAGAGTATGACTTATCAAAGGTCACTCAGTGAGTTTCCATGGCTGAACAGCAGTTTGAACCCTGGTCTTGAGAGTTGTAGTCCCATGCTCAAACCTGTACACCATGCTGGCTTATTATAAATTATTTGTATTTTTCAAAGCCAATTAAAGTTACTAAGAATAGCCACCCTTCCTAATTGCAACAAACTGAAGTAATGAGATATGGTACTTGTTAATGTCCTTGATGTTAAAATGATTAAAATAACAACTTTCATAGTCAGTGTTAAACTCTCGTGAATTGTGCGTAAGAAATTCATTTTTAATTCCAAGCCCTGAACCCTTGTTGGTTTCAGTGGAGTAGAACTGCATTCTTAGAATAGAGTACTTGGAAGAAACATAATTCCCAAGATGAGAGAAGCTACCAATGTAGTCAAAAGAGGAATGGTAATGGCCAGGTTATTTCCTAGAGGAGCTACAGTAGGTAGAATACATAGGTTCAGCAAGTCAGATTTTCTTCAGGATGTGAAGAGCCCATGAGGGATAGGTTTCAACAAATTCTCATTGCATACATTGTCTTTGTCTGTTACATTAATGTTACCCTATTTACTGGGGGTCCCATGAGGGACACCAAAATGTGCTCAACAATAGGTGGGGAAGATTAGCTCTGAGCACTGCTTTAGCGTTACGAGAGGCAGGGTAACTTAGCAGGATCTTGTAACCCAGTGTTTACGGGGTCAGGCCAAGTCAAGAAGCAGACCGGTTTGAAAATATTGGATGATCTTTATTAAATACAGGCATATGATGTAAGCAACACAAGCACACAGATAACTAAGGAAAATAAAGGTGTGAGTAAGATAGCGGGATTTTCAGAGGGATAGTTGGTTCGGATGATACGAAACCTGTCCTGAAGTCCGGAAGAAAATGGAGAGCGAAGCTGGGGTTCGATGTATCTCAGCACGTGGAGCTGAGGGGAAGCTCGCCAAGCGAAGCAGCAGCACGGCGGTCTGGAACTCGGGAGCGATCCAAGGAAGCGCTCAAAATCAGGGTTTTTTATAAGGAGAATTGTGACCGCAGGCTAGGCCGGACTTTGGGAAAACAATAGATTTGGAGTTGGAGACAAAGCCTCCAAAAAGTTAGAATTTGAATGATTGAGTTAAAGCCAAATTATCAATAGGATAGCCGGTATGCAAACGCAGAACACTTGAGCGTTGTATAGTCAGATCATCAAGCTGCCAGCGCTAGGCAGAGGATCTTTTGAAAGTTGCTTGCATACCTAATGGAGATACTTGCCTTGAGGTCTCCTAAAGTGGTGAGTCGGCTGTTTCTGGCCTGCCTGTATTGTCTAGGAATATTACAGTGATTATCAGCCAAGCCTGTATGCGTGCTTGTCCGGGGGCCTCGCAAGCACGTGGAAGGGATACGTGAAGCCGAATTAGTGATATCAATGGATATCTTTTATATCCCCAAAGCTCAGGCTAGCCAGGGCAGTAACATTAATCCTCATCCCAGCAGATGGAACACTTGTACTCCGGTGTCATGTTTTGTTGTACAGCTCCCACAGAATTAAAACTATAAGGAGAGTATTTTTATGAGATCGACACATCAAAAGTTATATAAAAATTTTCCTGAGTTTTAGTCACCTGCTATACAGTTTTTTAACAGGCAACAACAACAAAAAATGGCTGAAGCATTGTCCCAACAAATTATTGCATTTTGCATTTAGGGTACTTTTTTTTTATTCCATACAGTGCAATGTCCTATCCCTTTTTATGACTGAAACATAACACAGAAAAGCTAGTGAGAGTGCACAGATGAGAAATAACCCCTACTCCTGATCAGAGGTGGGAAAGCAGCAAGTACACACTTACCTGATCCTGTCCAGGAAGGAACAAAGGAGATACTGATGACGTGAGAGACAGGGATGGAAGGACATGCGCAGACAGTTCACCGTAGAGTAGCCAGAGATATAATTTGAGAAAATCAAAGGAAAAATAAGGATGTAAACAAATAAATTATGCTAGAAACCTTTGAACTGCTCCTTACAGAAAACATTACTTATTGCATATATGACGTCGGAAATTAAGAGGTGGAGCTCAATTCAGGAGATGAAACCAAGTCAAAGTGTACAAGACCTTTGACATCACTGAGCTGAAGACATGCATTCCTGGTGGGGGTATAGGAAAGACAACATGAAGCCTTGGTTGAACTGTGTCATCTAGACTCAATGTTCCATCATTTCATAACACGAATGAGCCTGAAGAGATTTGTTAACTGATTCTACTGTGGCTGCCTTTCAGGACATGTGGACTCTTCTGAGCAGCTTCAAATGTGTTACACAACAGAGATAAAGCTAACTTTTGATAAGCAGCTGGTTGAGTTCACAGGTAAGTGCCCATTCCAGTAGCATATGCTAAGTAATCCATGGCCATATGGCATAAACATGTAGTGCAGTAATGCTAAGACATCATATCTTTTGAAGATAGATATTTAACTGGGTCTGGTAAACCACAGGAAGCCCACCCTAGTTACAGTGTGGTGACAACACTAGTTGAATTACATTTCCACACTGGCTGAAATGTGGTGAAAATAGTTTTATCCACCAGTTTAAAAATGGCAGAGGGTTTTCTAATAAAAAACCTATGTCACTACAGGATTTGGCTGTCTGTAGAGTGGCAGGCACAAAGAATTAGCCTTCATTTGGAAATGATTCCCTCAATAGGGAGTATTTTTGAGGAGAAAAAGTACCCCACAATATCATTAAAGCTAAGGTCTTCCTGTGAAATGAGACAAGTGTTTGCCCTGAAGGTTTTGGTCCATTTCCTAATTTTGGATTTCACAAGAAGATTTTCTTGTGGTTGTTGATTGCAACTTGAAATAAGTTACAATGTTTTTAGGGGACAGAAGTTATGTTGGTTAATCTTTTTTTCAAGAAAGGGAGGTCTTCAGCTGCTTAAAACAAATGTTCCACCTCATGTGAACATGTTTTTTTTCTGACTCTGGGTATTTGGATATTGTGGAATCACCTTCATTCTAAACTAGGGTTGGTAAACTGTGGCCCACAGCCTACATGAACTCCCCTCAGTCATTTTGGTGGCCTTGCAAAAACAAAGCAGAGTTCCATCATGCCTGAAAGAGGTAGTTGTAAGACAGTTGTTTCCAACATTCCATTTTTGGGCAAGTTACACGAGTATGTTTTAGCTTCCCAGCTCCAGGGTTTTCTGGATGAGATGGATTATCTAAATCCATTTCAGTTTGGCTTCAGGCCAGTTGAACAAAGACAGCTTTAGTCACCTTGATGGATGACCTACACCAGTAACTGGACAAGTGTATGTAGCTGTTGGTTCTGCTGGACCTCTCAGTGGGTTTTTATACCATCGACCATGGTATCCTTTTGGGTAACGTTGCTGGAATGGAACTCAGAGGTACTATTGTGCAGTGATTTTATTCCTTACTGTAGGGGTGAACCTAGAAAATGGTTCTGAGGGATTCTATTTGACCCCTTGGCTGTTGGGCTGTGAGGTCCCTCAGGGCTCAGTTTTGTTCCCCATGCTATGTACATGCACACAAAACTGTTGGGAGAAGCTGTCTTGAGTTTTGGGATCAGTGCCACGTGTATGGTAATGATTCCCAATTCTGTTACTTATTTCCACTTCAATCCAAGGAAATTATTTTGGTTCTAAACTGGTGGTTGTGATCAACAACAGACTGGATGAGTAAGCTGAAGCTTTACTAAGATGACAGAGTTGCTTCTGGTCAGTCAAAAGGCAGTTCGGGTACTAGGGATTTAGCCTGTGCTGATTGGAGTAACCCCCCCCCCCCCCGAAAAGGCAGGTTTGCAGTTTGGGTGTACTCCTAGATTCAGCACTGAGGCTGGAAGTGCGGATTTCATCAGTGGCCAGGAGTGCATTTGCAGAGTTAAAGTTTGTGCAACAGCTGGACCCATTAATAGAGATGTTGAGTCTGGTCACAGTGACACATGCCTTATTTATATTCTGATTTGATTAATCTAATATATTCTGCATGGGGCTGCCTTTGAAAATTGCTTGGAAACTTCAGCTGGTCCACAGAGCTGCAGCTAGATTGTTAAATGGGGATGGCTATGGAGAGCACACAACTCCCTTGTTGAAACAGTTCCACCGGCTTCCAGCCCATTTCAGGTCGTTTAAGGTGTTGTTATGATCTAGGAAGTTCTCTACCGCTCAGGTGCAGATTGTCTGGGTTATCTAAAGGACCAGATTTTCCCATATGACCCTGCATGTATTTTGAGATCTCCTGAGGAGGCCCTTCTCTCTGCCCCACCAGCTACACAGGTACATCTGATGGGAACAGAGGAGAAGGCCTTGTTGGTGGCTGTTCCCAGGCTGTGGAACTTTCTTCTTAGAGAAATTAGACTGGCACCTCCCTGCTATCCTTCTATAGGCAGATTAAGACTTTTTTCTTTATTTCGATAGGCCTTTGAGAACGGATTGCACAGGGGAAAGAGTCTTTCATATTGTGCTGTATTGTCCTTATCTGTTTTCTTTTTTAATTTTTCCTGCTTTAAACTGTTTTTAATCTTATTGATAGTTTAATTATTTTCAAATTTTATAGCATGTGAACTTTGGGCCATATCTGTTTTTACTTCAGTGAGCAGCTTTGAATCCTGGGCTGGGCAAAAGGGGGGATGTTAATAATAACAACAGTAATAACTAATAAAAAAAATGTGGTGCAGTGCTCACAAGCACATTTAACTGAGTTGAGTAATACTTATATCCAAGTGATGTGCATAGGATTGGAACTTCATTTTTTTACCATTCTCTTATTTATTAGGAAAATAAATTTGATTCATCATAATCAAATGCTAATTTCCAACTCTCCTTCTGTTCTTCCTCAGCTAACCAGTACAGCTTTTCCTTTTTTCTTAAAGTAACAAATAAATATGGTACATTATTCTAAAATTGAACAATACAGTAACAACAGCCCTTCAGTCAATTGCCAGTCAGCTTCTTTTGGCTAATTTGCATGTTTGAAATGCATGGAATGGATCAAGTGAATGAGCGAGAAATTAAATCTAATGGAAAATGTGCTGCTCTTGCATTGGAGGACCTGGATTTAAATGCCTGCTCAGTTACCAACTCACTGACTGACCTTAGACCCATAAAGAGTGCTCATCTAGTTCTTCTCTGTCGACAGCTAAGGGAAATAATAGTGATCTAGCTGTGAAACTTGAAATGATTGCAAAAGTTCCCAGGCTTGGAAATGATACTTTATTGGAGTGCAACTCCCAAAATCCCCAACTGTCATAGCCCATAATAGTATAGGTATTCTGGTATTTGTAATTCAAAAAGTAACTTTCCCAGGTCTTGAAAATTATTATATAAAAGTTATGATAATGCTTAATAGTAACTGTATGATCAAGGAGCATGTCCGAAGGGCAACCAAAATGATGAAGGGTCTGGAAGCCATGCCTTATGAGGAACAGCTTAGGGAGCTGGATACGTTTAGTCTGCAGAAGAGAAGGTTAAGAGGGGACATGATAGCCATGTTTAAATATTTGAAGGGATGTCATGTCAAGTAGAGAGCGGACTTGTTTTCCGCTGCTCCAGAGACTAGGACAAGGAGCCGTGGATTCAAACCATAGGAAAAGAGATTCCACCTGCACCTCAGGAAGAACTTCCTGACGGTCAGAGCTGTCCGGCAGTGGAATATGCTGCCTTGGAGTGTGGTGGAGTCTCCTTCTTTGGAGGTTTTTAAGCAGAGGCTGGATGGCCATCTGTTCGGAATGCTTTGATATGTGTTCCTGCATGGCAGGGGGTTAGACTGGATGGCCCTTGTGGTCTCTTCCAACTCTATGATTCTATAAGGCTGTGATTCAATACCTACTTTATCTGTGAGTAAGTCTCATTGATCTCAGTGGTACTTACTTCTCAGTACATAAGAGGACAGCACAGTAAAAGTGAGTCTGGCAGGGTCCTTGTGACAGCCAATCATCTTTAGAGCAATCCAAGAGAAATATATCAGGCTCTCTTCACCCCACCCCAACTTGTTTAGATTTAATATGTAAATATTTGAAATGCAGCAAATGTATAAGTAGAGTTCAGCTGACAGGTTAAACCCTTGCCCCAGGGTTTCAGATTCCATATAGGCAGGATTGATTTGTAGATGGGTTCATTCCCTTTTATTTATGATCACACCAATGCTATGTACTGCCATAATATCTCCCAACTGATGAGCTGAATACAGTGTGCTGATGTTAGCAAATTAAGCCCCAGAATGCCCTTAAGGCAGGTAATCATCACTCCTGTTTTAGGTGAGGAAACCAAGGCTGACATTTTCAGAAACAGCTGCTGATCACAAGCATTTAGCATTGCACCCTATCTTACTTGAAACTCCTACCTAGAGCCCCTTGTAGAATCAGGCACAAGCCATATAACTGCTTTTTAAAATGTTGGAGTTCTAGTTAAGTAGGACCACAAGGTCTGTTGTGGTAGAACAAACCTCTTCCTGTTCTTTTAGAGGTCCTAAACATCCCAACTGGCACTAAGCTGAGGTTTCCCGGGAATTTCATGTGCGTGTCTTCATTACAGTTATAGCAATTTGATATGAGTTTAACTGTCATAGTTCCATCCTATAAAATGCTGGGATTTGTAATTTGGTGGGCTGCTTAGAATTCTTTGCTAGGGAGTGCTAGTGTACTCCATTTAAGACAATACTAGAGTTCCCTATCAGAGAATTCTTAATATTTAACCAAACTACAAATCCCAAGGTTGGTGTTGGATGGAGCAACAATAAAATGGAATTAAATTGTTATAATGCAGTGTAAATATACTATGTGTTGGCTTTATGGATTAGGTCATCTTTGAGTCTGGCAGGTTATGCTATTAACTACTGTATTACTTCCCGACTCTTTGTCTTTCTTCAAAGTTTGTGTTTATTTGACTGAGAAGACTGTGGAATCAGCCATGGCATGTGGGAGACATACCTTGAGGAGTGAGGATCTTTTCCAGTGTACTAGGTTCATAAATTTTGAGGATCTGATCCACCTGGATCAGAAATAAGCAAAAATAATAATTGCAGTAGTCACATTTGCCCAAAAGCTAAACAAAAAAGAGTGAGCTAATCACAATGAAAAGTGGTCTAGGGCAATCAGAAGTTACGTCTGCATTGGGAATAGGTGAGCTAAGCTCTATACTCATTTACTAGCCAGATAGTTTGATGCTGAATTTCACTGTCTCCATAGGATTTAATTTGGAGCACTGGCACTGAACCAGAGGTACAAATACCACTGGTAGGAGACAGAGGTATTCTAGGTGAGACACAAGTGCTTTAGTCACAGCAATAAAAATTATCCCCAATAATACTAGTGCAATATTTTATTTAAATTCTTTGTGTTTAACCATTGTTGTTTTGTACCTTCAAGTTGCTTCTGACTTAAGATGACCCTAAGGCAAACCTATCATGGGGTTTTCTGGGGTGTGTGACGTACCCATGGTCACCCGGTAGGTTTCCATGGCAGAGCGAGGAATCAAACCCTGGTCTCCAGAGTTATGGTTCAACATTAAAATCATCATACCGTGATTGCTCTCTGTTTTACCATTATCTTAGCAGTGAAATTTATGCTCAGCAGTATTATTACAATGTTATACTATTAATAGAATTATTTTTGTCTGTTTACTGCCAACACTGTGGCTGATTCTTTATGCTGAGGAAGTTTACCATCAACAATAAATGTAATTTTAGAATGTCTCTAAAAATATAAATGTCCTTGGGGAAAAAGAGAGGTTGTTTCCGTCATGGTGGGATCCATATTTTTGGAGGGAGTGATTGATGGGATGTAGAGGTATGAAGGCCGGGGGGGGGGGGGGGCGGCATCTGGAAAAATTCAGAAAATACTGTTTTTCCCATTTTTCCACAGGTTTTTTTTTTCCAGAAAAAATTGAAAAAATGTATTATGGAATATTTTCTTTCAGAACAATCAGTTTAAAATAAGGTGTTGACATATTTTCTGTCCTAAAATCATTTACAAAAATTACATAACAGGAAGAGTTTTATGTAAGACTATGTGTTGAGATCAGATCATTACAATTCCTGGTCTTGATTTCCTGTTCTCATTTCTTTTTATGGGAATAAGTGAGTTATGACTGTTTTACACTTTGGAGAAATTGTGCAGAAAAAATAACTTTATCTGCTTTATTAATATTAATGGATGCTATTCAGTATTGCAGTTACCCATATGTAGCCTAGAGTTGCAGACCTATTACTGGTCTGTAAGGCTACATAGTCTTCCTACTAACCTACGTAAATCCCACCCCAGCCCATCAGAAGAGCCAGCAGCCAGTTCAGATGAAGGAGGTGCATTCAGGGTTCAGCTGGGGTGCAAGCGGATGACATTCCATCTTCCTCCTGCCAGTGAGCAAGACTGCAATAATCAAAAGCAGGATCTGTTGCACATCCTTGTTGAGCCTTGCTTGCTGGCAGAAGGAGGATAGGAATATAATCTTCATTGCATCCAAATCTGAAGCTGAATGGACCTCCTTTGCCCAGTCCAGCTGCTGGTCCTTAGGGTGGTCAGGCTAGGAGACATTACAGTTCTCTCTCCACATTTGCAGGTTCGATTTTCATGAATTTAATTCCCTTTCATTCCTCACCTCAGACTTGCAAGGCTTGTGTTTAAAATTGATGTTTTTTTGTTTTTGTTTTTCTTTTTGGGTGAGCAAAGCCCCCCCCCCCAACTGTTGGAGGCATATCCCCTCTGCTGTGTGGCTGCACGCTCTGCTGTGTAATGGCCGCTGATTGGTCAAGTGCTCTCTTTGCTCCTACGCCTCCCCTCTGGGAGGAAAATCCTCTTTCAAGATGGTGACTGGAAGTAGCTGAAATGCCAGAACTCAGTGCTCCTCTCTTCTCCATCTGAGGAGAAAGTACCAGTAAGCCCTTTACCTTGTCTTTTTTCTTTCCCCCAGGAGCACAGGAGCCAGAAGCAAACAAATGGGAGGAGGGAGCTCCAGAGGGGAATGGGAGGAGGATCACGGGGGGGGGGGGAGAGATTCATAGTTTTTCCATTGTTGTGAGGATTCTGCACCCCAAACCCTCACAAATGTGGAAGGGCCATTGTATTTAGTTATGCAGCCAATATAGGATATCCATGGATTTATTTTTTGGGGTTTGCTCCTCAAACTGGCAAAACCAAAGAGGTTCTTTATAGTTTAGGGTCTCTCATACTTCAGGACCTTGTAGTAACATTTGTAACAAAAAGCAAAATTGAAAAAAGTACATTCAATTTGTAATTATATTCTGAATAAACTGTATTTTTAATGTATCAGGCATAATTTTATGCTAAACAAAGTTAAATATAAGGAATTTTATGTCCATGAAGTCACAAAATGACTTTCAGTCTTTAAAGGAATGCTTTAATTTTGTATTTTTTTTTCTATTTTTCTGAAAATTTCCCTTTTTTCTGGGAAAAAAATTCCCCATTGCTTCCAAAATTCTGGAAACATTATATCTTTTGTGGGACTTAAAAGTTTTCAAAGAGAAGTTGCCTTAGTCTGTCACAGCATAAAAATGAAAAGGCAGTGTGTGACAGAGGAAATAGTGGCACTTTTAAGACTGATTTATTTTAGCATGAGCTTTCATGGATTTAAGTCTACTACTTCAGATGCACTGCACTGATACTCATGGTTGAGAACTTAAGATATCCATGGTTGAGCACCACTGCTCAGGAGTACAATAGTGTATATTCATCTTGGCTGAGAGGCCAATAGTTTGCCAGAACGTTATTTTAAGTTGTTGTTCTTCTGAATTTGGTTGTTAAAGCTATCTGTAGAGGGGAAACAGTATTTAATAAAATATTTGGATCTTCAAGACAGTTTAGTGGTATGATGTTGAACCCCTTAAGCTTTGAACATTGCAATATATTTAACAAAATGAAGCAGGGAGGATAATTAGTGTGATTTTTTTTCCCAGTTACAATCAAGTTAATGCATTTGCTTTCTTGCTACAGTTAAGCAAGTTACTAATTCACAATTGCTTAACTAGGTCATGATCCCAGTTGGGGATTTCTTGAAAATATATCCCCTGTGTGATTAAAAGAAATTCCTGCCTGCCTAACTCAACTTTGTAAAACAAATACATACATGCAGGAACGTGTCTCTTAGCAGTGCACAAACTCTGTCATTACCCACTGATGTTTGGTCTCTTGCTGATCAGGTGATATGCAAGCAATAGGTAATGTTGCTACGGCCCCCGTCTGTGCCTTTTATTCACACCAGCAAGCTGCCACAAAAGCCCTTCAAGCAGGATGGAGGTGATGCCACAACCTGACTCACTGGCAAGTTGAACAGAGTTCTGGAAGCAAAGTTGTTTGTGGAGGAATGTAATCTGTGTGTATATTTATTACCATGGGAAAGTCCCAATTATTTCACAGAGTATTCATCTGCTTCTCTCTGTCTGTGGACACAGTTGCCTAGACTCAGGGACAGCCCAATATTAGGCAGAGTGAAGCAGCTCCCTCAGGGGAAAGAAGCTGGAGTCAGCAATGGAAGTCTCCCAGCTGGTGCTCCTGAGCTGCTGCTTCCCACCAATCATTCCTCGATCTTGGAGGACAAAGAACCATGTGCCACTCAGCCTGTTCTGAACCCTCCAAATTGGCTCATTGCCCTTAGTCTGTAATGGAGGATCCTTTCCTGTTGCCAATGTTGAAGAATCATTCAGATACCAGTCCAGTCAGATTCTGTACACAAGACAGAACAATACTGTCTTGTCTTTTGCCCCAGTGAACAAAATATTTTGGGCTTGCCTTCCCTAGGCTGAACTGTGTTACCCTCAGACACATACACACTAACCTGAAATTGTGTAAACGACCATCTGCCTGCAATTCATCTGTATGATGAGTGGTTAAAACTCCCTCATTCCTGATTTAGGAGAGAGTGAGGTAATGGCTGTTCGGGAACAGTGAAGCATGATGTAATCATGGAACATCCTCTTGACCTCACAAAACCTAGCCATTTAACCTAATATGCAGCCCCACTGTATCCATGTGTGGTTGAAGGTAAGTCCCAGTTCATTGGCCTTCCTTCCCATGTAAACATGCAAATCACCACAGTGTCTCAGTGCAGCTTAAAGATATGCTGGCTCTGTGGGGTTATGAATAATTATATGCCTCTTTTGGCAGCTATTTTTATGCTGATACAACTTAGTTCTGCTGCTGATCTCAGGGATCAGCCAGCAGAAGGATTTGCTAGTGTAAATGCTCTGCTGGCTGATCTCAACCAAAAGATGGTGGTCAGGGGTGCGGAAGCAGAGGAAAAGAGGACAGAGAGAGGAGCTGAGTTGTGCCAGATCTAAACTTCCCCCAGCCCATGGATTCATCTACTACTGCAAGTACAAAGGAAGGCCAGGGCCAGGGCCCTAAATAATTTCCAGCACTCCTAGGCTGGAACAGGTTTAGATTCAACATAACATTAGCTGGCCTAGTGTCTAGCCAGTTACCCTCAGCCAGCTTAGTGAGCTAGGATTGCATTCTTAATGTAGTACGTCTACCCAACGAATTCAGTGAAGTTTTAATCTAGGAAACTAGATATGGACTGAATCCTCAGAATAGTTCTTTCCTTGTTAGGCCTCAGGAAAATTAATATCAACACTTTAATTCTGTTTTAATATTGAAACTTACTACATTTTACATGTATCTATTTTGACTCCCAGTTTGGATTCAAAACAAGATGCAAATGAAATAATACATACACAGAACCCAGAGCATCAGCTGCAGTTCCTGTCTGCAAGCTGCCTGGATAGCAGAAGACTCTGCTTGTTCCTTCTCACCAAAAGCCCTGTAGGATGCACTTATAACAAATGTTCTTCCAATTCCAGGGCTGATTATAAGGAGCATGTAAACTCCCCTGTTGAACCTGCTTCACTGGCTACAAGTTTGTTTCCAGGCACAATTCAAAGCGCTGGTTATGACCTATAAAGCCCTACACAGCTGAGGTCTGGACTGTCTGAAAGCCAGAGCTTCCACTGTGAGCTTGCCTGATTTCCAAGGGTGGGGTTGGGTCTTGGTTCTAGCTCTATTACAAGCACAGGAAAGAATCTTCTTGATGGCTACTCATAGTCTGTGAAATTCCCTCCCCTAGGAAGCTAGATTTGCCCCATGTGCGCTCTCTTTCTGCCAGCAGCGGAAAGTCTTTCTGTTTATTCAGGCCTTTGAGCGTTAACTGTCAGATGCAGAAGGTCTTTTAACTGGGAAGCATTTTGTGTTTTATTTTTATCATCATCAGCTGGAATTCTGTTGGGGAGTTACAAAAGTGTAACCTGGAGTTATGCATTTGTAACCCACACAGTATGTACAATCACTATGTAACCTCTAGTTTAGAGAACATGTAGGAACTGTGAAAGTCCCCCAATCCACACTTACCAGGAAATAGTTTGTGTGTGCAAAGGGAGTATGTTTCTCTGTTCCTCGAGAAGCAGCTGACTGATGTTTCCATCCACCCCGTCATGTGAGCTACCTCCAGCATGAGACGGAATTGTGACAGGGACCTGGCTTCTGCCTGTCACAAGAGAGATCGCTCATGGGAGAGGGTGGGAATGTCAGTCACCTGCTTCCTGAGGGACAGGGAAATGGAATCCTGTCGATTGCAGAGGTTGCTTCCCAGTAAATAGGGATGGGTGGTGGGTTGGGCTGACATTCACTGCATAGTCCGTACTACTGTATTTACACATTAGGAACTACCCAATAGCATTCTGCCTATCATTATATTTTATCAGCCCATGAAAACTGTTTGAAATTGATATTTTGTAATATGATTGTTTGGCAGTTAAAAATATTTGTATTATCCATTTAAACTGTAGTTTAACTCATATTTTGAGTGGCCTTGTGTTCCATATTTGGACAAACTAAATATAATAAATAAATAAATACATCTTCCACATTGGCATTGAGACAAGCAGGTAACTTCTTCCTAATCTAGGCCACAGGATGGACTCAAACAACTTCTGACTTGTACATATCTTCCATTCCCTCCCTGTTTGCATCTCAGTGTCCCTCTTACTGAGACAGAAAAAGGTTTACCTCCATGAAAGAAAATGGGAGACATTTGGATGCTGGAAAGGTGCTATGTATTTTAACTTTCAACGTATATGTTGGAAGAATATTGTGGTTGGTTAAACAGATTAAGTGACAGTGTACCTCTATGGGCTGGTTAATTAAAATAATATTGTAAAGCATTTATATTTTCACAAGCACAATGACAGCAACTGATTTTAGGTAAGGACCAGAAGACGGACAAGGGCTAATAGAAAACTAAAGGAAGCTGGAATAAGAAGAGAAAAATAAAGTGCAGCAGAGGCAATAAGGCATGAATTCATAAGGTTGATTCATATTCTGCCCACTGCAATGCATATTTCCTCATCAGACAGTCCCTACTATGTCCAGCAGAGCCATTCCCAATTAAGATTTTCTGCCCTAATCTAAACATGTTGATTATGAGCTCCTCAAATCTCTGATTAGCTTTTCTCATCCAACCTATCAGAGGTGGACAACAAATTAGAAGGGAGAGACAAATATTATTTCTTTGTTTCTGGTATGCAGGAGACCATCACAAGCATGTACTCTCCCCAGACTCTTATGCAAACACCGAGGTTTTACAAAAGGTTATGAAAAGGAGGAAGTGTTGAAATAAACTAACAAACCAAGCAACTGCATTTCTTTCAGGTTGAGCTCAAGTAGCTCTTCAGTTCCTGCCCATAAAGACAGAGCTATTTCCTGATTTTGGTGAAAGGGAGCAAATTAACAATCTGACATCTTATAGGAATTAAGGCAGCATGCTGCCCTTAACCATAACTCACAGCCCTACCTATGTGCTCTCATACAAGCAAGGCTTAGAAAAGTTGTGGTTTAGACTACATTTCCAGATAGCATAACTAGGAGTTTTGGGCACTGTAGTCCAAACTCTGTCCAGAAGCAGAGGCTGTGAACATGCTGGGTTAGATGTATGAAATCAAATCAGAAAGGGTCTATAGTAGTCAGAAGAAACAGGTGGCAACCTCAATATGCCAAGGGAAGGGCGATTGCTATACTGCCTCACTCTTACAGCAACTCCTATGGGGGTGGTAGACATCAGGACATTAGAAAACTTCTTTAAGCATGCAGCATGCCAGGCAGTGATAGGGCAATGCCAAGAGGAGGGGAAAGTGAAGCCAACTTTGCAAGGCAGCTTTTGAAACAATCAGTGAGTTCGTTGGCAGAGACAGAATCTGATAACCCAAGCCTGCATCACCCTTCATAAGAAAAGAGCACTTCTGTATCAAACCAAAGGCATATCTAGTCCGGCATTCTGTTCATACAGTGGCCAATCAGTTGCCTATGGGAAGTCCTTCAGCAAAATGTGACAGCAACTGTACCTTCTGTCTCACATCCTCCAGCAACTGATATATCAGGCATATTGCCTCTGATATTGGAAGTGAAAAAAAGCTGTCCTGACCAGTAGGTATCAATGGCCTTCACTCTGGGGGCATCTACCTGTTCTGCCACTACTACCAAATGTGAAGATCCTTAATTTTGGGGTATTGGCCAAGCACACAGACCTCAAATTATACCACAGATGTATTGGAGGTGGGAAGGGCTCTGTTACAAGCATGGTTGGCACTTGTTCTTTCCACCACAAGCCAAGGTGGTAGTAAAACTCCTCCTCTTAAGAAGGCTGCTGGCCTGCCTTCAGATTTTCAGAGGCTTGAGGGTTCCTATTGAATTTGAGATCTTGGAGGAGCCTGGATCTCTCACAAGAGGCCCTTCTCTCACAGGACTTGAAGTGGCCCTTATACAAGCCTGCCACATGTCCTAGCTAGTCTCAGCTGTCCCTTATTGCTGTTTTGAAAATCTGACAACCCTGGTACCTATATCTTTAGACTGCATACTTCTAAATTCTTGTTTTTATTATCTGTATCATATAAGCTGCTCCAGGAGATATTTTGGCTGAGGAGTAGAATACAGATGTTTTAAATCAATAAAAACAGTTAGTTATATATTGGTGTGTATTAGGGATGTAAATCCTCAACTATTTCATTCTTGCATGTAAGGATGAATAACTACAGTAGTTTTCTCTCCAGACAGGGAGAAAACGAATATTCTTCCACCATGTTCTCCCTGTAGTTGAACATCTCAGAGTGTTAATTATTTTGAAGAGAAAAGCATGTGTCTTTTTGTGCAACTCCCACAAGGAACAGTGTCTTCTGAGTAGGAAGTTTTTGTCCACACACACACACACACACACACACACAGAGTGTATTTTCTTCTCTACAGAATAATTTCTGTCTTAACATTTTGGGATATCTGAATAACAGGGAAAAACAGCACAAAGCTTTCACCTTATCCTTCATTACAGGGTTTTGCAAATGTCAGGAAATATTATTATTTTACCCTGTAATTAATAATTACAATTCCCAACCCCATCCCTAGTGTTTATTTGTGTATCTATATCCACATGGTTGGTTCCCAATAATCAATTGAGAATGAGCTGTTTTAGTCACATGGGAATGAAAAATGTGGTAGAGAGTTGGACTTTATTTATCCTCTAGAAGAAGATATTGTTAGCACTCAAACGAGCTTTATGAAGATGGGTAACCTGTCTACCCACCTAGGTCCTTTCCTCTGAATGAACTATACCTGGAGCAAGAAGATGACCACGTCGTTTGAGGAGTGCTGCATGTCCTTGTTTTGTGGGTGAGTTGCTGATATATCAGTTCTTTGCTATGAACCATAGGTATATACCACCATAGCACCCTGAACATACCCAGCTTCTTATTTAAGAAGCTAAGTAGAGTCAGACCGCTAGGGAATACCAGGAACCTTCAGGTAGGTCTAGGAAATAATAATGTCTGAAAACCAGGAAAGTGGCTGCATGTCAGGGCTAACAATACTGCTGTAGATGGACCAGTGGTCTAACTCAGTATAAGGCAGCTTCCTATGCTCCTATGAAAGAAAACCTTAAATTAGCATGTCAATCAAGCTGAGTATAATTATTAATTGGCTTTGGTAAATACAATAGTTACAGGTCCCTTATTTTTTTGCTGGTGCTGAGCTAAGGGCCTTTCTACACTACACTGTTATAGTGCTATTATTCCACTTTCAACATCCTGTGGAATTCTGGGTCTTGTAGTTTACTGAAGCCAAAGAGCTCTCTGAGAATTCTAAATGCTTGTCCCTAAACTGCAAACCCCAGGATTCCATAGGATATTGAAAGTGGAATATTAGCACTGTTACAGTATAGTGCAAAAAGGCCCTAAGTCTAGTGAAATACTAGCTTCGTGAGGCAGGCAACTCTCTTATAATTTTCTCAGTTCATTAATAAACGTAAAACAACACAGTTTCTGAACTTCTGAAAGCACTGTGTCTTCAGCCCACAGGGTATCTATAGTGTGTTCCTCTTCCACAGGTTGTCCTAACCCACACCCAGCACCCTATAATTGCCCTGCATGTGACTGCATTATTGTGGTACAGTTTGGGAGCTCTTGTAAATAATCTGGATTTCCCAGTGTTGTTTGTAGCAAAAATGTATTTTAATATCTGGGATTGTTAAAGAAATGTCAGCCTTCCTTCTCAGAGGTAGGTCTTGCCACAACAGTCCATGCTGTCTGTGAAGTATTCTCTTAGAAGGTTCTGTTTGGGATATTTGAAAATTATAAGCTGTTGCATTTGAAAACTTTATTTGAAAACTTCAAGCTGAATGTTAGTTGCACTTAACCTGTGCTCTCAGTGTCTGCACTGGCTTCCAGGTTGCTTGCAGGTACAATTCAAGATTAAATAAAAAGCAGACAGCCAGGCAAACTGGTTGAAAAGCTTCACACAAAAGATGGTCATCAATGAAAAGAGGATGGAAGCGGGCATAGAGTGAAATTCTGCTGAGATCAGTGCTGGCTCTGTTACTGTTCAACGTTTTTATAAATGGCTCTGATGAAAGAGCAGCTGAGAAACTTGGATATTTCACAGGTAATCTAAAATGGAGAAAGATGGCAACTCCAGGTGATGATTTTTAAATGATCTTAAATAATCAGAGAGCTGAACAGATCACAACAAAAGAAAATGTAATGTCAATGACATTGCTGAGGAAAGAAGGACAGTGACAAAAGAGCAGGAAACAATTTACAAAGCAGCAGTGTTTGGGAGAGATTATTATTCAGGGCAGAGGGGAGAAGGGAGCTAAGATTAAATGTATTGCTTTTGTTTTGTTTAACACCTTCAGCATTGTAGCAATAGTGCCACAGTGGGAGGGTTTAAAAAGTGAAGCATATTTGCAAAGAATAATGACCGGAATGTCTGTCAACAAAGAGATGCTGTGGTGGCTGAAGAGACAGGTAATTAAAGATGCAGCCTCATGACTCCAAAGTGATGAAAACTGGGGTGCATGTGGCTGAACAATAGCAAAGAGTAGTTAAGATGGCTAAAGCTATGAATGAGGGGAAAAAACAGGCAAGGTAGGAAAAGCTGCGCAGTTTGCTTTTGCCTGAGCCTAATAGAAAAGGCCAGATTCTGCCCCCTCTTCTCCTCTTCCCCTGCTGCATTAACTACTTTTGCACTCTGAACTCAATTTGCAGCAACTGAAGTAAACTAAGGACAAAAGGGGCAAATGGTAGGAGGAGAGAGAAACAGCTAAAAAGGAGGAACAAGAGAGGATTTATCAGGATTGTACCTAAAAATCAGGAGAATTGGAGGATATATGATCTGCTGCAATGATTAAAAAGTTCATTTGGGACCTGGGAGGCTCAGATTGAAGTTTCCTTTAACTGGTAAAACATATCAGGTGACCTAGTGCTAGTCACACTGTCTCAATATGGTCTAACCTGAAAGGCTGTTGTTGTGAGGATACTGTGGAAAAGAAAGCCACGTTGCGTTGAACTCAGGATGTACTGCTCTACTCATCACAAGTGAATCCAAATTTGACATACTGAGTTCTGGGCATCCAAGCATGTAATATACCTTGCTAAAACTACCTGAGTCCAGGTATGGGTAGGATATGCTGTGTACATCACCTGAGTTCCATCATGGAACTCAAAGATGTAGTATCAGATATCATATCCCACTCCTTTTTTTAAGAAGTAGAAGCTGAACTGTTGGGAATCAGATACAAGCACTACACTGTTAACAGTGATATCATTCCACTTTCAACATCTTATTGAATCCTGAGGTTTGCAGTTTAGTGGTGGGGCCTTTAGAATTCTCAGCCAGAGAACTTTTTGGCCTCAGTAAACTTCAAACCCCAGAATTCTACAGGATATTGAAAGTGGAATAATAGCACTATTAACAGTATAGCGTGCAAATGGCCACAGATCCCCACCTCATCTAAAATATTTAGATTTTTGTTAGAAGAAAAGAATGTGATTGAGAGGGAGAAAGCTGGAAAGTTTGCTGACAGCTTCAAAATGTTTAAGATAGATAAGGTCTTTAAGATCTTCAGATGTTATTGAACAGCAAGTCACAGCATTCTTTACCACTGACTGCACTGGCTAGTGCTGCTGGATGTTGCAGTTCACCATCTGGAAGCCTGCATGATTTACTCCATGCTTTAAGAAAGTGTTGGAAAGAGGGGGTAAACAATTTTTCATTCTGTACATTGAACAGAGAATAACAATATACGGCCAAGATTCACTTGGAGACTTATATCTTTGCAAGTGGTCTTACCACTGTGGGAGATAGAAACAAACAGATTCACAATGTCCATATTCAGAAGAGGCTGCTGTTACGTTACCATGTAGGAGAGCCCAGCAAAGCGATCATTGTGCATCAGGACCAATATGCAGTGGAGCACTTTTCTCCATGTCCCATCATGCATCTTTGCCATTCACTAACAGGGTTCCTTCTCACCTCTATGACATAGCTAAATATGTATAAAATTATGAAATGCAGATTGCGACAAGGAATCCAGTCCTATGCATTAACATTAACTATAGGGAAAACATGTCAACTATAAGAATAGATCAGCGATGGACCTTGCTGCTTAGGAAGCTTCCACAGAGATTTTCAAAAAGCTGGATGGCCATCTTGTGAGGATCCTTTTCAATATCTGCTGTTATTCTGTTTTGGGGCAGTGTGCAAGCTGTTATTCCATGGGAAAAACAGTGAATCTGTGTGTGCGAGAGAGAGAGAGAGAGAGAGAATGTCAAGTTGCCTTTTGATTTATGGTCATCCCTGAATTTCATAGGATTTTTAAAGGCAGTGAATACAGTTGTCCAATAGAGTGCATCTTATTTCTACGTAGCTTGCTCCAATTCCAGTTCTTATCCCGATCCAGCACATATAGATAGATTGCCAGTCCTTCTGACCTATTCTAAACCTCCCATCGCCATTCTTTACATAAGTGGCAATAAGTATCTGCTGTGACCTCCAGACAAGATGGTTGCATTCCAGCAATGGGTGGAGAGACCCCTTTCAGATTTTATTCTCACATGACCATGTCCTTGCACTGAATCAATGAGTTTACATCCACATTATGCTCACCCTTCCCCCAGGCAATTTGCCCTCTCTCTGACTCCTAAGAATAAAGGCTTCTTTAATACCACTGAAGCTCTCAGGGTGACTTCATAGGATAAAGACAGGCTGGCAGAGAAATAAATGCATGCTCTTTCGGACAATAGCGATTTTTAAACATGTGTTACAGAACCTCACGCTCCCCTCGGGATCTAGGCATGGTGGAAAGAAGCATATAGGAGGGGATACTGGGAGCCACCATAGTGTAATGGTTTGAGCATTGGACTACAACCTGGAGACCAGGGTTGATTCCTTGCTTGGCCATGGAAATCCACTGCGTGGCCTTGGGCACATCATACACTCTCAGATTCAGAAAACCCCATGATAGGTTCATCTGAGGGTTGCCATAACTTGGAAATGACTTGAAGGCAATGATGATAACAAATTGTCTAGTTCAGAGCTTGGAAAAGTCATCCTTTTTTTCGATTCTTCTCACACTACACTACACTGTTATATTCCACTTTGACTGCCATGGCAACATTGTATGGGATCCTAGGGTTTGCAGTTTAGGGAGGGGCATTTAGGATTCCCAGAGAGCTTTTGGGCCTCACTAAACTACAGACCCCAGAGTTCCACAGGATGTTGCCATGGCAGTTAAAGTGGGATCTAGTATTATAACAGTGAAGTGTAATAAGGATCTTGGACCACAAATGGAAAATCCTCCTTTCACCATAGTTAGATCATCCTTTTAAAAAAAAAATTAGTTTTGTGCCAGTCTAAATACATTCTTTGATGAAAAACAGGTGATTTGGCCTAGACGCGTAACCACTGCCTGCTCATTCAGCTGAAATGGGCCTATTTTGTTAGCCTTTTGGAGGGTTAGTGCTACCATTAGGGAAAGTGACACAGCCATCCTACATGGCTGCACAAAAAGGAAGCAAATTGTTGGTTATTTATACTGCTGTAGTATTTTTATTTCCAGAATGGGGAAGCGGTGCTTGTATGATTGTCTGCCTCAGGTGCCAAAATAGCTTGGCATATTTTGTAACAAGTTTCAGAAGAGGGAGCGGGGAAGGATGGTAGCCACATCTGTCTGTTGCAGCAAAGCCCATAAAAAGTCTTCTGTAACTTTAGAAACTAGCACAGTTTATTATAATACAAGTGTTAATGGATTGGGCTGAAGCAATCCACAAATTCATACCAGCCAGAAAAATGTCTCTACACTGTGCAGTTATAACAGTTTGATACCACTCGTGTTGCCATGGTTCCATACTACAGAATCCTAGGATTTGTAGTTTGGTACTTGCACTTAGAATTCTCTAATCCACTCCTCTGAACTAAATTAGAGCTTTCTGGGAGAGAATTCTAAGAACCTTGGAAGGCCAAATCCTGGGATTCAAAAAGATGAGGCTATTGTTACTGCCCTGGCTAGTCTGAGCTTTGGGGATATTAAAGATACCCTCTTGATATCATAATTCGGCTGCACTTCTCTATTCCTTTCCACGTGCTTGCGGGGCCACCGGACAAGCACGTAAACAAGCTCCGCCGTTAATAGCCGTAATATTCAAACTACAATACAGGCAGGCCAGAAATAGCTGACTCACTGCTTTAGGAGACCTCCAGGCAAGTACTCTAATTAAGTATGCACGCCACTTACAAAAGAGCCTCGGCCCCGTGATGGCAGCTTGATGGGTAAACTATACCATACCCAAGTACCCTGCGTTTGCATACTGGCTACTCTATTGAGAACCGCTACGATAACTCAATCATTCAGATTCTGACCTTTCGGAGGCTTTGTCTCCAACTCCGAATCATTGTTTTCCCCCAAGTACGGCATAGCCTGCAGTCACAATTCTCCTTATAAAAACCCTTGATTCCGAGACCTTCCTCGGATCACTCACGAGTTTCATCCCACCTTGCTGCCGCTTTGCTTGGTGAGCCTCCCCTCAGCTCCACGTGCTGAGCTACATCGCACCCCAGCTTCGCTCTCTATTTTTCTGGGCTTCAGGACAGGTGAAGTATCACCCAAACCGGCAATCCCTCTAAAAATCCCTCTATACCACTCCAACCTTTATCTTCTTTTGTTATCTTGTATGAGTGTGTCGCATACACTGTTTTGCTTGTATTCAATAAACATCATGTATTATTTCAACTTTTGTGTTCTCCTTGACTTGACCCGACCCCGTAGACATAGGGTTCAAGATCTCTCTACGTTACCCTGCCTCTCGTAACGCTAAGCAGTGCTCTGAGCTAATTTTCCCCACCTTTAGTTGAGCACATTTTGGTGTCCCTCCCGGGACCCCCAGTACACAGGGTAACACTATGGCACTTAAAGTAGTATCAAACTGTTACAACCCAGGCTATTTCCGCACTACACTGTTAGAATGCTATTATTCCACTTTCAACATCATGTGGAATGCTGGGGTTTGTAGTTTAAGGAGGAGCATTTAGAATTCTCAACCAGAGAACTCTTCGGGCTCAGCAAACTACAAACTACAAAATTCCACAGGATGTTGAAAGTGGAATAATAGTAGTATAAAAGTATAGCATGGAAATCGCCCTAGTCCTGTGGATACCCTCTGAGACTGACCTTCAAAAAAGCTGCTCAGTGATTAATTGTGTCTTCCTGTAGTCCTGTCAGTAAAACCTGCTTATTCCAAGGGAAAGAAAACCAATGTTTAATATTTGTCTTTAAAAATAGACACTTTAGTTTATACAGTACATATATACCATCACTGGAGGAGAGAAATCTACCTGCCATCTAGCCCAGAAGACATTTCACTCTTTTCCTATCACCTGGAACTGACAGGTCTCTCTGCCTTCTGCTAAAACTCTTCACTTCTTAACAAATTTCCTTCATATTGTCTTGTGCCGCTGCTAACTAGCAAGGCCAAGGGGTGTTTCATTTTATTTCAGCTGCTAAAAATATTATTAGGAAATGGCTTTGTTAAAGACACTTTATTTATCTATTATGTTATCAATACTTATTATGTAATTGTTTTGTTATTGATACTTTGGCCAAGAAGCTATGTTTACTTACATAGTATCAATCTACACTCAGTTAGTATTACATAGGATCAATCCACACTCAGAATATCAACATTTCTGAGACATTCTGCATTAGGAGGATGCCCTGTGAACATTTCTCCCATCCCAGTGAATCTGATGTTACATTAAAGGCACTGTCAAAGAGCTGTACACCATCTGAGAACGCTCAATAGCATGTGCAGTGGTTACAGCGGCAGAATTCCACTGATGCAACTGTGAAACAGAATATTAGCTTTACCCAGTGGCCAAAAAAGAGGATTCATATATGTGTATGACACCAGCAGGATGCCAGGCTTTATTTAATGTTATGGAACTGTTCAGTTGGAATGTGTTATTCTTTTTCCACCTTGCTTTGCTGTCAACCATTTTATTTATGGAAAAGTGGTATACAGATAAAGTGATTGACTGATGGAGCCACTGAATTTTCTCCTTCTGCCTATACCTTGGAATATGTAACGGGGCCAGTCTCATTCATTTGCAAAGCAACCATGCAAGGTAGGCTGCCATTAATCCCATTTTTCTCCTGAAGAACTGAAATTAGGCAGCTGTGTGTCTATGCAGCACAGCTTTGCTGTATTGAAAAACTTAACTACAATGATTCTAAGAAATTTGGGAGTATTGATTTTGTTAGAACTCTTGGAATGATAACAGCAACCAAAAGAGGAGGAGGAGGAGGAGGCAGCAGCAGCAGCAATTTCCAGGCACCTTATGGGGGAAATAGTGATGATCATCATACTTTTTTCCTCTTTTAGTTCCAAATCAGTTTATGTTTGCAGTGTACATTAAGATCTGAACCAACATTTCCTGTGTCCAAGTTTCATCTGCATAACACTACTGAGTATAGAATTACCTGGTCAAGACCCTGAGATTTCAGGACCACAACCTGTGACCAAGGGATGATCCTTTGTGATTGTGTCACAGGGATGGGCCCTGGTGATGTTTCAAGGGTCGACTTCTGGTGATGTTGTCAATCATGACACATTAAGCATCAACCACAATTGCACAGATGATGCCATTGTCTAACAAATGAGGAAAAATATATATATATACAAACACATTTTTCAAGGTGTTACTCTTACCCTGAGATTCTTCCTCTTCAACCTGAGGAGTGAAGGTCCAGGCCCTGAGATCTGGAAACCCTAACTGATAGTGCAATCACACATGTGTCATAGAACCACAAAGTTGGAAGGGTTCCCAAGATCTTTCCAGGTCAACCTCTGCCTTACAAGAATTCAGGAATTCTTTCTGTTCAGAAGTTAGCTGTATTTAATTCAGTGGGACATTATTGCGAGGCAAGGCAGAGAAGCAGCAGAAGGGCATAACAAAGTTATGAGTGGGGATGAAGTCACTTTGTTGGCATAACGACAAACATCTTATAATCACTTTTACAAGTTTCTTTTAAAGGCTACTATAAACCATTTTTCAAGTCATTTTGATAGGAATTGTTCAGATTCTCCTGCCAATCTTCAGGGACCCATCCCTTGCAAAAGAATAATGAAAAGGAATGAAAACAATCAATGCAACAGGTAATGCAACAAATTGCTTTCCCATCATCATAAGAGGTTATGTTTTAAATATTACAATGAGTAATAGCAATATATTATTCATTCAGCACTGCAATTGGTAAACGGTGTTTGTGAATTACTTTTAAAGCTAACTCTTCCAATCTCTGCCCCCAGAAAATTTTGTGTAGGGTTGCAGTCTCATTAACTCAAAGAGGCAGTTCCAAGGGGGCAAACTTAATTGAAAAGAACTCCACCCCAGCAGAGCTTCTAAATGCTGAGCAGCAGAAACTCTCTGGCTAACACTCCTCCCACATTTACAGAAACAGCAAACCACTTTTTGCTGTATGTCTTGCAAAGGTCCTTGGCTGTTCTTGCCCAGCCCAGGCCACCTTCTCATCTATTTGCAATTTTTTTGCCAGGATGACCTTCAAATTCTTTGACCTTTCTTGTTTTCACACTTTTTTGTAGCTAACACCATAGTTCAGTTTTGTACGAGTAATTCTCTTTGTGTTTCCTTCTCTCTTTCCCTCTTGCATGCACACACATACAGATTGTGCTGCTTTATCTGTGTAATCTGTGGCTTCTTTTTAACTGTCATATATGACAAGAAGTCTATATAACCACCCAGCAACATCTCCTGTACCTCATGGTCTGACCTACCTTTTTGGTCTACAAGTTCCAGAATCCCTCAGTCAACATTGACTGGCAGATTGTGAGATGTGTAGTCCAAAACATAACTTTTACAAGCTGTGACCAGAATCCCACTCTGTAAAATCCATAAAGTTAGACATGTCTGGGGCCAAGCCACAGCACTGGTGCATCTAGTGTAGGTTACCATGAATGAAGCAACTCTCCAGCAAATCAGGGAAAGGCATTATTGAATTTCAATGAATGGCCAAGATCCTGCAGCAGACACATAGTGTATTGTTGTAGCTACTTTCTTTCTCTCATTCCAACCACCAAGACCTACCTTAAAATGCAGGCAACCATTCTGAAGGATGGAGTTCTGTGCTGTTGGCAAGCAAGGTGTTGAAGGATAACATGTCCAGCCCACTCTTGACAGCAACTGGTGCTGCTCAAAGGACTAGATCAATCAGAGCTTGTAACTGCCTACCAGGATGCCAGTCATTGTCTACTAGTAAACTTTTGACATTCAAGTACTGCGTTTATCGTTACAGTCCCCACAGCAACATCCCTGGGAGAATCCTGAAACGAGTCTGCTGTGTTGATCCATATTTGCAGACTAGCAGTTTTAATCTTCATCAGGGATACTACAAAGTCAATAGGTCTTAATTGCTGTCTGATAACCAAAGCATAAATGCAGTTGCTACTCCCAACCAGAGTAGGCCCATTAAATCAGGGGTGGGAATTGTCCAGCTGAATGTTCTCAGACTCCAGCATTCCTCACCATTGGGCGTGCTAGCTAAGGCTGCTTGGAGTTCACAGTCCAATAGTATTTGGATGATTACAAATTTCCCACCCTTGCATTAAATCAACAGGAACTTGGTAAAACAGCATTTATGTAAGGTTCATTTATTCAGTAGGTTGATTGGGATGAACACCTGGATTTTGGCCCAGGCCACTCCAAAATACTTTGCATTATTGTCTAGGTAATTCACAACAATGTCAAAGGGAATAAGAAAGACTAGGAGACATTGGTAGGTGATATAATCACTGTAATCAGTCCTGGCAACCCAACCCCATGACCCATTGTTCCACTGTTGCTGTTGTGTGTCTTCAAGTCATTTCCAACATAAAACCCATAAGGGTTTTATGGGGCTGAAAGTGGGTGATGTGCCCAAGGTTACTCAGTGGGAATCTACGGCCAAGTGGGGAATCAAACCCTTGTTTCCAGGATCATAGACCAATGCACAAAAAAACAAAAACAAAAAAAAAACACCCATGTTCCCAAGATTCTACCTGAATTCAAATCTGTGCTTTAATGCAAAATACAAAGGTTTGGACCAGAGATCATCTACATGCAAAATACATGCTACACCACAGAGATGTATTTCTGCTATGTTGGTCTCCATCTGGAAGAGATCCCAAACTGAAAGGACTATCTTGTGCATCACTCAGGAAAAAGGTCCAATGAGCTCAGTGGATTTTGCTTAGCGTGCTAAGCTGCAATTCTAAACATACTTACTCAGAAGAAATAGATTCCTTTGAATTCAGTGGGGTTCCCTTCTGAACAAATAGGTTTTGGGTTGTTCTATATAATATTGCACAGATCAGTGATACATACATGCTAACTGTCCCAATTTGGCAGGGACAGTCCTGATTAATCCTCTCTCATCCCACTTTTCCAGCTGCTTTTAAAATGTCTCAATTTCTTTCTCTTCCTCCCACTTTTTTTCTTACTTCAGCTTATTTCAGTTGCTGCAAACTGAGTTCAAAGTAAAAACACATAGTTTGCATCAATTAACTCAGCAGAAGGAGAAGAGAGGAGGGGGCAGAATCTTGCTCTTTCTACTAAGCCCAGTAAACTGCTGCAGCCTTTCCTAGGTTATGTATTCTTCCTGATTAATCACTTTTGCAACCTTGACCACACTGTGGTGTTACTTGGCCACATGTGTCCCAGTTTTCATCTGTGAAATGCTGGACGGTGTGGGGATATTGACTTGCAGTTCAGTGTGGTTTCTTTATGGTTTTGAGTTGTTCATTTTCTCCCAAACTTGCCTTTGTGTGTTTGCGAGAGATATGGTTCTCTTCATCTTCTTAAATAATGCTGTGTTTAATGCAGATGAATATTCCTATAAAGCCCAGTTATTTAAACAGAAATTAAAGAACATGTTGTGTCTTTGATATTTTTCTGTGGGATTAAAAAAATGCCTGGAATTTTACAAAGTTAGAAAGGACCCTCAACAAATAATTAAAAGAAGAAATTTGCAAGGAGTCTATAGTGGAAACCTAGGGGTATATTGAAATGGTTACTTAAAAAAGAAAACACGAACAGTTAAAAAAATGAAAGGGTAATGATGGAATAGTTACCTGATAAGGAACATTGGGAGACACTTGTCAAAACATCACCAATGGAATGTGGTGAGAAACTATGGTTAGCTGGGTACTAATTTCACCTGTAGAAATCCCAAAATGGACTGCTAATCTGGACTGCTCAGGACATAGGTGACTTTATGTGATTTTGAAAGCTTAGCCAGTTCAGGACTGGCTACTTAACTGGATTCAAACTTTAGCTCATCTTGTTGCCCAAGGTGCATTTATATAGTCAAGGCTAGAGCACCAGTTAATTCTGGGAAATTTCTGATCTTGCCATGGTGATACATGCCTTGGTTATATCCTGTTTGGATGGCTGTAGTTTGTACTACATGGGGCTCTCTTTTATAAGTGTTTAGAAACTTTAGTTGGACTAAAGAGCTATGACCAGATTACTAACTAGGACTGGCAACCAGAGGCATACAAATGCCTCATTGCAACAGCTCCACTGTCTGCTGGTTTATTTCTGGCCACAATTCAAAGCATTTGTGGTGACCTATAAAGCCCTCTAAAACTAAGGTCCAGGGCCTCTGAAGTACTGTATCTCCCTATATAAACCTGCCTGTTTTCTGCAGTGCTCATGGGTAGGCTTTTCTCTTGATTCTACCATGTCCTCATTCAAGTTTAGGGCCTTTCCATACTACACTGTTATAGTGCTGTTATTCCACTTTCGACATCCTATGGAATCATGGGGTTTGCAGTTTAGGGAGGGGCATTTAAGAATTCTCAGCCAGAGAGCTCTTTGGCCTCAGGAAACTACAAACCTCAGAATTCCACAGGATGTGTGGAAAGGCCCCTAGTGAGAACACCAGAGAGGGTCTTCTTGGTGGGTGTTTCTAAGGAGGCTAAGGTTGCCTTCTTCTTGTTGTACTCCTCTCAACATATGAAAATTTTTCTGTTCCAAGAGACAGTTACGAACTGACCACAAAAGCTTTCAACGGCATGCTGTTTCACTGATTTTTATCTTATGTCTTTCAGTGGATTTGTTTTAAATGGTTTTAATTCTATGGATAGCTTAATTGCTTTTAAGAGTAATGTTAATATGTTTTTACTTATGTCTTTGTAAATGCTTTTAATTGTATTTGTTTTAGTTTTTGTAAGTCACTTTGAGTTCCAGTACTGGGGAAAAGCCAGGATATAAATAAATTAAACAGCAGAACAACAACTAGAATTACAACAGTAGGAGATCACCACAGAATATCAGGAATCTCGATGTAGGGCTTTGAAATAAATATGCCTGAAATCCAGCAAAGTAGCTGATACCAGTCAAAGTTGATAATACTAGACAGGTGCACTGATGGTCTTATTTACAGAAGGCAGCTACCTATATTCCCAAATTCTTATCATTAAGTATGCATTGTAACTGAAACATTTTCAAGAACAAATCACACACATTAACCGGTCTGGACATACTAGACTGGCCTAAAAAGTCTATTTATATCTAGTATTGGTGTCAGATGTAGATAGTCATTCCTCCAGCCTTTGTCCCTAAAGAATATGCATTTTAGAACACTATAGTTTAAAAGTATGGGGAACTTGCAGCCTTGGAAAAGTCTATCTAGATTTTAATCTCTCAGAAAACCGTAACTCATTGCATAACTCTGGATTTGCGTCCTTGGAACAACAAAGAACTACAAAAGCATATGTTTGACAATAGATACACGTTGGGAGGGGGTAAATAATGGTGTGAATACATGTCTATTCCAGCTGTCCATTGAGAATATCAAGGCTTTTGAATGTCATGCCCAAAATCCCATTGACAGAATCTGGAAGAAGCAGGCATCACTGTCTGCTGACAAAGACCACTGGTGTTACCACACCTTACACCCCATCATGTGGCATAGAATGATTGGCAAGAAATATAATTTAACTGGCATGAAATATTAAACACTGGACACTTATAGCTGGGAAACATGCAGCAAGCAGGACTCTGGCTGCACACCTGGGCTAGGTCAGCATGGCCCAGGTCATAAGGTTGAGAAGAGTTAAACAAGAAAGACTGGAGTAATCAGATTTCCAGTAATCCTGTCAACAACCTGACATCTAAATACAATAGTCCATTAAACTACCCAGGTGTGGCAGGCAAGTACCCCTGTTGTGTGCATTTCCTACCAACACCTTCCCCATTCAACTTACCCAACCAGGACATTAAGAGTCTGTCAGGACTACCATCAATGCTTTATTACCTAATTAGTCTGTTCTGGATCCCAGACCCTGCTGGAGAGCAATTAACACTCACCCCTTCAGGGTAGGAAAAAAGGGTATTTAAACCCTAGCTCTGACCCTGGCATTTTGCTAGGACTTTGGGCATCATGCTGCACCCCATCTCTCATTCCTCTGTGCTGATCTCAAACCCTTGTGTTTGAGCCATCTCTCCTCGATCCTCCACTTCGGAACCAATAAATATCATCCTATACACCCAAAATCTCCCACTATCCAACCTTTCTCTCCTTTCCCTTTGCTAGTTTTGTACGGTTCATTAGACTGCTTGATTTCTTTTGTGTCTGTGAGTTCTCCAATAAAACATTCTTTTGACTCTCAACTAATGTCCTACAGTTAGTACTGGTATACCCAGGTGAAAATGTCCCATAGTTACTCCCCCGCACAGGCCTCCTTTTGAGCTATAATTCTCTACCTTCTCAAGGAGAGGCTGGCACTGCTGGTACTTGGATCACTCTTTAGAACTGAAGACAAAGTGCTTGCTCACATACAATAAAGTATTGTACATTTCTTAGAAATGTAAACTCTAACCTTGTAGACTTTTCTGAAAAACTGGTTCATAGTTAATTTGCCCTTTTCTCTTCTGATTTTGTCCATTTGTAAAATTGCTACCATTATGTTCAGGACTCCTCCATTTTGTATTGCTGTTTCCTTTTTTAAAAATCATTCCCATATTCTCAGAACTTGAAAAGAACACTTTTTTTGGACTACAACTCTCAGAATCCCCAAGCCAAGATGACAGTGGCCATTGCGGTGAAGCCTGTCACCTCACTCCTCATCTGCTAAAAGCTCGAGCTTATAAACTGGAGAGGCATAAGGAAAATTATTATTAATATAAATTAGAAAGGCATTTTCAAATAATTTGAACATTGGGTCATGATTTGTATCCAAAATGACTCCCAAGATCTAGAATTAATCAAGTTACTTAGATTTTCTCATATGTTTTATCCTGTTGTCTTATCCCCACAACTCCATTGCTTTTTGGAAATTCCAGATTTCACAACTATGGAATTAATCTTCTTTGGTAAAGTTCCATAAATTATGCTGTTTGGCACAACTTATGCTTGCATAATATAATCTTCTGCTCTGTTTGCATTAATCTATCCACCCCAAAAGGAGTTATAACATCCAAATCTACTTCTGTAAAAACTATTTTACTGTTTTTTTTGTTCATGTGCTGCAATTATTCTTCAGTTTACTGTTACCGTCATTGCTAGCCTGAGCTTGTGGGATATTAAGATATCATTTCAATATCAATAATTCGGCCTTCTCTACCCATTCTTCTCCACGTGCTTGCGAGGCCCCCGAACAAGCACGCACACAGGCGCGGCCGACAATAGCCTCCGAAAGGTCAGTATTTTGAATGATTGAGTTATTGTACTGCGACCACGATTTCCCCTATAAGAACACCTGACTTCGAGCACTTCCTCGGATCGCTCTTGGCTTCCATCCCGCCTTGCTGTCACTTTGTCCAGCGAGCCTTCCCATCAGCTCCACGTGCTGAGATCCACGCTCCCCAGCTTCTCTGCTTCTAACCGGGCTCCAGGACAGATAATAGCATTTCCCATACCAAACCTCCTCAAAAATCCCTCTATCCACTCCTACCTTTATTTCTATAGTTTCTTGCGTGAGTGTGTTGCATACATTTGTTTGATTGTGCATAAATAAAACAATTATTATTAATTCAACATCTGCCTCATCCTTGACTCGGCCTGACCCCATAGACATAGGGTTCAAGATCTCGCTACGTTACCCTGCCTCTCGCATTGCCAACTTGTGCTCTGTGCTAATTCCCTCCCCATTGTTTGAGCACATTTAGGTGTCCCTCCCGAGACCCCCAGAAATCAGAGTAACATTACTCACCTGAACTGTTCTGCTTCCTTCTCTGTCTTCATGGGAGAATTGCTCCTTATCATCATCAAGAATGGGATGAGATGCAATGAAGTACAGTTTTCCCCCTTTCACATTCATGGGTTTAACGTTCACAAACTTGATGGTTTGTGATGCACTCGCTTGCCTCCCCCCTTCCCCCCTCCCATTCCCCTATCTTTTGCCCCAGTATGTGTGTCTTCCTTCCACAGACCTCGGCAAACAGGCAAGCGAATGGCAGGGGGCAGCCTTGCACCTGTGCCTTCTCCAGTCATGATGCTACTGTTTTCCATTAGCTTACCTTTCACCTGGGCACCTGGAAGGCGATATGACTGGGCAAAAGGCAAGTGAATGGTGGGGAGGGGGAAACCCAGGAAGGGAATGGAAGGAGGGGGGGAGTTATTCACAGTTTTTGTTTACTTTCATGAAGGTTTTGTGTCCTGAACCCTCACGAAAATTGTAGACTTCCTCTGTAGATTTCCTCTGGGAGTATGATAACGGTTCCATCAGAACTGTGGAAGTACACGCCCTCCAACATTTCACAGATGAAAGCCGAGACACACGTGGTCAAGCAACATCAAAGTATGGTCAAAATGGAGAAAAAAATTATTACTGAGGAAGGACACAAAAATAAGGAGAGGGTGCAACAGCTGGGCTTTGCCAGAGCCTATTGGGAAAGGTAAGTTTCTGATTCCTCCTCTCTCTCCCTGCTGAGTTAATTAAGTGCAAATTACTGTTGCCCTTTGAACTCAGTTTGCAGCAAGGGAAGTAAGCTGAAGTAAGGGAAAAATGGGAGGAGGAGAAAGAAACTGGGATATTTAAAAAGCTGCTGAAAAAGTGGGATGAGAGAAAATTAATTGGGACTTTCACTGCCAAATTGGGACATTTGGAGTGTACATAAGTACTGTGTAGCAATTAGAATCGCTTGCTGTGACTACTGGGACAAGATTAGGTACTAATTCATCACAGGCAAGCCCTACATGGCATTATCAGTAAGCATTATCACAGAACTATCAGTGAAATGTTATTGTGAATGAAGAGCTTGGAAATTTTACTTTTTTGGATGTCATCTCCCAGAAACTCCCAGTCATCAAGGCCAATGGCCATGCCAGTTAGGGGATTATGGAATTAATTGCCCAACAATGTAAAATTTCCAAATGCTGAGTGTAGAATTTTGCTGCACTATGTTGAGCTTTTGCATACAAAATTCCCAAGCCCTTAAGTACAGAGTCTTTGTTGTGGTATATAATCAAGTAGAATACATAAGCTGCATAGTGTCAGTTTTTATGATTGAGACTCTGTGCTGTAACAGAGCCCTGGAGACATCTGACATCCGGATGCTTCACACCAGCTGCACATGCCTCAGCCAGGTAAAGTACCAAATGTACAGCCAGCCACTGCAAACAGCTGCAACTGGGTTTTAAGGCGGCACAGAAGCATGCAAAGAGACAGCAAGAATTGCTTTTAGAAATTGAAGCACCATGCTTTGGCTTCTGGGTCAGTCATACCAAGGACATCTGTCAATAATAATTAAATTTATTGGCAGTTTGGACATTGGCTGGGAGTCACGCAGATTTATGACAACTCTAAGTAGTTCAAAACCTCCTCCTCCTCCTCCTCCTTCTTCCTCTTCCTCTTCTTCTTCTGTACTCAATATCCTGTGTTTTTAATTAATACACTTTTGCCTCAACTGAAAGAGCCCCAAGTTCACTTAAATTATTTAAAATAGCAAATGCAGGAGTGGGAAGCTCTGTTTTGTTGAGAGATGCATTCCTGAGGGGAGGGCATGAGTTGCAGGCCAACGGTGGGCAGGGCATCATTCTTTTCCTTTCTCTTTCTGCCACTTCTTTTCTTTTTTTCTCTCTCTCTCTCCTAAGCTTCTGTTTCCCTTTTCCTCTCTCAGTCCCTCATCCCTTCTCCCTCCCTCTGCAGAGAATTCTTTGCCAGATGTCTGAACTGACTGGTTAGCGATGGGGTTCTCTCTTTCCTCAGTCACTGCTGTTTTCATCCATCACTGTATGGCATGCCTCCATGTTTTCCCTAAAACAGGAGTGGACAATTGTGGCCCTCTGGTTATTTTGGGCCTACAGTGCCCATAATCTTCCATAGTTGTCTATGCTCAGTACTAGAGTTTGGTTTTTACATAACAGTCAGGCTTAAATGGACTTGGGTGTGTATGTGTAAGTACCTTGAAGTCACCTGAACACTTATGGCCACCCCATGCATTTCATAGGGTTTTCTTAGGCAATGTCAGAGGTGGTTTGTCAGTTCCTTTCTCTGAAATACAGACTATAGCATCTGGTATTAATTGGCAGTCTCCTATCCAAGTACTAACCAGGTCTGACCCTGATTCACTTCCAAGATCTTGTGCCTTTAGGGCATTACCACTGGATAAAATTCTGCTTCCTTGCAAGCTATCAACATGTGTTTCCCTCCAGAGACTGTAGCTAAATTCAGAGCAAACAAGGACAATGACAGATGATGTCCCTGGCGATAAAACAGTCTGGGCATTTTGGCCTTGCAAGTCTTAGCTCCACTACATCACAGCATGGAATAAATCTGGCTGATTTCAATGGGATCCACTCCCTAGAATTAGCACATGGGGCTGCATAAAGAGAAGTGCTGTCAGACAAGGGAGAAAATGACACCAGACACACACATGCCGGCCTTGGCCTAAGTAAAATGCAGAGCTTGGGCAAGTTACTTTTATGGACTACAACTTCCAGAATCCCTCTGTCAACATGGGGGATTCCAGGAAGTATAGTCCAAAAAGTACCATACTTTCAAGGTCTGATTTTGATCCATTTGTTCCACTTGTTATAGCTCAGCAATCCAGTCTTCTAACAAAGAGGATTCCAAAGAGCCAAGATCCATCCAATGCAACCCATCCTTGAACCTTCTTCTGGTTGAGATGGAAAGCTACATGTTGTATTTGTAAGAAATTCTACCAGAACAATTTGATTCTATTCACCTTTGCAGTTCAATCAATTCATTTCATATAGGCCTGTGACGCCTTGGAATGTCAACCAGCTGTAGTGTCTACTAAACTGTTCCTTCCATTCATACCCCCTTCCCAACATTTTTGGTCCAGGAAAGTGTGTTTTCCAGATGATGTTGGTGGCCAAGTATTTCTATGGTGGTAGATTTTGCTTAGAGCCAGAGTGGCATAGTGGTCTGAGCATCGGACTACAGCTCTGGAGACTAAGGGCCAAATCCCTGCTCAGCCATGGGCTCTGGGCAAGTCACACCAAACCTTAGAGGAAGGCAAAGGCAAACCTCCTCTGAACAAATCCTGCCAAGAAAACCTTATGATAAGTTTACCTTAGGGTTGCCATAAGTCAGAAATTATTTGAAGGCACACAATGAAAACAAAAAGATTTTGCTTTGGTGTAGAATTGTATTCAGAATAATTGTGCAAATTTCAAACCACAAAGAGGGATTATGAAAAATAATGCTGATGATGATGATGATGATGATGATGATGTTTATTTATAACACCCTTTCCACCAAAGGGTGGAACAACAACATATACAATCAGAGGCAAGGACATTAAAACAAAAAACCACAACAATGCATAATACATGGCAAGAAATCCCTGACACCCCACCACTCGCTACTCATCTCAGCACCTTAAACACAACTCAGTGGCTTAAGATGCAGGGTCAAAGAGGAAGGTCTTCAACCATTTACGAAAACCAGTGAGATCCTTCTCCAGCCGGAGGTCCAAAGGAAGACCATTTCACAAATGCAGAGCTAGACCTTGAAAGGTTCACAGCTTTGACAGAGCCATGCGCATTGGTGGAACAGACAATAATCCTGTGCCTGCAGATCTTAAATTCCTGGACGGAACATACCAAACAAACTGAGCTGCAAGGTACTAAGGAAGGTTAAAACGCAAAGCTTTAAATACCAGGACCAAAAGTTTGAAACAGGCCCTGGCCCGAACTGGTAGCCAGTGAAGGGATCTACGGGGAGAAGCAATAGGTGAAAGCTTGGTAGGTTTAAAACAACCCGGACAGCATTGTTCTAATTAAACCAGAGGAAGAAGGGAGCATGAGCATTAGTACAACAAAATAAATACAATTTGATAGGCATCACTGAGACCTGGTGGGATGAGTCTCAGGATTGGAATGTAGGAATAGAAGGGTATAGCCTATTTTGTAAAAATAGACCAAACAAGAAAGGAGGAGGAGTAGCCTTGTTTGTCAAGGATGTTTTCACCTGTGAAGAGATCCGTGACTTAAACCCAGAAAGCCAGGTCGAGAGCATCTGGGTAAGAATTAAGGGAGCGAGAAACAATAGGGATATTCTGGTGGGGGTTTACTACAGACCTCCAACCAAGACTGAGGACTTTGATGATGCCTTCCTCAACCAAATGACTGCACATTCAAAAATACAGTAATAATAGGAGATTTCAATTACCCGGATATATGTTGGCAGTCAAACTCTGCCAAGACAGCAAGGTCCAGCAAGTTTCTTGCTTGTCTTGCAGACAATTTCATGGTCCAGAAGGTGGAAGAGGCCACAAGGGGATCAAATATTCTAGATCTGATCCAGACCAACAGGGATGACCTTGTTAATGAGGTAGAAGTGGTTGGATCTTTAGGGGGGAGTGACCGTGCCCTACTGGAATTTGGCATTCAGTGGGAAGGAGAAGATAAGTGTAGCCAGACACTCATCTCAAATTTTAAAAAAGCGGACTTCTGTAAACTTAGGGAGCTGCTGGCTGGAATTCAGTGGTCAAGAATAGTGAAAGGGAAAGGAGTTCAGGAGGCATGGGAGTTCCTTAAAAGGGAGATACTGAAGGCACAGTCTAAAACTGTGCCAATAAGGAGGAAAAATGGAAGGCATCTGAAGAAACCAGAATGATTGACTAAAGAACTCTCAGTTAAGCTAAGTGTTAAGAGAAACATGTACAGGAAATGGAAGAAGGGGGAAACCACCAAAGAAGAATTTAAGCAAGTAGCTAGGAGATGTAGGGAGGAGGTCAGAAAGGCTAAAGCACAGAACGAACTTAGGCTGGCCAGAGACATCAAAAACAATAAAAAGAGCTTTTTTAAATATGTCCGTAGCAAAAGGAAAAAGAAGGAGACGATAGGGTCGCTGTGCAGAGAAGATGGCAAATTACTAACAGGGGGAAGAGAAAAGGCAGAACTACTTAACACCTTCTTTGCCTCAGTTTTTCCCCAGAAGGATGCAAGCACTGAACCTGGCGGTTGGGGAGCAGGTGAGGAAGCAGGAGAAATGAGGCACATAATAGGTAGAGAGGTGGTACAGGAATACCTTTTCAAGTCTCCAGGGCCAGATGAATTGCATCCTAGGATATTAAAAGAACTGGCAGAGGTCATTTCGGAACCGCTTGCTATAATCTTTGAGAAATCTTGGAGCACAGCAGAAGTTCCAGCAGATTGGAAGAGGGCAAATGTTGTCCCCATCTTCAAGAAGGGAAAAAAAAGAGGACCCAAATAATTATCGCCCAGTCAGCCTGACATCAGTACCTGGAAAGATTCTGGAGCAGATCATTAAGCAGTTGGCTTCTAATCACTTAGAAAGCAACACGGTAATCACGAGAAGTCAACATGGATTTCTCAAAACTAAGTCATGCCAGACTAATCTTATCTCTTTTTATGATAGAGTTACTAGCTTGATAGATGAAGGGAATGCTGTGGATGTAACATTTCTCAATTTCAGTAAGGCCTTTGACAAAGTTCCCCATGACATTCTTGCAAAGAAGCTAGTAAAATGCGGGCTGGACAGGGCTACTGTTAGTTGGATTTGTAATTGGTTGACCGACCGAACCCAAAGGGTGATCACGAGTGGCTGCTTTTCATCCTGGAGAGAAGTGACTAGCGGGGTGCCACAGGGTTCTGTCCTGGGCCCAGTGCTCTTCAATATCTTCATCAACGACTTGGATGAAGGAATAGAGGGCATGCTCATCAAATTTGCAGATGACACCAAATTGGGAGGGGTTGCTAATACGCCAGAGGACAGGATCAAAATTCAAAATGACCTGGATAGATTGGAGAGCTGGGCCAAAGCTAACAAAATGAAATTCAACAGAGAGAAGTGTAAGGTCCTACACTTAGGTAGAAAAAATGGATTACAGAAATATAGGATGGGGGACACGTGGCTGGATAGCAGTACGTGTGAAAGGGATCTAGGAGTTTTAATAGACCACAAGCTGAACATGAGTCAGCAGTGTGATGCGGCAGCCAAGAAAGCCAATGCAATTCTCGGCTGCATCAGTAGGAGTATGGTGTCTAGATCGAGGGAGGTACTGGTACCACTCTACTCTGCTTTGGTTAGACCTCATCTTGAATACTGTGTCCAGTTCTGGGCACCCCAATTCAAGAAGGACATGGTCAGGCTGGAGCAGTTCCAGAGGAGGGCAACCAAAATGGTGAGAGGCCTGGAAGACATGCCCTATGAGGATAGACTTAGAGAGCTGGGTATGTTTAGTCTGCAGAAGAGAAGGTTAAGAGGGGACATGATAGCCATGTTTAAATATTTGAAGGGATGCCATGTAGAAGAAGGAGAGGGCTTGTTTTCTGCTGCTCCAGAGACCAGAACAAGGAGCAATGGATTCAAGCTGCAGGAAAGGAGATTCCACCTGAACCTCAGGAAGAACTTCCTGACGGTCAGGGCTGTCCGGCAGTGGAATATGCTGCCTCGGAGTGTGGTGGAGTCTCCTTCTTTGGAGGTTTTTAAGCAGAGGCTGGATGGCCATCTGTCGGGAGTGCTTTGAGGGTGTTCCTGCATGGCAGGGGGTTGGACTGGATGGCCCGTGTGGTCTCTTCCAACTCTACATTTCTATGAGTCTATGATTCTATGAAGGCAAACCTGTCAGTAAACTGTTACAATAATCCAGGTGTGAGATAACCAAGGCCAAGACAAGCAGATGGGCAGTCTCTACAGTCAGGAACCTCCAGATCCTGCAGATGTTCAAAAGATGGAAGTTGAATGCCTTTGTTGTAGCCCCGATAAAGGGACATAGAGATATGCAGTCATCCAGCAGGACTCCAAGGTCCCTGGCAACTGAGATAGACGCCACTGTGCAACCTTGTAAATCCAGTGGGGGACATGAGAGAGGGGTTGCTGGGTGATCAGGCTGAAACACCAAGATCTCTGTTTTGTCCACGTTCAGCTTAACATGGTGAGCGGTCATCCATGAAGAAACATGTGACAGACAGTCTGTCACTGACTTCCACACAGTAGCATCAATTAATTTTAAACTTTGAAAAATCTGAGTGTCATCTGCATAAATATGATACTGAAAACCCAATTCAGAGATGAGAAATCCAAGGGGGAGTGTATACAATGGAAAAATAAGAAGACCCAAGACTGACCCTTGTGGCACCTCTACCATTACAGGGAAAGCTTTTGACATGAGTCCCTGAAATGCAACAGAAAAGGAACAATCACACAAGAAGGATTTAAACCAGGACAGAGCATTCCCTGTTATTCCTAGTGTTGCCAGCCATAATAGTAAGATCTGATGGTTCAAAGTGTCTAAGGCTGCAGAAAGATCCAACAGGATCAACACCAAAGTTAATCACTGTGTCTTTGCCATTAGGATATTGTTTACTACACGATTCAAGGCTATTTTGGTGGAATGACCTGTATGAAACCCTGATTGAAATGGGTAAAAAAAAAAATCATGTATAGTCAGGTATGGCATCAACTGGGAAAGGGCAGCTCTCTCCAAAATTTTTGAAAGAAATGGGAGAAGAGACACAGGGCAATAATTAACAGAAAGTGAAGGGTCCAGAGAAGGTTTCTTTAATAGAGGACGTTAAACAGCATGCTTAAAGCAGCCCGGGAAGATACTCCTTAAGAGAAAGCAGTTTACCAGCCAAAAGCAAAGGCAAAAGAATTGGGTGAAGGATAAAGGAAGGAAGGACGGACAGGTCAGAAGGGATAGGGTCAGAAGGGCAGGAGGGAGGGGAAGAAGATCTCACAGTCTGGCTTATAACTGTAACAGGGAAAAAGAGAAACTCTGTTCAGGTTGGTGAAGACGTGGCCCGAGACATGGCCTGAGTCAAAGGCTGTGGTAGATCGACTGCTGACAATGGAGGTGGAGATCCGTCCAGCAAAAATGAATCAGCAATTCTTGACACCTTCTGATCAAAGAAAGAGGCCAAGTCACTTGCAGGAAGATCCTGAGATGAGAATCATTCAATTATGTTGAATTAAATAATGTAGACATTTTAAATGAATAAATGTATTCCTTATTAAAATGTTTAGCCATAAAAAGGGGGAGGAGGACATGGAATCAATTACATGTCCCATGCATCCAGACAACTTTCACATCTACTCTCTGTCTTTCCAATTTCAATGCATTAAAGTTCTAGTCCACTGTTTCAATGCCGGATTCTTTTATCTTGCCTTTGCTTTTTATTGAATGAAATCATTTTTAGCAATTCAAGTTGTTTTCACTGTGGTTTTCTGTATTTTATGAACTTTGCAAACTATTTATTTGCGCAGAAAAAAATGGGCATACATTTTACCATAAATAAATTTGTATATCAACAAATAATCTCAGTGTAACCAAAGTTGATAGTGGGGCTATATGCTTTTCTAGACTCCCATGATGGTATACAGTAGTGGCGTCTGAGAATTCATTTCAGAATGCTTCATTAATTTTGGCAGCTGCCTTGAAGAGGCCAATAGAAATCAGGTGGGGCACTCTGTGCCAGAGAAATGGGATGGGAGTAGAGAACCCATCTTCACTGAAGACGGGCCTCTATTGAAGGTCTATCATGTGACAGTTCTCCACCTAAAGGCATCCTATCTTTGAAAAGCTATGTCCATTTCTGTCTTTATTAAACCAAAGGTTAAAAAGGGAAGAAAGGAGAACAGGATTGCCTATCAGCAGCAAATTCCTGGATAGCAGGCTGAGCAAGCACATAGGACCCCTGGTATTAGCCTCCCCCACTACAGTGAATTAAACTGTATTCTACAATCAGATACACTTTTACTTGGGAGGAAGTACCATTTTATCTAGGGTTGTCAGGCCAGGGATATCTCTGGCTCTGATAAGTAATGTGGAAACCTGAGACCTAGGAACAGAGCCTGATGATACTGTAGAGGATGGGGCTGGTGGTAGCTGAGATACTACGCTACAGACATAGTTAAGAATGTTTAACTACTTATCCTCTCCTGACCTAGCTCCCAAACCTACCTTTACACTCAGCAATACCACTGAGCAATGGAGCTCTGTTCTGCTGGCGACTGGGATGCAGCAGGATGAGGTTTCAAGTCCCTTCCTACCCGTGTTCTGGGGTGTGATGAGGAATTCCAACAGGGTCCTGCTCCTGATTGTTGCACAGCAGACAACTGTGGGAGGGGGCTGGAAATGTCATCCTGCTGTGCCTCTGTCATCAATTGAACAGGCCTTTGTGGTTTGGTGCAGCTTCTAGCTGTTAAAGTAGTGCGGTTGCAATTATGGCAATGGTGTCATGATCATAAACACGAATATCAAGCAGTTATGAATGCATACTTTTAGCTTATGCATTTCTTACTACTCAACAGGGTGCCAACCTGAGTCATTAAGCATGGTGCAGTAAGCATCAGCTGCAACTGTTGAAACATGTCATTCAAATAAAAACCACAAATTTAATAAATGAGACAAAGGAAGGAGGGGAGGAGATGACTTTGGAGAAGCCACCCCCCCCCCCAGCAGCCTGCAAGGATTGGGCCAGTGACACACAGCTGGAAAAAAATCTTTTCAGGGCAGTGCTCTTGCCCTGAAATTCTTCTTCTTACTCTGAGGCCCAGAGAAGAAGGTCCAGGAAATCTGGGAACCCTAATTTTATTCTTTGGGGCTTGCTCTCAGATAAGCATGTTTAAGACTGTAAGCTAAGTATGTTCTAACATGGAAGCTTTAGGCCAGAGGTAGCATCCTCCCATTGTTGTTGTTGGACTTCAGCTCCCATTAGCCCCAAAAGCACAGACAATAGTTAAGGAAGACAAGAAATGAAATCCAGCAGCATCTGCAGGGTCACATTTCCTGCTTTTCCCCATTTGCCTTTTCCTTTCACTCTGCTACATTTTTCACCAAACCAATACACCAGCTGTGTATCAGCTGCCCTACCTAAGATTGGAGGTGTCTTTTCTTTAAAAAAGCAAACATTCTGGAAACCGCAGCATCAGTACAATGGAGTTTAGAAAATATACTTTTTAAGATTACAATTCCCAGAAGTTAATTTGGAAGTTGCAGTTGATAAAATTAACTTCTCCAAACACAACTTTACTAATAGATAGCTGTTATTTCTGCACCTTGCTGCCAAGGGGTAGGTGGATGTTGGAACCTCCCTGGTACATCTGTAGATTTCTCCATCATCAAACAAGGAAACAGCTCCTCTCTATTGGCCAATCTATTGGCCCATTGGTCATTCTTTCCTGCCATTCAGTGTCACCGGCATTTGGGCCGGCAGATCCTTTTGCATGGAGCCAAAGAGGCTATTAGCTGGTCAAAACCATCAGCCACCAGACCTGGACACTAATTGGCACCACTGTAGCTTCAAAAGACCCTTTGGTTGCTTAGTCATCCCTGTAAGTCATTACTGTCCCCCAAATGTGCCTTTTCATATGGCAAATGCCTCTTGGAAAAACTGCCTCAAGCCCAAGGAATATGCTGCCAAGGCAGCCGTGTAACTCAGTTTGCATTTTAAAAAATTCTGGTTCATGCCACATCTGTGAAGGGAGACAGTCATGCCCAGAAGCTAGACAGGCTGCTCCTATTTCCCAATGCTATTTCAAGCATATTTTAAATTCTGCTCAAAGATACACCCAAACCAATGCTTAGAAAATTTACTCCCAGAGTCCTCCTGCCAGGATGGTCAACTCAGACTCATGTTTGCAATGTATTCTAACAAACTCCTCTAACCTGATTCAAGAATAACATCTTATAAAAAAGAAGAAAGAAAAGAATAGGTTTAAGAGGTAATTGAAAAGTCCTGTCCTGTGATCCTGACCTCCCTCCACACATGCCAAAACCAAACCACTGGTCCAAGATCCTCCCTCTTGATGTACATTTTTCTGACTGTACATTTTTCTTTAGTTGTTTAGAAACTTTACTGTCAATTTTTTTTAATGTTTTCACACTGTTCAAAAACAACAGTATCTTTAGCACTCCAGTGTGCCTTCTATTGATACGAGCTAAATCTTTTTCAAAGGTGGAAGGATTTTGGCAGAAGAATATGTCACGTTGGAAGGGAAACCTGAGAGTTCCTTTCCATGGTGGTGTGAGTTTTTTAAGACTGAGTTTAAGATTTATACACTGCAACGTTCTTGCTGGAGACACTATGGCTATCTGCATCCAGTTCCAAATAGTTGTGGTCAGGAGGACTAGGGCATATGTTTTATGATTCTTCCTCATTTGAAATATCCACATAAGAAGCAGAATGACAAAATGAAAGTGGCTGAGATGTTCTATATTAACTATCTGGATAAAATGGGGGAGTGGAATCTCCCACACCTAATTGCACCATAGCTTAAACAAATTGCTTTTTGGAGACTACATTTTCTAAAACCTCATAGTCAACACAGCTGGCAATCATGCTATCTGGTGGATGCAGGAGCTGCATTTGCAAAAAGTAACTTTCCAGAACTCTGCTACTCAAGCCCCTGAGTCTTAGCTGTTATAATAAAATGTGTACTGTGTTCTCCTCCCTCAGATGTTAGGACTTCTGTATAATGCAGCCTTGCATGCATTAAAATTCACAAATATTTTTGATTGCTTCTGAGAAATATGGCATTGCTACTTTCAGGTCCAGATATAAAGCAGGTAAAGACGTTCCCTATAAGATAAAAACACCACAGAGTAGCCATTGTGTTGTGAAAGACGCACACACACTCACTCAGTTGTTATGTATACAACTGTTATCTACACCAGCTGCACACCACAAGCACAGGCATGTATAATGCCTGAAAATGCTTTTCTTATATGTCTAAATATGTACTTTTTCAACTGACTTAACAGATGCTGCAGTTATGGAGTTGTGGAAGAGTGATGGAAGAGTCAAGGGTGGAGGAATTGCTTCTTTCTGTGATAGAAGGTGAAGCTTTTTTCATCAGTTCTTCGTTATTCTTAAGTCCCCTGCACACCTCTGAGTGTGGGTCTCCCTCTCCTTCCTTCTTTAGATGGCAAGGATGTCCACCACAATCAATTAACCCTCTCAGCTTCCTTCTATAGGATCATAGGATTACCTTGTAGAGCACCATCTTCTAACAAGAAGAATATGTTGTTGGAGGGAGAATTTTAGTTAGGGGGAAATGAACAGGTATCAATCATATACAACCTTCTTGATTGTGGCCTAAAGCAGTGGCTCTCAAACTATTGTACCTTACCTGTTGAGTACCCCAAGTTATTTCTAACCTATGGTGACCCTAAGGTGAACGTATCATGGGGTTTTCTGGGGCTGAGAGTGTGTGACATATCCAAGGTCACCCAACAGGTTTCCATGGCCAAGTGGGGAATCGAACCCTGATCTCCAGGATCTGTAGTCCAACACTCAACCACTACACCATGCTGGCCTTCTGTATCTCACCTCCCCCGGGTTAAAAAAAAAGTCCCTTCAGTTTCACCATGATAGAAACAAGAAGCATGGTAGTGTCCCAAAAATGAATAATCCACAGAAGGTAGAATAGGTCAGAGTCAGAGTTGCCAGGTCAAGGCTAGACCAGAGCATGTGATTTCAGGGCCAAAACTTGCATTCTAACAACAACCTCTTGTAACAAAAATCTTCATCAGAAGTTTATCAACAGAGCTTGGATGCTTGCCTCTTGGGGTACTTATGTAGTAATTCCTGAACTGGCATACGGTTGGACTAGATGGCTCTTTGTGGTACGTTCCAACTCTGTGTATATATGATTCTATGTTACAAAGGTGATGTTAAAAGGGACAGCCTCTGCACCCTGGTTTTAATGTATCATAAACATTATACGTTGGGCATCAACCACAGCAGCACAGAGTGCACCATTCCAATGAAAAATGCAAGGCTGGCATCCTGTTAGTATGTTACGCAGACATAAGTCTAACTTACGTTTGTGCAACTCACTTTTCGGATTGTTGCAATCTTTTGGAGGTTGCAATCTTCTACTAGTTCTACAATGACCAAATTCCCCACAATTCTCCCCATCTTCAATGCCTTCAATACAGTCATTTACTGGCCAGTGGAGAACAAACAGCAATGACATCATCCTCTGGGACTGGAAGGTCCCCAAGGATGCCTGTCACTGTGCCTCCAGCTACAGGAACATAGCTAGACACTGCTCTGCCACGTCCCACCCTGTTCTGCACAAAATGGCCATGTTGGTAGCAGACTGCAGTAACTAAAAGAAGGGGGTTGAGGGTATGTTGTAGTTCTTGCCTGTGCAGAACTTTATGATAGATCTCTGGATCCAGGATCTTAGCCCAGGATCTTGGTCCAAGTTTAACAAATGAGTGAAATAGATATAGAACACACTTTTTAAGACAATGCTCTCACTCTTCAATTCTTCTCCCTTGAACCTCAGAGAAAGGGGTCAGGCACTTAGATATGGGAGCCCTAGTCAAAGATCACATTTGCAGGAAGACTTGGGGACTGAGGAAGAGAGAATTCTTTGTCCTTGTTCTATATGGGGAAAAAACCTGTCCCACCTAGACTACTTTGGCATATCACTGATTGAGAACAACTGTTCTACAGAGCTCTGTCAGGCATGCCCAGTGGTTTGTGTGTAGTATTTTAAAAGGAGAAGTCAAAGGTTTATATGGACATATGGAGTTACCATACTATACAGGGCTGCTCTACTCAGACTGAAGTAACCATCTCTGGCAGTAAATATCAGGAGACTGAAACAGAGTAATGGCAACGTTTTGAAGGACAGAGCTGCGTATGCCATGAAGCCTGTGACGCACACATTAAACAACCCAGCTGCCCTTCGATACAGTATGAGATACTATACAGCAAGATTAAACTGTTAAGACCCATCAACTTTTGTGTGTGGAATAGTGAGATAGTTCTTGTCCTTTGTATCAGATAGCAAAATGTCTTGTGCTGGTTCTGATCAGAGAGTTCTCTGGATTAGCAGTATCACAGAACACATTATTCTTAACACTCTCCTTTTTGCAGACTAGGGAATCAGATTTCAAGTCTCTCATACATACCCAGTAGGTTCCCATTCTGAAAGACAGTGTGCTGTAGTGGTTTGAGTCTTGGACTAGGACTCCAGAAGACGAGAGTTCAAACCCTTGCTTAGACCTGGGTTGACTTGGGGCAAGTCACATTCTCTCAGACAAAGGCAATGTCAGATCCCCTCTGAACAAATCTTGCCAAGAAGACCTCATGATAGATTCATCTTAGGGTTGCCATAGGTCAAAAACTACTTGAATGGAAACAACTTGAACTCACACAATTGATTTCCATTTTGCTATGTGCATATTATAATTATTATTTTTAAAAGTCCTTTCATTTAAATGTATTTTCCAAGAAAAAACAGAACATAAAAGCAGACTCTTGCATCTAACATCACAGCTCTGGAGCATCCATGATTAAAAATAATAGGCTAGCATTAAATGTGCAGTATGTACCCATGTTCCCTGAACTTCTGGCACACTATAGCAGGAAACAACAGGATATTAGAACAGGAATTAAACACTCTTCTGTTTTGTGTTTTTTCCCTTCTTCTCTAGTATTTTTCTACCTGCAGCTGGGCTTGCTGGCAAATTTGCCCTTTTAAGAACAAGCGTTACCAATCCCTTGCAAAGAACAGGCGCCCATCCTTAATGATTAATAAAAGGGGACTTAGAAGCAGCCAAAACAATCCACTCTCTGTCAAAATCCCAACACACAAAAGGGCCTCCCACCCACTCTGCCCTGAACCCCACCGACCTAGTTGGGTTAGTTCAGCATAAGAGGAAAATTAATCCCTTTGCAGCCAGGAACTGATGGAGACAATGGGGGCAATGCTAGAGCAGTTTATGTCTGTATCATCCCTCTTGCCAGAGCTTTGTCCTTGTGCAGCCAGCTTAGCAGGGCTCCTCCTGGGAAACCTCAGGGCCCCCCAATGGCCTTGCTCCAACCTGTCCTAGTGTGCCAGGGATGCTGGGTGGTGGTTGGTGTGTGTGTGTGTGTATGTGGTGTCATGTTTAAAACAAGCAGTTTCATTTTGACTTTACAGGCAGTGCTTCCAAAGGATCCAGACCCTGAATGTCTGGGGTTCCGTAGGACAAGATAGGGCAGATTGAGGTTTGAACGAAGGTGAGCAGGACAAGAGGAGAGGAGTTACAGAGTGTAAACAAGACTGATAGCTCAGTAGCTGGATGCACTGCATGATTTGTGAGAGCCTGGAGAAGTTACTTTTTTGGACAAGTCTCAGAATTACATCTGGCATCACAACTCTGGAGCATGCATGATTAAAATCAATAGCCTGGTTTTAACGGTGTGGTATATACCTATGAAATTCATCAGGTTGACACAGGTTGACAGGCAAGTTGAAGGCACATACATGCACACATATATCCACATACCTCCTAAACTGCTGGAACACTATGGCAAGAAACAACAGCGTGCTAGAACTCCCACCCCCAATTATAATACAAGAATTGCACACACTTGTCTTCTGTGAAATCCCCACCTCTCCAGTATTCTCCTATTTGCAGCCAAGTCTGCAGGTGAATTTGCCCTTTTAAGCATTACCAGCCCAGTGCAATGAACAGGCACCCACTCTTAATGATTAATAACAGGGGACTTAGAAGTCCATTCATAATGATTAAAAGAAGGTGATCGAGGATTTCTCTCAGACTAATTCTGAGAGTTCCAGTTCAAAAAAAGTAACTTCCCCAAGCTCTAGATTTTATGCTGGCTGGAGCTGGGAGGCCTGGTGTCACTTCCCCCCTTGTCCGGCGCTGCTTCTCTTCATGCAAATAGCTGAGAGCAGCTGCCCTGCCGGGAGTGACTCATTTCCTGCTCTTGTGTCACATTCTGGTCAAGCAAGTTTGGCAAAGTTGCTCTTTTCCCCCTTCACTCCCCTCCCTTTTGGGTACATTGGGATGTACATTTGTTCAGTCTCTGGCAGGACCAGGCAGGAATTTCAGGAAACTGCGTCAGAGCTGCGTACACACACAAAAAAAACCCCAGCACCAAACCCTAGAGCAAGTAAAAAAAAAACTATCCTTTTTTTTTTTTTAAAGAAGGGAAAGAAAAGACTAATTCTTCTTCCTTCTCCCAGCAATATCTACATTTTGGGAGGGTCAGCGTAATTGAGAGCTCAGAGAAGCAAAGCTGGTTGGATTTGCTTTGGAAGGGACATTTCCAGGTCTAAAAATAAAGCAGTAACATAAAAGAGGGGGAAAAGGCAACTTGATGTTTAAATTTAAATGCCCAGCTAAGGTTCACAGATGATGTGTGTTCAGCTAGAGTGATTTGTATGCTGTCATTTCCAAACATAGTCTGGAAAGCAGGAAACCCACATTCAATATTTACAGCCCATGGGGCTGTGGGAAAATCCAGTGGGGCTCCCTACAGACAGTGTGCTCTCTCACCCCAGAAGACTTTTGTTTGCAGTGTTGTGGGAATGCTATTGCCACTCATGTATATTGCTATTTTGTGTGGTTTTCCTTGCTTTGTAGAAAGTTGTGTTGTCTTAAAGAAGTCTCCAGAAATGTGGTAAGGAATGTAAAGAGGTAAGTTGATTTTTCAACAACAGCTCCTAGGATCCACAAGCTAACATGGCTGCTAGCTGTAAAATTTGGCTACTGGAAGCTGTAGTCTGAAAAAAGTATCTTTTCTACCACTCTTTTCGTGCTGGCATGACTGCCCAAGGTGGCTAGTGGCTATTGCCTTTGATACTGGCCATTTCCACAGCAGAGTGTTATAGTGCTATTATTCCATTTTCAATATCCTATGGAATCCTGAGGTTTGCAGTTTAGGGAGGGACCTTAAAGGCCCCTCCCTAAACTGCAAACCCCAGGATTCCATAGGATGTTGAAACTGGAATAATAGCACTATAACATTCTAGTGCAGAAATGGCCACTGAGTAATACCTCCCTTTATCTTCCTATTGGTTGTAATCCAACATTCCCCCTTGGTGTAGCACAAATATCCATCTATGGAGACACACTGCACCAACCCTGATCAGCCCAGCTCCCAAGCAGAATACATCCACTGTTCTATGGTGAAAAATTTGCACCGCATGCATAAGACAACTTATGCGTGTGTGTGTCACTAGCAGGATGCCAGCCATAACCTGCAATGATTTTACAAGACATTTTAAAGTAAAAATATGAAGACTCACTACTATAAATACTAACACAATCCTTTAAAAGAAAAAAGCTGCTCTTTTCCTGAGACTGCAGTTGACTAGGGTGAAGATGTAAGTCCACTTAATAAGGTCTTACCACTGTGTTAAACCATCACCAGGGTAACAGTAATAGGAAGGTTACTTCTGTTCCTCCAGACCAAAACCAGGAACGTAACCATTATAGATTCTATGCTAGCTGCAGTATTCTGAGAATTTTTGTTGAAAATGGTAATATTTCCATGCTCTGTTCCAAACAAATTCTTGTCTCTTTATAGGTTTAGAGCGATTTCTAAGCATTAAGCCCTGTAATAGGAATATTTTCTGTATGCATTTTCAACACGGTAATGTCTTAACGAGTGGGAAATTATCTTGTGCTCAGATACATTTCACCAGTGAATTTACCTAGATTTTAACCCATTCTGGAAAACACATCTGTATGGCATAGATTTACAGGGGAACGTGTGCCAGCCTTTTGGAATGGATGACCGATGGCATTCATAGGGAACTTACTATCACTGCAATCCTAAACCCTTGTTTTTCATAGAAAGCAACCAAAACTATTCTGAGGAAGTATTATATTTACAGTTTAAAAGATTAATGGTGCCATTTTTCTGGAAAGGTTCAAGCAATCCACAATAAATCCTTCCCTATTATGAAGTTCCATGTGAAAGTGACAAAGTAAATGCATCATAAGATGCTATGAGCAGTTGCTTCTTTAAATGGATGCAATGCAGCTTGGTGTGGCAGACAGAGCCAGCTCAGTAAAGATGAAAATAGAACATTCTTGTTCTTATTTTACATCACTGCTCATTCCAGTAATATGAGTCTATATTTATTTTATATGTTTAACAGTCAGTTCAATATTTATTAAATGCTGGGATTCGGTGATACCTGGGGGACAGTTGGCATGCAGCAATTCTTTCTTTCTTCCTTCCTTCCTTCCTTCCTTCCTATAGTACGAGAGGTGTAAAAATGTATCCTGATTTTCCTGTGTTAGCAAGGAGCCTTTATCTTTTGCAGTTGCCTCTTCTTACCATTAGGAAATTCCCAGTCCACATCGTGTCCCACAAGTTGTGTCCCGGTTACCTAGTAGTCGCTATTATGTGACACACACACGTAATATCAAAGCAACTTTTTCAGCAGCTTTCCCCCACTAGAGCCAATATCAGGAACAGAACAGGGAACACACAGCAACAGCAGACAAAATCAGTGATTACATACTAAGGCAAGTTTATACTGGATAATCTGTTTCAGAACTGATGAAACTGTAGTCCTCCAGATCTTGCTGAATACTAGTTCTCATCAGCTGTAGGCAACTTGGCCCATTGTAAGGCATGATGGGTGTTGGGAAATGTGAGAGATTGTAGTGGAGACCTCAAAAGTAACCAAATTGACAAGGCAAAAGCTGAACAACAGCCAGTTCCATGTCTATCCACCCACGCAGCTTCTAGGAGAGAAAGAAATAAGTTTGATCTTCTCTGCCAAACAAATATTTAAAAATATTTTTAAATATTTAAAAACATTTTTAGAAATTGTTATCATACATGCTCTACTGGAAGAGAGAAAGGGAAATAAAAATGGCTGCAGATTAGAGTTAGGCAGGAAGAGAGTGGGTCTGGAAAAACAAATAAATAGGAATTCACTATAATGTAAACTAGCAATTAGTGAGTATAGGCATGCAAAGGTTGTTAGCACTAACAAGGGGAGTAGCATTGGGAGTAGTAGTAGTATCATCTACTACAATGCTACTCAAAATGGTGGTCCCTGGACTGATATCATTCTGTGAACAATTGGCTGCCACTTCCCAGAGAGTTTCCTGGGAAGAAAGAAAGAATTGTATGGGGAAGAAATACAGCACCAGTCCTAGGCACAATGGTAAGAATAATAATTGCCAGTTCCCCATATCAGGTAGCCTAAGAAGCACTGGTCTACTAGATATTCTACCTCTGTTCTACTAGAATATAACATATTCACAAGAAGATGAGTTCTCCCCATTCCTGATATTACGCAGCTACTGTGTCTTTCACAGGTCTTTATTCCCAACTGCCCACCCCTTGACACATAAACACACCATTCACTGGTCGAAAGGTTGATCACATACAGTACAAGATGATTATGGCAGCAATCCCATATATTTAGGCATATGTTCTATTTGATTATACAAGTCTTACTTCTGAGTAAAGTATAAGTTATAGGATTATGCTGTAAGCATACAGCAGTATTTCACTGTATGTCCCGAATGGATAACAGCAACATACAGACTGCACTCTGTTACCCTGATTGCTGGGGGTCCCGGGAGGGACACCTAAATGTGCTCAAACAATGGGGAGGGAATTAGCCAAGAGCACCAGTTTGCAATGCGAGAGGCAGGGTAACGTAGCAAGACCTTGAACCCTATGTCTATGGGGTCAGGCTGAGTCAAGGATGAGGCAGATGTTGAAATGATAATAATTATTTTATTGAAATACAATCACACAAGTGTATGCAACACACTCACACAAGAAGCTACAGAAATAAAGGTAGGAGTGGATAGTGGGATTTTTAGAGGAGGTTTGGTATGGGAAATACTATACCTGTCCTGAAGCCTGGTTAGAAGCAGAGAAGCTGGGGAGCGTGGATTCTCAGCACGTCGGGCTGAGGGGAAGGCTCGCTGGACAAAGCGACAGCAAGGCGGGATGGAAGCCAAGAGTGATCCGAGGAAGCGCTCAAAGTCAGGGGTTCTTATAGGGAAAATTGTGGCCGCAGGCTAGTCCGTACTTGGGGAAAACAATGAGTTTGGCGCTGGAGACAAAGCCTCCGAAAGGTCAGTACTTTAGATGATTGAGTTATAGCCAGATTGTCAATAGAGTAGCCAGTATGCAAACGCAGAGTGCTTGAGTGTTGTATAGCCCGCTCATCAAGCTGCCTGCACGGGGCAGGGGATCTTTTGTAAGTTGCGTGCATACATAATGTGGTATTTGCCTTGAGGTCTCCTGAAGCTGCATTAGGCAATGACTGGCCTGCCCAGATCGATATGTGAATGGTTCGGCTATTGTCGGTCGTGCCTGCGTGCGTGCTTGTCCGGAGGCCTCACAAGCACGTGGAGAGGAATGGGTAGAGAAGGCCAAATTACTGATATCAAATGATATCTTAATATCCCACAAGCTTGGGCTAGCAATGGCGGTAACAACACCATTGAGCAAAAATGATTGGGCCCCAAATACCACCTTAACTCTGAGCTATAGATATTCTTAGGTAGCCTCTCTGAGAAATACTTGTCTCGTTCTTGTATAAATTACAGCAGGCCAGTGGAATATATGGCCTTTCAGATTCTGTTGGGCTGCAACTCCTATTAGCCTTAGCCTATATAGCCAATGCTGAGAGATGATAGGAGTGGCAATCCAACCACCCCAGCCCTGGGAAAGAACGACTGGTGATGGGAGCAGAGAGTTTGAAGGATGTGCAACTGCAGAGCAGTCCAGGGGTACAGCTATTGGGGAGGATGAGGGTGTTGCCCCTCAATAAGAATTCTGCCCCCCCCCCATGAAATTGTCCTTCAGTTCCCAAATTTCTAGCATTGCAGTAATTTAAGTTGACCATTTAGAATTACAGGTTAAGCATCCAAAAAAGGGGGCAGGCAAAACTACCAAGGGAATACGAACATAGCAAGTATAACAGTTCTAGGAGTGAAAGATTTTCAAAATCTCACTCTGAAATTTAAAAAAAGGGGGGGGCGCTAAAGAAAATATAATTGAGGTAGAATTCTCATGCGGGGGCAATGCCTTCATTTTGCCTCGCACTCACCTATCCAGAGCTGCACTGCTCACGGGTGATCTACAATTCTTACAAACTGCATGGGAGGACCAACAGCCAACTGACGGGATGTACTGCGCAGAGCGGGGTAGGAATTATTCAGCCCTCTTGCTGTTACTGGACTGCAGTTCCTAGGGGCCATGGCCAGCACAGCCAATCATGAGGAATACTGAGAGCTACTATTCTGCAACATCTAAAGGACCATGCAATTTCCACCTAAGAGTTAAGAGTTTTGAAGAGGGACATGAAATATCCAGGTTCAGGTTCCCCGTGAGCGAGGAACCTTATTGTGTGACCTTGCATCAATGCGTTTTCTCTCTCTCAGGCTCACCTACTTCACATGAGTTTAAGAGGATAAGGTTGGTGGGGGTGGGGGAAGCCATATGCCACCATGAGATCATTGGAGGAAAAGTGAGATTTAAAAATAATTAATAAATGAGCAATAAAATTCCTTGTCACTGATGGGGGCATGAACAAATTGTTCTCTGCGCTTTTTGATCCTAATGACATGGTAAAGATTCTCTCCCTCTTTGGGTGGTATAATTTCTCTCTCTCTCTCTCTCTCCATAGTCTACTAATTCCCAGCTGCAGCTCTGAGACAGTCTTGAGATTAGTTCTTCATTCCTGAAGAGCATAGCTTGCTGTGCTGCTAGGCTTCACTGGATGCAAAGAAAGTAGCAATACTATCAAGCAAGCAAGGTCATAAGACTCCATGATTCCCAAGGGAGGCAACAGCCTTACAGTAGGCAATCTTCCATGAGCACTGGAAAGCAGGCCCAGTGGGGAGGGAGCCTTTGCAGACAGACAAGAGAAATTAAAGCTCCCTTTCCCCTACGATACAGTGCCAGTTGTGATGTAGCCTTCTGCTTTTTCATCTCAGTGAGAAGTGGTTAATGTGAGCATCCCCAGATGTCACTGTTTTCTCCCTGCAGGCCTGCTTGGGATACAATTTGTCTCCTTAAATGTTTGCATAGCTCCCTCCCATCTCCACATACAAGGATCCTAGATTGGGTTTGGGGCCAGTTTTATCTGTTCCTGGGACGACCCAAGTAGCAATTCTATATCCACTTAACTGGGAATACACCCTACAGAATTCAGTGGGACTTACTTCTGGATAGATAGGTATAGACTGTTGTGTTCTCAGTGACCTGGAGGCATTTGCTTATTATGCATGTAGGCATTCCCGTATGAAAGTAATTGCATGGAGCAGTTGCAAAAGCCGGGAGGCATACAGATATATCCTAGAATCAATAACTTAAGTGACATCTGGATCGACGTACATCCAGATATTCACATTTTCTCTCTCTCTCTGTTCCCTTCTCATACATGTACCCGCATGCATGTACACATACACAAACATGTAAAACAGCTTGCACTACTGTTTTACAGCTGTAAAACAGCTTTCAGGTATGTGCAGGAAATACAGCCCTTTAACGATGTTGCCCTACTATGCCTTGAAAGGGATGTGTTAACTTAATGTTGGCTACTGAGGTGCCATGAGATCAAAGTATATTTGCTGAATGACAGCCTTGAAAGCAGGAAATAGAAGGAAATGAAGGTTCACAAGCACCAAGTTCAATCAGAAAGAAAGAAATAAGCAGTTCACAAACACGAGTTCTGTTAAAATACTATGCATTTGTAGTTCAGAAGATTGTCTGTTAGGTTCAGTGTCAGCGTTTCCTAAATGGATGTCCTCCAGGTGTATTAGACTACAACTCTCAGAATTCCCAGCTAGAATAACTAATAGGTCAGGTTGGCTTGGGATGATGAGAGCCACCATTCAACACAGTGGAGGGTGCCAGGTCAGAAAAAACTTTTCTGTTACTATTCTGATTTATGCTTAGAAGAGAACAATTTTAAATAAAAGAGATCTAGGAATTACATCTGCCGGTAGGCCTCATTCAAGCAGGTCTTACTCTTCTCACAGTTTGACTGCAATTCTGTTGGGCCATTCTTCTGAATTCCCTTTTCTTGCTGTTCTCCAAGTCAGGGATAGAAACTACTAAAGGTGTTGTCATTGCCAAAGGGGAAGACAGCTGTAAGATCTAAGAACAGTGACAGCTGGTTCTTCACCCCTGGTGTGAGCTCAGCGCTGGAACTTTCATTGTAGACATAGATGACAACAAACTGAATGCGGTCTCAGCCCACCAAGAAACAGAGGAAATGCTACTAGATTGCCCCTGTGGCTCTGCTACTCTTAAAATGTCACCTCCATCTGTTCTCTTCACGTTTGATGCCCCCAGCAAAACTGTGTAGCCTCCCACATCTTCCTGGATTGTTCAAGGGCTGCAATCACTTAAACTGTGCTGCAGAGATTCAGTACACTTAGGCAGCCCACCAAAGGTGGCTCATTTAGTGACAGCTGATGGCCTCTGATGGGGCTAACCTTGGCACAGGTCAAGCCAAGAGATCATCAAAGGTGGAGCCAATAGCATGCAGTTTGCCAACTAACTTCCACCCTTACAAAGTCTAAGTACTCCCTGTATTTTCCTGCTGGCTGGACTAGTGTTGACCACACACTAGGACAACGGCTGACCTCAATTCATACAGGAATCTAGCAGTAAAGAGAAGCACAGCATACCCTTGCTTAAGACACCAACCTTGACCAATAAATGTGTAGCATGAAAGAGAAACTACCTGCTCCAACATTCCTGTCTTTAAAGCACAGGTTGGCATTCCATCACCAAACTGTTTTGATGGGGATAAGCATCATGAGGAGTTGCAGTTTGATAATATCTTGAAGGACATGCATTCTGCATACCTGCCAGAGAGTAGAAAGTTACTTCCTCAGTATTCTTTGTTCTTTCTGCCCTACACTGGCAGCCAGAACATGCCCAGGCTAGGAAGCCCCCTGACCACTGTTACACAACTGGCTCAAGCGGGTTGTGGAAGAAGGTATGAGAGATCTCATTCCTCAGTGCCCCAAACCTACATACACTGGTGTAATGGGAGGGGGGGGATACACAAGTGCGTGTCACCAACTGCATTCTAGCCCTTGTGTTACTCATAATACAATTTATTTAGTTTTTGTACCCTTGGAATTGATAAGAGAATGCCATAAAACAGGCTCTTCAAAATATACTTAAGATGCCCTTAAAACAGAGCTTTAACATATAATTAGAAAACATTAGTCATTATAGCAATAAAGCAACTTTGTTCCCACCCAGTATACCAATAAAGCAACATTGTTTTGAAAGAGAAATTATAGAAACTGCTTTCTGTGGAATGACATCCCCACAGGTTCTGATAGTCCTGTGAGCAGGGAAACCAGTAGAAAAAGAATCTGATTCAACCCTCAGTCCACAAACTGTACCATCTCGAATGTGCCCTTTGTTTTAATTTGTTAAAAACTGACATGCTTTTCCTTCAAAATGAACATAGCGCACTTAGTACCCAGTCTATCTGGATTGCTTTTCCATTTAGAATTAGACCATTAAAAAATATAGCATGTTGAAACCTTGCAAATAAGAAGCAAAACAACAAGAATCAAAACTTTGGGGCATTTAATCTCATCTACATCCCCACTGCAAATTGGTAGACCTTGGAAATGACAAAGCTGAACATTTCAGGAAGCCGAGAGTTATACTTCATCCTGCCTTGACTCAGTTTACTGTTATTGCTCAAGCAATCTGACACCACTTGGACTCAGTTCCCCTAAAGGTAGATTCCTAGCTGTGCCAACACTTTGGCAAAGATTGGGTTGAGTTGCATAACCCTACCCTGATGTGAGGCTCTCCAGATGTGGTAAACTACAATCCCCATCACTTCTAACCAGTATGTGAGGGCCAAGAATAACAGGGGTAGTAATTCAACACACCTGGAAACTGCCAAGTTAGGGAAGGCTGGTCAAACCTGCAGCCACCCAGCTCCTGAGAGGTCCCCTGTCCTGAGAGATCCACATGAAGTGTATCTGCCCTACACTGTTATAGTGCTATCATTCCAGTTTCGATATCTTGTGGAATCCTGAGGTTTGCAGCTTAGGGAGGGGCATTTAGAATTCTCAGCCAGAGAGCAATTTGGCCTCAATAAACTTCAAACCCCAGGATTTCACAGGATGTTGAAAGTGGAATAATAGCACTATAACACTGTAGTGCTGACATGGCCTTAGAGATTAAATCGTCCTATTATAATGTTTACTTTTTCAGGTCCTTCACTCTAATTGATTGTGTGCAGCAGGAAAAGAAGGAAGCAAAAGTGGATAAATCAGAACCATAGAATCATAGAGATGAAAAGGATTGCAAGAGCTATCTAATCTAACCCTCTGCCATGCAGGAATACACAGCTAAAATTCTTCTGAGAGATGCCCATACAACCTCTGTTTGAAGACCGCCAAAGAAGGAGAGGCCATCACCTTCCAAGGCAATGTATTCCACTGTCAAACAATTCTTACAGTACATACATTCTTCCTAATGTTTAGGCGGAATCGTTTTTTTGTTGTATAGTTGGCCCTTCACATTTGCTAGGATTGGGGCACAGGACCTTCGGAAAAGTGGGAAAATCGCAAATATCAAAATGGGTGTGTGTCTCTGTGGGAAGCGGGCTGAGGCATGGTGGGGAATGGACACCCAGGGTTCAAACCAGGTCAGAGAAAGCAGTGGGAAGAGGGTGGGTCAACATGTTGGCCCTATGCTTCCTCTCTCTCACCCATTTCCCTCCTTGGGGATGTGGGACATTGGGAGAGGGTTTGTGGTGCTAAGAAATTGAGCTGTGAGCTAACCTTAGCTGGCCAGGCAGCAGCTGGTGGAGGAGGAAGAGGACCAGAGGTAGGTTTTTAAAGGGCTGCGAGGCCTGACTGGAGCTTCCAAGAGGGAAAGCTCCCCCAGAAAAGCAGCACCAGAGGTGAGGGGAGGGATTGAAGAAACACACAAATAATCAAATCTGTGAAAGTCAAACCCACAAATGTGGAGGCCCAACTGTAATTTGAATCCATTGGTTTGCATTCTAATCTCTGGGACAACTAAAAAACAAACTTACTCCATCTTCTGCATGACTTCCCTTCCAGTATTTAAAGAAGGCTATCACGTCACCCTTCAGTCTTCTCTTCTCCAGGATAAAGATACCCAGCTCCCTAGGCTGTTTTACAGGGCTTTACTTCTAGACCTTTGCTTATCTTGGTCACCTTTCTCTGGACATGTTCCAGCTTGTCAATATCCTTCCTGAAGTGTAGTGCCCAGAAGTGTGGTGCTCAGAACAGTATTTTACAAGGCCTGAAATTTCTAGAATGAGTAGTAATATATAAATAATCATGTATGTACTTGCTTCTATACGAGAAGAACATGAGCTAAATTTAACTCAGTAAAGTTACTCATCTAAATGAGAGTCAGCTTAGTGTAGTGGTTTGAGCATTGGTCTATGACTCTTGAGACTACAGTTCAAATCCCTGTTCAGCCATGGAAACCTACTGGGTGACATCGGGCAAGTCACACTCTTTCAGACTTATAGGAAGGCCAAGGCAACCCCCCTCTGGACAGATCTTGCCAAGAAAACTCTGATAGTTTTGCCTTAGAGTCCCCATAAGTTGTAAATAACTTGAAGGCCAACAACAACATCAACAACAGAAGTTACTCACATCTTAGAAGACTAGAAGTACTTATGCAGAACCTAAATGGCTAAGACACAAGAATTCCAATTATATGGTTGGAATGGTAAGGTTTATTGAAGATTCTTGCAGTGGGATCTATTCTGAGCTTGGAAATGTTATTTCTGTGGACTACAACTTTCTGAATCTCCAGTGGTTGTGCTGGCTGGGGGACTGTGGGAGTTGTAGTTTCCAAGTTAAAACATGTTTCCAGTTTCTGAATATATTCTACACACAGACACACACTCCATAGCTGCAAGTCCTATTTAAAACACTCAATACTATGGTGTGCTCAAGGATTATCTGCAGCTTAACATGTTTTTTAAATGTTACTATGAAGTATCTTTTTAGTCTCATAAACCTACCCAGATAGCACTAGCAAAACTAATCACTAATAATATTGTGTGAAAGGACAGAGAAATATTCAATATGTACTTCCTCTCCGAAAACAGTGTCTGGCTGCAGGTGATCAGCATGTGTGATCACACAAGAACATGCTCTGTATAGGAAAGAGTTTACATACTGGAAGCTCTGTCTGAATTTAACAGTAGGAGCATCTAGACAAGAGTGGGAACCATGCAGCTCTCCAGATAATGTTGGACTGGAATGTTGCCCCTCACTGGCCAGCATAACTAATAGTGAAGGATCGTGGGAGTTGCAATCAACATCTGAAGGGCTGCATGACTCCCATCTCTCTTCTAGAGTCAGATGCTCTTAAGAATCTGGTGGGGTCCTGTACGAAGCCTCGTTCATAACTACAACATAATTATAGGCTTGTGGTTAGCATAATATCACCAGCATGTGACTTCACCTTCTTTGCAACTCTTAAAAGGTACAGGTGCCCACTCGCAATCTAGTAGTGGCAGCCGCAGGTAACCTCTGGCTTAGGGTTTGGTCGTTCTGCATTATCACAGTAGTAATGCTATCAAGCTATTCCACCTACCTTCTTGAATAAAGAGCAAGTGAGAGTATCCTGTGCTGGATTTCCAAAAGGCAAAAACCCCAACTGCTGAGCTACTTAGCTCTGGGTCTCTCTTTGTATTGGAGTGAGAGAATGAGATGCTGGGCCAGTTCCTCCTCCAGTATAAAGTGCTTGCTGGACAGAGTACATTTGCTATGAAAGATATTCACAGAATCTGAGACTGCAGTATAGCTGTGGGCATATCAGTCTCCTTGAAATGCTAGACAGCTTCAGATGCAGAGAGGCAGAAAGAGAGGGAGGGAGGGGGGAGGGAGGGAGCGGGAGGGGGAGAGAGAGAGAGAGAGAGAGAGATTATGTATTCCGTATGCAAAACTCATACTTTTGCTGGGGCTCCAGCTGTGCTGCAGATCACCCCAGCACTGCTTGCAAATTAAAAGTTCAAAGCAAGCAGTAAGAAACTAAAACTTGAGCTGGGGGAGCGGAATTGGGCAAAAGTTGTAAATTAAATAAAACCCACAAAAAGAGAGCCACTGCAGTGTTAGGAGCATGGCACCAAGACTTGGGAGATCAAGCTTTTAGTTCTCACTGAGCATGAAACTTACAGGGTGACCCTGGGCTAGTCAGACTTACTCCCAGGCTGATCAACCTTGCAGGGTTGTTGCTCTTATAAGGCTAACATTGAGGTGAGGGTAATAACTCACGGAGGTGGACAGCTCTGAGCCCATTGCAAGACAGTTGGGACATCAATGTGATTTATTAAATAAATAAATGAAGTATGCATCTCATTAGCATATACCTAGAAATGTGCTCAGCAGCTGCAGTTATACATCTCAGCTTCACAGTCCAATAATTCCTCTGGAGGTCTGGATGATTAGATTACAGAGAACATAGAAACCACGTGGCCTTCCCAAAGCTGTCAGATTGCAGCTTTCAATGTACTTCGCCATTGGCTCTGTGGGCTCAGACTGTGTTCCAGTCCAACAGCATCTGGAAGGCGACATGGTACCCACCCCTGCTTTACATGGAGTTAATTTCTTGATGGGAGTTTCAGCTAAGATGTGGATGGATCTTGGAGCTGTTCCTACTTCCAGACTTTATAGAGGAAGGAGGGTATTTTAGAGGGGTGTGGATGGGTCTTTCTCATCAAGTTTCAAAGGTCTGCTCTTGAACTGAGAAGAGGGTTACACTAGATGGTGTAAAAAAAAATCGTTCCAGCTCTTATGACTGTACAGATATATTAAAAGTTTAATTGCCATCAAAACAACACAGTGAGCTAAACAAATGGGATTTGTTTCTCATGACTTTCATGGATTTAAATGTACAGCTACTCTAGCTGGGCCTAAAATAGGATTTAAGCTAATATATTTTAAGACCAGTGGCAATTTAGCTATATTTATATCTCACTGTGCTGCATTCGTGGAACCTAATGCAATCTATAGGGTTCTCATATTGTTCTCCATACAGGCACCCATTAGAGTCAGAACTGCTTTGCCTAAGCACAGTTGTTAACATTTGTCTGATCAAATCTCTTCTGCATCCTTTATAAGTATACCAGGACCCAGTGGTTTTGCCATGTGTACTGTAAATAATCCTATTTAATAGTTTCACAATAACCTATTGTGGAGCCACTGAACTGGCCAGAAGAACATGTGCTCCTATTTGGTATGGTCGCTAACGGGGGGGGGGGGGCAAGGGGATGTACTGCTTCTCTCCAGTCTCTTATGGATTGATTCACTGGCCTACAGTTAAGAGAAGAAAGTATGTTGCTACCTCCTGAATTCCCAAGTTCAGAGAGAGTTTCATGGCTTAACATACACTGCATTGTATATACAATTAATAGGACAAGGCCATAAATACAGCTCAGGTCTAGCTTTCCTGAAGAACTGCCCTCCAGCCCACCATCTTCATAGGAATATTTGATGGAGACATGGGAGGGCCTTCTTGGTGTCTACTCTCAGCCTCCAGAACTCCCTTCCTGGAGACACTAGACTGGTCCCCTGCATGGTGTCCTTCCAACAGCAGATAAAGAACTTTTGTTTGTTTGTTTTGACAGGTGTTGGGAACTGACTGTTTATGGGGAAAAAACTTTTTACCACTTTTCTACAGTGTTCTTATTTCTTGCTTTTTCACAGACATGTTCTTAAATTGCTTCTAAATCTATACATTTTAACGTTTCATATGCTTTTATTGAGAAGAATACTGATCTGTTTTAAATGTTGTAAGCTGCCTTTAATCACAGGGCTGGGTCAAAGGGGGACGTTAAATAAGTAAATAAATGACTGTTAACAGAGGTATGTCATCTAAATGCACAAAGAAATGCAATGTCTTCTTATGGTTGAGGGAGGAGGAAAAACTCTACAATGTGGGAACAAGGAGTGGGAGCTACAGTGCTGATGTCTAGAACTGTTCACCCTCTGTACCAGTCAACCTTCTCACAATGTTGCCATTGTTAATTCTGTATTCAAAATAGCTTCTAGAAATCTATATCCCTGATGGATTGGATTGGGCAAAATTGCATATGCTGCATCAGTATACCCACTCTGCATGCATGATTTCAAATCTGATTATAGAATTCTGGATGACTTTAGGATTTTGCAAACTACACTGAGTAGAATAAAACGACCCAGTAGGGCTTGTTCCAGCACAGTTTAAAGACAGGCAAGAATGGCCTAGGACAGTGACTGTCAAGGTATCTGTTGCAGGAGACTGGCATTCCCCTCCCTCCAATTTACCAGGGACTAGTACCATATTTTTACCCATTGACCACACACACCCCTCCACCGGAAACTCACTGCAGATAGGCAACTGATAGCTTGCAGACTGACCATAGGGCCACCACTTTGAGTAACACCAGCCTAGGATACAAATTGTACTACCTGGAGAACACCAAGGAAAATTACAATTTCCCGAGTTAGTCAAATTTCTTGTTCATAAACAGCAACAATATTATGACCTTTAAAACACTCCACCCCACTTCCCTACAAAAAGGTGGGTGGATCAAATTAAGGTGAGGGGAGAAAATATGGCAAAAATGTAGCATTTGCCAAGTCATCCTCTAGTTCTCAGAGAAAGTTCATAGGGTATTTCTAATCAGCATACCCACAGGGTCTTCAACCATTCTTGAGTTACTCATGTAACCATTCTCCTTGAGGGAGAAATATATCAAATGGGAATGAAGTTCCCCATGGGCAAAATGGAAAGGTGGGGGAGAAAAGAGAATCAGGATTGGTTGATACAACTGTTTTCAGAAGTGCTAGATATATGGCAAGGAAAGGCAGAGCAGGGGAGCTTGTATGCCAGTTTTAAAAAGACGACAAAAGAAAGTGCAGATTTACATAGAATTTGTAAATCCTCACGTCCATGTCCATGTCCATATTTAGAAATAGTTGTCACAGCTTAAACAGAAATACAATACATTGCGCCATAGTGGGCAAGGCCCTTGTTCTCCCTTCTTAAAATTCTTTGCTGTAATCCTCTTATAAGTTCCAGCTAGAGTAGACCCAATGAATCACTGGGATTTACTGACATGCTGACTCACCTTTGAACTGGCCTACTCCAGTTGGGACCAACCAGTAGATTCAGGCCTTTATCATTAATCTAGGCTTGGATTGGATCATCTTTCAAATAGAGAAAGTCACCTGTAAACAAGATGTGTGGCCATCTTTTTTGGATACACTTATCAAGATAGCTTGAAATGTAATAATGGCACTATGCACTGGCAAAACTCAGTAAGATATGTAGCGGTCCAGTTCAGATATATGCCCAATGGAAGGCATTTTGGCTCAAAAATTAAAGTAATGGATATTTGCAGACAATATATTGAAGGTCACTTTTAATAATGAGCATGGTTACCCAAAGCTTAAAGCTCTTGCTTTACTTATTAATGTTTCTCTGTACTCTCACTTTATACAGAGGTAGGTAGCTATCTGAGGCTAGAAGGCAACATTGGTTCAGGAGACTTTGGAGGCCATATCTTCAGACTTTGGAGGGCCATATCTTCCTGCCTTAACACCCACTAGCAAACCAAAATTGTTCAGCCCCAAATGTGCCCTCTGAGGGGAGTGGGTGGCATTTGCACCAACTTTCCAGGGTTCTCAGTCTATTTTAGGGCGAGGATAGGCCTTTTTTACAACAGAAAATGGTCTGGGAGCCACTTTCTGATTTTTAAAAGGGCTCTTCTGAGCCAAAGATGGCCTGGGAGAAACAACAATTGTTTCTCATGGCTCTAGAGGGAATCTGGAGGCATTCTGAGGCTAAAATGGTTTTTAAAATAAATACAGAAAAATGTTTAACATTGAGTTTACAGAATGAAAACCAGAGAGAGCTTCTGCACTTTTAATAGTTATATAGGAGAAAGAATTTCAGCAGGCTTGTTACCTGGTTATAGATCACAAACAGTACCTGTTGAAATTTCCTCTTCTGTAGAATGGTGAAAGGCACAGGAGCCATCTCCCATTTTCAGTCTGACAAACCTACCAAAACAAACAACAACAACAAAAAAACTGGGAGGCCCCGGGGCCAAGTGCAACATGCATGCCAAACTTTCCCCACCCTAACATATGTGTCATCTCAGCTAACTCGTATCATTTAAGATAAGGGACAGATCTCTGAACTGCAGCCAGCCTAGTGTTTTTAGAAATGGAGACCCTTGATTCCTATCTACTGTATCTCAGATTTGCCCTGGTTGGTGAATTCTGGGACCTTTTCTGCATACCTATCACTGACTCATTCAGGCTGCAATTTCTGTCTTAGAACTGAATTTAACTGCATGCCTCTTGGCTATAACATATGGCCAATTTTTTATATTTCCCTGCTTTTTTTCTACTCTGCTTTTGGTTCCCCCCTCTTTTCTTCTCTCTCTCTCTCTCTCTCTCTTTTTGGACCACTTAGCCTGATGAAGAGTTCTGGAGAACTTGACGTTTGGACATTTCATGGAATTTTAATTGGTCCTAATAAAGATATTGCCAGCCTGTGGGTTTTGGTTTCACATGTAATTAACTCCCTTTGGATGCCACAGTCACACTGCAGAAATTATTGAAAACTAAACTTGACATTAAAAGTTTTCATCTCAGACAGCCTACTGATAAAATATTAGGAAATTAATGGGAGGGCGGGGAAAAGGTAATCCCTGAAGTTTCAAACAGGATTAAACACATGGGAAGCAACACATATTATAAAGTTGATTTAGTACCTGTCTGAGAGAAAGGGAAGAGAAAAGACACACACATGCCCAGGGCTATAGCACAGCCGTCTCAAGCTTAGTGATTTAAAGATGGCTGAGGATAAAATGCAAGACATCTGGGGAGCAGCAGTTTGGGGCTGCGGTATATGTTATTGGCAAGACATACAGTTGGCATAGGAGCCAGGGTGATGTAGTGGTTTGAGTGTATGACTTTGGAGACCAGGGTTCTAACCACTGCTCAACCATAGAAACCCACAGGATGACTTTGGACAAGTGACTCTCTCTCATTCTAAGAGGAAAGCAATGGCCTTCCTCAGAATAAATCTTACCAATAAAACCCTGGGATAGGATCACCACAAATCAGAGTCAGTGTGAAGGCACGTAACAAAAACAATGATTTGCAGAGAAAGAATCCAGTGTTCTCAACTCTTTGCAGTTGCCATTAAAAGGCTTTCAGGTGGCAAGGCTATGAAAATACCTCTGAAACCTTGGAACACAAATGATACTGGGCTGGACAGACCAATGGTTTGCCAATACAAGGTGGTCTCATAAACCTCATGGCAATTTTGAATTTGACAGAAGATCCTTTCACTTTTTATTATTTCTAATTCTACCATGAGAACTAGAAACTTGCAAAATCAGAACTTTAATAAAAGGACTGCCAAAAGGGATCATTCCTGTTTAATTATTATACTCATCCAGGTGAGTCATTTCAAGGAAAACAAACGTACTTTCTTGCAGTGCTCCATGATAAAGTATTAGCCACGGACACTGTTATTTGAATCCTATAAACCTGAATGGTTCACAGCAAAACACAACTTCAACAAGCACCCTTCACATAGATATCCCAGGATGCCCAGAGGAGCACCTGCTCTGAACTGTTCCAATATTAATGAGAAACTGGCTTGCCTGAAGCTATTCTTAATGAAACTCAGATGGGAGGCAGGGAGGCAACTGCAGGAACTGCTGTCTACTGCTTTCCCACAGATATTAGGTAGCACTTTCTTGGACTATAGCTCCCAGAATCCTAGTGGTCATGCTGGCAGAGGAATTCCAGCAGCAAAACTCTAAACATTTTATTTTTGAGAGGATCTGCTCTTCCTTTTGCAATGGTCAGTGCAGGGTCAGTGCAGGGGAAGATGCTATGGAGACAAGTGCTAATAATTTAGTAGCCACAGGAACCAGCCCAAACAGAGCTGAAGCAGAACAAGGATGGGAAATGGATATTCCTTGACACCACCAGTTCTCTGAGGATTTCCTATACGTGTGATATTTCTTCACAGCTAAGCTTAAGACACAAAGTAAGAAAGCAAGAGCCTCATTTACAAAGCAGCCCACTTGTAATCAAAACTCTTATGTATTGAAGATTACATACTGAGAACAATATATTTAACAAGGACAGAATTGGTAGGAACTGTGGGCTAATTGGCTGTGAGGGGAGTGCCCCAGCTCCATCAAGGTGTATTGTGCAGTCTGCAATAGTGAAATCTTGGTACAAGCATGCTGTCAGAAATTTGCACTCTGCTAACAGTACTGTAGGCAGAGTACAAATTGGCTATTTATCCAAATAAGATAATGTTTATTTCTCTAAGTAAGGAATGAAAAAAAAAGTATATCCTTGTCTTCTCATGCACATTGTCTTGAACTTAGGCCTTACCAAGAAAAAAGAAAAGAAAAGTCTAAAATCCATCTTCAACTGGATAAAATGCAATCTTCTCCAAATGTGCAACACTACTACTTGTAGACTACAATTCCTATCACTCCCAGGTAGGATGACACATGGGGATAGCTGGAGTCATAGTCCAATGTACCTGGAGGGATTATGGCTAAAGAAAGCTGGTCAAATGTTTTGTGCATTATTACTACCCTATTTTATGTCGCACCTTTCCTTCAAGGAGCTCATGTTTCTCTCCCATTTTATCCTCATAACAACCTATGAGTTAGATTCGGCTGAGAGGGTATGAAGTGAAGCACTGAGAGCTTCCTGACTGATTGGGAAGCTGAACCTGGTTCTCCCCAGACCAACCCTCTAACCCAGACTTCCTCAACTTAATAGTCTCCATTTGGGTTGGACTACAATTTCCATCAATGGGTTACATCCATCAGGGGAGTTATAGTTCAGCACATCTCAGGGTTGTGGGAAAGTTGTTTTAAACACTACACAACAGCAACACAGCTGATCTTTGAAAACACATAACAAACCCTAATGTCATGCCATTCACTCAGTGCCACAATAGTGAAATGCAATTAGATACTGGCATCCAAGGCTGAATCTCTCTCTCTCTCTCTCTCTCTCTCTCTCTCACACACACACACACACACAAATGACCTCCACCTGGGGTCACATCCACTATTTTTCCCCTCACAGGACTCTCCATTACCAGTCTCCACAGAACTTTCCCAGTGGTCAGAGACTGACGTGACTCATGTATTCCCTTCTGTTCAATGCCTCTTAGACAATGGCTCCGGCAGGGCTTCAGCAAAAGGACTTGGAGCTGGGGCTGGAGAACTGTATGTACCCAACGAGAACCTATTTTTTCTTGAGGGCTCTTACAAAACTAAGGCCCTTTTGGATACCCAGAATTTTTGTCAATCAAGGGAGACTAATTAAGATGGGAAAGAATAAAAATCTCCTCTATTCCCTGCCAACATCCGGCATTTTCATTCCCTTGGCCAACACATTCACTTTCTAGGTCATGACCTTTGGGAGGGATCACAAATGAATATGGGGAGGTTGTGACCTTTTCTAAACAGAGATGGAAGGAGCGAGGAGCTATCCCCAAATCTTTCCTTTGGTAGCATGGGGTCACTGTCTGGGAAGGGTCAAGCACCATAGGATTAGCTCTTTCATCTAGGCCACCCATTAAAAATCCCAGATCATTAGCAACACATTAATGCTGCCTCAGAAACAAAACAAAACAAAAAAACTTGATCCCTTCACCCAATGCTGCCTCTTAGCAAAGCGACAAAGCCAGTAGCTTCACAGATTTCCATAAGATACTTCTATCGCTGCAAGTGGTTCTAGAATCAATTCTCCATATTCAGTAAACATGACAGTAGCACCCAGTTTATACTGAGACCCAGAAACTAAGCTCTGAGCAATTTCTATTTGTCCCTGTTCGTATTGGTAGCCTCTTTCCCCAGTCACTAACTGACCAAGTCTTTACACCAACAAATGGAACAGTGGCAGCAGCAGCAGCAACAAAAACTCCAGAGAGCATCTAATTCAGAGTGGGCAAATTGTGGTCCTCCAGGACCATTTTTGTGGCTTGCAGGGCCCCAGAGGTCAAAAGGTTGCCTCCAAATGCCATCTAAGGGCTGTGTGAATATTCTCAGCAGGTTTCCCCCCCTCGACCATTTTAGGCCCAGGAAGGACTTTTTTTAAAAAACAGAAAGTGAACAGTAAGTGACTTCTACATTACTCCCTGTTGTTTAAAAAACAAACAAACTCCTCCTGGCTCTTAAATGGGCTGGGGTACAAAAATGTGGTCAAAATGCCATTAGAGTATTTAGGTCAAAAATTTATTTTATTCTGTTTTATTTTGCAGGGTATATATGTGGGAGGTGCAGCCGTCCAAGCTCTCCTGGGGTGGTCCTGTGGCCCTCTCCTGATCTAACTGAACCCACAGATGACAAAGACACATGTAGGGATTTTTAATAACATTTACTTCATAGCACCTTCACATGTGTCTGTTTCATATGAGAGCTCATATGCCAACAACCATCAGTGTGGTAAAGTGATGAAATATTTTGGTATAGTTTACTGTGCTACATATGTGGCTATGCGGAAGAAAATTCATTGCTTGCAGAATCTCCTCTTGTGTTGGGGGTTCATTTCACTTTGAGACTTGCATGAAAGTGGACTGTGCCGTAGACCAGGGGCAACACACAGTTCCTGGGCAACTTGTGACTCTTGGCCTATTTTTCCATCCCTCTGGGCCCCACCTCCAGAAATAAAATTATTGAACAAGAAAGATGAACAAATGCAAGGATTTAACACAACAATGGGGAGTCTTCCAGAGGTGGTTGGACTCCATCTTCCATCAGCTCCAGCCAGCACAGCTATGGATTATAGCAGTTGCTGGTCAACAAGTTTTAGAGGGATTTGAGCCTCCCATGCTTGACAGACAGCAGTCACTGCTTTATCCAGACTTTGATGCAGAGGCTAGCGCTTCCTATTCTCATGCCTTACCAGACTTGCTTCTCTCTATCTTTTCCCCACGTAAATCAGAGATGAATGTGGGGCCCTTAAGCATGCAGAGTGTGTATGCTGTTCAGCCTTCAAGTCCAGAAGGAAATGAAACTCATATGACTTATTTTTCTAGCACTTTTTAAAGTGTGAAGAGCTGTCTAGTTCTTGCCTCATTTATCCCCCAGCAAGCCTGAAAGGTAGGTTAGCCTGAAAGAGAGCACGACTTGCTTGAGGCCACCCACTGAACTTCAAAGCCCAAAAACAGCTTATGCACGGTCCTTGGTTTCTCACATTCAAACCAGAACACTTTCCATCATGCAATACTGGCTGATGAACTGAACGGAGGCTTTGCGGTTAATTTGTTAAAGCACCAGAGTCCCAAAAGACACTAGAGTTTGGAAAATGTTCCGGGGGGGGGCGGAATTATGGCCAAGATCCTAAATTGCTACCAGTATAAATAACCACCAGTAGAGTTACATTCCACTTGCTTTATGACATCTCAATGCTGGATACCACTTTAGTGCAACATAGATGAACCACTGTTGAATGCGCACGGTTGACACTCCTTTTCACAACTGGAATGTGATGTGCATTGGTATGTACTCTATTCCCAGCCAGCATGATCAGTTCCTACATAAATAAATAAATAGTCCAAGTCCTGATAACATCAAATCCATGTGCAACCGCAGCAATTCCACATGTTCTTCCACAGGCTATTTGTCCATATGTTCACTCACCCCCTCATGGGGATGGGGTTCTTCCTAATACAGACCATATCCTTCAGAGAGCTTGCTCTTTTCTACCCTACCATGCAACAGAACCTCATTAGACAAGGAAGTCATACTGTTCCTATACTGTCCAATTGTCTCAATTTAGCAGGAACAGTCCTGATTAATCCTCTGTCATCCTGCATTTTCAGTTCTTTTAAAATATCCCATTCTCTTTCTTCTCCTTCCACTTTTCCCCTTTGTCCTCCGCTTAACTTCAATTGCTGCAAACTAAGTTCAAAATGCAAAAGTAGGCTGTACTCAGTTAACTCAGCAGAGAGGAGAGGAAATGGCAGGGCAGAATCCTACCCTTCCCTTAGGCAAAAGCAAATTGCTGCAGCTTTTCCTACCTTCTTGTTCTTCCTCATTAATATCTTTTGCATCCTGACCACCATTTGATATTGTTTGGTTACATGCATCTGAGTTTTCATCTGAAATGTTGGAAGGTATGTAATCCACAGAGAGCCAGTGTGTTGTCGTGTTTTGAACACTGTACTAAAATTTTGGAGAACAGAATTCAAATCCCTGCTCAGCCATGGAAACTCATTGGGCAAGTCACATCCTCTCAGCCTCAGAGGAAGCCAAACCCCTCTCTGAACAAATCTTGCCAAGAAAATCCTATGATAGATTCACGTTAGGGTCACTATAAGTCAGAAAATAACCTGAAGGCACACAGCAGCAGCAACAACAATGTGATCTACAGTGGGGAATTAGGGAACTGTGGACCAAGTCGTGTCTGTCCACTGAAACCATGAATAGGCAACTTGCAGCCCCTTATAACAGTTGTTGGACTACATTCCCAACCATCTTTTACCAATTATTATGCTATCTATTCCTTAATAGCAGCCTAATAGCATCTGGAGGGCCCAAATAGCCTGTCCTTGCCCAGTGGGTTCATTTCTACTTCAGCTGGTAAATGACACCAGTCTAACTGTACTCTGGGAAGGAACAGCGCACTGATTTGTTTTGTCATTGTTATATTCAGAGTTATTTAAGATAAAACTGTGTCAGGTGCCACAAGGCTTGAATCAAAGGCCCTATCAGTCAAGCTTAGTTTCTTTGTACAATTCACCTGTGTCAGAGTTCTAGAACTCCTTACTGAGGGAAGCTAGGCTGGTCTACACTCTTGTCCTTCTACCAGGAGATAAAATACTTTTTATTAGTGTGTGCTTTTGATAACTGAGTGGACGATGAGGAAAGAGCTTTCTACAGGGTGAGCATTTTCCTTATTGATGTTTTTAATTCAGTTGTGCTTTAATATTTGAACTCTTTGAGGGAATTTTCAACTCTTAATTCTATTGCGAACCACCCTGAGTCCCATTTTGGGATGGACAGTGGGATATAAAACCGAGTCAATCAATCAGATCAGTAACATAAGTCCGAGGCATGAATGATAAACCATTTCAGTCAGCAGTTTGCCAAAGCAGCCCAAGATCCTTTTGGCCTGGGACAATGGAGAGCCATAGTAGTGGTACTGAGAACATGAAAATCTCACAGACTGGTTTCCCTCAGTCTAGGCAGTATGTCATGGAAGAGGGAAAATCCCAAGTGAATTCCTCCTTCTAAGGTGCTTGCTTGCCCTATCACAGAAGGACCAAGGTTCACCCAAGTGGTACTCATCAACATACATAAGTCAAACAACAGCTTCTCCACTGACAAACAGCAGATACAGTTTAGGAATTAGTGCAGACTGATGGAGGTACTTTGAGCAACAGAACACCAGAGAAGGCACATTAACTCTTTGTCTTTTATTCCCTCTCCCTATTTTTTTTGTTACATGTACACGCACACACACACACAAATTACAAACTGCTTTCCAAACCTAAATTAACTCAAGTTTAGGCTTAACCTCTGGGTTAATTAGGGAATGCTTGCTAAGCTCATTGAAGATGAAAAAGGACTAAGAATTCTCATTATGAAATCCAAGGGGAAGCAAAATGAGGGGAAGAGAACGGGGCGGGGGAGGAAAAGGAAGGTAAAGTTACCAGAAAAAGCAACAAAAGGGCTAGCTTATTGCTTTTGGGAACAAATCAAGCATGGGAAAAGCTGACAGGCTATCTATGTTTAAGCTAGTTTATAACAGTGTAGCTCCGGGAGATGTATGCACCTCGGTCTTACCTCTGATTGCCTTTGTGGCCCTCGGCCATTCAGAACTTCTGTGAGGGCCTCAGCTACTCATATTGGGGCAGAGCCACTGGGCAACAATAGAGGACCTCTTTTGCATACATAAGGCCTTGGGTTTAGTCCATAGGTCTCTGCAAGGACAGGGAGCAGGTAGAAGATGATGAAGGGGACATCTGGCTGGGACCTTGCAGAGCCACTGCTACTTGGAGTAGACAAAATTGGGAGTAGACAAAACATCAGAGGTGGGCAACTGCAATGAATCTGGAGGTCACATGTTCTACCACAGGGTTGTCTAGGAACCATATCAACTGCTAAAAAATGAGGAAAAAATGGAAGTGGCTGGAAGTCTTCTTCTTTTTGGGGCAAGGGGGGAGCCAAACAGTGCAGGGGACCCTTCACACTACTTAAAAGGTGAATTGCCACTCCTGGGATGCATTCTGTTTTGGCCATAAAAAAAATGTGGTGTGAGGAAGTCTAGGTTGTCCGTTAGGAAGCTCCACTTCCACATTTAGTTCACCTCTTGGCAGTAGAGCCAGTTTGCTTTCGGATAAATTAGTGTCTCATGCCCCTATATGCTCTGTAAGCACCTCCCAGCCTCACAATGAGGGGGGCTTGTATTTGTTGTTGACTTTGCCACCAAGGCAGCTTCACTTTATGGTCACCTTCTAAATGAGAGAGGTCCATGAACCCTGCTCATGTCTTGCAAACTCAAGGCCACAGCTTCCTCTTTTGAATCCATTTATCTGTAATGGGGCTATCTTCTTTTTCTATTGCCTTCCACTTCCGTGAGCATTATTATTTTTTCCTAACATCACAAAACACAAGGACATATCCTGGGCCTATTCACAGAACAGGTTTAGGTCAAGTTACCTGACTAAGAAAATCCACATAAGCCCAACACCCAACCCGTGACCTGCCTAAGCCACCAAGTACAGAATCTGACATACTATAAAGGGAACTGCTTGATCTTAGAAGCTAAGAAGCATCAGGTCTGGTAGTACTTGGAAGGGGGACTGCCAAGGAATAGCAGGTGCTGTAGGCTGTATTTCAGAGAAAGGAACTGGCAAACCCACCTCTCAGTATTCCTTGCCCAAGAAAACCCTATGAAATTAATGAGGTTGCCATAAGCTAATTGCAATCTGAAGTTCACACACACACACACACAACTTCTCTCTATGTGATCATTGAACAATGCGCATAACAGTGGTGCATGCTACAGGTCTAGAATCTGACAATTCAGGGTTTTTCTTTCCTGCTTTTCTTGTTGCTACCATGAGCCTTAAAGGAACTGTGGATATACAGTATTTTCAGCCAGTCAGAGACTTTCTGTGGAGGAATGGCCAAGTTGTATATTGGCGTCTTACACTCCAAAATTAAGATCTTACATCTCTAGCACTCTTAACCAGGAGTGACCCCAAATGGGGGGGGAGGGAGGTGTGCAGAAAAGGGAAAAACTGCTTTGTTTTTTGTCAAACAGGAGAATCTGCATATAAAAGCTCTTAATGGGTTTCAGACTAGCCTAAGCAGGAAACCAAAGATTGTGTGAGGGCCAAGCAAATGCTTATAGCAAGTTCCAGGAAGTGTTACTTAGTAATCTGGCTAAGCCCTCACAAACACAACTTGTGTAGGCAGAGCTGAGAAAACAGCCACACGGCACAGAGTCTGCAGAAAAACAGAAAACCAAGAGAGAAGGGTAAGGTCTGAAATGAATGAGAATCCTGCAGTTTGTAAATGCAGATGAGCAGCTGATCCTGAAGCCCTAAGACCAAAAGGTATATATTCAGCTCACCCACACATATAATTACAGGTGGTTGCTCATGATACTGTCATTCCAAGGAAAAGCCCCCTCCTACTAGAATGAGTGTGATAAGGAGAATGCCTACAGTCGTGGGCTACCCTTGAAAAGGTACATGTACACACATGCAACTCTTCATGAACAGATAAAAGTTTTATCCAAGTTGAGGGGTGAAAACCTGCTGAAGTTTGGTGCATCTGTGTTTGGTGAAGATGGAAGAGAATAAAAGAAAAAAATTAAAACACGATTCTGAGAGGTTATTATGGAGTCTTTTGGTGGTGGATTTGAGGGGAAAAGGAGAAATCTTGACCAGAAACAAAGGGACAAAGCTTCTGTGCTCACTCTAGCTTCCGTTATCAGACATGGCTTGTACAGACTTAGCAGAAGACATGAAGGTCAGGAAACAGAATTTAGAAATGATACTGTTTTTGATCTCTCCCAAGCAAAAAGTAATTTTTTCAAACTCTGCTAGCAACATATCAAAAATAAAACCATCACCAGAGCAAAAGAGATTTCCTTGTAAAGCACTGGAAAATTAGGATTGATTCACGCATAGTTCTCAGGGAGTATCCTCAAGGCACCTGTTTAATCAAATAATGTAACTGAATTTGTGTGCACCAAACCAGAAAAATGTACTGAAATCAAAACTGCAAGTTGACATTCTTATTTTGCATGTTTACTGTTTCCGAGATCTGGGTTTTCAAATAATTTATGTTTATTTAAAAAACAAATTGAGAAAAGGAACACCACACTATGAAGATTGAGAATGGATGGGTTTGCAGGAACACATGCCAAGGAATGGTAGTAGCTCAGGAGCAACAAGCCAGATGGAATTGTACTATGGACCCCAGAATGGGGAGGGGAGCTTCAGCGCTTCCTTGGGAAATTAATAGATAAAATTGGACTACCACTACTACTGTGTAGCTGAGCTTCATTAAGGTTAGCAATCAGACATTTACTAAATGAGCAAGAACACACACACACACATCTAAGTTAGCTATTGTAGTGGAACCTTCCCAGGAATACTAAAGGCGGCATGGAATTTATCCTATTCACACTTACATATGAGTACATAGTTAATGTCACTGGACACATGGAAAGGACTTCTGAGTGCGCATTGTGCTTATAAGAATCTTAATAAGGATGACTTGACTTCATGAAAATGGATGGGATAATTTGCCCTCCTCTTGATTGTGCCTTCTAGCACTATGATAGCTGTTACGACCTCATGGTTGGAGAATACAGATCACAGCAGGAGTCTGAATGTCCTGTCCTCAAAGGTCACAGGAAACATTGATACTCTTTTTAGGAGTTGTTTCAATGAACTAAAGGTGGATTTACCTCTGGAGTAGGAAAATGTGGCTAGAAAAAAACACTGGGGGAAAAAAAGGCCCCACCAGAGCATTATGACTCAAAGTCATCCTTGAGTGAGTCGCATCCACAAAGTTTGTTATTTTCTATCATTTTTCTTTGTGCTCTGGGCCTAGCTTTTGACAATATTTTAGGGCTTTGGAACATTGACGGTCCAGATCTGAGTCGCAGAATCATAGAGCTAGAAGGTATCCCCAGGGTCATCTTGTCTAACATCTGCAAGGGATAGAATCCAAAGTAAAGCATTCCAGAGAGATGGCCATTCAATCTCTGCTTAGAAATCACCAATAAAAGAGAGTCACCATCTTCTAAGGCAGTAAGCTTGTTGTGTGTAATACAGACAGAAGAAAACTGTATTATATATTAATATGCATACACCTTTAGTGTTTTGTAAAATATAAAAATATTTTTTCCGTAGTCTGTTACTGCGATGGATAAGCCTGAACCCGGGGTCTACAATTTAATATAAATTGGCTATTCAAAATATACCTCTCCACATGCTTGAGAGGCCCCTGGATAAGCACCCACATGGGCACAGTCGAATGGCTGAAAAATTCAAAGAAAAATCCTGGTCAGGCCAGTAACTTTCCGTCGCGCCGCTTCAGGAGACCTCCAGGCAAGTACTCATCAAAACACAATTAGGTATGCACCAAGCACACAAAAGGTTCTCAGCCCCGAACCGTCAGCTTGACAGGATTAGTGCTCCTGACTACGCAAACTGTCAAGCACAGCCTATTTGCATACTGTCAGGGCTATTGACAACCCTGACTGAAACCCATCAAGTCAAGCACTGACCTTTTGGAGGCTTTGTCTCTATTTAAGCACATATTGTTCTCCCCGGGAACTATCTACCCTCCAGGCACATTTTCCCGTTTTCAAGAAAAAAACCCCGGTTTTCAAGCGCTTCCTTTCGGCTTCCTTCCCGCCTTGCTGCTGCTCCGTTTGCCAAGCCTTTCCCTCAGCCTTCACGTGCTGAGCTTTGCCGCTCCCGACTCTCTGGTTCCATTTCGGCTTCCTGGACATCTGGATCAGGTGCAGTATTCCCCCAATGCCCCTCTTCAAATCCCCTATCAATTTTCCTCTCTTTATTTTTCTTAGGTCTGTGTGAGTGGGTGCATAAGTGCGCAGTGACGTAGGTTTTAAATAAAGAAAATAATTATAAATTAATTTTGTCTGGGTCTTGACTTGGCCTGACCCTGTAAAAGTTGGGTACAAGGTCTCGCAGGGTTATCCTACCTCTCGTGTGTGCTGGGCACGTGTTTGGTGCAACTTGGAAATCCCCTTAAAATCGGGGTCAGATTAGGTGTCCTCTGAGGGGCACCCCTGAACTCAAAATAACTGATTTGGTGACCAGGACCCTCAGGACCCCCAGAAAATTAAACTACCAAGTCATAGTGATAGTCTGATTAATTACCACAGAAGCAGTCATTAAATGGGACAAATTCCTAACAGTACCACGTTGCAGGAAACATCCAAATAGAGGCCTTAAACTAACCAAGAACCAAATACAGAGGTAATTTCTCTCTCTCTCTCTCTCTCTCTCTCTCTCGGCCTGCTGATGGATTTTCTTTTTGTTTTAGTTGAACACATGGGGCTTTTTCCCAGAAAGAAGAAGGAAGTCCATCTTCCACTTGTTTCCTAGACCAGGAAGAGGTCTGCATTCTTCTAAATTTTTCTATAGTTTTGATTTTTCTATTTGGCTTTAGGAGTTCTTTTAGAACTTTTCAGAAATGTCCTAATTCTTTAACATCTGGGCTGAGGTAGGAATGCAAGAAAAGCTATGCTGGATTAGATTGAGAACTATTTTGTCCAATACTCTGTGAAGAAGAACTAATTGCCTATGAAAAGCCCACTAGCAAAACATGAATGCAGCTGCGCCCTCCATCTTGATTGTCTCCAACAATTTACACACAGCAGCATACTGCCTCTGATACTGGAGAGGACATATATAGCCATTCTTATTATGAACCTTTGATGGGCCCATCCTCCATGAATTTATCCACTACCTTTTCAAAGCCATCCAAGCAGGCCATTGTCACTAAGGCCCTTTCCACACCAGGCAATTAGAACAGGGCAGTGCGTCCTCGCACGGAGGTCGTCTGCACCTTGGAGTGGACTAGGAGCGGACTACTTACTGGAGATCCGCACCTCAGTCTGCTCCAAGACCTCCCTAAGTGGTCTTCCAGCGTGTCTTTGAAAGACCAGAAAAAACAGGTCTTTATTTTCCAGGAATGCGCCACTGCGTTCCTGCTCTCTTGTGCAGATTTGCAGGCTCGCACCAATGCGAGCCTGCCATCTGCGGAGGGCGGGCTTTAGGCGTGGCAAGCTTCAGCGGTTGGTCAAGACCCAAGACCAACCGGAAGCTGCCATTTTGGAAGCTGGAGCTGCCATTTTGGAAGCCTGAACCACCATTTTAGAAGTCAGAGCAGTGCGGATCTACGGACCTCGCACTGCTCCAATTCGCCCTGGACCAAGGAGGAGCCGGGCAGAAGGGCTTCAGGGACAGTCCGCCTTGCTTCGGACCCCAGAAGAAGCGGTGAGTAACGGCAGGGAGCGATTCCCTCACCTCGTGCGGAAAGGGCCGTACGTCTTGTGGCAGTGAGTTCTGCACTTTTAACTATATTCTGATTAACTATGCTTTATATATGCATCTGTCCTGAATCTTTTACCATTCAATTTCAGTGGGTGATCTTGAGTTCTAGGATTATGAAAGATCCCTTATTTTATACATTTCTATCACGTGTCCCTTTACTTGCCTTTTTCTAGGCTAAAGAGCCTAAATATTGCAATCTGTCCTTATAGACAAGTTGCTCCAATCCTTTGGCCATTGTGACTGCCCTTTCCTGCACATGTTCCATATTTATCACATCCTTTTCAAGTGCAGGGGCCAGAACTATACACAGTATTCTAGTCATGGTGGCATCATGATGTTGTATAAGAGCAGTATGATATTGGCAGTATTATTTCTAATTCATTTTCTAATTATAACTTTGTTTTGTTACCACACACTGGGTGATTTTTTCAAAGAGTTATCAATTGTGACCCCTAGAGCTATTGGTCGGTTGCTCACATCCATCAGTTTTATGTGTGAAGTTGCAATTTTTTATTTCAATATGCATCACCTTACACTTGTTTTTATTGAATTTTCACTTACCATTTTGAAGACTACTCTCCCAGTTTAGATAGGTTTTTGGAGCTTTTATTTCCCATCATCCTAAATAATTTATTATCATCAACAAACATGAACATCTCACTATATATCCCATCTCCAGCTTTTGTACCAGGAGAGTCTTTATCCACCATAACTTGAAAATGCTGCTCTTATGCTAACTGGGAAATTCTGGGAGTTGTAGTCCAAAAAAGTTACTTTTACTGAAAGTCGTAAGAGTTGGCTGGTCTGCAAGAGCAAAACTGAACACTGCCAGTCCCAAGGAACTGCCTCAGGCCTCTTCCAGACTCAGTGGATATTTAGCATTCAGCCCAACCTCAAAGCAGTTGAAATATTAACTGTGTGCCACAGGCCAGATGCACAGTGCCCGAGGGTATCAAGCACAGAGCTCCTTTTTAAATGGCTGAGTAAATCACTGCCCCATGCGTGCTGTTATTTTGTGCTTCCCTATATACCCCTGATCTGTATGCATTCATTATCTTGGGTGCTGAGGAAGTTCTAAACTCATCATATGTAGAAACTACTTTTGTGCACTTCCTTTGGTTGTCAATATAGCTGCAAAAATTGGAAAAAAAATGCAGCTCTCAGGCCTTTAGATTAGTTTCAGCTGTTAAATCCACAGAGCTGTGATCCATTGAATCAGAATGTGGGCAATAATAGCTAGTAGAGATTTGGTTGGCAAAGGTGAGGTTAAGCTGTTGTTTTTCAGGCATATCGTTCCATTGCCTCAAGAATCACAGAGCAGGTGCAGTTTTATGGGAGATAAAGACCTCAGCCAAATGACTGAACTGACACAGGCCAACAAGAGAGACATTTCAATATGAAGTCCTATGGAAGCAAGGTGTAATATCCTGAGAGATCTGTATCATCTGGTATCTATGCAGTTGGATCTCCTGGAAGCATGACACAATATGGTTCACTTGCTACCTTCCCGACCAATTTACTGGGATGTGTAAATTATACAATAAAATTGGTTTTTACTACAACCCTGGATATCAGTGTTGTACACAGGTATTTCACTTACTTTAATTGTCCAAATAAGTTTCTCCTGAACTGGAGCTCTCTTCAGATGTTTTGGACATCTGAATCTAGTCACTCCTTGCCAGCATGGGGAGTAGTAGGCCAAAACATCTTGAGGGTACTTGTGGGAGAAAGGCTGATGTAGTATAATTATGCAAGACAATACAATTTGTTGTCCCCCAATTAAAGTCCTTCTGTAAGTTCAAAAAAGAAATTTTATCCATGTGAGCTAGACTGTCTCTAGAACAGTGAGAGAATGTGGAATCATTTTTCAGTGAGTAGGTTCAAGCCTCCAAGTATGGTGAATGTGTTTCTATGTGTCTTCATGTTCCTTGTCAATTTATGGTGACCATGGGGTTTCATAGGGGTTTCTCAGACAACAAATACTCAGAGGTGGTTTTGCCAGTTCCTCCCTCTGAAATAATAGCCTACAGCACCTGGTATTCATTGGCAGAATCATATCCAGATACTAACCAGAGCTGATCTGCTTAGCTTCCAAGAGTAGACAGAATCTGGTGCCTTTAAGGTATCTAGGCCCCCTCTGGTCACCTTGTTTAAATTCTGACTCTGTCTAAACAAGCAGTTTATGAGTAAGTAGTGGAGGCCAATTTTTTTCCTGTGATTGCCTTAATACAACTACAGGAAGCCCAAGTGTTCAGCAAGATACTTCGCAAGGGAAGTTGGTCTTGTAAATGCCATATTAAACTTCTTACGTTTCTCTTTTAGTGACAGAAAATAGAAGAAGCCATTCTTAGAGACAGATCACAGATTAAACCACCTGCATGCTGGTGTATTGGGACCCAAATTCATGTATAGATTGGTTTGTCTTACACACTTCGCTACCACTCTCTGTCTACAATCAAAGGGGTCATTTCCAAACATGGAAATGTGCAGATCACTGTTATTTTCTACTGTGAGGCTACTTTATTTGTTTATGTATATCCTCCCCTTTATCACAAGATCTCAGAGCAGCACAGAAACAAAATCCATTTGAAACAAATTTTAAAAATGTATAACAACAAGAAGTAATTTAAACAGTCTAAAAGCATATTAAGCAATTTAAACAATATAAAGCAAATGAAAACAGTTTAAAAACAACGCCCTGTACAGATATGGGCAAAAAGCCAGACATCAAAGGGGTTGATAAAATGTTTTAACTTAATGGCAGAATAAAGTCAGCAGTGGTGGGAATTGGGCCTCCAAGGGAAGGCATTGTACAGTTTGGGGCACCACACCAAAAGGGCCCTTTCCCATATCCTCCCACAGTCTATAGTATCCACTAGTGTGCCATGGAGATGACTGCCTTAGAAATCCACAGTCTACAGTCAGATTTATATAGACAGCAATGCTCCTTTAAGGTCCCAGGCTATTTAGAACTCTAAATGTAATCACCAGCATCTTGAACTCAGACTGGAAGTATATTGGCAGCCAGTACAATTCCTCTGTAGTTGGTGGGCCAGTCAAACCTGGCCACAGGTACTCTGAGTCACAGACCCCACTTGGGACCTCCAGTAACAAAGAAAGATCCCAGAATATTCCCAAATTACACACTTCTCTTTCGGGGAATGCAACCCCTTCCAGGGCCAAGCTTCTTATATAACATATGGGTCTGGGAATTACTGTTCCACACCATCTCTGCCACACACTGAGTCAGCTTCAGTGTACTGGCCACCATCAGCCCATTACAGCAGCCAGGCACTAGTCGAGCAATGGCACAGTCCCAGCTGATTCCAGTTGGAAGAAGTAGAGCTGAATATGGTTAGCGTACTGAAGGCTCTCAACTCCAAAATGTTCTAATGAAGCAGTACAGTGAATTGGATGGAGCCCTCCAGCACCCTATAGTTTATAGCCCTGAAGCTGAACAGGAGTTCCCTGTGTCACTGGAACTGCAGAAAGGAGCAGAACCACTATAATACACTGCCTGCCACCCTGTCTTATAGAACTGGTCCAGTAGCCTATTATGGTCAATGGTATCAAAAAGCCTGAGAGTGATCCAGAAGTTAGGCTGTCAGCCAGGCCAGCCAGAATTGTTCCAGGTACTGTATCTTGGCCTGAAACCAGAGTGAAATGGGTACAAGTAATCTGTTTCCTCCAAGATCTGTATTTGGCCCAACCACATGACCGAGTGCCTTGCTTGCAAAGGAGACATGAGGTCCTTTTCAAAGGTGCACCAGAGCCTCTTTCAGAAATCATGCTCTGACAGAGTGAGACATTCACCATCTTCTGGATCCTCCTGAACGGTCGTTGTTTTATTGTAGAGGTGTGACTTGAAACCCAGTTCAGGGTATAAGATCCCATCCAGTAGTCTTCAATACCTACTGTGTATCCACATCTATCCAAACATAACAAACATGTAAACAAGAACATATTACCTCATGATGAACGTGATGAAGAGTGGGGGAGCACTTAGTACTTCATAAAAAGGCTACAGAAATTATTAGTAATAGATACAAGCCTTTTTCTGAGTCAGGCCACACTGTGCAAAAGGAAACAAACCACATCAGAGGAGTGTTGATAAGAAAATGCTGAGGCCCAGGCTCATGTTATGCGTGTGTACAAATGGCCCTCAGACCTGGCTGTAGCTTGCAACGAATAGCTGGCACAAGCAAGTTAACATGAAAGAGAAAATAAAGCCTAAATTATCAGCTCAGCAATCACTTAATAAAGGCACACACATGACATAACTATGCAAACAAGTTTAATGTACTTTGAATACACAGGAGGAAACAAAGCTTCGCAATTCACAAAAATATTACAAAAAGTAATTTTGCGCAGGCGAGCACACCAGCACTGTGATAATGTAAGAATATACATTAGAAACTAATATAAAATATTTTAAAAACCTCTGCTAGTTTAGGATTCCATTGGGGGTTTTTTTGGTAGAAAAAGGGTATACTACAAAGTACTGAAAATCTCACTGCAGGAATGGCAACCATTTTGAGACACCTTCTGCAGTGTCCTTATCATTTTTGTAGAAACGCACGCACGCACGCACACACACACACAGATGAACTACAAAAAGGTTCATCTCAGCTGAAGCTTGTCAAAGCAGCAACAGCAGTCATTGTTAAAAACTGAGCAGGGCCAAAGATTAGGGTCTTCCAAAGCAAAACAATAATTTTCAACATTTTCTATCACTAAAACCGTTCAAAATACAGAAATACAGATAAAATCCACAAGCATTCAACCCCTAAAAAAAAGGAAGCAAACCTACACTTCTTCTTTAACAGTGAACTCTTGTTTAGTTGTAGATTAGATAGTTTCAAGAAAGAAAAGTGATCCCTCTTCCATTTGGAGTGTGACACCATTTCTATTTATTCCTTTAAAAATCTAATTTGGCTTCTTTTTAAGGGGCAGTGACATCAGACTTACTAGAACTGAACATCAGGGCTATGCTCTTAAACTCTCCTCCAAGAGTCCAGTAAATGAAAGAATCCTACGAATAGGAGAAAAGTCACAAAGCTCTTGGATTTTAGGTATCCTCCCACCCCTTCCACAATGACATTTTTACACTGTTAAATAGTAAATTGCAGCTCCAGAACAGCCAGGACTCAGGCTGTGTAGTTCATCAGCAATCAGAGCACAGGATCTTTTGAATTAACTCACTGGTTTTATCACTTTAATAGGTTTCGCTTTCCCCAAGGTAGGTTTTTATTCAGAATTGAGATTCTGTTCAGTGTCATTGAAAGGGAAACTAGTGAAAGGGAAACTGGTGAAAGGGATATTCAGCTTAAACCTGAGCCAATCGGCCTTGTGACACTCCTGTGTTTCCCTAGAATATTAACCAGGGCTGAGCTGTGGCCATCTTTGCATACTGCAAGGCTCACACTGTTATAAAATACACCATGAACAGGGCTCATACACGACTGCTCTCCTTTCCCTCCATTATGTAGAAGACCTGTGATGAATGCAGACCTTTGCCATCAGGACCCGAGGGAAGAAAACAACAGTAGCCATGTTGATTTCCACCCTCACTTGGAAACAAGCAAGGGAAACATCAGAAAGAGGGGGATGGGGATCAGAGAGGGAGAGAAAGAGAGAAGTGTTTGTAGAGCCAGAACAGTCAGCTGGCAACAAAATTCCTGTCTGAGCTTTTTAAACAAATTAGCTTTTTGAAATTAAAATGCATTTGATGGAGCTTTTTAAGTATTTACCCCACACACCAGCATTCACAGTGTCATTCTGCTGAGAGTTCATATTTCAGCACTGCAAACCTAAAAGCAGGTAGATGGATAGGGCTCCCTCCCCTTGCCAAAAAAATACTTACTCAACCACCTTATTAGCTGACTGGCTTAAAGGAGGAAAGGCACACCTTTATGACAGCCTTGGAATGATACTACAAAGCTAATGTACCACTTATTATGACTTTATGGTTTGTAAGCCATTTGAAAAGGATTTTAAAAAAAACTGTATATGAAATGAAAAAGCAGCAAAGTGCTTAATGCCCATAGGTTAATTGCCTGAGAGGCAGGTCAGACTACGGATCCTTTTAAAACTCACATCAGCTACAGGCTCATTTTCTTTTTGACGTTTGAATGCCCAGCAAAGGATGATTTGAAAAAGCCGGAATAGAGATGGGAAAGGAAACCTCCTAGTAACATAGCATTGCCGGAATATAAAGGCATTCTCCCTTTCTCTATAAATTTCCATGGTGGTAATGGTGGGGAGCAACATTAAACATTAACACATATTTTTCCCTAAGCCACTAGAATACTTCCGCAAATACATTTACTCCCTAAACCTTCCTTCCGTTGCTTTTAGGTATATAGACCATGTGTAAATGATTCCCCTACAAAGCAGTTCAAGGCTTTCTACCTGCAGCTGCAAAATCTGAGTGTGATGGGATGACGGGACCAGAATTACAGCACTCCTGAATTCTACTGGCACCCATGCAAATGTCAAAGTTAGGGTTTCATTTGTGATACAAGTGCCTGAGAGTTCCAGCTCAGCTATACAAGGTGGCATGGGCACTGGACTGCAATGCAAAACATGCTTCAGAGGTTTACGGTGTGCATACAACATTTCTGACCAAGCACTATCTGGCTTGATGGAGAGGCTAGGGTTGCCCGACTTGATGCTGGATGAAACTCATGTCACTTTAATCTTTAACAGATTTTCAGGCAGGACAAGGTACTGTGAAGCTCTGTCAAATAGGACATAGGTATCTATTCTTCCTCATCTTCCAACCCCAGCTTTCAGCTGCAGCTGTCCCTTCTCAAGATGACTATTGTGCTGATGGAAGCAGAGGAAGGGTGTGGAGAAGCTAGCATAGTAACAGAGCTTGGTGCTTCTCTGCAGCCCTTCCACTGGAGAGACAATAACCATGTTGGGAAGGGACTGCTGCAGCTAAAAAGTGAAGTCTGAAAGGTGAGGGAGGACAGATACTTTCCTCTGACTTCACAGAGCTTCATAATACCTCATCCTGCTCTAAGAGCTATAAAGAACTAAAGTTACTGGAGTACAATACCAGATCAAATCTGGCAACTCTAGGAAAGACCAAGGCCAGTTCCTCACTGCTATAGCACTGTTATAGTGCTATTATTCCTCTTTCAACATCCTATGGAATCCTAGGGTTTGCAGTTTAGGGAAAAGCATTTAGAATTCTTAGCCAGAGAGCTCTTTGGCCTCAGTAAACTACAAGTCCCAGAATCGCACAGGATGTTGAAAAGTGGAATAATAGCACTATAACAGTGTAGTGTGGAAATGGCCCAAGTTCAGCTCTATATAACAGGAAAAAATTACATGAGGCAAACATGGTATCCAAGGTGTGCAGAGATGTCCCTGAAAACGGGACCACCACATTTTCTTTTTGCTCCCTTGGGGTGAGTCAGTCTACCCTCCACCTTTGCTTTTCTCCAGAAGCACATACCTGCCTCAACCATGAACACTCACTTCATGCCAAATTGTCCCCTTTCCACTGTTTCTGTTGGGCTGTCCATTTTTTGAGACAGGGGTTAAGTTTACAGTGCTGCTTGTTGCAACTTTATACATTTAAGTAAGTCAAGAACCATATGATTATTATTCTTAAAAGTAACACAGTTGTTTATTTCAAAGCTGAAAAACTATAAGACACAGAAGATGTTTTGTGATTATCACCAATATTCAGCTAATTATGACTCTGCAAACTCCCCTTTGCTGCAGACTAAAAAAAATTGTTCTCTCTCCCCTCAAATCAATCCTTGAAACAGTAGTGTGACAGTAAAGTAGTGAACCAAACTTTGAAGAGTGGAGTGGTTCCTGTTTTTGTTTAGATTCCCTGAATATTAGTACCATGGGCAAATAGGAAAGACATGATAGAGCTTAGGCTGAAGCTCTTTCTATTATAAAATAAAAAATCTCCATGTTTATGGAGTTCAGCTCCTAAGTACAACATCAGATTTGTCTAGACATTTACAGCATGATGAAACCCCTATTCTCTTACCTCCCATAGCATGCTCTCCACTTGAGATTAGTTTTTCCTCAAATTTTACTGCTCTCTGTACCTACTCTTGCCTTCACATTTAGATAGCAAAACCTTTGCAATGGTCCTTTTGTTACTATTTGGTTTAATGGCTAGGCTAGAACTATTCTCACAAATGGCTGGCACAACAGCTGCACTGAAAGTTAATAATTGTTGCAGCAACCCAGAAAGGGTGTTTACAACTCCAGGTGCTTGAGGGATTAAACAGCAGGTGCAAACCAACTGAAAAGCAGCCAATGCTCCAATTTTCTGTAAACCGCTTCACTAACAAGCAGAGAGCCTGAGCGCAAGGTGAAACCTTTCTGTCTCATCTTGCAAGGCTGGGGGGATTGGTCAGCACAACTGGCCACAGTATGTTTGCCCATGAAAACTTACTCATCTACAGTAAAGTTGTAGAGACCAAGCCCAATTCCATTAAGCCCTCTAGAGTGCTGACAAGAACTTTCAGCAGTAACTGCCATAAACTGTTACTGATTAAACAAATACACATCTAGGCAAGTTACCTTTGATTTGCCATGGCAGTTATTTGTGGATAGTTCCAGACAGATATGAATGCTGAATGGTTTCTCAAGTCTCATGAGACAAGCCATTTTAACTTTAAATAAATAGAGACTGTAGGATATGTTCTTCCCTCCAAAGGAATGTGCATGCAGGACAAAACACTGATTCTAATTCATAGATCCTTTCTGAACTCACTAGAGTTTTAAAATTCCAGGTTAGCATTTTATATAATGAAGAACAAGATTTCCAAGATGAACTTTAGATACCCTCCCCTTTTTTAAAAAAAGTCATGATAGTCTGTCACAGCATAGAAAGAAAGAAAAAAAAGAGAGAGAAGCACCTTTAAAACTAACTGATCTATTTTAGCATGAGCTAAAGTATCCATGAAATACCCAGCAAAAATCCTGCTAAAATAGATCAGTTACTCTTAAAGGTACTACAAGGTCATCCCCCCTGCTTTCTTTTCTAAAAATGCTTTAGATACACTGGATCAGTGCTTCTCAGGCTATCTCATGTGGGGGACCAGCAGTTATTGTCTTCCAGTGGGCCACGGACCAACACTAAATTTGTGCCCATTGGGTGTAACTGTTTCCTGAAAAAATGCCAGGAACCAACAGCCAATGGCTCAGGGAACACCACTGGTCTAGGGATCACTACTTTGAGTAGCACTGCACTAGATATTTCAGCCTCTGGAAATTAATCCTAAGGGCTCACATGACTAAACATAACAGAATGCTAGTTCTTGGAAAATATGAGTGGGAGCATGCTATTGTCCTTGCGTCCTGCTTATGGGCTTCCCAGAGGCATCTATTTCATCACTGTGGGAATAGAGGTTGGACTTGAAATATCTTTAGTTTGATCCAGCAGAGAGTTCTTACATTCTTATGGAATACTCCTATATCAATTTTAGAAATCAGGATAAAGGCTCTAATGTCCTCTACTTTCTGGTATGACACTCTTCTGTGCACATCAATCATAACTCTGTAACATCTGTAGCACAACAGTAAAGAAACAGATATAGCATCTCAGCTGCCATTTGAAAACTAGGGCCAGTTAGGATATTTTTGTGAGAAGATATACAAGGTAGCTGGCAGCAACCTTTGAATGATAGTACACCAGCTGAATTCTAAAATGTGTCTCTCATAAAGGACTTCTTGTGTATTTCCATGCACTTCTAGTGCATTACAGTGTTTTGTGCTTTGTTCATTTGACACTGATTGTTAGTTAATTCCATTTATACCAGCACACAAACCTGGATTGTGCTCTTGACAGAGCACAATCTAACCTACACAAGCACTTTCAACTATGCTACTGACTCCCTAAGCATTTTTTGCTTTGTGAATCATACACAACAGAGCAAACTAAAGCTCCATGTTATCCCCAAATTATAATGTAAATGGTCAGGCTCCTAGGATATGACAGGGAGCTGTGCTCAATACAAAATTCTCCTTGGAGATGGGAACCAACTGTCGCCCTAATGGGCCAGCCTACTACCAAACATAAAGCTAATGTAAAACTGGAAGTCACTTTCCATTTTGCTTCAGTTCTATTTTTGTCCAATTTATGGCTTGAAAAAATGCTCAGCTGCTGCATTTGGATGCATGTTTGTGGTGCTTTGTGCAAATTTCAGGTGATTTTTTTTTTTGATAAAAAATTAAATGGAGAGGAGGTATTCCAAACACTTTGTGGCCGCAAAAAGGGGCTGGGCCACACGGGGCCCATCAGCTGAACTTACATCACACATTATGCCCCCACAAAGGTATCCATTCTTGGTACTCAAGCATCATCACATGTCTGGTCATTTTAGGAGCACATATGCCAATTATGAAGAAGCTACATGGGAATGATTATACATTTATTTTGATCAACAAGATTGTGCTCCAGACTTAAGCTTCACATGAGGACAACAGAACATGCAGAGTTGGGAATGAACTTTCCTATTTAAAAACAGAATCAGAAGAACTGCCATCTTAGCTCAGAACTATGAATCTAGAAGGCCACTGTTGGAAAAAAGTTTTTTTTTCCCTGCATGACTCACCTCACCTTTTACAATGTTTCTCCAGAAAATAAAATTGAAATTGATTAGCCAAGAAGACATAGTGTCTAGAGTGACAGCTTAGCTGAAGAGGAACTTCTTGCTTGTGGACAAGGAGGAGGCGAGAGAATAAAGATATTTCTTTTCACTAATGAATTCTTTATCCAGAAGTTAGTTTCAAGGAGTAGAATTCTGCTTTCACAATAGCCAACTTCATTTCTGGTGAGCTTGAGAGATGTTACTTCTTTCCTTAGAAGTTAGTCTATCCATAGGACAATGTCACATTTTGTAAGAAATAGTGCAACTGTCACAAAGTTAAACTGTTAACTGCTGACCTTCCATTTACAGGACTACATAGCACATGACTTCCAGGGCATTCTGGAATTGCCTGACTCATTATCTATTAGAATAAATTCAAGACCTTCCTCAAACATAAATAAAAAGTCAAAATATGACTCCAGCAGCAATGTGGAAAGGTGAATTTTCTAAGCTGATTTAAAGACAAGACAACAGGCATCTCTCAGCTCATGAAACACTTCCTGCTGGCTCTCTGCAATCTGAAGCAAGGAAATTCAGCAAAAAAGAAGAAGAACCATAACAAAGGGGCAGTATCAGGAATTCTAACAAACAAACAAAAAAGAGGGTTCTACCAAGACAGAAACTAAAGTCAACCCATCGACCCATTCAGTAGTTTCCTGTGTCCAAAGAGAAAACCCTTTAATTCCAATTAGCACTTGCTTCTTTTACTAAACATCAAGCATGAGGTTATTTATGTTGAGCTTATCACTGAAGATGCCTGGGTTCTTTTGGTCTATTGTCCCAAGTCATAGTGGGAGAGAAATTTAAAGCTGCAATCTAACCCACACTGTCTGGGTGTTAAAACCCAATGGATTCACTCCAAGTAAATATCCACACATTTGAGTTGCAAGGAACTTTTTTGGGGCTATATTATTCCCAAATATGATCTATTTTCTCTCTTCTTTGGGGACATTAATTGAGATGTTCTTTTAAACAGCATATATTTAGACTTTAGAATTCCAGTCCTAAAGTCTAAAATGAGGTAAGACACCTGCTTTATCTTGGCTGGAAGACCAAGGGACCAGCCAAGGTACTTGCATTCTCTGGGCTGGAAGACCAACCCTGCAGCCAGTGGGACTATGATTCCCCTGCACCTCAGTCCTTCATAGGTGATCATTATGCCCTCAGTTTAAGTGTGAATGTGTGTAACTGGGCAGGGGGGGGTATATTATATCCTTTACAGAGTAACAGAGAGTTACAATAAAGGAGAAGCCTAGATAACAAAAGAATTCTGAAGTTAGAGAAAACACATCTAATTAGTAGATTATGTGTTTATACCTGAAAAATGTGTGATTTAAACAAAGGCAGACAAGACACATAAACCCTGAGCTAAAGCTGCAGGGAGCTCTGGAGCGAGTTAAAATAGGGAAAAAATTGTTACAACTAGTATTCATAGTTAAATAGTTCTTCCTCTTTGTCTCACTCACACTTATTTGTACGCAAGGTATTCAGAGTTCAGCCAAGATGCAAAAGGAGAATGCCAGGTGTACCAGAAGAATTCAGTTCTGGCTGGACTACAATTAGGTAACTCCTCCTCGGCTTGCAGTGGTTATGCAGCAACATTTCTCATTTCCAGGAAGAGCTTTTGCTGTACTAAATTATCCAATGAGTCACTGGGCAGCATAAAGTTAAGTTGTTGCTTGCCTGTGTCAGTTGGCTTTAATGGAGTGGGTTGTCAAATACAGCATCAGGCAAGATGGAGACTTTCAGTTTCTTTTCAGGCCAACTATATTCCTTTGGAAGTTTGAACTGAAGGACAAGGAAATTAATTATTAGTTAATACAGCATACTACTATCTAGGACTTACAAAGAAACAAAATAGTACCATTTAGAGACAATAAGAGCCAAGATTTCAAACTCACTGGCAATTAAAGATTTTTTCCTCCCAATGGGACAAAATTATGACGCATTCAAGTATTCTTTCTATTTTCACCACTCACCCAAGCATTGTATTCTCTGTCATTCATTAAGCGTTCCCAAATCATTTTTGTTTGCTTAAAAAAGAGCAACCAAATTAATTAATAAAGGTTGAATTGGAGCTAGGCTAAGTTATTTGCACTTAGTTTCCACTGAATTTGACAGTCAGCTGCCTTGTAAGAGGACTGGAAGATAGCCTGTGCACTAGCAATGTTCTTTTTTAAAAAGGAGATACAAGAGGAAGCCAGGAAATTACAGGCCACTTAAGCTTAATACCTCGGCAGTCAAAACTATCAAGGCATTCGAACACTTTTCCTATGAGAAGAGATAAAGTGTTTGTACTTTATTTTATTTTTAGTTTAGAAAAAGGTGGATAAGGGAACACATAACAGCCATTCATAAAAGTTATGAATGGTGCAGAGACAGTGAACAGAGAGATCTTTCTGAGTCATGTAACACTAGAACTCAGAATCAACTTATGAAACTGAATGGCTGTAGATTCAGGATACACAGAATTTGTTTATGGAATTTGCTGCTGTAGTATCTGGCAATGGTATTTGGTTAGAGGATGCTAAAAACCTTTTAAACTAACTGAGAGATGATAAGTTAATATGACAACTACTACTGGAACATCCATGATAACTTAGTCTTCTGATTCAGAGACCACTTAACTTCAGCCATAAACTGCACTGAACACTGAAAGCCAAAGGATGATTTTTTGGTAGTAAAAGTGGTGAAGGCTGCTCAGTAGGGACATAATCTAACAGCATGCACATGAGAAACCATTAATACTGTGGTCCTACAGAACAGTTATATAGTTGACTAAACCTGTTACCATAATGCAAGGTTGCCCAAAGTGTAAAAAGTTACAGAAAGTCTTTAGTGAAAGTTACAGAATTTGCCATCATAATTGTCAGAGTTAATATCTACATTCAGCAAGATATTAGGGGCAGCAACTCTAAAGGAAATTCACCAGATTATGGCTTACAGGAGAGTGGCTAGAGTGATGCTCTGACGAACAACATTCAATCTCTGCTAAATCCAGTTGTTCCAGCCATATAATCCTGGGGCAGCCATTCTTCCTCACATAAAGAACTTCTAGGGATTCGACACTAACAATAAAACTTATAAAATTTATACCTTGAATTTAGAGCCAGGAAACCAGGCCATACCAACCACACGAACAAATCAAACTGCTGAAAGTAGAAAGTGTCCCATTGCATATTAGAATGAAGCAGACTTACCTCCTCTGGAGAATTCAGGTCTTCTAAGTCTTCCAGCATTCTTTCCACAAATTCTTCAGTCAGCAGGATCTGGAAAGGGAGAGACAGTACTTTTATTCTTTTATGCTTCAAGCTTCACCTAATTGCCAAGCAACAGACTTCTTACTAGTGCACAGAGAAGAAACTGTACTGTGTTGTTCATCCAGCAATTCACAAAGGCCTTGGAGGTCGGTTTGCTTCCTCTCATAATACATACAAAATGCTGCAATTATCATGGAATCCAGTTGTATCATCAATTATTTTCCTGTGTCAAAACTAAAGGCTTTGATTCAGAGGGGAAGAAAAGGTAAGAAATGGAGAGAGAGATCAAATTATCTGAAAAAGCAGGGAATAAGAGAAAAGATAGGCTTTTTATATGATATACCAAAGTCTAGCTCTAGGCCTCAATAAACAGATAGGAAGACGAGAAGCAGCTACTATGAGCCTGAAAACATCTTCTCTGACAAATGGGTCAAACGATCTAACCTTTCTGAAAAATAACTTCTTTGCTAATCCACGTCCACAGTACCAGCCCACATTCTACTACTGATAGAAATACAGAGAAAAAGAATTTACCAGTACCTGTCCCAAGCTCAGATCAAGTTTCTCTGCAAGGGTCAGATTAACCAAATATATAAGGAGCATTGAGACAAAACAAGCCACGCGTCTCTGCTGCCAAGAAGCAATCCCCTCTCAAATGTTCCCTGGCATGGTTTCAATGTGACTGAATGTTAGCAATTATCATCCATATCTTTCCCACAGTACTCCCTAAAATCAGTACTGCTCCTGCAGTGACAACACCCCAGTACGCTAGAATTCATATACATTTGATGAGCCTGATATAAAAAGGTGACACCTGCAGCAAATCCACATCAGAGGCTGTCATAGCTCTAGGCATCTCCTTTAATTTCTTGTGAGACTTAGAAGCTTAGAAGTTGAAATTGAACAAATTTGTTCTTTGAAAAAAAAATCAGCTTGAATTGAGCACCATCTTTAGAGAATATTTAAGAGCTCCTATCAACAGGACACTGCAGAAGAGTAGTAGATTTATTCCCCTAAGAAAAAGAATTATCTAAGGAAACAGTGGGGGAAGCTTGCGATATACAAAGGTCAAGTTAAATCGTTTAATGCACATTCAAAATCCTCATAAAAAAGTGTTGTTCTCCCAAGGAAGTTTTCAGCTGCAACTAAGACAGCAAACAGACCCTTGAGTACCAGATGGCATTTGCTATAGGGCTTTGGAAACACCACAACATTTCCATAGTTCTGGCAACATTGTGCAAATAGTTCCCACCCCACCAGCCTGTTGTAACTGGATTCTCATGCTGAGACATGGTTCTGACTTTGCATGAAGACTGTTTGCAAAACACACACACACAGAGTTACATTACAAGTGTGCTCCACCTTTAGCAATTGATGAAAGAAATGTCCATGCTTGGATTTTCACAGAGTATGCTCCTGACAAAGCAATGAACTTTCACTAATTGGATTAAGAGTTGAATGTCCAGATATACATGCAGACAAACACACACACCAAAATACTGCTGTTATATAAAGTTTTGTTTAGACACCATTCTTGGACAGAGAATTGCAATAAGTGTAGAGGGCTGTATGTACTATCCCCAGTCCTCCTGTGCTCTTTTCTCCTCGACTTCCCACATTGATTGGGAACATGTGAAGGGGGATTTCTATACCTGTTTGGCCTGAATAAGCATAGGGAATATGTAGTTGGAAACTCTGGATTTTATTGTTGTTTTCATGTATTTTTCTTGTTTTTTTTTTTAAACTGTGCTGCATTGTATTTTATCTGTCTGCCTTTGGTAATTTGTCCAGAAAACTTTTGTTATCAGGCAAACCAAGAATTAATAAAATAAACTCTGCTTGATTAGGATTCCTGATTGCATGGAGGCTTCTATTCATGTTCAAGCCAAATGCTTATAGAAACCTCCTTCAGATCTTCCTGCTCAACAGAGGACAAGCAAGGGACCAAGTGACTTGCAATTTTCAATCTACCACTGTAAGTTTTATTGCTTGGCATCATACTCCCTTTTGGCTGTCTTTTTTTCTAAACTAAATAACCACAAATGCTTTAGCTTTTGCTTGCAGGAAAGATGCTCAGTCCCTTGATCATTTACTTAGCAATAGCAATAGCATGTGTATTTCTATACCACTTATCAGCTAAGTGATCTCTAAGCGGTTTACAATGTGTTAGCTACTCGCCCCCAACATGCTGGGTGCTTATTTTACTGACCTGTGGAAGGATGAAAGACAGAGTCAACCTGCAGCCTGGCAGGACTGAACTCACGGCCTTGTGGCTGCAGTACCGACATTTAACCACTGCGCTACCAGGGCTCTTTCTTCCTCTCCTCAGCAGTCTTCCCAACTCTAAAACGTCTACAATGCACAGAACTAGGAATAGAACTTGGAATACTAAGTCTAAATGTTACTTCACTAATGCTAATAGTTATAAATGGGTAAGATAATTTGCTATTGCTAGTGTTAAGAGGTTGAAATACTATTTGCTGAGTTATTGCTAGTTAATTTATTAATTACATTGTTAGCCTGAATCTGGTTATTAGCTCCAACAAAGATCCAACACATTGAATCAGTGGGAATCTATCAAGTCAACACTTAAGTTCCACTGGTTTAGCTGATCTATTCTAGTTGGGCCTAACAATTAGCTTTGGGCCTTAGTTTAAAAAACCAAACCAAACCATGGGAATGACAGAGAATGGCATTTCTGATTGTTCCTGCTGTCCCCTACTGGCTAGTTTACTTACTAGATCCTTCAAAGTATTGTTTTAAAGTTGTTGTCCCCAACTTGGAACCTTCTGGATGGCTACAGCATGATGGGTGGGGATGGTGGGATTTACAGTATACCTGGAAACTACCGGATTGGGCAAGTCTGTCCTAAAGTATATGGTCTAACAACCTATTCAAGTAAGTTTGACACTGATCTGCATTCTCCTCTTTTCCAGCCCCACCAACATGTATACTGCTGACTTCACACTTCAAAGACCTTGCGGGTTTTTTTCTTCCTGGATTGGAAAAATAGAAGGAGAAATTATACATTCATTACAGTTACATGACAATACTGAAGAGGACCACTAAGTGGTTGCAAGGATAAGTTGTTGAATCAAGGATGAATCTGAAATATTTGCCTCACCGTATGAAGAATATTTTTATGCAGTACTGAATAACTACACCTTCCATTTCCCCACTCAGTTAGAAGCAAGAAGCATGGGCTGCAAATACCAATACCAGAACACATGCTTTTGATGGTAGGACCAAGTGTCCCAAGTTCAGTCCTGTCATCTCCAGTTTCTAACAACCTCTGTGTGGTCCAACCATTCTCTTCCTGTTGAGACCACCCCTGTGATAAATGACAAGGCAATGTCTCTTATTCATTGTATTACAAGAATGAATGCTGTCAACTACCAAATTTAGTTATTAAAACTTATGGAGAAAAAGGAAATGAGTTGGCATATAACTAGTTCAATTTAAGCTAATTAAATTTAATCAAACTTTCAGTACCAGCTTGGAAATAGGTAGTTATCAGTGACTAATGGTTTGAAGTTACAGGACAGTAGATTTTGATTGAATATTAGAAGAATCTTGACAATAAGAGTGTTTGAGCAATGGAACCAATTACCCAGAAAGGTGGTGGTGTCTCCTTCTCTGGACGGCTTCAAAAAAAGGCTGAAGAGCTACCTGCTGGGGATGCTTTAGCTGGAAATCCTGCACTGAGCAGGGGGTTGGATTCAATGGCCCATGAGACCCCTTCCAACTCAACATTAACAATTAACCAACCAAACTAAGTAGGGAGAGTAACTAATCACCAGGTACCTAGTTAAAACTCAACTAGATATTTCCAAGCTCTGGTTATTAACAGCAGCCAAGTGCAAGGATCAAACAAGACAGTTTGTTGGGGGGGGGGATGATGAACTTGAGAGATCATATTTCTCTTTCTTTTCCATAAAAAAGGGGGGGCACTCTTGTGGACAGTTATTCAACTTTAGGTTCAGTAAAATTTAATAGTCTCTCTCAATGTCTATCTGAGATTAAGAAACTATCACTTTGTTTTGCTTGAACAAACACAGGGAGATGCTGGAGGATGCTCTGTACTTATTGATCTTGACAAAACCATAAACTGCTCAATCTCCATCTTCAGACATCCTGACTGGAACAAGGCTGTTGTATAAGGTGTTAAGCCAGCCCTCCTAGGTTTGCTTAACAAAGAGTAAAGAACTATGCAATTGGTGGTGGTAATGATGTGATGGAATTTATCACCATCACCATGGATTCCTTGCAAGGTTAAGTTACTCAAGAGAGATTTGATGCAATAACACAACAGGCCTGCTGCATACGATAACACAAATGTTTAGCATATATTGGTGTTGCCAACTAATCAGTGCCTTAGGAAAGTTTTATGAAAAACCTGAATTATTCATAATTCTCTTCCTAAAAGAAAATATAAACATTCTCTACAGAAGTGATCCTGGACACTGCACAATAGAAACCTGAGTTACTATGAAATATTTTAGTAAGGACAGGCTATTTTAATAAAGAATCCACCTGAATTTAGTAAATCACTCTTTACAAATCCAAGAAACTACTGAAGGTACAAAACATATACTCATGGGTCATCAAAACAGGATTCAATGATCATTTTGGTGTGGCCAGTAGAACCTTATAATAATTTTCTTCATCATAGCAATATGGTTGCAACCTGCACTCTACTCTGCTGTCTTCAGGCTCTGGGAAGGTATAGACTGCTTACCTCATGACTGAGCCTTGGGTCTAGTACACATTATATAGTTGGCCCTCCATATTCACTAAGGTTAGGGGCATAGGACCTTCACAAAAATGGAAAAATCATAAATATCAAAATGTGTACATTTGTCTGTGGGAAAAGGGGCTGAGGCATGGCGGGGGGAGAGCAGGTACCCAGGAGCCAAACCAGGTCAGGGAAAGGAGAGAGAAAGGGGATGGGTCAGTATGATGGCCCTATATTTCCCTTCTGTTGCCCATCTCCTTTCTTGGGAGTGGGGAGGCACTAGGAGAGGGTTTGTGGTGCTGAGCAATCAGGCTGTGATCCATCTTTAGCTGGTCAGGCAGCGGCTAATGATGGAGGAGGAAGACCAGAGGCAGGTTTTTAAAGAACTACATAGCCTGATTGTAGATGCCAAGAGGGAAGTTTCCCTGGAAAAGAAGTGCCTGGGAGGGCAGAGTTTGAAGAAACTTTCAAATAAATCCAAGAAAGTCAAATCCACATATGTGGAGGCCAACTGTACACATTGCATACATGGATCTTTCAAAAATGTATGCCAAGCTCCAAGTGCTAAGAACTGAACTTATGACCTATAGATCCTTTTGTTAATTATTAGGAAAGCATCCAGTAGCAGGCAAAAATGGTCAGCCCCTCAAACTGAGTGGTTAATAGAGAGTGGTCCAGATAATATTATTGAAACTGGTTGGCTAGACAAAATGGCAGATGCACAGCTGACACCAAATTATTTAAATATAGCCAAGTGACAATGCAACAATTTGATAGCAGGAGTAAGCAACAAAATGACTGAAGAATAAACATAATTACTCACCAATTAGCTTCACTGCCCTATTATGATATTTTTAATTCCCCTCCCATCCACTATGAAGAAAAAGCAAACAGGTAAGGAACTGGAGCCCACCAATGACACTGCTTTTCCATAGTGGTGGGACTGTGTGCTTCTGTGGGGCAAGAGCCTATGCTGATGGCGGCAGTGCTGGTAGTAGGGTCTCTCATGTCAGACAGCTTTTGCTGAGGAGCCAGAACAAATGTACCAAACAGCCACTGGGCAGCAGGAGGAATGGAAGGTTTGACGCTGGTGGAAGATCTTTCAGAGACAACACCAGTAGCACCACAGCTAATGCTTGTTAGTACTATGCAAAAGGAGGCACAATAAACTCCTTTTGAACATATTTCAGTACAAAAATCCTGTGATGAGATAATTCAAAATGAAACAAGGGATTATGCCAGAAGATGAGACTCTTATGTTGGGAGGCACTCAATGAGCTACTGATGTACAGCAGAAGACAATTACAAGTAGTGTTGTGGCTAATGATGCAACTGGACTCAAGCAAAAAGGACATTCAGTTGTTGACATGTGCAGAGGGGAAAGAAAGCTCTAAAGCTGCACAAAACATATTATAGGAACATGAAATATGGGAAGCATGAATCAGGGGAAGTAACAAAACAAGAAGTGGAATGTACAAACATTGCAGTACTTGGAGTGAATAAGCTAAAGTGCAAAGGAATGGGACATTTTGAGTAAGATAAATACAATGCTTTACTCAGCACATGACAATCTAAGAAGAAATGGGGTGGTATTTATAGTGAGGAGAGATGTAGCAAAAGCAGTCAAAGGATATAAGGCACAGTCTGACTGAATAATATCATTCAGGCTTCCTTACCTATCAGTATAACCATAATCTAACCTTATGCTACAACTATAGAGGCAGAAGAAGAAATTGTAAGACTCTGTGCTGGAGCCCAGGGGGAAATCAATCTCATACATGAAAACAGGACTTCCTGTTAATCATAGGCAAATGGAACATAAAAGTAGGAGAAACAGAGAAAGAATCAAAGATTGTAGGAAAATTTGGCCTAGGATCAAGAAGTGAACCAGGGGAGCAACTGACTGAATTTTGTGAGGCTAACAGTTTTTTAAATCAGAAATACATTCTTCAAGCAACCAAAAAAAAAACCAACCTATGACTGTATACATGGCCATCACCTGATGTTCAACATGGAAATCAAATAAACTATATAACTGGAAAAAGAAGATGGAGAAGCTCTAATCTCTTTGCAAAAACAAGACCAAATGCAGATTGTGGCACAGATCATGAACTGCTCATATCAAAAATTAGACTAAAGCTAAAGAAGAACAGTAAACCAACCATTGTGCCAAAATACGACGTGAAGAACGTCTCATAGAATTTAAAGATAATATAAAAAAATAGATCTGTACTATTAAGTCTACTCTAACTGACTGGGAGCTAGAAGAACTCTGGACTAACCAGTGATGCTGTCAAGGAAGAATGTAAAAAGAAACTATCTACAGACAAAAAGAAAGAAAGGCTTCAATGGATGATGGAGGGAACTCTTCAAGCAGTTAAGGACTGATGAGAAACAAAAGTAAAAGGTGACAGAAATAGGGTCAGAACCCTGAGTGCAACTGTTTATCAACTTGTGCCCAGGGACAGGAGAACTACTGTAACAATCAATGCAGAGAAATAGAAGATGGCAACAACGACAACAACAACAACAAAAGAACAAGAAACCCCTTCCATAAGATCCAAGAACTCAAAGGGAAATTTAAACCAAGAGTGGGTATGCTCTAAGACCAAGCATGCGAACACATTACATGACCAAGAAAAAACAAAAAGCCAACGGAAATAATATTCCGAAGAACTATATAAAACAGATGAAATGATGACAGATTCATGCAAGGAAGAACAATTTAAAAATGAATCTCTAATTTTAGAAAGTGAACTAGAAGCTGCACACAGAGCACTTGGGAGAAATAAAGCACCAGGATCAAATGACATACAAGAGAGCTGTTTCAAACTACAGAGACAGAATCTGTTCAAGTTTTTTCTGACTAATGGCAACCCTAAGGTGAACCTATCATGGGGTTCTCTGGTGATGCACCCAATGGGTTTCCATGGCCTAGTGGGGAATCAACTCCTGGTCTCCAGGGTTGTAGTCCAACATTCAAACCACTACACTACACTAGCTCTGAATGTACTCTAGCTCTAACTAAAATCTGTCAATAAACACAGAAAACAAACTAGGTTGGAAATCCTCAATATACATTCCAGTCCTCAAGAACGGGGACACCAGGGATTGCAATAACCAAAGAATCACTGCATTAATCTCCCCTGCAACCAAAGTTATGTTCAAAATTCTACAACAAAAACCACAGAGTGAGAAATGCAAGATGCAAGTTGGGTTCAGAAAAGGAAGAGGCACTAGAGATCATTTGCAAAACTACATTTGATAACGGGGCACACCAAAGTATTTCAGAAGAAAACCAGCCTGTGTTTCATAAATCATAGCATAGCCTCTGCCTGTGTAGCTCAAGAAAAACTATGGATCACTTTTAAAGAAATGGGTGTGCAACTTGTACTCAGGACAAATGTTGCTGTCAGGACAGAATGCAGAGAAACAGAACGGTTTCCAAGTGGCAAGGGGTTCAGGAAAGGCTGCATTTTATCCCTCATCTGTTTAACTAATATGCTGAACATATCATACATAAAACATTATTAGACTCAGAGGAAGGAAATGTAAAAACTGGAGGAATGAACATCAAAAATCAAGACATGCAGATGACACGATACTACCAGGAGAAAACAGCAAAGACTAGAAATTATTTCTGAAGAAAATTGAGGAAGAAAGTACAAAAGCAGGCTTACAGCTGAACATTAGGAAAACAAAAATAATCACCAAAGATGATTTACATAACTTCAAGACAGATGATGAAGATATTGAAAAGTTCAAGATTTTTCATACTTTGGCTTCATCATTAATCAGAACAGAGACTGCAGTCAAGAAATCAGAAGAAGACCAGGACTTGGAGGGGCAGTTTTGAAAGAACTAGACAAGATCCTGAAGTATAAAGATGTATAATTGAATACTAAAGTTAGTTTTGTCCATGCTACTATATGTCCAATTTCTAAGTATGGTTGTGAAACCTGGAGAAGGAAGATAGCTGATTGGAAGAAAATCAACTCACCTGAAATGTGGTGAGTTCCACAGGTACTGTAGGCTGCTAAAAAAATAGATGCTCCTAGAGCAAATTAAGCCTGAGCTCTCCACACAAGGCAAGATAACTACTACTACTATTCCTACTATCATTATCATCATCATCATCATCATTTGTATTCTGCTTTTTGCCCAACACTGAGTCTCAAAGTGGCTTACCTATTAAAACAATATAATTTAAAAACCATTAATAATACATATTAAAACAGAATTAAGCTATAAGCTAAGAAGAGATTAAAAGAAGCAATTAAAATTAAAACTGTACCGTACCTTCAGCATGTTCTTTAAAAACTTTCTGTATTAAAATGCCTGCCTGAATAAAAAGATCTTTGCTTGTTACCAGAGGGACAACGGAAAGTGAGCCATTCTGGCCTCCCTGGGAAGAGAGTTCCAGACTCCTCGAGCACCCATTGACAAGGCCCTTTCTTGTGTCCTCGCCAACCATGCTTCCGATGCTAGTGGGACTGAGAAAAAGGCCTCTCCTGATGATCTCAAGAGCCTGGCTGGTTCATACAGGGAGATGCAGTCTGTCAAGCAGCCTGGGCTTGAGCCATATAGGCTTTATAGGTCATAATCAGCACTTTGAATTGTGCCTGGAAACAAACTAGCAGCTAATAGAGCTGTTTCAACACAAGTCAAAAAGAAAGCTATTTGCCTCATAGTTCAAATTTATGAATTACATATGAATGTCTTCTCCACAGGGAAACCTATTTTGAAAGATTTAGGGAGAATAATACTGTCTGAAGCAACTGACTTATTTTTTTTTTTTTAATTCACCTTTTGAGTTTGGGCCTGATCTGCATAACTTTGAATACAGCAATGGAAGTTGCGCAACTGAATTACAATAAGGGCTAGTCGTGTTACTAAGGGCGAAATTATCAGGACTGTTTCAAAAAAAGAGTTTTTTCCCCCTCTATATCATAATATCATGCAATCATAAAATGAACCTCTGTGCTAGAGTTCCAAAATTGCATACATACCATAAGGCAAGATGGAGAACCTATGGCCTTCCAGATAGTTTGAACTACAACTCCCATAACCAGTTACTATACAAGAAGTTCGCTGGGACTTCCTGGAGTTGAAAGTCAAAATATTTTGAGGGTATGGTCTCCAACCCTGCACTAAAGGCTACTTTACGTATTACATTTTTCAATGTATACATTAATTTTTTAAAATATATACACAGGTGTGCAGTTTCAAACACTTCCATTATACAGACAATTATACTAGGAAGCAAAGTCAGAAGAACTGTAGTCCTTTGCTCCATTAAATGCATTAGCAAATACACGTGTGCTGATACATTAATTATTCAATTATTATTTCAACTACTCCAATTACTCCAATTTCAATTACTTCAATTATTTCAGTAAAGAGAAAACCTCAATTCTCTTAACTTCTTCATGCTCTGGATATTCCTGACACCATGGACTGATAGGCGCTGGGCTTAAACAGCAAAGAATGCAACATGCTATACCACTTAATAGCACCAATGCTTTAAAAAACTTTTTTTATTGCACACAGATACAGTCACTCTATGCACAAGATTCCATTGTGCTAGATTTGCTATTTGTTTGACCCAGCACAGTTGTTTTCATGTTCACCTGAAGCATTTACTTTGCCCCTAGGAAGAAGTTTGCCATAGCATTATCTTCAGAAAGATTTGCTGATGCTTTTGGCAGTCATTATTCTAGAGAAGGTGAAACCATTGCTGGAAGCCTTTGATCATTCAGAGCATTAGCGTGAGTGTAACACATCAGAGATACTGCCTCAGTAACTAACAGACAAACAGAAGCTTAGCATTAACAAATGAGACTTCTCGCTTACGTTTGCATCTTTGTGGCTCAAAGTGATTTTCTTATTGAACAATATTAGAGACAGTGGAAGGTGTTAAGAAATTAAGCTAGGTCGACACAAGGAACACTGGTCTCCAAAGTCATAGTCCAGTGCTCAAATCACTACACTACACTGGTCTCTAACCTTCCTGTACATTGTGCAAACTCATTTGCTTTTGCTGTATTCAGAGTTAGTGTTATGGGCTTAAACAAGACCTGGAGACAATAAAATAAGTGGACAAAGAAGTGCAGAATTCCAGAAGATCCTGAGAAGAGACGTGAATTGTGCCAAGAGAAAAAGGCTCATCTTATAACCAAAGATCCTCAAACATTGTGACACCCAAATCTTCGTGGGGGGGAGAATGACAAATCAAACCTCAAAACACTCTGTGAGTGTGATTTGATATTTTAAGGTAATTCACCCTCCACCCCCCGGACTCGTCTTAGATTAGAAAAAGACTTTTTAAAAAATGACAGGAGTGACTAGGTTGATCCTTCTGAGGAATTTGACTAAAGGCCTATATTATTCATACTGTGATTTTCCCAGTGGTCATCTGGATGCCCACTTGAAGCTCACAAGCAGGACACAGGGCAACAGGCTCATTCCTCTGCTACTCTTCAATAATTGTTTTTCAGAGACACAGTGCTTCCAGTACTAAAACTCTATGCAATCCATGTGGTTTACCTCGGAACTATGCAAAGCAGAACTTACATCTGTCCTAAATCTCCCATCCTTCTGATTTATTGGATAAGCCTGGATTTTATTATTACAAAAGTGGAAGAAAAACCTCTACTCATTTACTTTTTCTATACTATAGAAAAATTTTTAAACCTCTACCACACTCTTATCATTTTTCCAACCTAAAAACTTCAAATATTATAACATTTCATCATGGGGGAATTGTTCGAGTCCCTGATAATACTGATTGTTCCTTCTTGTCCATTTTCCATTTTTACATCCCTTCTTAATATGGCAATTACGTAAGGGACTAACTTCTTCTATACACACCTGAGGACCAGTTAAGACTGCCAAAGACCTTCTATTTTGCTGCAAATTTGCAGATAGGTGGGTAATGACCAAGGAGCGGGCTCAATTTGTCTGAAAGTAATTTTGGATGTTATCATATTAAAATATGTGGTATAGTATCCCAATGGATTTGTATTCATTAGGCTATACTAACAGCATGTGATTATGACATATTACAACTTGAATAAGCTTGTTAGAACATTCTCTATGGATAGGATATATCGAGTTCACTTGAGCTTGCTATACATGAACTGAAAATAGGGATGGGCTGGTTTTTCTTACTCAATTTAAACTCAGCTTCACCTTGGCTAGATTAGTAGCTGAACTGGAGCTAGTCAGCTCTTGGTAAACACACTCTTGTTCCTGTAGCACTTGCATAGCCCTGAAGGATTTTGGCATTGTCTGTTCTATTGGGTGGTAAAAGAATGCCAAGAGGAAAAATGGTATTTGGAAATACTAGTGTCTTATTCCAAAAGAAGACATATGAAAGACTGGCTTGGCCTCTGTGTCAAGACTTAGAGAGTACATCTTAACAATACAAGACTTGCTGACTGCAAGCTTGCAAAATCAAGGATATTCCTTAGAAGAATGCAAGGTGTATTTTATTTATGGCTTTCATTTCAGCATGTTCACAGTCAAGAGAAGCCATTTAAAAAAAACTCGTATGGACCCTTCCTTAATTCAGTCACACCTTGTTCTTCCCTTTATTTAGGTTAATGTTGTACAACCTACAACAGTACTGGGGGCTCATCATACATACAGAAACTGAACAGAAAAAGTCTGAACTCTCAGGGATGATGAGAAAACTATTCTTCCAAACAGCTGAGGGTATACATGTGGCATTCTCACTTTTCTAAAATCAAGGGAAAAAAATGGAACTACCAACCCACTTCAGTATGGTCACATTCAAAAAGCAAATTCTCACTATTATGTTTATTCCAGTCCTTTGAAGGTAGCTATCAGCTACATCAGCAATGATGTACAATCACACACAGAGAAATATAAGTTCCAGTAAATTCAGTGGTCTTCCCAGTAAGTATAGAAATATAGGGCCATAATGTCTGAGCAAATTCTCTTCTGTTATAGTCAAATGCTCTTCTATTTCCAGTAAGTTGCAAAAGACAAAGCAAAAAAACTCATTTAGAGGCCATATCTTTACACTTCCACAGTTCCTGCATGTCCCTGCTAGACAAGAATGCAGCAGATCAAGCTGTGGAAGTGAACCATTATGGACAGACAAGATATTTGTTACTGAACTGATACTTTTCCAAGCAAACAAAATGGCAAATGTGGCAGAGGCATTCTTGGTCAGACTGTACAGAACTGTTGTGGCTAGATCTTATTTTAGGACTGTATTCTTTCATTCTGCTCTCAGTCTAAAACATGAACTATATTAATTTGAAAAACTACTGTTCATGATGTTTGACTTCTACAATCACAAGTGCAGTTCTCAAAATATTTTATCTAGCCTCTTACTTCTATTAACTGTTCTTAAATTATAGGGCAGGTAGCAGCAAGAAGGATGACCAGAGGTCCGTAAAACTAGATTAAGATTACTTTCATGAAAGCCAGCCCACAACCAAAAATGTACACTGTTCTTTGTTTCCTCTGAAAATCTCCCTGCTGAACATTCAACTCCAAAATGCAGCCTGAGTATTACTCTCAAAACTATGCTCTTCAATACATTTTCATACACGTGTAAATCCTGAACAGCTGTGTCTGGAGCTAATACATGACCAAAGAGGACAGTGAAATAACAGGAACATGGACTTGATTCTTCAAATGTCTAACTTAAATTATTGCTGGAAAATTCAACCAGTTTCTCAGAACACAAGCTGACAAGGACTTTCTCCAATCTAGCTTGTCAAATTATTCTGAAACATAAATAGACTAATTTACCTGAAAAAATGTAAAAAAAAAAAGTGAAGAGATAAATATGTGTATATCCAGCCCAATTGTGACACCTAGAGGAACAAAGGGCAGAAGGGCTTATAGGAATAAATGTATATTTCAAAAATATCCACAAAAGTAGGTTTCATGTTTGTTTCATTGCTAGTAGGTATAAGTTATATATACATACAAACTTTTGCAGTGTTTACATGTGTTTCTAGAAAAGAACAAGATCTTATCTAATCACAAGTTCTTGAGAGATATATAAGCTACCAAGGCTCCATCTCTTGTGGACATGAATTATAGCCAATCACTTCAAACAGTTCTCCACAGATTGCTTGCTGCTTCATCAATTCCCTTTGAACAGCCACACTGTATTTTAATTTTTACTTCCAGTGCCAGCTAACTCATCCTAAAGGAGCATGCAGCCATGATGGCATGCTTTTAGAAACAGAGGCAGAACATACCCAGTGTGCAGAGGAATCTAACAATTTATGAATTGGAAACTTTAAAGGAAATACTTTGCAGAAAAGTTGGTACTTAATGTCAATGCTACGCTTTGGTCAAATTGTTACTTGGAGGGATGCCCTAGCAATTTATTAAAATCAGTTATATTTTCCTTTTAAGGGAGAAGGAGGAATTCATAATGTTTGCCTCAAAAGCCAGGACACTTCACCACAGTGGCCTAGGCTAAAATTACTTTGCAAGGATCCTACTTTGGCAGCTCTGATTTTCCTTTTGAGTTTTTCATGGGTTCAAGTACTGCAATCTTGCCTCCTAGGCTGCAGTATGCTGTTCAAAAACAACAGTGACTACAAAGGTAGCTGCACTGCAGTGGTGAGGGAAGGAATCAGAGGATGCAGTTTGTAAAAGTTCTGGGATTTAGGGAGAGAAAATTGCTGTTTACACAGAAGAGTATTAGAAGCTGCCATTACTTCTTGGCTTACAATTCCCTGTTCTAAACACTTCAAAGAAACTGGAGAAGAATGCAAAGGCTTCCTAAGCCTAAAATAATATAGCAAAGCCAAGCAAAAAAATCTTCTTTTGGGACGTAATGGGGAAAGCGTAGAAAGGAAGAAAGGAACAGTGGGTTCTTACTTGTAACCAGGGTCCATGTGCTGCATAAGGATGTTCCTCTGTAGCGAAGGCCCCTTCAACTCCTGTTGATACAAAAGTGATTGCTGTGTCTCCTGTAATACTTTTGTACGTAAAGTGCCGTCCATGTAATAATCTGCCTCTGGAAGAGTAAATATAAACATATGAAACACGATTTGTAAAACCCATACTGTGACCCAATTGGAAATCTGCCTTGTCACAAATACTAAACCGAACTCAGAAACATTTATATATTTCACTCAAAGTCCACAGATTAGAAAAGAAAGGTAACAGTGGAGGTAGTTGACTTTCCTTTCACTGGTAGCCACCAGTGAGTGGGGTGAACATAACTTGACCATGCCTGTATGTTATTAAGACCTTTGCTAACTATGACCCCAGGTTTAAAAACAGACTCGTGTAATGAGTCCAGCACAAATGTTCCATTATTAACAAATATACTGCAGCCTCATGAGCTCATGACATGGAGGGATCAGTTCCCATATCACTATATGGATGGAGGAGGGATGATTTTATACCCAGCCTGCATTTCAGTACTATGGTTGCTTACTCTTTCTCACTAAGTACAGTGTATGATCCTCAACACTGTTTCTCTTTAAGCAGCAAATCAAAGTGTGGGCTGGTACATCTCCAAGGGTTTTCAAGACAAGTTATTACTTTCTATTTAACATTTTAAGCAGCCAATACACACACGCACACATAGAAGATACAATATGATCTCACCAAATAATAGGAGTCACACGAAACATCCAAACAAGCAAAAGGTTCAGATAAACATGATTCATGTTTCTTAGCACTGATAGAGGACTATATGATGGTATAGGACAACTGCAATGAGGAAATACTGACAACTGCAATCTGGGAATGGTAAGAGAACTCACGCAAAAATTAATCAAAGGCTTTGGATATACCTAGATATGTTCGAAGTCAGGAGGATGTCTGCCACAGCAGTTTATTTTCTGATGTGTAATAGATCACAAGGCAACTAGAACTGTATTTGCCAAGAACATTTCAAAAAGAACTGTTAGCTATAGTTTCTGAAGATGGAGTATTGTCACAGCTGACTTCCTATAGCCTAACTTTAAAAACAAACAAACCCCCAAACCCCCAAACCAACCCAGTTTTGTATCATATGTGTATATGCACAATGGCTCATGCTAGTCCTAGTGAATTTAATGACGTTAGTCTGAACTGACGTCCCAGTCACAGCTGCAGCAGTGCAATCCTGACAGAAAGTTAAACTACCACTTACCTTAGACAAAGTGGAATTAATGCTCCTGATTCCTGGTTAAATTTTAGGTGCACACTCTCAAGCTGTCTTGTGCGAATCAACTCATGAGGAATAATTGCTGCAGAACTTTCACTTTCTAGACTGTCCTTGCGACTTCTAAGGGAAAGAAAAACAGTCAGTATTTAGGAGCCAAGACTAATATCTTGTTGCACAGAAGTTTTCTGGGGGAAAAAGCCCATTCAGTTATGGGTTACAGTAGCAAAACCAAACCAAATAACTAGCCCCAAAGAAGGTCAATTTCCCAGAAACACAAAAAACACTTCTATTTGTAGTCAACTTCACCATTACTTTCTACCTTCAACTTCATATGTTACTATATCACACTTACTTTTGATCCTATGATTCTGGATTATAGATATCATATTTCCTCTCCTTTACAAGAAATCTGGCCCATATGATTGAAAAATCTCACCCCTACTTTCAAATATGATCATGCTTGATTTACAAACAGATTACTTACTAAAACACTAAGCAACCATATCATGCCTGAAAGCTGAGGTACACGGGAACAAACTTCAGGCTAAGAATCCCTCCATATCTAACTCTCTCTCTACCTCTACTCTCAGATGTTTTGTCCTTCAAACTTGATTGTTTTAGCAAAACATTATTTGTAACATTTGTAGATAAACAATACACTTTTAAATCTACAATTGAAAACTACATTCTGTCATGCAATAGACAAAGTTCTCAAAATAATATCAAGAATACAGTGATCAAACCATTCACACTCAAAACTTTATATTACAAAATATAACTATACAAACTTGCTGAAAAATACAAAAAGAGAAAGATGTATCAGATTTTGTCTGATCTTGGAAGCTAAGCAGGGTCAGTTTTTGTTATTCTTTGGATGGGAGACAGCCAATGAATATTAGGGACTGAGGCTATATTTCAGAGGAAGGAATTGGCAACCCACCTCTAAGGATTCCTTGCTTAAGATAATCTTATGAAATTTATGGATCATCATAAGTTGACAGGTAACTTGAATGAACATACACATACAGAAAAAATTCAACAGCCAAATGAATATAAGCCTACTGAAGAATGTGTTAAGATAGCAAGGAATTATCTTTCTTTAGTCCATGGTAGGCAATCTTGATGAGAAGGCACAAAATCACACCCTTTTATTTGAGGAAGTGCTCTTTTTATATTTCAATCTCTCTCTCTTTCTTTCTATGTGTGTATTAGATTATACACCTTTGGCAGGACTGGCTATTTTTTGTTTTTATTTTACTTTGTGAAGTGCCACCTAAACTGATGGTGCTATATAAATAAATGATGATTGCCCAGAGAAATAAAACTTACCTATACAGAATTCCATACAACAGACACTATACATAATGAGTAAAGAGGTGGTAAAGACAACTAACACAGATTATGCAGACACTTAGCTCTAGGTAGATCTCCAATATCTTCACTGCATGCTGTTAGCTTCATATTGCAAGTGGAATTTGTATACATATGGAATTTTCATCTCTCACGCAGATGAACCTCTCACGCAGCCCAGTTATAACAGATAAGACCCATTAAGTTCAACAACATGACTCGTAAGATTACACCATTACAGTGAAATATCCATCAAACATGGAATACTCAGATAAATATCCCCAAAGAACCTTGATTTCAGATCCAGATAGATCTTACTGCTAATTGCATATTTTTACGAGAATCCTGTAAGGTACTGTAAGATCATTCCTTTCAGACATAAATGTAACCTAGCAGCCAATTTTATTGTAATGAAAATTTAGAGCTAATGTGTGAAGTTGTTCCCTCAGATTTGTTGATGTCTCCAAATGCATCTTCTATGAGGAAGGAGATGCCAAGAGCGGGGGACTAGTATACATATCAACAACCAGTTTTGATTCAAATAAACATGCATATACAATGGTACCTGAAGAAAAAATTATTAAGTAGGATTCTACAAGTTTGATTTTCTGTAGAATCAAAATACCAAGTACTGTTACATGGAATTTTTAAGAAGACAGAAGAGGCTTTGTAATTCAGGAACTATTCTTTATAACATATGTGTCACCTTTCTGTCCAAATGCAGCATATGGGCAGTCTCATAGCTGCTGCCTTCAGGTTTATTCAAATGTCTCAAATTGTCCATGATTATTTCTAAAAGCTTGGTTCAATCAAAAGAACCACAAGACCTAAGCCAAAAGAGGTTGCATTACCTCAAACTTCTTTAGCTGGTACTCTTTACTGACAAGAAAAGTAACCTACAAGATTATCCATCCAAGGTAGATGATGCTACTATCACACTGAACACAGACTTGTCTCTGTCCCAAATAAGTACTTCGTTGTAATACTCCCTCTTTGCAGTAAAACCCTGATCCTTTAGAAAGTAACTGCAAATATCCACTGCAAATCCCAGGTGTTTTCATCTTTAACAATACCAGTCATAAGCACAAACAAAATAATGCATACTTAGAAGTAAGTTTTTGTGACCCACTGGCTAATTGACTTCATCCTCATCATTTCAAAACTGCTATTATATCACAGCACCATCTGAGTCAGTACTCCATCCATTAAAAGTTTAAATTCTAGCTATTTTTAGTCCTCTCAAAAATTTTCAGTGTAGAAACAACATAAAATAAATATTTAAGCAGGCACTGTAAAAGAAAAAAAAACACAGCACGGAGCAGATTCTTAAACATCCATTTTGCAGCTTATTTTTTTTTACGAGAAATGATAAGCACACAACTGGCTTTTTGACAAAGTCTTCTTGATCTTTCTGGTACATTTAGCAAAATTATCACACTACAGTTTTCAAACACTGTATATACTTTTTTTATAATAAAAATGTGTTGAACAAAAACAAGAACATTACGACACTACAAAGCAATATAAAAATACAAAAAACTAAAACTACATTACAATACTCTACAAACAAACAAAAAACCAAATACATAACAAAATTACAAACATCAAGTTAAACTACAACCAACTAAAAAAAAAACTTCAAATAACTGAAAATTGGTCCCCACCCTTGTTGCAGACAGCACATATCAATTAAACACTCTATTCAGAGAAGAGGATGCTTCTTTTTTTGATAAAAGTTAAAGTATTGACTCTTATTTGAAAAAGGAACCTAAAAGAAGGACCAACCTCCTCTACTCTCTCTGCCACAGCGTCACCTCTGGTCTCTTTAAATGCCCGGGCAGGAAAACGGCAGCAGCGGTGGCTCTTTGGTGCTTCTGCTCAAAGCAGTGCCAAAAGACTAGAAGGGATTAGTGCTTCTTTTAGGTTCTCCCAGGATGGACTAAGCTCTCACCTTTCACCACTCTACTCAGAGAAGGGGATGGTTCCTCTTTTGCTGACAGTTAAGGTATAGCACTTACACACTGACCTGTGGATAAGGTGACCCAGGTCTTTTGCGGTTGATTTTTGGACTAAAATTTCTAAAGTTATATGTGAGGATATACTCATGTATGAAAGCAGCATACTACTAGAAAGGTAGATATTACACCCCAAGTTACATACCAAGAAATAGTTACAGACTTTATGGAGGCCAATTCCACAGCTGTCAATAAAAACAAGGCTAAATACTCCTCTTCATGTTTAAGAAATGAGACTCCTCTTCGTGTTTAAGAAATGAGACCATTCATTTGAGAGACTTCCAGCTGCAGAAAGACATGTGAGTCCTGTGGCACACATTTTAAGATGTTATAGGAAAGCTGCAAATTATAAGCATTTGCGTTAGTACTAGAGGAGTGTCTCATTTACGCTTTTCATGGGGTCTACTGCTGACTGATCCATACTTGGAGTAACAACTCTTAACGGAAATAACTGTCAATTCAGTCAGACTTGTTTAGCTGCAACTTGCTAGTATACTTCTACCCTACCCTATACTCCAGATTGAATTGTTGTTAGCATGGACTGTGCTGCACTGTTAGTTTAACTAAGCCTAATCACCAAGATCACCGTCTAAAATCTCACTAAGGAAGAGCTGCAACAGTTTTTGTCAGAGCAACAACTCACAAATAAAAAAGAACAAATATCTTGTTGTCAAAAGCAGCATTATGGATTCAGATTTTATACAGCTTGTTCTAGAGAATACCGTACATTAGGAAGCATATATAATAATGTATCAAGTTCCCTTTGCAGCTTCATAAACCAGTACTTATTTCTGGCAAGAGTCCAGCTGCACTGGCATTAACACTCTATGTTGTATAATGTAATTCGATCAAGTTACAATTGTTATACTCTAGCATTAACCCTGAACTTCTATGCAACAGACTATTAGTGTAAGTAAGGAGCTTTATAATTGTGCTTCCTTAAAACAATGTCCAGAATAGTTCCAGATTTAAAAGTACTGTATTTAAAGTGTCCACAAACCTTTTGCTGCTGCCCCATCGTGCTTTAAGCTTAGCCTGTTCTAATATTCTAAGAATCTGTTCCTTTACCCTGAACTTCACGTGGCCTCACTTCTTGGCTTGACTACATCCTGTTGAGCTACTTCTCCAGAACAGATTATATAAAGGCCTTGGAAAAGCTCCTCTAAACCCATATTTGACTGAGACCTGTTGGCTCTGGCTCTTGACACCAAGAGATTTTCTTTACTGGGTGACCCTGAAGGCTCACGGTTTTCCATTTACTTTGTTTCTGAAATGAAGGCCCCACTCTTTGCCTTGTTAGTTCTTAAGAATGGTAGGGTACTGGCAGGGCCACCCACATATTAGTTTTTCAATACCCTATGCTAAGCTGAGTAAAGCACTAAGTATGCAGGAGATTTTCACATTCTTTTAGCTTCAATGAAAATCCATGCCTGGCCCTTGGGAAAGAGGACAACCCAGATAAGGGAATGATGGAATTCCTCACCTTTAAAAAAAAAGGGGGGGAGAGATAAGTAATTACTACACCCTTTTTTGTTTCCAAAGTGTAGCTTTAAAAAGGTTAGTGCAGAGCATCTTGCATGTCTGGCATTTGTTACTTTTACTTTTATCTCAGTTTCATCTCAGTTTTTTTTCCACACACATCCTCCACTCTGTTTAACCAGATGCATGGTGATTCAAATTTTTATTTTTACAATTAAGATGCACTAACCAGTACATAAAATATTGCTAACATCTCCACCAGACTGAATGCTTCATCTATCATCACAAATAATTCATGATTCTCAGTTTGCATCCAGGGGGAAAAAAAAAGACACACACATACACAAAAAAACTGACAAAAGGCAAGGCTGCTGTGTTAGGAGAGGGAGAGCATTTGAATGAGAGCAATGTGCCGGAAATGCCCCAGTTTGAAGACTGCACATCTAGCATTTTATGGAACTGGAGGGGAATCTGAGATTAAAGCTCATTCCCAAGTGATTGAAGGATTGTGGGAGGTGTAAGTGTGGGCAGTTGTCAGATTAATTCTTTAGATGATTAAATTCTTTTTGTTTCTTTAAAGCTGTTTGTAGTCATGTTTGAAGTCTCTTCATTTTGAGTGAGTGTAATGCAGCAGTTACCAAGGTGACTTTTGCTGACTTTCAACTATTTCTTCCCTCATCTTCTGTTCTTACCAACAGCCTGAATTGGTTTCTAAATCTTGTGAATTGAGATGAACAGCAGTGCTCTTAGCCGCAGTGCTGTTAGCTGCAGCCATAGTAGACTTTAAAAGCTGGGGTTGTGCTGCAGAGCCAGCCACAGTGCAAATCTGCAGTAACACTAAATTCCATCATCTTCCTGCTTTTATTATATACGAAACGCCTGTGAAAGCAACAGGTCAAAGTATGGCATGTCATGCCCAAATGCATAAACCTTGAAACAATTTTGGCTCTCTTTCCACCTTAGAGATGGGCAGCTGTCACCACAACACTTGATGCCAATTATCACCCATTTTCAGGGCTCCTGAAGAGAAACTAACAGTTATTTACTAAATGAAGTTTAACAAGTAAGTCTGCCAGGTCTTTGACCTTTTAGTATTATCTCTAAACCACACCACTACACTGGATTTCACCACAGGGTGCTTTCAATGCAACTTCAAAACATGATTTGAGAAACTTGGATCTCCATATGTTGTTTTCTGCCCCACAAATCTTACTTCTACAGGAAACCATAGTTTGCTATTTTAACTAACTCAGGCCAGAGTTTGCCTGCAAACTGTAACTGGAAGCCATGATAAAACCATAGTTTCCAATTCTACTTTGCATTCCAGAATAATAGCAAACTAAGGTTTACTACTATCATAAAGGAAAGAAATCCAAGCATACAAACTCAGCACCTGCAAACTGAATGATGAATCAATTTAGTGTTTTGCCTAAAGGGACTCTGTAACCTAGCAAAGAGTCTGTAACAGCAACAAGGTCTGAACTGGACAACGATAGTATAATTGTATAACAACAGACAATGTGTGCCAGCATGGGGTGCTGGTTTAAGTGTTAGATTAGGACCCTAGAAGACGAGGGTTCAAATCCTTGTTCTTCCCTGGAAACCCACTGGGTGATCTTGGGCAAATCACTATTTCTAAGTATGTAGCCTCTGGGCTTTTTTGCAGCCCCAGGGGTGAAAAAGGTTTTTTGCTCCCTCCCACCAGGTCTGAGAGTATCTTTGACACTTTTTTTGCCCTCCATGGTCCAATTTAACCCCAGCAGAGGCCTTTTTCAAAACAGGAAGTGAGCAGGAAGGAACTGTTTTTTGTTTTCAAAAAGGCCCCTCCCTAAAATGGCCGATTAGAGCTTAAAACATGACGAGAATATCTCCACATCCCCAGAGGGCATTTGGGAGCTTTTTTTTTTTTTAATTTTTATTTGTAGTAGGATGAGCAGCATGTGGCCTTCCAAGCTTTCCTGGGGGCTAATGGAGTCCCTAGTCTCCCCTTTTTGCCCATCCTTGCCTTAGAGGAAGGCAACGGCAAATCTCTTCCTGATAAATCTTGCCAAGAAAACTCTGTGATGGCGTTACCACAAAGCAGAGTTGACTTGAAGGCACACAGCAGCAACAATAAAGATGACACAGTACAAAATACAGGTACTACAACATCCCTGAAACTGTGAAAGCTGCTTTGTTCTATTTCCAAAATGGGGTGGAAAGAGATGATACTTGAGTTGAATTATTGGCTCCTATGGTTGATATGGAGCCATATACACTATCTATATTTTAATTTTACCACAGATAAAGCTGAAGAAGCCTCCCTATCTATAACACACTTCCAATTCACCAATCATATAAATAGCTTTTAGATTCTCAAGGCAGACCCTGCCATTGTTTACCCTGCACAAATGACCCTCTCTCATGGAACCTTCTGTTATGTCACCAGAGCACACATGGAAACATCACCTCACTGAAGAAAAGAATTTACTGGTTCCTTTTGAGTTGCTGTGACTTTCTCCATTTTTTCTTGGTTTATGATAAATATCTTCTCAGCTTCTTGTTGTAGGATGTAATAACCTGAACATTTTACAAGTGTTTGTTGCAAGAATCTTGTTCACTCTCTATTTTTCACAGTCCCATGTCAGACTTAAACACATTGTCCTACATTCTTAACAAGATTCTGATCCTAATCATCCCTGTTGTTTTTGCAACACCCTCTCCCCCCACCAAGACTTTAGTGCATTGGCTCTATCCTAAGAACTAATTTGCTAGTGAAATCAGCTTGGCACTCAAGCTGTTTGTGAGATTTAGTATAACATAGTTTAAGAACTCATTTTCTAAGCTATAACCATGAGTACGGTGTAACCAAGCTTATTTTTTGCATGTCAGCAAGTCATGCCCTTTGTCTTTAGGTAAATATATTGAGTCAATAGGAGGTATGAACATCAATATAATTTGAGAAAACCTGCCCATGGATAATGTCTCCAATTACCAGCCTACTGAGAAAAGAAGCTAGATCAGAGACAGCAACAACCCTCTTTAATATGCTTTGAAAGGTTTAGGACCACACACAATGAAATATATCTTTCGCTGGTGGTGAACCTATGGTTCACTTACAGTTTATAGACCTTGTACCACATGATGGTGGGCTTGGCCAATCCAGAGTCCAATTCACAATAGTAAATTTCTGTGGCCAGGACCAGATGCTTCAGATCATGTGCCTAAAAAGCAGTTGGCGTGCGGGACTTCTTTAGGACAGAAAAACTGAGGATATTAGAAACATTTTTATTCAGAAAAAGGTTTAGGCAAGTAAGTTTCTTTCATAATTTTTCCTTTGAGATGCAATGAAATTAATTAAAACATTGACCCATTACTGCAGGGATAGAGAATATGGAGCACTCCAGATGCTGCTGAATAAGTCACATAATCTCTCACCAAGCTGGTCAGGGTTGGTGGGAAATGGAGCCCATCAACATTTCCAGAACTACATGTTCCCTAGCACTACACTGACTATTTATCTAGGAAGTGATTTGTCCTTCATATAGCATTGCTTAATTAAAAGAATGAAAAACAACAACATATAAAGCATTTTGCAAACTTAGAGACTCCCAAGTTCAAGGAAAGGAAAGGATTAGCAGCCTTGCTACTACACTATTTTGATTTTCATTATAATTTAGCCACATAGTAAAATAAATTCTGGACCAACCCCTATTGCACACAGCTTCATGAAGATAGTAAAAATCTAAAAACTCAAAAATAAATGCTCTTCATTAAGAATCATAGAAGAGCGAGTATAGAACAGTGGTTCTATGAGCCTCAAGTCCTCAATAAGCCAAAGTTCAATCAAGAATTTTCCAGATGATCTTAAACAAACCAGTCCCCATAATATATGATACTGGATTACCTTACAGCATTGTCAAACTCTTTAAAAATGTATGTTATGCCTTTAGAGGAATCAAGAAAAAAAAAAGCAAAAAATAAGTCACTGTAGAGGAGAGTCTTCTGAAGTCTATCCATCACTCACTCACATCTACTCAAACTAATCATCTTCCCCACAAATAAGAACATACTGCAGCTTATTGATTATTCAGAGGTCAATCTAAGTCTACTGCAGAAAAACAAGGGAACAGATCTTTACTATTAATCTCTGTTGTTTGAACTGTACTCTTCTATTCAGTCACAAACGAGAATGAATATATATTTTTCACATCCCCCTCCCCTTCACAAAACTATATGGAAGGCATAAGATGGTAGGGTGTAGTGGCTTCTCATTTAGTTCTTTCACACTACTGAGAAGCTATAACTCAAGTAATTTATAGTCCTAACTAACAACACTGGAGTGAGATTCAAACAAACCAACAAAAATAGGTAAGCAAGCCTGTTTTCTTTATAGTTTGAGTGCAATTCTACATATAGAACATCACTAAACTAGTTTACAATGAGAAGCCTACCAGTTAAACTGTTGAGACTGATTCCTACCTATTGCTTCACCCAATAATGGTTGAAGGATTGTACTGTGTTTAAATGACTTTGAAGAACATGGATCAGAGAGCTCCATCACTTGAAGGTAGACCAGGCCTGCAGACTGTGAAGTAGTAAGAAAACCCTTCATTCTGCTCACCATGGAGAACTGACTGTTTTGCTCTTGAATACAAGTATTCCTGATTTCTAGCAAGAGGAGGACTGCTAACTCTTGCAATAGCATGTCACCTGGTAAGACAGATGAAGCAGACCCTTGGGGAATTAATTCTCAAAAATAAGTCATGCCAGACTAATCTTATTTCTTTTTATGATAGAGTTACTAGCTTGATAGATGAAGGGAATGCTGTGGATGTAGCATATCTCGATTTCAGTAAGGCCTTTGACAAAGTTCCCCATGACATTCTTGCAAAGAAGCTAATAAAATGCGGGCTGGACAGGGTTACTGTCAGGTGGATCTGTAACTGGTTGACTGACCGTTCCCAAAGGGTGCTCACCAATGGCTGCTTTTCATCCTGGAGAAAAGTGACTAGCGGGGTGCCACAGGGTTCTGTCCTGGGCCCAGTGCTCTTCAATATTTTCATCAACAACTTGGATGAAGGAATAGAGGGCATACTCATCAAATTTGTAGATGACACCAAATTGGGAGGGGTTGCTAATACACCAGAGGACAGGATCAAAATTCAAAATGACCTGGATAGATTGGAGAGCTGGGCCAAAGCTAACAAAATTAAATTCAACAGAGAGAAGTGCAAGGTCCTACACTTAGGTAGAAAAAATGGAATGCAGAAATATAGGATGGGGGACACGTGGCTGGATGGCAGTACGTGTGAAAGCGATCTAGGAGTCTTAATAGACCACAAGCTGAACATGAGTCAGCAATGTGATGCGGCAGCCAAGAAAGCCAATGCAATTCTCGGCTGCATCAATAGGAGTATGGTGTCTAGATCGAGGGAGGTACTGGTACCACTCTACTCTGCTTTGGTTAGACCTCATCTTGAATACTGTGTCCAGTTCTGGGCACCCCAATTCAAGAAGGACATGGTCAAGCTGGAGCAGGTCCAGAGGAGGGCGACCAAAATGGTGAAGGGCCTGGAAGACATGCCCTATGAGGATAGACTTAGAGAGCTGGGTATGTTCAGTCTGCAGAAGAGAAGGTTAAGAGGGGACATGATAGCTATGTTTAAATATTTGAAGGGGTGCCATGTAGAGGAAGGAGAGGGCTTGTTTTCTGCTGCTCCAGAGACCAGAACAAGGAGCAATGGATTCAAGCTGCGGGAAAGGAGATTCCACCTGAACCTCAGGAAGAACTTCCTGACGGTCAGGGCTGTCCGGCAGTGGAATGTGCTGCCTCGGAGTGTGGTGGAATCTCCTTCTTTGGAGGTTTTTAAGCAGAGGCTGGATGGCCATCTGTTGGGAGTGCTTTGAGGGTGTTCCTGCATGGCAGGGGGTTGGACTGGATGGCCCGTGTGGTCTCTTCCAACTCTACATTTCTGTGATTCTGTGATTCCAACTGAATGGAGTCAGTGTTTCAAATAATGGATTTCCACACCAAAATGAAGGAAGTCAGCTGATGTCTTTCAGGGTGGCTGGCCAGGCTGAGTTTTTATACAGTCACCAAGATCAAAGTCCCATGAGATGTTACATTATTCACGGACTTTTGACTATGTGGTCTTCCCCTAGCAAACTAGATAATAACTGTACTTGTCAGCAGATCGAATCTTGTCCCCTTGAAGATAATATTTTTAAAAACCACCCCCATTACCATTAACAGAAAGCCGAATCTGATCGTGTTTAAGTATACTCCAAGAACCAACTTTGGGAAAGAATTCTACCCAATACTACCAAAAATAATTATGAGTCACAAGAAGATAGCAACATGGTGGGGGTGGAAAATCAGCAGACTAACTCAATATAACAGCTATACAAACAAACTACACAGAACAAGGCTGCTCTTTATTACTACAAAGGCACTGCTCAAAAAGGGTCATTCCACCATCCTGTCCATGAACCTTCCATGTTCTGAAACTTCCAAGAAGGGTCTAAATACAGTCTATATTGAGGGAGTCCATGTATTTAACAGTACAGTAGACACCAAGTAATGTTTATTACTGGCAAAATACCAGGTTTCAAATTGACTCACTCTCTTTCTTCCACTGGACAGTTAGTAGGCTATTATTAACCATGTACAGTAGGCCTTCCACTTTGGTGAGGTTTCAGGGTGCGGGAACATAGCGAAAGTGGACAAACTGCAAATATCCCCTCTCCTGCCCCAGTATGAGAGTGTGCTTTCCCTCTCCTTCCTCTCCCCTCTCATTCTGCTGTCACTTCCCTGAGTGTGGGCAAGGAATGCATGAGTGAGCCATCCCTCACCATGCTGTTCCCTCCCCTCATCATTTGCCCAAGTGCAGGAACACACACACATGCCTTCCCTCCCTGCGCTCTCCCTTCCCATCTCTTGTCATCTGGCCCAGCAGGAAGGGAACATATGCATCACCCTCACAAACGGTCAAATTCGCGAAGGTCAAATTCACAGATGTGGAGGTAGGACTGTATATGTTTTGTCTTGACCTTTGGGATAAGACCCATAATCCACAAAGCCTCACTAAACTAACCCAGAAGTGAAAAACATGTAGTCCTTCTTAACTCCTACAGAGTGCCCAAACTTTAACAATTTTGTTTGGAAGAATACATACTTTGCTTCTCAGAAGAATTATGGTCTACACTGACTGCTAGAAGCATGATTCTGCCAGGAGTGAGGTGCCTGAATCCTACATGCCTTGTTTCCCAGAATAATTGTTGAGTTTGGTAGCAATGGAAACAGTGGCAACAGGTTGGTTTTTTTTGTCAAGAACAGGAGGGTGAGGCTGGGATCTTGCATGGAGGGGCAACGTAACCTCCCAGTCCTGCAAAGCTGCCCACACTGATCTAACTCATAAATAGTTATTCTTCTGCCTGGCATGAAGGTTCTTGGGAAGTAACACCTTGGATGACTTAATTATCTAACATACGTATTGTACATCTTAATCAACAGTCGAGAAATTCTGGATGAATCCTACCATATGCTGGCACATACAATATTTTACGCTTGTGCAACATTCCCATTTGAAACTTTTCTCTTTTAGGTTCTGAGTTGGGCCAAAGGATTTTTCTTTTCAAAAGTTATGCACATATTTGAAGTATTATGTAATTAATTATTATAACTGCAGAAATATGAAGAGAGTGTCCTTAGCTACTCCTTCTCTATCATGGAAAGATCAAAAGACAGTACATAACTTACGGTGCTCTGTCGTTGTTCAGTCCATTCTGTCTCTGAGTGCTAATTGGTGGCAGAACGGGCTTACTGTTAATCTCAAGCCCCCTTCGCAGAGTCTCTCGGATTTGCTCTGTATCTGAAATGACAACAATTTAAAAAAAACAAAAAGCAGGCATAGGCTTAGTTCAGCCAAACTGCCAAAAACCAGCAAGCGTGCATGTTTCCCATCCCTCATGTGGTTTCCCCCTCTGTTTCCTGCTTGGCGTTGATTATAATTTGCTGTGAAGAACTAGCAAACTGTGGCTGGTGCTTGCTCTTACATCCAAACAATAATCAGAAAAAAAATGGTGTATGGTGAGGTCTTCAAATCTGGTTTGAGAGGAAAGCGCTAGTCACAGCTGACTCAACTCCGAGTTTGAAGGAAGAAGGAAGCTTTTAAAATTAAAGCTAATGGACTGATTTTTTTCCAAACACTGTGCCGTATCATTTGGGGTGAATGAAACTCTGAATCTCCTCATATCTAGTTTTTTGTTTGTTTTTGGTGTATTCTATCACAATCAACGTGGTAGTGTTACAGCCAGGCCAAACACACAACACTAGAGGATTCATCATTACAGTATGCTATTGTACAGTATCCATGCATATCCAGGGGACACAATCTTTTCAATACTCCATACACTACAATATACCTTTGGGCAATAACAGTTCAATTTCAGTAAAAGTTTCATTCACCACAAATTATAACCTTTTCTGATATCCAGTACTCTGCTCTAAAATGAAAGTGGTTTTGATTTTACTCCATTACAAAAGGGATCCCACGTAATTCTTGCTTACAAGTTTATATTCTTGTTTAAAGGTTTCACAGTGTTCTGTGCTCTGACACGCTACCTGCACAGCTGCAATGGAAAGTCACAGTATAAACAGTTTAAATAAAGCTAAGAAACCAACCCATTCATGAGATGTTGCTCATGTACTCAAATACATGTGGGAAATGTCTATCTTCTACTTTCAGTTTTCAACTGGAATGGTGCAAGATTTAGAGGGAAAATATTTACAGTTGTAGACTACAATGTGCTCCAAATATAAAATATAAACTTTATCTCCTGAAAAGCTAACCCCACTTTTGTATTAACTTATATGGTAAGCTTTGTATTAAACTAGCTAGAATGTATTAACTGTAATACCCAGAAAACAAATTTCTGACAGCTTAACTGATTGGGTAGCTTTTGTCTCTAATTGTCTCTTACCTTTCCCTGACAGTCGCCGAGGATGTGTGCCAATGCAGATACTCCGACTGTCTTCATCATCTTCTGGAGGGCGGCTGAGGTCATCCCAGGCACATTTCGCACTGACACCACTCAGGTTTGAGCCATCTGTCTCAATCCCTTTATCAACTCTATCCTGCTTAAAAAAATTCAAAACAACCAAGCCTTTTGAGGCTATGGTCCCATCCCTGCTATTACACAAACTAGTTTCTTGCAGCCCACTTTACAATTTAGTTAGCAGTTATCACCTGAGAAATGAAAGGCTATAATACTTGCCTACATACACCAAAGAAAATACAATACAAAATCAGTGTGCAATCCAGTTCTATGCAGTGCAGTGGTACTTATTTCCAAATAGACATGCGCAGGATTGAATTCTCGTTCATTGTTTGGTGTGTACTGCCTGAGCTACAGATCTGAATTCAAAACTATATTTCACGGTGTTGAAATCAAGAATGGATTCTAAGGAATCAGCAACCGTTCATTCTCCTAGTATGCTTCATTTCTCAAAATCACACCAAATCCCTCCCTTCTTTCCACAGTGCTCAGTTCTCTGTGATAAAAAACACAACCTACTCCTTTATCAGATAATTTCCCAGACTTTCAAACTTTAAATTAGAACGCAATTTTTCTGCATCACACAAAAGCTACCCATTCTAACAAAAAACGTGTAAGTGAAGAAAATTATTTGTCTCCAATTCCAACAACTACCACTAGATGGTGATATTAAGCTAAATCTCAGGCATATATAACTATAACTAATGTAATAACAGAGAACTTTCATTCTGGTTCTTTTTTCATGATAATGGCATCTCCCCTGCCAGGTAAGTATTCTCTAAGTATTCTCTGTCCTCAGAGAATCAGTTTTTTTTTCATTTCCAAATACATGCACACATATTCTCAGTACTGCACTTAAGAAACTCCTTTTTCTGCTGCATTCATCAGATATGGTTCAACGTCTGGCATGCTTCAGGTAAGTTTCCCCTTAGCTTCACAGATCCACAGAGTGATCCGACACCTTTAATGGTCATGTAGGCTAATTTCAGTAAAGTTTGCTTCTCCCAGAACAGCAGGAAAAGACTACTTATGCTACATTACCACAAAGCCGCCAGGTCCTTCCTCCTTATGTGATGGTGGGGTAGAGGTGGGGAGCATCATCCTGCTTCCGGCCTCAGGCAGTGGGAGAGCATGAGCTGTCCTGATAAGTCTGACAATGGGACAATGAGCTATTGCAATGTGCCCAATGTAAACTTTGCAGTGTGTTCAGTGAAACTAAGCACACCTCTAAAACAGAGCCCTCAGTTTAAAAGATTAGCTCCAGATAATGTGAGGCCAAAGATTTTTTATTCAAGCCCTAACAGGATGCTAATGGCGGCCAGGAAGTCTATTAATTTTCTAAGAACATTCAGGAAGGAGGATAGAGGTGTTCAGTACAACAAAGAAAAGAATCCTCAGCTATCATAAAAGAACAACAGATTTGAATAGTTAAACACATACTTGGAGGTGTGGATCTATTTCAAATATTGTCTCTCCACGTCGCATGTCTGTTATTAACCAAGGGCCTCCGGCTCTAGAAATACACAAAACAAAACAGTAAGTGTTACTACTGCTGCTATAAGATGTCTAGGTTTCCAATTACTTTAGTACAGACATAATGAGGGCCAGAACTGAGGAAAAAATTGGGAATGAGGAAGAATAATGAGAACTTCTGCTCATACATTCAAGATACCGAATTACCTTCTTTCTCAGATATGGAAAAAAATTACATTTTACTACAGAATACAAATATGCATTGCCTTCAATAGGCTATGAATAAAGCAGCCTAAATACCCCAAAGGCACCAGATCCTATTTGAACTTGGAAGCTAAGCAGGGTAAGCCCTGCTTAGTACTTGGATGGGAGACCACTAATGAAAACGAGATGCTGTAGGCTATATTTCAGAGGAAGGACCTGATGGGGTCACCATAAGTCAACAGCCAACACAAAGGTGCATATATACACATGAATAAAGCACACACCACATTGTTCCAGATACTCTGGGAGTAAAGGCTTACAGCAAGGAACAGTAGCACAAAAGATAAACAGACTGAAACATGCCAATTCACATAGATGGGATTTATGTTTCCTAAGTATAAATTGTTCCTCCATTTGAAATTTAAAATTAGTAAAAGTCTTTGTGCCTATGCATTTACTGTACTATTCACTCAATATATTTTAATTGTTCATGTAACTAAGAGGATAGGGAAGAATACTAAAAGCCATGTAATCCAGCTTCCTATACAGGAAGGATTCTCTAGAATTAAACTGTAAACGATAAATGTTTGATCTTTTTGAAATAATCTGAAAAGATGCTTCTTCTTATGCGATCTGTAAGTGTTACATAGCACCAAATCCTACGATCAGTAGGGGGAAGGGGACTGTATTAAATGGAAGCCTATGAAGTTGACAAGAAATACCTTCCTAGGACTAGTAGCTTGCCTTTTAAAGAAAGGAGCAACAGTTAGCCAACTAATATTTTGGTCTACATTTCTAAATTAAAAGATACAGAAATATTCTAGTTTCCTGATATTTTGCTGTCATAAGCCATTACCTCCTTTTTTCAGTTTATTTATCTGAAGATTTTCACACAAACTTGCAACAGGGAAAGTATTAAGCCAGCTTGCATAAATAACAACATGAGTATTTTAAAAATCAATACATGTATACAAAAGGCAGAAGATAAAACCCAGAATCTGAGCTACAGAGTGTGATTAATTCAAAGCAAAATACAGAGTCAGCAGTACAACACTGGAAAAGCAGGAGAAAGATGAATCTTGCAGGCAAAGTGTCCAGTCTTATACTACATCAAAATAAGCTTTCTTGTCTATACCAACAATCATACTTCAAAAGGTAGTGATACCACTACAAATTTGGCTGTCAGCTGTCTTCCAATGAGGCTCTTCTATGTATTTTATCCTCTGAAGTATGATCGTTGGGATATACAAGAAGGCCTATTTTGATGTGGTATAAGACTGGTATAATTATACTAAGCTATTCTCAGTCTCATTTTCATCAATTCTTACTTTGAAGCTACTTAGCAATAGAACTTACTCATAAACTTTGACTAAAAAGACCGTAAATTCAAATGACACTGTGAAATCAGAGTAAGACAAATATAGACGTGCATTCCCAGTTTCATAATTTATGCCAACTGTCAAATTTAGAACATTTAAAGATACGGTTGCATTTATCTTTACGAGGAATTTTTTTCTTAAATGCTTACCACATGGTTTCCAAACCATCTGGCGATGATATACTTACACAGGAACTGTCCGCAGCAGTTCTAATATGCCCTGTCCATTCCACTGCTGGGCTGCATGAAGCTCCTCTGTGCAAACTCCAACAATCTAAAGAGGAAGGAAAGGAGGAGGACAATAGTCACTTGTAATATGCATCCCAGGTATACAGTAAAGGCTGGATTCAAAAGTGCCCTGTTACACTAGATGAGGACAGACAACTGTGGATGGACCTGGGGTTATTCCCACCATCACCACCACCACCATAGGCCAGACAGCTGTTTCTAACGTGACTGGAAATGAAGAGATGTCATTTCCAATTACAGCAACTGACCAAGACATGGACAATTCCTACAATTTTGGTGGGGCAGCAGGGAATGAATCAGTCCACCACATATTTGTGGGAGTTTCAGTTGTTCTGTTAAGGGTTTTTTTTATCATTTATGCAGAAAATTTGTATTCCAGAAGGTTTCAGGAGTCAGAAAATTATTATTATTATTTAAAGAGCCCACAAGAGCTCTCATTTTCTCCACCTCTACTTTAGATTATACTGATTTGAATGAATGCATGTGCAGGAGATACAAATTAATCAATATTTCAGACACTGTCATCTTGCAACTTTAAAATTCAGTTCACTTTTCTTACAGAAATTAAGCTAAATAGCTTAAGAAGTTTGGTGCTCAGATAGATGCCTTTCAAGGACTGCCATGTTGCAAACATAAAATGAAGGGGGTGACCCGGATGCAATGCCAGACCACGATATGTCATTATACGCACAACTGTCTGGAGTTATGGCCTTGTCTGCTCTTATTTTACCAAAAGTTAGCAGTTAGGCAACCTCCACTTAACCAAAGTCTACTCCACCTAACCAAAGTTTAGAGGTTACCTAACATGGGGACTGGACACATGGATTTCCATATGTTTGAAGATAGGGATGTGAGGAATAAAAAGGGAGAGGCTCTTCACTACTATTTATCTTATATCAAACAATCATTTTACATTATGGCTGATTCATCTCAATAGGTTCAGAAGATCAAGAATATGACAGTGAATCATGCTTTCATTCCTTTCCTGTTCTTCTCTTTCACATGCCTAATCCTTTATCTCTAGGTTTCCTAATAATAGGAATCATAATTAGTACTAATCTTCAAAACTTGATTTGACATGACAGTTTAAAATTGTTTTGTAACCCTAATTTGGAAGTTAGTATTAACTGTAGCTTTCCAGTCTAGATGTCATAATAAACAATAATCAAAGGAAACATAGAAATGGAGAAAAGAAAGGCCAGGAGAGAATGTAAGACACCATTTCCCAGTATATCCCTGATTTTCCATCAGTCCTTTACGTTACTACTTAGTAGGATGACTAATAAGGACCAGGTCATAGTTTACATAACTGCTTCTCATTTGTTTTGGCAGGCTGAGTCCTACAACTAAACCACAGAGGTGAAGCAACAATCTGGTGCCTGCAAACTGCCTTGCTTCAATTTGCTGACTAGATTATCTTGTTTGGAATAACACATACAGCCAACTGTTTACTGAGTGATGTACTTGCTGGTGCAGTGGAAGCCAATACATCATTTTGAGGTTAAACATTTTCCAACACAATGTGACATGGAAATACCAAGTTAGCTTGGAACAGTAAATACCAACTGCCTTGGACCACTGCTTTTACCTGATAAAGGCTGGTCTGCATCTTTATAAATGGTCAAATTTTAATTGATGCCACTTTTGATTACAGATTTGAAAGAATAGTGCAATTGTAAATACTGATTTTTTACCTTTGTTTATTTCACTAAGATTTTAATGTGAAAAAGCTATGAGAAAACTCTATAGACTTTAAAGGCAGTATATAAATACCTAAAACCAACAAAAGGGTAAAGTCTTTAAGTAGACAACAGAGACTAAGTTAAGCCTGAAGAACTACAGTCCTTTCTCCACATTTGCTAGGGTTAGGGGCACAAGACCTCCCTGAAAGTAGAAAAACCGTGAATAACTCTAGTCCCTCCCAAGCCATATTTAACACACAAAAAAGTATGATCATCATATTCAACCCAGCATGGATTCCTCTGAGGCATCAGGGTTTCTTCACAAGGCAGAAGTGGGTGGCTGGCGGGGCTTACTGCCACCTCCCCTGCTGCCACACAACATTTCTAATAGTGACTTACAAGCGTTGTTTGCAGTTTCTCAGTCTTACAAGGCTTGCAGTCTGTATTAAAAATGGCATAAAGAGGCAGCAGAGGTGACAGAAAATAATCCGTAAATAACCAGATCTGCAAAAGTGAAGCCCACAAATGTGGAGGGCTAACTAACTCTCTTATATGCTGACTAGCTTGTACATAAATTTGTACATTATAGGAAAATATACTGTGTATTGCATGGTGGTAGTTTTTTTTTTTCAAGATCAGTGGAGAAGCCACAGTAATAGTAATGGTTCTGTGTCATTGCAGGACATCTCTGAATTATATAAGAAGTGCTGCCACACATGGTATTTGGAGTGCAACCCTGCACAACTTGAAGTTTTGTGAACAGTTACATAGCCAGAACAATCTCCTTACAATTGAAGGTTAAAAAAAAATCCAAGAAAGTGCACTTTGTGAATGAGGTAAATCTGTATGCAATTTAACTGGCAAAAATGTGAAACATACAAAAGTTCTGTAATACAGGGCTCTCAGGGGCTTTTACCCAGTTCTTCCAGGCAAAGAAAGATTCAGGAATGAATAAAATTGAAATCTGAAAAGGACAGTCAGACTGATCTAAACTTGCCACAGTAGTGTACAATGTGAGATCCAATTTTATACTGACATCCATGGCAAACTCATAACAACCTTCAACCACCCGTTTAAAATAAAAAAAAAAAAATCAATTTTTTTCAATTTTTTAAAATTTTTTAAAATTTTTTATTTTTTTTTTCAAAAGCAATGGAATGAAACTACAGAATCAGTTATTGATTTGAGTAAATATTATAAAATATTATCACTTGAATTTAATTACTATGAGTCTGTTACTGTACCTGAAGAAATGTGACAACCCCAAATGGTGTCTGAACTGGCTGCATTTGGGGATCTTCAGTAAGAAGCATATGCTGGATCCTTGACTCACTGTTGTCCAATGGACTGTGCCATGATACATGATCACCACTACAAAACGTATTTTCTGTTAGAGAGAAATGGAGTAGAATAAGGGGAAGTCAGCTAGTGCTCCTAATATATATCTACCTCTTTCTTTAAAAAGAGGGGTGGTGGAAAAGAACTGTAGCAAAAACAAGTAAGATTTATTTACATACTTTTTTCTTTCACTGTTACCTATTTGCAAACATAATGAAGATGTAATACATAAAAGAGAGTGAGAGATAAAATCTGTTAAAAAGCTGGTACAAAATTTAAACACAGATTTGTAAGATCTGTTTTTTTGTTGTTGCAAAAAAGCTTATAATAAATATTTATGAGCAGTGGTTGGACACATACAGCAGCAGAGCTTGGAGTGTGTGGGGGGGGGTTGGGCTATGGTGCGTGGCTGCAGTGTGTGGGGGTGTGGCCAGGGCATGCAGGGGTGTGTCTACAAGCCGGGACACCCCCAAAACATTGCCACCTGGGGCGAAGCGTCCCCTCCAAACCCCCGTTCCTATGCCACTGTATAGAGTTTTTTGGTATTGCGTTTGTCTGGTCAGAAAGAAAAATGTCCAATCACAAAAACTGTTTCTCACTTCAAACACAGGAGGATTTAGAGTTTACATGTCATAAGCTTTCCCTTCCTGGTTAGTTTTTGCCACTCGATCAAGAAGATAGGAAAGCATACAAGCTGGAAGCACCAGCACACTGATTGTTCCTGGTAAGTCAGAATGAGCCAGGAATTCAGGCTTCTTGTTAAGTGCAAATGAGGCCACTGAATGAACATGACACAACGGGACAAGATATCTTGTTTTATTTTTAAATTAGATTTTGATGTATTTGAATATTTTATTTTTTTAAGGGTTATTCTTTAATGAGAAAATGTACTAAATTATCTCTCCAATCATTTCGCTGTTTGTGTTGTGTGATGAGCCAGTTGGATAGAATATGCATTTACAATTAATATTTATTTGAAATATGTCACATGAATCTTTCCAGAAGAAAGTTTTCTCTAATTTTTAAGTCATATTCCAAGAGTAGAGCACGTGTGCACAAATTGTCAGAAAATAACAAACTATAATTTATGAAAGAAAAGTATTTTAGATATTATATATAATATTTAGAAATTTTATGCAAATTTTATCATTATCAGTGTGCATAAATTTTGAAAACAGCAAAAACAGAACAAGCCAAACAATATCAAAACAGGAAGCAGTAACAAAATACCAGAATAATGTATGAACAGACTAGGCAGAACATCTTTACTCCATAAAGACAGGAGCAACAGCAGCCAAAATTATCTTAATAGTGTTGCTGCTACTATTTTATTTTATGAGAAAGGAAGCATTCCCCCCACCCCCACTTTCTCATCTAAAAAACTGATGTCATATAGCTGGAGCACCACTTTGCTTTCTATCAATCAGGAAAGAGAAGTAACTGTAGGGCAGATGGCATGTGAAAAGGATGCTAACTAATTGTCTTTTGGCTGGTTCAGGTTTTACTACATCACAAGCAGCACAGTTGCCTATCTGTCTTACTCACCCACCCACCCATCTACCAACCCAACTGCTCATCTGTTAGTGGCTACAGTAGCTGCTCATCTTCCCCATCTTGCACCCAACCTGCATTTTTTTACTCATCAATGGAAGCAGTATACCTTCAGCAAACAGAAGTCAGAGTCAGGTGAGTTGGACAGAACAAGAGAGTGGGAGAATGGAGGAGGAGGCAAAGCAGCAAGGCTTTTCTGTATTACACATAAGCAGATGTTACCTTAGAATCACAGAATCATAGAAATGTAGAGTTGGAAGAGACCACACGGGCCATCCAGTCCAACCTCCCGCCATGCAGGAATACCCTCAAAGCACTCCCGACAGATGGCCATCCAGCCTCTGCTTAAAAACCTCCAAGGAAGGTGACTCCACTACACTCCGAGGCAGCATATTCCACTGCCGGACAGCCCTGACTGTCAGGAAGTTCTTCCTGAGGTTCAGGTGGAATCTCCTTTCCTGCAGCTTGAATCCATTGTTACTTGTCCTAGTCTCTGGAGCAGCGGAAAACAAGCCTGCTCCCTCCTCAACATGGCATCCCTTCAAATATTTAAACATGGCTATCAAGTCCCCTCTTAACCTTCTCTTCTGCAGACTAAACATGTTACCTTACGCAAGTCTACTTGAGTGTCCAATCAGATTTATTCGTTGCTGCTGTTATGTGCCTTCAAGTAATTCAGGTGAACCCATCATGGGGTTTTCTTAGCAAGATTTGTTCAGAGGGAGTTTGCCATTGCTTTCTGCTGAGGCTGAGAGAATGTGACTTGACCAAGGCCATGCAATGGGTTTTTCCATGGCTGAGAGGGGATTTGAACCCTGGTCTCCTTTAACCGTAGTTCAGCACACAAATCACTACATCATGCTCATTCTTAAGATATATTCTTAGGTAACACATTTAGGACAATAGACTTAATTTTGGAGTGCTTAGATGATATACAGAAGAACGTGGGAATCAGCAGAAGTGTTTTGGCCTACAGCAGTGTGACGCGGCAGCCAAGAAAGCCAACGTAATTCTTGGTTGCATCAATAGGAGTATGGTGCCTAGATTGAGGGAGGTAATGACATCACTCTATTCTGCATTGGTTAGGCCTCATTTGGAATACTGTGTCCAGTTCTGGGCACCTCAATTTAAGAAGGATGTCGACAAACTGGAACGTGTCCAGAGGAGGGCGACTAAAATGGTGAAGGGTCTGGAAGCCATGCTCTATGAAGAACGCCTTAGGGAGCTGGGTATGTTTAGTCTGCAGAAGAGAAGGTTAAGAGGGGACATGATAGCCATGTTTAAATATCTGAAGGGATGTCATGTTGAGGAGGGAGCAGGCTTCTTCTCTACCATTCCAGAGACTAAGACAAGGAGCAATGGATTCAAGCTGCAGGAAAGGAGATTCCACTTGAACCTCAGGAAGAACTTCCTGACGGTCAGAGCTGTCCAGCAGTGGAATATGCTGCCTCAGAGTGTGGTAGAGTCTCCTTCTTTGAAGGTTTCTAAGCAGAGGCTGGATGGCCATCTGTTGGGAATGCTTTGATGGATGTTCCTGCATAGCAGGGGGTTGGACTCGATGGCCCCTGGGGTCTCTTCCAACTCTATGATTCTACGATTCTATACAGAACCAAATCTGGAGAACTTTTTATAGTTATTGTAAAGGGAAAATATTCAGTATTGTTCTCACTTACTTTACATGCTTTGGCACACACCCATCTATAATTATTTTATGCTTTGCGTGAGTTTTTAAATTCTCTACCTGCCATTCATATTTTTTTTTCCTTTGGAACAAAAATTCTCTGTTTCAGGGTTTCTTCATCTGTAAATCAGGTAAACCATATCCCAGAAGGTCTTCCTTCCAGTGTAATTCATTCTATTATGCATACATATACATGTAACTTAATATGCAGGCTACAGCTCATTCCCCTAGCTGGTTTATGTACTTTTATTCTTCCTTGTGTTTGCAATACATTTGGAATCTGGTCTGGGTAGAGGTAAACACTGGAGGCCCGTTTATAAATACACATTAGCTGGTGGCAGGGATTTGTAAGCAAGAACCATATACTGGTTTTTATAATTGCTCCTAGATTTTTGGAAATGGTTCCCAGTCACAGACTGCAACTGTTGGTGGATCCCACTTCTTGATAAACTGAAGATCACTGGTTTAAGACATATTTCAAAAATTTTCAATTTCGCTACTTAACTCGGCCAGCTATACTTAACATGTTGGGTGTTGTAAAGAATTCCCCTAGGAACACATACTAGAATCTGATTTTTCAGTAACAAATGTTATAAGAGGGCAAATTCACAGAAAGACAACAAAGAAAACCAGCCTAAGGGTCCACCTAAATTCAACAATTTGGCACATAAAAGAAGTAAAAGAATTAACCCACTTGCACTATTTTCCTCTGCAAAGGAGAATCATCAGTTACATTTAAACAAATAGAGTTAGCGACTGACTCTCCTTCTACGAAATCAGAAATAGTCATTGTGGGAAACAGGATATCAGAATGGTGGGGAGGGGGCTACTACTAAACTGAAAAACATCCAAGAATAAAAAGAAGGGAAGTCATACCTGTTAACATGTTACAGTTTGCTTCTCCCACCCCCACACCAGCTTTGGTTTCAATTCCCAGAATATCTGCACCATCAGCACAAGCACATACAAATTAACAAAAGCAAAGCCACTGCGTAGTGCTGTTAACTACAGCTGCTCCCAACCAAAGGCATATTATAATATGCATAAGCAGGGTTAGATTCAACTAATCCACTCAGACAGTCTGATTATGCAGGATCCTATTTCAGTGCAAGAGATGGGATTAGAAGATCATGGACCCATGGCAGTCCTCAAGTTCTACAACTGACATTTTCTACCAACAGCCATACATTACCGCAGCAGCGATATTACTGCTCCTTTCATTCTTGTTGTCATGTGCCTTCAAGTCATTTCCGACTGAAGGAGACCCTATCATAAGGTATTCTGGGGTTGAGTGTGTGTGACACACTCACATCCAGTGGGTTTCCATGGCCAAGTGGAGAGTCAAACCCTGATCTCCAGGGTCGTAGTCCAACACTTGAACCACTACGCAACGTTGGCTCATTCGTTTCATTCTACCACTCCATAATAACAGAGACAGATAAACATCATGCTAATATCTTTCTTAAAAATAACTTGATGCTGCCAAAATAAATGGGGTTTTAATATGGATTTCCAGTAATGCACAAATATATTCCATGGATAGATCACTTGGCCAGAAATTATTCCTATTCTTTGAAATGCAAATCGAGGTTATTCCATCTCTGGGATTACTTTGAACCTGTGCCATGTGCATTTATCATACTAACTAGGCTCTCTAAGTGATCAGTTCACCCAGGAATGTTTAGATTTTTAAAGCGTTAGATATGCAGCAAGGCATATGTCATATAAACACAGCCTTTAAAGCAATTCAGGAGTCCTGAGCAGTCTTTAAAAGCAGAATGAGAAGCTGAATGCATTGCTCCCTTCTGCATTACAGTTCCCAAGAGGCAGTACAAGGAGGCACCTGCAACCCAGAAAAGAAATAAGTGCAGCAAAGAAAGAAGAAAGCAAGAACTCTAAAACACATGGTTTATTTTAAAAGGCTTTTACAATTATGTTTGTGACAGATGGCCAAATTCTAAAAGTGAGCAGAAGGAGTTTTTTCCACCGCTATTTGTTACTGTAAAAGCTGGACAATGAAGAAAGCTGACAGGAAAGGAATCCATTCATTTGAAATGTGGTGACTGAGTAGAGTTCTATGGATTTAACAGGCACGTAATGGATTCAAGGGTAAATCAAGCCTGAACTCTCATTAGAAGCCAAACTAAACTGAGACCATTGTAGATGGGCGCTTCATGAGATAACAAGATCATCAGGGGAAAAAAACCAGTAATGTTTGGTAAAGTAGAAGCGGTAGACCACGTTACAGATGACTCAACTCAAAAAAGCCACAGCACTAAGCCTGGAAGACCTGAGGAGGGCTGTTAAAAACAGGGTGTCCTGGAGGTTTCTCATTTATGGGGTTGCTATAAGTCAAAACCAGCTCGATGGCAAATAACAACAACAAAATGTGTTATCAGACTAATAAATGCTTAGTTTTCCAACATAAAGGAGGACAGACTGTATGGATCTTCCCTTTCACCGAGTGACAGAAAATTAGTAACCACCAGTGAAAATTATATTATATTTAGAACTGTTTCAAGTCTTTTCAGCTGTCCAACGAACATAGCTAGCCTCTTGTGGTAACTATGAACATCCACCAGATGTCTCACTGTTTCTTTTTCTTTAGTTCTGTTTTTCAAATTCTGTTGTTTAGTTCTGTTTTTATTTTTATTTTTTGTTCTTTCTGTTCCAAAATCAACACATATTTAGTTCCCTAACAGTATATCTGAATCAAGACTTAATGATTGTTAAAAGTAAAATTAAAACAAAGACTGATATATGCCTGGTAGAATTAATTTCTTTTTCATAAACTTCTCATTAAAAATACTACAGCAATACATGCAGAGCACCAGGATACAGAGCAGGTAGGTCCAGAGAAAGTTTAAAAGCTCCTCAGACTTTACAATGCAAAGATGAAAATATGCATACATCCACCCAGAAAGAAAACAGTATTTGTTTTCTTAAAGCTAGGGCATTTATCGGTTCTTCTTAGTGATCCACAGGGGTGAGAACTTTCGCCTCCAGGCCAAACTAAACTACACACAGGTCAGAGAAGATTCCTCTCTTCCAACAGAAACTCTCCATACCTTCCTAAGGCAGCCAGTCTTGATCTATCATTACCAAGCTAGAGCAATGTGGCCAGAGGGTGGGGTGCGAGGAACCAAAGTGATGACATAAGTAAAGGAAATGTTTCTCAATTAAACAAGCAGATGTAGAAAACAGAAGTATCAGATAAGCGTTGCTTAACACTAAATATAATCAAACAGCTGCAGAATAAGGGAGATAAGATGCCTTTAACAACTCATGAATTAAGACTATGCCAGTACTTTGGACAAGAGTTAAATACAGCTCTTCCAGTGTTCAGATCTTAACTTGATTCCACAGCTTCAATTCTATCTTTCCCAGGTTAGACAGACTACCACATAAGAGTCCTATGATTAACTGCATGTTTTAATGATGCAAACCTCACACTCACAGTTCCCTATAAAGAAACAAAGCAACAAAGACTCTTATTCTTGAGCCTTGTCTTTCTATCACAATATTCTACATGTCAAATGCTCATTCAATTCTATGGTGATCAATCCTTGTGGTTTGGTGCACAGATGCCTTCTCCCAGGAAATTCCAGCCAGTTGGAGCTGGTTTTCAAATGCTAATATCACTGCTGGAGACTCACCTATTTGTGTCTATTCGGGTACAGACAACTTTTTTTAAAGTCTCGTTTGCTCACACCAACCACAAAATTCATACTGACTGCTCAATTAAACTACAGAAAACCACCCATGGGAAAAATCATATGAGGGCCAATTTAAATCTCTTACAGCTAGTAAATCTAGTGTTAAAGCTTGAAAACCAACTCTTCCTTCACCAAACAGTGGCATGCAGCACCAGCCTTTCTATGGAGGTTACAAGGATGGTTAGACAAAAGTACAGTCAACCGGAATCTTCACAAAACTCAGGATTTAGTAACAAAATGTTAAATGTACATGTTACATATGTAAGCCTGAATGCAAATTAGGATTTTATCCTGGTATTAGAACTACAGATTATTACTTCTGCTGCTATGAATTCAATTTAGAATTTTATCACCTTGCAATTCAAGGGAGATATTTTTTTAAAAAAATTCTGGGACTGTGAATAAAAATGTGGATATTGGAGGACAAACAAGAATGCAGAACGTATCAGGGGTTAGTCTACACTGAGCTTACTGGATTTTGCTTCAGCCAGTTGAGGGCATTTTTGTTGTAAAGAAAAATCAAGAATACAAATAGAAGAGGTTAAATTAGCTGACAAGAGTTCCTGTCTCATCTGTTGTTGTATAGCTTTTTTTCCAACTTATGGCAACCCTACAGTGTACCTATCACAGGGGTTTCTTTGCTAGATTTGTTCAGAGAGGGTTTGCCATGGCCTTCCTTTGAGACTGAGAGAATCACAGCTTGTCAACTTTGGAAGATCTACAAGAGAGAGATTTAGCTCTTTCCTAGTCCACAGTTATTTTTATTGTTATTACAGTACCAACAGCTGCAATAACTACTAGTAATATAGAAAGCCCAGGAAAAATATTTTAGTATTTCCACACAAATTATCACATAACATTCCTACACACAGAGAGAGAAGCAAAAATGGGTTTGATTAGGACTGGAACTCCCAGGTTTAAGCTGCCACTCAGCCATGAAGCTCATTGTGACCTTGATCAGCAGAATGTCTCAACCTAATCTGCTGTCTCATAGTTGTGAGACAAAATGGAGAGCAGAGAGAAAACTAACTAGCTCTGCAAAGGAAAGGTGGTTTTAAATGTAAAAAAAAAGTGAATTATCAAATCATAACTCTACAATTTTGAAATGCTGTGATATTCAAGTAATCTTTTAGCTCAGATCTTAGAGTTCTGCAAGGTCTACCTCCAAGACTGTAGGTAAGTATGTTTAGTATCTCAAGCACACTCAACCCTCTTCATTAACTTCATGCAACATTTCTGAAATGTTCACTTTGGTGTATAGCATGATCACTCCATGGAATCCTCTGTTCCATGGTTAACCATGAGGAGATTCACCTGAGGTGTTGCACACTACTGGATATGGTAGGCAAAGATGTGTGCACTAGCATGCTAATCCAAGAACTGCACTAGACAAGAGATATAAGATATCTCTGACCCGTGGAGCTCATATTCAACTCACGTTTTAGAGTTGTATGTGGGCACTGGAGTTTACTTGATGTAGTATTTCTCATATAAAAGATACATGGCCATGCTAATTTATTATGATTTGGAAAGCACATGGGGTGGAACTACCTTTTTCAGCATACTAATTGCGTTTACACATCAGATGTGTATATACAACAATGGTATGAATGGAACATGTATCATCTTTGGATTTTATTTTCTGCGCAGCCCTGTTTACAAAAATTAAAAGTGCAAGGCTAGTGATATTTCAATGGTAACACTCAGATTTACACGTTTGAGAGCTAATGTCATACAATGCTTAGTGTGTCAGATTGGGCTTGGGAAATCAATGCTCAAGTTCACACTGAGTGGCCTTACGCCAATCACTCGCTCTCAGCCTGACTCGTGTCGAAGAAGTATGAAGATAAGGTAAGGAGAAGACGGCTCCTTAGCAGAAAGACAGGATATAAATGAATGAACAAATTAATCTTCTAATACCACACGTGTAGAGTATGTACCATTCATTAAATCATGTTGTTTTATTTAAAAAAATACTGTAAGCCTTAAAGATAAAATCTCTGCTTGAGTCTCATAATCTGAAAGTGACTTGAGTTGGTAGAAAGGAGAACTGATAAGAATAAAGATACAGCAGTAGTACCAGCAGCATACCATTTTTAGAGAATATAGGGGACTGCTAACACGAGGCATCACTCAGTGCAGGGAGAAATCTTATGTAGAGAAAATGCCATGAATGAATGTGTTAGTGCTACATTGACTTGGCTGTACCAGTAAGCAGTAAACTTCCCCTTTAATGCTCCTCTCTCTCTTCCTGTATTTTACATACTGTATGGCTTAATTCATATGTGATGACAAGCAATACTGCAAGTTTAAGATTTTCAAGTTTCTTTCTCTTCTCTGCATGAAGGGAAGAAATGTCAAAGCTCCTAGCTGCAATCTGTAACAAAATGCAAATTCCCCAAAAAATACAGTAATATTTCAAAGGATCACACATTATATTTGGAATAAACTTTCAGGGACTGCACTTCATGAAAGTTTACATCAAGTAAAACTGGGGCTGGACTCTTTGCTATTGTTTTTGTTGCAACAAGACTGAAATTATCAAAGTTCTATAAGTAACATAGGTAAGTAGACAAGCAAGTAACTTGCTGAATGGTAAGGAAGCCTGACTTAAAACACAAGATGTCTGATATTTTGGTTGTAATGCAAAGGACAACATCACCAGTTTGGTTCAACAAAGCAGCTCATAACCTCTTTTCAGATGTGTCTCCTCATTTCTCCACTAGCAGACATTTAAAGGGATATGATCGGCTGAGTTTGAAAAATCAGCTTCAGGCCAGCTGATTATCACTATTATCTCTTCTTCCAGTAGAGATGTTGCTTTATATTATATACCCTTTTTTATATCTAGGACAGCATAGTGGTTAGGATGTTGGACTAGAGAATCAAGGTTCTAGTGCCCTAGATTCAATCTCTTTTAAAGATTTCTTACATTTTTAAAATGTGGATCCTTTTGGGAGTCCTAGCGAGTAGAATACTTCAAATAAATAAATAAATAAATAATATTTGCTATGGAGTGTTTGTGAGCAAGTACAGCTGACACAGATTAATTGAACATCAAATATTATATTTATGAACACATACACATAAGCACTCTATCCCAATGACACAGAATGGCTAATGAAGGCATCAGGAGATCACAGAAAGAAACATGGAGAAAATACGTTGAAGAAATAATTTCTCACATATTGACTCCTTTCACCATGTATTGGAAATGGAATGATCACTACCAAATATACATACCAATTATATAAAATAACAGCTTTTGAATTTATACAAAACTGCCTGAGTCTTAAGATCTCCAAGGTTTTCTCTCAGTCCCACCACTATCACAGGTTCCTCTGGTGAAGACACAGGAGGAGACCTTGTCGGTGGAAGTTCCCAGACTGTAGCGTCCATTTCATAGGAGGGTAGGCTGGCCTTCTCTATGCTCTCTTTTTGCAAGCAGGTAAAGGTCTTTTTATTTAAGCAGCACTTGATAATTAACTGGTTGTACAGAAGGATCTTTTAGGAAGTGTAGAGATCTGCTGCATTTTTAACATTATGTTTTTAGCTGATCTGATACTTTTTAAATTAAAGATGTTTTAATATGACAGCTTGTCTAATTGTATTCTACCTTTCTTATTATCTTTCCACATCAGGAGGAGGAAGGAAACAAAACAAAACAAAATAAAATAAAATAAAATAATAAAATAAAATAAAATAAAATAAAATAAAATAAAATGTTATGCAGGCCAGGGTTAGGAAATCTGTGGACTACCAGATGATATTGAAGAAAGAGAGGCAAGGCCAATCATCACTGCACTTCAGGTCTGCCAGCAAAACTGAGCTCCTGAGAGGTTATAAAATATGGGAGGTCTTATTCTACTGGAGACTCAGGGTAGTGCAGAGGTTTGGACTAGGAGTCTGGAGACCAGGGTTTGCATCTGACTGAATCCAATGCGCCCCCCACCCCCGCAACAAGAATGATATTTGTAAGCGCAAACCAAGTCAGCCACAAATCTTTTGTTTAAAACAATGCAGCAATCAAGCAGGTATGAAAGCCCATCCCCTGGACAAGTGGCACTCTTACTACTCTTTCCCTCAAAAGAAAATAGTTGAACTATTATTCTACCAATCTATCATATAAAAATTCACAACTAGCACAGGCCTCATAAACTAACTTTGCCAGAACATGTTGCCAAAAACCAAAAAGGACCCCACAAACTCCACTAACATGAAGTAAACCATTTTAGTACTACCTGACTGGAAGACGTATCTGGCTAAGCCTTGCATCAACTCTGCTGGCCATGTGGGTGGCGCAGATTCCCCAGTTTCACGTTTAAGTCGGAATGTCAGCTCAAATCCAAAGCCGCTTGGGCCATCTGGTCCAGTAAATCTAGAAGAAATTAGACATAAATGTTTCACACCAAAGCATTCGAACCAGGTATGTTTAGAAAGGACACTATGATGTTCACAGTACAAAGTGGACAAAGTACAGAAAGTGGATAAGTCATCCCACCATCCCATCGCAATTCACCAAAAATGAGAAGGGTCTTCAGAAAACCTTTTCCATCTGCTTGGCTCTTTCTTTACTATAGCCAGACAGTTTCCTTCAAAAGTTCTTTGGCTCCATTTGTTTTGTCTACAGTGCTGTGCCGATTCATGCATTTTAATCTTTGTTTTAAAATGCATTTTTGACATTCTGTTAGCTATTCTTGAATGTCTTGAGACAGAAGAGGACACAAATACTTCAGAAGAAAGAGAACACTACCATTATGCAATATTGCATAGAACTTAGTTTGTTCCAGATATAGATTTGAAGCATTTTTCATGCTTAATTATTTATTCACTTAACTTTTATAACATAATGCCTGCCCCAAGAATAAATGTAGTGCTAATCCTACTCCAACTTACTTGGTATCAAATACAAAGAAGTCAGAAGGTACAATATTCAAAAAATCAATGCTAATGACAGCTAACTGTTAACAAGCCACAAGCTAACTGGTAAATGATTATATTTCAAAGATCCTTTATAGTAGCCTGCAATTTTTGCCAGAAATCAAGGGGGTTATAAACACAGTTTTAGTGAAAGCCAGTGTAGTGGTGTTAGTCATGAAACCCAATGGGTGATTTTCAGCCAATCATTCTTTCTCAACCTCGCCTAATACCCTGGAATTGTTATGAGGATAAAAAATGGAAGAGAAGAGCCATGTACATAGCTGTGAGCTCATCTGAAGAAAGACAGGATAAAACATAACAAACATCAGTAGGGAAGTACAATTTAGGACATATACTGGCATTTAAGGTTATATTCAACTACCAGAGAATCAAATGCATTGAATTCAAGATAATTTATTTCTGAATTAACATGTACAAAACTGCAAAAACTCTCCATTTATTCCTATACTCTGCTTCCTGTGCTTTAACAGTTTCTGATCCTTAAGAAGAAATTTCCACACATCCTATGACTGCCAAGAGGAAAGGTCTTCTATAGACTGGCAATTCAAGAAGCAGAAAGTGAGACAGTCATTGAAATGGAAAGCTGTAAACAGTGGGTACCCCAAAGATCTTTATTGGAAGTAGTGCTTTTTAACTTGTTCAGAAATCATCTAGTTAGAGGCAGAAAGGCAAAATTTCTGAAAATTTTAAAGCAATAGGGGCAGAAAAAAAAGCCACAATTTTTTTTGAAAAACTGAAGTATGCTATATTAGTACCTTTTATGGACTGGAAGTGACTTAGTTACTTTAGGAATGTAAAACATACTATGTCTAAACTGGTTTGATTAGACAACAATTGCAAACGGAACTTATATTTTTAACAATTGGGGATGGGCAACTTTATTTAGCATTACTTGCTAATGATACCAAGCAGGTTTATACAATCAGAATAAAATGGACTGTGGAGCGCTCTAAAAGGATATCTTTCAAATGGCAAATAGACACTCAAAGGTAACTGTGAAGCATGTGGAAAATAATGCTGCTGAAAATTTCATTTTCTAGAAGATGGAAGAAGCAGAAAAGAAGGCTGATGATCATGGACTTAACTTCCACTAAAAAGAAACAGTTGGCCAATAACCTTAAAGTAGTGAGAATCTTAGGTGGAAGTGACCACATCTTCCTGGGATTCACTGCAGAGAGGGAAGAGAAAGCCTGGTGCAGTCAGACAGGTACTTTGGACTTTAAGAAAGCCAATTTCAGTAAGTTCCTAATAATAATAATAATAATAATAATAATAATAATAATAGTAGTAGTAGTAGTAGTAGTAGTAGTAGTAGTAGTAGTAGTACTGGTGAGCTCTCCTGGTCAGAAATAACAAAGAGAAAGAAGTTGATGAAGGATGGTAGTTTCTTAGAAATTAAACACAGAAAGCATAATTGCAAACAATTCTCATGAAAAAGAAAAGGGAAGCAACAAAAGAAAGCATAAGAAGCTTTTGGATGTGCTGTGATTTAAAAGGGACATGTATAAGAAATGGGAGAAACGACAAACCACCAGGGAAAGTATAAATAAAGAATGAATATTTGTAGAGAGATGGGTGGGAAGACTAAAAGTTCACAATGAACTCAGCTTGCAAGGAAGATTAAAATAATTAAAAGGGTTTGGCTGGAACAAGAGGATAAATAAACAGTCTGCTGTGTATAGAAGAGGGAAAATTGCTGAGGGTTGAAAAGTGAAACCTGAACTGCTCAATACCTTCTTTACCTTGTACTGTACTTCTCCCAAAAAGAAAATAATGCTCAAGCTGGTAAGAAAAAATTAAACATGGTCACTAGCTATTTCAAATAAATTCAAATCTCCTGAGCCAGATAAACTGAATCTAAACATACATAAGCACTTAAACAGGTAACTGTAGAATCTCTGTCTTTAATCTTTTGAGAAATTCTTGGAGGGCAGGCAAAGTTCTTGTACCTTAGAGGCAAACAAATGTTGTCACCATCTTGGAAAAAGGGCAAAAATAGAACTTAGGCTGCCATCAATCTCTCAAAGACCCTAGGGAAGGCTCCAGTCATGTCTGTGAACATTTAGGAAAAAAATGCTGTGATATAGCAATCAAAATGTTATGATTTCGATCTAAGTTGGACTTCCCAAAAAGAACTCAGAGTGATCTTAGCTCTTGTTTTGATAAGCTGTAAGGACAAGGGGAATGCTGTGAATGCAGAATTTCTTGACAGCAGTAAGGTGTGTGACAAGGTCCTCTAGGTATTCTTGCAGAAATGTTGTTAAAATGTGAGGGCAGATGAATGTTTCTCAGGCTATATGGAGGATAAGCACTAAATTTGTGCCCGTTGGGAACAACTATTTCTTTCTTTCCTGTAAACTTGTCAGGGACCAGCAGCCAAGGGCTCAAGGACCAGCACTAGTCTAGGGATCACCAATTTGAGTAACACTGGGCTAGATGAGACCCAGGCCAGAGTACTCATCAACGATTTCTTATCACATACCCTCCAACTGACCCAGTTTGGTAGGGACAGTCCTGATTAAGCCTCTGTTGTCCCACTTTTTGAGGTGCATTTAAAATATCAGTTTCTTTCTGCTCCTCCAACTTTCCCCCTCTATCCTCAGTTCAGCCTTCAATTGTTGCAAACCAAATTCAAAGTAGGGGTGGGGAGGAAAGGAAGGAGCAGAATCTTGCCCTTCTCTATAGGCTTAGGCAAAAGCAAACTGCTGCAGCTGCAGCAGCTTATCTGTTCTTCCTCATTAAGCACACACATATACAAACACACTGAAATAGTATGTTAGTTAGACCAATAATAGATTAAAATTAGGCACATTTTATAAATTTCATTACAACAAATTACAATAAGCATTTAACAGCAGTTTTAATTCTGAAATAGCACAATCTACCTGCCCACATACACTCACTATGGCAATGATCCTGCAATGCTCCACCCTGCCCCCAAATAACCTGTCTGATGCCGCAATACATTCCCACAGTGTATTCCCATGGCCAATCAGGGGCTATGGGACAACAGGGGGATAGTTATCATCCATCCACTTTCTGTAGCTAAGAACACTGTGCTGACATCATCCTCTTAGAACTCCATCAAGAACTGGGGATCTGGGAGGATATCTTCTCTGCACTCCCAGCTGCAGGACCACAGGTGGGGCACGCCTGAATATTCTTTATACTCTTTGTATGTCCCCAGCCATTAATTGGTGATAGGAGCACACACTGGTATTAAATAAATCAGTCATATGCTTGCACAGTGACCTAAAAAACCTGAAGGTAGCAGAAGCGTATATCTGTTATTGACTTGGACTGGGTTGGTCAAGGATTGCAGGACAGCAAGGATGAATGGACAGATCTTGAGATCAACTACCAAAAAACAGAGCTATCAAATAGCTTGCCAAATAGCTGCCAAATAGCTTGTCTTATAATGTAATGTTATTTAGTTTAGTTTTATAGTTTAATATTATGTATTACTATGTAGTATTTTGTTTCGTGAATTGTTATGTCTTTTTGTGTATACTTTTATATTTGTTTTTTGTTCTGTTTTTGTGTTTATAATTAAAAATAGAAAACCTATTTATGCATGTGACCGCACTGAAAAAAAAAATCAGTGTTTGTCTGGCAGTTGTACCAAAAGAGAAGTATCTAATGGAGTCCACAGAAGAAACAAAAGACACATCTCAGGATGCTTAAAGAGGCTTATTTTATTAGTAGAGAAGCCTCATGTGTTTTGGCCTGTGAGTACTCTGTCTGCAGTAATTCTACCACCTTTCCGATAAGTATGATCCAAGCGGCTCTTCAGGACAATTTTTATGGTAATATACACACACACCACTGACGGTTTTCAAAGAAGACAAGAAAACTTTCAGTTTGCAATTGTCTACGGGCACTTCCCCTACTAGGATGCCACAGTGTCTCAAACTCCCAATGTAAAAAGGAGTAGACTTTTGAATATGGTTGCTTTTATATGTGAAAAGGCAATGACTACACTGCACTTAAAAGCAAAAATAACGGAGACATATTTATTTAATATGCTAGTAAGTTAAAGAAAAGTATTTAAAGACAAAAAAAAGTTTCATAACTATTTACAAGCAATGGTAAGTGACACTCTTCCTTCTGCATTACTGCAAAACTAACAACTCAAAATAAATTGCTGTAAGACGGTGGCCTGAAAATCAAGGTATACTTGTCAAACTGCCAAACTACATGAAACCAATAACATTAGACATTTATTTTGCACTATTTTGGTCTCTTGGGCTCAAACTAGACGTTACATGGCATTCTAAGATTCTTTCCTCCATCTTGTCCTGTTTATTTTAATCCAAAACAGCATGCTCTACACTGGCCTGTGGGAGGCAGGGAAGAAGCTCCTCAACCCTTTCCCTTCAGATTCTTTTCCAACTTATAATCACCCTTGTCACCAAACTGCTTTTTGTAATCCATGGGACTGAAAGACAAATAAGCTGTCTTTCGTCCCTGTAGGTGGAAAAGCAGCTGCAGAAGGATGACTTTGCATTGAACCAAAGCCAACACGGTAAACTGGATTGAGTGCCAGACTACAACTCTGAAGATCATGGTTCAAATCCCCACTTGGCCATAGAAATCCACTGGGTGATGCTAAGCAAGTCATATTCTCTCAGTCTCAAGAAGACAAAGACAAATACCCTTTGAACACATCTTGCAAGAAAACCCCATGATAGATTTATCTTAGTGTAGCCATAAATCGGAAACAATTTTGAAGGCACAGAACAACTAAAGAGGGGAAAGAAAAAGTTTAATCGTAGAGTTGCTATCCCTAGCTGCCTGGGTTCCAGTACATCTTTAGTCAAAGCCACCTAGTGCCCATCTGCACAATTTGTTGTTGTTGTATGCCTTCAAGCAGCTTCCAACTTAACCTAGGTTGACCCTAAGACAAATCTCTCACAGGATTATCTGGGGTGAGAGTGTTCCAACTTCTTTCAGAACTACAACTGTCTAGCACATCTAGAGCCAGAAATGGGCAGGCACTATTGTCCCCAACAGTTTTGTAGAGAACACTCCTCATTTGTAGGTGTTTTGTTTTGTTTTTGCCAGTAAGTGAAGTGACTGCCATTTAGGAAAGCAGTGTAAGCCATGTACACATAAAAAAAATAACCTAAGTGATTTCATTTTGAATTTTTTAGCTTTCAGTAACTGTTTGGCTAAGGTAGGATCCAAGATCCAAGCCATCTGCTGCAAGAGCAGCAAGGAAGTCTGTGGCCTAGAGGCCACCCACTCTCCCTTCAGGACAAGGGCAGGGAATCCTTGGCCCTCCACATGTTTTAGACTTCAACTTCCAGAGGTACCTGACAGCATAGCCAATAATAAGGGATTGTGGAAGCTGTAGTCCAAAACACCTGGACAACCACAAGTCCCCACTTCCACTTTAGAAGCAATATACCTCCAAACATCAGATGTTGGGAGAAAAGACTGTTGCCTTCATGTCATGTTTGTAAGAGTTCAGGATGCTTCAGGCTGGTCACTGTTGAATCAGGGTACTAAGCTAAGTGGACCCTTGGTCTGATCCAGAAATGATCCCAGGCTATTCACAAGTCCTCAGAAATCTTGAGAAAAGGATTAAGGCTCTGGGAGACTGTTTTACAGTCAGGTGCAGAGCTTGGGGAAAAAAAAATTAGGACTACAAGTCCCAGAATTCCCTAACCAGCTGGTCACTGGCTAGGGAGTCTGGCTCTGGATGAATCAGCTTTTTGGCTCATAACACACGATTCATTTTCTTCGCTAAATTCTGCATCTGAGCTCATTACTTCCACTTCCACAGGTGTCCCTGTGACCTTTCACACAAATTTTGAACACAATACCACCCATGTTATAATTCCTTTTGGGTGGCGGGCAAGATCAGAGTGCACTCTTACTTTTTTGCAAGCCAGTAAATATTTCTGCCATTTCTTCTTAGTAATCTTACATTGCAGGATATACAGACTATATTGGTATTTATAAAATGTATGAAACTCATGTTACATAAAAATATTTCATTCCATTTAGTTTGACTGATGTTTGGACTGCACTACATCTAATAAAATTGTCCTCCTGGGCTTCACTGAGAATCTTGCAACTTGTCAACTCAAATACTTATTATAAGAGAGCCTATACACAGATGAGTGAAGAAGGTAAACAGCAGCCTGGTAAGATGAGATAGTGTGCAGGATTCCATTTTTCACCATTGCCACCAACCTGTGGTTTACCCTGAAAAACTCTGAAAGTTTTCTCTTATTTCCAAGGTAAGAGAGGAGGAAGAATAAAGTAGATAACATTGAAACGGAAACAGCAAACTAACAAGACAAAACACAACACTCTCGTTGGTTGTTTAATTGGAAGATAAAATCATAAGCAAAGGGGACTTTATCTTTTAGATGAAGAAGATGGATTCTGGAGAGAAGAAGAGATGCAGCCATCAAGTGTGACACTCCTTGACTAGGGTTTGTGTAGTACCATTGCTGGCATGGTCAAATCTCATGTTGTAAAGCCAGTGCTAAAAATGGAATCAGTACCTGTCAACAGCCCAGATAAGTCAGACAACGGGTATGAATTGGAAATATTTCCTTTTGGTTATTTACAGAAAAGTTCATTAAAGGAGGAACCACTTTACTGGGTCTGAATAGATTCTAAAAGAGATAAATGCATTATGTCCACAAAACATAGATTCTTCAGTTGGGAAACAAGTGAGTGATTAGTAGGGCTGAAGATTCAGAATACTGTGTAGAAAAGAAAGAGCAAGCACCTTGGATTCTGGTAATGCAGATGTGCAGAATTAGAATAATTAGGATGAATGTTTGGTATGGGAGCCACAATTGGGAGGAGAAGTCTCACACAGCAGTTAGTCTCCCAAAAACTTTAAAGAAAAGGAAACTGAAATTCCTGCTTCTAATCTAGGAATACAATTATTCTTCCAGAGCTATAGTGCTGCCAAGGTCTTAGGTTGGCAAGACAGCTAAAAAAGCCAATTCAGAAGCAAGGCAATCAGGAAGGTTGCACAAGCGCCAACAGCCTATATCCATTATTCACAAAAGAGAAATAAGAAACCATCCAAACAGTTTCCAGTTTTACTATTCTTAACAGTTACCCACAGCTACAATTCTGCATTAAAAACTCTTTTACACTGGAAAGCAGAAAAGTGTTATTCTCCAAGGAATCATATGCAGATAGACTGCAGACTGTGTTTGCCCTGAGCCAAATTAGTTACATTCCTTTTATTAAAAACAGCACTCCCTGTAAGTTCAACTACTGTGCTGTAAACATAAAACAAGTCTTCTTCCATGCTTCAAAAAAAGAATTAATTCCAAGACCTTTAACAACAAGGATGTGTTTTAGTTCCAGGAATTGTGTGTGAGTTTAAGCAGTTCAAGGCAGCCTCTCTGTAGGTGGCCCGTCTTTTACATTAACTACCTTAAACAAATGACATTTTAAAGCCAAACACACTCACTATACCAAAAAGAAAGGAAGAAAGAAAGAATCCACAAGGTGGTCACGGCTGCAGGGGAGGTCTACCACCAACAGAGAATAGGAAGTATAAAAAAGTGCCTTGATACTGTGCATGAAAAGGGCAAGATATGTATATGAGATATGTGGTTGAATGTTTCAGATACATAAAACTACCCTAAACAAATGGAGATAAGCAGGAAGCACTTGCTACTATTTTCTTTCCTCTTGAAATAAAATGACAAGTACATATAGGAAGCTGAGCAGAATGCTCAGAAGAATATATTTTGGATTATAAAATAAAGGGATATTCTAAACAGTTTTCACCAAAAAGACTATTATCGACATAAAATAAAAATTAAATTCCCTCTTCCAGCTTCATTGCTTTTGCCATTGTTCTGTTTCATGATACTGTATAGCTCTACATTTAGTTATATAAAACATTGGGAGAGCTTACTCTAATGCGTGCTTATTAATCTTAGCCAAAGAATCTATTGTCACAAGATTAATTCCACAGCTGTCATTTCCATCTTGCAAATGCACTAACAAAAGCTTTTAAATTTTGCAGTTGGTTCAAATATTCTTCAACACAAAGGACATCTTTCATCAAAAATTCTTCCATGTTATTATAAGGTTCTTTTGTGGGGGAACAGTCATCAGCATTTAATCAGAATAGAAACCACTCCCTTCTGCCTGGAAATAAATCTGCAAGCACGGAGGTGTAGGCTCTTATTAAAATCTAGTATGTTGTTAACATTTACACCTAACTTGACACATGTGTTTGCAATTCCACTATTAATCAATACAAAGTACTTCCTTCAAGCCAGGTGTTCAGATTTCAAAATAATGTAACCCAGTATTTCATTGACTAGTGGGCATGATTTTGCCTTTTTGAAAGAACTTTGATATGAAGGAGCTGTACCTGATGACATGTACCTTGCAAGAGGGGACTAGTAAGCATTTTTTGTGATGAGTATGCCATGCAATAGAGGCTAAAAGTAATACACCAGCAGAACTGCAGTTGATTTCAGGTCAAATAGCTTATGCCACCCCTGAACAGGTTGTTATGACCAAGTAAGTTTCTAGATGTCCTACCTGGCACTACTTTTTCAGAATAGAATATACAGTACTTAACTTTAGACTACAAGTCTAAAGATGAATCTATTAAGTTATCTCATTAAGTTATCTCTACACAGAACATTGCACCACCTATGCATTTAAATAAAATGCTAGCAGCCTTAGGTACAGCCTATAGCAGTGGTTCTTAACCTGGAGGTCTGTGGACTCCCCATGGAGGTCCACAAAGCCCAACTACTGGACTCCAAAAGCAGCAGCAGCAACAGGGATGCAGCAGCGGGAGTGTGTGTGCAGGTGACAAAACTGCTCCTCATTTGCAAATAGGGGAGCAGTTTGGCCATGCACACATGCCCAATGCTATGTCCCGTTTGTTTGCAAATGAGGGAGAAGTCTGGGTGTGTGCACACACACTCCAATGCCTCATACACCCCCGCTGCCATGTCCCTGATGAAACTGACACAGCAGCAAGCGTGTACACACACCTAAACTATGACTCTGGAGATCAGGGTTTGAATCCCCACTTGGCCATGGAAACCTACTAGGTGACCTCAAGCAAGTCACATTCTCTCAGCCTCAGATAAAGGCAAGGGCCACACATCTTGCCAAGAAGACCCCCATGATAGGATCACCGTAAGTCAGTTCTCAAAGTGAGAGACATGATGGTTAGAAGGAACCTCCTCCTGTCAGCAGCACTTTGTTGCTGTCTGCCTTGAAGTCACTTCTGACTTACGGTAACCCTAAAGTGAACCTATCTCAGGATTTTTTTTTTTCAAGATTTGTTCAGAGGGGGTTTGTCTTTGCCTTCCTCTGAGGCTGAGAGAATGTAACTTGCCCAAGGTCATCAAGTGTCTGAGAGGGGATTTGAATCTAGTCTCCAGAAGCCTTTAATAAATGAATATTTGACAATTTAAATACATATTTGAATATTTAAATCTAATTTTAAATGTTTAAATCTTGGGTGTCCCAGCAACAAATTATGTTTACAGGTGGTCCCCAGTCAAAAAAATGGTTAGGAACCATTGGCCTATAGTACAAAGAATATTGGGTAGGTGTTCTGGGCTGGGTTCTGCTAACAACACAGAAGTCAGAAAGAGGGCACCTGGCTGTTAATCAATGTTATTTTATGCATATCCTGAGCAAATATAAACTTAATTGAATGTAGTTGCTGTTTAAATGTAAAACATGTAAACGCATACCAGAAACATAAGTAAAATATAAGATGCAAGCTGCAGAATATGTTAACATAGGTAGAATTTATCCTGCAACAGTCCAGGACCAAATACATAAGAATGTTCACTCTGTAAATGTGGGGAAGTCAATAGCTTACAAGAGATGGGTGCAGATGACTGTTTAACAAAAAAAGAGAAGACTGTCACCACCTACACACTGCGTACATTCTTTTAAATCATGTTTATCGATTACACGCGGTACAAATGGCACATAGTAACTCTGTTAGTCTGATCAAAACAAAATGAAAAGCAAAAACAAAACCAAGAGCATATTTGTCCCCCTGAACGTCTACTGCTTCACTAACTGTCACTGTTTGATAAGGATGAACAGTGATATCAAACACAAGAAAATACAAATAGTACTGTATAAATTTTGAGGCAGAAGTAAATCTAGTGGTTATCCTCACCAAAAGTAACTGGCAATAAAATAATTTCTCTATCTTTTCTGGATTAATTTAAGAACTACTGTAGGACAGGATTCCCAGATCCATTAAATCCTACACCAAGAGTACACAATTCTCTCCCTCCCTAGGATTGGAGGCTGCAATGGGTTTTGGGTGACCTAGTGAGGGTTGCATGGGGGGGCAGGGAACAGAGCAAACTCACCATTCCACCCATTTTCTAAGATTCAATTTATTCTATTTAAGTTCATTCCAATTTTATTAAATGTTCTGTATGGCTGCTTTACCTCAAACACCTTGCCCCCAAATTTTAATGTCATTTTAATTTATTCAGATTGACTAAATGTAACATTGTTTTCTCTTAAATAGCACACTCCACACTCTATTTGTTCTTTTTTTCTTTTTCATCTACTTTTAAGAGGGCTTTCTTGACATACCCATATCAGCAAGAAGCAGCAATGAGAACACATTTAAGGGGGTCATAGAGGTTTCTAAGAGTGACTGCTGGAGTGCCTTCTAGAAGACAGTCAGGTCTCCAACACCCAGAAGAGTCCTCTGAATCCAGTGTCCCCCTGGAAGTAGGCAGTTGCAATACCCGCCATTGCTGGAAGGGACTGCAGTGACAGTTAATCAGTTTCAGGTAGTGAAAGTAGTGGGGATGGCAAAATCATTAGTGCAGAGGTGACAGGACAGGGTGAACCTGGTGGCTATGGCAAATTCAGTAGTAAGAGTGGCTAAGAGAAGACACCAAAACATCTCCCAGTGGGTTGCGCAGTCCTGCCATAAGTCAACAGAATCAAATATATTGATAAATTCCAGTTTAGCAATTTCAAAATTTCAAAAATCTTTTCCTAGATTACCTTTGAAGTACTAATAGCAGCAGCAATAATGAAGCCGTTCTGTTAAAAACTAATTATTTTATAACATTGTGTCCTAGGAGAACTCTCCTGAGAACTCTCTCAGATACAGTGGTTTTTTTATTTCTCTGCATGTATAATAAACAGAAATTAAACACTTACTCATGCACTCTGTTATCACCATACAGATCGCTTAATCCAAAGCTTACATAGTGCCAATGCTCAGGAACATTTTGGGTTGGACTCCCTAAATTCCTATACATACTGACGTAATCCAGAGGATCTGGTCCACCTAACCTATTAAGAAAAAAAAAAGACAAGAGTAAGTTGCAATAAGAGTGTTGAGAAACAGAGGCATTCACCAACACTCCACTCAGTCTCATCAAAATTCTCAAAACATTCAAGAAGAGCAAATAAGAACTTTGCTCTCTGTCACTACAAGTACTATACATTGCTGTTGTCATAGAGTTTGCAATTATGCAAAAGTTGACATTAATAACAACCCACGTATTATTTTGTTTGAAGGCAGGCAGGTAGATAGGCAGGCAGGCTGGCTGGTCGGCCAGCTGGCAGGCCTCCAAGGATGCCAACATGGTTTGGCTTATGAGACAAATGGTATCTGCTCACAATATGAACGAAATTCTCCATATGAGAAGCAGGCTTTTTCAAATGCTAGGGACTGAGAACATCAGAAAGCCTTACTAACAGCTTACACTACCTATCTAAAATACTTTTCAATAATATATAATTTGTTTTAAAAACTTTATTTCATTAGTTTAGGACTACAAGAAATACACTTTACATGTTTCTCGTTATTTTGAAACAGAAGGAGAGAGAGATAGGCGGCAGCCAAGAAAACTTCCACCATCTATCAACTGTAACTGCACAAGGGTCCATTTTTTGCAAGCTATATTGGACTGAGCAACCGATGGTAACCAGATAAAGGTCTAAGGCATTACACAGCACAGGAGGGCACGCATACATACAGAAGTTTGTTTGCACATCAGCTGAAGAATGCATTTTACCATCCGACTGCTGAGATACCATGCAACTATGAGGGGAACAATCAGTGGCAAAGGCAACCATCTTCCCTCAATTGACAGCAGCAGTTATTCTAACAAGTTGCCTCAACTGTTCCACCTAGCTGAACTTAAGCACTGACATTTATAGTACTATAAAATTCGTTACTTTAAAAAAAACACTATAAGAACTGGTCTTAATTTCCCTCCCCCCATCCCTTATTCCTTGTGAGTGATCTCTCTCCTTTGCAGCTGTAAACCTGTCATATTACCAATCTTTTAAGCCACTCTAGAGAGTGTTTTGTCTAAAGTAGCAGTTCTTATCTTTTTCTTTACCATGGATCCCCTTTGAATATCTTGTACTGCTGTGGACCACCAAGACTTAACTCAAGATTTAAAACCCTAAAGTGCACCAAATATTTATTTAAAGTTATTCATTAAGGGTCTTCACATTTGAAGAGAAAGGAGAAATAACTAAATGTACACGGTCCTATTATAACATTTTTACTGGAATCATTCCCCACAAAATATTTAATAATAATAATACCTGAATACTGAACCATTGCCTAATACTACTTGTTAATTATAATTAATTAATTAATTAATGAGAAGACTGGTGCTGCATTTCACTTACAAGCCTTGTTATATTGGACTTCATAGCTGAACCCTGTATTCTGAGTTCTGACTCTATGTTTTTCAAATGGTTTTAATACTTCTTTTTAAGATAAATGAGAGCAGAAAATGATTTTTCACACAAGTATATCATAACAAAAGGCATTAATACTTTCACAGCCCACTTTGATAATTCTGGACAAACCTGCTTGTAAGTGAGCCCAGAAATTTGAAAGGGGCTGTTCCTTGAACTGCAGTTTCAGAGTACCATCCATGAATATTTCTATGAGCTTGTCTTTCTCTCCTTCTGAGAGCCCCTCTGTCTAATTCATACACATTAATTGAAAATGGATCTCTAATCCAGTTTTTGCTTGCACCAGAAACTATGCTGCAAATCTTTCAAATATCATGCGAAAAGTGATGTGTCCTCCTCAGACAATTCTTCATCTTTAGAATCAAGAAAATGTGCAAGGTCTGGAATTGTCTCATGGTTTTGGTTCAAAAGGCAATGTTCCCAGAATTCCAGCTTTTTCATCATTGCTTCAATCTTGCTTCAGCTTGAAAAACTGACCTTTTCTCCTTAAAGATTTAAGTTGAGCATATTTAAATGGGTAAAGTTATTTGACAGATGTGCTAATTTTACTATTCCAGGAAAAATCTGTCAAATTATAAATTGAAGTGAAATTGCTGCTCCATGAGGAGTAATCTTATCTTCTCCCTCAATTCACAAAAAGAAGACAAAACTTTAACCTCATCATAGCCAATGAACTTCACAGTGTAGCAAAAGTTGATGATGTTCACTGTCCATACCTTTGCAAAGCCATTCAAAAAATCTTGAATGCAGTGTTTTGCTTTTTATGGTATCAACAATTTTGACTGATTCATTTAAGGTCTGTTTTAGTTTTTTTTGGTATCTTCTTAGCAACCAGAGCTTTCCTATGTATGCAGCAGGTACCAAGTCACTACCCAGTATGATTTCCTTAATCTGTACTACAAGACCAGAAAACTTTCCAGAAATCGCCTATGCCTCGTCTGTGCTAATTCCAACACATTTCAACCAATCCATGTCATGCTATGTTATAAAGTCATTTAAGTTGTTAAATACATCTTTAGTTGTAGCATGTACCAACAAGGAGACGAAAAGTAAGTCTTCAAAAACATTTCTCTCATACTAATATATAATGTAGCACAATAAGGCTGCTGTTTGTTATGCCTGTGCTTTCATCCGGTTGCAGAGCAAAGCAGGGGGACATTCAAATTATTTCCAATAACTGTTCCTTGATATTGACTGGCAAACTGTCAATTCACTTGTTATCTGTGTAATTTGACAAAGAGATTAAAGAAAGTTCCTTGGCAGATTTCTCATTGATCAATGAAGAAACCATTATTTTTGCAGCAGGTAATACAAGTTCTTCAGCTATTTTGTGCAGTTTTCTGGTTTTTGCTATTAATTGAGAAACTTCAAATGAGGCCCTCACTGTATTTTCATTGTTACAACCAACTGCAGTATTTTTTTTGCCATTTTCTTACTTTCACAAAGCTCTTGCTCCTTACTTTTGAAAAAAACAATGATGCTCTTTGTGGCATACTCTTTATGATTAGTATAAAGATGTCTTCACAATTTTGACAGTTTCATGGCCTCACTGGATAATGCATCATAACATAACACACACTGTGGTGACTGCTTGTCTTCTGGGCCTGTACATGTAAAGTCAATTGACAGATATTTCTTGCTATAAAGGTGGCACTTTTTAAGATAACTGGAAGAAGCTTCATTTTGCTTTGAACAGGATGCACCCTCATCAACATCATCAGTATTTTTATGTTTCAAATTCATCAGTGATCCATCCTGAGAATCAGCCAAAGTGTACTGTTAGAAAATTCACCATAATAACATTGAAAAATCACTTTACCAAACAATAACTAAACACTTTTATTCTCAGAAATTGAAGAAGCAACATGGCCATTTTCAATAACCCTCAGTTATCATTCTGAAGTCCATCCGAACACTCACTCACACTGACTGACTTCAATTCTCTCTTCCTCTGAACACGGTCTTCCTTTTATACGTGAATTTCTCTGAGATTATTTTAGATACAGCTACAGAATTCTGGAAAGCAACAGACATTTGAGAATCTGGTGGCACAAAGTGGACAACACTAGAATTTGGTGCAGCTACGAAAGCGACTTCTGGCTATATGTGTATGTAACAAGAAATGCTGCTAGCTTTCTCTGAGCCATTCAGTGTCATTCACTTGCAAGTTTTCACTGTGTACAGAAGTACCAAGTGCTGAGTACATTTTTGATACCATGCAGTTATTTTCATAACTTCTGAATGGTTTGAGAAATTGTAATGAAACTTACAATAATGCCTATCACCAGCAAAAGACTCCTACTCTTTGAAATCAATGTATAACTGTCTGTCTTCCTTTCTTTCTTTCTGTGATGGACCCAGGAGGAAGTGATATCCTGGGTATCAGAGAGGCCCCCCCTGCCAGGTAACCGGAATGGCCACTAGGCTACCAGGTAACCAGAATGACCACTCCAGAGAGAAACCCAGCCCGTTAGTGGGAAGGAGAGATTGGAAGCCTCAGGAAAAAAATGCATAAACAGTAGGCACTGAATAGGGTGTAGTCAGACTTCTAGAAGAGAGGCTGAGAGTAACTCCTTCAGCCAGGGAGTTTTTCAGTTAACAAAGTGGGCTGAAGGCAAGGAGTGTGTTTTCTCAAGGAAAGCCTAGAGAGAGGGGCAGAAAAGATATCAACCCATTTTTGAATCTGGTCAGAAAGAATGACCTAGACTTAGGAACAGAGCCTTTGGCAAAATGGTCACCAGAGGGCTGTATGTGTGAGAGAGACCTGTGCCTTTATGCAGATGTAAAGATATAAGAAACTGTTTAAATGCATTCTGAAGATCTGTTTGAGCTTAGATATACATAAAAAAACCAATACTTTATTCTGTTTTTGTTTTAATAAAGATTATAGTATATTTTTAAATATTTTGACTCAGTGACAAGCAGGCCTTGTCACATCTTCCTTCCTTCCTTCCTTCCTTCCTTCCTCCCTTCCTCCCTTCCTCCTTTCTATTTCAATGGTAAAAGCTCATAACATTTATTCAAGCCTTCGCAAACCCCCTGTGAGTACATCAGAGCCGCCGGGGATCCATGAAGCATAGGTTAAGAATGGTCTAAGAGCCTACACATACATCTTTCAAATAGGAAAATGCACTGTTGTCATTGTTGCCTTCACATTGTTCCCACCTTATAGAGACCCAAAGGTGAACCTATCACAGAGTTTTTTTCGGTCTGAGAGTATGTGACACGCTCAAGGTCAACCAGTGAGTTCCATGGCTGAGCAGGGAATTGAACCCTGGTTCATAGTCCAACGCTCAAAGCACTTAAATGCATAATAAGCTCTAAACAGCTGGAACCGAGATATCTGAAAGTCCACCAGCACTTACACTAGCTTGTCCCATCCTAATATTGGCCTCTGAGACCCTGTTAGTAGGCCTGCTATCAAGAGTACAACAGACAGCATCTTTTCAGCATTGACTCTGTGCCTTTAAATTCTCTTCCCCAGGCAAATAAGGCACCTACACTGATGGCTTCTAGAAGGACTTTGAACACTTATTTTTTGTAACTTACGGTAAGTGATGTTTGATATTTAATTGCTCTTAGTTTAACTGTTGTAAAATATAGCCGTTCTCTGCTGATTTTTCTTCCTGTTGCTATAACATTTTTAACGTAGTGTGGTGTAGTGGTTTGAGCACTGGACTAAGATTCTGGAGAACAGAGTTCAAATCCCCACTCAGTCATGGAAACCCCTGGGTGACCTTGGGAAAGTCACACTCTCTCAGACTCAAACTAAGGCAAAGGCAAACTCCTTTTGAGCAAATCTTACCAAGAAAACCCCTTGATAGGGTCACCTTAGGGTTGCCATAAGTCAGAAACATTTTGAAGGCACACTACAACAACAAAAACAGCAACACATTAATATGTTTTAGATTTTATGTCCTTACTATCTATATTATATTCTAATGAGTTATCAGCAACTTTCAGAGAATTCAGAAAGTAGCCTATAAACACAGGGGGGAAAGCAATAAAATAATATCAAAGAAGACTACATTATTGGCTATCTGACCAAATGTATGTGGTCTAATGGCTAACTAGATCATGGCACAACAGTCATTGCATAGTAGAAAAAATTAAGAAGCAAACTCATTAGCAATTTATAGCCGTCTCTTCCCATACAGAAAGAGAACAGAATTGAAAAGTGAGAAGTGCTTAGGTGTTTTGCTTAGCACTCTCCCAGTTGTGGAAGAGACTGGGCAGAGAGGACTAAACATGAAAAGACCGGCAGAAAATGTCTGTCATCCTGATGAAATCTAAACTGTACATTATGGAAAAACTATATACAATATTGGAAATTTTTTTTCATGTACTGCAGAATATACAACATCTAGAAATTTTTGCATGTATTTTCTTTTGCTAGAAATGAGGCAGCCCTCCTTGCTGCACCTGAATAGACATTTGGCTTTATCACACACAGACAAGGACTATATGTACAAAGACACTGTAGATGAAGTGGGCCAGCAATGACATGTACAGCATCTATTTGCATGTATGTTTCCTCACTTAGCTAATGCAAAAGATGGATAAAGCATCTGTGTATGAGAAAGGGCTGCGAATATGATAAAATGGCTATATGAAAAACAGCAGCAGAGCAGAGCATTCAGTATCACAGTCAATATTTCCCCACCTATATAAAATCTAGGGAGTAAGTTTACCACAATACCTTGGTAGCACAAATTGTTCTGGGGCAAAAGCGGCAATTTAGAGTGTAACAATCTTGATATTCTAAACAAAACTTTGAAAAAGAAACACAAAGAGGTCTATATTAAGCAATTTATCTCATTAAAAAGTACTTTCACTTCCCATCCAGCCTTTTTTTTTTTTTGGATAATGATATCTTGCAGTCATGCAACTTAAAATAGTTGGAAAATGCTTGGTTCAGTGAGACTGCTATAGAAGTTAATACTCCACCAAATTCCTCTCATACATTTTCTATGAATTCCCGAATAGCGATACAAAACAGGAAAAACTCTGCCTTTGCAGTCGTTTTACCAAATTCATTATCAGCTTCATAGCTATGTGTATTATATTACTATTAATAAATGATATTTTACTATTATTTAAATCACAATTATAACTTATAATTAAAGTAAGTTTTTAGAATTCTCTTTAGAAAAATAATGGATACCACAGGATGGAAGCTCCTCTGTCCAAGCGAATAATTTGGCATTTAGCCTCAAAGACAAAAGGCCATATTTACAATTCAGCTCCAATGCTATAAACATTTTGAAAACCTTCAGTGAGTATTGTTTCAAAGAGCATGAAACAGAAGAGAGGTATGCTGATCAGATCATTGTCATGAAAACAGATCTTCCACACATTTCAGTAAGAGACTATTAGTAAGGAAGCATTAATAGGGAAGCATTAAATAATTTACATTGTAGCATTTCATGTATTCACTAGTTACTGTGTTCTAAAATGCTGAGGAGACAGCAATATATTTTAAACCAAACAAAAACAAACTTCTACTTATGGTCAGCAAGAACGATTCCATCAGGATAAACACCTGAACACAAAATATAACGCCATGGTATAAATTAGCACATGACATCTCTCTTTTCAGTTGAAAGAAATAAAGAAGTAAACATGCATCTTAAAATATCTGAATGCACAATCAAGCTCATGGTAATTAATAAGTAATTTTTCAAATAATGGTGCTCTACTATCTAGACGAGGGGTAGTGACCACATGGCCATCAAAATATTGTCGGACAGCAAGTTCCAGCAGTCCTAGTCTGCGCTGCCCAAAGAGAAAAAGAGAGATGATGGGAGCTATAGTGCAATACTACCTAAAAGATCACATGTTCCCCACCCCTAAAGCAACAGGTATTATTCCCGAACACATTTTCAGAAGCAATTAAAATATTAAATCAAAACATTAAATCAGCTGTTGACCTAGCACATACTAACAAATGAAGGCAGACCAGAAAGAAGGGAAGCATACTTTGACTAGAGGAAGTTGTACCTCTTGCTTCCCTAGATCATCACGATGGTACGGGGGAAACCAACCTGACCCTATCAATCAGTGCAAGAAGGACTAGCTGCAGAAAACTTGATTCTTCCCTCTCTTGTGGGTGTCAGCGGGTAGTGAGGCCACCTCCCCCAATGAACAAGATTCCCAGAATTCATTTTTAAAAGCAAGTCTCTAGCCCTTGCAGAAACTGCAATATGATATAAAAGTCACTATTCTGCCCACTGTCCAGAACAAAACACCAGATCTATGCATTGAAAAGGGGCAAAGAAGCAAAGCTAGTAATGCAGGTTCTTCATCCCCATTCAATATAGATATGTGAGGAGACAGAAGGTGTCACCCTGTTGGTAACATGCTCAAGTCCAACATATGCCTATGTATGTCTTTTTCATGTCATTGTGGAGGTTTATTATTCTCTTCCTACATCTACAACGAGCAAAGCTGCCCTGCAAAAATCATCATTTCATTGTGTTAGTGCCACCCTTCGCAGCCATCTAGTGAGTGGTGGAGAGTAAGCATAGGCAGATGCAGAATGATGACATCGTCTGCTGAGACCTCTAGTGGACCCTGTCATTAATCTCTGTCTGGCTATGGGAACATATCCAAATGCTTCTCCTTCCCCAACCCCCACTATCCAGCAGCCACTGAATGGTTGGGGTGGGGCTATCACAGTGAAAAGGAAGTCCTGGAAATGGTGAGAGAGGAGCCATATCATAGTTCTGCCTGAAGAACTTTTACACTGCGCTTAGTGATAGAGGTTCTCAGACAGCAAAAACACACGGTTTTCTTACCAACAAGTATCAGAGGTGCTTTATTTTTGGAATTTTCTAACATGAGAAGTTAGAGGTATGCATCCCTACAAAGACACATCTCCTCTTTGCAACCTTGTTCCACTCAAGGAGAAGATAAGGGGGAAAAATCCAAAGGAATGCCATAACAATTCCTTGCAGTAATAAAAAGCTACATTTCCCAACTCAATGCCAAATACAGGCCAAGCTCCAACAGGAAAATAGTTGAGATAAGAAAAACATATGAAACAATGGGATAACAGGAGATAAGTGCTATTAGTCCTAGGATACCAACTGCTTAAGCATCTTCCAGTTTTACATAGATAAAGAAAACAGTTCAAAGTTCAAAAAAGATATTTTGTAGAAAATGGTGCAAACTTCTCAGATACATAAATAATAAACTTATTTTGGGCAAACATCTAAAAAGATGCTCCACTGAGATCCTGCAGGAGATAAGCATCTGTGGACCATCAGAAGTCAGCTTTACTTTTTTATATATTTTTTACTGGCAAGTAAGCTGCTTCTGACAAGTAAACCCCCCGCACGACATTTCTTAGAACCAATGGGGAACAAGCATAGGTAACCCTCTGTAGCCCCAAGGAGAGAAAAGCAGCTAGGGCAATACTGTTTATTTTGCTGCAATAGCAGAGCTCCTGATTCTGCTTCAAGCAGATGCTTCCAGGCTCTCACTGACAAGAGCTTGTTGCAATTCCTTAGTTCCATTTCATTTTGTGGGAACCAAGCACCACACCAATCTATACAAATCACCTCAAAATGGCTGAAGCCACATCTATGTTTTAACTCCGGTCTTATTTGTCACGAAGAAACTAAATTGAACAGAAAGTCTTTTTTTTTAAAAAAAAGTATTTTGACTCTCATACTACTTACGTTAACGTTCCCTTCTCAAGCTAACTATGTCCAGAGACTGTTTACTCTTAAGCAACAGCTACCATGAAATCTTGTTTTTCTTGGATGGTATTAATGGATGCACAATGGTATATGCATTGACACAGTACAAAACCAGGTCCTGTTGTGTGTCCCAACACCTCATGAGGTTAGGTTGCTGGGTACACGTAACAGGGCTTTCTCTGCAGCAGCGCCTCAACTGTGGAACTCCTTACCTAAGCAAGTTAGGCTGGCTAACTTTTAACTTTTAAGTTTCCTGCAGGCAGTCAAAACAGTGCTGTTCCACATGGCTTTCACTGTTTGAAATTGCTATTTTAACTGTTTTAAAATTGGATTCTGGGTTTGTTTTCACACTGCTTTTAAGATTTTTTTTTAAAGAATATCTTAATGCATTTTAAGATGTTTTTATCTTGATATTGTTTTAATTGGTATTTATTTGTTCATTGCCTTCAGAGCCCTTGTAGGCTGGGAAGTGATACAGAAATATTTTAAATAATTAATTAATTTTTTAAAAGAATAATCTAAGTTAATGCCACTCACCTTTCTTTATTAAGTCATATTCATCTAAAGACTACTCAGTGTGTTTTTTTTTTAATTAAGTGACAAAAAGTACATAAAAGGGATTCACACTGTGGGTATGTTTGCATAAAATCAAAAAACAGACTGTTCGGAATGAGTGTGCAGCACTTCACCAAAAAAACCACAGATTTGTGATCCATGGGTTTGTTCACCATGATAAGCAAACCCAGCAATCTCTTTCTCTAAAAGCTGGAGAAAGAACCCCCAGTTTCCTCTAGGTCTATTTTTCTGGCTTGCTGGGAGACAAAGAGATCAGATTACTAGTACTGAACATCACAGTACATAAACAATCAACAGAAGATTTGTTCAACAGCTCCCACTTGCAACAGAAGCAATTGGGCAGCATGCACAAGCACACTGTCTGGTGTTCAAGAAGCCTGAGTTCTACAGAATTTTGGCTTGTGTTACTGCATGTGAAGATGGTCACAAAATTGTTTGAATTCATTGAAGGGTGAACCAATAATGCCTTCTACGGAGTACACGGCAATTTCAAGTTAAGATTTTCTGAAATAAAAAAAAATAGGTTAGTTTACTGAAAACTTCAACAACTTTGCTAAACTTGAACTGTGGCACTCACTGTTACAATGCAGACCAACAGCCTGTAGGGAAAGCAGTACTCAAAATTACCTCACTTTCTGAAGAAAGCTAGAGAAATTATAACCCAATTCCTAATTCTGGGTCCCATAAACATAAATTATCTGAAAATTCTAGGGGAAAAAGTAATTAAAATGGCACAATACTAAATCAGTTCATGTTAACTAGTGCCTAAGCAGGTTCTGTCTTTATGAGATATTGTGAAGTCACTTCTGTTTGCAAACTAATAGCTATCCTTCCATTTAAGGAAACCTTGTTGTTCAATATTCCCCAAGGGTGTTTTTTTTAAATCAACAAGACCTAGAATAAAAGAAAATACATAATCCATGCAAGAGCAAACAAGACCTAGAATTGCAGTACTGTGGTTGATTCCAAGCTCAAGACAAATACTCTGTGAACCAGGGACTGGAAGAACAGGCAGTTGCACCCGGGATGTTCATATAAAGTTCCTGGTCCAGGATGTCAGCACATGCACAGAAGATCAACTTGTAATGACCTTTATGTGAACCTATCACTGGGTTGAGGCCTGAGAGTGTGTGATGCACCCAAGGTCACCAAGTGGGTTTCCATGGTCAAGACAGAAACTGAACCCTAGTCTCCAACAACTGTAATGACAAATACGTGCATGCCTTCTGTAGGCTAACACAAATATATAATGTATTCTATTGGCACACAAAATATATGATGACACATTTATTCACCAGTTGCAAACCGGAAACATACACTCTGCAATTAGCATGAAATCCCTGCCCCCCATACCCCAATATTATATACATATGTACAGTTTTTCTCTTTTTATGTATCAGCACACCAAAAATACAGCTCCCTCCCTATGTCAGTCCATCTCCATATCTCAACAAGCCATCTATTTATGTCTCTTCCTCCTTATTTCTCACAAAAAAAAAAAAGTATGAGTACCAGCAGAACTGTCTACTGAGTCAGAAAGCATAGTTGTGTGTAAAGTCAGAGATCATCAATGAAATGGAAGAGGAAATGAAGTAGCAAAGGAAGTCAGGTAACTATCAGAAAAGTCTGAATGTAAACTGAGAGGCCTAAATACCCTAAAGGCACCAGATCCTGCCTGAACTTGGAAGCTAAGCAGGATCAGTTCTGATTAGTATTTAGATGAGAGTCTGCCAAAGAACACCATGTGCCGTAGGTTACCTTTCAAAGGAATGAACTACCAAAACCTCCTCTGAGTATTCCTTGTGTAAGAAAACCCTATGAAATCCATGGGGCTGCCATAAAGCAACAGGGAACTTCAAAGCACGTACATAGACAGGAAAAAATGTAGATTCAGGCCAAAAGGGAAACAGTACATGGATATGTTAACTAATGATGCTGTTTAAATAAAATACGTAGATTGAACACAGTTGACACTGACATAGAGACTGGTTCCAACCATAAAGAGCACGAAGACAACACAGAAAAGTAGATTACAAAGGCACAGAACTTTTCTTTATAAGAGAAAGGTGGCGGGGGGACTGAAAGTAGCATAATGATAAAATGGACAGACAGAAAGCAATATGTTTCTGCAAAAGTATGACACAGCACGTCATAAAGTTATTGCAGAGACTTAATGCCCACTGTAGAGGGCTCCTCAAAGCCTATGCGCTCACTTATGAAAAATGTGCAGTGAGCAAGTGTTGAATACTCAGAGAGGGCTAACTCTTGGTATATTATTAGGTTTACTCTCAATCAAAGAAAAGATTCTCAGCTAATTTTCCTAGTTGTTTGACAGATATTACAGAGCCTTTTATTAGCTTGTTAAACATTTAGAGAAAGCAATTAATACTTATCATAAAATTAAAGAACGGTTGTATGTTCAATCCCTCTGACATGCCAAGCTTCACCATAACAACTAATTCTTCAGGCCGCTTCCTAGCAAACCCAGCCATTTGTCATCCACGCCAGATCAACCCCATCACCTGACTACAATGTACACATACAACTTCACCAACCTCTCTAAACTCTTAAAACCTAGGTTCCAACTCAGCTCTAAATCCACTGGTTAGACCTTTCTCCGCAAAGGTGGTACACTTTCATCCTCGGAAGGATAACCCCACCACCACCACCACCACCACCTCCTCTTCCCTTTCGGTGCTGTGAGCTATTTCGCCGCCCCCTCCCTCCATCCTCGGACCCATCAGCTCTTTCACCTCTCCCTAGAAACAACCCCCTCCCATTCAAACGCCACAAGCAGCCACGGACCCAAAACATTTCCACCACATGGCCAGCCCCAGCTTTCCGACAGACTTCCCCCCACAACGAATACAAACAAACCTTCAGCCACTTTAGCAATCCGAGAGCGACTTAAAATACTCTCCCAGCCAGGGAACCTGGAGAGATCTCACCCCGATAGGCAACTCCTTTGTCCGCTCCCCAATAACAAAGCCAATGCCCATCCCATAAGAGTGGCTCACCCAGGCCCCACACCCCTTCCAGGGACCCCCAAGGCCTCGCTCCGCCTGAAGCCACCAGCTCTTGCATCAGAACCAGCCCGTTCCCCCACTCACCAGTATTTGAGGATGGCGGTGACCTGCAGCGGGTTGGGCTGCTCCGGGTACAGCCGCCGGCACTCGCCGTAGATACCGTGCAGCCCCGGCGGAAAAAGCGGGGGGAAGGGGCCCGGCGCGGGGCCGGGCGGGCCGGGGGCGGCGGTCTCCATGAGGGAGGCTGCGAAGGGGGTGCGAGAGAGGAAGAGTTCCGGGGCGGCGGAGCGTGTGGGCCGGGGGACAGAGAGCGACCACCCCAGCCTCACACGCACAGGCCAAATGGTCGCTCCAAACTCCCTCCGCGACCCCGGCCCGGCCCGAGCAGGAGCAGCGCTGTCACCCCCCCTCCCACCCCCGTCAGCGTCCTGATAAACAGATGACTTCTCCAATCCCAACACAGGCACGACCGAGACCCAACGCGAGCCCGCCTCCGCCTCCCCACGCTGTTAACCCCTTCTGCTGAGGCGCGTGCCTGACACCTAGCGACGGCTGGTGGGCATTGCAGGCCCCCTTCGCGGCCGGGGGGGTGGGCGGGGAGACGAGCTGCGTCTGGGCTCGGCGAGGGCGGGGAACAGGATCTCACGAAAAATTGGAAAGAGAACTGAAGAATAGTATATCGCGGAAGAAGTTCTTATCGGTTTGAAATACGCTCTCTGTCCACGCATTTCTAGGGTGCTAGTGGTCTCTCAAGTGTCATGAAGTAGGCGAAGTAGCAACAAATTAGGACATAATGGGGTTTTTAAAAGGCACTGTAGAGGTTTGTTCATTATAATCATACTGCAAGATGATATAATTGTACCGTAGGTAACATTACATATTTGCATTTGGAAACTTGCAGTCTTATTTATCAGATACAAGATCAAGGTTAAAAAAAAAAAAGGTGGCAAAGCTGTTGTCTCAGGGTCAAAAGCATTGTTATCTCTCTCTTCGTCCAAGAGTGACCCGTCTGATCTCCTTGACACACAAACAGGTCCGTTTTCCCCTCACAACAAACGGAATAGGCTGAGAGAGGATGACTGGAGCAAGACCACCCAGTGAATTTGGTTAACCCAGGTCGCCACGGTAAGAATCTGGCACTTCCAGGATTACACCAGTGATGGGGAATGTCTAGCCTTCCAGATGTGGATGGATTACAGCTCCATATGTATGGATCTGAGCCACAAGGTTAATTGGTAATTTGAGATTTTAGAAATATATTTTCAAAAAGTATGCAATCTAGTTTGTATTTTTAAAATGTCATGGTCGAAGAAGTAACTTTTCCACCCTTTGAAATAAACCAGCCAATGAAATACACCAGCTTTGTGGCATTATTGGGTTAGACATACAATAAGCTAGCTATATTGAAAAAAAAAAAAATTACCAAATTACTCCTCAGACTCTAACCAGATGTCCAAGACAGCGGGGGCATTTTTTCTCATCTGCAATACTAGATTTTAATTCTCTCAGTCTGAGCCCACAAGTTTGGTCTCATCTTGCACGGAAGCAAGACGGTCTTAAAATCCTTCCACTCTCAAAAGTATTGCCAGACTGCTGGTAGGTACAAAGGGGATGGGGGGCACCCATGAGCCAGCCGAGAGAGAAGTAATGACAGCGGAGGTGTGGACTGCATACCTTGAGTTAGGAGGTGAAGCTGCTCAATTAGCTAAGATGTAGGGTCATTTTCTTATGCAGATTGTTGTGCACCAAGCACCGTGGTACTTGAGTAGAATGTGAAATGACACCCAGCCATGTGCAAAGTATTCTGCACCAGTGATCATAACCAACCTTTATGTGCCTGAGATTATACAAAAAATTTGTGTATGTATAAGAAAGAGAACTAAGTGTTCCATTAGTATAACATCTACATAGCTTTAAAATACCCATTGCAGTACCAAACAGTTCAAATGTATCAATTTCCATTCTGATAGTCAAGAAGAAAGGCAGCTATGGTCAGTGATGAGGGGCTCGCCTAACATACAACATGTATTTGTTTACACAAAGAACCAATGCTAAAAGCCTCCACACAATGAAACTACAGTTCCCACAATCCCAACTTCAGCCTTCCAAGATAATTGGCAAGTAGCCTTTAGAATTCACAGAAACAGCAGGCCACAGAGATATGAAAATGTTAGCAGAACTATCCCTTGAATTTCGTTTTGTCTTTCTAACAACAGACTTTTTTTTTTTTACTTCCTCCACATCCCCACAGCAGAATAGAGAGATATACGTAAAAAGTAAAGGGGAAATCCGAGATGTTACTGTGTTGCTGTGTTGTACATACTTTTCCTTGCTTCCACAAAACACAATGGATAGTTTTTCTATATTGTTTTATGCCAAAAAGTTGAGAATGCAACATCTGCACCTATGTCAATGAAGTACAGGGCTTCTTTACGCCACTGGATACTGGATTTGGACTGGGATTGGTTCTAAGGAGACAATCTAAATAGATTGGCCTAAGGAGTACTAACTTAGCCTGCATGGTGTAGTGGTTTGAGCATTAGACTATGACCCTGGAGACCAAGGTTCGTTTCCCCACCCAGCCATGGAAACCCACTGGGTGACCTTGGGTGCATCACACAGCCCCAGAAAAACCCATGACAGGTTTGCCTTAGGGTCACTGTGGCAATGCCTTGAAGGCACACAACAACAACAACAACAGCAACAACAAGTGCAACCTATGTTTGTTTTATTCACGAGTCAAATTAGTCTTAACCACATTTCTAACTTGGGAGTATTAATAGAGGGCTCCTAGGATGGAAGACCACCAACGAATACCAGGTGCTGTAGGCTAGATTTCCGAAGAACGAACTGGCATAACCACAACCGAATATTTTTTGCCTAAGAAAACCCTATGACACTGATGGTGTTGCCATAAATCGACGGGCGAATTGAAGGCATACGCACAGATTCAGCGCAGGGCTGTTATAATCAGTTGGCTTTCAGCATAGCCTGCGTAACCTGCAATGGCTCATAAAGCTGTCTACGCTGCACGACTGTTGCATTCAACTCTCAGCTGCCCACCACCACCAGGTGCAGAAAGCACTACATTATTGGGCAACACATGCAGCCTCCTCAGCTTGCAAAGGAATCTGACTGGATTACTCGACAAATTTATTTTAGATGTAAATGGCTAAATCTGAGGCAGTCTGTGGTATTCTAACTACATTGCAGGACTATTGTGAGGCACCATTTCCCATCACCGCCCCTTCTAATTTCAATATAAAGATAATTGACTTATTTGCTTTGGTAATTTTATTGGCTAAAATCGCTTTTAAAAAACTACATAAATGCCTCACACATACGGCTTCGTTCAGAAGCAGCATGAATTCCTTTTGTCTTTTGCTTACAGAGTGGATATGCTGCTGGCTATCCACGACTAGGACAAAAATGGATTTCGTCATTGAGTTGTCCGAATGCCTCTCACTTCCTTCTCAGGGGCCATTTCTGCACTAGCTGTTATAGCGCTATTAATCCACTTTCAACATCCTATTGGAATCCTGGGGTTTGCCTCAGGTTCCTCCCTAAACTGCAAGCCCCAGAATTCCATAGGATGTTGAAAGTGGAATAATAGCACTATAACAGCCTAGGGCAGAAATGACCAGGGATTTCTCACTCCGAACCCTGAAATTCCATCCTTATACAATGAAATGGTCGACTCTACTTCTTTGGGCACCACAGACGGCAGAATGGGCGGGGTCCCGTACGTTCCTCAGAGACTCGTTTTCCCGGCATGCCCTGCGTCCCTGCCGAGCATGCGTTCCGCCGTCCGGGCTCGACGCTAGCTTGGCAGTGACTGAGGCGGCGGCGGCGCGCGGGCGCTCGCCATGGAGTCCTACGATGTGATCGCGAACCAGCCGGTGGTGATTGATAATGTGAGTGAACCTCTGAGCGGGACCCTCAGAACTGGCCCTTGTGAGGAGGTGGGAGAGGGGGACTACTGCCATGATGGCTTTTGCTTCCCGCGTAGGCCGATCGGTGGCTCTTGCCGCCGGGGAGCTTGTCTGCCTGCCCGTTTCGTTCGGCCTTTCATCCACCGTCACCGGCTAGCCGACCCTGGTCGTTCCTTTCTCCCTCTCAATGACCGAGCCCGCGCTCTCATTGGCCGATTTCCTTGTCACTCAGTCACAAACTGCTCAGGCTGAAGAATAGCGGGGTAAAAAAGGAGAGGCAACCTCCGCCCTTCGGTTTTCTTCGTCTCCTGATTCGCTGCTTCTTTTGCCATTTGTTCGATCTCAGCTAATGGCCTTTCGAGATTCGTTTGGCCTGCCTCTTCGGAGTTCATAGGCGATTGATTGGCTCTTCGGCTGTGTTTGTGGGTGATCTTGACCTTTGCGTTTTTCGTTATGATTGGTTGATTGTGTAGAGGGAAAAGAGGGTGTGGTTCAGCTTCGTGCCCGGCAGTGACGGTGGTGTGTTGATCGCTTTTTCTTTGGAGACCGGGGAGCCGCTGACTCTCTGTTCTCGGGCGTGTTTTTCCCCCCTGTTCCTTCTTGGACGGAATGGTGTGCGTATTTGCTGTTGGAAGGCAGCGTAGCATGTTGCGATGCTTTCCCAGCAGGCACGGCTGTATATTTAGGACAACTTCCACGACTGCTTTGAGAAGACCCTTCGTAGATCCTCCTCACACTGGTTTCCGGTGGTCTTAGTTAAAACAGGGGTGGGAAATTTCAGTTTAGGGCTAGGACTTCCACGATCGTTGCCTTTGGCTGTGCTGCCCGGGGCTAACGGGAGCTGCAGTTCAGCAGCATATCTCGAACACGGACGCATAGGATCGCTCTACCTGGAGACGGCGACGAACAGTCTTGTACCTTTTGGTCCTTCGAAGCTCAAAGAATATTTCAGAATGAATTCCCACGCGCTCTCTCCGGATGCAGTTTCCAGTTATTTGTATAGGCTGGATATATAACCGCTTAAGTTCTTTCTACAGATCGTCATTGGATGTGAATTCTAGGCCATTTCCACACTACACTGTTAACAGTGCTATTATTCCACTTTCAACATCCTATGGAATCCTGGAGTTTGCAGTTTAGGGAGGGACCTTTAGAATTCTCAGCCAGAGAGCTCTTTGGCCTCAATAAACTACAAGCCCCAGAATTCCACAGAATGTTGAAAGTGGAATAATAGCACTATAACGGTGTAGTGTGGAAATGGTCCTAGTTCTGTCTCCCTGTTGTTCCCCTCCCTCAGTTTGTTCAGCACAATATTAGCTACTTTGTTGGAAAAATCAGTTAATTAATATGAAGTTTAGAACATAAGAGGAGGCAGACTGGATCAGACCAGAATCCTGTCTCATCCAGCATTTTATTTACGGAGTGGCCAAAATGTTGTGCAGGTGGCCAAATGGAAGCCCATTGGCAAGAGCTGCACTATTCCTCCTCATGTTCCTTAGTAAAGGAGGCACTGTGCTTCAAATGCTGGAGATGATATGTAGCCATTTGAATAATTAGCTGTTGGTGCTGTTAACCTCCATAAATTAATCTAATGACTTTTAAATCTGTCCAGCCAGCTGTCTGTACACCCCGTGGCAGTGCATTGCACAGTTTTAGCTATGCATGGTGTGAAGAAGTACTTACTTTTGTCTGGCCTGAATCTCTCACCATTCAGCCTTCTATGTCCTGCATTGTCCCTCTTTCAGTCTTCAAGCTGCTTGCTTATTCCTTGCCTCGCCTGCCAGCATGAACTCCCAACTCAGTTAAAAGTCACCAAGCAATGCAACCCTTCTTCCTGGGAGAATTGCTCTGAATATTTCCATGCAGTAGTATATAGGATAGCTGGAATCTCCATAATCACTCCATGTTTTTTGTGAAGTGGTATGTCATTGTACTGAAATCCACTGTTCTTAAGTTGGTCATGGAAAGAGAATAGGAGAAGTGATTTGTAGAATTCCACTAACCTTGTGGAAGTATAATGGAGGGGGTACAACAACTTCCATTTCCCTCAAATGGTTAGACTGTTCCTGACAGCAGGGGACAGCACAAATATGCCAGCCCTCAATTGTCCAGAGCTGTCCTCATATTGGGGAGAGGGGCCAGGGAATAAGCAAGCCCCTAAATGTGGGCCCTAATTTGTAGCTCAACATGCGTGTTATTCATATGAGAGACATTTTTAAAGTAACAATTGCGTTCAAGGTTCCTTTATTATTTTTTTGATTTATATCCCACCTTTCTCCCAAAATGGGACTCAAAGGGGCTTACAGTATAAGTTAACACAACTTAGTTGAGCTAAAACAAGTTATTTTGCCCCTTATTCTAGTACTGGGAAAACTTTGCTCACTCCATCCCCCGGATATTTTGGACTACAGTTCTCATAATTCTTTACTGTTGTTGATGCTGGCTAGAGCTTCTAGGAATTAAAGTCCAAAACATCTGAAAGACCAAGGAGACTTGTTTTATTGCTTTTGACAGCTATGGAAAGGTACTGTTGAAAACAATGTGTTCCCATGCCAAAATATTCATGTGAGGAATTTTAACAAGATATCATGGAAGAGATCAAACAGAAAAGGAAGAGTGGAGCAAATGAAAACAGATCAGTGCCGGATAGTTCCTTTGTGCTTTCTCTAATGCCTTACATGACATTTTTCCAAATGGCTTCTAGCAGTGAAATGCAAGGTAGGGGATAGTTAGCCTGTTTTTTTAATTTTCTGAGAAATATGGCCTGCTGCCTCAGTGTCTTTATCTAGTGAATTGTTCTTGTTCTTTGCATCTCCTCTGCAACTTGCTTATACTGGGTGATAAATCTCTCTTGTCAAGTTGCTAGCAGAAGTTTCTTGATTATTTAATATGAAAAAGAATTAACAAGCCGCTCAAAGGAATTCTGCTTGTGTGGTCTAAGGTTTGGGAAGAGTGAAAAACAGGACTTCCTCCCTCTAGTGGTCTTGAAAGCACACTGACATTCCTACCAAACATTTTTGATGTGAAATGTGTTTAATGGAGTGGTAGTACAATGTTTGCGGATGGATAAGGCCCCTTGTGCTGAGTTACATTACTTCTGCTTAGTGAGTCTATACAGGAATGGGTGCACCTCATGGTCAGTAAAGAACAGTTTTCACATAATTATTGTATTTTTTTTTCTCCCTGCAGGGTTCAGGCATGATTAAAGCTGGCTTTGCAGGTGATCAAATACCCAAGTACTGTTTTCCAAACTAGTAAGTACTCTGGTGGTGCTTGAGGATTTTGTGGATGTTCCATGCATTCCACATGAAGTGCATATTAAGTTCTGTATGTGAGAACAGTGAATCCCTAAATCTGTGCTTGGCTTGGCACAGTCGTTTCATAGTAACACTAATGACAGGTGTTTCATAGTAACACTAATGACCAAATAACTTATCTGTGATACATTAACTCAATGTTGAGATCTTTGGGACTCTCAAAAATGATTGCTTGTGAGGTTTTGAGCAATTCCTCAAAAGGTGTTCCTTAAAACTGCAAGCAAACTGCAGTCCCATCATTCATTTACTTCACAATACTGTAAGGCAGCTTCCTTACTATGCCCCTGCTTTTTTTTAAAAAAAGGTTGCCACATGTCCTGATTGAGTTTCAAATGCCATTTCTTGAGTGGCTCTTGAATGGTGTCTCACCATTGAAATATCTGTTTGATCTATGTCTTGTGTTGCGATGGCCAACACTCATTTTCTGTACAATCTCTTTCAGTGTGGGCAGACCAAAGCATGTTCGTGTTATGGCTGGAGCTTTGGAAGGTGACATTTTCATAGGACCAAAAGCAGAGGTATGTCAACCTCTGACCCCATTCACCTACGCTTTCAAACTAGTTCTAGTCTTTGACTGTACCTTCGTGTGTCATTTATATAGTCCTTCTTGTAGCAAGACCAGGCAACTTGATTCAGACAAATTATTTAAGTGAGATGTATTTGGCTTCTGGGATCCTTCAACATATCTGATTTGTTTTGTATATACATAGCAGAATTGTTGTTGTTGTTATCTTTATTTGTATCCTGCTTTATTTGTATCCTTGGGCCTCAAAGCAGCTTACACTTAAAACAGCACAATTTTAAAAGTATATAAATAGTACATATTAATATAGTAGGTCATCTTTGTGGGCATATTGTAAGACTTGTGTTGCCACTACAACTGATGTGTATAAGGCAGTGACAGGAACCATACAGCCTTCCAGTTGTTGTTGGGCCACAGCTCCTGTCAACCCTTGTCAGCATAGGGATGGTGAGAGCTGCAGTCCATCATTATTGGGAAAGCCATACAATCATCACTCTGGTATCTGTGTTTAGGGACTGGATGTCAATCAAGTAATCAGCTGTGTTAAGATTAATTAAGGAGCATCTTTCTTTACCAGATTCCATACCTACACAAATAAGAAACATGGGCATGGCCTGCTGTAATGAATTTGGCAGGCATTTTGAGGACAGAGCCATTTGTCTCTACACCAGTACTGACATTAAATTTGAAATAAGTCCAAATGTGGCTTTCAGTGTACCATCTTATCAGATTTTGTGGTTCAGTGTCAAATGAATTTAGACAAGATACTTTCAGCAATGCAGCCAAACACATCTCTTGATCTTGTCCTTCTGGGCTTGTTGAAGATCACTGTGGGTGGTTGAGTGGGTGAATCCAGAGAGTGGTTAATTCACCTCCACATGCTGGGGGTAGGGGGCTGCCAGCAACGTTAAAGAGTTAATTTTGCCACTGCTCCTCAAAAAATCATCTCTGGGATCCAGATTACAAATCCGCCCCTTCTCCCTCTTGGCTAAGATGCTTGAGATAGTGGTTATGGCACTGTTGCAGAGGCTCTTGGATGATATGGAATACCCACCACTATTTCAATTTAGGTTTAGGCCTGATTTTGGACAGAATCAGCCTTGGTCACCCTAAAGGCTGAGAAAAACAGGAAGAGAGATCCTGTTGGTCCCCCGTGATCTCTCAGTGGCCGTGGTGTGGTTGAAGATTTTCTTTGTTGAGGTTCCCACTGTGCAGAAAGGTCTCCCCGTTGAAATCAGGTGTGCTCCCAATTATGAGTGTTTTCTGCCATCAGTTATCATATTTCTGGCATATAAGACGCACCCATATATAAGATATACCCCATTTATGCTTATAAGACACACCAGTGTATAAGACACAGCCCATTTTCAAACAGCATTTTTCAGAAAAAAAGTGAGTCTTATATGCCAGCAAATACAGTAATTGAAGAAATATCAGTTCACCCAGGCATCGTCCTTCTTGTTAAGCCTATCAGTTACCCTTGGCTTTTAATGAATGGTTTTTATGGTTTTTGCTGTTTTATTGCTTCATCATTTTAAACACAATTTTATTGTTTTTATTGTAAACCACTAGATATTAGAAATAAGTAAATTGTGCTCAGTTAGTATAAAAAGCTGTTTTGAGGATAGCAAGTCCTGAAAAATCTAACACATTCCATCTTGCCAGATGACTCTTCCTGCCATATGGTCTCTACTGATCCTAAATTGTGAATGTTCAAAATAAGGCAAGGTTAATAACAATACTGGTGATCTCCATATTTGATTAGTGGTTTCTAAGTGGGAGAAAAGAATTTGTCATTGAAATAGCCTCATTTTTCTATCAGAAAGTCATTCTTTCAGGAGAGTGAGGAAAGTGACCTTGCTTGTGCTAAAAATGGCAATAGTTTCTAATTACTCACCGGGATTGCCGGAAAGTAGATACCTGGTAAGCAATAGGATGCAAAAGATGCTTCCAACTGGAAGGTTGATAGTGCTTGCAGTCCAAAGGGTAGTGAAGGTATTCCATCTCTGGTTCTTTAATGGATGAGTGTGTGTGTGTGTGTGTGTGTGTGTGAGTGAGTGACTAGAAAAAATGATAGAAAAAAGGTGGTAAACACAGGAGGGTCTCAAATGAAAACTGTCATCTGGAAACTTTCTCCTTGCTGTGAATGGAGCAAGGTGCTCACGTAATAAAATCCTTTACTGGAAGCCTCCCCCTACAAGTCTTTGGATGGACATAGTAGGTGGTTTGTCTGGACCTCCTTTTGACTGACTTGCTGTTTTGCTTTGTTATTTTGGCTAGGAGCACAGGGGCCTTCTTTCCATACGCTACCCTATGGAACATGGCATTGTGAAGGACTGGAATGACATGGAACGCATTTGGCAATATGTGTATTCCAAAGACCAACTCCAGACCTTCTCAGAAGAGGTAAGCCTCCTCCAAATGCCAAGCAATCTCTTACCTTGGAGTTTGGCGTGGCTGCTTTGCGGCCCCATTACCAGCATTATCTGTTCTTGTACTCCTCACTGCATCTGGATAGCCTTTCATTACCTTCCCTGGCTACATTTACTGTCTACAGTTGCCTCCACTCACTAAATCAAAGAGGATTCACTGAATCAAAACTTTGAACTTGTACTTGAACAGAAGGTATTTTTGTCTGTACCCACTCTGCCATTCAAACAGTGTTGTGGACTGATAGCTGCCTTTCAGCTGGAAGTACTTAATGGAAGATTGGTGCTGGAGTTCTTGGGCAGGATTTCTGTGTTACCTCACCTTTGGGTATAGCTTTGCCCTCTCATAACTGCCCCTTACTGGAAGAACAGGGACCCTTCGGCTTATAGAGATTCCCCATTCAGCCTTGGAGGCTCCTTTTCCTTTGCTGAGGCATTGTTCCTAGGAAAGATGAAGTGTAGAGCACATGTATCATAAGCTAGATATCAGTCTTCCCTAAGCTGGAACTTTGCAGATGCATTAGCTTACAGTTCTTATCATGTCCACCAGCATGTCTTAGTAGCTGTGCTGGCTAAAGGTAATGGAATGTGTAGTTCAACACATCTGGAGGTTGCCAGGTTGGCAATAACTGATAGATGTCTGCTCTTCTTCTGAGTGTTTTGTATGATTCCCAGATGGTGTTTTTCCTCAGAACTGAGTTTATCATATATTTTCAAGTCAGTTTCCTGGCCAAGTAATTTTGTCCAGATGTTTGCTTTGCAGCTATTTAGTGCAATAAGTTTAGTTCCCTTCAGCTCTCATATCACCATGAACAGTGATAAAGAAGAAGGGTTTGTAGTGGTCTACAATTCTTTTCCTACTTGTACAGAGTCCTGGAAATGTCTTTTGATAGCTCAGAAATTGGTCAGCCGCTCTGAAATTTCTTGACTGGAAAAAGGCCCTGATAAAGTGCTACCCCAAGACGGGCAATCATTCTGGGTCCAATTTTCTGCGCTAGAAACATCTGAGGGCCACATGGGCTGTCAATAAGACAGAAAAGAAAAAATAATTCAGAAACAGACACAAAAATGTGTATTTTTTTTAACTGCTATTTTTTTTGAGGGGGCGCTATTTAAAAGATGAATTCTACCCCCACCCAGTCTCATTTTGGCCAGAAAAAAAGTTGGTTGGGGGTTAAAGGCCACAGAAACAGCCACATGTGAACCTAAGTCTGTATGTTGCCTATCCTTGTTCTGGACAGTTGAGTCTTTTGCATTCTCGCCCGCCAGCATCCTGTTCTCCTAACAGAGGCTCCACTGAACCCACGTAAGAACCGTGAGCGAGCAGCTGAAGTTTTCTTTGAGACCTTTAATGTGCCAGCCTTGTTCATCTCCATGCAAGCTGTGCTTAGCCTGTGAGTACTTTCCGCAGACAGATATGACTGCCAGTGTTTTTGGAATTCACCCAGTGCCTTTGGTGCAGAACAGTAATTTGTATGAGCTGCTTATACTTAATAAATAAGATTTGATTGGGATTAGTAACTTAAAGAAAACAGATATGTGCATGCTTACTTAGTAATAATTTCTACTTTGTATAATGGAGTTTTACTCCCAAGTAAGCATACCCAGGATTAAACCATCGGCCATGTAAACTGTCTCTTCCAAGAATTTATTACATGATGACTGAATGGCCAGGTTTATATTTGTGGCATAAATGATTGCTGTTATATATGCATTAGCAGAGCACTTGTAATTTTTTAAAATGAATTCTGTTAGTTTTCCCCTGACTTTTTCAGAGGTTAGGTCTGCAATAGTAAACTTTTCTTTTTGCTGTCTTAGCCAAGGAGCAGTTACCATCACTTGGGGTGGTGGGTTGCTTCTTTAATTGTTTCTTAGTTATATCTAGACAGTCAAGATAAGCTTGACTGTCCTCAAATGAGAATTCTCTTGGAAGGTGTTGCTGGCTGCCCATCAAGCCAAGTTGATTTTCTGCAAATTCGGTTTTGTGTGAGTTCTGAAAGATATCATCCTTTTTGTAGTTATGCGACTGGGCGAACAACGGGAGTGGTATTGGACTCTGGAGATGGGGTCACACATGCAGTTCCTATCTATGAAGGGTTTGCCATGCCCCACTCTATTATGCGGATCGACATAGCTGGCCGCGACGTCTCCCGTTTCCTTCGTCTGTATCTCCGGAAGGAAGGCTATGACTTCCATACATCTTCTGAGTTCGAGATCGTCAAAACTATAAAAGAGGTGCCTGGATGTCCCTTTGTCTTTGATTCAGGGTGCCTTCAGTTGTGAGGGAGCTGAACAGTGGAAGGTAGACTGGGCTGCTGCACCTGAGGTATCTAGGAGAGTGCCTTTTTTGACTATACATCCCAAAGCTGGCATTTATAGGTATTAGCAGTGATTTCTTAATATAGTCCAACTTACAGAACAGGCTGAAGAGAGAGGGAAAGATGGCTGCTTATGTTGCAGCTACCTGCTCAAGATGTACTTTGAAGTCTAATGCAGAACAACATTTTCTCATCTCTTGGATGATCGTGTCTCATACCACTGGGGCCACTTCTCAGATAGGAAGAGGGGACCTTAAACAATATCTTCAGAAAAATTGCACAGTACAGCCTAGCCCAAGTTCTTCTTGGACTGTACTGCTCCTTCAGAAAATAAACATGAAATTTAAAATTAGAAATGCTCTACCCTGTATTAGAAATGTTTGGCACAAAGAAAACTGGCCTTCTGAGAAAAACAGAAAACAAATGGAACCCTTGTAGCCACTAGCCTTCCACAGACAAGGAAGCCTTTTTTAAAATGGCAAAATATGACGTGTTCAGAAATTATTTTCCACAAACACCACCTTCTCAGCTGGTAGAGTTCCAGGAAAACTTCACCACATGAGTCTTTCAATCTTGGGCCTCTCCACAGTGAATGTATGTCACTGGGGAGAATCTGTCTTACGTTTTTTGTATTGGGAAAGCCTCCAACACAAGTCCAGTGCATACTGTAGTAGTGTGTTTGTGTTATGAGATGCTCCACCAGCATCAAAGAGGATCTTAATCTTCGATAGCCAAGGGCTATGCTGGTTTGGGTTGCTGGGATCCAGAAGATGCCAGTTTGGCAAAGGTTGGCCTAGCTCATGAACTGCATATTTCCATCTCTATAATCAGTAGCTCATTGAGTTGATGTAATTGCCTATAGTGTTAAGCTGTCATCTAGCATAAAGTCACCTGTAAAGATCACCTACAGTACTTTATTATAGAGCAGTTGATGCTTGCCCTGATAAACTGGAATCTCATACAAATACCTAATCTCTCATACCTTTATCATTCCCAAATATTGTCACCTGGATTGAAAACTGCATCGCAGTTATAGTTCAACTGTGTTCCACAAAAGAAGAGACTTCGTGAATTTCAAAAGAAACAACATAACAAAGCTTAGCTGGCCTTCAAACAAATACTCGTGCTGGATCTGTTCACGTGCTCTTTGCCAGGGCTCTTTGATTTTTTTTATAGGCTTCCTGAAATCTCTCATTTTTTCATTCTCATATATGGTTGAAGATTACAAGGCTTTGACATGGGAGTGGTGGTTCTCTTAATGCATTAAAAGTGAGTAATAAATTCAGTGTTTAACAGCAGTGTTCCCTGAGATGTCTGGCCTTATAAAAAGATTGGCTTGAATGATTGTCATATCTTTGCTTATCTTTCCTTCACAGCGAGCTTGTTATCTGTCAATAAACCCACAGAAGGATGAGACATTAGAAACTGAAAAAGCTCAGTACTACCTTCCAGATGGAAGCACCATTGAGGTTTGTGAAGGCTTTGTGTGGTTCGAAGCAAAATATTGTTAGATTAGCCTTTAATTGTTATCCTACAGATTGACAAACTGATGGGTTGCTGTTGCTATCAAAAGGCTTTAAATGAGGGGTGAGCAATTCTATAGGTGTGGGGCACAGTATTAGACCTCCTTCCAACCCATTAAGGGTCACCACCAAGTTTGCTGCAGCACTCCAACCTCTTTCCTTAGAAAACAAAGCACATGGGAGCAAAATCTTTCTTTTAAAGTAGAATTGTAACAGTTTTCCAAAAAGAAAAAATGTGATTAACAGTACAGTGGGAAATATAATGGGGAGGCGGCATGCAAGCCATATATTGCCAACCTTTGCTTTAGATCTAGCATTCTTAACGTGTCAGCTAAGCCTCCCATGAACACTTCTAGAGAAGGCAGAAATACAGAATCATGTGTTCCAATTATATCAGGAGACAGAATATGTTGGTATGTATTCTCCTTAGGAGTAATTCCCTAGGTGCTGTACAGCAGGTGTCTATTTAACCCTTAATTACTGTTTCAGTTGAACATGGTAGAGCCCAGTGACTAGTTATTTCTTGGAGGGAGGAATGGGGGTGCAGACGCTGCCTGTCATTAGCTTAGGTGTTTTCTCACTCTAAAGGTCAACCAGGATTTATGCAAATCATCACATCACCTTTCTGTAAATATGATGAGATTCCTGTTGGAAGAAGAATTCATTCTGCTAGACGAGTCTCCTGTGAACTGTAATGTTGCTGTCCAAGGCCTGGCTTTGCTCAAAGAGGCTCTTCCTCTAATCCCTTTGTTATAAAATGCAAATACATTAGTCCTGCAAACAAATCAAGTTACTAATCATTTAAAAAAATCTTGGGGTTAAACAGCTCCATTCTCCCTGCAAAACATAATAAAACTCCCCAACCCATGACCCCTGAAACAGTTTTAGGCTATCTGATATAGGGAACAAACATATTTTTTTCCAATGTGCCATGGATATGCACCATGTTTGTGTCCGTTGGCTACAGTTAGTCCCTTCCGTCCTTCCGTCCTTCCTTCCTTCCGTCCTTCCTTCCGTCCTTCCTTCCTTCCTTCCTTCCTTCCTTCCTTCCTTCCTTCCTTCCTTCCTTCCTTCCTTCCTTCCTTCCTTTCTTTCCTGAAAACTTGCTGTGGACCAAGAGTCAATGACTCATGTACTGGGTGTAGGTCCAGGGACCACCCCTTTGAGTAGCATTGCACTAGAGAGTGCAAGGGCCTTTTAATGTTAAAAGAGAGGAAAACAGTGGGAGTGTTTATGGCATGGAGAGTGGTTGTTGCTCTCTGAGGTCCTGGGAGTCGAGTGTGCTACTTCTGGAGGTCTGGAAGTATCCATCTATGCTGTACAAAAAAAAGAATTCTAATTTCTGTTTGTTTGTCTGGAGGCTCTTCTCATCCTGTATAGGTGACTAAATAAGTGGTATTTACTAATCTTCTGGAGACTCTATAATATAGGACTAGCATAGTTTTAGCATAGCATAGAACAAATGCTAGGTGCTGTAGGCTGTATTTCAGAGAAAGGAACAGGCGAAACCATCTCAGTATACCTTGTCTAAGGAAACGCTATGAAATTCATGGGGTCACCTTAATATTGACAGGCGACTTAAAGGCACATATGCACACACAAGTGAGATTTGAATCAAAGAAAAGTGTGCAGCCAAAACTGCATTCTGAGCTATTCAGTTGTAGCTGGAATTTTATAAATTCTCTTCTGTTGTTATGAGATGTTGCTGTAGTCAAGAACTAACAAACCAAAGAAAATCAGGAAAATAAGAATGAATATGGTGTATTTATAAATATATAGTAAAAATGAACATAAGTCAATACCATTTTTAACGAAATGGCCTCAAAACTAAACAGCTAAACATCCACCTACCCACCCACCCACCCACTCACCCACCCACTTATAAGTTTGCATAGCCCATATTAACAGGTAGAAATATATGATCATTTCATACATTTAAACAACTTTACATAAATTACTGCAAATACAGATGTTCAGAGCAAGCTAAGATTAACAGAATAGGTTAATTTTCTAAGATTAACAGAAGAGGTTAGTACATTTCATGAGTCCAAAACAGTTTGGGATAAGTTCCTGCAGATGCAAGTATTCTACAAGTTAAAGACATTTTGGCACACTCTGTTTTCACAAAGAAGTTGCCATGTTAGTCGTTGGCAGCATAAAAATGAGAAGAGGGAGGGGACAAAGGAATGTAGCGGCACCTTTTAGACTAACTGGTTTTTAGTTTAGTGGCTCCAAACCCAGTTCTTCAAATACAGTACAGCGTGATAGGCCTCAAAATATAAAGCATGTTTACAGAGTGATGCAAATCATGACCCTCGCCGTAAATTTTCCAAGGGCTGCATAAGATGATACAGGTCTTCGTCAGACCTTTATAGTGGTCAGTTTGTGCTGATGTGTGAAAGCAATGAATCGACTTACTGAAAGTCAGTTTCCTTAGGTTCAAAAGGAGCTAGTAAATAAGTTTAAGCTATTCATTAATAGCTGGCAGATTAAGAAGGCTTCTACTCTACTGAGTCTTGTCACATACAGCAGAGGCAAAAATCTAGAATATGGATGACAATATAACTCCATAAAACCTTATAGAGATAAAACGTTTAAAATTCAAGCTATTTAAAATCAGAGCTATAATGAACGAAGTTATAAATAAATGAGTCATTAAAATACATACCATATAAAATATTTTTTCATAAGTAAGTATAAAAACTATGCGATACCTATTTTAACCACTTGGTTATTCATAAACTTGGTTCTTTTAAAGAGAGAGTTTTCCTTTGGCAATGAAATTGACGTAGACCTGTAGTCTGCAAGATTTTTAATTAAGCAGTTTTTAAAGATTGTATTTATATTTATAAGATCGCTCTGTCCTACTTATTCTATCAGCAGAAATAAATTTGAAAGGGCCTGAGCAGTGCCTGCCTGGGAGGGAGCTAACTAAAGTGCCTACCAACTCTGTGATGTAGTTTCAGGGCCCTGCAGATAGTTTTTTGCCTTTTCTTGCAATATATGGAAGGGAAGTAAATTATGGGAAAGAAACATAACCATACTCACTTGCATAATATGCCCATGTTGCAGAACTTTATATTTTTGCATAGAGAACACACATCCCTAGCTATGTATATAGCTTGCTAAAAAGTGACCCCAGTGTAAGCTAAGGAATGATCACAGGAGTGTTAGTGAAAGTCATGGCACTTCTGTCAGTCCTCTGGCAAATGAAGTGCTTTACAACCGTCTTATACCAGCTAGGCAAGGATTTTTTTCAAGGCAAGATCTCTTGGTTTGGCTGTTCAGACAGATGGAGGTCAGTAAGCCTCAGTTTTGAGATTCTACAGGTATATACAGCTTTCTTGTGGTAACTATAAAGATTTCCCCTGTAGGGATGAGAAGACTGACTCTCTCGTCCTTTTTGTAGATTGGCCCTGCTCGATTCCGGGCCCCGGAGTTGCTGTTCCGTCCAGATCTGATTGGGGAAGAGTGTGAGGGACTGCATGAAGTACTGGTTTTTGCAATTCAGAAGTCTGATATGGACTTGAGGCGAACGCTGTTCTCCAACATTGTCCTCTCTGGAGGCTCAACACTCTTCAAAGGTTCCATCAGTCTGCTTGCTTCTTTGCCTTTAGGAATACACTCTGTGATCTGCGATAACCTCAAACTCTTTTTCTGTAGCTTCTTCCTTGAAGTAAGGTTTACATTACTTCCTGGTGGGAGTCAAGGATTGATTGTAATGCTTTATACAGTTACTTATGGGGAAGAGCAGGAGAACTGACTTTCCAGAGACATTGTTCCATCCCAACTGGAGATACACTCACTCACTCAGGCCAGAGAAAAACAGATAGATAAAAGCTTAGTATCTGGGAATATAGCGTGATGTCTTCCAGCTGTGCTACTTTCTTCTTAAAGGCTAAAAAGGCATCATTTTTGTGTGCCCTACTCAACTGTCCTTTTTCCCCTGAATTTTGTAGATAGGTGCCACTTATTTTACCGTAACCTTTCCCAATCTGGGGCCCTCCAGAAGTGTTTGAGTACAATGGCTGTGATGGTAGGAGTTGAAGTTCAATATTTCTGGGGGAACATGAGTCAGTGAAGTTTGCTGTATGTTTAGTTCTGAGAACAAAGGAATTATAGTACCGAGCAAAGTTTAGAGCTTTTTTTCTCGACACAAAAACCTGATAGGTGGGAAAAGAAGTGAAAAGGGGAAGATTCTACACACACTCTTGAAGATCAATGAGGTTGGAGGTCCAGTGTCTTTAACAAGCTGAAAAATAGGCCAAAATTTTATCTGTGACCTTTTTAAAATGAGCTTGGTGTTTGTCTTCAATTTAGGTTTTGGTGATAGGCTTCTTAGTGAAGTGAAGAAACTGGCCCCCAAGGATGTCAAAATCAGGGTAAGCTGAGTTTCATCTACCTTCTGACCCTTTGAAGGAAGATTTGATTTGATTTCATTTTGTATCACTTCATTTATATGCTGCCTTTCTCCCAGACTGGGACCCAAGACAGTTCATAAAAAGAATCAATTAAAACCTAACAACAACATTTTTAAAACAATTTAAAATAATCATGTTACTTCAAAGTGTTGTCAGCAGAACTGAGACTTTCTGAGGGATGGACTTACGCACCATCTATCACTCTGTAGAGGATTCATTTGGTTGTCCTGGGTGAGCAATGGTCTCTGTTAATGGCTCTCTGTAGTGTGTGCTTCCCTTTTTGTCTGAGTGCAGTCATTTGCAGTAATGTTTACCGCAGTGTGTAGAGAGCCTTGAAATTGTCTCATCCACTTTTTACTGAAATTTATTCAGGCTTTTCCAGAATAACATATTCCAAAGGAATAGCTCTGTGAGTCCACTGCAGCAAAACCAGCAGAATTTTTAGGGCTGCCGCATTTATGTAGCAAGCTTTTGTGGGGCAGAACCCATTTTGTTAGATGCAAAATAACGTGGCTTCCTCCGAAGTGACTGCATTCCAGGTGAAGTCCACATACTGACTGCTTATCTTTTTGATTCCAGACCAGTTGGATGGAATGTGGAATAACGGGGTAAACTTTGTGAGCTTAATGCATGAGGAATGAACACTGCCTCTAACTCCATCCACCTCTCTCTCTTTTTAATCTCCAGATATCTGCTCCTCAAGAGAGATTATATTCTACATGGATTGGGTTTGTACAAGACAAGTCTTCTTGTCCCAGAAATTTTTAGTGCTGATTGCCTTTTTCATTGCTGCTCCCACTAATTCAGATAAAAGAAATAGATACAATACAGGAGGAGAATCTGAACATTTAACTGTATCTGACATAGTACACATGACTGTAGCCAAGTGATGTAGTTGCTCTTTGGAGAAGAGTGAAAGCACTTGTTGGTACTGTGCTGAGTGAAGAAGTTGATAGCCCAACATGATATGTGCCTTTTTCCTGTTGAGGGAGGAATAATCAGTCACTGATCTGACTCAACATTTTCCACAATATCAGCCTTGAGGGAATCCTGTACCTGTTGACTTGTTTCTTGAAGAATGGTTGTATGCTGTAGAATTGTTGAGGGATGTTGTAGAGTGCACAGGTCATGCAGAATACTATTTAGGCATACCAGATCACTTAGTTCCCTCTTGAACAGAATGCTTCCTGCACACATGCTTTATTTCTTATATTGTACTACATGAAAAAAATACAGTTGTCCTCTTATCTACCATTACAGCAAGAACCCTGCATGGTTCTCCTTCATGAGGTCTGTGACCCACACATATAAGTCACCGGCACCTGCATGGTAGCTCACTAAGAACCTTTTATAGCTGAGGAACATGGCAATAGCTGTGCTCCTCAGTGCACATTAAAAATACTTTGCACCTTATTCCGCAGATCCTAAGGGGCAGGGGAGTCAATTACTTTCTGACTGTGTATCTAACTCTTGTTTGCTCCCTCCACAGAGGTTCCATCCTGGCTTCACTGGACACATTTAAGAAAATGTGGGTTTCCAAGAAAGAATATGAGGAAGACAGTTCCCGGGCAATCCACCGAAAAACCTTCTAGCCTGGGAGGATGCTGGGGTCTCCTAGGGGATTCATTCTTTTCCTCAACTCGCTTTTCTGAGTGTCTGAGGAGTTCCCAGTGTGTGTGTATGTGTATGGGTAGGTGGGTGCCAGTGCGCGCCAGACTTTCCCAGAGCAAATGGGAAGGCTGGAGTGTTGACTTGACTGTTGATTGGTGTTGTGAGAGGCAAGTGAAAAATGGGAATTAATCTGTTTGGGGGGATCATTCCTTTTTCATTTGGCTTTTGAACTTTTGAGAGTACATTTGTGTCATTCAGGACAAATAGTATGGCTTAGAAACCACGCAGCTTAGTGGAATGGAAATAAGCGTGTGGTAAACCAGCCCCTGCAAACAGAAGGTCTGAATCAGAACACAGGCCAGGTTGAAGTTCTGAAGGTCATCGTGGAAATTCAGAGCACAGAAATTGACTATTACCCAGTTTCTTCTCAGTTGCTCAGAAGGATTTTTTTTAATAGTCTCTCTCTCTCTCACACTATCTTTTTTTTTTTAATCCAACACTCAAAAGAGAATAAGCACATTGTAAGGTATTACATGCCCAATACCTATGTGTGTGTGTGTATAAAATTTCTTAGGCTCATGTGTGGGAATATGGACAAGGAGAGTTTAGGAACTAGTTTGTAATGCATGGTGTAGAGCAGTAACACCTTCTTTTATTCTATTTTAAACAGTCATGGCACCTTGTAGTGAGGCAGTCAGTTGTCGTACAGTCAAATGCCCAGGACAACTCTAAGGAGTAGAGGTCCATTCTCTCCTCCATCTGCCTACCACTGTCTCTCTTCTCTCTTATCTTCTAAAGGTTTACAGTGTTGACTTTTTTCTGAAAGCTGAAGACTTTATGCCCACATCATAACCACTGCTTTAAGGGCTGTTCAGCCGTGCTGGCTGAGAAGCTGCGTAACTGTTTTTAGTATTAACTTTATTTATTGAAAAGTTTTGGTGGTAACTGAACTACTAACTGGGGCCCAGGGTTAGTTCCCCTATCTTTTCTTCCTGTTATACTACATTTCTCATTGTTTATCCCTAGCACTGACATTTTAACACTATCCTTACTTTGTACAGTTGGGTCAGCCCTGTAACCATCTCTATTCCCTGAAGTGATTGTTTTCATGAATGCACCATATGAGGGAACAATAAGCTCCATTAGAATATATTGAGAGTTGAGTAGTAACCTCCAGAGAGAAACTGTAATTCTGAGATTGCATTAATCCCTTTTGGCTGCTTCTGTACTGTTACAGAAAGGAAAAATCGTTTACTTTGAAATGAGTTTGTGTTTCTTGATTTTTTTAAAAATACATTTTGGTGCTTTTTATTTTTCGGTTTTTTAAAAGATTTTATTTGTTAATGCTGCTGCTGAAGACCAAATATTTTACATCCTTAGCTGCTTAAGTATTAGAAGACAAGGCAGCAGGAAATGAGCCTTATGTCTGCCAGTAGCCAAACGATGGAAGAGAAAATGCAATAGGAAGTGGGAGCTGAGGGACTTGAACTGCCCAAGATAACGGGGGCAAAGTCTTGGCCTGTGCACTTCTGTTGATGTATTTTGAATGTGGTCCAGTTGTTTTTTTTGGAACCAAGCCTTTTTGTTTGGCTCTTAGGTCAATATTCTCAGAAAACATTTTTGGGATTCGAGTATGCAAGTGGGATTTGTAGTAGCATCTGGCCTCTGTTTCAGTGTTTCAGGCAGCAGGACCTATGCTTCACCTAAAGCAGGAAAATTATGTCTCGTGCAACCCCCACTGTAGAATGGATAATAGACAGGTAGTTAAATGCAGTGTAATATTGTGTATTATACAATATTCCTATAGTATTAAAAAGAACCATGGACAACCAGTGTATGATTCAAGCAAATGAACAGTGAGACAGCAGCTCCACCTGTGTAAACTTTCCCAAGTCCTTTCATAGTATAAGAACAGATGTATTTCTGGTATCTTGTGTGGATTGGAAAAACCTGACTTGGCTTGGTTAAGTACGTTCAATACTCTTCTGGCTATCCATTTGTATCTGGAGTTTAGCAGAAAGTTTGCTACTTTCATGAAGATTTCCTTCCCTCTGTCTGCAAGGAGGATGCCTTCAGACAGAGTAGTAACGTTCCTTTGATTAACTTTGATTAGAATCTGAACAAAATTTTCTTCTCTTTGGTTCTAAAGAACATGATCCATGGGTGTATTGCAGTTTCCCTAAACAGAAGTTTGAGTGATTCTTGCCCAGGTAGAAAATACTAAGGCATTATTCATACTTTATGATTGTCTTAGGACTTTAGATAGAGCCATGTCTGCTTCCTGAGTTTGCTGCAGAAAATAAATTGCAGAAGCACTGGTTGTGAATAAGAGGCTATATTGTAGTAATACTGTCTGAGACATTGTTAACAGGAAGGAATGAAAATTGCTTCTGGGTTCTCTTTCCCAAATTTTTGCTCTAATAGCTTACTTGCAATAATTTGATGTCATAGTTTGCTTGTCTCACATGTGCAACTATGTCAGCTGGAACTGCAAGGAGAGCACATTTTTCCATTGTTACTTTAGATAGTTGTCTTCTAATCCAGGTGTTTTATCAATACTTCTTCACTGAACAAGTCATTTTGGTTTTCACTTCAAGTGAAATGAGTGGAGACCAGACCCTACTGAAGCTGGATTTAAAAGTTTGTTGTTGACACCTTGGTAGGCTTTGGTCTGCTTTAATGATTCTTATTAGTCTCAACTCTTTGCATTTTTGGCCCAGCCTCAAGACAGTGTACTTTTGATGTCTTGCAGACTAAGACTTGAGAGCATTAGATCTGAACTTGCATGCAGGGTGATTCTTTGTTTTGTCATCTTACTCTCATTATCTTACCCTCATCTTACTCTCATTTAGCAGCAGCCTAAGGCTAAGTGTGTTTTACATATTATGTTTATGAACTACAGAACTTGAGTGCAGTTCTAGTGGTATTTACAGTCTGTTCAATTACCAGTGGTGTTGCTCTGAGTACTGGCTTCTTTACTGGTAAGATTTACATACAGGGTTGCCTGGGCTGGTTTATGGAGGATCACACAACCAACCTGTTGCCACAGGGAAAGGATACTAGCCCATATTTCTTGCCTTATGTTACAAAAATGTTGTGTTTTGTTTTGAGCTGTCTACTGTTTCAAATGCATGACCAGGGCAAGCTGTTGCTGTAGAGGCCTTGATTATTGCTTGATTTCTGCTTAAAGTAGTATTGATAGAATTTCTCATTGCTTTAGGGAGGATGAAACAACCCTTAGTTTTAATGAAATGCAATCATGGGGAAATAGTGCAGATCTTGGAAAAGTTATTTGTGGGAGATTCTGAATGTTACCCAAAAGATAACATTTTCAAACTCTGCAATGAGGGACCAGTGTGTTGGCAGCTTCTACTGATAGAGGGGATAGTGGGTAACTCCAAGCTGTGTGTTGTCTGTGTTTAGGGCAGTGATTATGTGTGAGGACAGAGACATGATATATAAAAATTTCCAGGTTGGCTCCTGCCCTTCTTTTAAAATTCTGTGGTATTTTTCCTTGTTTGATATCAGTTATCAGAAGCAGTATTGAACAATCTTGACAGGTGCTTTCTATAACCTAGTATTGGTTCTATGAGACTGATGCTATACATCGCACATATGTGCATAGCAATGCTGGGTGCTGCCCAATGTACTAAAATAAAAGTTGTTGAAATATAGTGTGGTATTTGTTCAATGGAATCATGTTTCCTGTGAGTGAAACCGGGGTGTCTGCCTTTGATTCTGACGATAGTAAACTGATTATGTCCATGTTCAGTCCACAGATGTGACACTTTTTACAGTAGGTGCTAGCAGACTTAATCATGAATTTAGCATACTGCATGGTTCTTAAACCAGTTGCATCTTCTACATATTAGTCCCCTGGTAAGCTAAAATTAAAAACTGCAGGCTTCTAATGTAGGAGGAGGATTCTACAAATACAGCTGCTTCTTTGAAAGTTCCATCTTGAACAGAGAACACAGCGACAAAGCTTTCCAAATCTAGCTAAGTAGCTTTTCTTTCTTCAGCACCAAGTTTTAGTTCTTGTAGTTATAAGTATGAAGAACAATTAAATCAAGAAGCATCTCGTGAAAATAACAAGATTTCAGTAGAGACATTCTTGATTAACAGAAGAGAGGCTGCTATTGTCTAGATTCTCTGCCAGAGATGACTTTCAGAAACAGGCGTATGGGATAACTAGAAACCTTAGAAATGTTAGGAGGTGAGAGGAGCAGCTTAACTTTGGAAGGATGAGAGAAGATGGTAAAGAGGAGGGATCAACAAACAGAAACCAGAAAAAGTAGATTTGGGGAAGAGGGGAAAAAGTCTTCATTCCCTAGACTTACAGGAGGATCAAAGGGGAAGGCAGCAAAATGATTCTGCTAACTTGATCCAATGATAGCTCAAGAATGAACTAATGAACTAATTTTTCAATAGCCAAATTCAGTCCTGGATTCCAGTAGATTCAGCTTCATGTTAACAACTGAACATTCGGAGCTGATCTTCATATTCTATAGGAAGACTGTTAGTTGAGTCACTTGAGCTCTTACCTGTCATGTTCAGATTTCAGAGGAGGAAGTTGCCATTATACAGGTAGGGTTGAGGAATTAAATAGATTGCTACCAGTAGTCTTATCTCTCACTGGACAGTAGGGTGGATACTATACACAGTGAATACAGTAAGTCACTGTCAGTTTGCTAGGTGGATCTTTTAAACAGGAAGATTCCTATAGTCATGATGGTCAGTTCCAGAAATACCTGGTGTTTGCTGGAGAAACTTCTCCTAACATTGGAAAGATTCCAGCATCAAGCTAAACTCAATGTTATGGTTGAGGGCAGGGCTACGTGAAACTGGCTTGGTGGGTAAATAAAACTAGATTTTTGAAAGATTACTCTTGTAGACCACAGCTGCCAGAATCCTTCAGCCAGCATGGACAGGCATACATAAGCTTTGGGATGAAGTAGTGTATATATATATATATAGATGCCCTTTAAAAAAGCCTTGACATTTAAACACCACATAAAATAGATTTGAAAAGAATTACATTTTAATGAAATGATTTGAATAAATTACAGTTTAGCCATCAAGAGACAAAAGTTTAGATTGTAAACATTTTACGATCATTACCACAACCCCTTCTCAGCAGTTGCCCAAGTGACTGCCTGAACAAAATGGAGAACTCCGTAAATGGTATGCGGGTTAGCATACGAAGAGGTGGTGGTAATTTGGTCCCAAGGTGCTCTGGTTCATTTGTAAGAACACTGAAGAGGGTATTACACCAGGAACACAGAATATGGGTTGTCACATTCTTTCTTCCTATTTTGATGAAGCCAGCTGTAGGACTCAGTCTAAGCTGCCTTCCTGGTTCACAGCTCGTTAAGGATAATAAATGGCTCTCTTGTTTCTTAGAGACAAGCCAAAATCACTTCAAGGAAGCCTGGAACTCCCCATAAATTCTCTCACCAGCAGGTCATCGGAAGAGACAAATGAGAATGTACAAGAACAATCGGAGGATTTTGGATTACCTTTCCATAATTATAGAAGTAGACTGAAACAAGTAAATGGACCCCTGAGCAGCCTGCAAGAATTACACAGTAGGCCTCTGACACTTCAATTGGGCATAATCCAGTTTCCCTTTCTGAAATGGAAACAATAAACTATTTCGTGTGCCTGATACTCTGCATTCGCTTGAACTTGCAGACAATTACCAGTCCTTCAGGCCCAGAGTAGTTTCTCTGGAAAAGGCAGTATTTCTTCCAAGCAGCCATACCCACAGCAACAGTCTCACTGCCCTTTTGACCTTAGTTGTTGTGGGTGAATGAGCACCATGCTGTTCACAGTACCAGAACTAGATGTCACACAGAAACATAAATGAAACCTATCAGCAAATGAAGATACAATTAGAGCTTCTTATGCCATTTTTTAAAGTGATTTAGCGGGAAACTCAAGATGAGAGTCCAAATGAAAGAAGGCCAGCATTTTGTTTTAGAAAGTCAATCCAACAATTGCTGAAAACTGTAGTACATAGAACAGGTTTAATCTAAACACTGACCAGTTGTTGGCCTCAAATTTCAATGTGACAAGTATCCCTCTCACTGCTGTGGACCTGAACATGCCCCAAAAGTCCACCCTTCCAGAACAAGTCCTGTTGTATCTGTGCTAAAAGAATACAGTGTGCTCATACTGTTGAAAAAGGATTAATTACAGCACTGCAAGTCTATTTTCCCCATATGGCAAGCCTGTTTGGCAAATACAGAATACTCTGTTGTCAGTGACATTCTGAAAATAGTCTAGTTATGTTCACAGTTAATACAAAAGAAGTTGAGGGAAAGGGAGACATTGAGTACAACATATAGAGTAAGCATAGAAAGGGAAGCGGGGAACATGAGTCATTATCTTCCCACCCAGACTAAGACTATCTGCAAACAATTCCAGAGAGAATATGGTATAAAGGGTTAAAATGGTACTGCTTTGCCCAGTGGAACCACCCCTGCCCTCACAATTTGTATGTCTGGTCACTTTTCTTCAAAGCCAGCTGGAAATGAATAAATACTGACATGATTAGCAAGTAATTGTTGACAGGGATTTTTTTAGGCAAGGAGATAACTGTCTCTAGACCACCTTTGGGTGGTAACAGGAGATGCAAGCTTTTAAGTTACCAGGAACTCTTCAAGGCTGACCCTGGCCAGACCTGCAATTCAGGGAGTGTGGCATAGCTTGATTTATTTATTTTTTTTCTAATCAACACGGGCCTTTCAAGAATGCATAAGTTGTCCTTTCTTTCCTTGATCTTATCACTCCTTTTGGAATAATCATGCCACTCACTGCTCACTCAAAAAGGCAACTAAATGGTTTTGATCTCTTGGGAGTGGCTTTCTGTGAAGGTCTGACGTTGAGATTTCACTGTCTGGAGGCGTCTGCCATGCAAGCTGAATTGTGACCAGCTGAGAAGCTGCAGTAAAGCACACGTGATGGGGACAAAGACAAGGAGATAGAAGCACCCCTGACGTAGGGTTGGCTCCCAGGCTGCATTGGCAGCCAACTTTGGTTGGGCGCTCACCATGTTGCTCAGGGGATCCCGTTGAAAGATGTCATAACCTAAGAAAACAACAGAGATGGTTAGGAAAACTGAAAACAGGCTGGTTAAGCTAAAAGAATTGAACATCTGATGCAGAATTTGTTATTTCTAAGAATCCAGATAAACACAATACCCTCCATTCAAAACGTTTTCTTCATTCCTTCTGTCCATTATATTAGTCACTGATGGTAACCTTTCGTTTGCATAGGAATCTTTATAGATTTCATTTGCAAGAGAGAAGATGACACCTTTTCTCTATGCATGAAATGGGACTGTACTAGAAACTCCTTATGGGGATTTGTTTTGAGGATGAGTTCTATACTCCAAAACAACATTTCCCTTAAAACAAAGTAAGTAGCAGAAAGAGTTGCAATTCTTTTTGTGGCACATACTGCTGGCTGGATCTCCTTCTGAGTAAGCATCCTTACAAGCACCTTCTAGTGATAAGCTTATTATAGTGTGGCAAAGCAGAGACCCCAACAATATGGATAAAAAGTCTTCCTAAATGCTTATTTTGCTTTCTTAGTTCATATTCCAGTAACAAAACCAGAGAGGGGGAGCCATAAAGCACTCCATTTACTGTGGTAGGTTACAGATGGCAACAGAAAGAGAAAAGGTAGGTGAAAATGGACTCAAAAGTAAATGAATAACTTGTCACCTATAACTAGCAGTTGCCTGCAAATTCTCTCAGGTCTGAAAAATTAGCAGTAATTCTCAATTGCAAGTTACGTTCTGCTGCTGTACCCAGCACCTACCAGTATAAGCACACAGCAGCCAAGTGCCAATCAATGGGGCAAAGGTCTGGCCTGGTTTTGTTACCAAGGCAACCATGCCAAACAAGAGGGCTGAGGCAGCCTGCTGCCTACGATTCAGTACCAAGTCTTCATCTACCAGGTCGGTGACCACCAGATTCAGCAGCTTGCATGTCCCTTCAGTGAACACACGGTTGCTGGAGAGAAAAGAAGGGGAGGGAGTTAACAGGAGGTGAAGGCACCTGCCTAAGACAAACATTTGAAGGTCTGCAGACAAACAACAGATAATTCAGTGCAAGAAAGGGCTAAAATATTCTGTATAGAACTAATCAAAATGCAATCTGGTGGCTTCCATAGGCCATGATGATTGGGCATGATGGGAAGTGTCATATAGCGTATCTGGAGGGCAGCAGCACAGGGACTCCTCGTTTACACACTCAGGATAAAACCCAAAAGGAGAAACATGGAAGCAATGCCTTTGACTAACCTATGTTCTCACTAGGGTACCATAACACTACAGATTTCTTTTAAAAAATGGATTCCCCATATTCATAAGTAGATTTATCTTAAAACATAAGCTTTTCGGAATTCTAGCTCCCACGTGCCCATACATATATCTAGCCCCTCTTCTGTTGATAAAGTGTTTAATGAAGTCTGTGTGATCAATCTTTCTGGATGTTCCCAACATAAAACATATGTCTCTGCAGATACAAATAAATTCACGGTTAAGCATCACGACTCCTGGCCCAATGTGCACTCTCATCTCAATTCCCAGGTCTCATATCAGCAAAGCAGCATACCTGGCTATGAAGAAACAAAGCAGGTAAACCCAGTCTGGTCCAGCAAGGAGCATAATCACACTAAGGAACAGCTTCAAGAAGAAGAGTCCTCGCACCACAGCATATACCCCCCACTTCCGGCAAAGAGAGAGGAAATAGAGGTTGTTGAGATGAGGAGCAACATAGGAAACACCTGAGAAGATAAGGCAAATTGACTGCAAAAAGATGAAATAGTCTGCAGTGCATTACTGTAATAATAAGTTGCAACAGTAGCAGAGCACTGCTCAGTAGCAGAGTGCATGCTTTGCCTGCTGAAGAGCTCTGGTTCAATCCTTGGCACAACTAAATCACTCCCAAGCAATGGCCATCCAACATCAAACAAACTTAAAAAGAATTCCAAAGGAGAGTCTACCACCTTCCAACGCACTGGTCACTGGGAGTGGGCCCAGAGGTGTACCTCTGAGTGATGGCCATCCAACCATTGTTTCAAAACCACCTTCTTTGTTGCAGGTTTTGAAACAGAGGCTGGATGACCACCTTTTGGAGATACTTTAGTGGTGGATTTCTGCAATGGCAGCAGGTTGGACTAGATGGCCTTCAGGAGTTCCTTCCAACTCTATGAGTCTATGATTCTATGGTTTCTTCTGTGGAAACCTCAGATTTTAGTAACTTATAGTACTCAAAACAATCAGCTGAGCTCAGAATCCTTTATTCCTAACTGTATAGGTCTTTCCATACTACACTGTTATAGTGCTATTATTCCACTTTCGACATCCTGTGGGATTCTGAGGTTTGTAGTTTACTGAGGCCCAAGACCTCTCTGGCTGAGAATTCTAAAGGCCCCGCCCTCAGCTGCAAGCCCCAGGATACCATAGGATTTTGAAAGTAGAATAATAGCACTACAGCACTGTAGTGTGGAAAGGCCCCATGTCTTCTGCATCATGTTCTGCTTGGTGGATCTTAGGTTCTAGTAAAAAAAACAACAACAAAACCCCCTGAATCTAGGCACACCTACTATAATACATGTAGCTCTGTGTACTAGTCCTTGACAGAATCCACTTAAATCACAGGTGGGTAACATACAGACTGTTCTCATTGTCACCCTCACCCCCAAATTCTTTCAAGGCACTGAAATGAGAATTCCATTCCAGGAAGTATAGTTCTTATTAAAAAAAAAAAAAAAAGATGCATGGTTCTTTGGGCTAAAAACACCTTCCAAACAGTTTTTTTAAAAATAAAACTGGAAATGACTTACCCCAATTTCACTTATGGTTTTCATTATTTTTGGTAATACTGTTACAGAGTTGAGGGAGGTGCATGGCAGGTACTTTAGGAATAGGGAAACTGATCTGCAGACCCAACCAAATTGCTCACCCTGATTTAAATAATCCAGAAAAGGGCCTGTGGTCCCTTTTGTTTTTGTCATCTATATTGTATAGATTATAGTAATTCAAGTTTCTGTAGGCTAGTTTTCCACAAACGTCTGAATAAGATCATCTACTCTGATGCATCAAACCTCCCTCCTTCCCACTGACATCTCTAAGAACGTTCTCAATTTGAAACAGAATCATAAACACTTAAGATCAACATTTTGCTCTGGACATTCAAAAGCACTGGCCTACATCCATAGAAGTTTCAGCCTGCATTGTTCTACATTCACAGATACAGTGTTCTTCTGGATGATCAATTATCCAAAAAAGGGCGGCATTAGGTCAGATAAGCATAGGTTATGTCAACATTGGTCCAGTTTGTGTTATTTAGGTATCTCTATTGATCTGGCTGTAATGATGTGGAAAAGAGGAGCAACTCTGAATGAGTTGGCAAAATGAAAGCTCCCTATAACCTTCTCCTAATATCTCAGAATCCTATATACTAATAGCAAACCCACTTTGCAAGTGTAGATCTGTATGTAGCAGAAACAGCACTATACATGCACAAAAAGGTATCACAGGACTAGAGGAACCCCAAAATTTGTACAAAACCGTTTCAAAGGGGAAAGGGGTACGTGAACAAAACCCAGAGTAACTGCTGGGGGTGGGGCAGGAATGGGCAAAGAAAGTAGAGGAGGAATGGAATGGAATATTCTAAAAGAGGGGATAGCAGGCTGCAACACTGAACAGGAGCATTCCACCTGGTGATATTTGTTACAGGTTTTACGTGTTTCTTTTGATCAAATGACATGATTTCACACAGCCCCACTTTGCAGTGACTGCACTACTATTTATCCTTAAAGACGGGCAAAAACATGACTGCCTTGAGTTCTATCAGTGGCTGTCTTATCTATATTCTGGATCTATAAGACGCATGCTGTATGAGCCCTATGCACAGCTACAGAATCCAGCAAAAACTTTAGCTTTCCATCCCTCTACAGAAGCAAGAAAAACTCCTTCCATAAAAGGGTAGCAGCAGCAACATCCCTGTTCTAGCTGGTGTATGTGGGGGTTCATATATTTCTGTCACTAAAACTAGTGCCATCTTTTCTTCAGTCAAGTTCTAGAAAGCAAGAATCCAGTGCTGAGTAATGTATCCTCTCAATTCCATCTTGGACTCACCTAGTAGAAATGATCCCATGGAGAGTGAGATGCGATCAGACAGCAGATGCTCCAAGAAGAGAGGGAAGAAGTTGCTGTTAAAGTGGCAGTGAAATACCTGTGAAAAGAGGCATTCATGAGGCTGCTAAAAATGGCAGTTAGCAGAACAATAAATTATGTATCATGTCATAAGCAGGAAGTCTGAAAGCAGTTGCACACACAAGCTGCTTTGTTGAACCTGTGAGTCAGAAAAGCAATTTTCCAAACATTTTAGACCAGTCTATCATGACCTTGCTACTACCAGAGCGTATTTCTGTCAATTCCATTAGCTACAAGGTTAACTATTCAGGGCAGGTTCAGTATGACCAAAATTTAAAAGAGAGAATCATCCATCCTAGACAGAGCTGAAGCTGGAGATGTCCTGCCAAGATGCTCAGAGTCCACAATGATTGCTAAGCAAAGACTCAGAAGAGAACAACTGTTGTCCTGGGGTAAGGGGGAGAGCATGATTGTTCTCACGCAGGCCACGAGTTTGATGTCCTACTCTCTTCATTCTAAAAAGAACATGTTTTCAATACTTATTAAGATGCAGCTTATTAAGATGTACAGTTCACCTCACAGTACAGAGGTTTCTTGCTCCATCAAACAGACTGCACATACCCTTGCCACTAGAAAAGTCCTGAGTTTATACTGCCAACTAACACCATCACTGTGACAACATCTGGAGGATTTCAACAGCAGTGTTTAAAAATACCAATAGTCACACAGTCTCTTCTCCTGTATCAAAGCTATATTGATGAAGGGTAAAGGGAGAGCCACTATTTCTGTGTGTGCAACTGTCTTTGAAAGGATTACTTCAACTCTTCCTTCAAAGGAAGCATTAGGCTAAAAGAGGAGGTCTTACTTCGCTGGAGGTGAGAAAAATTCAGGCATTTACCACAGCCATTTTCTTTTTATCACAGGTACACAGAATCAGAGTTGAAAAAGTTATTTTTGGATTAAAACTCCCAGAATCCCACAGTTAGCACACCTAGTGGCCATCCTAGAAATTGTGTCAAAAAGTAAATTTTCCACATTCTACAGTGGATACTAGTTCTTCCTAGCATAAGGTTTCACTATGGATAATTGCATGCCATATTTACCCTTCTAAACCAACTGATGAAATTCATTCTGCAATACACACCTTGCCAAATGTTTATTGGCCACAATGGGTAAGTTGTTAGGCTCCCAGCTAAAGTACACTTATTTAGTCATGTGGAAAATCAACTAGATTCTGTTGAGTGAGGTGTCTCATTGTCGACTTTTGAACTTTGTTGGACTGCTATGGAAAGACCATGGTGTACCTACCTGTATAAGGTTCATGGAAACAAACCAGAGAAAGTTGTGATGCCTGGATAGCTGTTTGAGGTATTCAGCCAGAGTGATCCTTTTCTCTTGATGTCCAGAGGGATGGTCAACATACAGTCTGGAGGAATAAATGGTCACATTAAAGACAGCCAGTATAATGTGATGGATTCAAATCACTACTCAAATACAAAGTTCATTGGATGTTGTCGACACATTACTCTCTCCATTTAATTTTCCCTATAGAGTCTGAAAGGATAATGAAGAAAAGGCTCCAGGCAATCATATGATGGAAAGGAATGAATAACAAAAAGTTTATCATGCAAGAAGAGTCTCTTTTTCATAAGAAGGTGTCCTTTAAACTACTTTACAAAATTAAAGGCAACAAAAGTTACAGTTTTACTGATTTAAAAACAGAGATACAGGCACTGGCTGAGTTAATGTGATCTAATGGTTTGAATTCCTACCTAACCATGGAATCCCTCTCCCTGCCGAGTGACCCTGAGCACGTCACTTTCTTAGCTTTTAAAGAAGGTAATGACAAATCTCCTTTGAATAAATCTTAGCAAGAAAACTCTACAATAGCTTCATCACAACTCAGAGTCAACGTGAAGACACATAATAACAATAAGCCCTTAGGTGCCTGCCCAAACTCTGAAAAATTTATGCCAGCTTTGAATAATTTGTGCCAGCTGTTTCAAAAGACAAGTGACAAAGCTCCAGGCAAACTCTAGTGATGGTTGAGAATGTAGATGGTGTCCATCTACAACTGACACTGCAGGAACTTAGGAAGCTGCCTTCGACTGTAAGACTATTGGTCGAGCTAGTCCAGTTCTTTAAACTCTGATTAGCAGTTATCCACAGCTTCAGCTGTCCGAAGAGTTAAACAAAATTTTTCTGGCCTTGACTAAAGATCTCTGGTATTCCCTGCTGGTTTTCCATCCAAACACAAACTAGCTGCAACCCTGCTTTACTCTGCAAAATCAGAAGACACTAGTTATGTTCACAGCAACATGATTGGTATAATAACCAACAGGCATCTTGTGTTCATTAGGCAGTATATTTAAACCAAGGGCAGAAATGACACAACATCAGACCACTCACTCTTTCAAAGCTGCATTTTCATCCCACTTCACTCGTCCTTCAGTCTGAAATCTTTGCCTCAGCAGCCATGTGGCCAGGGTAAATCCAACTGCTGAGCAAAAAGCCAGTGCCACACAAAATATTCGGAAGGAAAAGAAGTCCTCCTTGTTCCACACAGCATAGGACATGAAGACAGAGAGGGAGCCAATGGCACTGAAGAGGGAAGAATAGAAGTTGAGACCAGTCCTGTCCTTTGCAGATACAGCAAGGTCAGCAAGCAAGGCATTCTGGTTGAGATCCACCATAGTAAGGAAACTGTCATACAGGCAGAGACAGAGGAGGAACTGCAAGCCTGGGTGGGCCCACGCAATCCAGAAAGCCAGGAATGACATGGCAAAGAGGGGTCCATTGTGGCTCAGTGCTTTGAGTCTCTTCAAGACCACTTCTGGATTGGAGATCTCTACTCCAGACCTACAAATGAAAAAACACATTGCCCATGAAAACTGGCATTCCAAAATCTTCAATTTCACACCAGTTTGGTGAGTTTCCTCCTTGCCAATCATATGTTATCTATCCACCTTTGCATTTTCCTGTTTCTGACTTTTCATCCACTGCTGTTTAAATACTCTCTTGATCTTTTTATTTTTTGCATGACAGCTTACACCACTTTGAGGAAAAGTCTTCTGCAATCCAATCCAGTAAGAAGACACAAACTCCCACTTTAGGCATTGGACCGTCTTTCCTCTTCTGTCATAACTTTTCTTTCTGTCCTTCCCTCCCATTCTAAACACCAATACCAAAAACATTATATAGGCAGGGATCATTATATAGCAAAAATACCACCCACGCACAAAAGGGTGACATCAGCATGCTTGAGACAATCCTAAGGTTTACAGAAGTAGGAAGGAAGGAATTATTTATTGCTTAATCCAAAGACCACTGTAAATTAGGTTTACAGAAGTACAAAAAAAATAAAGCTTAGGAGCAAGAAATCCTAATGTGAGGAACCCAAACAAAACAATGAAAAATGGACATCAACAGCAGTTATACAATGCTGTCTGACTTCTCTGAGAGTATCAAATGGAGTACCCTGAGTAGGAGGAAGGCAGGCTCAGATACTGAACAAGAGTAGATCACATTGCAATATTTTGCTACAGGTCTTGATTTTGAAAATTTTTTACACATACCACTGCATACATCCACTATATTTCATGTAGCAGAAGATAAGCCTGGTTACTCCAAAATTTTATCAGAATATGTAAACTCAGCATAAAGGGTCCTCTTAGTGACTGCTCCCCAGACAGTGGAACTCTCTTCCAATAGGGACCTGATAAGCCTCCTGTCATGTCGTCCTCATTCCATTAGCTTTTTATTCAGGCCTTTGGCAACCAACTGCCTGCTAAAGTAGGGGTTTTTAACAGGGAATGATGTGCTTTTTACTGATGTGCTATTTCATCGGTTATAATTCAGTCATGTTTTATAATGTAATTGTTTAATCTTGTTTTAACGGTATAATGGTTTGTATTTATATCTTTTTCTATCTTGTCATGAGCTGCCTCGAATATCACTTTTGGAATAAAAACTGTAAGTTAATTAAATAACTACTAAAACAAATAAGCTCCCAAAAATCTTCTCCACTCTGTCCACATCCAAGGAAGCTGCTCTGGTTCTGAACCACTGTCTGATGCCAAACAAAAAGGAATCTTAAATCAGATAAAAACAGAGGTGGTCTTGGTCAGTCAAAAGGCATATCAGGAAACAGAGATTCAACCTGTGTTCAGTGGGGTTACACTCTTCTGTCTCTTATTTTAATGCTGCATTTTAAATCTGTTTCATTTATCCGTTATTTTATGCATTTGTTTTATTTGTTTTTATTACCGTTCTGCCTTTTTTAACAGCAAGACAGGACATAAAATCAGTATAATAAATAGTACGTGACAGAGAAAAAGAAAAGAGATGGAATTCAACAAGAATGCTAGCCTGGGTGCACTCCATCTGAGCAACTAGATGAGTTACAAACAGTGGGTGCCATACCCAGATAAATGTGCTTGTTTTATGAACCATTTCTTTTAAACATGTTCACTACATGAAATTGCCTCTCCCTTCCTAGATATTACACTGTGTTAACCTTCAGTGCGGAACATAAACAAAATTCTGCTTACTGATGCGTGCTAAGGAAAGCCCGGTCACTCAGCCAGCCAAAGAGTGGATCATTGAGGCTATTCCAGATCAAGAACACTGTCTAGAGGGAAAAAAATGAGACACCCAGTGAGACTTAAACTAAGGCTAAATACTTTGAATTCCTTTTCCTACTATGCTCATGCCGTAACAAAAATGTGCGTTAAGGTGCCAAAAGACTCATTGCTTTTTCTGTAACAGCCTGGTATGACTAACCCTCTGGAAATTATTACCAGTCAACCATGTCCAGCTTAGAGACCACTGCAAGTGATAACTGAAATGCCCATCTACACAAACAGATTTTTTACGCATGTTGCCTATTTCATCCAGAATAGATTTTGCTATTGTGAATAGTCACCTTGCTCATTTTAAACTTTACACAGGATTATCAGGTTGCACTTTTTGTATATTGTTGCCATTCCACTTCTTTGTTTTACAGATTTCAACATATGTATGGATATCTAAATATGAGACAGCCTGCTGCGATATAACTGTCTGAGCACTGCGCTAGGTCCCTGGGAGACCAGGGTTTGAATCCCCAGTCAGCCCTGGAAACCCATTTGGTGATCTTGGGCAAGTCATACTCTCTCAGCCTTAAAGAAAGGCAATGGAAAACCTCCTCTGAATAAATTTTGCCAAAAAAACCCCTATGATAGGTTCACCCTCGGATTAGCATAAGTGAGAAATGATAAGGTATACAACAACAAATCTGTATATGTAACTATATTTGTGTGTCTGTGCGTGTGTGACATGTGTACACTAACAATCTATACATATATTCATACACACAACCCTCTATCATCTAAGGAAAACAGTTCATGCTTTTTATACTAGATTCTTATCTATACATGCTATGTCAAAACAAATTTATTAGTCCCCAAACTGTCACAAGCCACTTCATATGTTCCAAAAGGACAACAGGAGGCAGGCAAGATCAAATATTATTCCCAAGGTTTTAACTTACCTCCCCAATCCAAAAGGAAAGTTTATCAATCTTGTACACAGAAACAAAGGTGTCCACGTAGTAGAGGAGAAACACATTGTGCAAAATAGAAACAAAAAGTGACAAGGACCCATAGACGACAGCAATGGGCAGATTGAATAGACAGGCTAAGAGCCTGAAACCCATGGTGGCTCACTCAGACTCCTTTGGCTGCCCACATCACCTCCAGTTCCAACAAGATCTCTCCCTCCAGCACTTGCTAATTTGTTGTTGAGCCCAAGCCATTGTTACCTCTGTTAAAAAACAAGAACAAACAAACAGATAGTTCAGTTTCTAGATTTGATGCATTCTTGCACTTCCTCCAAAGAATCAGATCCATTTAGCTCACAGAAAAAAAATCCAGTAGCAGACAGTTTTGCTGCATGGCACCAAAGGGGACTGATAATAGGATTTAAAGGCTAAGGCTGTCTTACAGTGACAAAGTAATTTTACTAAGTCAGAGTATCATGTGGCAACAACATTCAGAGCAGACTGGGACACATCCATGGTAGTACTATTCACTGAAAGCAGTGCCTTGTATGCTTTGATATGCTGCCTATAATGGATTTCACTGTATATTGGAGACCAACATAAGCTGTGTTCATAGCATTGGACTAAAGAACAAAGGTGAAGCATGACTAAGATACCTGAGGAGACATTGGCTTGCAGAAAATGGAACACTCGATCACCATGACCACTCAGCAAAGAGGGTTATCACCAACACCTGAAGTAATCCTGCAGCTGCCTGCATTTACAAACAGGGGTGGAGAACTCCCTCCCCCAAAATAGTTTTGGAATTGGCCAGTAAGGCCAGTGGTGAGCGACTGTGGGAAATCTAGTCCAAAACATCTGGACAGCCAAACGATTTGCAGCCATGATTTACTTCAGGATACCCAGATGCCCTCCAAGTGTTATGGACCAACTCCTATCATCTCTGTCCACTAGTCATGCTGGATCACGCTGAAGCATGCCGGAAGGCTCAAGTCTCAGCATCTCTTATTTCAGAAAAAAAGCAACATACCACTTGTTGAATAAACATGCAGAGCAGAAGTCATTTTAAACACAGCCTTGCAAATAATCAGAAGAAGAAGGCTGATCACCTCAGTTCATCTTCCTGATCTTCCATTTGCTCACCCTCTCCTTACTCCCGAAACGCTGAGGAGCTAGTTCGATAAGATCAGCATGGTCAAGCTTGAAAGGATCAGATAGTCATGTCTGCTCCATTTACTTAGGGAACATACTGAGGGTGGCTGGACTAGCGCCTTCTTACTGTCTGTTTGTCCAATACAGAGGTACGGAAAGAAAAAGCATTCCACTGAGGTACATCCTTCCCAGTGGAATTTTGCAAAGCAGGTTCCATTCTAAAGACAGCATTCATGGCTAATTATCTCATCTGCTTCCTCCTCTCCATTCTCAAGACACAGTCCAGTCTATATAAAAGGAGGATGCTTCTTCCACAGAGCTGTTTGTTTCTCCCTTCCAGGAAAGAAGGGAAAGAGGACCAATCCCATGCACAGTTTCCAAAATTACAGGGCATCTCAATTCCCATCAGTGAGTCATTATTTTCAGACCTTGCTTCACTGCACACAGGATGCCTAAGAATCAGTTAAATGAAATAAATGAGATACAAGACCTTGCAAAGAAGACACAGTGATGAACAAATTCTTGCAGCTGTCCCCCACACACACATTGGTGCAGTCACTGTGTTATACTGAAGGCATTAGAAGGACACATCAGAAACACAAATTCTTGCATTGTGTGGCATCTTGGACATTCAGAAGTGGGCACATAGTCTCGAAAACACTGGAAACAGATACAGACAGTTTTATCAATGATTACTTGAAGAGGATTGTGAAGAGAAAAAAAACCATGTAAACTTAGAGTCTCTGACTGTGAAGTCAGAGTTTAAAACTGTATTATATGTATTATATTTAATGGAAAGAAATTTACAATACATTTCTAGATGTATTAAAATGATTCTATGGGAAGCTAGCTTTTTTTATATGTCAAACCAGTTAGTGTAATTTACTATGTCAGCAGATTATACAATGTCCTGTGAAAGTATTTACTGAAAAGTCTTAAACTGAAACAAGGAAAAAGGTTCCTTTATTTCCCAGCGATGTCACCCAGCCCTTTCTGCAACTATGTCCTCATACAAGAAACTGAATCCACAGCTTTAATTACTGCTAAAGGAAGCCTGGAGCCAGTGTGGTGTAGCCATTTGAATGCTGGACTATGACTCTGGAGAGCATAGTCTGAATTCCCCATTCAGCCATAGAAACTTACCGTGTGATCTTAGGCAAGTCACATTCTCTCTGTCTCACATGGAGGCAAAGGTAAACACCCCTTTGAACATACCTTGCCAAGAAAACCCCATGATAGATTTGCCTTACAGTCACTATAAGTCAGAAATTACTTGAAGGTACAACAGCAGTAGCAGCAGCCTACACATCCATTAGTCAACATACTATCTACGTCATAACTGAGAATAAAACTGCACTTCCTCAACACTAAAAGGCAGTCACCTGATAGCATGAACTGTATACAAACCCAAACCCTAACCCAAGAGATTCATGAATCTTCCACATTCATTAATATATAAGAAATCATATAATAGTTTTTTTGGGTGGTCTCAGATATTTCTAACAATCAAACTGGAATGTGAATACAGAAAGAATCATTTTGAGGAGAAGATCAGAATTCTATACGTGGTTCCATAGCTAGTTTATTTTCCTCATTAGTCTCTTTCATGCTACACACTTACAGTACGTCATTCCTTCTTTAACTACGATGGATGCATCTCATGGAATCCTGGGATTTGTTTTCCGTACAGATTTGAGGGTTCTAAGGACAGAGCCACAGCGGCTAAACTGGTATCGAAAGTGTAATAATTGTGTAGCCTGAAGCAGACCACTGTCTACTTGGGACAGTAAGCTCCCTGAAGATTGTAAGCTCCTTTCCTTTTACGTCTACATCACTTTTTCTGCAGCGCGATCACGCCAATGTGCAGAGTGATCACACTGTAGAGATCATAACCATCTGTAAAACATTATGTTGTCATTTACATTTGCAAGACATTTGACTCTTTGGGGCTTTTTCACTCCTCCTCTTTTACTATCTTGGGAACTACATTTTTGCACTGCTAAGTGAAGAGAGCTTTCCCTCTACTGTCTGCTCCTATGGAAGCTCTCCAAGAGTCGGGATGGGAGCGGACACTCTGAGAAGATGCAACAGAGGAGGACATTTCCACTAGACTGTTATAGCGCTATTATTCCACTTTAAACATCCTATGGAATCCTGCGGTTTGCAGTTTAGGGAGGGGCCTTTGAGGCCCCTCCCTAAACTGCAAACCCCAGGATTCCATAGGATGTTTAAAGTGGAATAATAGCGCTATAACAGTCTAGTGCAGAAATGGTGTGCATAAGTAAACAAACGCGTGCGTCCACCAGAGCCTCCTCACCCTCCCTCGTGGCATCCCAGAACTAAGAGACTTTGAGGCCATGTGAAGCCTACGTGGACTAGACCCTTTTCACGAGATGTTCTTTATCCGAGGTTCGACCAAAGCAGGCTAAATTTCGACCCCCTCGGTAATAACGGGCGGCTAAGCCACAACACAAGACTAGCACGAAGGGGGCTCGGCGTCTCGCCACGGGTCGCGAGGCCGTGACAGCGGGAGACCGAAGACCCCAACTCCTTCCCCTCACAAACTGCCCACCGGAGGATGAAGGCGGGCGCGGGGGGGGAGGTGAGCTCGGCTGAGGCACAGCCCTGAGGAACGGTCAATTAAAAGAGGAATGAATGGAGAAACAGTATTATACAAAAGGGGGCGGGCTGAGAGGGAAAGAGAAGAATCGGAATAAGGCTCTTGAACGAGAGTTACAGGACAGGCGCGGAAAAACAACGGAGAGCTGCCGCTGTTCCTTCTTCTCCACACCCCTCCCCCGCCGACCCTTACCTGCGCCTCAGGCCCGGCTTCATTTCTCCTCGCTGCCAACCTTGCGCAGCCGTACTTCCGTCTCCCACTAGAAGCTAGACCGCCCTCCTACACAGCGTCGGGTGACGCCCACGTGGCCGCCATTTTTGACGGTCAGCGCTTCTTTCTCGGTGGACTTGGGCTGGTTAAGGGTGGGGAGGTGAGGTAGAGAGATGTGGCCGTGGAAGAGGGGGTGCCTTTAACTTTGGGACTATAACACTCCAGGAGTAGCGACCAGCCTTCATAATTAGTGAGCCCTGCGTAAAAGCTATTTTTGAGACTCTTTTTTTTTTATAATCTGCTTCATTTTCCATAAATACAGTGCTCCTATGCAGTACAATATTTCTGCATCTTCAGTAAATTTGACTCCATTTCTTCCCCGCCTAAGATCATCCTCTAGTCCCTATTCAGAGGTCTGTTGGCAAAGTTCAGCAAGCTATGAGCAAGCTATATTTTTTGGGGGGGGGGACAGGGACCGATGCCAAAACTTTGAGATGCGTTTAGCACTCTTGACAACCGTATTTCAGAACTGCGACATACCAAATAGTATCGTTTTATTAGCCCCTTAATGTCCATGTCGATGCACTAAAATTGCATAGAAACCACTTTCTTTCACGTGTGTGTGTGTGTGTGAGAGAGAGAGAGAGACGCAGAGAGAGAATCTGTATTCCGGAAAAGCAGCCCAGAATGCTCACTTTCCAAGCACCAACACTCACCAAATTCACCTGTGGCACAACAGTAGGGCCATTTCAATACTAGATTGTTATAGAGCTATGGTTCCACTTTCAACATCCTGTGGAATCCTGGGGTTTGCAGTTTCGGGAGGGGCCAGGTGGCTCCTTCCGAAACTGCAAGCTCTAGGATTCCATAGGATGTTGAAAGTGGAATTATAGTGCTATAACAGTATAGTGTGGAAATGGCCTAGATGGGAGTGATGATACAAGCCTCTCCCCCGCAATACTTCAGGAACCACCTTCTTCCAGTCAAAAGGCCCAGAATGTCTGCTTTCCAAACAGTTATACTCACCAAATTCGGCAGCCCTGCAAGATTACATAGCAGTGATGAAACAAGGCACAGACATTCCACAGGAACCACATTCTTGTACCCATTCCGGGCAAAATATCTGTTTTCCAGAAAACAACTCAGAACGCCCACTTTGGACTTACTGCAGATTGTTGTGTCACTCCTATATCATTTTGCATGGACAATCTGAGATGTTTTCAGCAATACTGTACAGATGTTTTACCCAGAACAAGGAATAGAAGTTGGTTCCTGTAGAGTTTTCTTAATATGGGATTTTTTTTCTTAGCTTGTCTTCCTTTGTTCTGTCTTCTGATTTTTGTATTATCTTGCTTATTATGTTGCATTGCTACTGTTAGCTCTCTTGAAACTGTAAGAAGACAGTATATACATATACTGATTGACTGAAAGTATTATTTTTCAATCCATCAATGAGACTTATTTTAAACAAAACAACATATTAAAGTTTATTTGCCCATTGAGTATTACTGAAATTGTTGAATATTTGTGTTACCTTTCATGAGTAAACAGTGCTATGGAGTGAGAAATATATTGTTGAATCGTGCTGGGATATGTAGAATAAAGTAAACTGAGCTGTTTGCCTCAAAACCAAAATAATCTGAAAAGCATGGGAGACAATGGTGAAGGAAATAACAGTAGTCAGACAGCCCTTTTGTATGTTTATTAGTTTTTCCTGAGAATTCAGCATCATGCATGAATCAGAGGAAGATGTTTATTCACATAGGTCCCTGAACATTGTTTTATTATGTTTCCATCATCAGTTGTTATTCCTGACTCACGTATTCCACTTTCCCAAGCTAGAGTGTCATATATCTGTTTTATGACGGTGGTCATTAAAATACTGCCATGTAGGAGCTATCACATAAATCAAACAACATATAAGAAGTCACAGAAAATCTGTTACTCTGCAGTTTAGTAGCCTCTGCCTTTGTAAGTGCTAGTGAACTGTGCATTAGAACACATTTAAACTTTGCGTTTCTCAGCACACCGTCCTCTTTTTATCCTCCAGGTGAAAAAATTACAGATGTTGTTGGATTACAGAGGTGGATACAAACACTAGCTGTGTTGTAAAATTACAACAGCATAAAAGCTCTGTGTTACGACATGGAAGAATAGAGTAAGGGTTCAAAATTATAAAATATGTTAAGTGTTAATTTACTTTCGTTTGTAGTAAATATTAAAATAGTGGTTTAAAGATTGTTAATATTCTAGTTATATGAAGTATTCTAAGTTCTCTGACAAACTTGATTCTTACTGTTATACAAGGTCCATTGTTTCATAGCTAGTAAGGAGATACTGAGAGACAGCCTTTGTCTATTAACTGTAGGAGCAGGCAAAGGGCAGCCTGGGAGCTATGTGTGGTCCTATAAGGCTGTTTTTGCACCCTGTCCCCCAAACTCCCCACTATACCCTTTTTCTGGGGAAAAATGGTTAAGTCTCCAAGAGCAGCAATTTGCTGTTTAAACAGGTGTGTGTGTGTGGGGGGGTCCCTGCATTGTTCAACTTTTATTTTTTTTAAATTTGTTTCAAAACCAGATTTCTGGCCACTTCTAGTTTTAATTTTATTCATTTGAGGTATTTTTGGTCACCAGAGTATGTCCCAGAGATAGAAAATTGGTCCTCAGGTCTGCCAAAATTTCTTGCACCTAATCTATTGAGTGTATTTTAGAGGTAAGCTTTCGTAATCACATTTCCTGAACTCCTCATAGTATACTTAGAGTTCTAGTCATTCTTAGCCCTTTCTAGGAAAAATTCCTATGTCATACCTACAGACTACCGAATCATTTGCAGCTGAGGCTTTTCTTGGGATGAGTTTTATGGTGATAAAGAAAAAATGACCTGTTAAACATATAGGAATCCTCATCAGAAAAATAAAATAGCAACTTTAAGTGCGTCCAGTAACATATTTGCCTATAGTGATCAAAAGGGTCAAACAGTGCTATTATGTTTCTTAAGTTATATAGAAAAGGAAGCTTCAACAGGTTGAGCTTCTTAATATAAAGACGAAAAAAGCTACAATTACTGTTTTTTTCTTCTGCATCCCACTTAAAAGGGTTATGTTCTCTTTCGAGTCTGGTGATTCTACTATATTACATAATAATTCTCATAGAATCATAAAATCATACAAACTGACAGTTGGAAGGAGCCACAAGCACCATCTCGTCTAACTTGCTGCCATGCAGGAATACACAACTACAGATATATCTCAGTTAATTAAGTTTATATGTTCCTGAGCATTACTTCAACTGAAAATTTGGTACCAGAGACAGAAATAACATAGAAAAATAACGACAGGTTCCTACACCACAAAAAAAGAAAAACAGTTCAACATGTTTTAGTTTTCATTTAAACTAACAATATAGGACAATTGAAATGAAACACCCAGGTTGGGTAATCGTTGCAGAAGTAAGCAAAAACATTTTAAATCTTCTTGAGACTACTTGAAAGCTCTTTCCAAATGCACCCAAGCATGATTTTAAAAAAATCACCGGTCTCCACTTTTCTTTTGATTCTAGTTTGGTGGACACATTCACAGAGCTATACTTCTTTGGTGTCCTGGAGGTAGCTGGTAAGGCAGCTTATCTGCTTTCTCCTTTTCTTTGTTTTGTTGTTCACACATACTCAGTATGGGATTCTGATTCCCCCCCCCCCACATTATCCACATTTTTTGCCATCTGCGTTAAATCTGGAAATATATTCCCTCATGGATATGGAGGACCTACTGTAGAGTCTGTTTTTTCTTTGCCTTTCATAGAGAGAGAACGCTTGTCTAACAGAGGGACATGCTTATACTTTACTAACCATAGATGGGGGTGGAGAGAAGCTGAAGGTGCTTTTGCCACCTGTGCCTCATCAAGTTTGTGGCTGATCCTCTTTCCCTAGTAACCCTAGTTGGAACATGGCCTCGGTTGGGAGGAGCTAAGTGTAGTGATTACAGTACAGCTTGTCTCTGATTCAGGCACAATTCTTTAGAAGTCTTTCTACAAGAGATAAGCCACTACCTTTTAAATGCAAGGTAAGTATTACAAAATTATCCTAGCTGGATTTCCCCCCCCCTCCCTCTTTTGATATGCTGCACCTGGTTCCTATCTATTTTTCTATCCCATACTTTTGACAACAAAACTTAATATTTGAGTTGTGTCCAGAGAGGCACATGATCACATTTCTTTTACCACTCCTCCTTTCATTAGTTGCTAGTGAATCTCCATTAGAGCTGCTAATGTTGTATGTAGATAGTGTTGGATTCACTTTTTATGTTGGGTTTTAGTCCTGTATAACTGCTGCTTTTTGCCAGAAAGCTTAAAGCTTTAATACTGCATCACACTTGGAACTGTAAAGCCATGTGGCCAAGAGTGTAATTGTTAGGTAGAAGGAAAGTAGGTGGGATGTGTGTTACAGAGAAGGGAGGGAGACAGATGGAGAACAGAGGAAAGGATAGAGTTAGTATTCAGCAGGTGGACCTATTTAGAGTGAGGAGAGGATTGTGGCCTCGAATCATGGAGGAGGTACAAAAATTAGTTTTGGCCAAGGTAGATGTTTTACAATGGTGTCTTGCGGGAGGGCATTTTGAAGGGTATTGGTCAACTAGAGCTTTGCATGCAGCCCTCCAGTAACAGTGTTCAAGAACTAGAGTCTAATGTGTTCAAATCTCTGTGCTGCCTTTCATTTTAGACACAGATATTTGGACTGTGGAATTCAGTTACATGTATACATTATCTTAATATGTGGACAGTTAAAAAGAATTGTGTTGCTTTATTATTGTACTCCCATTTGGGCAGCTGGCCTAACTAGGAAACTACTGTTAATTTTGGGGGGGGGGTCTCTTTAGTTTCATATGGCTATCTTAGTCTATTCCAGGTGAGGGAATTAGGACTCGGTTGCTCCTTCCAAAACAGAGAAGCTAAGGATATGTTTGCACAGTGATTAAGGAGTAAGGTACAGAATTATATATTATTGTGGTAAAGGGAACCTGAGCTTTTAATTATGCAGGTCTTTTTAGTCGTATTGGTAGTTATATTGAAGATGAACCTACATAATTACTTGTCACACTATGGTTTAATGCTTAAGGTTTGAGAAGTCTTTATAAAGGAATGTTATTCTGTGTCCAGGAACTAGATGTCACTTTAGTCACATAGTTTGGTGTTGAACAGTAGATTTTACATAATCAAAAGCTACCAGTGTAGTGGGGTAGAGTGGGAAAAGGGGAAAGGGTTTTTATGTCTTTGCCTCCACTGCATCCTGATCAGAATCAGCCCTCTTGCAGTTGCTATTTTAAATGAGAGGAGAGCTCCTGTGCCGATGGGAGAATGCCAGCCAGGGAAGGCAATTTTGACTGGGACCACAAATGAGGGTAAAAAGTTGCAAGCCCCACCCCCACCCCCGGCCATACTATGGTCCCAGTCTAGTCTGGAGGTAATGACACTGGCTATTGTTTAAGGAGAACATGGCTACGCTATGTCAGACTACATAAGAAAAACATTAAGTTTGGCCCTGGGCCTATATATTCTATATATATATAATTGAGGTATCTGAGTGCATTGTCTTCTACAATCCCTGTATCCTGGCAAAGCAGGCGAGTATAAACAAACTGATGTATAAAACATGTCTTTGTGAATGCTTGCTGGTTTCTGCTTATCAGTCAAAGCCAACATGGGGAAGCAGTACATGCCCCAACAGGTTTCACAGTCACTTGAAAACTGTAATATATTGTTTAGCCCACGTTATTGTGAAAGCTTTGTCAAAAGTGTTCATAGTCTTTTGTGGTCAGGCATGTGATACGCTCTGGTATGCATCTTATTCTTTTAACAAAGCAGCAAGCCTTCCTTTTTCAGTTTGACTTGCCAACTTATGCAGGTTCCTGAGAGTAGAACAAGGAAGTGCTCAGCCTGATACACAGCATGAGTGTTGCACTCACAAGTCCCACTGTACTCAGTAGCACTTGCTAGAAGGTAAACATGCATAGTATCAATTGTTTAGAAAAGGACCACAAAATGTTGCTGCTTGACTAGCAATGGTACATGAGGCAGGAAGTTGTGCACTGGCTGATAGACTAATTCTATTGTAATACTAAATATATGCATTGATGCATTTGAATTGTTAATTTTGCAGCATCCAGTATTGTGTTTTGTAGTTACTTCAAATGTGTTATATTTTGATATTTCTATATGATCTACTGTGAGCTGTTTTGGAAAAGCAGCATATAATCAGACCAAACTAGCTATGCCCAGTCATATTGGGGGGGGGGGGCAGATAAAGGCATGTGGGGGGGTTATTTCCCTCATTAACACCTCAAACTATACGAGCTTAATAATTTTTAAAAACCCAAAGTCTTCATCATACAACTGTGCCCAATCCAGCATTGTGTGCTAGTACACATTTGTGACATACATTCACCTCTGTTTCTCACAAATAGGCAACTGTGATACAGAGCAGTTTTTTTCCTTATGGTAGACCACAACACTGCATTTCCAGGCAGAAAAAAGAAAAGAACCCCAAAACAAAAAACGCTTTGTTTGTGTTTCAGGGAGGGGGATAGCACTTTTTTCTTTTCTTTTTGGCTGTTCATCATTTATTGCATACTGTATGGTTGGTAAATCTCAGAGTAAAACCTACCTTTCATGGATCACCTCTGGGGAATAGGTGGAGGTTCAAAGTCTCATTTTCTTTTTTTGTGATGTGGGCAAGAGATAAGCAGACCTCCAAACAGGCAGACGTATATTCTGTCTGTGTTTGTATGTGTCTGAATGGCAAACTTGGACAACTGTGGTTGTTGTTTAAAGCCTAATATTTAATGACAGCTAGAATTCTGTATCAGCTAATTAGTGAAGTATACTTTACTAACTCCTCTGGCCCACCTACCTTGAAGCCTAATGGAAGTGTCATTCAGCTGTGCTCTGGTTGCAGAACAGAGTGGACCTCCTTTTCCTCATGCAGCTGATGCCTGATAAGGTAGGTTGTTGTTGTTGTGTGTGTGTGTGTGTGTAGGGGGGAACTTATGATCACAGCAATAGTGTCAAAATTGTGACTAAATAGCAATCATGAAACAGTTACAGATGAGTAAATTTAGGTAACTGTTTCATGTTCATAATAGCTACGTAGTCATGATCTTGATACTATTTCCATGCTGGTATCTCTCCCCAAACTGCTTCACTTGCAGTCATCTGCATGGGGAGAAGGAGGTCCATTCTGCTGGTAATTGGAGCATAACTGAATGATGTTTCTGTCAGGTTTCAGGTGGGGGTCAGATCAGGAGAGTTACTGAGTTAAGTATATTTAACTAAATAGCTTATATAGAATTCCAGCCAACATCACTAGGACCTTTCCCATGGCACCATGAGGGGCCATTCCTGAGGTCTCGGGTTTTGGCCCAGATGATGTCTTAGGGCCTGGCACACTATATTCTTCTTCTTTTTGACATATACAATCGGGAACAAAGACAATAAGATAGAACACCACAACAATACATGGAATTAAATCCCCAACACCCCACCAGTCACTGTACATCTCAGCACCTTAAACACAACTCAGTGTCTTAAGATGGTGAGTCAAAGAAGAAGGTCTTCAATCATTTATGAAAATGGGTGAGATCGTCCTCCAGCCAGGGGACCAAAGGAAGACCATTCCACAAATGCAGAACCAGATCTTCGAAGGCTGACAACCTTGATAGAGCTATATTCATTGGTGGAACAGACAATAATTCTTTGCCTATAGATCTCAAATTCCTGGTTGGAACATACCACACAAGCTAAGCAGTGAGGTACTGAGGAGGTTAGAATGCAAAGCTTTAAATACCAGGACCAAAAGTTTGAAACAGGCCCTGGCCCCTATGAAAATGACACATAAATTATACAACTTTATAGTGTCAAACTTCCTGTAACTTTCACAATTTGCTCACGTATCTGCCCTTTGCTGAAAAATCTCAACAGCTGAAGTGGAGTGGGGTGAACAGAGTCTTATGTCAAAAATAAACTTGTATGTAATGTACATACTATTCTGTGCAAGTGTCTTCCAATCATTCAGAGATGTAGCTTGTAAACAGAAATAGATGTCTTTTGTGGATGAATCTGAGAATTGTTCCTTCTGTTTACTGTATAAGTGAGATATAGCCCTTGACTTTAAAAACTAGTGATGCAAATGTTTCTGCTGTATAAACAGACTTCTGCATGTTTATCTTTGGCATAATTCAGCAGCTCTTGTTTTATCTCCACAGCTCAGGAGAAGCCTAGATGACATGCTACAAGAGAAAGTGAAACTTGATTGAGAAGAAACTCTGTGTGTACTGATCTATCATTATGGCTCAATATCACCCAGCCATGATGCAGACTTTTCCTTATATGTACTTCCCCCTAGGAACAACTCATGTGCCTGAAACACCACATGCCACTGTGTTGCCTCCTCTCCAGATGCCTAACTTCTACAACAGGCCTCTGGCTGTAATGATGGACCATAACCACAGTTACAGTGACAACACAGCACATCAAGTAGAGTACCATCACATCTATGGTGCAAATCCCTACTTCCATTCTTATCCCTTCTGGCACTTACGTCACGTGAGCCCACTCCCTCTGTACCACCCCTATGCTAACTATTGTGCAGCATACCAGAGACCTGGCTGGGATGTATGGCCTGAGGGGTTTACTCTAAGAGGGGAGCTCCACTGGGGTAGGCTTGAGAGGGTTGTGGGACCTAGAAGGGACTTGCCAGAGTTTGTGAGAGATGATCTCAGGAGGGTCTATGGCACTTACCCAAGGACTGACATTTCCATCACCTACCACAATGGGGAATTCATTGTGAAGGGGACCCCTAAAGTAGGAGAACAGGAATACAGGATAGAGAAGAAGATCATCAGAAAGGAACCTGCTTCCACTGCTAGTGAAGTTGAGGAAAGCAGCGAAGACCACAACAGGAAGAAGAAAAAGAAATCAAAGAGATAATATAGCCGGTTTAAACAACTCTGCCTGAACTAATATCTTTGTGTTTAGCCGTTAAAAGCCCGAGGTGGCAAATGGTGCAAATGGGACTACAAGCATGCAGCATCAAAATAGGAAGGGTGTTCTTTAACATTTTTATAAATGTAGAAATCACTCTTAATAGCTTGATCATAAGGCTGATGGCTTATATACACATTAATATGCACAGTTTCTTTTGCATCCTAGGAAGTATTGCTCTTTTAGTCACCACTCGAAACATTTTCAGTAATTCCAAGCTAATGGCAGTAATTGAGTCATTACAAGTTGTCAAGCAAATATGTACCTAAAAGATCATAACTGGAATTGCTGCCACTCATTTTCCCTACAAGTACCACTTTATAGTTTAATGCTGTAAATTCTTCCCAGCTCCTTTCAGAAGAAGGTGTCGCCTACCCTCTGTTGGTGAATGAGAGATCATTGGTTACTTAACTAACTGTAGAATGCACTATGGGATTACATAGAAAGTGAACTTGAGAGAGCAATACAGTGTAGTGGTGTACTAAAAGGTGTCCCCACACATGAAATTAATGTGGAATCAGAATGTGGGTTTTTTAAGCAGCAGCAAGATTAAGTTTACTGTGAATTTCACTTTCAATAAAGTGTTCAGCACAACTGGTGGTTCTTTTGTAGCCTTGTGTGAGACAATAATGTAGGGACTCATGAGAGTTGGGCTTGGTCATCAGGCTGCAATGTTACTATGCACACAAACTATGGGACATTTTAAATAATAAAAAAGCATATTTTTATGTGTACTGCATCTTGGGTACAAACTTCTTGCATGGAAATGACAACATAATCCCAAGTACTGGTTGAAGAGGGGCTTTCTACATGATCTCAAGCTGTAAGTGCAGATGCTTCAGTGGTTCACCACAACACAGGCACTGTTCTTTTTTAGATTATAACATCATCCAGGGTGTGTAATACAGGGATGGACATCATTTGTAGATAACCCTTAGGTTTTAGGCTTGCACAAACATCCAGCCCCAAGCTATAAGGCTTGCACAAACCTTTTCAGTTCCTCTCTAACGTCATTATGTTTATTTTGAAGGTGAAGTGGCATACATAGGAGAGTTCGAATTGTAAACTTCACGGGAGAGAAGGTTAGACATGGCATCATATAAGTGGACATAGTAGAGAAATGGATATAGGAAGAGATGTCTTAAGCCTGGATTTTATTGTGGATGCTATGATGTATATGTTTGGCAGGGGGATTCAATGTTGGCATAGAATTGGAAGACATGAGTGAACATTTTGCGACTTCAGATCATCTATACCTATTGGCTGCATCACGTTTGAAGGGCAGCCACTTGGGGAAAGTCTGATCTGTATATTAAAAGACTGAATACATTGTCAACTGCCATTAAGTCAACTTTGACTTATGAATAAGAGACTTCGAAATCACCGTGTCATCAACAACCCTGCTCATGTCTTGCAAACTCAAGGATGTGGCTTTCTTCATTGAGTCTATCCACTTGTAATGTGGTCTTCCACTTTTCCTACTGCTTTCTGTCTTGCTAAGCATCATTGTCTGTTCTAGTGAGTCATGCTTTCTCATGGTATGTTCAAAGTATGGCAGTCTCAGTTTAGTCATCTTGGCTTCCAGGGAAACCTCAGCCCTGATTAGCTCTAAATGGCAATAGTGTCACATATTAAAGAGTTGTATGAACATTAAAAGGACTGGGCTGCACATCTAAAATATCACTGCATTTTAATATCTTGCTTCAATGAACAGTGGTGGCTCTTTAGGTTCTTGAGTTCCTGCCTTAAGGATGTACAGAATCACACTTTTATTGTTTCATACACAAAATTCTAACATGTTTTTGCAGGTTGGGCAATCCTTAAATAAACAATGATTCATGTACGTTGGGGATGACTTGCTAAACAACTGGTACAACAGGCTATTTTGTTCAAGGGTGTACAAGGAAGCTTACACTCAGTCAAACTTCTACAGATTTAAAACCTCATTTGAGGATTGGTTTGACTGAAATGGAGTGATTTCTCCAAAACCATCTGGTAATTTCTATGACTGGTTGGCTTTGCAAGTTGGTCTCTCCTGGCCATCAAGCATCCAAAGAGAAGCTTTCTGCTACACCATAATGCCCCTTATACATGCATAGGAATGTTTCCTGTGGAAAGTCGGTGTGTGATTGTAAAGTGAGAAGGTGGGCAAGCCTGGGTAGATCCACCAATTCCAGCTCATGGAATACTAAGGCAGAAGTCTGTGGCAGGGGGACACATATAAAACCCAGAGGCTTGTCTTTATAGAGCTTAGATACAGCCAGTTAGGAAGAGAGGAATGTAGGAGATCTGAACAGGGTTTTGGGGAGCTGAGAATGTTCAGGGAGAAATGTTATTTTGTTTGACTCTGAGGTGTTAATGTGTACTACGACAAGAACCAGCATAAGCCTAGATGTTCATTTTAGCTGTCACAAAACAAACAAACAAATATTTTACTGTTTTTATTTTCAACATTTCTGTCTGGCTGTTTTAACAAATAACAAGGAATACTCATCATGCTGTGCCACACTAAACCCAATGAACAACACATCTACTTGTCCAGCATAGAGGTCACCTTGACACTTGAGTGCCAGATCCAGGAAGAGATTCTGAGGGTCAAAAAGCTGAGTGATCAGACGCCAGAAGTTGGAACTGTGGAGTCAACCTTGATAAGGGATCCATTGCAGTCATAAACTAAACACAAATGCTGCAAGGTGCTGGAACATCAGCATGGAGAAGCCTGACAGGGGATGTGTACACGCAGTTGCTCAAAACAGAGCAATTATAGCTATTGAAGAGCAGGAATGAGGAATCCAGTAGAGTGGCAGATATTCAGCTGGGTGGGTCTGCAGAGCAATCAGTCTTGATGAGGGCCCTTGGCAACACATGGGGATACAAATGGGTCAGCAGCTCTCTGGAGTTTAGTTGCTGCCTAGCTGTAGAACTGAATCCACGGGGCGTTTCAATTTTTCTAAAGCCTATGGAATTCAGTTCTCAGAGCCAAACAACCATGTAGGACTCCTGCTGATTGAAGTTGCCTTCTACGAGAGAAAGCAAAATGCAGTTGTTATTAGAGATATTGAAGTTTTTTTCCTGTGATGACATAAAGAGTTTGAGAAGAGGAGGGTTTTTAAGTCACAGAATGCTGAAACTGCTGGCAAAAAGTCGAATATCCCTTGCTACTTTCAAAGATTAGATCCTATTCTACTCTCAAGAATATGAAATGTATAGGTAAAACCTTTAGAAAAAAATTAAGCAAACTGATAGAATAACTTTAACTGGAGATCAACAGCAGAAGCTTGTTGGAGAAAAGAAGTGGCAAATATTTCTGTTCCTTTGTGGAAGTAATGCAGAAGTCTTAATGATGTAGCAATGTGGAACATGACTGGTCAAGAATAAGACTTTGTAAGAGAGACCCTAGAGCCTGTGTGGCATAGTGGTTTGAGCATTATACGATGACTGTGGAGACCAGGGTTTAGTTCCCCACTAGGCCACGGAAACCCCCTGGATGACGGCCATTTCCACACTACACTCTTATAGCGCGATTATTCCACTTTCAACATCCTATGGAATCCTGGGGTTTGCAGTCACCTGGCCCCTCCCGAAACTGCAAACCCCAGGATTCCATAGGATGTTGAAAGTGGAATAATCGCGCTATAAGAGTGTAGTGTGGAAGTGGCCGACGCTGGGTACATCACACACTCCCAGCCCCCCAAAAAACCCAGTGATAGGTTTGCTTAGAGTAAGCTGGAAATTACTTGAAGGCACACAGCAACAACTACAAGAGAGACTCTGCATATATTATGACTTTAAATGAGTATGTTCATGAATCCTCATTGTGCAGCTGCTAAACCTGTAATGGTTGAACTGCCAGTACATTTTGTAACCTCATTCACACCATGGGAATATGTTGTGGAGGGCAACAATTGACTCTTGCTTTTGCTAAGGAAGCAAAGCCAGGATGAACTTAGTGGGCCCTTTGGGATCATAATCTTTAAAGTAACCTTGAGCGAGCTTCTAGTTGAAAACAGATTCTTCACTACTTTGCAATATCAGAACCATACAAATAAAACCCTAGCAAAATGTCAGTCTGTCTCTAGACAGCTTGAAATGGAAGCCTTGCCATGCTGTTCAGCTTCTCTGAAGGAGGAAAGAGGGCATTATTTCTATGTAGCTTGAGAGTATTCAAGGTCGGACCTGTCTACCAGTTCTACATTTGAGTTACATGGTATGATGGGTCTCTGAAGATGGCGGGGGAAGGAGAGAAACTCTTTTCTTCCCCCCTGTCCAGATCCATTTCCATTATCCTGCACTGTTCTTGCAGGGGGCAGTTAAGGATATTTATCTTGGAGACTACACACCTTTTCCTTTGATATCCTTATCATATAAACTGTTGGCATCGCTTCTCAGCTTTTTGGCTAAGATCAAGTGTAGTAAACTGTTGGGAAGCTGAGCAGATGAATTCTCCTTCTGCCTATGCACTCCATTTCAATCCCCTCCCAACAGACACATTCAATATTCCTTGTTTCACCTAATCTCTTCCACAGACTTGATGGATAGTCTCTCATGATTGGTCTGACTTCTAGATCTTTGTATAGGATGGAGAGAAGCAAGGATTCTGTTTTAGGCTCTCCTCTAAAGGAGAGCATAATAAAAGCACAGCATCTCTAAATAAGAATTCTGTCCCCTAATGAATTTTTTATACATCACTCAAATTTAAATATTGCAGAGTGAGACACTGAAAACTGTTCACACCTAGAACTAATATTTGCTGTATTTCCTCATTCCCTTGGCAACTTTGCCTGCTCCTTTTCTTTGAATATCTAAACTGTAGTTACAAATGTTCAACTGAAATTTTAAGTTACAGCAATACTAGAAATTTGGGGACCAAAGGAAAATTTCATTGGGGAAGCAGTATCTTATTTGCGGAGGCAGTGCCCTCATTCCTCCCCCCACCCCAGCTATACCTCTGGACAGAAGTTAGAAATGTGTGTTTCCTTTTCCATTGAAAGTAAGCAACAAAGATCCTTTTTTTTTTTGTATGCTATGTGAAACTCAAGGTTTTACCTCCAATTAGATAAGTTGCTCAGTTTACTAGAGTACGAGTAGAATCACTGTTGATGTTCTGAAAGTTCACTGAGCTTTTTGTGGTGGTGTTTTAACTAGTGTACTACCATGGTTTCTTTTAATTTGCAGGTATATCTATTTCTCCGTGCCTAGGAAGGTTCCCAATGATGCAGAGACCACCCCCTTCAGTGTGTGTGTGTGTGTGTGTGTGTGTGTGTGGTTCTACATTGCTTACAGGCACTCAACCACACTCAACTCACTATTAAAATTTAAATACTTTTTTTTGCATATCATATTAGTATATACATTCTGCCTTGACAGAGCCCTAAGCAGTTTAGGATCAGATTCACTAAAGAATTCCTTGCTGTGTATAATCCTGCTCAGGAATTAAAATCAAAGGCCTTGTTTCTGGTAATACTCCAGGATATACAGTAAGTACCTACAAAACAGAGCCAGTGTGGTGTAGTTGTTTGAGCAGTGGTCTACGACCCTGGAGACCAGGGGTCAATTCCCCACTCCACCATGAAAATCCACTGGATGACCTTGGGTGTGTCACACACTCTCAGCCCCAGAAAACCCCATGATTCGTTTGTCTTAGGGTTGCCATAAATTGCAAATGATTGAAGGTACACAACAACAACATATGTGAGACATGGATTCTGTTTTGCATGTCGTGCTGCTACATAAACTCTCCCAAGTGAAATTATTAGGCTTCCTATTTGTATTTCTTTCTCCAGAACTGAAGCAAATTTTTCATTGTACGAAGTTTTTAACGTGTGCAGCCCATTTAATGTGTGTAACTCAGATTATTGTGTCAGATTGGTTGTGTAATACCTCTTACCTTTGCAGAGATGTTAATTTATCTTCCTGCTTTTTTCATTTGCCAATTTTCAGGGTGCTAAAATGGCTGTGCTCGTTGGAGTTTTACAATCTTTTCAATATGACTCTAAATGGGAAAGTGCTTCGCCACTGGGACAGACCATCTATTTTTCTGGGGGAGTAAGGTTGAAAGGTATGCAGAAAATGGAAGACATATTTCAGGCAAGATCAATGTCTCCTACTGTACTCAGACATGCATACACCATCAATAATATCTATGTACTACTAAATCTACACAGGGGTGCTTCTAGAACAACATACATGGCCTGTATGTGTGTCCTGGAGCCAACTGTATGGCTCTCCTTGCTGCCACCACTGCTCTTGCTGGATGGTTCCTAGCCCAGCCAGTGAAAAGACATTGTGCAGCTGTTCTCTATTTCTCTTCTGACTTTCTTCATAGAAAGAAAAAATACCGAACAAGTGGTGGGAATGTTAAAAATGGAGATATATTGCCTGAGTGTCTCCTAAAATTCTATGAATGAGGCAAGATGGTGATGCCATAAAAATCTGATCTGGAATGACTCTGGAGTAGTTAACATCTTCCATTATGGTTTCTCCACATGGATCTCCTTTGCTGGAGTGAAGCAAATGGTATTTAACCATATTTAACTGGAGGATGGGACTGGCACTACGCTTTCAAAAGGAATTTTGTTTCCGTAAAAGTAACATACTCTAGATATGCTTTTCGTACTGTCTACATGTAGAGACTAAAAGTGGATCTAGATGTTTGAGACACCAAAATTCTATGTAAGTGTGTTATAGTCAGTACTGCAGTAGTTCCGTTTGTACAAGCCGTATATATGGGAAAAAAAACATAGATGTGCACTAAAATACTTTCATATTTCCAGATGAGAGGTGGTTGTTCGCATAAACAGCATCAATGTTTAAGTTCTCTATAATTGTTATTTCATTAAATTGTTTCAATAACATAAGCAACTATGGTTTTTATTCCCACTTTAGAGATAAGCAACCAGAGCTGAAATAGTGACTCAATGAGCATGGATTTGACCTCGCAACTGAATACAACTGCTTCTTCTTACTGAGGCTTACTCTCATGATAAAATAAGGGAAAATTAATTATATCCAAAACACCCATAACTGAAGCTTATGCAAACTACTTAAACTTAATTTTGTCAAGTCATCCCATGGTCTAACTATTTCTATAGCCAGGAAGTGTTGCTTTCCCCCTTATTATCCTAAACTTTCTATCTTCCTGAATTTTAAACATAGCTCACCTTTTGTCCTTCCTTTAGTGCCCACAGAAAACAATAGATCTCTGCTACATAAGCACATCCTTAACTACTGATAAAAATAAACAGGGAAGCTCCCCCGCTCCCAAATATTAGGGGTTTGAAACTTAACTTTCTTCGTGGCTGTAGACATGAAGAAAGATAGTATGCTGCTCTAGCTTGGGAAATGTTTTGTTTTTTAACACACACAAAAAAAACCCTCTGGATTTTAAACATTCAAAGTCTAGTTCAAAGAAAAATTACAAAGGCTATACAAAACTTAACTTTTTTAAAAGGATTACCTTAATACAGAGCAGTCCCCGCCTGCCCGACATGTATCTTACTCCAGAGCTGCAACATTCAATTACAAGCATAATGATAGGGAAACGGCACTAACCTGTTAACTTTTGTCTGTAGTCACTGGAGCTGTTTCTTTCTAGGCTGTAAGGGGAGGCAACTGCCAGAGGCACTTAAATATGACAAGCTACTTACTCACTTCTCTTCCTGGACTGCTGAGGCAAGCACATGGTCTGAGCAACTTCCACTGCCCCCTCCTTTCAACTGTTGTCCGTTTCCAGGCTTTTCTGAGAAATGAGGAAAGCGTGGGAGGGCAAGTCAAGCATCCCGCAGAAGAAAGGCTGCCAGGATCCAGTTCATAAGAAACTCCTTGGACCTGTCACTGCAGCGGCCTCTTCCCAGATTAGGAAAGCACGCCTGAAACAGAAAGGTGAGCAAGAGGGCAGTGAGACACTTCTGCTAGGGACTGCATTTTTGCCTGCCTCGCTTGACTGGAAAAGAAGGTTCATTTGTGTCCCTTTCAGCCTCTGTAATCTCAATCAGGTTTCTCTGCTACCCCCCCCCCCGCTTCCAAAACAGACCAGCTGGTATAGACTGTTGGGGAATTGAGAGATTTTTGGTAATGAGACTCTCAATCAGCTGAGTATTTTAGTAATTGCACAAAAATGGAAGTTGAACAGATTACCAGTTCCACTTCTATCACTCCACCCCAAACACAATTAACCTAGCTCAAAATAAACACAAAAAACAATTTGGTTAAAAATATGAAAGAATTTACTCACAAAATCTTGTGCATAATCTACACAGGTTCAATTCTTGAAGAAGGTAGGAAGAAAATTAAGCACTCACATGCTTGCTGAAAATAATCTCTGTTAGGAGATCTCAGGGCATGCTTTCAGGACAAAAGGCAAAGACAAAAGGAAAAGGAGTAAATGGCAAGAGAACCTTTTTAAGACCAAAGAATGTGTACGTGCTGGAGGAAGAGGTGTTGACCAAAACAAACAGGAAGTTTTCTCTAGGCTATCTCTCTATGCCTACAATAAACATGCAAACAAACTAGCCAGTTAATTAAGCATGCAAAGGTTGCCACTCCCAACACCCCTTCTCAACCGTGCATGCGCCCCTGAAGTCCCATCTTGACGCGCAGGTTCTCAAAGTCGTCTCTTGGTAGAGGTTTGGTCAGGATATCAGCTACCATCTCAGTGGTTGGACAGTAGATCATCTTGATCATTCCATTCTCTGTCAGCTCACGTACTTTGTGGTATCTTGTTCCTATGTGCTTGCTGCGTGGTGTCATCTTCTCTGTTTGAGAAAATTTAATACAGCTCTAGTTGTCTTCCATAACTTGAATTGGTTTTTCTTCATTTATTCCAAAATCAGACAACAATTGATCAAGCCATAGTAATTCTCTACATGCTTCTGATGCTGAAATATACTCTGCTTCTGTAGAGGATAGAGCCACCACATTCTGCTTGTGGCTGCCCCAAGAAACAGGGCCATCTCCATACTAAAATAGGAAACCACTGACTGAGTGATAATCTGCAGTATCACCAGCCCAATCTGCATCAGTGTAGCATACTAATTTAGGATTGCTACTAGCTGGTAGCTTCAATTTAAAGTTGATAGTCCCTTTTAAGTATCTAGCTACCCTTTTTATTCCAGTCCAATCTTTCTTTGTGAGTGAGCTAATTTTCCTGCTCAGAATCCCTACAGCAGATGCAATATCAGGTCTTGTGTTGGTAGACAGGTACAGAAGTTTTCCTATTGCTGTTCTATAGAGACTATTATCTGGTAAAACATCACTTTCTTCAGTATTTTTAAGAAAATCTGTGGTCATGGGCGTTGCTACAGTGTAGGCATCTTGGAGTCCTAAGCTTTCTAAAAAGTTCAGCAATCTTTTGTTTTTGATTTAGTAGAAAAGATCCATCTTGTTCTCTTTGAATCTCCATGCCCAAATAGTATTTTGCATCTCCTAACTCTTTCAATTCCACTTTTGTTCAAGTGATGTACAACTTCTGAGTAGTCTTTATTTCTGTTGGTGGCTATAATCAAATCATCAACATAGGTCAGGATAAAGGTTGAATAACCTTCTTTGGTTCTGGTGTATAGACACTGATCTGCTTCTCCTTGCTTAAAGACTAATTGTTTCAACATTGTGTCTAGTTTCTCATTCCAAGCTCTAGCAGCCTGTTTAAGTCCATACAAACCCTTGTTAAGCTTGCAAACCAGATGTGGTTGCTTCTGGTCCACAAAGCCTGGAGGTTGTTGCATGTACAGTTCCTCTGTTATTTGTCCATGTAAGAAAGCAGTTTTTACATCAAGGTGTCTGACATCCATTTGTTTGGAAGCAGCTAGACTGAGAAGCAGTCTTATGGTACTGTGTTTGACAACAGGCGCAAATGTCTCATCAAAGTCTATTCCAAATTTCTGTGAGAAGCCTTGAGCAACTAGCCTTGCTTTGTAGCGTTCCACCTTTCCTTGTGCATCCAGTTTCAGCTTGAAGACCCATCTGGATCCTATGGCTTTCTTTCCTGGTGGAAGTTCAGTAAGTGTCCATGTTCTATTCTTATGCAGTGCATCTATTTCTTCTTGTGCTGCTTTTCTCCACTGAGCTGCCTCAGTCGCAGGCATCTGTTCAATTTCTTCAAAGCTTGATGGTTCATTTGGTAACACTGATGTTGCGAGGTAGGACAAGCATGGAGCTGGTACACCTTTGTTGGGTCGCATTGAGCGTCTGGGAACCTGTTCTGGAACCTGGTCTGTCTCTGCAGCATCCTCCGGTCCAGTGCTCAGGTCAGAGCCATCTGCATCCCCTTCTCTTAGTGTACTGCTCTCTGCCTTTAGTTTGCTTTCTGCAGCATGTATCTCAGTCCTTTGTTCAGAATCAGGTTGTGTAGCTGCTTGTGGTATTTCAGATGAAGGCAACATCTGCACTTCTAAGAGAGGTTCAATATCTTGCTCTTCTTCTTCCAGTGATTCTAAGATAGTCTCTTGTTCATCTGGAAAGTCTACGACAGTTCCTCTCTTATCAACTCTACTTTGTTCATCAAAGTAAACTACATGCCTGGTAGCAACTTCACCAGTCTTTAAGTTCATTACTCTATAGCCTTTGCTTCCAGGAGCATAGCCAATTAGAATAGTCTGCTCTGCTCTTGCACCTAGTTTGTGTCGCTTCTGTTGTGGTATGTATGAATATGCAATACTTCCAAAGGTTCTAATGTGTTTCATGTCTGGTACTCTTCCATGCCATAATTGAAATGGTGTTTGTGTGGTGCCTTTTGTTGGCAATCTATTCTGGAGATACGTTGCAGTCATAAAGGCATCACCCCAAAATTTACTGGGAAGATAAGCATCTGCCAGCATGCACTTCGTCATCTCCAGGAGAAATCTCAGTTTCCTTTCAGCAATCCCATTCTGCTCAGGAGTGTAAGGAACGCTCCTCCTGTGCAAAATGCCATGCTCTTCCAGGAAAGCTTGTGTGCGATGTGGAATGTACTCACCAGTGCCATCTGTCTGGATAGCTTTAGGTGTTATCTCAAACTTGGTTCTCACCATGACAACATACTTCTGTAGCATGTCTTGGGCTTGACTCTTCTCTTTCAGAAGATAAGTAACACAATACCTTGAAAAATCATCCACAAAAATTAAAGCATATCTGTTTCCACCAAGTGAAGGAACATTAAATGGACCACACAAATCACTGTGAATGAGATCCAGTACCTTAGTGGTTCTCTTTTCAGTCCTTGGATGAAATGAGGGTCTGACTGACTTTTGTTCAACACAAGTTACGCACCTAGTAGTACTCTCATTGTATTGCTGATTCACCTTGATTCCTGTGGCCAAACTCTGGTTCTGTAGTTCAAGAACTGCCTTTGGATCACGATGTCCAAGACGTCTGTGCCATAGGTCAAGGCTGTTCTCATTCATCTGTGCTCTAGCAACATTAGCTTGTTGAGCTGAAAGATGTAACTCATAGACACCATTATTCTCAAATGCTTCTGCAAAAAGGACATTATCTTTGATAACTGTGCATTTTCCTTGTTTGAAAAGTATTTCAAATCCTTTCTTATCCAAAGCAGACACACTGAGCATGTTGCAGTGTAATTCAGGAACAAACAAGACATCACTTGCTACATTCTGGGTAACTTTGCCATTAGGCAATAGACAGTTTAAAGTGCAGCTTCCTGATCCCAGGATCTGCATGGATTCACCATTTGCAGCTTGAATTTTTCCTGTTGCATCTTGATCAATTTTATCAAAATAAGCATCAGAAAATGTGCTGTGATTGGTACAGCCAGAATCTATAATCCAACAATTATTTTTCTGCTTGTAGTCATTAACTGCCAGAGTCTGTCCCATTAAAAGAAAATTACTTCCTCTGTAAGACTGTTTGCTTGATTCACCTACTTCATGCTGCCTTTGTCTTGTAAATTTCTTAGTTGGAGAGCTACCATTGGCTGAGGATTTTTTGGGAAGGGTACAGTTTCTTGCAATGTGACCCTTCTTATTGCAGTTATAGCAACTGAGCTCTGATTGGTCCCTAGGCAGAGCTTTGGGTCTGCTCTTCTTAGTGGCCAGGTAATTTGATCCACTTGGTCTCTGTGTATGATCAGAAGGGGAGGCCCCTTGGTCAATGCATTCTTCTGGTAGTTTAGACATAGCTTCATTAAAGGTTAGCCCTTTTAAGTTTTGTAAGAGAGAGATGAAGGGATTGAACTCTGATCCCAGAGTTCCAGTCAGGAAACAAACCTTTTGTCTATCAGAAAACAGGAATTCAACTTATCAAAAATCATAATCAGCCTGCTTTAGTATGAAGGCGAAGCTGTGCAAGTTCCCTCATCCAAATTGACTGAGACTTTTCATATGAAAGACCATAAACTTCTTTAATTTTGTCTAACATTTCCTTTGCAGTGGTACAGTCTCTTACATAAAGTAGCTGATTAGCCTCCAATGCATTACCAATTAGGTACTGTGCTGTGGCATCTTTTCTCAACCATTGTTCTGCAGCTTCACCACTTGGTTTTTCTTTTTCAATTGCATCAAGAACATTATGGTGATTAAAGGCTAAATTTAATTTTTGTCTCCATTCTGTATAGCTCTCATTGGTAAGTCGCACAAGTCTGGTTTTTGAAGCTAGGTCTAAATCTGCATGCAGCATTTTTGCTTTAGTTAGCAATCCCCCGCCCCAAAAAAAATCAGCACCCAAAAAGGTAAAAATTCTCTAGTTAGATGTGTGTTTCCAAAAAGGGGGGAAGGGGGAAAAAAAAAACAGCCGCTTTCACAAGAAAGACACAATGCGAAAAATAACTAAAACCCGAAAAATCTGGTAACTGTTCTGTTTTGGGACCCCATAACCTGTTGGGGAATTGAGAGATTTTTGGTAATGAGACTCTCAATCAGCAGAGTATCTTAGTAACTGCACAAAAACGAAAGTTGAACAGATTACCAGTTCCACTTCTATCACTCCACCCCAAACACACTTAACCTAGCTCAAAATAAACACAAAAAACAATTTGGTTAAAAATATAAAAGAATTTACTCACAAAATCTTGTGCATAATCTACACAGGTTCAATTCTTGAAGAAGGTAGGAAGAAAATTAAGCACTCACATGCTTGCTGAAAATAATCACTGTTAGGAGATCTCAGGACATGCTTTCAGGACAAAAGGCGAAGACAAAAGGAAGGAGTAAATGGTAAGAGAACCTTTTTAAAACCAAAGAATGTGTACGTGCTGGAGGAAGAGGTGTTGACCAAAACAAACAGGAATTTTTCTCTAGGCTATCTCTCTATGCCTGCAATAAACATGCAAACAAACTAGCCAGTTAATTAAGCATGCAAAGGTTGCCACTCCCAACATAGACCACTATGCTTCTGTTGTCAGGTTCACTGTGCTAGAACCATTGATTTCCTTCTGACCAGTTCCTTGGGTTCTTTTCCCCTAGTTTAGATCTACTGGAACTGGTGTCAGAGAAAATCTTCACAGCTTATCTCTGGAACAATCAGGGCTTTTTCTTGTAGCATATGTCTGAGGGCATACTATAATAGAAGGTGGTTATGTGTCATCTTTTTTGAAGGTGCCCTTTATGTGAAGGGCTTTCCTGTCCATGTGTAATTTAAAGATAAACAGGCTCAGTGAGGGAGATCAGAGACCTTTACGTTATCCAACCACAGTTCGCACCTGGACAGGTAACACAGCACAAATAGTTTGTCTGGTCACACTCTTCCCCACTGAGATGTATTGTAATTCTGTTTAAATTATAAAAATCATTTCTACTTTTGCAGTTACAAATTTTGCATACCAGATTTTGTGCAAACCTGATTCTTTTTCTTCTCTCTTTCTTTCTGATGATACTTTACCTGTTCTTTTGACAATGTACAAGTGGCTTTCCTGCTTTCCATGTACTCATAGCCATAGACACAGTGTAAAAATCTGTCTCAAATGACAGGCAAACCAGGCCTGGCATTAGCACTTCCAAGCAGCTGCTGTGGCTTTACAGAGCTTTAGGTTCCTCCTAAATATGATTGTGTAAATATATATATATATATATATATATATATATATATATATATTACACAGATTTAATTACCAGAGCTCATTAGAGCTTGGCCATATCCCCATGATTTTATGTATAATGAGGGAACTAGGCTAATAGTCAGATGCGTATTCACGTATCCCCTTTAATACATGAAGCACTTGGGCTACTAAATAAAGTATTTATTTCATAGTTTTATTAATTCACATGTTTCTGTATGCAGAGGAATTCTTCCTCTCATGTGTGCAGAGTTCCATAGTATGATTGTTCAAATATATCTGCAATTGTTCCTTCTGTATAGATAAGTATTTTTCTTAGGATGGCATCTCAGTTGTGAAAATACTGCATTTTCCCCTAGCACTTAGAAAGAAAGGTTAGTGGTTTTTTTACTTCTCTTCATGAGAGACAGAAATCCAGCCTCTTCTTCTAGAGATGGGGTATGTGTAAGCGTCTTCACCTGTGTAGAATTTTTGGCCCAGGCTGCTAGTCCAGGTTGTCTATGTTGAATAAGGTATCTAAAGGATAGAGGGTGTTAGTAGAAACTGGAAAATCTGTACACAGTTTAATTTTCTGGATTTTTTTCCCTTTAAAGTACAAAACTAGACACTGATATAATTTGATTTAATTGTATGTTTGTAAATCAGAAATATGAAGATATGCAAAGGGATCACAATCATCATCTGGTTCAGCTTTTCAATCATTAGTCTCAAGCAACTCAGTGAGTCTCCTATGTGATGGGATGTCAGACTATGGCCAAAATCCTCTTAGTTATTCCTAACTAGAGTAGACTCTTTGAACCAGTTTTTTGAATGGTGAGTCAACATGCAGCTATTGATTTAATGTGTCTACTATGGACTAACAATAAAATTCATGTCTATGTATTCCATCTCTGACACTTCAGTCTGCAAGAAAGTGAACAGTCTAGTGTCCTGCAGATATTTTGGACTACAGCTCCCATAAGCCTTGATAATGGGCCCATGCTCACTGAGTCTTAAGGGAGCTGTAGTCTAACATATCTGGAAAGTGCCTACATCTAAAAGCAGGAGCCAGATTTAGGACAACTAAATTGCATGCCAGTCATTCAGATATATTTCCTACTTTCCTACTTTGAACACCTGATGAAGACAAGAATAATTCTACAAGAATAGCCCTTGTTTAGTAGCCTTCCTCAGGAAGGATGCTAGCCTATTGTTTATCAAAGAAAGAAAACTAGAAACTTCCTGGAATCTAGTTCAGAGGAAGCACAGGAACAGTTTGAATTGGAGGCAAGGAAATTCAAGATGGAATCGAAAGATCGACAGGAGTACAGAAGAAAATCTGATGTTCTACGATGACGCATAGGCTCGGAAGGGTATGGTTCCTAGGAACTCCTATGCTGAATTTTGGGTAGAAGGATAAGATGTATGAAAGTTTTTTCTTTGCTCACAGTGCCCACAATTGTATGTATTACTGTTCTTACAGTTGAGATCTGATACAGATCTTCTGAGTAGCATCCAGATGTGTCAAATTTTTACAGAACTGTTTTGAAAAAATAAAATAAAATAAAATTGTGAAATCACTCTGATGGAATACAGAATTGTGATAAAATAAAATTCACAGCCAAGTAATAATTTCATTAAAACAAGCCAGAATGCCAGAAAATTATGTGTTCAGGTTCTTCAGAACTTTTCCTTAGGTTAGAGGGTACAAACAAAACTGTACATATATACACAGTAGCTTTCGGAGTGGTGGATGAGAAATCCCCTTTCTTTCCCACCTTCTTACCACAACATGATTTACATAAGTTACTTAAGATAGAGAAGTGCTAACAACTGCCAGTCAGTCAGGAAACATCAGTCTAGGATTTTAGAGCAAAGATTGTTTTAAACACATCAAACAGTGTTGGTGCCTGAGGCAAAAAAGTACAAATTGCACCATCCTAATCCCCACCCAATTGGCAGTTTAAAAAAAACAACAGAATAAATTAAGTAATTGACAGCCAGTGATCTTGACAGTCCATTAACTGCTTCATCTAGTTCCTTTGTTACAGTGGTAGAAAGATCAGTGAGTAACTTACACAGATATTAATTAAATTCCTGCAAATTTCAGGAGTCTACCCTAGTTGGGACTGACAACTGAATTTTGGCCTCAGCCATATTGAAATTTAATAGCACATACTTCTCAGCAGACATAATTCAAAGAATTTTACATATAGCCTCGTTGTTCTGTGCTCCAGTCTGTTATTTAGATATTTATAGCTAATGAACACTGTTATTTCCCCAACCTTACACAAGGAGTTTATGGTGTAAATCCAATTAGTTATCCCAAACAAAGTAAACCCATTGACTCAATTATTAAATGTTGAGTCAATGTTTATGTAAATGCCATTAATTTAATGGGTCAGTTCCAGTTGTGATGACCAGTAGAATTGAGCAAATGCTGAAATTAATATAATTACTTTCTGGAAAAGGAGACATTCTTGACCTTGTCAAAAGAGAGGAAGCTACTCACGAAATCAGACCTTACCACAGCTGACTGAAAGTAACAAGATGCTTCAGCATAGTTATTTTGCTTTGTTCTGGAGCAAAGGGGAAGAAAAGGGGTTTTCCAGCCTACATTTCTTTGTTACAGTTCCCTGAGTAGATTTTATTTTTTACTTTAAAAGCAGAAGTACCTTTCCTCGTATTATGCTGGCCTTTTATTTCAGTTTTGCATACTTGATAATTCCCCAATATTCTGAAGAACATCCCACAAATGAAATTTAAGATTTGTTTGTGAAAAATGTAACCAACGATGCAATATTATCATCTTTGTAATATGTTACACAGCAAGGGTTTAATTTGTTGGGTTCATAAATTTGGTTGTGTGCAGATTCAGAGAGTTGTTCACTATAATTTTTCTTCAGGTGGCATCCCTGTCATGAGGTGCAGAGAAGTAGTCACTTTCTATGGCACTTGGGCGCTAATAGGAGAATCAAAATAAATCTCAATCCGATCCAGAGTGGACCCACAGAACTGGACACAAGATGTGCAAGAGTCTTACATACCTTCCAGCAGTTTTAGTTGGCTCCTGCAGGAGAGTACTTTGGCCATTTAAGTCTTTCATCAATAAGCGGAAGCAAGATGCTGTTAGGATTTTCTGTCACCAGTACCATACATTTCTGAGCTATCTAGTTTAACCCAGTTTTTCTTTCCCTGCTTTTTTGCCTCTTTCTTTGCTAATCAGCTACTTCTTAGCCTGTACTTGGCTTTACCTCCCTTTGATTTAATACTAGTAAAGGTTCATGTATATGTCATCAGTGAAAGTGATCATTATGGGAATTTCTATATTTTTCTTAAGAAAGTACTGTAGTATGGACATGTATTCAATTTATATGTTATAATATAATCAGAAGTATATGCATAGTACTCTGATCAACATTTTAAAAAGTCCGTATAGCAGTCTCCAAAGATTATCTTGGTGTGTTCTCATGTAATATTCTTGGCAAACCTGGATATTGCTATATTTTATAATAATATTAATACTGCCATACAGGATAATTTAATTATGATGCTACTGCAATATTTTGTAATAACATACACACAGGACAATTGGAAGTATGGACTCAGTACTGTTCAAAAGCACTGCTTGTAATTCTGCCTCAGCCTCCATTTTGCAATTGCAGAGTTATTTCTTTCTGCCTTTTTTGGTCAGAGTCCCATGGGCTTCTATTCTACATATTTATTTGATCCACTGATTGTGTTTACTCCTTAGTAATCTACTAGATGTTTTTCACTCATGCTTAAAATTTGGGGAATTTCACAAAGGCATTTAAATGATCCCCCTTAAATATAGTGCTCCTAAGGATCCACAAAAGGCTAGATACCACTGACAGCTATCAGCCTGGATAGCTAAATGAAATCTTAATGTATGGGGTGTGTATACATTTGGCTTAGTCTCCCTTGGAAACAGAACAAGGTAGATAAAATATTACCAGCCTGAACTATTATGTTGAGAACCAACTACATATTGCAGGATTTGAAAGCCAATGTGGTTTGAGTGTTAGACTAGGATGCTGGGAGACCAGGGTTCAAATCCCCATCAGCCAAGGAAACCTATGGGGTGATTTTGGGAAGTCACACTCTCTCAGCCTCAGAGGAGGGCAAAGGTAAACTCCCTCTGAACAAATTCTGCCAAGGAAACCTGTGATAGGTTCGCTGTAGGGTTGCCATAAGTCAGAAATGACTTGAAGACACAAAACAACAAGACTTAAAATAAAAGGCAAGAACAGGGAAACCAGAACTGGGGAAGATACAATTCACTTTATCTTTTAGCCTGTTTTCCTCTGTGTTCTCCACTTCCAACTGCTGTTCCCCCACATGGAGCAGGGGTGGTGGGGATAAATGCACTTTTATTTTTTACTCAGCTACTTTTCTCGCTCTGAGAAAGTAACTGAAGAATTATTTTTCTGGTAGTACAAGAGTTAAGCAACCCTTTCCTCCCCTCTGAGTTGTGTCCTCCAGCAGCTGCTTTTAATTACTAAAAGTAATCACAATTCCATGTAATATGTAGTTTGGTCTCAAAACCAAGAATTCTTACTGACTCCTACGGCAGCAGTAGAGATCAATCATGAGCAGTTTTTCATAGAAATAACAAGCTGATAAAGTCTTAAACGGAACTGATCAAACTTAGTTGTAAGAAATGTAGTCTAGCAGAGAGGAAACCACACAGCTGAATAACACATTCCAAATAATCGTGTTGGAAGGTATTACATACAACCCTTTTTGCAAGACATCACGTTATGGGGAAAGTGATGCAAACAAAGGTTTGAACCGAGGTTCTCAAATGCTGCATCACACTCTAGCCCTTTGGCCTATTCCCCACTCCCCCACAGCTCATTATGCTGTTGAGGTTCGATTTGTCACTGAATCAGTAGTATTTTTTTTTAATCCACGAGGCCTTTGCAAAAGCACCTTCTTTTCATTTTAATCCAGCCTTTAAAGCAGAACTAGAAATGATGATTGCAACATATAAATGCCTTTACAGCACAGGAAGAGAGGACTGTGATTGATCCATTTACCAACATCAGCATTATGAAGCTGGAATCTTTACAAGTGGCAGCAAGATGAAACATGAGAGCTGGAAAGGAGTTACGCTTTGTTGAAACAATCATTTTTCATCATACTGTGTACCTTTTCTCTCCTTTTCTGAAAAGAACTTGCTTCCATTGATGGCAAAGTTTATCAAGATAGCTCTGGCAGTTGACTGTTAACAGTTGCTGTATTGTCTTTTAATAACAAACCATTATCCACTAATATTTCAGTGCATTACAAAAACAAAGACACTTTTGCTCTAACAGTCACACATATAGGATATCTTTCCTCAGTCTTGACATTTTATTTATTTATAATATTTCTGTATCGCCTTTAACATAATGTGTGAAGTGCCCTTCAGAAATGAGACTCTCTAATCTTCAAACCAGAAGAAGAGGATCTCCAACTGTAAAGATGGGACTCTACTCTTTCAGGATAGACTTCCTCCAGTCACTAGGTAATGCTATTCAGTATGGCCTTGGTTGACTACTTGGCAGCCAGTGTAACTTGCAACATGCATAGCTCCTAGAAGTGATTTGGAATGGCCTCTAAAAGGAGACAACCTTTTAAGAATATCTAAACATCCTTTTTTAAATAGACACTTAAATATTTGGATTTTTAATTTACTGATTGATTGCTACTTTTTTTGGTTGAAGTATTTTTTGTCTCTTATTTTGTAGTTTTGTGATATTTAAGTAGACGTAGATATAGTTACACATCTTACATACAGATCACTGGTTGATCTTCCTCAGCCACATCTTAAGGCTGTGACCAATGTATGTCCCAAGCCAGGCAGGTGGTTTTCTCCCTCCTTCCCTTACTTTGCTTGTCTGATGAAGAGGTTTAAGGAACAAAATATTGCTGACTATTTTCAAATACTTTGGTGGTTGCTATTGAAGTTACTACCTAATGATGAGGTTTTAATTTTTTTTAAATGGGCTCTTTCCTTCTTTTGTAAAGCTTCTATTACTGATGGGCTATGAACAAGAATACTGAAACTCTTCATCTGTGTGGATCTGAACTGAAGCTCTAATTCCATTGCATCATTATGGAAAACCCCTGGATGAAAAATCTCTTTGCCTTGCTGCTACCCCATTCCAAACTGACATCTATCCTTTCCTGCCTTTTGTTATTTTTGCACATGGTACTTGATCCACTTGTAAGATTTCCTGACTAAGTCAGAGCTCACCAGACTCACTCATGCTCTAGTTAATAGGAACTACTGTAAATAAGTTCTATGTGGGATCATCCTTGGGAAATATTTAGACACTTCCTTCAGTGCAAAATGTTGTCACCAGATTACTGACTTGGATAGAGGTGTTTAGAATGTAATAGGAATATCTTGTTTGGTTTGCATTGGCTATCTCTTAATTTCCAGTCTCAATAAAGGTCATAGAGTCACAGGATCATAGAGTTGGAAGGGACTTCATGGGCCAGTGAGTCCAATTCTCTGCTCAGAGCAGGACCTCTACCTAAAGCATCAAGCACCCCCTGCTGGTAGTTGTCCAGCCTCTTTTTTTTTTTTTTTTGGAGAAGGAAACCCCACCATCTGTCTAGACAATTGTTTTGACTGCCAAACCACTTTTACTGTCAAGAAGTCTCTTCTAATGTTCAATTGAAATCTGCTCTTCCTATCTTTGAATTGTTAGCCACTCCTCCTGGTTTTGTGTCATCCTTGGGGCATTCCACTCAAGACCTCCTTCCAGTTTGAAGTGCAGATAAATATCTTAAAATCTGTACATGGCTTGGTTGCCTTCTTTCAAATATTCTTTTGTATGTGCTTGATTCAACATCTGAGGCCTTACTTGAAATATTGCCACCCAGTTAGATGTAATTGGTAACAGCACCCACTTTGCAAAATACTTTCACAGGGGTAGATTAGTAATTCTTCAAGATGTAATTCTTCAGCAAAACTTGGCTGGTCCAGAGAACCTGTAACTGACTTTTTTCCCCTGCCTTTCTCAGTGCTCTTAACTCCATAAGGTGTTGGATCTGTTGGTCATTTTATATATAATTTTATATTGTACGTGAGTGTGTGTGTGTGTGTGTGTGTGTGTGTGGTATCCTGAGAGGTTGAGCAACAACAAGCTTTCTTTCATTTATCCTTAGGAAATCTCTCAGATCCATTCCTGGTAAAAACAAAATGCTCTTCCTACTGCTTTTCTTTCTGTTGTCCCGGGAAGAGAAAAGATTCATCTTATTTCATCCAGCTAAAGTGCTCAGTTGTTCATATAAGGGCCTAAAGTCTGTTGTTAATCCTGACTAGAGTAGATCCATTCAGTCAATGAGATTTACTTATTTGTTGAGTTACTATTCAACAATTGATTGAATAGGTCTGCTTTAGTTAGGACTACGCAACTGAATGCCAGCTAACAGCCATTTTACTGTTTTAAAGGACAGGAAGCTGATTCTATAAAATGAGCTCCTGTTGCAGCCTGCCATGTGTTCTTAGATAACACATTGGTCTGATCTCTTCCCATAAGAACTGCCACTCCTTGGAAGAAAAGGGAATTTCCTGACTCCCAAAAGGGATGGAGGCATACCGACAAAGCTAGGAGATTATAAACAGAGTAATGTGAATCTGGGCAAATAATATTGGGGAAATAGCAAACATTAATCATGTTACAATCCATACCTCCAGACCAGGGGGCCATTCACACTACATAATTACAGGGCTGTTAGTCCACTTTAATTGCCATAGTTCCATGGTATGGAATGCTGAGATTTGTAGTTTGGTGAGGCACTAGAGCACTCTGGCTACGAATTCTAAATGCCTCCCCCTGCATTGCAAATCTGAGAGCCAGTGTGCTGTAGTGGTTTGAGCATTGGACTAATACTCTGGCTAAGAGAGTCTGAATCCCTGTGTGGTCATGGGAACCCACTGGGTGGTGACCTTGGGCAAATTATGCTCTCTTAGCCTCAGAGGGAGGCAAAGGAGCCCTCCCCAACAAATCCTGCCAAGAAAATCCTGTAACAGTTCACCTTACGGTCATCATAAGTTGGAAATGGCTTGAAGACATGCAATGACACTGCAGATTCCTGATTCCATGGGATGTTGTTATGGTAGTTAGAGTGGAATGTAGCGCTATAACTGTATAGTGTTAGTGGGACCAAGGTGAGACCACATCCTTACATAACTCTTTTCTTGAAACAAATGTACCACAAATCGCCATAGAAGCTCTCAAAGGAGAAGCCAGGTGATACTTGGAAAACAAGGGAATATAATTGTTAGAGACAAAGCCACTTAGATTCAGAATACTTGGTGAAAGAGAGAGGTCAAGATGCAAATGAATACTAGCAGAGTGGAAAGTCCCACTGGTGTAGAAATATAGGACTGCCATTGCTTGCTGTCACACATGTTGTGTTACCTATTTGGAAATTACTTGTACAACAAGGTTTTGGATGGATCATTGTGCAGGCAGTGAAACTGTCAACTCGCTCCTGCTACCTCCATTGTGGGGGTGGTTTGATGCAACAAGATCCTGGTGTAGAAAAAGCCTAGCGTGAGAGCACCAAAGGGCTGCAATTCAGACACCATGTGTCATCTTGGCCTTTTGTAGCTTTGTCATGAGTGTCCCACCCCATGCCATTGCTGCTACCTGGATTTCTCCTTGTCCTTGCTCCATTTCTCTCAAAACTGCTGTTGTGAACTTGATCTTTATGTGCTCTGTCAGCTTATAATTTCATTTTGATCCTTATATCAACTTTGGCTGGACCATCATGCTGGAGAAATCGCAGCCCTCCCATGACACCTTCCCCCATTCAAGAACTCAGAGCCCTACTATATTACGTCAGCAACAGCAGGAGTTTTCTCCCTTATTAAGGTGAGTGTATGAGATCTGGTAGGGATTAAAAAAAATTCAAAGAAATCCAATTTCCCTATTATACTCTAGAGTATGGAAAAGTTACATTTTCAAACCATAGTTCTTAGATTGTCCTGGCCAGTATCCTGTCTGAGGGATTCTGGGAACTATGCTCCACAAATATTCTTTGCAATACTCCTTCAGCTGAATACACTGAGAGCACTTACAAGGCCAAGAAGTTAATGTTTCTGCAAAACTAAAGATGTCTCAAACAAGAGTCAGCTGTCAAGAGCAATGGAGCCAGGATGTGGCTGCCCTGGGCCATTTAATTGAAAAGAATGTTCTAGTGCTGCTGAAGGGAAAACTCTTCATCTCACAAATGAGAACAAATTTAAATAGAAATTACCCTGTGTAGACATTTGCACACAAGCAGCTTAGACTTCTGTTCAATCATTTTACAGACCCTAATGATGTTAATTGCCGACTCATTGCATTCAAACATAATCTCTCTTGTTTTATCATTCCTCTTCAGATTTGTGGCCACCTTCAAATTTCACACAGAGTTGTCATGCTAGATTGTCAACCGTGGGCTAGCAAAGCACTATGAGGGTTTTTTTTGGCACCTTCTTTACACCTTTTTACTAGAAGCACCGGTCTCTTTCACACTATATAACTATAGTGCTATGATTCCGCTTTAACTGCTATAGTTGTATCTTATCAAATCCTGGGAGTTGTAGCTTGTGTGGTATGTAGAATTTTCGACCAGAGAGTTCTACTGTCTCATCAGACTACAAATCTCAAGATTCAATAGGACATACCACAGGAGTTGTCTGTGTGTATGTATTCAAGTGGCCCATTGACTTATGGTGACCACATGCATTTCACAGGGTTTTATTAAGCAGGGGATACTCAGAGGGGTTTTTGCTGGTTTCTTCCTTTGAAATATTGCCTACAGAACCTGCTGTTTGTTGGTGGTCTCCCATCCAAACACTGACCAGGGCTGACCCTGCTTAGCTTCCAAGATCAGATGGGATCTGGTGCCTTTAGGGTATTAGGGCCTCTCACCATAGAAGGTTATCAAACTGCTACAGTTGAGTAGCATAAAACATACCACTCTCTACTTGTTTTGTCCAGTAGTACATTTTTTCCAGTTGAATGTAGCAGCAGCTTTACTAATGAGTAATCTCATGAGCGCTAAGAATGATCACAGGGCACAGAATGCAAACTGAGTATTCTTTAAGCTGGCTCACTGGCACCCTCAAGAGGAATGCTCCACACTGCAACATTATGTTAAAGGTCCCACGCATGTTTTTATATAATAAGTTTTATTTTGCTGTACCTCTCTTAACTTTATAATGAGGATCAATTAATTCCCAAATCAAGAGCAAGAAGAACCAGCAATAAGGGCTAAAAAAGAAATTTATTGTTAAGTAATTGCTTTATTTTCAAAAACAAGCAGAATAAAGGCAACAGGTCTACAAGTAAAAAGCTCTGGATTACCAGTAGAAGGAGCTATTGCTGAGTGGCAGTTTCTTCTGACTAAACATGACAGAAGGGTCTTGTTAATATTACAAGCACTGCTTGATAACACAGTTTTATGTTAAGTGGTTTCTTGGGTGTGTCTCACAGTCTCATAGATTGACCTTACAATTAGGCAGAGTGAGGTGATGTCTTCTCAAGCAGTTGCTGAAGGTAGCCCCCTCTCTGTCCCAGCAATTCCCTTCTGTTGGAGGACAGAGTTGTATATGCTGCACAATCTTTCCTGAGCCCCCTAAATTGGTGATGGTGGACTCTATTCCACTGGAAATGTTCAAGTAAGTTTAAACTGCTGTATGTGCAATGGGGAGAGGAGGGAGACATCCTCTTGTCCTTTAGGTAGCCAAACATCTTAGATCAGTCCTGTGAGTATTTTATGACTATTGGCTTAAACTACACTAAAATTATTTTTATTTACTGCACTTTTAAACTGCCCAGTAAACAGAATTCTCTGGGTGATGGACAGTCTATTAAAATATAAAACACAAGACACATCAATACAATAAAACAGTCACTAAAAGCAGTAAAATATACAGCCAAGATAAAACCAGATGACAATAAAACGTTACAGCATATAAAATCAAGTTAAAAACAGCAGGAGGGTAAGAGTGTAAAGATGCAGAAACACTGAAACAGTTAAACAAATATTAGATGAGATCTTATCTGGCTATGCATGGTGTAGGAGTTCTGCGTGATGTCATTTGTCTGTGTCTGGCTATGGGAACGTAGACAGACTCTTCTCTGTTGCCTCTGCTATCTACCAGCGGTAGAACGGCTGTTGGGGAGCTATCAGAGCAACACAGTGAGTTCTGTGGGGGAGCTTTGGTTGTTGCAGTGGGAAGAAGGGAATACCAACCTCCACAACAACCAAAAAATACATATTCAAACTTAAGGTGGAATTATATTTGTGTATTTCACTTACAGGATACTGTCCATTATGTTAAACACATAATTGTAATGCATTTTTGAAAGATGCAACTAACTTGATTTGTAAAGGGACATATGTTTTTGTGAATGTGTCTTCAAGTCACCTGTTGACTGAATGGTGATCTCATGAATTTCATAAAATTTTCTTAGACAAGGAATACTCAGAGGTTTGTTTTACCAGTTCTTTTCTCTGAACTATAGCCTACAGCACCTTGTATTTGCTGGTGGTCTCCCATCCAAGTGCTAACTGGAACTGCTTAACTTCCAAGATCAGACAAGATGTGGTGCCTTCACAGTATTTCACCAAATGCCTTCACCAAAGTTGTGGTCCATGGATAGACTGGTACCAGTCTGCAAGCAACTGCCTGCTGATCCCTAGTGAGTTTCTAGAATAGAAAGAGACAGTTGGAGCAAATGGGCACAAATGTGGTCCCAGTGCCTGGCATATTGGGGGAAGATAGCCATGCTAGAGGCCCACATCAGACAGCTTCTTTCTTCACAGGTCTATCATCTGTACACGGTTTTATACCATTCCCTAAACCCTGTGATAGGTTTGCCTTAGGTTTGCCATAACTCAGGAACACCACCACTGCAACAACAAAGCAGCTGCACTGGGGACAGAAACATATATATCATTGTTTTTGTTTAAGTGTAAAACCACCAGTCATATGAGAAGGATACATTCTGGGCAAGGTGATTTACAGAACAAAATGGATGTGCAGCAGGGATGGGAGTCATGTAGCCCTTGAGATGTTGTTGGATCAGAAGTCCTACGTTCAGAATGTTCTTAAAACCAGCATAGACACAACCATACAGAATTTCCTGGGGAAGAAGCCCCAAAGGTCTGTGGCCAGCACTGAAAAAACCCTGTTCCTGATAATATCCACTTAAATACTCTTGCTGGTATACCAGAGAGTGGGGCATCAGACATGAATATTAATTGTCAGGCATGCTCAAATCAAGCTTGAACTCTCCCTGGAAGCTAAGAGGACAAAACAGAGACTGATGTAATTTGGACATATTTTGAGAAGACATTAGCATAGACATGCTTGATAAGGTAGAAGGTAGTAGGAAAAGAGGAAGACTGCATTTAGGAATGCTAGTTTAGGATCATCCCAGGCCCTGAGGGCTCTGGACCCAAACCTAAAATCTAGAGACAGCCTGTGGTTGAGGTAGTGTGTCGAAAACCATCAAAAACTACAGTACTCATGTAAGTGCTGTAGGAGTTGATCAGCCAATCAGATAAAGACACGGGTAAAGAGTTAGATGGGCAATGTTATGTGGGGGTTTTGGAACAATGACCATATAAGGAAAGTGTTACTTGTTTTTGTTTGTGCCTGAGTATAAAAGGCAGTGTTGTACACTTGGGCGGGGCTCTCAGACTTTGTGGAATGATCCCTCTGAGGCCCTGCTAGCAGTTCAATAAAATCCTGCTTTCTCTCAACTGTGGGTCTCAATTCCGGACTTGATTTCCGTTACATTTTTCTGGGGGCTCGGCCCGGGATTGAGGTGGCATTTGGCCCGCCCTGACCACCATCTTGTGTTCGGGATCACAGTAGGAATGACTCTGATCTTGGAGCCACTGGCCTTTTTGTCGGAAGATAGGCCTCGAGACTACTGTGATAGCCGAAGCTGATGTGTGAGCCACGGAACCCAGACACAGGAGAAGAAACCAGGACACATCACTGGTGAGGCAAGTATATGGGTGTGGAAACTTGTTGGAACTGTTTTGGTATACCTTCCCCTAATGGAAGAAGAGGGGCCTGACCACCCCCTACGTTCAACCCTAGTACCAGACTCTGAAGAGAGTTTGCGAAACTGTTGAATGAGGTAAAAAGGGAAAGGAGGTGGGAGGCCGTGTATTGGCATGAATGCTGATTTGCTTGGTCGCCGTGGTTCCTAGTGTAGGCCGTTGAGTGTCCGGGTGCCTAGGCCGGTGACAAGTGCTTGTGGTGTCTCTTCCCTTCTTGTTTCGACCGTTGAGACCCTTTACTCAACGATCATCCACCTCAAATCCTTTTGTGTCTGTGATTGTCTTCGCAAGGGGTGGTCATGGGAGGCAGTGGAAGTAAAGACATTACTCCACTGGAATGTATGTTGAAGAACTTTAAGAAGGGATTTAGAGGAGATTATGGAGGAAAACCCATGAATCCACAGAGACTGAGGACATTGTGTGAAGTAGAATGGCCCTCTTTCAATGTAGGATGGCCGACCGCAGGGTCCTTAGACCACTCATTAATAAGGAGGGTGTATTCAGTCATAGTGGGAAATCCAGGACACCCTGATCAATTCCCCTATATTGATTCTTGGGACACCGTAGTCAGGGAAGCCCCTCAGTGGTTGAAGAAATGCAAGGAACAACAGGCAAAGATTATGGTTGTATGGATGGAGAAAATAAATAATAAAAGTGGAAAGAGGCCCATATATCCAGAGTCTCCTACAGAGGCGTTAGAGCTGATGGCGCCTCCACCGTATGGGACTTTGCAAAACCCTTTCCAGGTGACCCCAGGAACACAAAATAATGGCCCCTTCTTGGACAACGTCTCAGGAAATCAGACGCAGATTAATCATCATTAATCACGATACACATGAGGGAAAAATAAAACAACCCATACAGATACAGAATTCAGGGGAAGGACAGTCAATATCGAGAACGCCAGCATATGATCTTAGGTTTCTCACCGTAAAGAAAAACCTCTCTAAGGGCCAGCCGGAGGCAAGGGATGGACAAAAGGCACATTATAGCAACGGAGATCTGTCAGAGTCAAAGGGGGATAGAGAACCTATACTACCCTTAAGACAAGTGACACAGACCATTCTAGATCCAAATGAACAGGATGGCATCAGACAAGTGCAGTCATACATGTACACTCCTTTTACTACGTCAGACCTCCTTAACTGGAAGACACATTATGCTTCATACACTGACAAGCCCCAGGAAATGATAGAACTCTGTTCTAGTATAGTGGCATCTCATGTTCCAAATTGGCAAGATTGCCAACAACTGTTAATGACTCTGTTTACCACTGAAGAACGTAGGCGAATAATTCAACATGCCGAACGGATAGCCAGAAGTAGGGCTCCCCCAGGAGAGGGTAATCCAGAACAATGGATGCGGAGAAGGGTCCCTTCGGTCGACCCAGGATGGGATCCAAATAGACCCAATCAATTAGCCAGGCTCACAGATTACCAGGCCTTATTGGTGGAAGCAATGAGAGAAGGGATGAAAAGACCTGTTAATATGTCTAAGGTCTCAGAAGTTCTGCAGGGAGCCACTGAACCCCCTGGAACGTATTTAAGAGAGGTTACTTAATGTGTACTGACAGTTCACTCCTCTGAACCTGGATGATCCAGACAATCATAGGACAGTAAATCTAGCTTTTGTGGCTCAGAGTTACCCAGACATCAGGAAGAAACTCCAGAAGCAAGAAGGATTTGCTGGAATGAACGTAAGCCAGTTGTTGGAGATTGCTCAGAAAGTATATGTCAACAGGGGTCAGGAGGAGAAGCGAGAAAAGGATAGGTGGATGGCTCGAAAGGCAGAATTGTTGGCAGCGGCACTAACAGATAGAAAGACCGAATGGGCCCCACAGGGAAGAAGTCGTGAAGACAGGAGAAGAGGTGAAAGAAGGGGGGGACGACAACCCCCATTGGGTAGAAACCAGTGCGCGATTTGCCAACAGGAGGGCCACTGGAAAGGAGAATGTCCAAATCGTCAGAGAGGTGGGGGAAAAAGGAAGCCAAGGTGCCACTCGAGGGCGATGGTAGCGGGGAAAGGTCACTGATGGCCGATATCAGGCCCCCACTGAACCAGAATATATTGGGTTGGCCGAGATGGAAGAGCTGGACTACTAGGGCAGACTGGGTACCCTATATCTTGGCCCCAGGGAACTGTTACTGCCCTGGCTAGTCCGAGCTTTGGGGATATTAAAAGATATCCTCTTGATATCACAATTTGGCTTCACTTCTCTATTCCCTTCCACGTGCTTGTGAGGCCACCGGACAAGCACGTAAACAAGCCCGGCCGTTAATTGCCGTAATATTCCTGGATAATTCAGGCAGGCCAGAAAATAGCTGACTCACTGCTTTAGGAGACCTCCAGGCAAGTACTCTAATTAGGTATGCAAGCAACCTACAAAAGAGCCTCTGCCCCGCGCTGGCAACTTGATGGGTTAACTATACAATACCCAAGTACTCTGCGTTTGCAAACTGGCCCATGGCTGTCCTCTGTATTCGCTGGTGGGACACCAGCTCCTCCCTACAGAGTGGGAACAAAACATATTCTAGGATACCTCTGGGAAATTACCCAAAGTGTAATGTGACAATAGTACAAACTCCAGCAGGTGTGTGGTGTAACCAAACAAATTCGAAACTAACCAGCCCTTTATCTTGCTATGAGGACGTGGAAGGAAGAATGTGTTATGTATGTCTGTACAATAGTTCTAAAAGAGGGACTCCTCTAGGATGGGTCCAAGACCAAGGCAGTATTCCCCAAGGGCATTATCTTTATGGGTTAAGTCAAGGTCTCTATTGGATATGTGGAAAATGGGCAGGAAAGGTGTTACCCCCAGCATGGAATGGTACCTGCACCATAGGTAGTCTGACTCCCTCTGGGCTAACCTTCCACGAGCTTAAGCAGCCCTTGGAAGCATGGGATAAGCAGTTTGGGTGGTCCCGGATCAAACGGGAATATCAGGAGGATTATGGATACGACCCCGACAATACTTACTTGACTGAAGGAGAGAGATTTGGAGGCATTATATTTCCCATGGCAGGGGTAGCTGTTAACATCCGGCAGATCAGGAGAATTTCAGCCCAATTGGAATTGTTGGCTAATGCCACCACCAAAGGGTTGGCAGCCATACAGACCGAAATTGATTCCATGGCTGGAATGTTGGCTCAACATAAATTAGTGTTAGATTACTTACTTAGCAAAGAGGGAGGACTGTGTGTTTGGCTAAATACGACCTGTTGCCATTATATTAACAAGTCAGGAGAGGTGGAAGAGAGTGTGGAGAAATACATCAGGTAGTTGTGAACATTCGAAAGACCTATACTGCTCAAGGTGACTTATGGAAGTGGCTAACCTCGTGGCTTCCTGATCCCCAGTGAATAAAAACTATTTTTGTTGTAATTTGTTTATTGATATTGATATGTGTAATAATTTTGATGTGTATACCATGCATTGTAAACTTGGGACGAAGGGTGGTAAAAGGATCAATAGAAAGAAAGGCTGCAGCTTTTGCTCTGACTACCTGGGAATACCAACCATGAGGTAATGCAACAATCGCAAGGATTGTGCATTAAAGGGGGGAATGAGGTAGTGTGTTGAAAACCATCAAAAACTACAGTACTCGTGTAAGTGCTGTAGAAGTTGATCAGCCAATCAGATAAAGACACGGGTAAAGAGTTAGATGGGCAATGTTATGTGGGGGTTTTGGAATAATGACCATATAAGGAAAGTGTTACTTGTTTTTGTTTGTGCCTGAGTATAAAAGGCAGTGTTGTACACTTGGGCGGGGCTCTCAGACTTTGTGGAATGATCCCTCTGAGGCCCTGCTAGCAGTTCAATAAAATCCTGCTTTCTCTCAACTGTGGGTCTCGATTCCGGACTTGATTTCCGTCACACGGTGATATCATTAAGTATTGTGCACTCAGGATTAACCACAGTTGCTCATAGCTTGTCATTCAAACACACACAAAGACAACATATTTGTTTGGAAAATTAAGAGATAAATGTTAGCTGAAGGGACTTTTCCCAGATCAAGGTGAAATAAAAAGAAATTATTCCTTCTTACTTACTTACGGAAATGGGACAAGGCATATTTAATCTTGCCTATTTGCTTCTAGCCAGAAAGTGAATGCAGTGTAGAGTAGAGGGTGAGCCCTGAAACCACAACAACTGGAAGAGAAGGAAGAAGCTGAATAAATAAATAAATACACAGACCTCTGGAGAGTCTTTGCAAGTTGCAGCAACAAGTCTATGAACCCTTGGACCTCGTGGGAAGGTCTTGCTTTGCTAGTTGAACTAGAGATGTGTGCCCAATCTTTTCCTCTTCCCTGAAGCTGAGCCCACCAATACTGAAGAATTTGCATCCTTGTCTCTTGCCTGGAGATGTCTCACAAAAACTGGAAATTCAGGGCCAGGCCCTGAGATTTGGCAAGCCTAACTGCATTACAGATGGTAGAATTCAAAGACATAGCTGTGTTAGTCTGGTTCAGCGTGCAAAAGGATCTTGTAGCACCTTTGAGACTGAGAGAAAGAGGTTGGTAGCATAAGCTATCGTAAACTTAAGCCTACTTCATCAGGTGCAACTGATGAAGCAACTGTTAGTTGCATCTGATGAAACAGGGTTAAGTCTACAAAAGCTTATGCTACCGATTTCTTTCTCTCAGTTTCAAAGGTGCTACAAGATCCCTTTGCATTACACATGGACAGAATTGAGTAAGCCACAGCTCTGAGTCTGCAAGATCTGTTGATAACAGGGTGACTTCGAAGGTCTCTCATTCATAGGGCTGTGATAAGTTGAAGCTGAGTTGACAGTAATTAACAAGAACAATGTTCATATTTATCCAGAGGATCCTTTTGATAACCCAGTTGTTAAAGCAAAGGTAGAGAACATCCATCCCGTGCCAATTTTTGACTAAGAATAGAAAGACTCAGAGAAGAAACAGGCTTCAAAATTGAAAAAAAAAAGTGAAATATTTAGGCATTCATTTAACTGGAAATTTAAGTGAATTATATGAATATAATTATGTGAAGACATGGAAAGAGATGAAGAATGATCTGGATAAATGGTAGAAACTGAATTTGTTGTTATTGGGGAGAATATCAGCAATAAAGATGAATATTCTTCCAAAGATAATATTTCTTTTCCAAATGATCCCAGTATTGATTAAAGGAACACCATTCAAATAATGACAAAAAGACTTGTAAAAATTTGTCTAGGGAGGTGAAGAACCTAGAGTGAAGTATAGAGTTCTACAAGATTTGAAAGAACAGGGAAGTCTTGGATTGCCAGACCTAAAAATTTACTTTGGAACCTTGTGTATGACTTGGATTTAAAAAATGGGTTATACTAGAAGACAATAAACTTTTGAATTTAGGAGGACATGTCTTGGAGATTTGGATGTCACGTACTAGTATGGTATCATAAAGTCAAAATTAATGTTGCTTTCAATAATCACTGTATTAGATGTGCCTTATTGAAACTTTGGAATAAATATAAAATGAGACTATGTCCAAAAAAACTTTTTAGATTTCTCCACAAGAGGCCTTTTACAAAACAGAAATGAGAGCTGATCAACACTGGCTAACATATTTCAGCTGCCCTTGCCAAAGTTTTTGATCATTTGTCCTGCACCAACCACCTGAAATTTTAAGGTAAAATGTTATAATACTGTTACAGTTCAAATAAATAAATAAATTTATTACATCTTCCTTAGTTTCAGCCTTGGATCCAGTTTCTCAACAACTTGTCCATTTCGCAACATAATTGAGTACAGTCATCCCTCCACATTTGCTGAGGTTATAGGTGCAGGATCCCAGAGAAAGTGGAGAAACCGTGAATAACTCTTGGCCCTAAGTCCCCCAAACCATATTTAACACACAAAAATTTATGATCCATGTATTCCACCCATCATGTGTGACTTTGAGGCATTGGTGTTCCTTTGTAAGGCAGAAGTGGGCAGCTTATGGGCCTTGCCACTGCCTCCACTGATGCCCTATATCATTTTTAATAGGACTTACATGCCTCATTTGCAGTCTCCAGAGGCTTGTAGTCCTCATTAAAAATGGCATAGGGCATCAGCTGAGGCAGCAGCAAATAATCTGTGAATAATCAAATCCACAAAAAATTAAACCCACAAATGTCGAGGCCTGTGTATGTTTCCTGAGGCTTCTTTTTTGAACTTTTAAACTCGTTTTTGTGATGTTCTGGTGTTAAACCGAATCTCTGTTTAGCCCTTTTCTCAAATAAATCATTTGGTTCCCCCAGTCTCATTTCCTCATAGTTTCTGCCAGATGGCTACAAATTTGAGACTTTAAATATCCCATTCTTTCCCCATCCTTCACTTCAATGTCAACACAAGCTCTCTCAAAACTTGTAAAGAAAGGAACTATGTTATCTTCCTCATAATATTTAGGAAATCTTTTTACATCAAAGTGAGGGGAACCATTATGGTTAAATAGGAGTCATACTCACTGTCAACTCCAGTTCTTTCAGTTTGGTGGAACAGGCAAAAAGGAGATCAGCTATTTTAGATATGATCCTAACCAACAATGATGACCTAGTAAATGCGTTGAAAGTGGCAAGATTCTCCTTCTCTTAATTCTTTATCAGGTTCAAACTTAGCCAATTCAATTCTTTCCTTTGTTTTCCACATTTCCACGCTGTCTAAGGGTTCAGTTGTGGTTTTGTCTATAGTTTCTCTTGTCTCCTCACTCATTTCTTCCCTTTCTAGAACAGTTTCCAAAATTGTTTTACTTTTATGGGAGCCATAAAATCTGTATTTCCTCATGTTCACCAACAACTTTTACTTCATGAAATACTTTTGTTGTGATCCAAACAACTTCTTTTTACTTTATTCTTGTTTCCTTATTACTGTTGGGATTTTACTGTAGCTCAAACTTTTACCTCAGAAATCACCTTACTGAGCTCAGGGTTTCTGTCAGCTTGTGGCTATTCATCATATTCCTGTGGCAAACTCTACTTCAGCTTTTTACCTCAGGAATTATGTTTTCTTCATAAAGTTTATAGCACCTTTGGTTCTTGTGGGTTTTTCGGGCTTTGAGACTGTGTTCTGGTTGTATTTTCTCCTGACGTTTCGCCTGCATCTGTGGCTGGCATCTTCAGAGGAAAGGTGAATTGGGAGTGGAGTGGAGAATATATATGCCAGTCTCCTCCTCCAAGGGGGAGGGAGCAATTAGCATAATAGTCTCATTGTGTGTATTGAATACTTGTTCCTGGAGGAAGACCTCCTGAGCCCAGGTGGAACTCGTTAGGGCTCGTTAGTATCTTTTGTGTTTTGATTTTGGTGTTTTTCAATACTGGCAGCCAAATTTTGCTGACCTTCCTAGTCTCCTCTTTCCTGTTAAAATTATCCAAGTGTTTGTGGATTTCAATGGCCTCTCTGTGTAGCCTGACCTCGTAGTTGTTAGAATGGTCCAGAATTTCTGTGCTTTCAAATAACATTCTGTGTCCGGGTTGATTTATAGTGTGTTCTGCTACTGCTGACTTTTCTGGCTAGATCAGCCTGCAGTATCTTTCGTGCTCTTTGATTCGTGTTTGGATGTTTGGAACAAGGTTTCAAAGCCCGAAAAACCCACAAGAACCAATGGATTCTGGCCGTGAAAGCCTTCGACTCTAAATTTATAGCACCTCTTCCTCAGGTAATTCACTTGTGTCTTTTCCACTGCACTTCCCCTCAGCATACCACTTTCAGCAAAACTCTGCCAACTGCCTACTCAAGATCTCTCTCTGGCTTTCTCTTAACCAGTGATGTAGACTTGAGTCGATAGTCGGACTTAAGTCTCTTCAGTGATTCGACTCGGACTCGATATGGCCATAAATGATGCACTGACTTGACTCTTGTATATTTTTAATGACTGACTTGATGCCCTTGGTTCAGTTAACATAGTGCATTCATCCAGAAACTTTACAACTTTGAACAATGCCTCCATTTCTTTTTGCCTACTAGTCACATGACAATCTCTCTCAAGCCCAAAGTGTCAGCACATTTCTTAGAGGGGAAACAGCAAACAGGTTAGGCAGTGGGCTTGAGGCAGGCCTGAGGTCTGCTCAGCAGCCTGTCTCTGCTGCATATTAGAGGAGCTTTCTATAATATTTCCTAAGAGCAAAAGACAAGACTCGCCCCCAGAGTGCAGGATGTACTTCTCAGAAGGGAACAGCAAATGTGTTAGGCAAATGGGCTTGAGGACAAAAGATCCTTCCTTCTAAAGCTTTTGAATCTTCAGTAATGGGGAGTAAGGTAGGATCCTATTCCCCACTTCCAAAGCTGCAGGTGGCAAAATTGCAAATGTGGAGAGCTGACTCTGCTTAAATTGTTAAAATGGAATTTATTTCACTCTATCCACTAATTCTGAAATTTTGGTTGGGGTATAAAATTGGCTTCCAGACTTGACTTGAGACCTGGAGTAAAAGACTTAAATACATCACTGCTCTTAACCACATAAGTATTCTTACCATATCCCACCAACTGGCACCAAATATATGTAACAGATCCCATTGCTAGGCTGGCCCTGCAGTTTCAGCCCTGGGTTCCTATCACTCCCCTGGAATCAGCACAAAACAAATGTTGTCAATCCATCCAGAAACGAGCAGAAAGTTAACTTTTTTGTCTCATCGTAGCCTACTGCCCAATAGTCATTTGAGCCATTTTATTCCGTTTCAGATGGTTTCTGGGCATTAAGTGGTTTTCAAAAAGCATATTTGACATGTTTCAGTTCTAACATGTCTCTGGGCTATTCAACACATCCTTGTGCTTTTGCCATGATTTTCTATCAAAAATGGCCTGATCTATCTGTTCTCTTCCATTCTGACTTTTACTCTATTCTCCAAAGTTTATGTTGATGAGTGTAGGTTATAGATGGTAACAAGACCGAACATCCATGGCCCTTTCCGCATGTGGGGGGGGGGGACAGGCGAAAATGCCCCAAAACGGAGCTTACCGGCAGCCGGGTAAGTCCGCTGCGACACGGAGCAGCGCGAGCTCGCTGCCCCGCAGTCCTCCGGCGTCCCAAACGGCGACTTCCGGTTGGTGGAGGCTCTCCACCAACCGCAGAAGCTCACCAGCTGGAAGCCCGCCCCCGACAGATCTGCAGGCACGCATTTGCGCCCGCCTGCAAATCCGCGTCGGAGCCGGGCGATGGAGCGGCACAGGGCTGCGCGTTCCGTGCTTTTTAAAAACCTCGAAAAAGGCCCTTTTCACATGTGGGGGGGGGAACGGTGTAGAGCAACCTCTCACGGAGGTCGTCTACACCGTAGAGTGGACTGGCATGGCCTACTTTTAGTAGCTTCACACCAGAATCCACTCAGGAGCGGCCGGAACTAGCCAGGCTGCGTGTTTTTTAAAAACCTCTTTTTAGAGGTTTTTAAAAAGCACGGAGCACACGGCCCCGTGCCGCTCCGTCGCCCGGCTCCGACGCGTGCCTGCAGATCTGCCGGGGGCGGGCTTCCAGCTGGTGAGCTTCTCCGGTTGGTGGAGAGCCTCCACCAATCGGAAGCTGCCATCTGCGATGCCGGAGGAGTGTGGAGCAGCGAGTTCGCGCTGCTCCACGCTGCGACGGTCTTACTGGGCTGGAGGTAAGCTCCGTTTTTGGGCGTTTTCGCCCGTTGCCCCCCCCCACCTGTGAAAAGGGCCACAGAGGTTTTTAAAAAACACGCTGCACGGCTAGTTCCGGCAGCCCCTGAGTGGATTCTGGTGCAGAACTACAAAAAGTAGTCCACGCCAGTCCACTCCGCGGCATAGAAGACCTCCGTGAGAGGTCGCTCTGCACCATTACAGAAGCCCGGTGTGGAAATGGCTCATGCCTGGTTGCGATATTCGGAAAATAATTTCTCATTATATCAAATACTGTTCGAGAATTAATACCGCTGCCAGTAATATTGGAAATGAACGAACGGAACAGTTCCCAGGAACAGCTTCCACAGTTCTTCCGGGGCCACACCGCCGCCGGACTACACCCACTTTTCGAACGGCATGAAAGACGTTCATCCCACGCGCGCTTCCCATGTAACCTATCAGGAGCGCCACGAGCCGAAGGCGCCAACGATTTTCTCTCTCCCGCTTCCGAGGGAGCCCCGCGCGGTTTTACGTAACGAGGCGGTAGGTTTCTGTTCTGACTCTGAATCTAGTCTGTGCCAACAGCCAATAGAAATAGGGCTTCGATTTCTAATCCCGCCTCATGCGGACCCGTCAGCCTATTGAGAACTCCCTCGCTTGAGCTCAACCAATAGAGGTCCCCTCCTTAAGCTTTCCACGCCTCGTTGTGTCTCCTGACCGGTAGTGCCGCGCCATGGTGTGCGGAATGCGAGGCGGTTTCGCTTTGCCTCAGCCCGATCCCCGAAGCGGAGCCGGGCGGCGGTATATGGAGACATGACGCAGTACGTTAGTAGCGGCGGTGGCGGTAGCCGAGGCCCGGTCAGCTCTTCCGCGGGTACCCCTGACCGCCCTTGCAAACCGGTGGGCCGGGCAGAGGGCGGCAAGGAAAGCAGGTACTGTAAGGCAAGGGCTCCCACTACACAGTTTTTCATGCAACGGGCTGGCGGGGAAACAAGTCTCAGGCGCGCCCGCAGAGCTGTACGTGGGGGTGGTTCGGGTCTCCAGGACCCCGTGGGGCGGGCGCACCATGGTTTGCGTGGTTCTGCGTAGGGCGGTCGGGTTTTGTGGGAGAACGCGCTCAAAATTATAGGTAGCAATCGCGTTCGCGGATACGCTCCATGCAGGGCGAAAGCCTTTCACGAGAAGGAGTGGCCTGGCCGAGCTAGAAGCCCGCACATTTGGGCTGTGAGATTCTCACTTGCAAAAACTTTCTAGAATTGAGATAGAATGCAGTCAAGGAAGTGGGGATGGAGAAATCCAGCAGCGAGTTTGAGACTCCTTGGTTTAATTTAGCATGCGTTTTCATGCTAATCAATCCACTTCTTTACACGCACTGGATAATACTGAGAGGTGCACAGCAGCCTGGTTCCACTGTTTCACCCCTACGCCCCCCCCCCCGGTGTATGGTGACTTCTGCAGTATACCCTGGAAAGTTTCTATATAGGTCCTTGATTTCTTCAGCCCTCTGTACTGTGAGTGAAATAACTGGAGCAGGGTGACTGCTTATTGTAATCCTCACAGGCGGGCCATTTCTGCACTAAGTGTTGTAGTGCTGTTGTTCCACTTTCAGCATCCTGTGGGATTCTGGGGTTTGTAGTTTCCTGAGGCCAAAGAGCTCTCTGGCTGGGAATTCTAAATGCCCCTCTCTATACTGCAAACTCCAGGATTCCATAGGATGTTGAAAGTGGAATAATAGAACTATTACAGTGTAGGGTAGAAATGGCCGTGGTATGATCATGAAGGCCTGCTGTCTAATTACTGTTTTGTCACCTAGACCAGCAAGCTATTTGATGTGGTGGACTGGCAAGGTTTTTTCTTTAGTGCACGAGGAACCAAGCACTGTCTTTTTGTTTGTTGGTTGCAACTATTTCATTCTCTCTTGGAAATTTGCCAAGGACTGACAGCCAAAGGCTTGTGGACCAGCATCAGTCCACAGGCCACCTCTGTGAGCAGCATTGACCTAGAGAACAAGATGCCACCACTAGTTCGATTTCTCCCCTGGGTTGCTGCTTTCACAGCCATCCTATTTGTTCATCTAGTGCTTTGGCACCATTTACTTTGCTGCCTAAAGTGTGGAAGGCAAAAGGCAAACTCCCGCTTCACTTTGCAAGCTGCCTCTCGGTTGCTAGGTTGAGAGAGCATTGTGGCAGAGTTATAGCCATAGCCTGTGTTGTCTCTCTGGATGGTAGTATTAAGATTCTTTGCTGTTACATACTGAAAGTGAGGGGAACGGGTGATTGCTTATTGCCAGTGTCAACTGCTAACCTGCTTCCTTAGTTTGTATCAATATGCAGACAAATCTTGTAGCGCGGTTGAGATTGAGAGAAAGACGTTTGTAACATAAGCTTTCATAAAATCAGTCTATATCATCAGATGCAGTTGTCTCAAATGTGCTACAAGATTCTTTTTCATACCATGTTTGTGAACAATATACTTGCACGCGTTTAGTGTGATTTACAGTGGCCCCTCGACTTTCATGAGAGTTCAGGGTGCAGAACCTTTGCAAAAGTAAAAAAACAAAACACTAATACCCCCCCCCCCGGTCAGTGCTCCCTCTCCCTCCTCCTGTTTTATTTCTGCACGCTCACCCAGGGGCGAAAGGCAGGAGAGTGCAAGGAGAAAGACCTCTGCCCTCCAGTCTCCTGACTGTTACCCCACACCCCTTGCCTTCATTCTGTGCACCCGCACGAGCGACAGGCAGGAGACTGGAGGGGGAAGGGCTTGCACATGCACAAATCTTTTTCCCTTCCATTCACTTGCCTTTTGTTGGGGCGCAGAGGAGGAAGGCAGTGTGCCTAGGTGAAAAGTCAGAGAATGAGAGGGAGAGAACGGGGGAAGCATGAAGGTACCTCATGAGTAATCAGATTCGTGAAGGTCAAACCCGCGAATGTGGAGGGAGGACTGTAGTTCCTTCTAAGTACACGGGTGTACAGCTTTGAAAATCTCAAAATGCATATACAGTTAGCCCTCCACATTCGCTAGGGTTGGGGGCACAGGACCCTTGCAAAAGTGAAAAATTGCAAAAATCAAAATGTGTTGTGTGTGTATGTGGGAAGGAGGCTGAGGGAATGAAGGCACCCAGGGTCCAAACCAGATAAGGGAAAAGAGAGAGTTGGCATGGCGGCCCTGTATTTCCTCTCTCTTGCCCATCTTCCTCAGGTATACGTGGGGCATTGCAAGAGGGTTTGTGGTATATGGGTCTGATAAAGAATCTAGCCAACAGCATTAGAATGTTACAGTAATCTGAAGTAGAGGCCAGATTTCAAACACTAAATCTTTCAGTGCTGAGCCTCAGTTATATTTTCTAGTGATTCCCAAACTTTGGTTGTCCAGCTGTTTTGGACTTCAGCTCCCAGAGCCCCAGCCAGCTTGGCTGACAGTTAAGAATTCTGGGAGCTGAAGTCCAAAATACCTGGAGCATAACATTTTGGGAGCCACTGTACAGCTACTAGATATATCTTATGTACATTTAACATCATTTCTTAACCACAGCTTACCTGTGGTCACCTTTCTTTAATCACAGCTTACATGAGACAGGTAAGGCTTCCCACTATCATTTCCTTTTCTTTTCATGTATTGTTTACTGTTAGAAAAACATCAGCTTTTTATTTTTATCATTTTTATTTTTGCTTGCTTTTAAAGGCAAACAATCAGGGTTTCAGAATTCTTGGTAACACTTTTGTAGCTTGTCCATTCCTTGTAAAAGAATTTTACTGAAGACTAGTAAAATAACCCTGCTTCACTTGAGTTAATTTCTTGGGGAAGGCCAGCAGGGCTCCCCAGAAGTGAATTTTACATATGCCACATAACTTATATTGTAAGTCAGACCATATCAAAGGAAGTGGTACCCTGAAAAAATGATACACTTGCAGATAAACTCTTCAGAATCCTGAGGTATTTTCTTCCTCATACAAATCCAGATTTTACCCATGGGTGGCTTTTAATGGCTTCCAGATTTTAGGGATTATAAGTTTCCCTCCAGTTCTTAACATACAAAGGATGTCTGCAGTATTGGAAGTCTGGGAAGCGGTAGGCTAGACTTTGTATATGGGAATGCAGATCAGGGTATCTGTACTGGCATCCAGTTCTAAAAAGAGAAGTTAGACTAGAATGGAAGGGGGGGGAGGTTTGGTTTTTTTTTGTTTGTTTGTTTCTACTCTCAAAGTCTGTGATGCATTTGTGGTATAACTCTCATTCTCAGAATAGAAGCAGTAGTGCCAGTGGGATGTTTTTTTGTTGGGAGGGGGTCATACAGAGAGGGCTGCGTATCCATCTTCCTCTCTAGCAGTGACTCATTTGTGCAAGCATAAAGCTTAGATATCTATCATTTTTCATGATTTTGTTTTTCCTCTTTTACAGAAACCAATATATTACTGACTTCTTCAAACAAACTGTAAAACAAGGTAAGCAGACCTTGCTTTTGATTAATTTTTATTCATACTTGGAACAGACTTATTGGAATGTATGAGACTTAATACTAAGACTGACTGAAGCCCCACTGTTTTAAGTGAGTATAATTGAACTGGTGAGTGTAATTGAACTGGGGTTAAATCTGGATCCAATCCCAGGCTTTTAAGTTAAACTTAAAAGTTCAATTCCATAATTTCATATTTTAGAAAGGCACATGGTTTGTGAAGTTTGAGCTAGATCAATATTCTGCCTTTGGACTACATGATTTAGATTCCCAGCTGTGAACACAAAACTGTAGTAACACTTTGGGAAATATGGTTACTCATTTCGAAGTAAAAGTTAAAATACGGGAAAGTAGCTGAAGAGGTTTGCTTTATACCAGTCAAGACACTGATTTGTCAAGCTCAGTGTTACCTACACTGACTGGCATATTTTCACATTAATCTTTTCTGGCCATGCAAGAGATTGAACTTGGAATATGTTGACAGAGCATGTGTTCTGCCATGAAACTGTGATCATTGTGCAAGTAAACATGTAAAGTGCTACAGCAGAGTGGGCAACCTGCATGTAGTATGCAGCCTGAGGCTATTTTTTGTGCACCTTCGGGAAACCACTGAAAGCCATGCTGTTGAAATTCAGATGCAAATCATACCACCAAATTTCAGTGACAACCGAGGAAAATTCCATTTTTAGATTTCATTTAAAGCAAGAAAAATTTTTCCCACCAAGTTTCAGAAGCAAATCATCAATAAAATAAAATAATTAACACAAGCAAAGTGATTGCTTTAAGTTGAGTTTTTGCTGGCACAGTTGGTGGCTGGATATACAGGCAGGCGGGGAAGGAGGAAGACCAATGACCTCTGACATAGGTAGTATGAAATAGAACAACAGTCCTCCTTCCACATATGTGAGTTTGACCTTCATGAATTTGATTATTCACAAGACAGGTACATAGGTTCCGTCCTGGCTCAGACAAATGACAAAGGAGTGGGACCAGGGGAGGGGAAAGAAGAGTGCAGGGAGGGAAGGCGTATGTATGCTTTCTCTCTCAATGCTCGGACAAAAGATAAGGGAACAGGGAGGGAAGGCATGGGCATGTGTTCCCTCCCCTCCACTCAGGCAAAAGATAAGGGAATGGGAGGGAAGAACATGGAGAGGGAAGACATGGGTGTGTATTCCCTCCCCGTACTCAGGCAAATGAGAAGGGGAGGGATGGAGGGCATGCACATCAATTCGCTCCCCAGTCTCAGGCAAATTGCAAGGGGAGAGGAGGGAAGAGTGCAAAGAGGGAAGGCATATGTGTGTGTTCCCTCCCTGCACTTGGACAAATGACAAGGGATGAGAGGGGAGAGCACAGAGAGGGAAGGCATGCTCACTTGGGAGGCAGGAGAAGATATTTGCAGTTTTTCCACTTACATGAGTGTCCTACACCCTGAACCCTCACAGAAATGGAGGCCCCACTGTAAATGGTGTGCTTGGCAACCATGGAGTGAAAACTAAAATGGTCAAATATAGAAGCACATATTGCAACAGATCTCTATATTACAGTGTCTCAATGGCTTACTGAAATCCAGGGGACAAGTTTTCTTCATGCTGTGTTTCTTGCCATGACATTATGGTACCTTTGCAAGAATAATCTTTTGTTTTATTTCCTTTACGTTTGTTTATAAAGACGGAACTGTGTTGTGTTCTCCAGAAAAAAGAAGTGGGAAAGGTGGCCTTTCAGTCATGCATACAGAGCATCTTAGAAAAAACATGTGTTCTCCAAAGCAAAACAGAAGAAGAAAGTTTCCATCCCCTCCACCAAACAGAAGTCCTATAATTGAGGCCTTTCTCAGAGGTGCTAAGTCAGAGAAAAAGGACAATCCAGATAACGGTGTTTATATTTCAACAAAGGCTATGAATCCAAATGTGATTCGGAAACTCTTTGTGCTGGATGGCTCATCTGATCATTCTTTAATATTAAAAGATAACACTTGCACAGAAAACATTGAAAAGAATGAAAAATGCTCTATTCGAACAGGATCACCGTTGGTAGAGAATGGTAGAGAATGTAAAATGGACTATGTAGATTTAGAACTGACTGGTTCAGACTTGAGTAAATGGACTTCTGCGTCAGAAAATGATAGTTTGAAAAAGGAGAGTGTTACACCTTCGTGCCAGCAAACAATGTGTTCAAAGGTGCTACAGCCTGGTTCAGTTCGTGCTTTTGCTCGGTTATCGTTAGAAACTGTTTGCAGAGAGAGACAAGCAAAGGAGAAAAAGATGCAGTCTAAGCAGCAGTCTTCTGATTTGGTACAGAAATGCTTAGGAAGTAGCTTTGCTAACCAGGTATGTTAAAGTGGTAGTAAGTATCAAATTTATGAAGTTTTAAAATCATAATAATCATAACATCTATTGTGTGGATCACTTTGTAATATTTTAACAAATTATGGTTTGGGGGTGCTTTTAGTATTCTGAACTTTGGAGCATGGTCTGTTACACACAGTCTTAAGAACTAGAAAGTAGTATGCCGGATTGTGGTATGTCACTTTTATTTTTAGCTGGAATGTTGTTGCTTTTCTTCTGTTCTAAAGATGGCCACCATCTGTGTCTTCTAAGTTGCTTTACTTTCTAAGAAGTTGTCTTCAGGTTGAGTGTTTATTGGTATACAAACGTATCTCACAGATGAGCAGTCCTCTAGTAAAGTTAGCACCGTTTAACAATATGAGCTTATTAGGCACGTGTATTAAAACAGGAGAAGGATGCAACATTAAACACAAGAAGCTGTCTTTTAGATCAAACATAGAATCTATCTAGTTGTTTGTAAAAACATAAGTAGAACTTTGTTGAATCAAATCAAAGGCCTTTCTTGTCCAGTATTCTGGTTTCACAGTGACCACCCAAATGCCTGTAGGAATTCCACCAGCAGAACTAGTGCATACACATCTGCTTATATCAGCCAGTTACTGGTAGTTGGCAGCATACTGTCTCTAATACCTGAGACAATATAGAGCCAACATAATTAGTTGCAACTGATGACATTATCCTCCATTTATCTAATCTCCATTTAAGGTGTCCAAGTTTGTTGCCATCACTATGACTTGTGATAGCAAATTCTGTCATTAAACTATGCACTGTGTGAAATGGTGCTACTTTTTGTCTGTCCTGAATTTCTTACCCTGTGGCTTTACTAGGTAATCTTAGGTTTTTAAACCATTGCTGATATTGTGGGCAGATCAATAATATATCCAATCTCCCATTAAAGCAGTCCAGTTCATTGAATATAGCTGGTGCTATATTTGGATGTACTCAAAACTACTCTGCATGACTTAGGATTCATAAATGCTAGTCTGAGGGGAGGGTACAGTTCTGGTATGCACTACTGCCTCATTTACAGAAGCGAGTGTGGCTCTCGGCATCCACAAACATTTACAAATTGTCTGACATGTACGTACTTTACTACATACTGGAGGCTTTCCATTCTACTGCCACTGCTTTATATTAAGGGTAATATCTGACATTTACATAAGGTTTTCTGATTTGTCTGACATTTAAACAAGATTGACAGAATCTTAACAGATTTATTCAGTGACAGAATAATTTCAGCTATAATAAAACAATTGCCTGCTATGCCCTGATAGCATTCTGCCTATTATTCACTTAGCATATAAAATTGTGTACTATATAGCTATAAGAACAAAAGATTCTGAGTCTGTCTTACTGATACTACCTTAGACTGAAAAACTGTGCTTCCCAGCTTGGTAGAGATTACTGTTATCATGGCATCTCCATGAAGTGTTCAGTAAATTTTCCTGTATCAGAGCAGTACCAGGTATGGACACAATTTAGTAAAAGTTTTCAATGGGATCACAGCCCTCACTGGTAATTCATTTTTTTATGAAAAGTTTACTTTTATGGAAAAATTGAGTTTTCATTTAATTTTTCATTACCAAAAGGGTAGAGCTTGCTGTAACTGTGGAAGCAAGTAAGTTTGGATCTGCCTGTAGCTGTTTTTACATGATAATACGATGAAGGAGCCTTCTCCATTTTTAGGCTAAGTGAACTTGGTTCATACTTCTAATGAGGAAATGTATGGATATTGCTTTAAGGTAATATGGTTTAAATCAACTTCCTAATCTCAGCTAGAGTAGACAAAATGAGTTAATAGGATTGAGATAAGTGTTGGCAGTTGATTCAGTGGATTGACTTTGGTTGGGATTACTAATTGGTTTTAGGCCCTTACCTCTACAAATCACACTTTTCATTGCCAGGTAAATTATAGTGGTGGCTTTTTAAGAACTGGTTTGCTTTCTATATTCCACAAATATAACTGCTCTGTGAAGATTTGTTAAATCTTTTCTATGTATTCTTATTTATAGGACACAAGAGATATCTTGAAAGAAAGATCCTGCTTGACTTCACAGGAATCTTGCTCAGGTACAGCGAGAATAGCCAGTTGCATAGAACAGATTACAAGTTGCTTGCTTTACTATAGCATCTACACAAATAGATGGCTTCACATATCATTTGTATACAGTACTATTATATTCTATATATGTTTATTGTTAAGTAAGTCCCACTATGTGCAATGTGGTATAATTTCCAGAAGGTGTTTCAAATGAGCTATTATTTTCCTAAAACTATAGATTATGGCAAGTAATAGAGTATTTCACCATAAAATTCTACAGTCCACAGATGAGAGGGTACTTCAGCCCTCCCTCCTATTTCTTTTCTGTAGCAAGTAGTTTTTTCCTTGACAGTTTTAGTTAACTAAACTAACTAAAACAGTTTAGTTAATCTGTTTTGGAACTGCGGTGAAGCAGTGTACCATTTCTCATGTCATTCTGTCATATGATTAATAAAGTATAAATGTGTAATATTTACAACTATGCAGTTGTTGATGCATTTTGCTAATTGCTATTTATTGCATCATCCAAGAGGCCAGTACTTTCAATTAAGTAATGCTTATATAGTCTAATTAAACCTCCTGCCTTTTCTTCATCTTTTTGCACATGCGTTATTCCCCTCTGCCTGCCACAAAGTATTCATTGATAGAAAAGAAAAATATAAACTTATATTTGGTTTCCAGCATTTGATGTTTTTAAGTCCATTATGACCGATTTAGAAGAACTTGAATATAACAGAAACCTATAGATAGACCAGTCCTAATACTTTATTAGCCATTTTTCTAGAGGGACTTATTACCCAACCAGTTTACAGTTAATCTTGGTACGTACCATTGTTTAAGTCTCAAAATGCATAGGTGTAATTGTAAAAAAATCAAATCACAGTAATGTCATTGTCAGCCCATAAAATCCAACCCCTATAATTAGCTATTCATCAGTTTACATAAAAAAGCCTCTCTGTTGCGATATCAAAATGCTTGGTCTGCGGGGAGAGGGTCAGAGAAGTGTCTTCTAGAGGGTGTTTGAAAGAACCTTGCTAGAGAGGGCTCTACTGTCTTTGTCAGCCTCAGCAAAAGCTGAGGAGTCAATGGAAACATTATTTTTATAGCATCGGAATTCTAATCAGTGATGTTGCACATGTTTGCAGAAATGAACACATTTGATGGCAATAATATCACTAGTCAAATTAAAAACTTTTTCAGCGAACACTTTTAAAAAGCCTTACACTGTGTACAGTTGTTGGTTTTGTTTTACAGATGAGTCTTCATCAATACAAGTTTCAAAAGCTGCATTTTGTTCAAGGTGGACCTCTGATAAAACTTCCAATAGAGAAAAAGGCCAGTCACGTCCTAGCTCCACAACTTTATCAAGAATATCCAAAAATAATGAGTGTCCTGAAAAACAGAGAATGATCTCTTTGAAAACAAATGTGGAAAATTCAAAGAACCCCTTTAGAGAAAGGCTGGATAAATGCAATTCAAGTAGTTCACTGGAAAAGCATAAATCTAACTGTTCAGAACACCGATTATGTCCTGATGATGTTCCACTAGAGGATATGAAGCCATCTGACAATGATGTACCTGCTTTGGTAGAGTGTCTTGATGATGAAGAAAATAGAAACCACTTAACAGATAAAAATTATCAAATCCAAATTGCAGATGCTGAAGATGCTCATAAGAATTATCCTTCTTGTATGTTTGATAATTCACCTCTTCTCTTGACATCATATAGCAGTTCTTTGAAAAGAGAAGCAGAACAGACTGGGAGCAACACTTCTGTTTTGTCTTGGAAAAATGCTGACCAGCTTGTATCATCTTCAGAAGGTGGCAACAGTGTTCCTTTATCAGAAAATTGTCAGCATGTCACTGCCCATGAATCTTCGTGTGACTTATCTAAGTTAAACAATGAAGATTCTGATCCAGAAGCATGCACGTGGAATAGAAAACTAAGTGTTTCTAACAGTGAAGAAGAAATCTCGGACTACAATCTAGACAGCAGTGATGAAGAGCTACTCCTTCCACTTGAGAAAATATTGGCCCAGAGTTCCACACCATCTGTAAAAAGCCCAGGACAAATAAATGATGAAGATAATACAACAGAGACTGTGATCTCTTCAGATAGTGTTCCTGTAAGTTTTTACCTTAGAAATCGATTCAGATACTTTCTTGGACAAAGAAAGCACATTTTATCTGAGAAGGAGCCATATACTTCTTCCCTTCATGTGCCTCACTTCTTCCATCCTGGTTTACTTGAACTACAGAATCCACACTGAGAAACTAGTTTAATCTCTGTTCACATACTGAAGTATGAAACCAGCAGGGAAGAAGAGAGACAAGGAGTTGAGCGTGCAGATACAAGGCTTAGTTCCAGGCTGATACACCATAATATATCAGCTTGGAGATTGTTCTGTTTGAATTGCAGTGCTATACTGGTGTCAGATGAGGATGCCTCATGAAGGCTAGCATTGTATAGTGTAGCTGGAGAGGCAGGGGGGGAGGAGAATCCTGGGTTGGTTTCCATGGTAACTGCCAGGGCTGGCACAGTTTTTCTTTTAACAAATGCAGTACAGTCTTTTTCCAGAACGTAGTTTGATTTAGCAGCGTGCACAAACAACATCAAGTCATATTAATTTAAAGTTGCAGTTGTTAGAGTAATGATCCAAGGGGATGATCAGAGTTTAGAAGCTATAATAGCTGTGGTGTGCAGCATGCATACTCAGGATAGGTCCTAGAAGGAGCAGAGCAGTGATGCAGAAATCTGATGGTTCCCTGTCAAACTATTGCTTTATTGATTTTATTTAAGATGATGCTCTGCAGTAGTCATTTCATAAACCCCAAAGGAATTTGCTATTTGTTGTTATAATATTCCTTCAATTAATTTCTAACGTATGGCCACATTTAGATGAGCCTATCATGGGGTTTTCTTGGCCAGATTTGTTCGGGGGGGTTGCCTTTGCCTTTCTCTGGGGTTGAGAGAGTGTAACTTGCCCAAGATCACCCACTGAGTTTCCATGGTTGAGTGGGATTCAAACCCTGGCCTCCCAGGATTTTAGTGCAACACTCAAACCACTGTACACACACTGGCTCTAATTTACTGTGTTGCATATTAAAAGTCTCAAAATATGATAGTATCAAGTAATAATAAAAATAGTGATCAAACAATATGCTGATACACATGTATCTGTAAAACAAACAAACAAAAAAACAGCCTTGCTTCTTCTTGGGCCACAATTGTAAAAATAGAAAATATTTAAGAACATTTTGGCATACTTGAGAGGTCACTGTTATCCCTTCAATTTGCCAGCATACATTCTTGTTTTCTCCAAGAAGAGGTGCTATGCTATAATTTCTCGAAGTAAATCCAAGCTTAATTCATATATGTTGCTGGTTCCCAGTTATTATTCATTGCTTGGGTTGCTAAGGTACTGTTTTCTACAGATTTTTCCGTTTGCTCTGCTGAACAGAAATAGTTCTTAGGAGCTTTCCCCATCTTCCTTTTTTTTTAACTAGTTTCAATTTTTTTTCTTAAATAGGTATCTAAATAGTGATTAGAACCTGAAATCTAGTGGTGTGAAATACCTCATATGAAATCCTTTGTATTTTTAACAAGTACTTCTTTTCTTAAGTGTTCCAAACCTTCTGTTGAGACTCAGGTCTCCTATATGAACTGTCTGGAGCGTCTCTTGAAGGAGAAGGAAGAATTCAGTAGGTATGCCTGCCTGTGTCTTTTTCTTATTATTATTGTAATGATTGTCTGTAAACATAGTGAAAGGATTCCCCTGTCCCTTGGCCTCAGCTATTTTTGTTTGTCACTTTATGTAACAGAGTTGTGGTGGAGCCCTGTTCAGGCTGGCCCTGCACTTCCAGTCACTGGGCTCCCATCACTCACTTTGCCCTTTTATATTTAAGATCCCCTGTTGAACCTCAGGATGAGCATTGTACTAGACAAGTTGATGCGTTAGCTGTTCGGCTCGACGTGGTAAAGCATGACTAGTTTTGGTGTTAATTATTAAATTAAAATAGCTGGACAGAGGTAGATAAAATAAAAACAGGAAAGATTTGTTATATAACAGATAAACATCTAACTTTATGCTAGTTCCACACACAGTATGCAGTAACACCTCAGTTTCATTTTCAAAATAACATATCTCTGAATTCTCTCCACATCTTTGGCTCCCAAAACCTTATTTAGATCTTATCAATTTCTCTCTTCCTAATTGGTCCTAGGTCTGTTTCTAACTGGCCCTACCTCTGCTTCTGGCTGGCTTTATCTAATGCTTTTTACAGAAAAGCCTTTGGTTTTTATTTTTGTCCTCCTAAAGGCCCACTTTAACAGTATTCCATAAGCTGTGATTGGTTGGCTCTGCCTAGGTTGCCCAGCTTCTTGCTTAACAAGAACACTTACATTTTAATTTAATTTAGCATTGTCTATTTAGAGCAGAAGTAGGCAGCTTGCAGCTCTTGGCCTAACCATACAGATGAGAGCCCAGAGGGAAAAGAAGTGGGAGGAGGGGAAAAGAGCACAAAGCCAGAATAGGCAGAGTGATGAAAGGTAGAAAGGGGGAAGGACTCTCTGCAAGGAATCTAAGAAAGGGTCCTGGTGGCATACACTCCACGGCATATTACTGAAAAGAGAATATAGCCCTTGACACAAACAAACACAAAAAAATCCCTACTCCTTTGGTACTTCAGATATTTTGGACTACAGCTCCCGTGATGTCCATTGGCTTGTGTCTAGGGCTTGTGAGAGTTGTAGTTCCTAAATCTGCCAGGCCAAAGTTCCTTGTCAACATTGCTTGTCAACAAAATACAGTGATCTACTCTAGAGGCCTTCTCTGAGTCTGGTAACAGAAATATCAGACTGGACTGTTTGTGAAGAGAGAATACTGTACGTGTAAAAATTCAAGGCTGTTGTAAAGTACTTTATTATAACAGAGGCCAACTGTCTTTTTAACCACCTTTATTTCCACTGCAGGATAGATGAGCTTGAACAACAGCTACAGCAAGTCAGATGGGAAACTGAAACAAACTCTCTACTTGAAGAACAATCTAATGATGGTGAACTGTCTCCTGACCAGAGGTCCCTTCTAATATTTGTTGTCTCTTTGCTTCTCGTGTGGTTCAATTAATGAAACACTATTTATGCAGTTGTCTGCGGCAACTCTTCATTGCTGGCTTTCTAATGGTACCTTTGATCAAGCTGTTTAGATGAAGGGCGTCAAAGGTACAGAAACAGCCTGAGGCACAAACTGCATGTGATAGACAGTTGAATATCATTCTGATGGATGATGAATCATTCCAGTCACCACACCCCATCTTCCATCCAGTACTCTCTTTTCTGTTGGAGTGGTGCTTAGTCTTTGAAGTACAGGAGATGTTAGATAGGTGCATGGAGAGAAGATGATAGCTGTCTATAGCCTTGGGTTGCCAAAATGTGGTGTATAGGTCCTCGTACAATTCAGATCAGAAATCTGGACAGATATCCTTAACCTAGCAACTTCTAGATGCATTGAACCACAGCTACCACCATCCCCAGGTAGCAGAAATTGTGTCAACAGCAGAATGTAGTGCTTGATGCTAGATACTGAGATACTGGCTAAATTTTTTTATGTGATAACTGAATCAGGTTATATGCTTCTTTTGAAAGACAAGTAAATTAACCACTAGTCTAAAGTTACCAGAGACAAATTACAGAGAATAGGTTTTTCTGATAACTTAATTTCCACACAAGACTTTTGAAGGCAAAATCAGTTCTTGAACAGTGGATTAAAGATATTCTCTGGCCATTTATGCATAGTGCTAGTATTCTACTTAGTGGTACATAGTGCTAGTATTCCCCTTTCAAGGTCCTGTGGAATTCTGGGATTTGTAGTTTACTGAGGCCAAAGTTCTCTGGCTGAAAATTCTGAATGCCCCTCCCTAAACTGCAAATGCCAGGATTCCATAGGATGTTGAAAGTGGAATAATAGTATAATAGTGTAGTAAGGAAATGGCCTCTATCTGCTGTCCGTACTATATTCTCCCCAATTTATCTAAGCCTATTATTTAATACCAGTAAGGGTGCAAACTGTTGAAAATCTTGATCACCTCTAAATGTCATATAATTTTTTAACTAAAGCTCGACTTGCTGTTGTTTCTTCTGCTGTGCTGGATGGTTACTTCCAGGGAATTCCTTACAAAAATCATATTTGTCCATGCAGTAATGGATTAGTAGTCTCTACCCATGTACTTTTCTTTTGTAATTTTTACAGAGGTGAGAGATTAAGATTAATTACATCCCTTCTAAATAAATTCCCCGGAAGACCCTTTGAATGGTATTTGTTATATCTGTGAGCAGATACTAATAAAGATGTAACAGAAATTGTTGGGCAAAATCCCTGTCCTCTGATGCTAAGATTTGTAAAATCATTGAGGCTCATATGTAATACTTGAGGGGTTTATTTCCCTCTTAAATTATACTGAGTCTTGTGTTTGTAAAATTTTAAATAATTACTGAACTGGTATTGCTGCACCTGTTTTATATTGTTTACCTTTTATATTGCATTGTATACTATAGGTATCTTGTGGTTAATGATCTGTAATAAGGATTGGATTAGATAAATTGTGGCTTGAGGTTCTGGGAGTTGTAGTGCAACACAGCTGGAGGGCACCAGTCTGGAATAGGCTGGTTTAGGATAAGTATATCTCAAACAGTTATAAGGATTAAATATTTACTGATTCAAATTTGTATTATAGGGCATTTTTAGAGAAGTATTCAATAATCACTGATGGTATTCCTGATGAGCATCCAGGAGAAAGTATATTTCAGATAGTGCATGCTGGGAAAATCTTTAATCCATATAACCTTGATCTGAGGAACTCCGGATTTCATCCTCAAAGTCCTATTGAAAAATATCTTTTGAGGTAAGCTTGGATTACTACTGATTTCTCTGTTCTTAAAATATGATAGCAGCAGAATGGTACAGTGGGCTCTCCACTTGCATGGGTTCAGCACTCACATATTTAATTATTTGTGGTTTATTTTATTTTGTTATTGTATTAAAAATTAATTATTACTCCATTTGCCGCTGCCACAGAAGACCTAGAAATTCCTGGAGAGATACTTCTCTAGGCCTTGCTGGGTCCTACAGCATGACTCTGTGGCCCACTTCTGCTGGGAGATAACCATAGAATCACGCTGGAGGATGTAGAGATTCCTAGGGAAGTGTTCTCAGTTTAAAAAAAAATAGCATTAATGATTTTTATTTTTATTCATGTTTTCTCCACTTTTACAGATGTCTTGCCCCCTAACCTCTACAAAAGTAGCGGGTTCACTGTATTTGTTGATAGCATGATATGCTATTGAATATTTAGTCTTACTGCAACTAAATTTTTTTAGTATATGCTTGCCTTATTCTCTGGGAATCTTCACTGTATATATCTGTACATACCGATTAGTGTTTGACTGAATCTTACATTACCCATTAAGTGAGAATTTCACTATTCATTTATACATAAATATCTGTGATATTTTCCACCAAATTGCATGTAGGAGGTGTCTTAGATTCCTGACTGTATCATAGGATAGAGATGAGCAAAGTGGAGCAGATAGGTTGCTTGTAGCTTCCCTAGCCTTTTTTTTGCTGCTGCCCGGTGCCCTCCAGAATTTTTAATATTTTTAAAAGATCGATACTGCAACTTGCCATCAAAACCTAGTGTCAAGCCACCAAATGTACTGTAGTCAATGGAAAAAGGAACTACAGTTGGCCCTCCATATCCGCAGATTATGTGTCTACAGATTCAGCCAACCAGGACTTGAAAATACTTCCTCACTCCCCAAATCCAAAAAGCAAGCTTTGATTTTGTCCTTTTATGTAAGGGATACCAGTTTCTTATACCATTGTACTTAATTGGACTTCAGCATCCACAAATTTTGGTATCCATGGGGGGGGGTCGCTCGAACCAGACCCTAGCAGATACTGAAAGCCTACTGTAAATGCACTATAGTCAATGTCAATACAATTCAATACAAACTGTCTTTATCACAGCCAGTGTCATATTGAAGTCAATATAAATATATTTAAGATTCATTTATACATAAATATACATTTAATAGTCATTCATTCTGTGTGAGGGAGGATTTGATTTGTTAATAATGAGTAGTAGGTTTTTAATGAATTTGATAATCGATGATAAATACATTATTTCAGCAAATTTTTAATCTGTTTCATGTATATATAATTACTTGTACTTTAAGTTTTAAAAACTGTCCGTCGCAAAAAAAGTGCAGTCTTTAAGCACTTGGACAATCTGAAAAGTGACTCCTGGCCTCATGGGAATTGCCCACATCATTTGTAAGACATTCTGACAGTAGAGTTTGGTGTGTAATAGTCAATGTTCCTGCTGTTTTTGTAGAAATGTTTCATATGAATCCTGCAGATGACCAGCTGTATTTCGCAGCTTTGTTTCCCTTTTCTTGATTTGATAGTTGTTACCTTAATGTAATGGACACACTAAATTTAAAAACACCCAAAGGGTTGATTCTTGGTGGTTTTTTCTGCAGATCAGGGATAACACAGCAGGTTTTTGTAGTCGCTGAAGGCTTATTGTTGTCCGCTTACCATACTTCCCCTTGTCCTGTTCCAATTCTGAAGTGGATGTTTCAGGTAAGAGATAATCTTATTTGATGTTCTGCTGGACCAGTAGCACTGTTCTCACGTGCTATGTTGAATGTGAGCTTTAATTAGGTATCATCTTTCTAGATTAATTTTCTAGACTGCTTTCTACTTCTTATCCACCACCACACTATCCTGCACCATTCCTAGGTCTTCATCTCTTGCTTTATGCAAGAAATGTGTGCAGTCTTTTCATTTTTAGCCAATATTACCATGTTGTAATTCTGGGAAGGTAGAATTAATTTATAGAAGCTTCAACACATCAGCATTTCATTTTAACCATGGCATATGTGGCACTGACCTTGGGTGAACGTGATTAGGATTCAGCCTTGCAATTTTGAAGCTGCATAAGTGGCTTAAGTTTGCCTGAGGATTTGCATGGTGATCCTTAGAGTAGTTTAAGAATCAAAACTGGAGTGGCAGTTGTCACTGTTACTCGAATTTGCCAAAATTCTATTTTGTTCTCAGCAAAACTGAACTGCTTCAGATCCTCTGATCTGTCAGATGGCATTAATGCTTTATTCCAATAATTTGTTGAAGATGTCACTGGACATTTAGCAGATACATGTTGAGTTTGCTTAATGTTTTATTAACAGATGATGTCAGTTCATCCAGACTGCTCAGTTTCAAGAAAGATTTTACATATGTTGATGACACAAACAATTAAAAATGGTGAGTATTCTTGAAACCAGGGGTAGGCAAATGAACTGGGAGCAGGGCCCAATTTTCACCTCCTTACATCTCTGCAGGGCTGCACAGACATGTTTCTTCAAAACCAGAATGATACCACTTTCACTTTCAGCTGATTTTTTTTCGTTTAGGACTGTGGAAAGCAAAAGTGCCATGGATAATGGTTTAGCATGCCTTGAAAGTATTCCCCCCTCTCCTGAAAATTCACCCCAAGCCTTATTTAGAAATTGAGGGGGCACATGCCTCAGAAGCTGCAAAACCTGTAATACAGCCACCATGTGGCCCATTGGTTGCAGTTTCTGCATTCTGCTCTAAATTAAGATGACCCCATGTGTGAAAATTAAAGTTAAAACTTTCTGACGCTTCTCATATACCATTGAAACCAGAATGAATGTGATTAAATTCTACAGTCTAAACTGATTAAATAAATATAGCGTGCCACGTCTACTTTTCCAAGCCCTGTACAAAAGCACAATTACTGATATTGATTGATTTATATACAATGACATATATGCGGGGTTGAAGATGTACAAGGAAACTGGTAACTTGGCAGAAGTGATGTTAATATCAAAACGAATAACAATGAGGCTGTTAATACATACAAATACATAAATATGTCTGTATTTTTAATGGGGATGTGCATAAATCTTTTCTGCTAACTTCCTCCAACTAATCATATTGACTGCTTGTTTGCTTCTGGAAAGTACTGGATATGGAATCAATATGCAAAAGTAGTGCGGAAATGATAGCAGTACATGTTTGTCTTAAAATGTGATGTGAAGAACATCGTGATATTTCCAATTCTGTTATGTTGAGAAAGAACTTATAAATGGAATGCATGTCTGTATTCAGAACTCGTTGTGTTCCCACTGTCCATTCTGATATTTTTGGGGAATGCTGTCAAGTGTTCTCTGTCTGCAGCTTCTATTGGCGTTGACGAACCAAGACCATGGATCCCATCACTGTTTGATCTAGCAGCTGTTCTGATCAACTTGGGTGTTCCCTTCAGTGCACTGTTTCCTCTACGTGATTTTCAGCCTAGCTTTACTGAAGATGATATTAAGTAAGTGTCTAACACAATAATTATTTCTTGAAACATTGTGTTCCCAGATTTATTATAGAGAATGATGGAAGTCTTTGTCTTTGTGACTACTCTGTATATTGAACAGTGTGTTTGCTAAGAAAGTTTGAATTGAAGGAAAAATTAAGGAAAGGTCTGATTACTCACTGTTTCTTGTCCATGTGTTTTAACAGGATATACCTATCTGTTTAACAAAGTCAGATTTACTCAGTTGAGTTTCTAAAAAACATTGCTGTGGCAGTTCAGTGCAGATACAGAGCTGCTATCTGTGATTATACTTGTTCCCTTTCTGTACTTATGTCAGAGTTAACTTGCTGTACGGTTGTGATCAGAATAGCCTTAACCCCTGCTTAAAACTGATTAAAACTGTTAACTTGCAACATGGCATGTTCAGGCATGGATTTCTTGTTATATTTTATAATCCTTTATATACCCACAGAGTAGAATTTCCTCTTTTCCTGAGGCTTTAGGATGTAGAACATTCTGACATACCTTTATGTTTCATAATTTCCTACAGTTGTGGTCTTGGTCTTAATCTTGAACATCTTGCTATAGTGTAATAAAATATATGGGGATATATGCCTTTTTTCCTTAGGTCTGGAATGCCTGAAACAGTGAGGCAACCATCAAGTGAGGACATTTTTGGAGACTCTGTTCCTTTCTTTTTTCTAATAGATACCAGCCTTTGCAATATGGCTAAGGTAAGATGCTTGCCCTCTTCTTATATTGAGAAATCTTTTCTGATCATTAGAATTTTCTTCTGCTGTTACTCTAAGATGAAGCTTTGTATCACAAGTTATAATTATTAACAGCATATCAGTACTTTAAAATTAGGAAGCACAATCTGACCAAAGATAAATACTGTTTACGCTTCACAATCCTCTCTGTAAAAGCCTTATTCTGTGAGGTTAGCATTGTTTAAACTTCGTCTTATCATGCTCAAGACATTTAAAGCCTTCTAACATGATGCTATATGCATATTTATTCTGTGTGCATATCCATATGGATAGTACTGAGAATCAAAAATGACTCTGATTCTTACTGGCTGCTATTTCTGGCAGTTTATTTATAAACAGTTGAATGCATAGCAGATTGCTTCTGACTTCAAGTTCTTTTTTTTAACTTACATTTGGTGAACAGTCATATGTACACCTGATTGTACCCATTCCTATTCTTTGACTGAGGAAATAAACAGTTAATTTCAGGTTGAGGGCAAAATTATTGTCTCCAAGTATAATATTTACCTAATGCCAGAATTAATATTGCTAAAATCTTCTGATGCCATTATCTCTTTTCCTTCCCATTCTAGTTTCTGCAACTATGTATAAACATATGCAGGGAAAGTTACACACAGAAAGAAATATTTATGTTGCTATTGATGCTGTTTAAACTGAGTTTGGAAAAGGAGCTGAAGCAATTTCCACTAGTAGACCTGCAATGCCTTGTTGTAAAACTGCTGAAAAACATAGAAGAGTGGGATGCAAAGGTAGTTTCATTGGTAATTGTTTAGAATAATCTATGTAAATTGGACCTTACTTTTACTTGGCTGTGTTTCATAGAACTTATGCTTTAGCAAAACACCCAAAAATGAACCTTAGTTGCTTAAGAAAACCGTATGAAGTTCATGGGGCTGTCATAAGTTGACATGCAACTTGAAGGTGCATACACACCTACATTAGATGCTTTGATTGAAATCTGTTTTTTGTTTGATGAATTCAATACATTGAACTATGCCTGCTGTAGCAACTATGTTAAATGATTACCAATTTTTGTCTCTGTATTAAGCATGTATGTGATAAAAAGTACAATTTTTCCCTGTTACATGCTGTGACATTTATTCGTAAGTTGGAATATTGTTTAGCAAAAATTAAAGATTCTCTTATGCCTTTATTTATGTGTGCAAGCATTTTGAAACTGTTTTTAGCAACTGTTCTCAAACTCTACTAACCAATGGTTCCTTCCTTTCTGCAAAGATGTCTGAGTTATGCTTGGCAATAAGTTGCTTATCTAGTCACCATCATGACCTTTTGTGGTTGGTTCAGTTTGTCCCCAACTGGACAGCACGTGGAAGGTAAGCTGGTGCTATAGTGCAATTCATTACACAAATCACTTCAGAAATTTAGAAGGGCTTTCATCCTTACTTAAACTTTATTTTTCCAGACAAGTAAGAAGACATCTTAGCTTGGTGGCAATCTCAAAGCTTCTTGAAAACCACATGGACATCCCCAGTAGTCATGATCAGCAGGTGCAATATAAAATTCTTTTATTAAAACATAATCTGTTTTTGTTCACTGATTTTTTTTCTAGTTTAGCCTTTCAGCATTTTGGAAGTCTGATACGAAAGGGAGAGTTGGCAACAAAATGTGCCCATTTCCTCATCACCAGAGATTTCACCAGTTCCAAGGGTTGTCCTTGCTTGGCATTTTTGCCATATCTCCCCATTTTTTTTCTCCATTTGTTTTTGCTCTTCTCAGTCTTTTATCCCCACAGCAAACAAACTAAACTACTGCAGTGTTGTCTGGGGTTAATTTATAAAATAATCTCTGAACAGTATGTACCCACCTTCTTTGGATTTCCATTGATCAAAACAATTTGACTCTGCATGTGATTACAATTTATTCTGGCCATTTTCTGGTCCATTAAGAGCCTCAGCAATTGACTTGACAGAAAACATGTATAGCACACATGCATGTAACACATGTATAACATGTAAGTTCAAATTAAATTAACGTAGTCCCTGAAACTTCTCAGGGTCCTGAGGAGCCCATGAGCTAGGCAGATGTTTCTGATGCTGTATGATTAATGATAGGTTTTTATCTTTAAAGTGGTTAGAGTAGCTGGTTTAATTTTGCCAAAAGTCAAGTAATCTCTAATTTATTTTTTCCTCCTTGGGATTCAAATAGATGTCACTTCTGTGCAAGGAGCTGGTCATGATGAAACCTTCAAATTTGTTAAAGAAACTTGTAAAAACATTGGATGATGATGATGATGACAACCTTAGGAGAGACTCTTTTATTTCTGAATTTGAACCCAAGGTAATGACAGATATAGTTTTTGGAAAAGCAAGGTCCTAGAGCAAGCTTGGGGTGGGGAGGAGGTGCTTCTTAGTTGTTTACTTGCACAAGAGGTATTTTTATATCAGAGGATTCTAAACGAATATAATTATAAATTAGTTAAGGCAAGGCAATATGGGCAAGCAAGGGCAAGGTAAGATGAAAGAATGAAGTTACTTAGAACAGAGTAATAATGAAGTTATTGGTGGTTTTCAGTCTTTTTTCCTATAGTCTTATTGTATTTATACTGTTTTGTGGGACCTTTTTGAGTGAAGAAGACTACTTGTACATTTTGATATCATATGCTGAAAGTTCCTGGATTTCTCTGGAGAGCTCCTTCCCTCAATGCAGTAGAACCTACTTAAAAACATGTTCAAGATTTCAAGATATGTGGGGCCTAAGCCCCACATAATCCATATTTAGAGGCAGAATGTAAATCCTTTATACTTTATTTCAGACAAGTGCTTTTGCCAGTTTTTGCTTTTCTCAAAGTGTATTCACATGCTGAAATAATTGCTCAACAGAATATTATCTCTGGCCGCACTCCGATTTGTTGATTCCTCTCCTACTTATGGGACAGTGCAAGGGGTAGAAAGGGGTAGCCCACTGTATAATAGCATCTTGTAACCTTGCTTCTGACTCTGTCAGGTTGGGAGCTACAAATCAACTAGCTATCAAAAGGAAACTAATTTATTGGAGAACATTGCATTGTCACATTTTTAAAGCTCTGTCTCTTAAAGCCACCATAAACAAAAGGTTGTTTTTTCCTATTTCTTTGTACACTCCCCCCAGTCATATTAAGCAGTTACATATTTTTAGATCATTGTTCTTAAAGCCACCAAGGTCTCTTAGAGTACTTTACACTGGGCACCAGCGAGTAGGTTGTATGGTCTAATGGAAAATGAGAGAAGAGGGTAGGCATTTATTAGCATATATCATTAATGCCTTTATGATAAGAATTGCTGATTTCTCAAGCCCATTGTCTTGCCATGGAACCGTAAGATGCAAAGGGCCATTGAAACTATTAATTCCAAGTGTGCTGTTCAGCACAGTTGAATCCAGTCTTCTTTTTGGTATTCTCTAGGGACATAGGAGCTGTGAAACTGGCTGGATGATGAGTAGAATATGGATGCCAGAAATCTTGCTCTGAACTGATTCAGCACTGGGGTGCATAATCATGTGGCAGTGTAGACAGCCAAAAAAACTCATTTCTCTGTCTTCATTGCATCTTTGAGTAGCTGCTCAGTGGAACTTTTTAGCCTGGTCCAAAGGTTGCTAACCATAAGGCAGGTACCTCTGGATCTCTGAAACCTATATTGATTGATTGTCCATGCACTTTCAGAGTAAATTTAATTGGCTCTGAAGTGATCTTGTTGCCATAATTGCAGTCAGGAGTGGTAAAAGTGTGGGCCACATGCAGACTGCCCCAAATCCCCAGCCTTCCCTTTTATATTTTCTTTGCAAAAAATTATTCTGAAACATGTTGGGATATCATTTGGAGCTGCAGTTTCACTTTAAACAGTTGGCAAACCTGGCCAGAAGGCATGAGAGTGACAACTAGAAGTAAAATCAGCACTGCTACAACCAATTTTTTGTTGAAAATCAGGAGGTACAGCCTGCCATGGGGGTGAAAATTGGCTTCCACCTCAGCCCTTGTTGCAGTGGATCCTAGTGAGATATTCACTGCCACTTCTAATCTGGTTTTGTATGATCAGATTCATTTAATATTACCTAATGATATGGACTGTATATTCATAGTGGTCCACGCTCTTTTTCTGACTCCTTGTAGACCGATTAGCACAAGCTAGCATCTATACCTGTAGATGCACTTTGTATAGCGGATCCAGGTAAATTGTTTTATGTGATAAAATGCAAATGTTGGACTACTTGGGACATGATGTGCAAAACCTCTCATCTTGGGCTGGTACCAGTTTCAGGTAACACTTGAACCCAGTGCTGTTTCAGTAGCATACTTAGGCAAATATGCTGACAAACATCTAGGCTCGTGAGATTTCATTGAGGTCCTGCAGTATGGATTCTCCCCACAATGAGTTAATAGCACTCAAACTATTAAGCACTGCACTGAATTTACAGGGCTGTCCTTGAAAAGTGTTCAGAAGCTACAGCTAGTGGAAAATGCAGCAACCAGATTGGTGTTGGATATGCATTTTAGAGACCCTATAACACTGGTCTTGCAAGAATGCACTGACTTTCAGTTTGCTTCTGAATGCAATGCGAGGTGTTGGTTATGACCTGCAATGCCCTAAACAACTTGTGGCCAGGATTTCTGAAAAAGTGGATCCTCCCATATGAACCTGCCCGGAAGTTGAAATGTTCAGAGGGAGACCTGTTGCACATTCCAACACTTCTTGAAGTTAGACCATTTCCGCACTACACTGTTATAGTGCTATTATTTCACTTCCAACATCCTGTGGAATTCTGGAGTTTTTAGTTTACTGAGGCCAAAGAGATCTCTGGCTGAGAATTCTAAATGCCCCACCCTAAACTGAAAACCCAGGATTCCACAGGATGTTGAAAATGGAATAATAGCACTATAACAGTGTAGTGTGGAAATGACCTTAGATTGGTTGGTACATATAACAGGGCTTTAGTAGCAGCTCAACTCTTTTAAGCTTCCAGTAGGCAGCCAAATGAGTGTTGTTCCACATGGTGTTCCATGTTTGAAATTGCTGTTTTCAACTGTTTTCGAACTGGGTTTTAGGATTGGTTTTAGACTGCTTTTAGCAGTTTTTAAAGAATATTCTAATGTGTTTTTACAATGTTTTTATCTTGGTATTTGTTTTAATTGGTTTTTATTTGTTCATTACCTTGGGGTTGGATAATGTTGGCTGGGAGGTGAGACAGAAATACTTTAAATAATAAATAAAATATTTTCTGTTTGTTTTTTAGGCATATTATCTGGCTTATGTTCTTCTTCACTTAGTCAGGGAAGCTAGCATTTCTGAAAGCACAAGCCTCAGTCAAAAAGTAAGTAACTGTCTCAGATTATTTAACAATATGTAAAGTACTTTTTGCATGTAGAAGTCTGTATGGTGAAGTGTACTTACATAACATGGCAATGACCATTCAATATGGAGATATATATGTCGTTTAAAGAAAAGGTTAGCAGTTTATGAATACCTCTACATCAGAGTGGAAAACTGTTTTTGCCCCCATGATGTGCTACACTGACTGATTTTTTTCAGCTTCTGGTTCTGGAAGTGACCAGAAATGCTTTTTTGATTTTTTTAGATTTAGGTTTCAAAGTTTGTCAGAGAATTGTGGAGAGTGAAAATGCTGTTCAAGGTGGCATTCTGTGGTGTGGTTTTTCATCAAAATCTCAAAACACATTTCATAGGTCTGAGGGCTTTGAGGAACATAGGAGCACATGTGCTGTGCTTCTCTTTTGAAATAAGGATCTACCTTGAGATATCCATGCTTTTGTAATATCTAGGCTTGGTGTGTTACAATGTGTGTTGTTCAAAATATGGCTGCTTTGTTGTTGGCTTCAGCCCACTGTTAAAATCACATTTCACTGATTATTAGAAAAGCTACATTGATGCCCCATTTATCTCCAATTCATAATGCTAATGCTTACCTGTGTGTATGTGTGTTCAAGTTGCGTGTTGACCTATGACAACCCCATGAATTTCATAGGGTTTTCTTAGGCAAGTAGTAGTTTTGCCAGATCCTTTGTCTGAAATAGAGAGTTTATAGCACGTCGTATTTGTTGGCAGTCTCCCATCCAAGTACTGACCAGGACTGACCTTGCTTACTTTCCAAGATCAGACAGGATCTGGTGTCTTTAGAGTATTTGGGCTTCTTAATCTTTACCTAGAGGAGCTTATATTAAATTTATTTAAAATTTAATTCGTAGAGCTAAGAACAGGGTTCCAAGCCCTCAAGTCTCTGTTTATTTAAAACAGACTTTGGAGGGCTTGGATCCCTGTTCTTAGCTCCATGAACTGGTGGAGGTTCAGTTTTCATAAGGAGAGTTTTGCTTATGGATAGATTCTTTCTTTGAGCAGAACTCTTCTTCTGTTCACAGAAATAAAAATTAAAATCTAAGACAGAATATTTATATGATCTTACTGAGCTCCGTTTTGTGCTGCTTGGTTAATCTTTTGTTCTGTTGTTCTTTTAGGATGTTTACTGTTTTAATTTTCTGTTCATAGATCATTGAATTTTTTTTAATGGAGAGACAGGATATAAATATCTTATGTAATACTTAAATGTGCCACTTGATAATAAATCAAAGATAACCTGTACTAAAAAAAATCTAACCCCAATGTAAGGAATATTGTATAACTTTAATGTGTGTAATATGTATACTTTTGGTCTGGGGGAAAACAGCCTAGAAATAATGGAGTTAATGTTTGTTTGTTTTGCTCCCATTTAGAAATGGTTGTTGAAACTCTGTAGTACCTTGGAAAAACATATAAAATGTGATATTAGGGAAGATGCCAGGCTGTTTTATAAAACTAAGGTGAGTTATTTCATACTTTTTTTTCTCATTCCCAGACAATGTGTGTCATCCTAGGATTTCCTTCCTGTTTCTTATATGTTTATATAGAATGAAAGACAAGTAGATTTCTGAAATTAAGAGCTTTACTTTCATTCTGGCAAGCTATCTCTATCATAGATGTTGTTGTTCATGAGTGGTGATTTCAAGGCCTAGTTCTTTTATTAAATAACAAGAATGCAGCTTAGGTCATCCTACATAAGAGTAGGTCTTAAACTCTGTTTGAGGATAATGATAAAGGAGGTGTTTTTGCAGGAACTATGTCTCTAAGAAAAGGAAAACTTCATTTATAAGTATCGTCGGGGCTCCTATCTTCAAATTGGCAATATCAGAGAATACACAAGAGGTGCAATGTATACAAATGTGCTGAAGAAGAAAATGCCCTGCTACTTAGAGCAAGGGTGGTCCCTTGGTCTGGTTTCAAAAGCCCTGTGCAGAAGCTAAGCATCTACCAAATGGGAAGGAAGAACCAGATTACAGAAAGAGAGGAGAAGGAATATGCATTGTTCACTTCTGGCCCTGTCCCCTCTTAAGTTTGCTGAGGGAGAGTGATCCCTAGGTTCCACATAGTTGCCTACCTTTCATTGCTTCATTTACACACATGTGGGCAACTCTTGTGGGACTCCTGGCAGTCATTTTTCAGATTAGTCAAGGGCTCAAGGGGTGCATTTTTTTTGCCTTTTTTTTAATTTGGAGGAGTGCTTAGAGATTTTAGATAAAAATACATAGAATACTTAAAAATTACATATATGACATTAAAAATTAACAGAAATTAATTAATAGTCATAAAATATAAAATTCATTAAACCCCCTGCCATTATTAACACATCAAATTTCCCTATTCATGCCTAATTTATTAAACTTTTATTTTATGATTTATTAAATTTATCAGTAATTTTCTGTTTATAGATATAGAATACTAAATATACTTGACCATAATACATTATTGACAATTGATACTGAAGTAAAAGGAACTAAATTGGATGTCACTGACTATAGTGAATTTAGTTTCTTTTTCTTTTTACTATGGTGCCAGTGAGAGCCAGCGTGCTGTAGTGGTTTGAGTGTTGGACTATGACCCTGGAGACCAGGCTTTGATTCCTTGTTTGGCCATGGAAACCCACTGGGTGCCCATGGGCACATCACACACACTCATCCCCAGAAAACCCCATGATAGGTTTGCTTTAGGGTTGCCATAAATTGGAAACGATTTGAAGGCACACAACAGCAGTAGTGCTAGTATGTTTAGCAGTTTGCCACTGATTTTTTTTTTAACAACAGATGATAATGTCAGTTTTTAAAAATAAAGTTCTGGAATGCTGCATGAGTGCTGTATTTCGTCTGCCCTTGATTTATACATAACACAGAGTTATCAGCAGGTCCCATGGTTTTGTAGATCTGGAAAACATCCCAGTGAGATCTGTGGTTAATAGTGATTGACTTTGGGCAAGATGGGGGAAAACAGAAAACTGAGTTTTCTCTGTTTTCATGCAAGAGGGCAGGGCTGGCAGGCAGGCAGATACAAGAGGATGGGTCTGCTGCACCTTTCATAGTTGCTTTCTGCAAACTGCAGTTAGATGGAATTTTGTTTTTTAATACAACTATGAAAGATGCAGGGGACCTGTCTTATTTTGCATATTCCCCCTGACTATAACAATAACTAGGAGCACTTCACACTCTAACATTTTGTTACTGGTTCCTCTTGTGGTCTCTGATTTATTTTCATTGAAGTGTGTTTAAATTAGTGAAGCCAGAAAGCTGAATGCCAAATCCCATTTACCTTTGCTCTATAAGGAGTTGCAGGATTCTCAGATACACATTCTTTTAGCTGTACACATGCTGCAGTGCTTGGTGTTACTTTCTGACTCACTTCTGCATTAACATTTTATCCCAGGCCTTACTTGGATTAAATCAAGATAATTGTACAATCTGTAGGACAATCCTGTGCAAATTGTCCTTTTCCTCAGTAGATTCTCAATTTGTTTGTGTTATTTTCTTTATAGGTTAAAGATTTAGTTGCAAGAACATACAGCAGATGGCAGCAACTGATAAACAGTTCTCAGCTTACGCAGGTACTGAGCAACTCTTAACTTTTCATGTTGCAGTGTGTATTTGCAATAATATTGCAGATCTTCAGTTAATTCTTTGTGAATTAGCCAATAGGAACCAGTTAGTTGGGGATGGAAAGAAATGTATGAATTTGGGGGTCTCTCTAGTTCACTAGATATATATTGTTTATTTGTTGGGTCTTAACACTAGTCATGAAGGTAAAGTAAAGCTGTGCAACAAAGGGAAAGAGAACAAAGTATAACATGCGCTGTAGCTATAAGAACAAAGTTGTATAGATTTGACCTATACGATCATGTAAAAAAACAGTATGCAAGCAACTGGAAAGGTGATAGTTGATGTGCAGTGTAAAGCATCTAACTAGTTCATGAATTAAAAACATTGTGTCAAGAGTAGTATAGAAAGGAAAGGAAAGGTTCTGTAGCTCAAGAAGAAAAACCTTTGCACACGAGCTCTTAAACTGGTGTAGTTTAGCGTACTCTCACTTCCTTACCAATTTCTTTAATGGAATTGCATTTCTGAGTTTCCTGATGCTTATTCTCCTCTTTCTTCTCCAATTTTAGCGAATGATCCAAGATTTTGTGGTCTCAGACGATTAACAGGATATATCAAAATGTTAAAGTGGATGATGTGGCCATGGAAATATGAGGATGAAGACTGTGTGGTCTAAAATAAAGAAACCCTCTAATCAGACATCATTTCCACATGGAACAGTGTGATCTCACACTTTTCTTCCTTCCCAGTAACTTAATTAAGGAAAATTGACAATTAAGACTTGCAAAATATGTATGAGGCACTGAGAAAATAACCCCATTTAACTTCATAAGAATATCTTGCTTTCTACAAGTTAATCTGAATTGGATTACTGAAATTTTAAAAAGTCACAAGTAGTCTTAAAATTCTTTAACTACTCTTGTGACTCTATTGTGCTTTTATAAAGGATATAGATACTGTATTTTCTACCAAGTTTGTGTGGTTGTGGGCTCTCAGATTGCTCACATTGAGTATATCTACTGATGGCTCTTGAAAGGGACAGAAACTGTGAAAGCAAGCTGTGTTCAGCAAGTGGTTGATTGTACACTTAAGCCATATATCTATTCACATTTGGAAAGAAGTATTCTTGATTCCATGGGGGCTTAAATTCCAAGAAGGTGATGCTAGTTTTGCAGCCTTGCCTCCATAGATATATTTAATATCTTAAGTAAAGAGGATAATGAACACAACCTTGTGAGCCCAATTTAAACATTCAAGGAAGTTAATAAGATTAATGTTGGTTCATACTTTGTGTTCAACTAAGCATAACATGCTACTTCGAAATACCACTTTTGGTTAGTAGTCTGGAGAATTCTTTGTATTGAAATGTGTATAAAACTCTTTCAGAGAAGTTTATTCTTCATTGTCTAGTCATCCCATTATGCACCTATTATAAGTTAGTTTGAATATTGTATAGGCAAGCCCTAGTCTTATGCTAGTTGATATAATACTTAAGTAGTATGGATGTTCATTAATTTAACCTCTATATTTTATTTTTTGTGCAATTTTATATTTAAATACTTGCACTGCCAAACCTGTGAATAAAAATAATAATTTGGAAGCCATAACCGAAATTAAGTTTAATGATGTAGAGATAATATAAGTCTAAAATATCTGATTTTTACATGAAGATACTTTTGGAACTGAATTTAAATCAGGTCCTCAGTTTCAAACAGAAATAGATCGATTAATCAAAATGCACAAAATCAGTTGCTATTATTCAAGGGTACAGCTCAACACTGTTAAATCAATGGGAATGTTTTTATTGATTTCAGCAGGTGGTGGTTTGTATTCCAAGTGCATTGAAAACATTTTGTGCTTCCAGCAATGTTAAGAATTTTTCTTAACCCCAGTGTACCACAAGTTGAGTGGAAAATGCTACCTCAGAAGGGATGGATTTCTTTTAAAGACAAACATAGGTTTTACTGATGCTACGTTCCTTGGCCAGCATGCAAGTGAAAAGCACTTTTCCTCTGAAGTGGGGGGAGTTGCTTATTTTTGCCTCCTCCAGCTATAGCACCTTGCACAACGCTGAATCCTGCTCTAGAAGGTCCTCTGACTTCAAGAAACAGCTTTTCTAGTGATGAGCTGCATGGGAATGAAGCCTGGAAAAACCCTGGTATGCCTGCATATTATGCACAGCTCTCTGGGTCTTGGCCTTTTCAAAAGAGTTAAAAGGATTTTTAATTTTCAGTATAATCTTGTGTAACTTTTTCAGTTTTTTTAAAATATCCTTTTCTTACATAAAAAATGCAGAATATGTCAAGTCTCTCTAATGGAGTTTTCCTGTATTTGTGTATTATGTGAAGAGATACTACTTCTTCAAATATCTGTACTTGCGTCACTTGAAACTGCAAAGATCTCAGTTTAACCACTTTTTTAATGTAACCAATAAAATAATATGAAAATGACATGATTTTTGTCTCTAAAATGCATATGTATGCTAAAACATGGGTACCTATCTGCACCATCCAACAAAAAATATGTAATGACATATAACATTTTGTTTATACTGTGTGCCATTGCTCTCCTGACCTTCCTCCGTACATCAAATACAAATTCTTAGCTAAGGCATCATACAAAGTACTTCTGGCTTACTAGTACTAGGTTCGACTTATTCTGGTTTTGTGTGTGTGGTTGATAGGTGGTGAGAACATAAAATCGCATTACAGTGTGAATTTCTGTAAGTGGTGTGAGAAGACTTTACAAACATTGGTTGGGATCATTTAAATAAAGAGCCAATGTAGTAAAGTGGCTTGAGTGCTAAAGTAGGATTCTGGGAGACCAAGCTGAGATCCCCACTCATTCACTTGGAAGCCCACTTAAGTGACCATGAGCTGATCACACTCTGTTGCAGAAGAAAGCAACCCACCCTGAGCAAATCTTGCCGAGAAACTGCTTGATAGGGGTGTCTTAGGCTCATCATGGCTTGGAAACAAAGACATGCAACAACTTGTTGCATGTATTTTTACAGGAAAGAGTTTACATATTTGTGATTTCAATTTGATTGGGTGTATATCTCATTTACAGAAAAAAACTGCATAGATCGAATCAGCTATGAGCACAGAACTACAGCTTCCAACAACAGTTTGTCTTTATAGTGTGACCATACTTCTGAGTACTGTTAAATTTTCTTGCCTCTTCTGACCAATTGCCAATACTTCAACTTTTGAAAACATGGCAAGTGATATCAGCCAAAGATACAGTATTGTGCTCAGGGCTCCAGTTCAGAAGCAATATTGTGCCAAGGGTTGAGCCCATCCCAGCATCCTTCTAGTGGACCACATGAACATACTGTATTGGCTGGCGTATAAGACTCACTTTTTTTTCCTGAAAAATACTGTCTGAAAATGGGGTGTGTTTTATACGCCAGTGTGTCTTATATGCCAGCAAATAGTATTTGCCAGTGTATGAATGGGGTGTGTTTTATACATGGGTGCGTCTTATAAGCCAGCGAATATAGTATTTTGGCTGAACCAGAAGTAATGTCTTAGGTTTAGATGAAAATGATAGTTTTAGGATATACTGGTAGTACCATATGTTTCTGGTGATCTGAATTTTTTTTTTTTTTGGACAAAAGTTTAAAATTGTAGGGAAGTGTCCTGGGGCTTGTGAGGGACTGAATGTGGCCTGTATCCTGCCCAGTACCCTTGTGATGCACATGTGACGTCCTTTATTATTTCGCTTTGCTTCACGCCAGGGCTACCCTTAATATAACCAAATTTAAACCATGTAAATATGTAACTATGCATAATTCTCTCCAAACTATAGATTACTCTGGATGTAGAACATTTTTTTCCAGCAATGCAACAGTTTTGCCACAGTTTTGCCAGCTCATTAGCACCTGAGTCCAAATCCATAATCCCAGAGAATTTGGAATTACAGCCCATGAGGAGTTACAATGGGAAAATTACTCAGCAATTTAGTCGTTTTTTACCTCTTCCGTAATGAAACTATTCTACTTTCAGTTTCGTTGTATACAGCTTCTCTGCTTGTTTGGGGTTTTGGTGTTAACTGCCGAAGTTTCTAATTACACAGCCAATTCATTTTCAATTTAATGTTGTTAGATACTTGTTGGCTGCTGAGCTTCCTATTGTTTGTACTTATGTTGGCACAGTCTGTAATTAAAGCTTTCCCTTTAAGCAAACATGGTACCCAATTGTCTCAGTGGAAAGGCTGGCAATGGCAATACGTTACAATCAAGGAGCAAGAGATTATATAATGAAGGAGTGAGGGATTATGTAATACCATTGAGTAAGAGCCTTTTGAATCTCGTATATGTGCTACTGTGTTCCATCCTTACATAACGGAAAGAGGAGATGGTAACCCCTCTCTTTGGCTGTCTGTGTGCCTTCAAGTAAGCCAGCTGGACAGAACTTCAGGGAAGCATTGCAGAACCTGCTTCAGCAGAATGAGAGGAGGAGCTCCAAACATCGCTTAAGTTTACCACATTTTGAAATGAGTAATCAATATTACTATCTAAAGTAAGGATGGGGGGAATCCAGACTTTTAGTATATACTTTGATTTTTCCTGGAACCCTAGATTCTAGCTGGAGCGAAGTTTTACTGCTGTTTTCTTCTCTCCTCCCCTTATTCTTCACATTATTTATACCCTGCCTTTCTCTCCAAACTGGAGGGGAGGTTCTAGATGGCTTACAAATTAAAGCCAATACAAAATAAGTAAAAGATACAAAATGTTAACATTAATATATAATTAAACTTCCTATAACATTAACAAGATCTAGAATATACATTTAAAAATAAAAGTACTGTTAGAGCCAGTATGGTGTAACGGTTTGTGCATTGGATTACGATCTTGGAGACCAGAATTTGATTCCCCACTCAGCCATGGAAACCCACTGAATGACGCTGGGTGCATCACGCACTCTCAGCCACAGAAAACCCTTTGATAGCTTCGCCTTAGGGTTGCCATAAGTTGGAAACAAGTTGGTGATACACAACAACAACACAAAAACAGTACAGCATCTATTAAAAGTCCTTTCTTTAATCTTCCTTGCTTGAAAGCCTGTCAAAATGAAAAAGTCATTGACTGCCAAACAGAAGAAGAGCAAGGTGGAGGCCCTTCTAGTCTTCAGAGGAAGGTAGTTCTAGAGCTTAGAAGCATTTATGGAAAAGCCTTGTTTCATATCTCTACCAGATGTGCTTGTGAAGCTGATGGAACTAAGAAGAAGATATACACTTAGAATTAAGAAACAGAACACGCCAGAGCACATACCAAGCCAAATATTTGTTTTTAGTATAAGAACTGAGCATAGTCTTCACACAGACATGTTTCTGGTCCCCTTCTCACCAGGTATTATCTGTTTCAGGAGAATAATTCCAGGGTGTGATGGGATGTGGGAAATATTGCAGTTAAACAATTGGGATAATAATATTCAGAGACATAGCCGTGTTAGTCTGTATGAGCATGCAAAGGAGCCTTTGAGACAGAGAAAGAAGTCTATAGCATAAGCTTCTGTAAACTGGATTGACTTCATCACCATTATCTTTTCAGACTGAGGAACTGAGGGTCCTTTGCACTGTGAACTAACTTGCATCTGTTTTGAGATCCCTCTCATAATTGTGGACATTAAAATGCCACTTAAGCACCCCAAAGTACTGAAATTTCAGAATAGTTAAACAATGAAGAATGAGCAGACAGCTTATTCTTTTAGGCTATTTTATTAAACTATTCCCCTTGGGGAGGAACATAAACTACGTGCTTGGACAGTAAGACATCTTATCATTGATTATTGATATTGCATGTGAGGTAAACATCAGTATGAGGCAGTCATATAGATGCAACAGTTGTAAGTCTATATGTCACCTGCACCATTGACAGGCATTGCAATCCCTTGCACCATCCATGGAAAATGATGTTCTCCCACAGATATTTATTTATCTAGATTTATCTAGTGGGATGCATTTAAGGCTAGTTACCAACTAGGAACTGCATCAGCAGTATGAAAGCTGTCAAGGACAACGGGTTTACTGTGTCAGAAGCTGTGTGAAGAGTCTAAATCTTGTGTCTCGGGAGGTAGCTTTTATACTGTTCCCAGCATCTATCTGCCCAATTAGAGATGGATCCAACTAATCCCCATTAATGTCAACAAAGATTCTTCTATCCAATCAGAAATGAGATCTCTAATGTCACTAATTTGCTTCACAGGCATACAGAATTTTTGGAGAATATCTCTGTAGAACCATTTTAACCAACATTGTGCCCCCCCTAAACTTTCCTGCTGGAGTGGAAAATCAAGTGTGTAATTATTAGTGCTCAGCAGAGATGGCTGCTGCTCAGAATTGCAGAAGCAGCTAAGCTCCATCGAGGCAATTAGTAGTGTCAGAGGAAGAAGAATTAATAGAATTGAAAGAAGTATCAGATTTTCTATAAATAACTCTGCCTTTCATTATCTTGTATGATGATGAGCTGCTCCATTGTTTAACCTTCATGACAGAGCTTACTTTTATCGGGAGGGATTACTCTGAACAGTGAAATGGTGCCAGGAGAGTTTTTAATCCCCCCCCCCCAAATGTTGTTAAAAAACCAACAGCAGGTCTGTTAAAGCTGAACCTCCAGGTCTACCTCTGGCTTACAGCAGTCCTCAGAAAGGAACTCATTTGGCTTTAATTTGACTGCTTTGTGGCCGCAAGAAAGCCAGTGAATAACCGTCTCTGCCAGTGTTGAATGGGGAGAAAGGGTGCCCATACAAAGCTGGAAGCAATAGGAGGATCAGACTCCTGTGTGGGATGCCATTGAGTTCTCCACAATGACTTCAGTATTTTTCAGTGTTGGCCCAGCAGGCTTGATCTTCACACAAAACCACCACCTGGAAGAGGCATAACCCTCTAGTAAGATTTCCCTGTGTGCCCTTCAATTTTTTATGCTGTAAAGCAGTAACCTTACCATATTGGGGGCCACCAGACGGTGCTGTTGCTCATAATCACATTCTCTTTTTCTTGGCATTCAAGAAGAAATTGGAGCTTTTTAAGCTGCTCTTTTTATTGAAAAAAGGAAACACGCAGCGGAAGAATTTTCATCTTGCCTCAGCCCCTGTCGAACAGATCAATACCTGGAGCAAGGTATATTGCTAGAAAGCACTTGCTCATGCCATGATGATGGTCTCCATTTTTAGTTGTTGATTAACTGAAAAATGTGCTGAAAGATCATTCCTGCAGCTGTTTCCAATCCTAAGCCACACAGAAGCTATGGATAACAAGATGTAAAAAAGGCAGAAAGAGAAAAACAACAGAATATGTGTTTTAAAGACAGATATTCAGGGAAAACTTGGTTTTCTTTGCAGTAGACTAGATGGAAGAAATCCAGGGTTCAGTTCCTCACTTGGCCATGGAAACCTATTGGGTGATCTTGGGTGTGTCACACTGTCTCAGCCCCAGAGAACCCCATAACAGGGCCACTTTAGGGTTGCCATAAGTCAGAAATGACTTGAAGGCACAAAACCACAGCAGGCAAGATGGAACCGAAAGGAGGGGCTGCAGATCAGTGGTGAATCACATACCTTGCATGTTGAAGGTACCAGTTTTGACCCTTGGCATCTTAAGTTGAAAGAATTGAGAGACAGGACATCCTCTGCCAGTCACAGTAGGCAGGACTGCACTAGAGAAGCAGATCATGTGACCTAGGCCATTTCCGCACTAGACTGTTGTAGTGCTATTATTCCACTTTCAACATCCTATGGAATCCTGGGGTTTGCAGTTTAGGGAGGGGCCTTTGAGGCCCCTCCCTAAACTGCAAACTCTAGGATTCCATAGGATGTTGAAAGTAGAATAATAGCACTATAACAGTCTAGTATGGAAATGGCCCTGGTGTAGAGTAGCTGCCTATGAAATTGAGGACTTTTTTCCCCCTCTGCTGTAAATGTGGTAAAATTCCAACAGGGTATGCTGTTTACTCTGAAGCAGGAATGGGACAACCTGCATCTGCTAACATTTCCTCTTCCGTTCAGATATTAAGACAGGACTGGGCAAAAGTGCAGCCCTTCTGATGTTGATGGGCTGCAACTTCCACCATTCCTCACCATACAGCAGTATGATCAAGGGCTGATGGGCATTGCACTTCAACTGCCAGAGGGCCAGACTTTGCCCGTCCCTGTGTGAAGAGTGCAACAGGAGTGCTCTTCCTTTTTAGCGTGTCCTCAGGTTATGTCTGGGCAAACAGCAAAACAAAACAAAAACCACGGCTAGCATCCTACCTTTAAAGGTATTTTCAAGCTGCTTTGGTTTTGAGCTGCCTACACACACCTTGTCTTTGTGTGGATGTGATGAATAGACTCACATGACAGATCAGCCAACCTGATATTAAGCATGTAATTTTGTGTAAAGTGTACCACTATATAGCATACTTATGTAGTAGTTTGGAAATTCTACTATGGAACTGTTTCTTGAGAAAAAAACCTTTGAGGCCCAGCTGTGCTCCTATGAGAAAGCATAAACCACAGCAGATTTTCAGTAGCCTCATACTCTAAACTGAGGTACAAATCATCCAGCCAGTCTTGGACTGTAACTCACAGCGTTCCTCACACCTGGCTATACTCACTAGGGCTGTTGGGAATTGCATTCTAACATCTAGAGTCATATGTTTCCCACCTCTCTCCACAAGCATCACACCTAAACATTGTGTTATGCTTTCTTAACCTCATTCTCCAAATGTGTATTGGGGGTCTGTAGCTCAGATTTTACATCTCTGCTCTTTACAGTATACACAATCAGTGTTCATTTTAAACACAAGTCTCCAGCCATATATATGGGAACTATAGCCTTTATATGTACACATACATACACGTTTGCTTCTTGTGTCTGTGAAGACAGAAGACTCTTTACAGCCAAACCAGCTAGTGCTCTTCTAAATCCTTGACGTTCTTGTGTACTGAATATGAGGCACCCAGCAACTGGACAAGTTTCTGACTCTAGCCTGTGTAGCTGCTAATTATTTCATTACAAGATGACTAGATAATAGGGCTGAAGCCAAGAAGTGCTTGGCCTCTAAAGCAACTCCCAGGGACAAAAGCAAAGCACTGGCAGTTTCAATTGGCTGGCTTTGAAACTAATTCCCGTGGTGAATATAAAGCTTGCATTAGCTGGGTTATTCAGTTTTCCTCCTGAATTCTCTCCTGCATTAACAGCATTCTTATGTAAAGTACACAAAGCAAGAAAAGCTCAAAAGCAAGCTGTATATCAAAATGTCCCAAATTTTGCATTTGCCAAAGATGTTACCCAGTGACACTACAGCCATAAGTCTGAAGGCTTCCTTGTAATTTAACAAGAAAAGGAGGGTACAAAGAGTCCAGTCCTGAATGAAATGAATCTAATAATTATAAATACTGTAGCTGAAATGCGTTGGAGTGAAATGATCCTTCCTGGGCTGTATGTATAAATAGAAACAAAGGACATTAGAACTGAAGTTTAAAAACACACACAGTGGGAACAATAGCTAATACAAATGACCGCCTCAATAAATAAAATAAGCCAATAGCCTCATCTAAATCATTATAAACTAATTCTCCAAAGAGTTAATGAAGAGGCTGACACAATAATTAAACAGGTCTCCAAGTTTATATTTAAAAGGATGAAAGGTGTTGTCAGTCCCAAATGAATAACGAAAAAATGAGATTTTCAAAGCATCAAATTTAGCTATCCCAAATTACACACACACACACACACTATGAGAGAAGAAATTACTCTTACCATCGAAGATGAATTTGCAGTTATTTCTAGAACGGCAATAAACATCATTAACCTGAAGCTATCAAAAAATTAATGCCAATTTGCAGGACTTGCTTACATTTGTTGTTTTTTTAAAGCCAGTTCTCTTGGAACAGCCCAGTATCCCTCAAACTGCCTCTCTTAGGCAAACTAAGACTAATGTAAATTTTATTTTGTACTTTGGTACTTGCTAGGTCTGATCAGTATTTGCTTAGTCCAGTTTTGAGAATCCCAATGAAGTCCCCCAATAGACTGCAATCTCTTTCTAATCTCAATTTTCTGCACTGTAGCACTCAGTTTACAAACAAGGTCAGTTTTCCTAGTAATTAAATACTTCTATGCCACCTGCCACTCCTCACCAGATTCTTTCATCTCTTCACTTATAACTTTGATAAGAAGTTATTATCTTGAAAAGACAAGATATTACTGCTGCAGATAACACTTCCATTTCACCTGTAGCGGTCCCAAATATCTGAAGAGCCAAAGTTTCCCATTCCTAGAGAGGTAAAAGATTTGGAGATTGTGAACTGCCCTGGGGGGGGGGGGGGGGACATTTTTTCTAGGGGTTTTTTTTTTTTGGTTAAAAGAATGGAATATTTTTTAAATTGAAATATGAAATATTAGTATCCTTTACAGATTTGTTACTTCAGAACCATAAAATATTTATAACTTGGTTTGGCATTAAGTAATGATTTAAAGTAAATATTATTCAGAAGATAATTACAAACTGAACTTTTTAAATTTAATTTTTGTTACAAATGGGGCTACAAGGTCCCACGCTGTGTGGAACACTTGACATCTAACCTCTTTGATTTTGCCAGTTTAGGAGGAGCAGATAAAAACACCAAAAGCAGAAGAAAACATCAACATTAGTAGAACAAAGAAAATTATTTTGTTTCTACAGCCCTCCATTATGCCAAGCAGGCACAGAGTGCTCATTCCCACAGAAAGAACTGAGAAAATGAAACTTAGGCCCTTCCCGTTCCACCCTCCCAACCCGCCATAGGGAGGGGAGAAGGATGGGACTGCAACAACGCTTATGCATGATGTTGTCATGGCCCCATCCTTCTTCTGTCCCCAGGCGGTGCAATTGTTGCGCAAATCATTGACTGGTTTTCCCCATCAATGACCGGTGATTGCGCTACCATCACAGACTTACCTTGTCTGCAGAAGTCCTGGAAGCACAATGGTTGCGCCTCCCACCCCAGCGCAGCCTGGGAAACTACCTGGCTGCGCTGTGGCAGGAAAAGGTGTGGCTGTCGTGCTTCCTTGAACACGGAGGCAGCTGGTGTGGAGGGAGGGCTCTTGTCATGCTCCCCTTCTGGCAGAGCCAATGCTGGGACCCCTACTGGATGTCTCTGTGACTGAGCCTTGTAACAGGAATTCGATGATATAATACATAGTCCTATATAAAAGTCTTCCTGCTACATAGAAACAATGTGGAGGCAGTAAATGTAAGAACATCTCACTTTAAATATTTTATTCATCATTCCAAAATAATTTTTTCCATAATACATTTTTCCCTGTTTTTCTAGGGAAAAAAGGATTTGGAGAGAAAAAAAAGAAACACATGTTTTCCTCCTGAATTTTTCTATTCCCGCCCCCCCAAGGCCTTCACATATCTACCCTTTCCTAATCTGAAGCTTCCCTTCCATAGTCACAACAGATGACATTAAAAGTGTCATATTTTCCCAGTGTATTAAGGGGCACTGAGATCATTCTGTAGTAAAAGATCCTTCTTCAACTAACTCTACAACTGCTATTGTACAAAGAAGAATTTCTCCATTGCCTTAACTAATCAGAAACTGCAAAGACCATTCACTACAGAATGCCTTGTTGCACAAGTTTCTGATCAGCTTTCTGAATGTTTACCTTTTGTCCCTGCTAGGCCACTGCACATTCAGATTAGAGTTTGGAAATGTTATTTTTGTTGACTAAAAATGCACAGATTTCCTTGGCTAACAATTGTGTGGGTTGTCATGCAAAAGGAGCTGTAGCTGCATAAAAAGAGAACTTGCATTTTGGACTGAAGTATTTTATTTCATTTATTATTGCATATGCTGGATCCCAAAGACTATAAGGTCCAATATGAGAGTTGAGAGTGAAGGCCACAGCTTTGGAGCACCAGGACTTTCTGGTCAATAGGAACAGTAAGAAAAATATCAACTCATTTTAAATTTGATGCTAGGACAGAATTCTATGGATGCCAAGAACCACCAAAAAAGAAAAATCAATGGGCTCAAGAATAGATAAAACCTCACAATTAGTCCAAAGGACTAAATTAGGCTATTGTACTTTGGACACGTCATATGGAGATATGACTGATTGGATATGATCATGTTTGGTAAAGTGGAAAGCAGTAGGCATAGAAGGAGATCACATTTACAGGTGGGTAGAATTAGTCAAAGAAACCACAACCCTGAGCCTGCAAGATTTGACCAGGACTATTAAGAATAGGTTGCCGTGAAGCTCTTTCCTTCAAGGTTTGCCATAAGCTGAAGCCAACTTGAAGGCACACAACAATAACAAGGAGCAATGATGTCATCTGCTGCTGCACTGTTATTGCTGAGCTGAGAGGCAATCCTCATAGCAGCTGGAGGGAAAATGGATTTTCTGGCTACAATATATTGTTGTGAGATATTCCTATTGTTTTGGGATGGCTAGATCTTGAACAGACAGGTATGACACACTAGCTTACAAATGTCCTGCTATTCCTGGAGGTGAGAATTGCTAACACTGGTTTGTTATAGTGATTAATGTAGCATCCAGCATTTGGATTCTTCTTGGAAGTGTGACTACAAGGACCAGCATGGTGAATGTGTGCACTCTGAAATTTACCATTACACTGAGGACTTTGCGAGTTATGGGTTTATTTGTTTTTCAAATGTTACTGGCAGTAAGTGTCTTCCCTCCCCCACTCTTGTACTTTAAAATCTCACAATTTGCTTTCTGGGTCAAACTTGCTCATAAAGATTATTGAGCTAGGCATGAAATCTCCAGGGGAGTTCTCCTTGGCTTCCTTCTCTCCCTACCAGCTTTGGATATAGCAGCACAAGGGCCTGCAAAAAAATAACACGTGCTTCTGAGTGGGGCTGCTGCAATTAAATTAAAGTTGATGGTGTACCAGGAGAGAATTGGTTTGGAAAAGTATATATTTTATAACGGAGCAGAACTAGAAATGCTGATGGTGGATTTCCATTATATTACTTTCTTTTACAAGGGAAATGAAATGAGTGGAGGACAGATTGTCTGGATTAAAAAAAAATCATATGATGAATCTGTCCTTTTCTTGGCCTCATGTTAGCAAAGCTTTTTGATCTGCAAATGTTTGCTCCAGTAGTGATAAAGGGAACCTAATTTGTAACCTCAGCATCCCTAAAGGTTTGTCATCTGCCTTCCAACCTTCAGCTACGGCAGGTTTTAACACAGGGTTAAACTAACCATGATGGTGAAGCTACAGTGATGTGTCTACTTCATTCACACAGAAGGCAGAGGTGGGCTGAAATAAGAGATGTTTGACATACTTAATCTGTGCAAGTGCTGGTCTGAATTAATCTGATGCACACTTTTCACCAGAGTTTTTTACACTGTCTTACTTGAATTTTGCAATTCACTTCTCAACCTTTTTAAATAAAGAAGCACCAAGATGCATTTAGAACTATGTATTGTAATCAAACTGCATTCTCCTAAATACTAATGGACTATTTTAACAATTCTTGTCTCAGCCAAGTGGAGTCCATAGATATCCATAAAATCATTAGTCCTCAGCAAGATATTAAGTATCAGACATAACCAGGAAACTCTTAACAAAGTTCTGTGTCAAAAGAAGCAACCCCAAAAGAGATGCGCTTATATTTCAGGGTATGGCCATGCTAGCGGCAGGATTCTGGGAGCTGAAGTTCATGCAGTGCATTTGCTTTTTTGGAAGCCACCTCCTTTCAGGGCAAACCTAATACACTGGAAGCTAAACACTAGATAACTCTCCTGCTAAATCAGGATAATGGTGGTTGAGATCTTCAGCTACTTAGTAAGTGTACTTAATTCAGTAGTATGACCTAGCTTAACCCACCACAATCCTAGTTTGCCAGGTGTCAGTTGCTACTCTTGATTGGAGTGCTGCAGACTGATATCTCCACTCGTCTCCCATCAGTGATCTCCAGTGTGACAATCAGAAGCTGGATCCCTGTCTCAGTTCCTCCTCATGCTGGAGATTGCTGGTAAAAGTGTTACCCCAAAACTTGGGTGACTCAAGGGTCCACCTGCGATGTCAGTATCTCCATGTGACAATGGGGAATTAATTAGCTCAAAATTAGGAGGCCTATGAGAAGGGAATAACTTAACAAGATCTTTCAACCAATGTTTACAGGATCATGCAGGAAAGAACCAGCCAGAGATTTCAAAATGTAAACTAAAAATGTGCTTTATTGAGAAAATCATACAAGCATACAAAAGATCCAAACACACACACACACACATACAAGGACTAACTGAATATAAAGGGAGGAAAGTGTGGATAGAGGACTTTCAGGGTTTGGGTGATAATTACTGGTCCAGAGAGAAGTAAAGAATGCTGTAATGTGGCATAGGTAAGCACCTAAGGACAGTTCTCATTTGGGAATCACAGCATGGTGTTCAGCAAGGTGAGATACTGTACCTGACAGCTTGAAATCTAAGTTTTTTATACCCAAAATCTACCCTATGAGTATGGGTTTGAATTGCTTTCCCAGCCAAGTGGACAATGGGACACAACACAAACAATGAAGTCTGGACAAAGTTAATGGTCTTAGTGTTTAGGTGACAAAAGATGTAGTGGCTGTCGTAATAGCTCTGTATTCTGGAGAGGTTGGGAAGACAAAGCAGGGAAACATCCAGGTGTGAGGGATCAAGGTTAGAACAATCACAGTTTGGTGGGAACTTCTCCTTTCTGCTCCAAGATGTCCAGCTCTTAGCATAAGGCTATTGTCTCTTGAGTTGCCTCGCAATCTGCCTGACAATGACTTCGGTTTTGCCTGGGAGGGGTGTGTGGCTGACCTGCCTTGCAATCTCATGTTTACAGTCAGTCATTTGTCTCTTTCCAGCTTGACCTTCCAGTCACCTCAGGTTTCCATTTTATATCAATGCCAATTAATGTAGTGGCAATTAAATAATATTGCCAATTAAACTATATCAATCTTGGGGGGATGTGTGGGGCCGTAACAGGAGCAGGGTGGAAATGTCAGGCTGCTGTGCCCAATCAACAGGAGAAGAGATCTCCACTGCTTGCAGTGGCTGATGCCCAGTAGGTCAGGATTGGGGAACTTTATGATCATGACAATACTGCCACAATCATAAATATGTAGAGTCTGGGATCCATAAATCCAGGTTATGAATTTGTAACTGTAGTACTGAATCTCAGCTAGTGGCTACATTGGCAGGGCCAGTTGAAGACATTTTGCTGTCTAAGCAAAGAACAAAATGCTTTCTATTGTGGAGACAGAAGGTGGTCTGGTAGTTGAACCTTACTTGAACACTGCAGAAGAAAGAGTGTCAAATACCACACTTGAGGCAACTTAGCAGACTCTGAACAGGCTATGTGACCCAGACAGCATTGTTCTGGAAGAGAGGGAAACAGCTGGGGAATTCATGAGGCAGACTGCCCCCAACATCTGGTGAGGAAGTTGCCTGACTTCACCTTGTGGTAGGGTCAGTCCCGTTCATGGGAACTATTCCTAAAGTAGCTTAGGAAAATATCAGAAATTATCAGACTTACAAATGCTGAAAAGTGGTTATTTTACTAGCTTCCCCAAAACAATTGATAGCAAACAAGCACTGCTTGAGCAAGGCTGAATTCCTCTACCTCATATGGAGGCCCTTGATTCTCTTCTACGTATAAGAATTTCTTCTGCATTTGTCAAAAGACTCTTTATGCTACTTCGTGGCAAAGCTACTTTGCCTACAGAAGGATTGGAAAGCGGGGGAACTATGCTGAAAACTCTTGTTTCAAAAATGTGTGTAGCAGCCATCATGCAGCAATAGATATTCTTGCCATTTTATTTTCAGCTTGCAGTAGACCACAATCAGTTCTCCACTGCCAAGTCCATTAAGAAAAGCTTTGAAAAGCTTTGAAGCTGTGTAATATAATTAATGTTACCGCTTAGAAATTTTACTTTGCTGGACTACAAGCCACTGGCCATGCTATTTGGGGAATTCTTCTAGTTAGGCTCCACAAAAGTAGGTTTTCCAGGTTCTTGTTACTGTAACTCCTTCATCCAGCCTTTTATAGGTGAACAAGGCTTGGTTTCAATTGAGTTTACAGTATGATTATCTTTCTCTTTCTTCCTCTTTCTTTGACAAAACACTTTTTCTCAGTTGTCTCTCCTCCTCCCTCCCAATCTTTTCCACATGTGTGATATAAACGTGCCTTTTTGTTCTACCTAGCTCTCACTGGGTGCTTTTGAAATTGTGCTGGAAGGCCTTCAGAACAAGCCCTTCCAAAAGGAATGGTTGTGAGAGTCTTCAGAACAGTGAGGAAGGCAGTCTGGCTTCAGATGTTGTATAGGTGCAAGAACTCTCCTTGTGCAGAAAGCAAATAGTTATATTCTTATTATATGTAATACCTTCACACACTTAATTGCCACACAGACTTTGATCAGCGAGGCAGGGGATCTAACTCACTGTTGGGAAAGAGTGAAACAAATCAGACTGAAAGAAATTCTGCCCTCATATGCTCTGCAAAACAAACACTGTCTACAAAGTATATACAAATACAGAAGTAGCCATAGTGACCCAAAAAGTGGGTGGGTGGGGCGATAATGCCAAAGTCCCTATCAATATTTTAATTAACCCAGCCAAAAAAAGGCACAAAAATCTCACTGCTTGCTTTTCCAAACAACATTTTCATTAGGCAAAGATTTTTTTTGTTCAAATGCACAGATGCAGGTAAAAAAGTGATAGCATTAGAGTTACTAGTAACAATCCCTTGAAAGGAAGGGACAATGTGGACCAGCATTATTATAAAGCTTACTGCGACACTGCTTGGGAAGCATTTTGTACTTCTAGCAGTGTGTGCTATGAATCTGGTTGTCTTGGCAAAGGCTTAGAGCAGTGTCGTTTTTGGATGTCAGCTTCCAGAATCTCCCAGACAATGTAGCCATTGACCATGCTATCTAGGGGATTCTCAAGCTGTCATTCAAAAAAGGTAGTCTTTTTTCCAAATTCTGCTCCCAGAGTTTGTGCTCAATTATGTCTATACCCTTCAGCTCTCCTCCTGAACTTCTCAGTGCTTCAGAAAGTAAAAAATATTTGCAATGCAGTTAAGAATAGAACACTTAAGCAAGATGGAAACCATTTGGACAAGGCAATGAACCAAGTATATTTCTGTATCTGCTGTTAATTTGTGTAAGTCCTGTCCTGGGTTTGAAATTGTAAAAGTAATTCAGTCTACTGATCCCACATGAACAGGTGAGAATCTTTGGACAAATATATTTTATTATTATATCAGTTCAAGATAGTGAAAAGTTTTTAATAGCATTAAGTAACTTTGTGCTGTTCTCTGACCAGACCTGCAATCCCCAAGTGCCTGGTAAGAGAACGTCTCATGTCCTTTGGCTCCTGTAGCTATAGGAAAAAATAGACGTAGATGCTTGGCATAAACTATTACAGTCATGGCCAAGGAAATAAAGAAGAGCAGAGTTGTTGATACCAGAGGTACATTCTTTAGGTATTTGACCCTATTTGCTAAAACCATTGCCGTGTTTTAAAAACGATAAACATGTTCATTCTCTCTCTTTCTTTTCATTTATGATCTTCACATGCAAATGTCAGTGATATACAACCTATTGCAGCTGTGGAAAAATTAGTCCCTCCAGATGTTTCTGGACTACACATTCCATCACCACAACCACTGGCTGTGCTGGCTAGGGTTTCTGGAAGCAACATCTGGCAGATGAGATGTTCACCATACTTGCTATTCAGCTATGTCTGTTTCCATAGATAACACTTGGAGAAAGCTCAGCTTTAGATCATAAATCACAGGAATATTGCTTTACTTTTGTAAAACAATGAGAAGGGCCAACCTGGTCCAAGGCTGTAATCAAGAAAATACACAATGAGTTAAGAGACAGAGGATTTTACCTCTGAGGCATTAGCATAGATCCAAGCTTTTGGAGTTGTGATTCAATATATCATCTTGCTTATTTTGATTATACATGTTTGTCTGTTTGCTTTGTTTTATATTGTACTTTTTTCCCATTATATCTGGCTAATTTGTTTTACAATTGTATTGTATAGTCTTCTATTTCTATTGCTCTTTCCTTCTCCGTGTGTATGCAAGGTACACTGATGACAATAAATAAATATATGATAATAATAATAACAAGATGGCTCCTTTTCTCTGTGTTTTGGAGAGCCAGTGGCCAAATAAGAGTTCTGACGGGTTAGGAGAACACTCTCAAACCCGCCACATTGGATTTTAAGAAGAAAACAAATTTCCTAGTTCAGAAATTCCTGTAGCTTTGATTTCAAGGCTTCAACAACATTCATAGCCTGAAATGTATTAGGTTTTTCAAGAAATCAAGACCATCTTTTCAGCATCCTGAATTGTGACTCCTTTTACGCTGAGGATTCCATTGGATAGTCTTCAGTTTTTGGTTGTTTGTTTTGTTTTTGCATTTTTTCCTTATCTCTTCATGGGATTTTGCACCTAGATTATTTTAACTATCATTTAACACTGGAAAAAATCTCCTAAAACTAAAACATGCAAAAAAGAACTTTTCTTAAAAATTGCCTGCTTAGCAGAAGGGCTCCCACTTTGTGCCAAATGGCATTACTGTTTAAAGAAAGAAGAGTTCTGTAAAAAAACTAAGTCCGGAATCTAAAATGACATAACTGCATTTGTATCAGGAATCTCTCTGGTGAAGCTTTTCACGATAGGTAAGTGTAGTGGAAGAAGTGTGTGAGAGCGGAGATCTGTTTGTTACGCAGTTGCTGAAGACCCAAGAATTATGCAATAAAACCATGTTGTGGCATAGCTGGACAATCCAGAGGCCAGTCACATTACCCCACAAAAGAGAAGAACTGAGAAGTCACAGGGGTTTCTCATATTCTTTTACCGGAGAAGAAATTGTTTGGCATTCGTCTGTTACTTCAGTGTTACCACTTATTGGCTGACATCCTGTTAGTGGCATATGCAGATGTAAATCCACCTTACACCTGTGCATATCTGTGTGTGTGTGTGTGTGTGTGTGTGTGGTTGCAGTGGTCCTTGGTCCTCTGTAACAACCCAAGTCTCCCTGACTTACTACTGAACCACTGTGGCCCTCTCCACAGCCATTCTGTGGCTGGTAGACCGTGGGTGTGGAGGGACTGGAGAAATGACTGCCTATGGAGACATAAACAGCTGCTTCTCTGATAACCCACACTGTATACCAGTCATGGAAGACTGAGTCCAGAGGGTGTTGAGCAGAAGAATATTGTGTAGTTCCACATGAGAAACTATTGTGCTATGCTGGACCATACAGGATCTTAGCCATTCTGTTTATTACCCTACCATTGCTTAGTATTGCCAGAGCCACTGTCTTGGTTGGTTGATATTGCCTCGGACCTCAGGACTTCTCTGGCAGTTGTCTTCCCCTCACATTCCTTGTATCTCAGGCTATGTATCTTTTTCATGCTCTGCCTGGACTCAGTGTCTGAGCACATCAAACCCTTTAATTGCAGTCTTTAAGAAAGCCACACAATATAGAGGTCACGGTCATGGCACAGGGAGGCTGGGAGAAAATCCTCTGCGAGCGAAAAAGGTGGAGAAGGTTTCTGTTTCATGGAGTGCAGTCTGTTGTTCAATTAAGAATTGGACGGTAGACTAAGCAGGCACACAGGTCACCCGGCCACAGTCTCTATTGGGGGGGATGTATTGTATTTCTGTTTAAATGACTGCAATAATTTCTAAATTTGCAATGAGATACTCGCTACTTTGTATCAACCTTGTGCAAAATTGTTTCCCCTTTTGCTTTCTCCTCCTTCTCTATTTAATGATACATTCCTTCTTTTTTAACTATGTGCATGTGGCCACCTGAGATCTTCAGTATTCATTTTCAAAACATATTTGTTCTGGCAGTACTTCTTCCATGATACATGACTGAATTTCCACACTAGCCTGTTATAGTGCTATTATTCCGCTTTCAACATCCTATGGAATCCTGGGGTTTGCAGTTTAGGGAGGGGCCTTTGAGGCCCCTCCCTAAACTGCAAACCCCAGGATTCCATAGGATGTTGAAAGCGGAATAATAGCACTATAACAGGCTAGTGCGGAAATGGTCTTATTCTTGTCTCCATTGTGGGTGCCTTGAAGAGGCCCATGAAGAGCCTGTGTAGAGGCCTGAAAGCTTCTAGTTGAGTCTGAAAGACCCAACAACAAGGAAAAAGGGACTTTGGAAGATCCTGTGAATTAAATTAAAAAATTTTCAGGGTAAATGGCTCTTACTAGAATGAGAATGGAGCTTTTTTTCTGCTGTCTAACTGGCATGTTGGGGAACATATTTGTGTTTCAGGTGACTTCCAATCATTGTTGAATACCTGCAGCCATTGAAAAGGATGTATTAAACTTTTTTTTTCCTCAAAGAAAATTTCCAAACTGTGGTGAAAATGGAAGCTGATCTTAATTTAAGAACAGGATTAAGAGGATTAGATACAGAAGGTAGGTGCAAATGCACTACTGCCCTCTTCTGGAAGCATTTGTATATATTTGTGCATACCTTAAGACTTCTACTCAACTCCTACTATTGCGGAGATACCGGGCAGTGCATGCATGTCTGCTGCTAAAGTGCATTTTGAAGGGACCTCAGTGACACATAGCACAGCCTATGTCAGCACAACAGACTATCTATTACCTTCTTCCCCAACATGTCCTGGAATCATAGAATCACAGAGTTGGAAAAGACCACAAGGGCCACCCAGTCCAATCCCCTGCCATGCAGGAACCCGCATCAAAGCACTCCCAACAGATGGCCATCCAGCTTCTGCTTAAAAACCTCCAAAGAAGGAGATTCCACCACACTCCGAGGCAGCATATTCCACTGCCGGACAGCTCTGACCATCAGGAAGTTCTTACTGAGGTTCAGGTGGAATCTCCTTTCCTGCAGCTTGAATCCATTGCTCCTTGTCCTGGTCTCTGGAGCAGTGGCAAACAAGCCCACTCCCTTCTCAACATGACATCTCTTCAAATACTTAAAGATGGCTATCATGTTCCCTCTTAATCTTCTCTTCTGCAGACTAAACATACCCAGCTCCCTAAGCCGCTCCTCATAGGGCATGGCTTCCAGACCCTTCAGCATTTTAGTCGCCCTCCTCTGGACACGTTCCAGCTTGTTGATATCCTTCTTGAATTGTGGTGCCCAGAACTGGACACAGTATTCCAGATGAGGCCTAATCAAAGCAGAATAGACTGGTACCATTACCTCCCTTGATCTAGACACCATACTCCTATTGATGCAACCAAGGATCGCGTTGGCTTTCTTGGCTGCTGTATCACACTGCTGACTCATGTTCAGCTTGTGATCTTCCAAGACTCCTAGATTCCTTTCACACGTACTGCTATCCAGCCACATGTCCCCCATCCTATAGTTGTGCATTCCATCTTTTCTGCCTCAGTGCAGGACCTTACATTTCTCTCTATTGAAATTCATTTTGTTAGCTTTGGTCTAGCTCTCCAATCTGTCAAGACCTGATGACCAACTTGTCTGATGAAATGAAATCCATGCATCTGTGTACCACAAAAGTCAGGGTTACAGAAAAAAAAAATGCTTACAGTGCATATTGCAGCCATATATGTAGACATATATATCTTAAGACATACGCTATATATAAGGATGATATATCTTTGCAGGCAGGATTAGTGCCAATCTGACATTAGCAACATTTCCTGAACACTGGAATCAAATATTTTCAATATTCTCACACTAAAGATTGCTATCGGTAAGAAAGACTCCAAGTATCAACCAAATGCACCTTTCATTTGGAAGGGAGATGAAATTGGATGTATCCTTAAATGGATCTCTTGGATCATGTGACGCATCTAAGGTTTAAGCAGTGCCACAACCTTACAATCTAGCTGTTTTACCTGAAATCCTTTAATATTCCAAAGAGTGCTGTGACTGATATGTACAGTGAGTAATAATCATTGCTGGGCTGCAGCAAGCCAGGTTCATAATCCTGTTATACAAACTGATGGTGTGACCATGCTTGAAAATACATGTACAGTTTCATTCACCACCTGGAAGAAGGTGCAGAGAAGGACAACCAATATGCTAAAGCAGATGGAGATAGTCTCTTATGAAGAAAGGGAGCTGCAGTGACTGAGGCCATTTCCTCACTACACTGTTATAGTGCTATTATTCCACTTTCAACAACCTATGAAATCACGGGGTTTGCAGTTTAGGGAGGGGCATTTAGTATTCTCAGCCAGAGAGCTCTTTGCCCTCAGTAAACTACAAACCCCAGGATTTCACAGGATGTGAAATAATAACACTATAACAGTGTAGGGCAGAAATGGCCTATGTTTCTTTAACTGGGGGCGGGGGGACAGAGGGAATATAGCATTAAGAGAAAAGTAGCAAGAGAAACATGACAGTGATATGTAAAATTCTGCATGGTAGAGAGAAAGTACCATGCTTCTTTCCCTTTCTGATAATGCCAAAACCCAGATTTGTTCGCTGACACTGAATGGTGGAAAATTCAGGGGAGAGAAAAGAAAATGCTTTGTACTTGGTTAAATTATGGCATTTACTACATTACTTTAAAGGAAGATAAGATAGATTCATACACAATAAGGCAATCAGAGGTCCCTTAACCATAGTGGCTACGTATTTCCTTTAGAGACGGTATACTTCTGAATACCAGTGGCTGGAGAATGCAAGCAGGAGGGTGCTATGACACTCCTGTCCTGCTGATGGGCAACTCATGGCATCTGCTTGGTCACTATGGCAACAGTACATTGCACTAAAGGGGCTTTTTTTTGTCTGATCAGCAGAGTTCTATGCTTTTGATGTGCAAGCACAGGGGTGACTGTGTGGTCCTCCAGCTGTTGTTGGATTGCAAACGCCCATTCAGCCCTCACAAGCACAGCCAGTGGTAAGAGACCATGGGATCTCCAGTCTAACAATAATTCGGGGACCAAATGTTCTCCATCCTTGTTTTAGTATGCATGGAAGTTCTACTTCTCTTCCATTCGATGGCAGAGAACTACTGGGCTTGTTGTGTTGCTGAATACACTATGCCATTGAGATAGTCTTTCATCAGAAAACATCTTGTTTAGCAATTGTACTTCCAGACTAGCTTTATGACCAGGGAATGATGAAAACCCTCTAAAGAAATGTGCCGCCTCCGGATTCTTTTATACAATGGAAATGATATTAATGTTCTGATTGCAAAACTCATTCCTTGAACTTTTGCTTATCTAGCATCAAGTCCCTTTGTTTTGTTTGTTTTATTGTTCAACACAGGCCCTGCTCTGCCAGAGAAGCTGACATTTCACATCTATTTTTTTGTTCACTTCAAACATCTCATATAGTCAGCCACTGGGTCACTTCATAATCCCTTTATGTTTAGGCTCAGGTTGGGGGAGAGTTCACAGAAATGGTAAGTGCTAGGAGAAGAGTTCCTCCTCATTAAATTAATAAGCTCAGCTGAGAAAATGCAAGACAGCAACTCCCCCACCAGCCCTTGGCAGCTGAGCTGGTATTAGAGGAGCAAAAGCAAAATATGCCTGCTGCATAGAAATGAACACATGGGGGTGTGGGATACACTCAAGGTGAATGCATTCCTGCCCCTCCAACTATGCAACTATGCAGAGCTTGGACAAGTTACTTTTCGGAGATCCAATACCCAGCATCTTGCCGGCCTGGGGGAATTCTTGGAATTGCTCTTCCTAAGTGTATTTTTCTAAATTCTGCAGTGTGGAAGAACACAAGCAGCAAAACAGACAATTTCCAATTACAGTCTGGGGGCTCTAATGAGCCTAGACACACTTGAACCAAACTCACGCCTGCTGTGCTAAAAGTGATGGTGGGAAACAAAGAGATGTGTGTGGCTGGCATGAGCAAAGCTGTGTCAGGTTGGCTCACATGGTAGAGTCTGACTCAAAGACTGTGTGCCAAAATGCTTAAATTCATAGGGATCAGGAAGAGAAGCTTCCAAAGTGATTGAACCAAATACCCTGTCTAAACCAAGTTTGTTGATTTCACAGTCGTTCTTTTCCGCCCATTCAGGAGTCTTCTTGGCCTTATTTTCTTGTGATTTACAAGCTGGCATTTATCTAACAATCACTGAAATGCAGCTACCTCTGAAATGGCAGAAGAAAAGATTCCTTTTGCTTTGAGCAGCTTGCTGAAATAACATTAGTATTGCATTTCAGTTTCTTTGCATACCAAGAACAGTCTCCTTTTGTGTAACATTCTAATCACATATTATGAACAGACTCCCCTAGAAGAAAGAAGGGTGGACATACATCTCAGACATTGGGACATCCAGCAAGTTAAGAAAGACAGTGAAATCTAGTTCTGTGGCTTGAGATTATTTTCCGCACTAAATTGTCATGAAGGGTTAAACTACCAGTGATGCAGTAGTGAAGCCAGAGTTCACAAGGTGAAAGCATGAGGATTTTTTTTCAGCAGGCTTTCCTGTTTTCTAGCCACTGTCTCCACAATAATTGGGAAGAGAGGTCTCTTGTAAGATACGCTATGTTGTTGTGAACTATTGTTGCTTTAGTGCAAAGCATTTGGGAGTGGCTTGAACTTGAATGGGCAATTAAGCCTCCTTAGCTTCATAAAAGAAATGTTCCCAGCTGTGGTGAAAATTGCTAGAAGCGGTATGTTGATATGAATCAATCAGATACTTCCATTTTTGGACTTTCCTTGGAGCCTTGGCTAAGGTGATTGTCTTCATCATCATGAGCACCTACACTTTAAAATGTACTACCTCACCTGAATTTGATTATTCATCTCACTGGTATATTTGAAGATATGGGGGAATCCGCACAGATGTATACTTCTTGTAGTTATGAATCCTTCAGCAACATTTTTACCACCCTGTTTCATGTTCAAACAATGTGGCTATTCACATTATTTCTCAAAAATGTTCCCTTTTCTGGCCTTTACTTTTTGACGTGTTCTTTTAGTTTTTCTTGGTTCTCTCAAAATTGACAACATAGGTCTGTGTCATGACCCTGTGGGTGTGCCTGCCCCTCCCTTAAGTGTCATGCTGTCCAAGCTGTACAACACCTTACTAACGTGATGAAAAATGTCTTATTTAAAGAAAAACTTTCTTTTCTCTGTTTCACTTTTTAATGTTTATTTTTCAATTACTGTACTCCTAGCGTACAATTCAGTACAAGTCTGCTCAGAAGTAAGACCTACTGATTTTTCCTGTTGATACATATAAAGGTTGCAAGGTGCATCTGAAAAACGCCAGTGTTAAAAACGTCTTGAAAAACAAACAGGCACATTTTAAAGGCCTCTAGGACAGAAGCAAAATATAAGAGGCCTTTAAAATGTGCCGTATATGTACATCAGTGCTACCTATCATGGAGTATATGTGTCACTGATGCCTTGGGAATAATATGCACAATGGAGCTAACACATGTAGGTAAGAGGCTTCCTCAGTATTGCACCTGCCACATAAAGAACAGTCTTGAAAAAAATGTATGCCAGTAGCTCGATGCAGAGGTTGTTTAAATCCCCCCATGGAAAGAGTTCACAAGAATGACTTTCTCTTCTGATGTTGACTTTGGAGAGTGAAATACCTCACCATTGAGTTTTCAAGATTTTCTTTGTGGAAGACCAAATTCTATTCTTAGGCAGCATGTGTAGAATAGGCATTTTGTTTTACTGTTCCTGGAGCTGTTCCAAAACTAAGTTCTCAAAGGGTTTTATAACCATGTTGAAAACAGGGGTGGGTGTAGGTGGAAATGGCTGCCCTTATATTGTCTGAGGCTAGAGAGGCCTTAGAAAAATAATAAGGGAGCCCAGCTAAGTGGTTTCTGCAAGAGGAGTCTGCTAGATTTAATTGCTGCAATGAAAACAGGTTAGGGAAGGAGAGCAACTCCGCCTCTTCAGATTCAGGCATACTGGAAGTCTGATATCCCAGAGCAAACCTGGGTCCTCCCTGTACAGTTGACAAGTAGGAGCATCTGGGACTGAGGTGTAATTGTTCTAAATTCTGGGGAGGCAGCTAAGATGAAATCTTTCTTTGTGGGTATTGTGTTCAGACACTGCAACTAGTCTGCACACGTTAAGATTCTATGCCTTTTCTATGTACCTACTTTTGAATTGCACTTTGGAGTAGAGAAAGACCCAAAAGAAAAGAATCAAACAGGAGTTTCAAAGGTTTATTCAGAGCAACTGGGACAGGCTGCATCCATTCTGATAGCAGCTGCTGCAGCTGAGGATGATGGACCATGGATGTGGTATAATGCAGTTGGATCTATATAAAATTTTCTTTCCTGTCTTATACACTGCAACAATGCAGATAGGCCTCTGTGCAGGAGCAGAAACAATTGCCAGGTGATTCAAAGAAATTCTTCTGAGGAAGAGGTGCTTAAGGGGAAACATATAAGCATTCAGACTAAGTGTCTTAATGATCAGGAACAGAAGGGAGACAAACACACCAGCAGCTCCAGATGATACTAAGCTGAGGGGAGCAGCACATATTTCAAGAACAAAACAATAATGTGACCCAGAAGGTAGTAGAAACCAGTAAGCAGGCTGTTGTATTACATAGGAGAAGAAATGCAAAACAAATATAGGTGAAATCTAGAGAAATAGCACAGTGCTAGATCATAGAGATAAATTAGTAGCAAATCATCAATTTTACATCATTAAATGTATTCATGATGTAAGGTATAGGGCCACAATAACAGAATGCTGTATAAGTAAGATCGAGGTAACAATTAAAAGCAATCATGTATGAATTAAAATTGAACCAGAAGCAGTTCCAAATGACCACACAAATCTTACTTGAAAATTAAACATTAACTATAAATAACTACTTCTCAGTTCTGCTCAGCATTCACACTGATCTCCTGCACAATACAACTGATGCTAAGTAGAAGCCACAGCAGGAAGGACTTTATGTAGCTGTGGGCAATTGTCATGCCACTACCGTTGAGACCCTGGGTGCTACTGTGTTAAATGAATGCAGCGTCATTAATGTTAATGTGAAATTAATTAATTAATGCAAATTCATTTTAATATATATTATAAATTAATTCATTAAGTTAATTGTTGCTGATATTTTAGTAATTTGATACTTCTAATTGCTTTCAAAAATCAATTACAGTGATTAAAAATGCCAGCAAGTAACCTATTCCCCCCAGTTCCCCTCCAAGCAACAAATTAAAGTGATGTGCAACACTGATGGTTACTCAAACTATTAATGCCATTCATGTTAAAATGGTTGCAATAATGACTTTTAAAACTATTGTTAAAAAGGCAATGAATCATGGGTTAATTAAAGAAAATAATGTTTTACAAATTAAGTTGAGATTCTTCTGCCGTTTGATAAGTACCTGAGTTTCTTAAAAGAACCAGTAGAAATTCTCTTTAATATTGATACATGTAATTAATTCATCACACAATGATATAGGCAGTCTGCAAGTAAATAGGGCACAATCCAGCAAATGTTACTTGCAATTAAGTCCAACTGAAAAAAAGTAGAATAAATAGTGCAGTTCTACTGAGTTATGTCAACTTGGAAGGGGATAAGATCACTATTGAATTGTGCCATACCAGCTGAAACTAAAGATATGCCAATGGAGCCAACTCACGTGGGCAGGATATCTACACTATTTGGTGATATGCAGCGCAAGAAGAAAAGTGCGCTGGGTTTTGGCCTTAGTGGGGCAGGATTTTAATGCTAGGGCTGCACATAGGGCCCCAGATTTGGTTCAAAACAGGTTTGGTGATTTGGATCTGGGCCAATTCAGTCTGGATCAATCGAAACAGAGTGGTAAACTAATCCACACCCTGAATCTGAATTAATGTTTGGAAATCCAGATTGCTAATCTCCTCCCACTGATTTGAGGGGATGAATCCATGCAGATTTTAGAGCTAGGGGCAAGGCTTGTGCTAGGCACCTGTAAATTTTATTTTTATTTAAAGAAAAAAGACAGACACAACTCACTGTTCAGCCTTGTCTGTTCATCTTGCTTTAATTCTATCCCTGTCCCTTAGTAATAGGGAACCTTACAACAGCATCATCAGGATCTCTGGCCTCTACAGATGAAGAATTGCACCAAAGAAGGGCAAAGGGAAAGGGCACCAGGCACACAGGCAACTGTGCTTGGCAGAGGCAGAGCTTTATTCTTCAGAGGCATCTCGCTTCTTGAGTTAAGATGGCAAGCTTAGTGCATCTGTTGAGATTTAACTGATGTTCACATATGGTAATGATAATGAAACAACCACTTTTTTGAGGAACCAATGTTTTTTCTTTATTCTACCATAAGAAAGTAGGATATGCTGAGAAGATACTTCACCACTAGTCCAAGATTCTGCAACAGATTTCCCTAATGTTGTTTACAGCATTTAATGACCTCAAAACTAACGATCATATGCAACAGAAGTACAGTAGGACCCCCGTATCTGCGGGCGATTGGTTCTGCCCCCCCGCGAATACTGAGATCCACGGATAGTACCGAACACGCTGTCCCACTGGCCGCCGCCGTGATCAGCCCGGCGGCGGAGGCAGAAGGTGGGAAAACAGCGAGGAGTGCGATCCCGTAGTCCCCACTGTTTTCTCGCCGGCTGCCACTGCGATCAGGCCTAGGATGAGTGGCAGGTGGCGGCGATGAGTGCAATCCCACGCTCATTGCTTCTCTCTCATCCGCTGCCACCACGGAAAACGGAATCAGCGGATAATGAATCCACAGATATAGGGGTCCTACTGTATTACCTAATGAGGAGATTTAATGGAAATCAAATTTAGTGCTTTGCTGGCTTATCAGATAGACAGTATAACAATTGTATGTTGCTTTGCTTCAAAATATGAATTAAATAGAAATAGAAGAGGAGGAAGAGAGGGAAGAAGAAGATGATGGTGGTAATAATAATGATAATGATAATAACAACAACAATACATGGGCTTTGTGAATTAAATAAATGCGCCCATTGGAAGCTTAAAGTTGGACACAGGGACGGAAGAAATAAGAAAGATGATTTTTAAAAATGAATCACATTGAGAAAGCAAATCAGACATCTAAGTACAACTGAGGACAATTGAGGCAGCTGCAGGGGTGTATCACTACCTAAAGCACATGCAGAAACTGATGAAAAAATTACTACTCAAATGAAGAAGGAAGCAAACAGGGCTACTGAATGAGACAAAAAGCAAAAAAGTTAAAACAGAAAGACTCTGAAAGATCAAAGATCATCATAGTTCTTTGAGTAATTTGCTACTAACAGCTAAATTTAGCAAACAAAAGGATGCAGGAGATTATTGACCATATAATTTCAGTTATGAAATTATAACTCCAATTCTTCTCCATAAGCACTATAATTGATCAGTGCTGGGGAGATTCATGTGCCAGATTGGATGTTAGAGCTGTCAATGATTAATGCCCAGTGTCCTTTCTCCCCTTTCAAATCACACCATCTTAGTTATTTCCTTCGTTATATAGACACATTATTTGGCTTTTTTCCATGCTTATTCTTGACATCTGGATCTTTGGATCAGCTCAAATTGTTTCTGCTTCCACTACAGAACTTAACTGGGGCGAACTGACCTCATCTGGAACTGGTACAAATCAGGCCAAAACTGCCTGAATTTGTTTTGGGATTGGGCTGAATCAGCTGCCCAGCCCTAATCAGTACGAAAATGCAGATGGGTAAGTGATACAAGACCACAATCCAAGGGGATGACTGTGCTGTATTTCTTGCCTGACAAGTCCATGGAACTACATTTTGTTTCTGACAGTTGGAAGTTTAAAAAAAATGGTGCATCATCTGACAATCATATAATAGCCTTTGGTGGGTCATTGGGTTCACTCACCTGGTCTCTAATTGCATTCAGCTCCAGTTATATTGGCCTTCTGTTGTCATTAAGGTTTTGTTTACAGTGACCTTAATGTAAGTAAGATACAGAGGCAGATGTTTTTTAAAAAATGCAGATACTTGATATGTGGTAGCAACTCTGGATAAATAATCTTGTCTTTGATGTGTTGTACTCACTAAAGCTATCACCTTAAATCGGGTCCACACTAAGTTGTCTCAAGAAAACTTTACCTTGCTCTGGTCTAGGTCCATACTCCTTCTATTTTAGGGCCTTTCGACACTATACTATTACAGTGCTGTTATTCCACTTTCAACATCCTATGGAATCCTGGGGTTTGCAGTTTAAGGAGGGGCATTTAGAATTCTCAGCCAGAGAGCTCTTTGGTCTCAGTAAACTATGTATGATTGTAGATGGTGGTAAGTCTTTTTCTGAGCTAAACTGTTCCACCCTAAATCAGACTGGGGCTCTTAGGCAGAGGATTCAGAGGGGTGAACTTTGCAGGAGTGTTTGGTGAGGACTTGGGAGACAATCTTCTCTGTGGCTGCTTGCAAGCTATGGAACTCCCTTCCACAGGAGATCTGGATGGCACTCTCCCTGTACTCTTTCCACCAGCATATGAAGGCATTTTTATTCAGGCAGGCCTTTGAATATTAAATATGGAGTAGTAGTGTGAGTGCAAAAACCAGCATGATGTAGTGGTTTGAGCACTGGACTATAACTCTAGAGACCAGAGTTTGATACCCTGTTTGGCCATGGAAAGCTACTGGGTGACCCTGGGCATGGCGTATACTCACATCCCCAGAAAACTCTGTCATGGGTTTGCCTTAGGATTGCTGTATGTTGGAAATAACTTGAAGGTGTACAGCAACAGTGTGAGTGTAAAGTGGTGAACTGTATTTTAAATCTTTTACTAGGAACTATATTTTAAATATGTTTAATGAGTTTTTAACTGTTTTAATCATGTTTGTTTAAATAACATTGTTTCTTTTTCAAAAAAAAATTTTAACTAGTGTTTTAGCTTAATCTTTTCAAAATTAATGTCAGCTGCCTTGAATCCCATCTGGGGAGAAAGATGGGACAAAAATTCAATCAATCAATCACTTGCTCACCTACCAGCTAAGCTCAAGATCTCTCTCTGAAGCATCTTGGTGGATGGGTGGGTTGGGGCTCTGGGCAGAGCCAGGCCAGTCACCGTTCTGCTGGAGCTAATGTTGCAGCAAGAAAGGAGACAGCATGGTTTTGTGAGGCAGTTAGCCCAATGCCTCTCTTTAAGGATCTCTTGGAGTGAGACATTGGATGGGCCATAGTGTGCAATGTGAATCCACAAGCAACAAAAATATCCAGCATTCAGTGGGCTGACCATCAGTCTTCTAGGAGAAAGCTGTTGGTTTATCAGGGACAACAACCTCAGTCTTGTTATATTGCAGAGATCATAGATCCTTCCTACAAAAATTTCCCAGTGCTGTCAGAGACTGTCTCATCAGATCTGCCCACACAAATGAAAGTTGAATTTATGTCAGCCGTAAGAAATATGTCTTGTAAGCCTTATAGACACAAACAGTTTTATAAATACAGAAGCCCACTATACTAAATGTATTGGAAAAAGTGCCCTGTGAAATGCTGCCTTCCCCAGATGTCATGGTTTTAGTAAGGGAAATCAAGCTCTTAACAGATCAGTTTGATGCATATCTGCTTAGAAGTAAATCCTATACAGCTTATTCATAAGAGCATGGACAAGGTAACAGCCTGAACATCTCTTCTCCTATTACAGGTAGCCAAGAATCCAAAGGAGGGAAAATTGTGACCTCCCATATATTATTGAATTTCCACCATCCCTGACCATTCACCACATTGGTTGGGGCTAATCAGAGTTGTAGTCCAAAAATATCTGAAAGACCACAAGCTCTTCATACCTGCTTTCAGGTATCTGACATCAATACCTTGTACATATCTACTGAAATGTAAGCACCATTAAACTCAATTGTGGGACATATCTGAGTATAAGATAGCATTGTAAATTCCTTTTAAGGTCCCAACAATCAATAGTTTGGAGGATGGTAAACTGTATGCAAAAGATTTGCTCATTCTCGGTTAGACATATTTGCCATGAAAAGGTTCATGTTGTCACCGCAATTGTGGTTAACTAGCTTCCAAGATGCCTAAGTGTAATTTGACCCAGTTCGTCCTCAATTTCCTCCCAAATATCTTTCTGAAAATGGCATCCATTTTCTCAGTCTAGCTGTCAAGTTGTTTAGCAGAGTCTTTGAAAAAAATGAAATCATGAAAGCTCCATGGCTGGCTGTTGCACTTATTTTTGTAGAGTTTTTAGATCTGTAATAAATAGAAAGAACTTGGGGCTTCTCTCAGATGATTTCACCAGTCTATACATTGTTGTCATGTGGGGCTTATCTGGCTATCTATAGAAGTTAATTGATAATGTTTTCCTACATGACTACAGCAAATGAATTCATCTGTAAGATTCAGTCAACCGAAATAATTTATCCATAATACTGAAATATTATTGACTAAGTCAGAAGTGAGAATCATGAACTCCCCAGCTGTTCACAAATCATGGAATCACAAGGTATTGCAAGAACCATCTAGTTCAACCCTCTGCCATGCAAGGATGTGTGACTAAAGCACTCCTGAAAGATGGCCATCCAACCTCCAAGGAAGGACAGACCTGATGGAAATGTTGCTGGACTGCAGCTCCCAGCAGTTCTCACATTTAGCTGTGCTGACTAGAACTGGTTGGACTTGTAGTTCACTAACATCTTCAAGGCCACATGATTCGTAAATCCAACTGTTATTCCCAACCAGAATGTGTTCATTGAATAAATGGGAAATTGATAAATCAACACTTACAAAAGTTCAGTTAACTCAGTAGCTCTGCTCTTGCTGAGACTAAAAAGCTGATGGAGGCTGAAGTGACCCTGCTTAAGATAGTTTGGATTCAGTTGCGAAAGTAGATCTGAAATGTTTCCTGTATCAAATTGGAACAACCAAATCAGCTTGGGCAGATTTGTAATAGCTGGCAACAAATTATAACATTACAAAGTCTTTAAAATATCACTTGAATGGATGGTAATGTGTACAACTGGAACTATTTTTAGTATATTGATGTCAAATTGGTTATCTAAGTTTTTCTACTGTTTAAATTTGAATTTATATACAAACTTTACTTTTGGGTACTCAATTAGTTTTTTGATCCCTAGAATTCTATAATGTGAATAACTGATTTAATTTTGCATAGTAAAAAGATGTGCCTTGGTCATACTTGTGTTTTGAAAGAAGAACTTTCAACAAAACTCTGGTTTGCTGCAATGTTGCAATGCCCCTACTTGGTTGTTTCTACTGCTGATTCCAGATCACAGTGATGGTGACAACAATGATTTCGGATAGTAGTAACATATCAATAATATAAATAAATACGTCGTACCAAAAGACCACTATTAAAACCAGTTGAGAGACTCCATAATTTGACATTCCATGTTCACTCATAAATGCATGAAAATCTACAGGCCAGCATGGTGTAGTAGTCTGTGTGTGAATTAGGACTCCCGAAGACTAGGGGTTGAATCCTCGCTCACCCATGGAAACCAGCTGGGTGATTTCTGACAGTGTGACTTCCCAGAGCATGAGATGTTGGCAATGACAAACTTCCTCTGAATAAATATTGTCAGGAAAAATCCATGACGGGTTCACCTTAAGGTCCCATAAGTCAAAAATGACTTAAAGGCACACAACAAAATACCTCTGTTGAGTGATTCAGGAGTAAGTGATCTGCAGGCTGCTTGCTGTGTTATTTGGCAACGATGGGAACAATCTAGGGTACAGGATTAGACATAATACTACACTTAGTGTTGATGTGCCTTGGGGAGGTTCCTAGAAAGTTCAGATCTGTGCTGCAGGTCTCCACTGCTGATCTGACTTGCAAATCAGTAAGTAATCAAGGCTGTTAACAAGAAAGGGGAACAGAGGTCTTGTCTTAACTATCCATGCTTCCTCAGACAATAGGCAATTAAAGTCCTTTAATGGGCTTAACAAGGCATCACATAATTCAAAGAGACCATGCTGCAATATTCCAAGATAAAATTGCTATATTACTCATAGAAGCATGGAAGGGTGTAGTTTTAGGAGGAGAAAATTGAAGGCATTGCCCCTCCAAGTAAGAAATCTGCTCCCCAAATGAAATTTCCCTTCAGTCCACCAATTTCTAGCATTGTAGAGAGTTAGGCATGGAAAACTGTTTACATCAAGAACTTTCATATTTATTGTGTTCACATTCCCTTGGAAACTTTGCCTGCCTCTTTTCTTTGGATCTCTCAACTTTGGCCAGATTCCTCCATGGCAGTTAAAAATGAGCCCCACCCAATACCAGTATGTGGTTGCTGAGAAATTAAGGGCTTTTCTGCACTACACTGTTATAGTGCTATTTTTCCCACTTTCAACCTCCTCCAGCCCCTCCCGAAACTGCAAACCCCAGGATTCCATAGGATGCTGAAAGTGGGATCATAGCGCTATAACAGTCTCGTGCGGAAACGGCCATAGTTGTGTTGGTCTGGATCGGTATGCAAAGAGATCTTTGAGACTAGCTAAGAGAAAGAAGCTGATAGCATAAGGCTTTGTAGAATGAAGTGCCTAGGAATAGACTTTTATCACTGTGAATGAGCAGATGGTATGTGTGAAAAGCAATAACATACAAAACCTGTAGGTATGGTGATGAAGTGACAAATTCAGTTTTAGCTACTATCAATGGAGGACAAAGGCAGAGGGAAAGATGTTGCCTGAAACCACGGAAACCCACAGGGTGACTGTAGGTGTATCACACACACTCAGTCCCGGAAAACCCCAAACCCTAAGGTTTGCTTGAGGGCTGCCATGTCAGAAACAACTTGAAGGTGCACAATAACAGCAGTACGATGCTGGCTGGGAACCAGAAAGGAGATGTGGTAAACTGGCCAAGAGAACCTTCATGAGGCAGGATATTAACAGGTGTTCTTATATGTGTAGTGTGTCAGGAAACTGGTGTCTCCGTTCAATCCATTGTTGAGATACTAGAGTTTGTGGATACATATTCCAACTCTGCTGCTTCTCTTTCCAACTTCCTTTGCAGTATTTGTTTGTTCAAGGATTGCTGGTCTGAGGTCTGGGGTGGATTGCCCAGGAATATTGAAGTGTTCTGTAACTGGTTTTTGTATTTTCCCATTTCTAGTGTCTGATTTATGTCCCTTTATCCTCTGGTGCAGAGACTGGCCTGTTTGCCCAATATAGAGTGCTGAAGACTATTGTTGACAAAGGACTGCATATATTGCGTACAAGGATGAGCAAGTGCAAGAACTTCTAAATTGTGGGTGATGTGGTTAGGTCTTATGATTACATAAGAGTTGACATCTGGGTTAGTGGCACGGTTTTATACCTGTCTCCCCATCTGTGTTGTGTGTCTTCCCATAGGTAAATAACTGTTTCAGACTGGGAGGCTGTCTGTAGGCAGGTAAAGGCCTGCCACCGAGGAGGGCAGCATCATTGTCCAGAATAGGTTGTAGTTCATTGATGATACATCTGAGCAATCTCACTTGGGAGCCCTATGGGACCACTAGTGGGGTTCTGTCATTTCCTGTCTTTAGTTTGTTCTATAATAGATTAATCCTGGATACAAGTGTTGCTTTGTTGCTTTGGTATTTTTTACTTCACAGGATGGGTACTGTAGCTTGAGAAATGCTTGTTGTAATTCTTTGAGTTTAGTATCGCCGTCTTGCTCTGCTCAAACTCACAATGCAGGGATGCCAGACTCCGAGAATTAGAACAAACATTCCTCAAGCTACAGTACCCACTACATTAAGTAAATTAGAATTACAATAGATAGAATTACAAGTACCATGAGTGCACTTCATTCCCCGCATCTGATGAAGTAGACTTAAGTCTTGCAAGCTTATGCTACCAAATTCTTTCCCTCAGTCGCAGAAGAGCTACAAGATCCCAGGCATACAACTAGATGCCTCTTAAAAATCCTCTCCTGAGGCCCCCATGGTCTTCTGCAGGATAACAAACCGTCTTCTTTTGAGATTCCCCCACCTTCGGTGTTGAACATGACCTGTTAAACCTCAAGCGGCTTAGACGCCAGTTACGTAGTGTTTTGCGGGCCATTGAGGACTATGCACTCTGGACATGTTCAGAGGGCGCCTAGTTGTCGTTTAAAAATTTCTCCTCTCCTTCCGGCCTGAACCGTGACCCTCTAAATAGGTTCAGGGGCAATCTCTGATTCAAATTACGAAACCCGCCTCATCTCGCTGGAGAGGCGGCAACCTTTTTTTGCTTTGTTTTTTAGATTGGGATTTTTGAGGTTGTCCGCTCGACTTCACCGCGCTCGGGCTGCCCTTGCGGAGAGGACTCGCTAGATGGCGCCCCCGAGCGCTGCGCGGGTTCCTCACGGGCTGCCCGGCTGCAGCTTCGCCTTGGCGGCGGCGGCGGCGGCGGCGGCCGCTCACTCTACGCTGGCTCGGGCGGCGGGTCGCAGCGAGCGGGGGGCGATCTGGGCCGGGGCCGGGCGAGGGGGCGGACGCGCGGCGCCCGGGAGCGCTGCCTGCGGCTGGAGCGCAGGTGGGAGAGGGAGCCAGAGGAGCGGGCTCCCTCCCCGGGGGTGTGCGTGAGAGAAGGAGCGGCGAGGTGGCGGCTGTGTCTCTATGGAGGTGCGTAGAATTGGGGGGCGCTCTGGAATCGCGTGTACCTCAAAACATGTCCCCCCCCCGGCATTTTGGGAGCTCTCAGCATTGGGGGGCTGTGGGGTGGAGGCGCGGGAGCGTCGCGCCCGGAGGTCGGGGTGGCTGGCGGGGTTTGTACCTGCATCCCGGGAGGGGGGTCGGGCGTGAGGCTGGGCGTGATGTGGGAACGGGGGTCCGCACTGGTCACGTGCCCAGGCGCCCCCGGGGGCGCGGATTGTGGTGGGCGGGGGGGCTTTCTGGAGAAACGCCGGGTGGAGTCTTTTGGCGGTCGGGGCATTTTGGGGCGTGTGCGCTCGGGAGGGGGTTGTGAAAAAAGAAACGGGTGAAAGCCCGGGCGGCTTTAGGATCGAGGCGGGGGGCGGGTGACGCGCTGCTGCGGCGGAGGCTGTGGGTGCAAATTGCGAGGGGCAGCAGGAGGGGGGGCGCCGGCCTCCCTGCTCGCCGCTGAGAGGCGACAGTACTGGTTGAGGATATCCGGGTCTAGGGCGCTTTTGGGGGGCCTCTGATATATAAATCCGGGGGTTTGAGTAGGATTAGGAGACTGGCCCGGAGAAGCGAGGGGAGTGACCCTGAGAGAAAAATCTGTGAGGCGGGATGTGGGTCTAGTCTGGTAGCCTTAGGCGACTTGGGGACATGCGCTGGGGGGTGTAGGGTAGGGCGAAGTCCTGAAGAAGTCTGGGGGCCAGAATAACATCTGGCAAGCTATGGGGATGCGCCCGTGTGGGTCACGGCAGATAATTAAAGTTTTTTGTTTAAAGGACAGCTGGAGAAATTGAGGAGTAGTAGGAGTGTCACGTTGGGCGGCTGAAAGGACGGAATGAACTTTGATTCTGGAGCTGAGCAGTCCGCTGGGCTAGAGGGTATGTGGGAGGACTGGGATGTGTTAGAGAGTGCTGGGAGATTTTGTGGCTGGGGGCATCCTTCATTTGGGGGCGGGTCGGTCCGTGAGCTGAGTGGCCTGATGTGGTGGCGTGGACAGCAGTTGTTGGTGATCTGGGGATCCGGATATCAAAGGGACAGGACTGCACTGTGGAACATGTTGGTTTTGGAATGGCGTTGTGAAATCAAGGACAGCGTATTCGAAGGAGCTAAATGCCCTGAGCCACAGTCTGTTAAAATTAATTGTGTAGCACTGAAGGAAAAGAGATCTGGCAGCCCTACCAGCTGGTCTAGGATGTGGAAGGTTTGTGAACCAAAGACTCTGTACGCTGATACAGTGGTAGGAATATGTGTGTGTGTGTGTGTGTGTCAGGGGAGCATGAGGGCTCCCTGATGTCATTTTTCCCGCACAGGTATATCCATGAAAAAACTATGTTGATATTTGTTTTACAGGCTTTCCTCTCATTGGAGTGGGTGCCCCGTAAGTGCACCCAGCAAAATAAAACGTGTGTGATTGGCACATAAGACTGTCAACATTTTGTCCAATATAGCAGTATTATGTCTTGTTAAAGAAAGCTGCTTGTGTGAGTTGGCTGTGAGATATTTCAAGAGTAGGACCAGCTCTTCTAGGTGTACACAGTATACTATGAAGACTGATAATGAAATAACCAATTTCCCATTTATTCCTGTGACGCTAATTTTTTTTTTTAAGTGCTTGAAGAATTAAATCTTCTGCATCACAGTTATGTGCAGTCAGAAGTTGGGATTAACTTATTGGATGAAGACATGTTGAGGCCCTAAATTGTGTGAAGTTTGCGATCTTCCACAGCATTAATGGTCCCCCATTTTTTTAAATTTAGAAACCTCTTATAATCTGAGGCCCCAAACTGCAGTTTACCGAGCTTCTGCATAAATCCGACACTGATTCCTAGGTAAAACATTTATAGAATTTCAGCCTTGTGGATCTAGTTTCTTTTCACAGACATCTATTAAACTGTAGCTTTCTTTTTCGATTCAGGACCCCAGAGGATTTAGTTTGTTCAAATGACCTGGAACTTGGCAGGACATTTCTTTCCATCAGCCAGCTTTCAAAGGTGGTTTGTTTTCTTAACCCAGATGATCTATATGTATTTTTTTTTCCTGAGGAGAGAGCAATGAGCCAGAATTTCAGATTGGTGCAGTGCTTTCGCCTGGTATATAGCTTGGCAGGCAAAGAAATAGTTCAAGATAAAGTGTAGATTTCTTCTGGAAGTTGAGAAATAAATAAGAGTATTACTGATTAAGCTAATCTGTTGTTTCCAACTGTGTGTAGGGCTGTGTATGTGTACATAGGTGCTGATTCCTTTCTCCTTCACCTCTCATCTTTTTTTTTAAATACAGGCTCTCGAGAACTGTTGCATTAAATTGAGGATTAAACTTTATGCTTATTTCTCTGCCAGGTACATTGCTAAATACATCCCAGGTTTATAAATCCCTAGTTTACTGCATGTTCTTTTCTCTCCTGGGGGCTCTCTGTTGAAATTTTTGATGTAGTGGATCTTTTCCTCCTTCTCTTGCTCTCTCCTCTTTCATTACTCTGTGAAGGGGCAGAACCACCTTCTTGTAGCATCTTTTTGTCATAGCAACTTGCAGAATGCACAGTGGGGTTCTTTTGCTGCTTTTTCCCCCTGTAAAACCATCTGAATCTTTTCCTTTTAGAAATGTAATGGATTCTTATAGTGGTGTATGATTTACTTAGTGACTTTTGGCAAGCAGGCTGTCATAAGGAAGAATGACCAGAAGCACTCCGGATAATTGATGCCCACCTACTTTGAGCTGTGGAAGGAATAGCTGCATAAGTCACTATACCTTACTTAACCGTAGTGCACTGGGAATCTGTCATAGTACTTCTGCAAATATGGGCCTTGCTGTTGGCATTAATGCAATCTTTAAACATTCTGTGTGCCTGGAAATGGACAGTTACATGTAGTCAGCGGTGAAATGACAATAGCGTATGTTAGCAAAGTATCACTTCTCTTTGACCTACTGTGATAAGAGTCTTTACTCACATCTATCCTTGTCCCATTTTGAAGAGGTGATGGCATTCTAAGAGAAAACTGTAAAGAATAAGAGGTCAATCTGGCAGTACCTGTTACTGTGGTTGGAACCGTCTCATAAAGGCAATAGAGTCAATGTTATCATTTCTGCTGGGCAAGGGTGGGCAAGGTGGACCCCAAAACCTTTATAACCTCCCAGGAGACCCCCCCACCCCCCAAAAACACTGATGTGAACTGGGGTATTCCGTCTAGGTCACAGAATTGTGGAGGCTGAAGATCAGAGAGAATGACTGGTCTTTCGGTAGCTGACTGGATGGTTTCCCTGTCATGCCCTCAGAGCTACGATGCAACAGTATTACATTTTCTTTCAGTGTGCCAGGGATTGGTGCCATGTTTGTTCTTATTGGCTGCATTTTTCACCCTCTTTCCTCACCAGGGATCATGATGGCTTGTGGATGGGCAATGCTCCATGAACCACCACTTTCAGTAGCACTGCTCTAGGATGGCTAGAGTGATACTGAGACAAAAATACCCCATTTAGAACTCATTAAATATTCTATATACCATATTTGCCGGTGTATAAGACACACCAACATATAAGACACACTCCATTTGTACGCTGGCAAATACTATTTGCCAGCGTATAAGATGCACCGGAATATGACACACCCCATTTTCAAATAGTATTTTTCAGGAAAAAAAGTGAGTCTTCCATGCTATAGCAAATAGGGTAAATGTCTCTGGGCTTTTTTTTTTTATGTGGTGCTCTGGTTGTGGAATGCTTTGCTTGTACCGGTTTGATTGGTGCAAACTTTGGCTGCATTTTGATACCAAGTTAAAACATGGCTCCTTACCCAAACTTCTGGGGCCAGTGAACATAGCTTGGCTTTGACCTGTTGAGTTGTGTATTTTGGTCTTCTATTTTACATTGCTGAGTTGTTTCTAGTTGTTTTAATTAGTTTTTATCATCTTGTACCATACTGTGAGATCTTTAGAACTAGATTGGAATAGTTTGGCTAGAAACAGTTTATAAATAAACTTTCTGCACAGAACCAAGAGTTAAGAGAAAATATGAGAGAGGAGAGATCTGAGAGGCTTAGGGTGCAATCACCTGGAAGTAAACCCAAGTATGATTCAGACATGTGTAGGATTACAGTGTTCTTTTTAATAGGAAACATGATGAGGGCAAAAAGGCAATGGAAACAAGACACTAAACAACTGTATCAGAGAATGAAAGATTCCTTCAAGGAAGAACTTTTTGATGATGAATCCAGAAGATGCTCTCAAAGGACTGGTGAGGAATAAATTACCAGGAACATACAGCATGCCAATAGAGCTGTTTCAAGCTATAGAGATAGCATGTATCCAGTTTTTAACAAAAACTTGCCACAAATACAGGACATGAGATAATGACCCACATTGGACTCTCATTATACATTCCAATCCCCATGAAAGAAGACACCAGGGATTATAGCAACCATTGGACCCATTATATTGATCTCCTGTGTGAGCAAAGCTTTTACAACAAAGACTTGTCATATAAGGGGCAAAAAATGCCAGATTTCCAAGCTGGGTTCAGAAAAGGAAGAGGCACTAGGGATTATTTTGGAAACATACGTTGACTAGTGGAATGCACTAAAGCATTTCAGAAGAAAATGTGCTTTATGGATTATAGCAAAGCCTTTAATTGTATAAATCATGAAAAACTATGGATCACTATAAAAGAAATGAGTATGCCATAACATTTGATTGCCCTGTTGTGCACCTATAAGAGATCACTGTCAGGACACAATATGGAGAAAGAGAGTGGTTTCCAACTGGCAAACAATTCAGATGAAGCTGTGTTGTATTGCTCTATCTGTTTAACTGATATGCAGAGCATAGCATATGAAAACCAGAACTCAGAGGAAAGAGGTGTCAAAATTGGGGGAAGTAATATCAACAATTTAAGATAAGCAGATGACAGTAGAAATCAGCAGAAAACAGCAAAGACTTGGAACATCTACTGATGAAAATTAGGAAAGAAAGTGCAAAAGAAGGATTACAGTTAAATGTTAAGAAAACAAAAATGACCATAGATTTTGTACATAAGTGGCTGATGAAGACATTGAATTAGTTAAAGATTTTTTGGTTCAGTCATAAATAAAAATGAAGGCTGTAGTCAAGAAATCAGAAGAATACTGAGTTTTTGAAATATAACTCTGAAGAAACTTGATGGTATCATTAAATGTCAAAATCAGAATAATCCATTCTGTAGAATTTCTGCTTTCAATGAATGGTTGTGAAAGTGGAGGATTAACAAATCTGATAGGAAGCGAATCAGATCATGACGCTGGATGAGATTTCAGCAGATAAGGACTGCCAAAAAGACAAACAAATGTGTCTGAGAGCAAATCAAGGCTAAATTCTTCCTGGAAACCAGAAGAACTAAACTGACGTTATCATACGTTAGATATATCATGAGATGATTGCCATTTCCACACTACACAGTTATAGCGCTATTATTCCACTTTCAATATCCTATAGAATCCTGGGGCTTGCAGGTTAGGGAGGGGTATTTAGAAGTCTCAACCAGAGAGCTCTTTGGCCTCAGTAAACTACAAACCCCAGAATTCCACAGGATGTTGAAAGTGGAATAATAGCACTAGAACACTGTAGTACAGAAATGGCTGATGTGACCCTTTGGAAAAGCTGATACAATAATGTTCTCTGAAATGGAAAGCAGTAGGAAAAGACAAGTGCACATTATGGACGACTTTATTCTATCAAGGAAGCATGGCCCAGAACTTGCAAGGACTTGTTGATGTCCAGGGCTCTTGGAGTCTCATTCTTGGTGTTACTATGTGTTAAAGTAGATTTGATGGTGGACAATAACAATATGGAGAAGACTGCTTGCATAGTCAATAGACTTTCCTGTGCTGTTGGTGTGTGCCTGTAACTTTTTCCTGTTAGGACAATGGACACCCTTTGGATAGATAGGTATTTTAATTGATAAGATGGTATGGCGAATAGAGCTAATCCCTTCTTTTCCTCACGCCTTGGTCGCCATAGCCGATATTTGTTAGGATAGAGATTGGAAATCCGCTTATGAACCTTTTTCATCTCATCTAGTTTGGCCCTGAAGGTGTACCTCTTAAAAATGATTGTTTGAAGTACTGCAAGGTTGAAAGGTACGTCTTAAAAAACATTTTGTCTACTGGTTTTTAAAGAAGGCCAATAATGCCTTAAAGGATAGTGACACATAACAGAGGTTTGCTTAATCTGTGTTTAGAAAACCTCTAATGAACAGTTAAAACAACTCTTGTGGCTGGTTTGTCCAACTGCCCATCAATTATTTTGTTTCTTTGTGATATTTAACCTGAACTCATCTTCCTGTAATTTAAGACCATTAACTCTTCCTGCAACAGCTGTGGAGACCAACTGGTTCTCAGATTGCTTAAAGCACTTGTTAACACACTTAAGATTGTTACTGTATTACTTTAGCCTTTTTACATCTCTCTTCTTCATTCCCCCTGCCCCAACTCTGTCTGCAGCGACTGTACACTGTTCATATACTGTAGCCAGTGCAAAATGTAGCAGCCAGATTGTTTTCTGGTATGTGTTTCACAGGTCATATTATACAGATTTATGACCTGTGCTGGCTTTGAATTTGTTTCTGGCCCTCGTTCAAGGTGCTGGTGCTTAATGACCAAGCCCTGAATTGCTTAGGGGCAGGATACCCGGAAACCCATCTCTGTCTGCATGACCCTCCCGGTGCATTATTATTATCCTCTAAGGCTCTGCTTTATGTTGTTGTTGCTGTGTGCATTCAAGTCATTTTCAACTTAAGGTGACCCTAAGGCAATCCTGTCATGGGGCTTTCTAGGATGAGAGTGTGTGATGTGCCAAATGGGTTTCCATGGCCAAGTGGCCACGACCTCCAGGAACATAGCCTAATGCTCAAACCGTTGCACCACTGATTCTCAGCTTTACTATATCTCTGTCTAAAGTCTACTGATAGCGGTGGTTTTTACAGACAGTTCACTTATAGCATAATAACTTTTATCAAAGTGCAGTAGTTGTTTGTTGTACTTAAAGACTGGGATGGGCAACTGTGATGAATCAAGGGTTAATTTTCTGCCCTGTCATCTCTAGGGGCCACACAGACTCCCAAAAAATTTCCTCAAAGGCAACAACCTAAAACAAGTGGCATTGGACTACGACCCTGGAGACTGAGGTTCAGTTCCTTGCTCAGACGTGAAAATCTACTGGGTGACCTTGGCCATGTCACACACTCACAGCCCTCAGAAAACCCCATGATAGGTTCATCTTAGGGTTGCCATAAGTCAGAGATGACTTGAAGGCATACAACAACAGCAATGTTGTAGTGGCACTAGCATGATACTGCAGATAAATCTGAATTTTTCTTATTACTTAGAAAGGCCTTTTATATCTTATAAATGCATTTCTAAATTTTGTGCCAGAATTCTATTTTTATTACAGGCATTTCAACCCTGTCCAAATTGTTTTTGTAGGTTTCTTGGAGGCAAGACTGGCAAGCTTAGAGCTAGTTGTGTCTTGTGTAGGCTGTTATCCTGTATACCATTGTGGGGAACCCCAAGTGGGAAACATGTAACCCTCCCTAAATTGTTGGGGATCAGTTCCCATTAGCCATATTCAGTAAGACCTATGGATAATGGGAAGTGAAGTCTAGCAACAGCTGGAGGGTCAACAACTGGAAGGTCACACATTATATACTTGAAAGGAATAAATCCTGCCAGTTACCCCTAGTTAACGACTGTATGGAAAGCATTAAAAAATGATAATAATTCAGTACAGAAGGTGATTATGAGTGTAACCGATATGCCAAAATCTGATTGAGATCACCTGGCATCACTTTACACTGCAGTCTGGGCAAGCCGTGTTCCACATGCAGCCCTTCACAGTTTGCTGACCCTTGCAGGAGCCCTACCCACTTTTCCTCACTGCCCAGCTATCAGATAATTGCATGTGAGAGAGGGGAGGAGAAAGCTCAGTGTCTGAATGTGAGGGAGCAAGGAGCAAGCATAATTCATTATACCACCATTGGCATCCAGTTCCCAAGCCGTTGCCCTGTGAACTCAAAGATAAAGAAAAGTTTGCATACTCCTGCTTTAGGCTATGTAGATGACAAGAATTCTGTTTTATTGGACTGTAACATAGTTGAGTAAGGATATTTTCAAGCTGAAGTTGTGAAAAAACAATCCGTTTTGAGAACAATTGTTGTTACATTTTAAATTTCCATAATGTTAAGAAATTAAGGCACACAGGTGCATGTGAGTGTAGAATAGGTTTCTACAATCCACCCGATGAGTTCCTGTGATGAAACTATCACATTCGGCGTGTGAAAGCAAGTAACATTTCAGCATAGAACTGCAGCTTTGATCTAATGTGAATCTTGCTGCCCTATCACACTACACTGTTATAGTGCCATATTCTACTTTAACTGCCATGGTAACATCCTGTGGAATTCTGGGTTTGGTAGTTTAGAGCCCTCTGGCTGGGATTTCTAGATGCCCCTCCCTAAACTGCAAAGCTCAGAATTCTATACTACGTTGCCATAGCAGTTAAAATGGAAGATAGCACTATAATAGTCTAATGTGATAGGGTAGTTGGCAGCGCAAGTCAAACAGCGTAGTTCGATTGCGAAGTGTAGATTTTCTTTTTTTGTGTGAATTAAAGAAATTGCTAAACAGTGGGAAGGAGTTCCACACCACCCTTACGCACTAGTTATACTTTGGATTTGTAGAGTTTCTCCCAATAGTTTGTTGAAACAGACAGACACTTTGGCCCAAATATCTTTTTAATATAGAAATCTATATTCTCCCTTTCCAGTGCCCACATACCACTCAGAGCAGCAACTTAAAACTATTGCACAATATAAAACAATACCTTCAGTAAAATGTGCAATAAAAATACACTATAGCGTATATAGTGTAGAAAGGCAATAAATAACATTTAAACAAAACAAATATGTAATAGGCAAAAGCCTGTGAGAATAGAAATGTATTTACCAACCACTGAAAGACAGTGAGAGTGGGGGCCACCTGTATTTCGCAGGTCAACATGTTCCACAGTATTGGTGCAGCCACTGAAAAGGCTGTGTGTCATCACAATTCCTACAGTTCCTACACCCTAGGAAGAACACAAGGGTGCTCAGACTCACATTACTGGAGGTCAAGAGGACAACTGACACCAGGACCGTCTCTGACCTTAGGCAGAGGGAGATAGCTGCTTAGCCACCAGAGTCGTGAATTGCGTTGCTCCACCTGAAGAGCTCCCACCATCTTATCTCCCTTTCATACCTCTGTGCCCAAAGATTAAAAGTAATAGGGCACCCCTAACAAATTATCAGTCTTTTTTTTTTTTTTGTAATGGGGATGTGGTGGAGCTAAATTTCAAAGCAGTGTAAAGTGTGGGAATGATATACAGGTTGAGCATCCCTAGTACGAAAATCTGAAATGCTCCAAAATTCAAAACTTTTGGAGTCAGGAACGATGGTGATGCCAAATATCAAACAGATGGTTCACATGGGTATCAGATAGTGACACTTTTGCTTTCTGATGGCTGAGTGTACACCAACTTTGTTACATAGACAAAATTATTAAAAATATTGTATAAAATTACCTTCAGATTATGTGTATGAAGTGTATATGAAACATAGATGAATTTCATGTTCAGACTTGAGTCCCATCTCCAAGATATCTCATTATATATATGCAAATATTCCAAGATCTGAAAAAATCCAAAACACATCTGGTCCCAAGCATTTCAGGATATTCAGCCTGTACCTCTTCTGGTGTGAAAAGCAATGTATTTTATTTACTTTTAGAACTTAAAGTTTTTGAGGGTATTTTGACAGGATTTTTCCATTTTTACGCCAGTCTTTGTGGAACAGTCCATACTGTGGAACAGTCCATAAAGAGTGATTGAACAGCATATATATTGCTGGAGATCAGAAGAGGAGAAATACAGCAGATCAGTGACAAAACATAATTGTGCAGATTATTAGATAAAGCCTTTATTAGGACAGCCTTCTGCAACTTGGCACTTTCTGGATATGTTGGTCCAGGGTTTTGGACCAGCCTGCAGTTGGGCTGTGAGATTTATATGTATCTGGAAAGTGTCTTGTTTGGAGAAAGCAACCTAAAATCCTAAAAGAGGACTTTCAAAGATGCTGGTGTCACATGTGACGCTTAAAAGCAATGTTAAAAGAAACGAGGAAGAAAAAAGGAAAGTAGAAACCCCTTTAAGACTAACTGGTATTCTCAATAATTTTTTTTTTAAAAGACTAACTGGTCTTTATTTTAAAGCATGAGTTTTTGTGAATATAAGCCCGCTTCTTCAGATGCAGTACAAAGCAATATTAAAGCTTCACACAGTAGTGTTAGCTAAAGTATTTTGTGGCATTTTCTCTGTGAATCCAGTGGTTTGTAGCACTATTTCAGGTTGACATGTCCATAGTAAGGTCTGGCTTACCAGCACATTGCTAGCAGAGTATGTTAAAAATTTCACCATCCAGCTTTAAAAGGATGAGTTTTTTTTGCACTGACAAATGGCAAATGTAACATAAGGCCTTTCCTTCCTACCTGTTATAGTGCCATTATTCCACTTTCAACATCCTATAGAATCCTGGGATTTGCAGTTTAAGGAGGTGCATTTAAAATTCTCAGTGAGAGAGCTCTTGGGCCTCAGTACAAACCCCAGAATTCCACAGAATATTGAAAGTGAAATAATAGCATTATAACAGTGCAGTGCAGAAAGGCCGATAGTAAACCTTTTCCGTGAATGGTTCAGTCCCTGTCCATGCCTCACCCAGCTGTTCCCTAGCTCACTCAAACTCGTTTTGCTTGTGTAGCACCTCAGCCTTTCACCACAGTGGCCACTGCCATTTACTTATGCACAAACGGAGATATAGGTGGAAAATGTTCCAGTTCTATATTTTTCCATCGAAGATGGTATCCTTATTTTTCTGGGCTGTTATACTTTAGTCAGTCATGTTAGACTGGGTAAGACAGGAGATGAAATTCTAGTTATTCTTCTAAAGAGACAAGCATCAATAAACCCTAGTGCTCAGAAGAATACACTAACAAATGAACACTCTGCTAAGCTTGTTTCTATTTCACAAAATGTCTTACTTCTCAAACATTCACCAGTAGTCAAGACACAATGCTTGTGCCCACACACTCACATCCATCATTAAGTGTAATAAAATGTTCAACTAGTTGTACTGAATCCATTTTTTTTCTCAACTTGAAATTGAACTGATAAGTAGCACAGAGAGTGAGTGAATGAAACTAAGGGTACTACAGTTATCTGTTGTTATGGACCTTTGAATCAACCTCAACTTACGGTGACCCTGTCCTAGGAAGTTTGCTGTTGTTTTCCTCAGGTGGAGACACTGTGCCTTGCCGAAGGTCACCCAGTGGGTTTCTATAGCTGAGCAGGGATTCAAACCCTTGTCTCCTGGAGTCTTAGTCCGGCATTCAGATCATGACACTGGCTCTCTACTACAGTTACACTTCAACAAAAGAAAGTGAAACTTGATATAAGATACATGCATTGCAGTGTGTGTGTATTGGATGGCCCCTGTGGTTTCTTCCAATCCTATTATTCTGTGATTCTACATCTGAAGCAACTCTGTTTAGGCATGTGACCTTAATAAAAAAAAGCATTCTTTCAGGTGTAGTCATTCTTTTTTGTTTTTGTTAAAGGTAAAGGAAATATATGTTATTCTCTTTACATTATTGCAAATATTCCAATAAATAATTTCCACAAAGCTTTGAGTGTGTGTGAATATAATATTTAAAACAAATGTACTAAATCAGATAACATTATTTATAGCACTGGGAAATTTTACAGTTTTTTTTTTTTTTGGAAAATGGCTGTCATTGCTCACAATCTCACCTGCCTTCTATGTAAAGTGGCCAGCAAATAACTTCATTGAAAAGGTGCAAGAAGCAGCTGAGAAGAGATGAGGAGGAGGCAGAAGTGATGATCATATGGGAGAGGAAGAGTACAGAGAGGTGAGAGGAATGATGAGAAGCCACAGTGCTTCTTGCCCTCCTATCTCATCAGGAATGTTTGGATCACCACTGCAGTTCCCTCCTTTCCCAATAGATGTATTTTCTTTTCTTCGTGTCTGCTTTCAGTTCTTCGTGAATGTGTTCTGGGAGTGGAACCTGAAACTTAACAATAATTCATATCTACAGGAAAAGAACTGTGGGTGTTTTTGTATCCGCTTTCAAATGTACAGGTGTTGGAACATGGCTTTAACCATAGGGATGTGAAGCTCACTTTGGCAGAATAAAGCCATCTTTTGAAGCTTTATCCACTTCTCCGGTGAGATGGAAAGTGGGGAGATAATAGAAGTGAGCAAAATGCCTTGAATGGAGGCCATGGCTGCTCAAACCTATGGCACTGCTCGCTCACTACTGTATTCATGTTATAACTTGCTAGTTGTAAAAAGAACCGTCAAACCTGCTGCCTCTTCTGAAATGTCATTGTGAACTTCAAGGTAGGCTTGCCGTTTGAAGTGTTGCAGTAGCAAAGTCTCCTATGGCTTGAATTTTACAGAGAGCACCACAGATGTATTACTGGGTGGGGATAACACTGAAAGAGTCTGCCCTTAAGCGACAAGCTTTTGCCTCAGCTTCTACGTAGAGACTTTTTATGTGCACCTGCCACAAGGAGAGTGCAGTATTCCAGAGGCAGAGGAGTTCCTTTCAAACTCTTATTTCAAGAGAGAATTTGAAGCATCTGTTTTCCTTTTTCTGGAATGTGTTGGCCACAATAAGCTCAGGCTGGCCTTCGATGGAAAAGGATGCTCTGAGCAGCAAGGGTTCGTTGCCAATTGCCTTGGAACTAGGGCTGTCAATTAATTAAATAGGTTTTGGTTGATTAATCATCTACCTCTTAGAATGAATCAATTAACTGAGTTAGCATATTATAGAAACATCAATATACTTGCCCTTTTGAGGTGCTGGGGGAAATGTAAGAACTTGCAGTGTACTAACCAAGGCTTGTCACTTGAAGTTAATGGAAACAGCAGTTTCTAGTCTTTTATTTAGCTTCTAGAAAATGAAGTGCATGCCCTTAGTTTTCACTTCTGTAGATTCAAATTTTCCCTGTGATTTAAAATGTATCCCTCCCAGTTAAACAGCTAAATATTTAGTGGGTTGATTTGTTAATTAAATTAAAGCAGTTTCCACACTAACCTGTTAATAGTGCTATTATTGGACTTTCAACATCCTACAGAATCCTGGGGTTTGCAGTTTAGGCCATTTCCGCATTACCTAGCTCAGAGGCCCCTCCCTAAACTGCAAACCCCAGGATCCCATAGGATGTTGGAAGTGGAATAATAGCACTATAACAGTCTAGTGCAGAATACTTACCTGGACTCACATGAGGAACGTCACTGCAGAGGAAGGTAAGCTTTTGATGGTCTCCATGGAGTGAGACCAGAGTGTTATTTTTGATTGGTGCTAAGCACCAAATCAAGACATGTGATTGGGGCAAAGGAGACAGTGAAGCAGTTCACCCCCTATACTTGTCATTTGGTGCTCGACTTTGAGCCACCTTCCTACCCTCAATGCAGTGTGAGTTAATCTGGTCACTTCGGGGCCGGATAGGAATCCCCCCCCCCATTTCTCAGGGAGTTTTTTTGCCTATTCCATACTGTATTTGATGGAATTGGGAAAATTGGCTCTGGGTGGTGCTGTTAAATAAGTTGTCCTTTGGCAGATCATGGGGAATAATAAAACGTCGGTGATCACCTATTGGCACCCATTTGGTGTAGGGTAAGGCTCTGGAACCATCTCTTTAGGGCCCCGTAACCCAGGGGGTTCGGTGAAGGAGGCTACCCTTGAGGTTAACCTGGGAATAAAACTCTCACTTTTAGCGCTGTGCAGCTTGGGTGGGAGTCCCTGGGGAGCAACCAAAGCAATTTGGATTGCCTCTGGGGCTGAGGTGTTATTGCCCATGGGTAGGCTGAGCAGGTTGTCACATTGTGACCCTGGCATCAGCTGGTCCCGTATCATGTTGCTCCTCCTCTCTTGTATCTTTCAGGTTAATGCAGTTTAAGTAATACAGGTCAAAATAAAGTGGCCCTTAGTTAACCCAACTTTGTGTCTGGTCTCTTTATTCCATGGTTGAGCATCAAATGACCTCAGTATCCATTGCTGGGGAATATGAACAGGGGAGCACAGTTGCACTCATGTCCCGTTTATAGGCTTCCCATGGGCATCTGGTTTGCCACTGGGGGAAAAGAATGCTAGAGTAGATAGGCTTGGCTCTGGACAGCTCCTTTCTTATTTTTATGTTCTGCATTTGGAAAGCATTGATTCTTTGTGTTCCCCTGGTTGCCCTAATTGACCAGTTTCATTTCCCTGTTTTAAGAAGTTTGGTTTGGTTTGGAGTATTTGACTGGAGAATGGGGAATGTATACCTCACAGTATTTGATTACTAATTGGTGTTGCTGTCACTGTACTTATATATGGCTTGAGTTCAGGAGGAGCCATTTTCCCCATATGAACTTCCTAAGGTTGTCAAGTGTCCCTTCTTATAAGGAACATCTCCCATTTGAATGAGGGTTGGAATGCTTTTCCTGGCTATTTCCGCACTACACTATTACAGTGCTATTATTCCACTTTCAACATCCTGTGGAATTCTGGGGTTTGTAATTTCAGGAGAGGCCTTTAGAGTTGTCAGCCACAGAACTTTTTGGCCTCAGTAAACTACAAACTCCAGAATTCCACAGGATGTTGAAAGTGGAATGACAGCACTATAACAGTGTAATGCGGAAATTGCCATAGACTGAAGAAGATGCCTCCCAAAATCCTGTATTTTGGGGCATGGGCCCTACATAAAGACAGAAATGTGTACATCATATAATATGTTAATTTTACAGAGAAATATGCGGTTACCTGAAATTAATACTTTCATTTGGTATTTAGATAGAACACAAACTTGTTAATAGTTATTTCCTAATTGTCATCCTTGCATGAACTTCAGCAGTCCCTTATTGCTTATTTTGAAAACTTGGCAACACTAAAACCTACACAAATATAGGAGTCTGCTCTGCGTAAGGGGTGCATGGAAAAAGAAATCTGTTGGAGTGTAATTTTCTGTTTGGTGGCACTGCTGCTATGGAATGCTTTCTTTGAGAGGCCTACTAAATTTCCGTGATCACAGGTTTGAGCATGCCCTTTTTTCCCCCCAAGAAACCCCGAAATCTGTTCAAGCAGGAACTACTGTGCATTAATGGATGATCTTTTTGGTTTTGTTTTATATTTGCTTTTTTATTAAATGGTTTATCTTTCATGTGGAATGATTTTGGCCTTTAAAGTATACATAAATGAAACCCTTCAAATGTGTATTTCTCTCAGATAATTAATTCATTAACAGGAGATGTAGAGCAGTTTGAAACAAAAATTTATTAACTGCAAAACATCTACAAAACAGCAAGCAGCAATAATACAAACCAGAGCCTGATCTAGAAAAAGAATAAAAGGTAAATATTTTCAATGTGTTTTGCTTTTAAGAGCTAAAGGAAGTTATATTATTATTCTTTCTAAAATAGTCTGTAAATTTAGTTTTTTTTCTCATAAATTCTCAGTGGCTGACATCTGAGAGAATCGTTTTTCTGGTAATGTATTCTCTTTTTTTGTATCTACTTGCCATCCAGCATTTTTGATTTGGTCACCCTCTCATATTTTTGCTGTTGGTTTTTAACAGAAAGGATTCCTTCTGTCCAGCATTTCCTACAGTCATCTTTGCTGTAATTAATGTAGTTATGACTGGGTGTTCATGGTGAAAGGATTTTCTTTTATCATCCATAAAATTCAGTGGAACCACTTATGACAATACGTTCTAGATAATGTCTTGTTAGTTTGTGTATTTCAGCCAAATCATCTCATTGTCTTAATGGTATTTACAGAAAAACATGGACAGAGTTGCAGTGAAATCTTTTGCATCAATATGGTTGGCTAAATAGGTCTTTGAAGAATCTTGATGATAGTTGTGCTAATTACCTGGTTTCCTTATGTAAGAAGCTGTGAATTTGGAAGTACTGAAAAATTAGGATCTGTTCCATTGTGGGTTCTGACTCTGAAAATGTTAGTATCTCCACCAGAAACTGGATGCCTGAAGTGTTTGATAATGTTTTTCCAAACTTTGTACAGTTACTATTCCAATTTAGGGTTTGACCTATGATGAAACATAGACCATTACGGGACAGTAACTCCAGGAGACATTTCTTATTCTCCATTGAATCCAAGTTTGTGGTGTTGCATAATGTAGCACTATTTTGGTTCTCTATTTTCAGAGTAGTATACTTAGAGGAATTGTGTGTTCTGTGGAACTTCTGTACCTCACATATCAGTCATATAGATTTTTTGGGGGAATGTGTTACTAGTAGTGAGTATGAACTAGGTAGCTCAGGGTAAACATAAGGATGTCCTGCTGATCAGAATACTTCAGTCTCTCCCACTAAAATCTGCTAGCTGCTTTGAATTTCCATTTGGCTGACAAGTTATGTTATAAATATGCCAACAGTGTAGGAGTTTGTTATATTGTGTGTTAAAATAGATTCTCCATGAAAAACTGTAATAATCTGGGATACTTAGTGGTGTGTTAATGAGCTGCTTTCCGCCCCACTTCCCCAAAGCTAGTGACCTATGCATCAATATGTACTTTGGTACAAATTATTTGTAAGTATTTGGCATCATAAAACAACCTGATGTTGGATATAGAAAACTATTGTAAATTATGAAAGATAATGCTTGTAATTTTGCAGTTGGCTCCTGATAACTCTTCTTATGTAAATGAGTCCCGAATAAAGATTTTTAGAAGATTCATTTAGCCATTTGCTTTCAATACCTAAAGCTCTGATAGTTTAGACTATTAGGCTCATGCTGAGATGGAAGGCTTCTTTTGCTTTGGTGTGTGACCTACTTTCTGATGACTGTGTCCTGGTGCCCTTGCAGGTTCTACTTCCTAAATCTAACATAATGTATATATAACGTATGCTACCCTCTTCCTACTATGCTCCCTTTATCTCCTATATCTAGTTGTTATATGCTCTTCAGCTATTCACACAGACTTCTGGATACTCTGTGTGGAATCTAGTGCAAAACTTTGTTCCTTAACGTTACTGGCTTTTGCACATTTTAAATAAAGAAATTCTAGTCCTCATGGTTTTAAAAAACAACCAGGAATATTCGGGCGATGTCAAAAAGCAGTCTAGAAATCAGTCTGGTGATCTGATTCTTACGGATTAGTATTTTTCTCCTCTACTAACATTTCCATTGCCCTCATGGATCCTAGTTTTTGAACTCCAGCCCTCACGGTGCCCTCCAGGCTCATACCTCTTGTCTTTGTCATTATTAGTCTCACCTATCCTGCAGGAAGGATTATTATGACAATTAAATGGGTAATCCTATATCTGCTGCCTCTCATCCTTCAAGGGAGGGAGGGTTATAAATGTAATGATAAAATAGGTAATGTCCTCATAGATGAATTTGTAATATGTGTGTGAATCATAATGTACTTCTGAATTGCTATTACTTAGAAGTAAAAACCATCAAAATTGCTGGACCTCGCTTCCAAGTAAAAGGTTTCCTTTAGATTTAGAATTGCAGTTGTAATACACCAGTCAGGGCTGTAATGCCATCTTATTTGCTGGCAGATGAAAACTGTTCAGATGTATCAGAATGTAGTGTTCAGGGAAGGCTGCCTGTGGTAGAGACACAGAAGTTGCTATTGTGTGGTTCTTCTTAAGAACGATGATTGCATATTTCTGATGCATACAAGTCTGCCTGTTGGAACCTTTTGACTCCTCCTGCTCTTTCTTCCATTCAAACTTGAAGATCACTGATATGTGGAAAAATCCACTGTTGGGCTCTGATGCTTTATACTGGTACAGAAGGCAATGTAAATGGCCTCAAATGCCACCATGGTGCTTCTCAGCAAGCAGGGAGCAGAAAGCTTAACCCTTTGTTGGACTTCTTAAGGCATGATGGAAGTATAGAATTGTTAGTCTGTTAGAAATCCAAACTCTGTGACCCTTTCTTTCAGGCAATGATTTGGCAATTATGGCTCATTTTTGTAGCTCCCAAATAAGGCTACTGCTACAAGATGTTCTTCACTGAATGGATTTTTGGGAGATCATTTCTAGCAGAAGCTTTGTTCTTGAGGAAGGCAATTTTAACTGGAACCATGGGGTCAGGAGGGTTAAATCTTCCTGCCAGAGTGCTCCTTACTCTTTCCTCAATACTCACCTATTTTATTTATTTCGAAGCATTGTCATGCTGTTCTTTCTGCAAGGTTTAAAGTGGTTTACAAGAGGAAAGAATAAAAGAAAGATGCTAAGGAGTTAGTAATAGCCAGTTCTTAGAAAAACTGTATTTTTGAGTACACATCCCTGAATGCAGCCACAGTGGCCATGGGGCTTGTCAGCTGGGGAATTCTGAGAGTTGTAGTCAGTGTGTTTTCTAACTTCCGGTTATAGCTTGAGATGAGATATCAGCAGTGGAATGGTACTTTAAGCCTGTGGTCTTAATGCTGACACACATTAAGCCAGGATGGATGTTAAATTCCAGTGTGGTTTTGTCTAGGTCAAATTAGCTTGTGACTTTGCTTTTGAGAAAGAAATATCAGATAGTGAAATTACTTTCATCATGAGTACAACCTGTCTGTTCAGGAGAATAACTTTTAAGCAGGTGTAGAAGAGAGTCAGAGATGTAATTTTTGCGCATAGATTTGCCTGTGTTCACTGCTTAAGACTAGAATAGGATATGGAAACAAATTGCAGATGTAATTGGACTAGAGTTCACAAAGGGTGTGAAGCTAGATTAAACTCGCACAAGAACTTTACTGTATTTCCTGCCCTTAACTCTTACTAGTTAATACTTCATATACAGTATAAGTCACAGAGCAAATCCAGTTTCCTGTAACTCTGATGGTGGTGGTGGTGAGGGTGGTAGGCAGTGTCTTTAAACGTCACAGCAGCCTGGGTGATAACCACAGTCGTCAGCTGAACTTTTCCCTTGACTGAACTCTGATGGGTGTCTTCTTCTACTCTTTTACTTAGTACACTAATTTTCACTCCAGACCCCTCTGCTGGTGTTAGAGGGAAAGGTTCCTAAGGACTGGAGTTGTTTGTTGAAGGCAAGGATTAGTTAACTTCTTGAGATTGTAACAGTTCTCTGTGTCCACGCTGGGTAAAAATTAACCAGCTTTTAATAGCCAGTTGCTTGACTTCCTTTAAAGACAAAAAGCTGCACACTGATCCTAAGTCAATTAGTCCTTTGGCAATTGATGACATTACAGGATTACAAAAACACTGATTCCTCTGCACTTCTGGTATACCCTTTATCAGGAAGGATAAATACCTGGGCAATCTTGTCCCTTGCAGGGACTTGTCTGTATTTCTGTTGGACATTGCTCATAGCAAAAAGAGTGTGCTGACTCTGCCCTGCTGCTTTGGTTAAACTTTAGTCAACATTTGCTTTGTGATAAGGGAGGGCCCTGTCTATGGTTTTCTCTTAAGGTCAGAACTGACTGGGTGTTCTGTCTATAGCCGGTCACTTTCTAGAGGAGTGAACGGGTAAGGTAACAAAGTTCAGAATGTGTTTGCTTTTCAGAAACCCAGTTGTCCTCTCTTTGTTTATAACTAGTGATGTAGTATGATTTTTAACCAGAAGGTATGTGTGCATTCACACCCATGTCTGTGTTGAAGTGCATCCTACATGAGCTTAGATATCTAAAGTACATGGCCAATACTAAGAAAAGTTAATTTCATTTCTCCTTTTTCCTAGTGAAGGGGAGGAAATGTTTAGCCCTCCACATGTTTTGCTGGACTGCAGTTCCCTTCAGATACTGCTGACTGGATCTGATGGAAATGGTAGCCCAGTGGCATCTGGAAGGTGTGCATTCTGCACTTCCATATGAAGCTTGGGGACCTAAATATCCTAAAGGCACCATCTGGTCTTGGAAGCAAAGTGTGGTCAGCTCTGGTTAGTACTTGGATAGGAGACCGCCAATAAATACCTGGTGCTGTAGACTATCTTTCAGAGGAAGTAACTGGCAAAACCAACTCTGAGTGTTTCTTGCATAAGAAAACCAGTGAAATTTATGAGGTCACCAGGAACTGACAGGCGACTTGAAGGCACATACATGCACCTGTGAAGTTTTGTTAAACACTGGCTCTTCAGTGTGAGCACTATGAATCACTTTGTTCAGCCTCAGATGTTTTGTATCTCTCTCTCTTTTAGTAAACGTGTGTCGATGTATCATAACATGGCAAAAACAAGCAAACAAAAATGCTTACCATTTCAGATTACATTCACAGTTCAGAGGATAAATGCAGTCAGACAAGGGAAGTCCTTATCAGGCATAACAGCAGAGAGATTTATGAGCCTCAAAAGGAGAAAAAAATAGTGTAGGCAAAGTTCAGAGGAAAACAAGTCAAGAGTCAGCCTATAGCAGGGATGGGCAATCTTCAACTTGATCAGATTTGCTTTTGTGTTTGTTTAACTAGAATCCGAAAGAGCTGGGTGTAGAACCAGGGCTAAGTGCACGAGAGAGACTCTTAGAACTAAAGATCAGGGTGCCTCTGAAAGTACTCTGACACTGAGAATTTATTATTAGCACCAGAACTGAGCTCACAGTTCTTTCACACTTTCTTTATTTCAGTAGCCTTATTTAGGCAGAAAACGGGATTTTATTGTTAACCAGTTGGGAGTCAGAAACCCTTGCTGTTATATTGCAGATCATATAGAAATCTGCCAGTTAGTTTCCTATCTACTTTGTGCCTGCCCTTGTCCTGAAAAACCAATGGCTGCTAGTTGAGGAGGTAAGATCTTTCTGCTCATTGACAAAGGAAATAAGGTGGTATCAATTTTCATCAAAATTGCCATCTTTTTAATAAGCTTCTATCCAAGCAGTTTTGCTGTGTGAGCTTCTTGGCCAATACTATTTGCCACACTCTGTTGTACCACTCATTCACAGTGCATTTTAAAGCTGTTGCCAGCGAAATGCTATTTCTAGTCAGGCTGCTAGAAGTTGGGGGTAAAAAAAGAGAGGAAGGATTTTGTCCTTGGATTTGTGGGTGAGAAAATTTGGCGGTGCTATCTTGGAGCTCACTGTACGGATGTCCTTGCTTCTTCTGTGTGCTCAAGGAAGCTGTTTTCCTGACATAAAATGCCTCTTACCCTTCTGCTGCCAGTATCTATTCTTGGGGCAAAATTGCATGTAACATTTCCCCTTCCACTTTCATTTTGCTTGGAAAACTGATTACATCAAAGATGATGAAGGCAGTTTTGAACCTCCACAGTTCCCTAACATGTAACACATTCCAAAGCTGTTTTTTATCATCAAGGGGAAAGGGGAGAACAGGGGCATCTATATTTAAAGGGGGGGGGGAAGCACTGGGGGATTAGTCATAGATCTCCCTGCATAATGTGGGATGGACCTCTCCCAGTACCGTTGTATAAGGCTAAATTGGCTTTGGGCCTGCAGTATCTGAGTACATTGCAGTGTGATTGTTTCATGCATTTTAAGGAGCTTATTACCCATGTTCACCTCTTGTGACTAAAACAAGAAAAAGTCTTGTGCTATTTTAAACACTAACAAGTTTTATTTGGCATAAGAGAAGGAGTCGTAGTTCACGAAACAGCATACTAAATAAACCTTTTTAGTCTTCAAGATATCAAAGATCCAAAAAAGCTCTTTTCAAGATACCAGAGGACTCATGTTTCTTTCAAGAGTGAAATAAGTGCAGTAATCCATGTTTAACTGTGTAGCATATTTGTTGTGATGTCTGAATTATACTTCTGTAGCATCCTTCATGGCATGTTTTGCTGTAACTGAAGATTAAACTAAGGATTTGGAAAGTGAAATTTTCCTGGTGACTTATTCCTTTACTAAAGATATTTTGTTGGTCAGGCACACTGGATCTGATGTCCCTCGACCCATTGTGCACTTTAGTTGCATCATAGCTGATTTGGAAGATCTTTAAACAGAATTCTGTTATGTGGATTAATTTGCTTGCTTTACTATAAGGAAGTTGGATTAAAAGTCTCTTGAAATCCTCCTGGCCAGTTCTAAAGCTTTTCTTTCACAGAGCAACTGCACAGTTGAAAGCTCTGTTGCACCGTGATGCAGAAGGCTCCTGAGCACACGTTGTTCCTCGTTCCTTCTTATGAATCAAAGGAATGCTTTACATCTGCTGTGGGGAACTGCTCATGTGGAGTATGCCATGATCATAAACAATTCAGCATTTGAGTTATTGGCAATACATAAAGGGTTGTGGAACTCAGTATATTCATACTGTCAGTACTCGGGATGTGGTCTCCTTCATTACCAGGTTAAAATTGGCGTCTCACTTCACTTTTATGCCATATTCTTATATACAGTAGAACATGCTTCCCACCTGTCTTTGTGTTGCATGTTCCTCAGTTTAAATGTATCCTGTTTCTTTACTACCCCCTTTTTGGAGGTATGACAATGTCTTTCATCGTTAGAAACCTCTCCTCCAATATTTGCCAGCAGTGGTGCCAACCCTCGCTTACTCTGTTCATCTTTTCCTTTGCTAGAGTTAACCCAGAGCTCAGTATCAGGACCTGATACTGACAAATGCTCACTAGTGTTAAGACTTGGGTTTCATGAGATATCCAGAAAGCTATGTTTACTGGATATTTTATTTTTGATGTTCTGAATGAGAAGTGTCTGGATCTGGTCTGATCTGTCTGCTTTGGAAACTGTCTCAGTTCCTCACCATAGCCACAAAATGTGACCATCGTATCTCCTTCTGCTTTTATGAGCTTCTACAAATAGAAAAGAAACTGTTTTTGTGTGCTTCCACTGCTTTTCTGACTTATTCTTATATCTTGGATGATTGAGATTAGTGGCTCCCAAACTTTGGTCCTCCAGATGTTTTGGACTTGAGCTCCCAGAATTTCTGACTGTTGACCAAAGCTGGCTGGGGCTTCTGGGAGTGGAAGTCCAAAACAGTTGGGGAACCAAAATTTGGGAACCACTGATTTAGATAACTGGGAATGCAACTCTTTACATCCCCCTATTGTGAGAGCTGTCTCTTCCTGGTCTCTTTTCTGTTCTTTAACCAATTCTCAGTCCACAACAGGATTTCTTCTCTTATCCAACTACTTAAATTGATAAGGGATTTGTCAAAAGCCATTTGAAAGTTCTAGTGAACAGTATCTACTGGGTTGCCACTAGCCACATTCTTGTTGACAGTCTCAAAGAATTGTAAAAAGTGAGGAAGGACTTGCATGTGTAGAAGCTACATTGATCCATTTTCAGCAAGACTTATTCCTCCATATGCTTGATAATATTTTCTTTCATAGTGCTTTCCATCAGTTTACTTTGAACAGATATTAAGTTAAACACTTTCAGTTTCCAGGATCTTCTTATTCCATGCCAATTCCTTTTAAAAATTAGTATTACACTGGCCAGTCCTCATCCAACAATTCAAGTGCTTTCTTAGCTGGTTTTCTGCTTCTGGTGTGTTTGAAAAATTATTGTTGATCCTGATGTCTTTAATAATATGCTTTTTAGAACCATTACATTCCTATCATTATCTTCTCTGTTTCCCTTGTGCAAGTTTATATCTTCTCGTTTTCCACATTTGGGCAAAGGTGGAAACCTTTTTTTTTACCTCTAATTCTTACTTTGACAATGCTTATTAATCATGGTGGTGACCTCTTGGACTTTGTGGTTCCTTCAGTGACATGTGATATACATTATAGCTGAGCTTTTGTTATTGTGGTTTTAAGTAACATCCAAGATTTCTGACGGAATTTGACCCATTTGGTTCTTTTGAAGCAAAATACGACTGTTGGATTTGAAAAGCTTGGCCACTTTCCACACATATAGATTAAACTGAAAAAAAAATGGTCACTGCTTCCAGTCGGTCCAGTAATTCTAGTATCTCAGACTAGATCCTGAACCACTTAGGAATAAGTCCAAGATCTCCTCTCCTCTGCTTTGTTCCATGGCCAGCAGTTTGGGAATTAGTATTGCAGAATTTTACTTCATTGTCATGACTGGAACAAGCAGGGGTTGATGCCACCTGCATCCTCCTTTGGGTTCGTCCCTGATTTCATTCTGTATATATTAAGATCATTAAATTACTTCTAAGGCCTGGTATGGTCACTGACAGTTGTTCTGCGAAGGAGTCTTCCCCTTCTGGAATTTCAGGTATTACTATGTTGTATATGATACTAGTGCATTGCCCTTGTTCTTCCTCAAGAGTTTAAATCCAGAGACGACCCCATCCTGCTGGTTCTCTTTGTTCTATCAGGTTTCTGTTATACTTACTGTACGGTATTAGTTTCCCTCTTCTTCAGACTGTTGTCCTAGTTTTGTGACACACTTGTTCTCTAGATCGGCAGCCAAGCTGTCATCCTAGGAATGGAATACCACCTTGGCATTCCCAAAAACCTCATCCGCCAACTTTCCTGTTTCTTTGAGCTTCTCCAGGTCAATCACCAAGCTCCAAGAGCTCATGACACTGAACACATGACCACAGCTTCTGTCCAACATGTAGATAATGTCCATGTACATAGCACCTGCAATCCTGCTGATTTTCCCTTATATAGCTGTTCTTTTTAAAAATGCTTTTGTTTATGAGAATTATAATTTTTTCCCAAATGTTGTGGGTAGGGAAGGATTGCCTTCATCTTCTTGCCCTGTTACAAAACTTGCTCATTGGGATAAGTTGCTTTCACTTGTCCTAAGAGACTTGGGCTCCCTCAGAAGCATGTTCTATCTCGTGGAGTCCCATTACCCTTCTCCTGCTGAACTCCCAGGTAAAACTGCCGCAAAAAAACTTGCTAGTTAGTGTTCTCACATAAAAATCCTGGCTTGGTGCTCTTGATAATTAACCCTGTAGTATTGCAAGCTCTCTGGTTCAGGCAGGATTGCTGTGCTCCTCTATTTCATTTATTTATTTAAATATTTCTGTCCTGCCCTCTGTTGTGAGATTCAGACAATGTAATTAAATACATATTAAATTAAAACAGTGTAATAAAATCAGAACAATGTAAATGGTTTAAAATAAGTCTAGATACAACAACAGAATAAGCCATGTTTTAACTTAGCACCTGGAAGACATCAGTGTTGATGCCAACTGGGCCTCCAAGGGGAAGACATTTTCTCATGTCCCTCTGTGATTTTTAGTTCCCAAGAGTGGGACAGGGAGCAAGACCCCAGGGTCTCGAGCAACAGAAGCCGCTCCCGGTGGAAATTATGTGACAGCCAAAACACAAAGTAGAGGTTAAGTGGTGCCGATTTAAATAATTTTGCTTTTCTTCACTGAAGCCTTTCGTTACTGGCCTTTCTCTTTCAATGGTATAGGTTGTACCTTGGCTGTGAAACCTGCTATGGAAAAGGCCACAAGGAGGTAATGCCAACTCTGTTTCATCCCATTACCTGCTCTCCTCATGACAATCATAATCCAGTTTCTGTTTTCATACAAATGTCCATGCATCATTTAAAGACTACAAAGACTAAAACTACAAATTCTTGCAATTCTTATATTGTTCTTACTTAGTGATCTCTCTGCTTCTCACTTTCTTATAGGAGCTTAAAGCTCTGTTCAGATACCTAGCTGATTGTTTTCAAATGGAGCAGGACATCAAATCTAGCTTCTTCAGAACTTCATTGTCCCATTGCTATTTATGGGTGAGAAAGACACTGATGGATGCTTCATTAAAAAGAAATTGTTCCGAGACCATAATTCTGAATGGAGGAAATATTGAATATACATTTGGAACAGTTTAGGACAAAACAGATATAAAATGCAGCAAGTGCTGATGCGAATAAAGTCTTTATAGATTACTGTTTTTCTGCCTACTGTTTTTCTGCCTAGAGTTATATCTTTACCCAGAATCTGGCTCTATACATGATAAAACGCAAGACAACTATGTGAGTGGCACAAAAGGATGCTATATGCTTGCAGTTTTTTTAATGGCTGTATACCTCGGTGTCAGATGATGGATGAGCTAAGCCTCCAGTACAAGCAGTTATGGTCAAATTTTAAGTGTGTGCTGGAAAGTGAGCAAACACAGATAATGCATATACCAACTAACTTTACTGCTGGTCTCCCAAAATGGAGTTGTGGCATATTGTGTATTGATATTGGCAATGTCGTAATGACCAAATCTCAAAAATCATGGTGCCAGATTCATTATACTATGTATCTAGAGCTTGGAACATTACTTTTCAAGTTACTTGCTACTTTAAAAAAACTATTTATTAATATTGCTCAATACCCAGCCAGTCCCATTATCAAAAGAGTGGCTTCTTATTTGTGCTGTTGTTAACTGCTGTCAAGTAAACTTTGACTTATGGTGACCCTGCAGATGAGACACTTCCAAGTTACCCTGTCATCAACAGCCTTGCTTCAGTCTTGCAGACTCAGGGCTGTGGCTTCTTTGACTTAATCTATCCATCTGTAATGCGGTCTTCCTCTTTTCCTACTGCCTTCAACCTCGCCAAGCATTCTTGCCTTTTCTGCTGAGTCTTGCCTTTTCATAGAATGTCCAAAGTACACAGTCTCAGTTTAGTCATTTTGGCTTCCAGGGATGGCTATATCTGATTTGCTCTAGCACCCATTTTGACAGTCTAGGGTATCCATAAAACTGTCCTCCAAAACCACATCTCAAATGAGCTGATTCTGTTCCTATCATCCTTCTTCACCATCCAGCTTTCAAAACAATATATAGGAATTGGAAATACAGTGGCACGGACAATCCTGACTTTGGTATTCAGTGATATATCTTTATACTTGAAGATCTTGTTTAGTTCCTTCATAGCTGCCCTTCCAAGTCCTAGTCAAAGATTTCCTCTACCTTGGCTCCGTCGTTAACTGAAGTCTCCATTTTGATTAGTGATGGAGCCAGGGTAGATGAAATTTTTGACTATCAATGTCTTCATTGTTTATTTTAAAGGTATATAAATAATTTGTGGTGATTGTTTTTGTTTTTTTCGTGTTCACCTGTAAACCTACCTTTGCACTTTCTTCCTTGACTTTCTTCAGTAGTCATTCCAAGTCGTTGCTATTTTCTGCAATTTGTATGATGTCATCTGCTTATCTTAAATTGTTGATGTTCCTTCCTCCAATTTTCACATCTCCTTCCTCTGAATTTAATACAAGGCTGCATTTTATTATCCTATCTGTCTAACTTGTATTCTGAACAAATCATACTTAGATAGGATGATAAAATGCAGCCTTGCCTGACCCCCTTGCCAATTGGAAACTATTCTGTTTCTCCATATTCTATCCTAACAGTGGCCTCTTGTCCTGAGTACAGGTTATGCATTAAGATAATCAAATGTTGTGTTACACCCCTTTCTTTAGGAGTAAACTATGGTTTTTCATGATCTACACAATCAAAAACTTATTGTATCACACATTATTAGCAAGTTGCTTTAGGGTTACTTCTTAGTTAGTTTTTTAAGAATACACTTAAAGTACAAAAAGGATAAAAACCAACAAGCCCAAATTATTTTCCCTGCAACCTTGAAGACTAAAGAGTAAACTTTATTTGTGTTTTTAAAAAGTAAAAAGGTAATCTTTTTAATAGTAACAATGTCAGTTAAGTCAATATCCCAAAAGCAATGCATTACAAGTAACATTCCTACTTGTGACATGAATGTGACATGGGGTAGCATTCAGCTGTTGTGAAAGAATTCATGGGTTTATTTAAACCCATGTATTCTTTCATGGCTGTTGTTCTAACGTTGCCATTTGAAGCTGCTTCATTATCTGTGGTTTACACTAAGCTGTACTATATTTATGAGAAAGTAGGATGATTTTTCCGTTGAAGGGTTTCCTCTGCTTTATCTGCAAAAATATGTATTGTGGTTGTGTTCATGTTCCAACAGTCCCTATGTATAAGGCACTGATACTATTTGCTGTTAATTGTCTTTGGTACACATTTACTGCTGCTGTGTTGAACTGCCCCTATTTTCCCTTTAGGGAAGATTTTGAGTATTTGCCTAAAAATTTTTATCAGATAGAATTGCCATTCTGTAGGTGTACAAGTTACTATCTAGGTACAGAGCAACTGTTTCTTGGTAATACTGCACAAGAACAGTAACTTTGCAGTTGTCTGTCCACTTATGTGGAGGAAAGCACCATTTAACTCAATGGGACTTACCTTTGGGTAATTCTGTGTAGAGTTGTACTGTAAAGTACCATATGCCAGTCACCCTGTCACTTTGCATCCTGCAATGGTTAAGGTATAGGTTGTTTATTATACACTTGTGTTTTTATTGGTATATCCTTTTTAGCCAAATGATCAAAAATCCCTTTTATTGTTAAGTATAAGACAGGCTCCTGCAGAGCAAATGAACAGATCAGCCAGAGAAGACCCTGGTGAAACGTGTAAAGTTAGGAATTTTTCTCTGTTGTGATCTTTAAACTGTTGTTGTGTATTGGCAACACTCTTGTTTATCTGTGTAGTAGAGAACATGATTTAAAGTGATGTAGGCCAGGATGCTGGATATGATTTCTGAGTTTGAAATGACTTATATCTCTTCAAAGTTGTTTACGTTTGCTGTTTGGAGGCCAACAGTGCAGTTCCTGAATAATTTCTGCTGTGCAGGTGTAGGGGGGTGGAGAGGTGAAGGGAGGAGAACAAGAGAAGTGGCCAAACTTGCCTCAGGTTACCCAGTGTGTTCACAGGTGAGTTGGCTTTCTCCTCAGCTTGTTTTCGCAGTCGCATATACCAGCTTGTAATGTGATACTCCTGTAAACAAGGCAGAATGATCCGTTGTGCTGCATTGTATTTCATTGTTGTATGTGTGTGTGTGTGTAGGTTGGCAGTTTTGCACACAATTCATCTATATAAAATTACCTGAGATGGCAGGCACTATTGTATCCTATGATCTGTCACTGTTTGAGACACCTCCTCTTTGAGATTTTTTTTTTTTTGGCCCAACTTTATTAAAGAGGTCAACATTTTTGAGTACTGTAATCAGTCTAGACAAAAACCTCCGTCTTCCTGTGTAGTAAATTACCGGAACTTCTGAATTTCTGCTGCTTTTAACATCCCCCTCTAGATGCCCTGTCTTGTTTCTATTTAACCCCTCTGCTGTTTATAGTGGGAGTACATTTCCTGCACTACCTTTCCACAGTGGTGGGATTGCTTGCTTCTGTGAGGCAGGAGGTTATGCTTATGGCAGCAGTGCTGTTGATAGGGTTTCCCATGTCAGACAGGTTTTTGCTGAGGAGCCAGACTAAATGTGCCAAACACCTATTGGGCAGCAGCAATAATGTGAGTAGACAATGGTGGAGGATCTCTGAGAGACAACAGCAGTGGCAGCATAGCTAACACTTGTTAGCATTACCACAAAAACACTATGATGAGACAGTCTAAAATGAAACAAGAGATAGTGCCAGAACATGAAACTCAGTGGTCAAATGGCACTCAGCGAGGTGTGAGTGCCATTTGACCACTGACCACTACCGGGGTACAGCAGACGACAACTACGACTAGCACTGTGGCTAATGGTGCAACTGGACTCAAGCCGAAAAGACATTCAGCTGTTGGCTTGTTCAGAGGTGAAAGGAGAATCCAAAGCTGCACAAAACATATTGTAGGAACATGAAATGTGAGAAACATGAATCAGGGAAAGCTTGATATAGTAAAACAAGAAATGGAATTTATAAAAATTGTAATATTTGGTGTGAGAAAGCTAAAGTGGACAGATAGGGAACATTTTGAGTCAGATGATCAATTTGAGTCAGATGATATCAATGAGACTTGAGGGAAAACCCATCAGTGTAACCATAATCCAGTTTTATGCTCCAACTACAGAGGCAGAAGGAGAAGAAATTGAAAGATTCTGCGTTGGAGTACAGGAGTAAATTGGCCATACACCAAAACAGCACTTCTTGCTAATCTTAGGTGATTGGAATGCAAAAGTAGAAAAAAGAGCAGAATCAAAGGTAGTAGGAAAATTGGATCAGGAAATGAAGCAGGAGTGACTAAAAATTGCTGTTAAAAGTGACTAGCAAAATTTAATACCAGTGAAATTACTTTATCCCCACTTTTTGTTTTGCTTCTGAAATGTACTTCCTTACTCCTTCATCACACCTCCAATCACTTGCTATAGATAATTGTTTTTCTTGTAACTTCTAGCTTAGCCTGTGACTTGGTTCATTCAGACAAGGGGGTTTTCCTCTTGTCAGTGTCTGCCTCCCTAGAGTGTTTCTAAAGATCTATAATTCTCTTCTTCTTCACCATCTCTTCCTCAATTGTGGGCAAAGCCTTACTGAGAATGGGCTGGAATCTCTTTAGAATTGCTTAGAATTTCCAGTGAGACCAACCACTGTATTAAACTAGCTGATTTGCGCCGTCTCATGCCCAGGAGCTGGAGATTCTAACTGCTTTTGCTTCACAGGATAGATACCGAGTCTGCCTGTCTTATTTTTAGACTTTTATAGCATGATGCTTCTGTGTAATGCTCCTGTTGACAGACATGTGGGTTTTTTGCTGCCATATGATGTAAGCCAGGATGACTCAGGGAGCTAATAGATGGAACCAGCATATAGACAATGTGTAAGCAGCATCCCCAAATGCTTGCTTTGTTAAACACTTGCTGGTGAAATAAGCCTCATGGGTGTCTGCTCCTCCGATCAGCAGCTAGAGATGCTGGATCTATTGTGAGAGCTTTCCCTTTAGTCCATCTAGTGCACAACATGAAAAGCTCTGTTTATATTTGATAGCACTTTTCCTCTTTATGGGCCCCACATGGGCATAACTTTGTGTCTGTGTGAAGACATTTATTCACTTGCATGCTTTCCTCATATGTTAGAAAACAATTGGCCAGCCATTCTCTCTTAAAGGTTATGACCTGGTTGCCAGTAAAGGTTTTGTTTTGTTTTCCTTTTGATAAATGGAAGTACAGATGGCTGATTAAATAGCACAGTTCAGACTAGATACCCCTGTACCATTACACCTGATCTGCTGACAATGATGTGGTGTTGTGTTTTATTGGATATAGTTTGTAGTTAGAGACAATATTTATTTATACATAAAATCAATACATAGAATGTCTGTATAAATTCTCTTATATACTCAACCAAAGAAAATAGCAAGTAATAAAATCATTGTTTTTCATTTTGTTTCATTTGGATAAAATCAGAAAGCATGGTAACATCAGTCCTCAAAAGATGAGCTTCATACTTGAAAGCTTAGCAGAGCGGTCTCTTGACATTTCCTGAGGATTAGTTTGATTCTCTTCTGTGTTTTCTTCACCCAAAGGAAAAGTTCGGAAGACATCGTTCTAGAAATTTAGCTATTGGAACTATAACCTTAGAGCAGAGACCTTGGTGCTGTACTTCCCCTTAAAAAAAAAAAAAGATTCTTATCCCCAAATGCCCTCTGGGGATGTGGGGAGCACTTTTAGCATATTTTCAGGCCCTCCCTAGGTCATTTTAGGCCTCAGAGAGGCCCTTATTTAACAACAAGAAGTGAGCAGAAGTCATTTCCTGCTCGGTCCTGTTTTTTTAGAGGCCTCTTCTTGACTCAAAATAGTGCACCGTGCACCTCATAGAGGGCACGCGGCAGCAACTTTTGACCGCAGATGGTTGTGGGGCTGGCATGTGGCCTATAGGCTGCACTTTGCCCACCCCAGCTTAAACCCTTCAATTTAAATCAGTGGGACAAAAAAGTGTTTAATTTCGGCTTGATGAAATCTACAAATCTTTGTTTTCAGATAGGCTATTTAGAAATCATTGCAGCCATGAAGGAATGGGGTGAAAAACAGAAGCCTTACTTTCCATTCCTTGGCTCATTTTTTAAAACATTTAAGATAGGAACGATTGACCTCTTGCTCTGAAAGGTTATAAAATACAGGTGTCCCCTGCCTTTTGACAGTCCTTTTTTTGACAGGCTGTTCTTTTGATGTTTTTTAATGATTACCAGAACTTACATATATTTGACGTGTGGTCCACTGTTTCAACCACATGTTAAATGTGTGGGTTCTGGTTGTAACTGACAAGGGTCTCCGTCCCAGTGGGCAGAGGAACCAACTCTGCAAAAAAACAGAGCTGGAGAGAATGGCATTGCAAGCATGGCATTGCAAGCACCAGTGGCATTGCAAGCACCAGCAGGATCAGGAGGGGAGGTGCTTGCACTGGGTAGGCTAGGAGTTGTCAGGGTGCCATAGTAATGGGCAGAGTGCTGGATATACATTCTCCCCCAAGGTATCATAGGAAATTTAATGTCACAGGTGGTTGGAGGTTTTTTTTACCAGTGAAAGCAGAACTCTTTCCCATTTTGATGCTGTTTATATTTGCATTAAAAGAAGGAGAAATGTCATCTCTGCTTATAAGGGAAAGCCTTACCTTTTGACACCCCATTATCTGATGACTTCTCTTTTGACATTTCTGAATTATGGACACGTTCCATTAATCCAATGGAAGTTCTGCTCTTTCATTCTTGCCTACGGAGGCTTGCTTGGAACCACTTGCATGTGCACACTACTTGCAGAACAGGATAGGAGGAGGGAAAAGTGCTAACGCATCTGAGAGACTTTCCAGGCAGCAGATGCACGGTCAGTAGCAAGTGAGTACCTACATGTCCATCATGCTCCCTACAGGACAGTACATGGGTTCTTTTCAACCAATTCTGTTTTCTGACAGTGCTCCAGTTTCTAACCTGTCAGATAAGGGAGCCTGTATGTAAGCTTTCTATGTTGCTGTGCAGAATGGTGATAGCAAGAAAGTCTAGATGCATTATTTATTGATGCTTCAACCATTTTCTTTCATTTTGGACCCAACTGCCTCTTCCACGAATTGATGGCAGCAAGATGAGTGATGGAGGAGAACCATCAATCTCAGGAGCTACTTTTGGCAGTGGCAGCAATGCTTGTACAGGCATCCCCCACTTTTCAACAATTTCCACTTTTCGACAGGCTTGAGGTTTCTAACCTGTCAAATAAGTGGGGGACTTCTGTACGTTTCTTAGAGCCTTTTTCAATTGATGGAATGAGTCAAGGTGTATACCTCATTACAGAACGTAGATTTCACTAGATTGTAGTCATTGTCATGTACAGACCTGTACTGTAAGTTGTTATACAAATAGAGAGTTTGGGGGGAAAATCACTAGTTAACTTCTTAAATTATAAGCTCATTTGATTTTTCTTCCTAACGTGTCTGAACTCCATATATTTCCTGTTTAACGCTGAAGCAAATCCTTTGCTTTAATTAATTAATTTTAGATTGCTGGAGGTCATTAGGGGGTGGGTGCCTCTCCCTCTGCTAGATTCAGTGAAACAGGAAAGCCTCCAGAGGAGGAGAATTAGAACTGAAAGAAGTGAATCATGTGGCTCTGTGCTGGCTGGTTTGTAATTTGCCTGGTGCTTTGTGGATCGTAAGAAACAAAATGGTTAGGGCCTTGCTTGGAATGGAATGCAAGTAGGAAGGGGAAGATGATATATTTATTGAACAAGAGATCCTCAAGCCATTTGGTACTTTTACAGTGTCAGTCCCTTTAGGCCTGCAGGCTGTTTTTCCCATTCCCACATTTGCCTATTTGGAAGTTATTGGAGTCTTTCTGGGTGGCAAGTGGTATGTGTGTATATATGCTTGGAACTCATACCCCTAATACTCAGGGTCATTTCAGGGTCACTTCATAAGTCAGGGACATGTCCTGGAGTGGCAGGCAGGTTTAATGGTCCCATAACTGAAGAGGGAACTACTGTTTGCACAAGAGAGTATCACCAAAGATTTCCATGCAGTCTGTCCTCATTTAGAGTTGCCTGACAAACAGGGGGTGGTGGGACACTCAGCAACGCATTTGCTGGGGATCTCAAATTTGGAATAATCCCTGAGCCTGGATGCCCAGGCTTTGGTAGTGGCCAGGAGTACATTTGCACAGTTAAAACTGGGGCACCAGCTGCACCTGTTCCTTGCAATATCAGATCTGGTTATGAAGACACATGCTTTGATTATATCCCATTTTGATTATTGTAACACACTCTACATGGGATTATCTTTGGAAACTGTTCAGAAACTCCAGCAGGTCCAAAATACTGCAGCCAGGTTGCTGATTGGGGTAGGTTGTAGGAATCATTTAAACACCTGACTGAAAGAGCTCCACTGGTTGTCAATCTGTTTCTGGGCTCAATTAAAGGTGCTAGTTATGACCTATACAGCTTGAGTCCAGACTGTTTAAAAAACTGCATCTCCTTAAATGAGGCTGCTGAAACTCTAAGATCTGTGTGGGAAGGCTTTCTCTCAATCCCACCACCATCACAGGCATGTTTAGTGAGGACATGGGAGATAGCCTTTTCAGTGGCTGCTCCCAAGTTGTAGAACTCCCTTACTCAGAATGTCTGGTTGGCCCCCTTCTTCTGTCTTTTTGCTGGCAGGTAAAGACCTTTTTATTTTAGGAGGCATTTCATTTTTAATATGCTGTAGCAAACAGAGTTTTTAATGGTGATATTTTTGTCTATTTAATTCTGTTTTAAATATATATTTTTTTAAAATTACTTTTACCTAGCATTTTTTAACTTGCAGAGTTTTTTTTTAAGAGAAGCTTAGTTTTAATTGTGTTTTAACTCTTGTACTGAGTTTTTAAGCTATAATATGTTATTTAAAAGGTTCATATTGTCTTAGATTCTGTGCTGGGAGAAAGGTGGAGTATTAAATAAACAAACAACAAATAAATAAATCTGAATCCATATATACTTTCTGCTTATCTCAGTGTAGTGTACGGAACTCGTCTAACTGCAGAAAGGATAGCTAAGATTTAGGCTGGATGGCAGCATCACTTATTTTCTCTTTCTAGTTGTGGAGAATTGTGAATGATGTCTTTTCTAGTATAAAAGGTGGAAGATTTGCCTGGAAACTAACAGTGTGCCAGATCCTGGTGTCCTGTTAAGTTGAGGCTTCAGCCAAAGTGTTGTGGTAGAAGGTAAAAATGACAAAGCTTCTCCATACTTGAGATGCGGAAGTCTGACTCTGCTCCACTAAAGTGCTGCTGTTAAGGTCAATGTGGCCGAATGGAGTGAAGAAAGCATTGTGTAATTCAGCAGTGGTGCAGCTGTTATTCAGTAGTGCCCATGATACTTGTGTAAACTTGTTCCAGATGGTCGATTGCAAATTCATAGTGCTAACTAGCTAGGGAAAATACAGCACTCTTTGTAATAATATACTATGAGCTAAATGCGGTGAGGGGGCGGAAAGTAGTATTCCAAATGAAAGTGGCTTCCTTAAGAGAAGATAACATGATACTGTGCAACATATAAGTTACAGTTGCTGATTTGTTGTGGTATGAACTGATCATTTGGGTAAACTAGTATTGAACTGAATCATTACTCATTTCATTTTATAGTCTTAGACTGAAACTTCTCTCTTTAGTAGCAGCTGGAGGGGGAACATGATGCAAGTAGATGAAACTGGTAAATTTCAATTAGTACCTGACTGGTTTGCAATGGGTCTTGTGTAGCATTGAGGAGGAAGAAAGCTGAATAGAGATTAGAAAGCATGTGAATTGGATAGTGAGCAGTCTACCAATGCCTCTGTCCATATTCTGATGTTAGATTGTTTTGAGAAAAGATGTGTAAATCCTCTGCTCTAATCACAGAGTCTTGCTTGTTTTCCCACTTCTTCTATCTTTCCCGTGACCACACAAACTATCTAGGAGGGACACAATGCTTTTTTCAGTGCTAGAAAGAGCAGCCCCATCTAGAGGAACTCTCAGTCTGGGCAAAGTTTGCTAATCTGCAGAATTTAAGTGGATTGAAAGAGGATAAACTTCACACTTGCTCTTGAGTGACGTCTTTCTACATTCATGTATATTGAAATCAAAATGGAGAATGGACTGTGATGAATTTTTTGAAGTCTATAGAATACATATCCTGCTTCTTTATTCAGTATCAAATTGTATGTTGCTTTAAAGATGTAGGTAGCAGCTACATCTTTTAAATTTGTACTCAAAAGCGAACTTGAGGAATCCAATCTGGACTGAGATTCTAAGGGGGCAATAATGGGTTTTAACACTTTGTCCTTTCCCCATACTTTCAATCTGATCTCCCCAAAGTCCTTTTTGCGTCAGACCTACAGTTTCCTTTGCCTAGAAGCAATCCATTGGTATGAGTGATTTCCTTTTGGTCATGTCAGCTGTAATCTCCAACCCCTCAAACTGGAAATAATTCCATTTCTGCTTGTTCCTCTGAAAGAGGGTTGGGGAACCTCGTGTCCCTACAGATGTTGAACTTCAATTCCCATCAGCCCAGACGTGGTCAGACAATGGGGAGGGATAATGAAAATATTGTTCATCAATGTCTGGAGTACTTTAACTGCCCCTCCATCTATTCTAGAGGCTAAATGAAATTTGAAAGTCAAAGTATAAGGAAGCACAGGGGACCTAATGTGGATTAGGGCCTTAGCATGGGACTTAGGTGTTTTTTCTTCCTGGTTCTCTAGTTAAGTTCAGAGTTTGTGGGAGACCTTACTAGGAAGAATTCCACAATTCTGTGGAGAGCCATTTTTGGCCCTTGGCCCTTTGCCTCCTACATTTACAGGGAGGGTTTGAAACAGTTCAGAAATATATTTGATGGACTCCTACATCTGGCAGTATACAACTGTCCTCTTTCTGTTTATCTCTGGAGCTTCTTTTATCTTTTTTGGAGGCATTGCAATTTGACAACAGTTGACCACCTACCCACTCCACATAGTCACGATATGCCATTCATGATAGAGGGGTGGTTTGGAACTTGGCTTGGGGAGTAGCTGAAATCATTCATACTGCTCCCCCTCATGGTGGTCTCTCAGATGTCTGCCTTCTTGGAAAGGGGTTTATGTAAGTCTGGCAATACTGCTTTGAATATAACGCAACACGGCATAGTGGTGGCTGCTGCTGCAGTTGCTTCTTTTTAGTCAGCTCAAGTGCTTTGAAAGACAGAAGAGACTCGACATCAGTGGCATGGAAAAGCTGCTGTACAGATGTCTTCCAATTATTTCCCCATAAAAAATATGATATTGTTTGTTTTCGTCTGTCTCTCTACATGTTACATAAAGGAGTAAAGAAGAGACTCCAGTGGCCAGATGGGTTGAAACAGGCATTCAAATGGCTCTATTCACCATACAGCATTCCTGGCAAATATTACCCACATGCCAGTAGGATCTGTAAGGTCTATGTTATATTTTTACAGAGGTCTATTAGGCTGCAGTGTGTGCAAGTTTCATTTTTATGTTTGACCTAATGAGTACCACACAGCTATTTTATAAAGCTGAATGAAAATATGCATTAAATGGACCAAAGTGTTCAATAATAGGCACATCAAGAAAATGTATATTGTGAACTAATGTATTTGAAATCTGCATTTCAACCATTCTCAACTCTTTTTTGGTGCTTTGTTTCATAATCCTAAAGTAATTGGATGCAAAGTCATCAGGACCAATCTTCTGGATCTGGTTTCAGGTCTCTAAAAAGTTCTTCCAGTGCCAAACACTGACACACATTACTGCGTTAACATAAGCTTTATTGGTGGTAAATAATGCAGCAGATGGTACACAGTAGAGAAGCATTCCAGTCGTTTCACTGATGGGGTCCAGCATCGCGTCACAGCCAATGATAGAACTGGGCTCCTAAACTAATTCTACCCAGACTACCCCTGGCCAGCATTCAAATTCAGTTCCCATTGCTGGCATATGGGGCAGTTGGCTGGGAGTGCACCCTCCCCAGGCCAAGCCTGATAGGGGATGGACTCCCAAGCGTTATATAGTGCAGAGGCAAACAAAGAAAAGGTGCACAAGAGTGACCCTCTCCCCCTCATAGTTATGAGAAATGTACAAACAAGTTAGCTACGGAGAAAAAATTAATTTCCCAGTCTGTTTCTAGTTTTCGTATCTTTTCCTTGCCTTGCTAATGCCAGAGGTATCAAACAAAAGGTCCCTAATATAACCAAACTCTTTCTTTATATAGGACAGCTGTTAACTTTTGGCTAAGATGCCAGCAAGGGCCCTCAAACTTATCTGTCTGGTGACAGAGGTCCAACTCATTACATTCGAAACTTTTCTTTTTCTGGCTTCTTTAACATAGTTAGAGAATAGCATGAACTCCATATTGTGTACATTCCAAACTTTTCATGTTGGTGACACAGTTTTTTAGGCATTCATCATTTTGTGACGTGGTAATTCAGTAAATAATTCAGGAAGTGGAGGCAGCCCCTCCAACCGAGCCTGGCCCACCACTGCCCTTGCTGGGGTCTCCCTTGGCTCAGGGCAGAGGCGGTGGCGGGAGAGGAAGCCCCTCCACCTGGACCTGGTCCCTTGCTGCTACTGCTGCCCTCACCAGGGTCTTCCTCAGCCTGGGGCGGCTGGGCCATGGCAAGAGAGGCAGTCTCTCCACCCCAGGCCTGGCCCACTGTCCTCACTGGGGTCTTCCTCATCCCAGGACAGCTGTGGCAGTGGTGTGAGAGGCATCCCCTCCATCTGAGCCTAGGCCACCATTACCGCCCTCCCCAAGGTCTTCCTCAGCCCAGGGCAGCAGCAGAGGCAGCCCGTTCACCTGGCCCTGGCCCTGGCCCATGGCAGTGACGGAAGAGGCAGGCCCCCCCACCTGTTATGTTTGCACGACACACCTACACACTGCAGGCAACACACTAACATGTCACAACACACTGTTTGGGAAGCTCTGGTGTACATCTTAATATCATGTATTAATTTAAAAGGCATGCATAGTCTACTTTCTGTATAATGTTACATCCTTCCTTCCTCACTTGTTCTGTAGATGCCTGTACTTTTGTTAAAAGGCAGACTCCTATTGTTAACAAAATGTAACCTTTGGGGCTCCTTCTCCAGCAGCATGCCACTTGAGGGGAGATGCTAAAACTATGTGGAAGACTGAGTGAAGAGATGCAGACTCCAGCAGAGCTCAGTTGTGGAATGGCATGCACTGTGATCTAAACCAGCATCTATACAAGGCCATTTTGATTTAAATAAGACAAAATTTAAAAATTAAAAATATATTTACCTTATCATGTGTGTACCTCCAACCTTGCAGTTTAGTTGAATAATATGTGAATGACGGAGAATAGAGAAGCAAAAATCTGGCTGTTTCTCTTCTGATTAATGATAACCCAGTGATGTTCACTGCTAGGTAAATCCTAGCTTCATGAAAATGAGTAGGATGAGGAGAGCCTCTTTTGCTAATTGGCATGTAGAAGAACATTTCAGAGCTGGCAAAAAACCATCAGGAAAATGTGATCTTTATCTGATTTGAAAAATACTCCATGTTGTCAAATAGAACCGTCTGTTCTTTCTTTGTGTGGGTCTGTGGAGGCATCTGTTCAACCCTGGCATAACTCATGGCTAAATTTGTTTGGAATCAATAGTAATGAAGTTGGAAATCATCTAGATAGATTCCTCTCCTCTGCTGTTCCACATTTTGTTTTTTATGGGCCCTTTCACAATAATACAGATATAGAACTATGATTCTACTTTAACAGGTATGGCTGCTTCCTGTGGAATCCTGGGGTTTGTATCTTGGTTAGTCACTAGAGCTCTCTGCTTAAGACTTCTAAATTTCCCTCTGTAGACTGCTAATCACAGGATTCCATTGGAAGGAATCATGGCAGTTACAGTGGTACTATGATGTTATAGTTCGGTAGTGTCAAAGGACCCTAAGAGGAACAGCTAAATGTAAAGGTACACACCTGCAGTTTTCCTTCTCGCCTGAAGCCAAATTTGATTGAAGGTGATGTGTAATAATTAACAGGGGTTTGGTGAAACCTGGGGCAAGCAGGGGTTTTGCAGGCACTTTGTCAACTTCAGTGGGTTTCCTTGAAAAAGTAAAATTCCAAGTAAATAGCAATATCTGCTACCACTGTGAATAGGATTGCTTTTACAGTTCTTTCTGAGGCGTTGAAAGTACCTCCGTTTTAGACATAAAATGAGAATAGCTGCACATCATGAGAACATAATAGCCCTGCTCAGTCAGTCCCAAGACATATGTAGTTCAGCAGCCTATTCCCCACAGTGACTAACCAGTTGCCTATAGGAAGCCCACAAGGAAGATTTGAGCATAATAGCATCCTCCTTCTCAAGCTCCCAAGTAACTGGTATTTAGAATCCTACTGCCTCCAGTAGTGAAGGAAATATATATCTATAGATATAGATATAGATATAGATATAGATATAGATATAGATAGATACATATCTTGTGACTATTAACTGTTCAGAGCCTTATTTTTTAATATTCCAACCCCTTTTAAATAAGTCTCAGTTGATGTCTATCACTTAGTGTTGAGGTAGCAAATCCTAACTCAGTTGTGTGCTTGTGGAAACTTCTTCCTTACCTCTCTTTCTGTGTCTGCCATGTGGTGACCAAAGAACTGTGTAGAGCGTTCCAACTGTGGTCATACCAGAGACTTTTATGAAGGCATTATAATATTCTATTTATTCCCATTAAAAGATCATTCATTTTCAACTCTAATGGAGTGCTGTCATCTTTCTTTGAGAACTCTTTATGACAGCATAGGAGCTGCGATCTTAGCAATGACATACGGCTATCATGTCCCAAAAGGCCTTATCACTAACTTCTCTCTCTCTCTCTCTCTCTCAGATGGTGTGTGACGGAGTGGAGAGTTCAGTGCTCTGATCTCTTTGCTTTGTTGCTAAACTTGCACAGGTGCCTTACTTGATTGTCCGCTTAATTTTTTGGTGCTTATATCACTTTATCAAACATGCTTCCTCAGTTGGGTATATGGCTCAACAACTGGACTATACAATACTGCACACTTGAGTGGAAATCTAAATCAGTTGAGCGCTCTGAGAATTGAGAGGAATGGCATGTAAACAGTGGTTGGGGATTAAGGAGAGAATTTAGCTGGAACCCCTTTGGGCTTGACTTGCTGTAAACCTGCTTCAACATGTGCTTCCCTGGATTTACACTCTCAGTTTGTGCCCTAGATTTATAACTTGGATTGGAATCTGTTCCTAAATGTTGTGAGCTGCGTATGCACTGAACTTGGATTAAAGCTAAGTGTACATCATTTTTTTAATAAGCAGACATTTCCAGTAGGTCTGCACTGTTGCTTTTGCCAACCCACAGCTGTATATTGATGTGTTTTTAAACCTTTCTTTTCAAATGTGGATTCAGTCTGAGTGTCTCCTTAAGGGTGACATTTCTTGCAACCATTAAAATCTAGAGCAGAGCTGCGAGAACTGTAAATCTGTATAGGATTTTCTTCTCTGTAATTTAGTGCCTGAGCGGTAACTTTCTAAAGGATTATCCCCATGAATATAGCCTCCTTTGCTATGTCTGTCTTTCAGTTTCAGTTTAAATCAGGGGTGGGAATCCTGTGGCCCTCTCGATGTTGGATTCCCATCAGCCACAGCCAAGATAGCCAATTGTGAAGAGTGCTGGGAGCTGTAGGCCAGTGAGGTGTAGAAAGCCACATGATTCCCAAATCAGCTTAAATAAATGAAATGGGCAGCATATTTCTTCTCCTTGCATGGGTGAATTAGTTTTTATTACTTGATACTTTGTCAACTAGGTCTCTCCCTTGCACTGGTACTGGTACTGTGTAATGGTTAAGTATAGATGATGTTAGCGTGCTCTGTTGTTTTACTTACCTAGTTTCTAGATTCTCCTCTTCATGCAATCTCACTGAATTTAGGAATATATTCTCTCTGCAGTCCATCCCTCTCTAAGATCAGTTGGGGCCCATTCACACTAAAGAATTACAGCGCTACTATTCTACTTTAACTGCAATGGTTCTGTCCTGTGCAATCTTGGGAGTTTACATAGGGATATTTAGAATTCTCAGCCAGAGCACTCCAGTGCCTTACCGTACTACAAAACACAGGATCCCATAGGATGGAACCATGGCAGTTAAAGTGGAATAATTTTACTATAATTCTGTAGTACGAATGAGCCTATGTAGCAGTAAGTGTCAGCAGGAAGAGAGAGAGAGAGGGGGGGAGTATGGAACTTCCTGAGGCAATTGATTTTCACCATTTAATACAAAAGCTGACCTATTGTGGAATTCTGAGCTATCTAGGATCACCTGCTAGGTATGCTCTGAAACCTAATAGGGGTGGAAGAGAGAGGGAGATTTGATGGTGATACTGGATAGAATATGGTGGCTTCAGCTTCCTGGTACTTTCTTTGTCTTGTTCTCTGAACTGGAATAGTGAATAAGGCATCTGTAGTTTTCCTAAAGTGTAGTATATTTGAGAGCCTATGCAGGCATTAGAAACAATGGAGGTGGTGGTGGTGGTGGTAGTGCTGGTTGCAATTCTCTTACCTGACAGCTGTCTGCATACCATTGAACCACAGCCTTCGGGGCAGGAGGGAAGCAACCGCTTCTTCCTCCTCCAAACAGAGTTGTCTGTGGACCCTGGCAATTGTTATACCATGTTGAGTGTTAATGATTTGCCTGTAACCATCATGCAAGGTTGTGGAAGGGAGAACCTATGAAAAGCCAATCTGTACTTGACATTGTGTCTTTGGGCTTTGGGAAGTTTTTCCTTAGCACAGTACAGATTAATATTTGAACTGCAGAGTTTCAAGGAAGTATACAGTCACTGATATTGCATGGGGTAAACAGAAGAGAGTAGTAAAGATCTATAGAACAGTAATTTTAAAGTCTGGCTCATGACATGCACCTGGTTGGCTTGTCTGTTTGGTTTTTCATTTTAAGCAGCAATGCAGTGGCATCTTTGGCACTAAACATTTGGGTTTTTTTGGTCATAAATGCTGTAGGGAAATTGGTTAGAGTAATATTGAAACCTGTTTTGCTTCCTCTGTACTGTTCTAGCTGTCCATAACAAGTACCCAAAAGGTAAGTCAGCACCCTGGAAAGCTCCAACTGAGCAACTTGCTCCAACAAAAGTGGGAGGGGAGGGCTTAGGAGTCCCTCCCGCTAGCTTACCTGTTCCAGGACCTGCATCCTGCTGAAAGAGTGTGCATTCTTAAAGGGCCAGTTCCCTGGCTTGAAGGTGAATGCTTCTTCTTTCTGTGACTTCCAGCCTGACATTCACCTTGCACCATTGTGGAGGCACAGAGAAGTAGATGGTGTTTGATCCTTCAGGCAAACTGAGTTCAGAGGAAGAGTTTGACTTCCACAGGTTCCTGCCCAATAGTTTCAGATTCACTGTCAGAAGTACAGTCCAGTTCTTCAGCTAGTGGTATAGAAGATCAAGGTTCAGTAGCCCTATCCCTATTTGACTGAAGTTGAGGCCATGTGATTATAGGCTTATTATATTCACCTGTCATGCCAGTTATTGATTAAAATCAGCTTTTCATTTAGAGTGATTTCACATTGCTTGGGTCTAAGTCTTTCTTGCTTATTAACGTGTGCAAAGCTTAGAAGTGTAGCTTGATTTTCATACAGTCGGCTTTTCTTCTGAAATTCTTTGGCTGTAAGCATAAGATTAACTGGGCTTTTGCATAACTGCTGTGTCACAAAATTTGTAAGCACCATTATGTCATTGAAAGAGTTTCCAGATTTCTTCCAGCTTTTGAGCTATGAATAACTTTACAGCTTTTTAATAATAAATTCTATATGGTAGAAGAAGAAAAAAACTCTCCATTCTGTCTTGTTTATCATTTAATGGCTTGGATAGCTTAATGGGGCTATCCTGAGGCACATGGTACAGAAAATGTATGCCTTTTTGTATGTCAGAGTTTCCCTGCTTCAGTTACTTTTCTTATCCATTCCAGTTCATCTGCACAGATGATAAGTATGCCAAGGCTTTTTGTTAAGAGACTCTGCACTTCATCACACAAAACAGGTAAATTGTAATTACAGCAGGATAATAGTACCTTTGGCTGGGATTTATCATACAATGTCATTTCTCTTCTGTTATTCTCCTGGTGGGAGACCATTTGGAAAGTATTGCTTTTATAAAGGAGGTCATTAACAGATCTGGGAGTACAACGGAAGAAGAACAATGTCAAAGTCTTAGCCAAAGACATTATTGCCTTGCTATAATTGTGATTTGCCTGCCTTGTGTGATGAAACTGGTATATGTTGCTGGGTGACTGTTGTGCCCCTCCTTCTATAACGTATCTATTTTCTTCAAGGAGATAATGGAAGGATATGCAAAGTGTGTCCCTTGGGATGTCAGCCCCCACCATTTTTTATCACTGGCAATGCTGGCTAGCACTGAAGGGAGTTCTTGTCCAACAATATCTGGAGAGCAACACTTTGCCCAACAATAATATGATATTTCTGACCTGATGTACTTAATTAGTGTCTTGCTGTTTCTGCTTTTTTGCTGTCCAACCTAGACTTGTTCCCCAGTATGATCCTAGACTGCAAATGAAGTAACTGTCTGTAGTACATAGAATCTTGGCAAAACTTGTGAAAAATAATTTTTTAATCAGTTGGTTCATTTTGAGTGCATTTTTCTCACTTGTGTGTGCATTGAAAATCTTACTCCAGTGGAATTTTGTTGGAGAAAGCCCAAAAAAGCTTGGAAAGAAGTGATAGGAACTTAAAATGGAATGGTGGATGTTACCATTAAAGATTGCAGTAGGGGGAGGATAGCTTTTTAGAATACTAAAACAAAATAAATTCACTCGTACTATCTTGTTACCCCAAAATGTAGGTGACTCAGGGGTCCACCTGCAATGCCAGTATCTCCATGTGACAATGGGGAATTAATTAGCTCAAATTAGGAGGTCTGTGAGAGGGGAGTAACCTAGCAAGATCTTTCCACCAATTTTTATGGGGTTTTGCAGGAAAGAACCAGTCAGAAATTCCAGAATAAGCTAAAATGTGTTTTATTGAAAGTTTACTCACACATGCAAAAGATCCAAACACTCACGCAAGACCTAGCTGAAGGATAAAGGGAGGAAAGTTGTAGGTGGAGGAATTTCAGGGTTCAGGTGATAATTACTGATCTGGAGAGCAGCAAAGAAAGCAGTGATGTGGCTTAGACGGATACCTAAGGACAGTACTTGTTTGGAAATCAGAGTGACAGTGTGGCAACCAGCAAGTGAAGTACTGTGTCTGACTGCTCAAAATGGAGGGCTTATACACCCAAAAACTACTCTGAAGGTATAGATGTGAACGGCTCTTCCAGCCGAATGGACGGTGGGAGTTCCAATACAGACAATAGGATCCAGACAGAGTTAATGGTCTTAAGTGTTTAGGTGACAAAGAGGTAATGGCTACCATAATAGCTCTGTGTTGTGGAGAAGTTTAGGAGACAATGCAGGGAAACATCCAGGTGAGGGAGCAGGGTTCAAATAATCATTGTTTTGGTGGCACCTTCCCTTTGACCATTATATGCACAGAGATGTTCCAGCTTTCAACTTAAGCCTATTATCTCTAGAGTTGCTTGGTAGTCTGCCTGACAGTGACTTCAGCTACTCCTAGAAGGGGTGTTGACTGGCCTGCCATGAGGGTACATGTTTTCAGTAAGTAATTTTCTTCTGCCCAGCTTGCCTTCCAGTCACATCATGTTCCATTTCAATACCAGTTAATGTAGTTGCCAATTAAATAATATTTCACCAATTAAACCATATCAATCTTGTGGGGTGCACGAGACTGTAAAAATATGTAAAGCAGCAGCAGCAGCAGCAGCAACAACAGCAACAACAACAATTCAAACACTTAAGAAAGAAAGGTTTGAACCCAACCTTCTTCCTGTTCTGTAGCAGGGAAACATTCAGAATTGTGAGTCTTTTTTCAGCATCATAGTCAGTGTTACCATCTCATTCTGTTGGATATGCAAAGCAGGCCGCTGTCAGTGATCCCTTTTTTATAACATCATTTATGGTTTTGCTCTTCGATAAAACTGTTCAAATCCCTAGGCAGGTCACACTCTCTCATCCTGAGAGGAAGGCAAGGCCAGACCCCCTCTGAACAAATTCTGCCAAGAAACCCCATGATAGGTTCACTTTAGGATTGTTATAAGTCAGAAATGACTTGAAGGCACACAACACCACCAACAACAACTACTACTACAACTCCTGAGCCTCTGCAGATGATAACTTCCCTCCCTTTGGTTTCTTTTGTGGCCTTTTAACAACTCTCCATTTTTTTTCCTGCATATTGACATGCTCGTTTATTTCAGTTAATCCCTTATTTATCTTTCTGGATTAAAGCCAAAAGTACTAATATTCTAGGCATTAGCAGAATGGGATAGATGAGAACTTTGGTATTTGGTTTTGAAATCCATGTAATCCATCCCATGGTTCAAGTAGGAACATCCACATAACACGTAATATCTCAGAATTCCATGAAGCCATGATAAAGTTATTTCAAACTAATATAACTGTGTAAAACTCATAGTTTTACTTAACTTGGCTGTAACTGAGGGCAATAAAATGAGAAGCAGGGCCACCCTCTGTCAGGCTCTGTCCCCAGCAGTGACTACTGGTAGCCATTAAAATAGACTGTGGCAGGAAGTGAAATAGGAAGCAGTGCCATTCCACCAGTCATTCTGAAGTACAGTCCTCCCTCCACATTCACAAAGGTTTGGGGTATAGAACCCTTGTGAAAGTGGAAAAATTGCAGATAACTCCCTCATCTGCTCCTCTTTCCATTCTCTGCCAGGGCTTCCGCCCCTCCCATTACCAGGCAAAGCAGAAGGGAATAGGGTGAGGGGTAAGGCTCCCAAGAGCCTTCCTTTCCTCCTCTGGAGTTCCTCCCTTCCCCTTGCTATGCATTTGCCCCAGCATGAAGAAAATGGATAGGAAGGGGAGGGGGAACTCCAGAGGAGGAAAAGAAGGCTCTTAAGAGCCTTTCCCCCCACCTCATTTTTTTTCATTTTGCCACAGCGGGAGTTCTCTGTGCTGGGGCAAAATGCATAGGAAAAGGAGGGGGAAAACTCCGGAGAAGGAAGGGAAGGCTCATGGGAGCCTCCCCCCACTCATTTCCTTCCATTTTGTCTCGGAGAACTTGCCCCAGGGCAAAACGCATAGGAATAGGAGGAGGAGGATGGGTGGGAAGCACACACGCTTGTGAATAATCAAATTCGCAAATGCCAAACCTGCGAATGTGGAAGGAGGACTGTACTGCCTCTGTGAACGCTCCGGTTACAGCTGTCACCATCAACAGTTATTCCTGTAGATGGTTACAGACGGAAGGGACACTGAAAGCCAATCTGTCTGCGTTGTTGTTGCTGCTGCTGCTGCTGTTGTTGTTGTTGTTGTTGTGTGCTTTCAAGTAATTTCCAACTTGTGGCAAGCCTAAGATGAACCTCTCATGGGGTTTGCTGGGGCTGAGGGTGAGTGACATGCCTCAGGTCACCTCGTGGGTTTCCATGGCTGAATGGGAATTGAACCCTGTTCTCCAGGGTTGTCGTCCAAAACTCAAACCACCACACCACACTGATTCCCAATCTTTCTGCTAGTCCTACCGAAACACTGTTTGCTCCCTTATCCTTTCCTCTCCAACTCTTCTTTTTATACCATGTTCTTTTACATTTTGAGCTTACTGTCAGAGTCTTCTTTTTTTAAAACTGATCGTTTCTAAGCCACTCTGAAGGCCTTCTTGGCTGAAGAATAGAATAAAAATCCTTTTAATAATAATGATAAAAAACTAATAAGCTAGGAGAAGGTAACAAAATCACAACCCTCCCTAACTTGAGGCTGTCAGACCTTGAACAATGACCTAGCTTGCGAATATTCAAAATATCAATTCATGATGATTGCAGTGCTACACCTCAATATGGAGATTCTCGCAATGGCTGAAAAGATCTTAGTGGACAGAAGCCGGGGCTTTTCTGTCTGTTCACCCAGAGCTTTGAGTTCCTGTTCTACTGTTTTCTGTATTTCCTCTCCTTGCTTGTCTTCTTCCATCCCAGATCTCTTCTGGTTTTTGTATTCCAAATTCTGGGGAACTACTTTTTGCTGTACAAGTCATTACCTTATACAAACAGCATTTATGGAAATGTTTGTACCTCTGAACGCAGAACTTTTTGCACAGATCTCTGGAAGTGAGTTGGAAGTATTAAATAACAAAATTCAAATAAAATGAGATTGTCCCTTTACTTACACTTTGCATTTTATCAGGAGTATTCACATACTTGTGGCTTTTCTGAAAGTTAGAAGAAGACATTTGCTGACTTTTCTCTGGATTTTATTTGTTTTTTAGCACGTTGCAGTAACAAGTTCTGATACAGCCTGTGTATCAGTACATAAAAATGCTTATGTACATGAGATCTTCTAGTGATTGCATGTCTGGGGTGATGGGCTTACTGTCTCTGTTTTGACTGACATTACACTCACCTTGGTGGTGCTGGCAACCTCTGTGAAGAGATCATAATGTTTGCCCTGGATTATTGCCACTTTTCTTAAGGAAATCTGAGATGAACATTTGGTCCAGGATTTAAGAGATAACAAATTTCATTGGTGGATGATAAATATACATTTTCTGTTTGATATGTTGTTGGTCTTGTTTATTTATTTGTTACATTTATATCTTACCATATCAGGATAACGTAGATGACTTCACCTCCCCACTCCCATGGTATCACTGTGAGTTGGTTATGCTGAGAGAAATGGGCTGATTCAAAGTGACTGTCCCAGTAAGGTGTATGGCTGAGTAGGGACTTGTACCTAAATCTTCCAAGTTCCAGTCCAGCACTCTAATCACTGTACCACACTGGGTCATTTTCATGCTGGACAGCTGTTTGCAGTGTCCAGCACTCAAACCAACCACTATATCACACTGGCTCTGATATTAAAGGTAATGAATTGTAAAAGAAGAGCTATATTTAGGATAGAATCGTGAGCTGTGTGGTAATTCTTAATAGAAGTTGTAGATCAAGCCCTACCATACAGTAGATCTTAAATGAAATAAATAATTATTTTGTGTGAGTTCAAAATAGAGCACTGATGTTGTAAAGCATAAAAATGCAAAATAACCTTTCAGTAGAGTTTTCATTTAAGCACTTACCACAATGTGCTCAGGGTTTTTAATGTCTTGAATAAAATTCTTGATGACTAAAATAAATCACAATTAGCATGAGGTTGTTTCTCTCCTACCCCCTAAACCATTTAGGCTCAAATGTTTAATACATGATATTTAATGATGCAGACAGAGTCACTAACTAAGGCCATAATGCTATTTCTGCTGCTGCTATAGCAGAGTGGCTTTGTGTTTCTATAACGTGCAGAACTCATCCCTGGAGAATCCATTTTTTTTCCTGTTTGTTTGCAGGCTGGGATTTAATGAGGACAAGTTTCAGAGTAGAGAAAGGCAAACCGTCGTTGCCTTTAAAAGATCTTGAACTATGCAGAAACCACACAACAATTTTCCATATGTAACATAGTAGTTGTCAACTGGTGGCTGATTGCCTAAAATGAAGCAGAAGGAAAATATATAGCACAGAAATGAGTACAGCCAAGATCCGTAACAAAATAAATGGTGCAGGCTTCAGAATGATGAGACTGTAAAGAGAGTAAAAGAGGAAGACATACAGAATATTTGATGAAGAGCAGCAGACTGGCATGTAAAAGGAATGAGAAGAGGCTTGGGGTGCAAATCAAGATCCAGAAATGCTGGAAAGTAAAAATTAAGGCAAATTCATGTTGGGCCCGAGCCAGATTCCAGCCTGTTACTTCCCGTTTTGGGGAAACTGGCAGGGCAAAGTCATTGTGATTGGGTAGACAGCACTGCAACTCCTCAGATTCAGATACATCTGCAGTTTTTCTTGCCCTTTTGGATAGTTGGAGTTACTTTGATGCCATCAGTTTTTGCATTTTATATTCTGGTGATAAACCTAGGGCAAAAGTGGTGAGCCCCTCTCAGGCCAAGGGCCTAATTCAATTTCAAGGAAGTTTGTGATGGGAGAGGGGTGTGTTCCTGTGGTAGATGGGACTGAACATATCAGCTCAAAACTCTTTCTGCCAATAAGCAGATTTTAGAAGAGGTACTTCAACCTTTTCAAATGGGGAAAATCCCATATCATGGGTAACTGGGAGACAACCAAACAATGTTATTGTGGGGAAGGGGGCTGGAAAGTGTCTCAGAAGAACCAGATTTGGACCCTAGGTCAGTTAGTTTTTGTCCCAGGCTCTAGGGATCCCCACTCCTCATCTAGGTGATAAATATATGAGTTCAGGAATGCTACTAACTTTTAGATTTGATTAAAATATTAAGTAGTGATTTAATGTTTCTCTTTATGAAATGTGTTGTTTTGTCTTTCAGGAACTGCTTTGTGGCTGGTGGTGACACTTGCAGAAATCCCTGGAAGATCTTCTGATAATCTAGGACTCACTTATTGAAAAGGGCTGTGTTGCCCAGTGGGCAGCAGCCTTGCTTGACCTGGAAGGATGAGAAAGAATGTGCTCCTTTATCTTATGGCTCTCCCTGTGATCACAGTAATGGGATATCCCTCCAGAGGGGCTCCTATGGATTTGGATGCCACGCCTCGTATGACTATTGTCTATAATGGTAAAAATGCTTCAAGTTTCCCTGAGCTGATATGAATCTCCTAGCTGCAATGCATATGAAGTTCTTCTTATTTCTGTGTATTATTATGATGATCCATGTGTGCATTAATTACATATGCACATCCCATCTTCTTGTCTTTTATTATCTCTGTAGTTTTTGCAAGCCTGTTCACATGACTGTAGCGTTCTACAGTTAACTAGTTTATGATTAAAATGACAAATAGTCCCATGGCACCTTCTAAACTTAGTATGACATAAGCTTCTGTGGACTGAAGGTATGTTGTCCTTTGACAGTGTCCTCCTTAGGCTTGAAGGAAGCTACAAGCCATTGTTTTGTATAACTTTTGCTTGGTATGAAGTGAAAAGTGCTCATAATACTACTTACCCAATTTATTGTCCTTGGTATTTATTTTATAGTCCGCTATTCAGAAGTGGAGGCAAGGGAAGTGTCTTTGATAATCCAAGGGCTCATTTTCATTGCTTTAAATTACTTATGCCTCAGACTAACCTCTTGTTCCAGTAAATAAATCCTAGTATGATGCGCGTTAAAGGACAAACTCTGTAACCTACCAATCACACCTTGCTCTGATGGATGCCCCTCCTCCAGGATGTAATTGTAATGTGCAGGAGGGGTTGGTTTGATACTTTTGTGCTTGTTAGTCGCAGCTGTTACTGATACAGAGATGAATCTGAAGCAAAGCCTTTGGAGTCTTTTCTCCAAGAATCTTATTTTGTTGTTAAATCTTTAGATTGTTTCTAACTTATCATGGTTCTAAGGTGAAACTTTTTTTTGGATAGAGGAGGAGTTTTGCTATTGCCTTCTTCTTGGGCTGAGAGAGTGTGACTAAGCCAAGGCCACCCAGTAGGTTTCATGCCTGAACAGTGATTCAAATTCTGGTCTTGTGTGGTCCTAATTCAGCACTGAAGCCAGCATACCAGACTGGCTCTCATAACTCTATTTTAATCTCCATTCAAATGGTGGTAGGATATAGAGTGGCCAGTTGGGATTCTAGGTATCTGAAAAGGCCAGTTCATATTTGTCTAACTCCTAATCAACCAGAAATTCCTGTGGGTGAGAAGGTAAGCCTTCACTGGACTGTCACGAGCACACAGGATAAATGTAATAAGCAGTTCTTAATCCTTTTCCTGCTTCCTGGCCAATGCAGACTTTGGAAGAGCTGATGGAATTACTTGGAAAATTTGCTGTATTATGATTTAATACTGGAGCAGTAAGGACTTTGTAGTTTTGCACCTATTCTGTCAGTTGTGCTGTGACAAAATAAGGATGGGAGCAAGCCAATCTATTGGCTTGAAAGATTTATGGAAGATGATGTAATCCTCAACAAGAGAGAGATGAAGAGGAAGAAATACTCCATTATATAATTTCTTTTCAACTTGAAAAGATTTGTGTGCTATTGAGGCATTACTTCCTTCTGAGTTTCTACTTTTAGTTTTTTAAAGAAATTGCATCTAAATTTGACATGGATACTATGATAATAAATCTCTTTTTGGTTTTTAGAATCAGACTTTTTCATATTCTGGGGGTAAAATTGATGATATGGATGCCAGTGTCTCATCACCTTTGTAATATCTGTAGAAGAGTAATTCTGCAAAACAATAGAGTATAGAGACTGATAGTGGCTTTCTGCTTTCTATCTCAGAAGTTGAGAACGTTGGGGTAAATCTGTCCTTTCTGAGGTCTGAGTGTGGCCCTCTGGATTTCCCCAGAAGGCTGTGTTCCCCTTTTGCATGAAACCCTTGTTGGCAGTTTCCCAGCTTTTGTACAAATTTGCCCCTCCATTTTCCCCAGGCTCTCCTAAATCTTGGTTATTGGTAGTAAGAGTTTAACCTAAAATGTACTGGTATTTGTGGCACTGGTTGTTCACTTTTGACAAGAGGAAACGATAAAACATGAGAAAGCCACTGCTGCTGTGCAGAAAGTGCAGAACAATGTTTCTGGGTGACATAATGATGGCAATGATGTGCCGACCTTGTTTTTATCTTGCGGTCTGCTTATAACAACAGAGGAAATATTAACTTGTGGTGTGCTTATAATAGCAGAGGAAATATCGCTTTTGAGAGGTCTCAGGAGTTCCACCCTTCTTTCCTTGTCTTTCTATTATGGAAGAGGGATACAGGGAAAACCTGCTTTTGAGAGCCGTGTGGGAGCTGCCGCTGATTATTACATGCCAGATTGGAGTTGTCAGTGCTGCTGTCTTATGCCTCGACATGCATGTCTGATTACATCAGCATCTTGGAGCAATCTCCTCTGCTCCATTTTCCCAGGAACCCTGAGGCATTGTGAACACATGATCACAAGCGTCTTCGGAAGTGCAGAAGGATTTGTGTGTATATATTGAGGGGGAGGGTCAAAAATTTCCTTCTGCTTTGCCTCTGTTACCTTGCATACAGAGCTCCTGTCTTGACTTCCTCTGTGTGGCTTCTGGATTCTTAAGCTGTCTCGGCCAACTCCACCACCAAAGTTGCTTAGTAATACTTAGGCTTTAGATAATCTGTGTTCTTGTCTCAGTGGGTGGCGGCAGTGATGTGTGTGTGTGTGTGGGGGGGTCAGATTGTGGGAAGAACAAATATATGTGCTCAGAATAAAAAGTTTATGTGACTTATTCTACTTGCAAGATCAGCATTCTAAGTTGCTGTTTTAGGAAATAGGCTAGTGGTTTTGCTAAAGGTATTGACAATTCAGAACTTTGTTTATGAGCGTTATATTTTGGACCATTTTTTGCACTATTGGAGAAAGGGTGTTGACTAAGCTGTGGTGAGAGAATGGGGCTAGTTCTGAGGCTTTGAAGTTTCGGGAAAGTTCTAGGAGAGAGAAATATGAAAATGGAGGAACTGGTGGTAGTAACTACAGCCCATAGATAAGGGAGTGAGCAGGAGTCTTCCTCATTTTCTGGTCACAGCTGTCTCCTCTTTCTGACTTTCAGCACTTCATTTTCTGCATGCAAGTCCCACTGATTTTAAAGGATCTGTTATACTGGGGACTAAAATTGGATTTAGCACAAAGTATGTGTGTGTGAGATATCTGTTTGTGGTGGAAAATAGGATGCAAAAGCCCAGCTATTATTAGATTGTAAACTTTGCTGCTTTTCCGTTGTTTCTCATGACCCTATGATATATTTTATAAGGGTTTTAACATCAGATTCCATAGGTAAACTATAGTAAATCAAGTTAGCCATTAACTTGAAGAGACAAATAGCTAAACATGTGAATTAGACTGAACAGTCACAAGCAAAAACTTCTAAAATTCTGAAAAATGAAAAGGATGGCGTTGGTGTAAAGAAATCAGACATTACTTCTAGTAAAGTCTCCATTTTCTGATATTTTTCTAGCTAGAATTGAATGTCTGTCTAAGGAGCTTCACGGGATGAGTAACAGTTCTTTTTCCCAAGAACAAGATGTTGTTAATTTATGATGGTCGTATCAAGGACTTTAAAAGTTTGCTCCCCAGTCCTCTCTGTGAGCTGTCTGAATTCTTTTGTTCCTTCTCAGAGGATATGGTACTTTTAAAAACAATGAGTCATGTTCAGGATGTCTTTTGACATCTCATACCGAGGGATCCCAGTGGTGCCAATAGCTACTGAAAGCAATCTGGTGGGCCTGGAGTTTCTCATTAGGTGTCTCATCAGAATAGCCTGATGCAAATGTTGGCAGTGTAACTTTTGCAAATGTTGACAGTGTTTTGCTGCTACTTATGCTCCATTTGTATGTTACCTTAACAACATGGAAGGTACTTCTGACCAGCAGATTTTCATAGTGTTTCAGTAATCTATACAAAGGGGAACTAAGTGGCATGGATCTAACACTGCAGAGGTGGGAGGTACTTTGCTTGGCTAACAAATGAATTGACTCTTAAGATAATTCTTTTTCTAGCTATTGGCCATGATTCTTTCTTCCCTTTTTGAACTATCTGTCACATTACTTGCCTGATTGTTAGTTGTCCCTTAGGTGACTGCTTAAGACAGTACTTGTGCAAAATATATTAAAAAGCATATTCTTCCCATGATTACTTGGCAGCCTGTAGTTCTGTTGCTTAGGAAGAACAAAGGTAGTAAAAGAATAGTGAGGTTCAATGCTCTGTTGAAGCAAGGAAGTGACAGGGAGCAGATAATCTATAGTAAGTGATGAGCAACTGCTAGCCAATACTGGAGTCACAGTGCCTGATTGAAAGAGAAAAATGGAGGTAAGGACTTGCTTGTTGCTCAAGACTGGGAGGGTTCTAGGACTAGAAGCAACCAGGACTAGAAATCTAATGTCTGTACCTGATGAAAAGATGACCATTTTGATAATCTGCTTAAGAAAGCATAAGGAGTGGTCTAAGTATGGGAATGGAGTTTCTAGTCAGATTTAACTGACTTGACTGTAGAGAACCAAAGAAATAAAAAATGAACTGTTCTGATTTCTGTAGTGTCTAGCACACTTCCAGGATTACTGTGGAATAAAATAATCCCCGCAGAAAATGAAATGATACTAGAACCTCTATCCAAATGAAATAGCAATCTTCGAAACACAAGAGTGAGTTTGATTGGTACTTGGATATAGAATAAATGCAACGCACAAAGCCTGCTGACAGTTCTAAGTAGGAGGCTATTAATTGATGAAAGGCTTTTCAGTTTGTTCTTTATTTCTTTTAAATTGTTAAAGCAGCCAAATAAAATAATAACATAGCATCTCAAAACAAGCAAGGTTTGGCTAGAATTTAATGAAGAAAATCTCTGTAGAGGAATAAGTGTAGAGAATCTCTTGGAGTACAATGAGAGCAACGCTTCGAACAATCCTACTGCATAGTTGTGTCTCCCATTCACGTAGTGGTGCAATACACACTGAATGAGGTGCTTGATACAAGCTGGTGGTTATCCCATTTATACCCAAATCAATTCCTGCATCTCCTGATCTTTTTTGATTTCTGCAGCCCAGTTGAGCTATTTCTCTGGCAAACCTTCCTAGTTGCTCCCACCCAGATAGGATTTCAGATAGGTATTTTCCAAAATGTACATCTGGAACCACATCACTGGCGTACCACTCACCTGAATGGAAATGGCTGATGGTGAAAATGACTACCTCCTAAAGTCTGCTTAAAACAAAACAAAACAAACCTTGTGTAACAAAACCTTGTCTCAGTAGTGAGTTGCAGTAATTTAAAAGAAATAAACATGCGAACTAAAGATCCATGAACAGGATATTGATTTGAAAAATAGTGATAAATCATAGAGGTGTAGGGAAAGGTGGACATGTGAATGCTTTGGTTACATTCCCAACAAACAAGTGCACCCATTCACATGGTTAGTCCAACCAGTCCTTATCAGAACAGGGAATAAAGGTTTTCTGTTAGCTCAGGGTTAGGAAGCTGTTGGGGATTAGGGGGCCACATTAGCCTCTTAAGGGACCTAGGAGGGCTGTATCCTTCTGCCACCATGCCCTCCAATGCCTTCTCAACCCCTAGAGGATATTGAGAGAGATTTTTGGCACATTTTTGGCCCATCCTGCACCACTTTTTCCAATAGGAGATGACTCAGAAGTTACTTCCTGTTGGAAAAGAAGCCTCTCTTGGGCTTATAATGCCCCTCAGTGGTCCAAAAACATCATAGAATTGCCCTTTACTGTCTAGGAGGTATTGGCAGGCATTTGAGGACATTGTTTCCTTTATTATTCCTTCCTCCGGGGCCCACAAAAGTAACCTTGGAGGGCTGAATGCCAGTCATGGGCCATACTTTCTCCACACCTGTGTTTGTCTATATATACTCCAAAAATAATTTGGTAGGGATGGGGGACTGGGTGAGAACATGAAGGTGGCCATATGTTCTTCATAGCCTAAGACCAGAATTTGGAAAAGTTAATGTTTGGACAGTAGCTCTCAGAATCCCTTAGACAACATGGACAGTGCCCATTCTGACCAGAGAATTTTGGGATATGTAGTCCAAAAAGGTTACTTTTCCGGGGCTGTGCCCAAGAAGCATATACTGAGTGCTGGTATTCTCTCAGCCTACTGTAAGTAGCTCTTTTCTTCCTGAAATGGTCTACACGTAGTGCTTCTGGGCTAACATCAGTTGCCTTCAAGTCCTGGCCTTCTCAGGCTAGTACATACAGGCAAGCAAGAAGACAGGATTTTGAAGGTCTATGGGCTAGACTCATTCACTGTTTCTCTGTAAATTTTATGCCTGTCTTGTCCAGCTCCCAAGTAGTTTGTTTGTGTATATGTAGTGGGGATTACTGGAAATATGGATTAATAATAGTGAACTTGTTCTCCAGATGTTGAACCTTGTGCAGCCAAAATGGGACCATCCAAGTTTGATAAATGACAGATTATCTCCCTATGGATAGCAGAGGATAAAAAGTAGTGAAAGAGGAACTCCACTTGACTTAGTGGGAAAGTCCTTTCAGAGTCCACCTCCTCTTAATTTTCAAGGAGAAGAGTTGCCAATCCTTCTTACCCGTACAGCCAGATTAAAAACTCAAGTGTATCATGGTTTGTTTCCTGCTGCAGTTTCCTGATAGTACTAACAACTAAACATATTCCCTCACTTCCTTCCATGGGCTTTTTTGCTGTTTTCTTCCTCTTTCTACTTGTCACTGTACTCTCAAATCCACAATCTTTAATTTCGTTCCCCTCTTGCAGCACCCAAAGTCATTACTTTATGAACTCCTCAGGTAGAACTCACAAAGCCTATTTTCTTTCCCACTGCACTGTTTCTCCTCCTTATAGATTAATGCTTCTGCTGTCTCTGTGGTTGCTGCTGTGTCTCTTGCGATGTGCCTTGTCAGGCATTTAAAAGCTACCAAAGGGATGAGGAGGTCACAGGATATCCACCTACTATCTTACACTACTTCCTTTCCAAATGTACTCCTTTCCAACAGAATTGGCCACAGTATAAGCAAATTTCAGCCTTGTCTAAATTTTTGCACTGCAAGTCAAACATTTGCAGCAGTAGAGAAATCTTGTAAAAACAACAACCTGAAGACCTGCTGCAAAGTCTCAGTGAGTAGTGAACAGAGTTTAGAACATTTGTTTATTGGACTACAGTTCCCAGATTCCCCCACATCCAGGATGGCTGGAGAGTTCTGGGAACTGTTATCTAAAATATAATTTTCCCAAGCTGTGAGACAAAATGTGCTCAGGACACAGTGAATGCTAACTGACATTTGGTCTGAAGGGTGAAACACAAGAGGGGTGTGAAAATCTGTCAAGTTTTATTTTCATTGCATTTCTCAGAATCCTGCCAGCATCACCCTGTCCATGTTCCATATTAAGTTATGAGACTTTTTTTTTTCCTTTCTCACATGAATTTGTATTTTGGTATGCATTTTTCCTAAAATATTCATTTATTAATATGTACATTTCTACATATTTTCACCGGTGCCTGAAGTGTGTTTTTCTTTATTTTTCAAATACATTCATTTTTAGTTAAGTACATTAATGTGCATGCAAATTAGCTATGAAGAAGAAAAACAGCATCTGATGTTAGTATTTTCCTTCCAGTGGCAGGCAACCATAAGATATCTGCATGTTAGTAATCTTGCACACTCCGAATTGGATAAATTCATAGAAAATTTTCATTAGTGGAAATTTGTTTTCCATCTCACAGATGCAATATCTTGCAATTAGTGGCTAAAATCCTGAACAGAACAATTTGACACTGCAGCATTTTATTGCAGTTGCGTATCCCCTTTGTACACATTATCAGAGAATTCAAATTTTCTCTTTAGTTGGTAAATGAGAAACAAGAGAACCTCTAAAATAAAAATGTTCTAATTTAGTTTGTTTTTAAATGACCAAGAGACTCAGCAATTTCAGGTTCCAAATTTAAGTAACCTGCAGTCATACTTCTATTTCCCTTTCCTGATTTCCATGCTGCCACCTTTTGTGTAATTCAAATAGACTGAGCTCCTCAGCTGCACTTTGGATTCACTAGTGCAACAAGTGACAGTGGGAGGTCTTGCAGCTGTTATGGGAGCAGTGTGTAGGATTTGGTAGTCAACCTAAAGGCTTTTCTCATCAGTGTTTCCCATTCTGACAATTATATAACGGCAGTTTGGCAACCTAACTGAAAAGATGCCAGTCCCTACCTTGTAGAGAGGTGGCATGGAGATTAGTGAATTTAACATTTTGCAAATGATATCTAAATGCCAACTGGAACAGGAGAAATTGGTTTTGTTTATGGAAAGATTTTTACCTTTAGAAAGCAAGCTTAAACCTTGCCTCAAACTGACATTCTCTGATGGGTATAGCCTTAGTTTTTGTTGAAACCAAAAGGTTAGTTTTGATCAAAACATTATTTGTGTGAGGATTAGGTTGTGGTACTGCTAGGATTTTAATGACTTAGTTTAGAAATCTAGATTGCTGGATTTATAATACAGGTCAAGGAATCTAGCTGACAGGGGCAGGCAAAGATGTTTTGCAGTCTGAGGCAAAAGGACAGGATGACAACTGTCCATTCTTCATGGAGAAGCCCACTGGATTGTCAGCTGAATCGTAATTCAACCCCAGTGATGGAATGATCCCTCTGAGGACCAGAAATATTCTCCTAGTTTTTGTGGTTTTTCAGTATATTTTACATATTTGTTAGTTACATCCATATCTTATCTTGAAACAGTATAAATAGCTATTGATTGAGGCAGGGAACAGCAGCGTATAACACAATACATAACTGGTTAAAAGAGCATATAAAATGAATACATATTAAAACCCATCAATACTTTAAAAACCGTAATTGGCTGACTAAAGTAGATGTCTCCCAGTGGTCCTGAGTATACAGGACAGATAGTACAAGGGAAGAAATCCTGTAATTAACCTGGTCTCAAACCTTGTAGGGCTTTAAAGGCAATAACCAGCACTTTGTGCTTTGTCCAGAAATTAATTGGCAGCCAGCAGAGTGATTTTTATAGTGATGTAATATGGTCACTCCTAGATGTACCAGTAACTGATTTGGCTGCCATGCTTTGAACTAATTGAAGTTTTCTGAACCTGGTAAAGAGGTAGCCCAATTTGCACTGCATTGAAGAAGTTTAGCCTTGAAGTTACCAACATGTGCACTACCATTTTTGGGTCCTCCAGTTCTAGGAAGGAGTGCAACTGGCATAACAGCCAAAGTTGGTAATAAGTACTCTTGACTGTCACCTTCTATCTGGGCTGTAATTTGGGGGATGAATTGAAGAACACCCAAGTGAACTAAGTCTTGTATGTATGTACAAGTATGTATGTAACCTCATCCAGGACTGGGTGATACACCTTGAGATCCCTTGGCAATAATTACCTCTGTCTTGTCTGGTTGCAGTTTCAGTTTGTTTTTCCTCATCCAACCCATTGTCTCCTGCAGGCATTCATTCAGAGGATACATATTATCCTTAGCTGAAGCTATTACCTGTTTTTCTTTAAAAAAATCAACATTTTCCAAAAACAAGCATTTCAAACACAACAAATACACACACAGACACACACACACACCCCTCAGCATTTAAATGTATAAAGATGCCTGTGAATTAACATAAGAATTGAATGGTAACAAAGAAAAGAGAAAGAGAAAAAATAAAAGAAAAACAAGAAAGAGAAGAAAAAAAAGAAAGAGAAAGAAATCAATTTCTCCCTTCCTTTGAAGGGAATATAGCTAATGTCCCCATTCTAAGCCTCTCAAAAACAAACACCCCCCGCCAGCCTTTTCCTCTTCCCTCCCACAATTCATACTTTCTAAAAAAAAAGAGCCAATGCTATTGCTGAAAGAACAGAGAAGTAAATTTGGGCGTCATCAGCTTACTGATAGCACTCTGTCCCACGTCTGTGGATGATTTCTCCCAGTTACAGATGTTAAACAGCTTTGGAGATAGAATGGCACCTTGTGATAACCTGTGTAACAGCAGCTTTTGAGGAGAACAGCTATTCCCAAACACCACCATCTGGAACCTGCCCAAGACGTATGAGTAGAACCATTAAAGCACAGTGCCTCTGATTCCCAAATGTCTCAGATGTTCCAGAAGGATACCACGGCTGATGGTATTGAATACTACCAAAAGGTCCAAAAGCACCAGCAGGAAAACACTCCCCCATCAATACCCAGTCAAAGATCATCCACTAAGGTGGCCATAGTGGTCTCAACTCCATATCCTGCTCTGAAGCTGGTTTGAAATGGGTCTAGAAAGTGTATACAGTCAGCCCTCCACATTTGTGGGTTTGACATTCACAGATTTGATTATTTGCGAGTTTCTCCAACCCCTGCCCTCCCACCTCAGGTGCTTCTTTTTGGGGGGAACCTTCTCTCTTGGTGGCTCCAATCAGGCTACATAGCCCTTTAAAAACCCACCTCTGGTCCTCCTCTTCCTCTACCAGTCTCTGCCTGGCCAGCTAAGGATGGCTCTTTGCCCAGATTCTCAGCACCACAAACTCCGTACCCGTGCCCCACACATACCCAAGGAAGGAGGTGGGCAAGAGAGAGGAAGTATAGGATGACCATGCCAACCATCTCTTTTCCCTGACCTGGTTTAGATCCTGGATGCCCACTTTCTCCACCTGTGCCTCAACCCCCTTCCCACAGACACACAGATTTTGTTATTTGCAAATTTTTCCCTTTTGCAAGGGTCCTGTGTCCCTAACCCTAGTGAATGTGGAGGGCCAAGTGTATCATTCAAGACTGCCTGCAGTTGGAAACCAACTGCCCTCTTAGTCACCTTGCCCAGAAAAGGAACATTTGATACTGGTCTATAGTTGTTAAAGTCCAGTAGGGAGGGCTTTTTAAGGAGTGGAAAACTTCCCTCCCTGAAAGATGTGTTAATAAAGTACTGTAATTTAGATCTAATTGAATCTTCTTCCTAGATGACCAGCCAAGAAGGACAGGGATTGAGAGGACTTCTGCTATAATGACAGCATCTAAGTTGGCTCTCATCTGGGAGATATTATCTTAAAGTAATTGTTAAAAGGATCACAATGAGCTGTTGAAGGCTCTAGAACTGGATTCAGGGGGAGGGTGCCTGAGTTCAACTTCTTAGCACCTGGAATAGTTTGGCTGGACATGAATTCGCAGACATAATATGTGCAGAGAAGAAGGCTTTCTTTACTGCACGTATTGCCACTGTATGGGAACAAAGATATTCTCTGTATTGTTTCTTGCTAAACACAAGTTGAGTTTTCTGCCTTCTGTACTCTAGTCGTCATCCTTCCCGTTTCACCTCTGTGAGATCCTCTGTATACCAAGGAGCCCAATTAGTAGTTTTTTTGTGTGCAGAATACAAGACTCTTATGCAAAAGGTGTATTGCACAAAAAACGATGGTTTCATATAAAATGAAAAAAAGCATTGCTCTTTTGCTGCCCAACCCACGAAATGAAGAGACCACGCACAGGGCTTGGGTTAAACTAGGGCAATTTATTAATATATGCCTAATTAACATAAAGCTGGAAATGAACTTGACCGTGAACTTACGAATTTAAACTTGACCATGAACTTGAACTTATGGCCTGAGAAGGGGGGGTCAACAGCATGGGTAGGCTAAGGCAAGGGTCAGCTCCAGACCTCTTCCCCAGCCCTCCTTGGGCGAGGTACCGGGCCCCAAAGCCAACCCATGAGGCTGGATTAAGAACTTTGGCTGGCCCTTTTCTGGAAGGCGAGCCCACAAACCGCAGCCCCCCGTCTCATGATGGTAGGGGCAAGTCCCGGGCCCGCCTCAAGGACAGCATTTATCCTACACCAAAGGGTGCCATAGGTACTCACCAAAACCCTTAGACCGCCCCCTACCAGCCGTGGATAAGAAAAGTGTGGCTGTGGAGACCTATTTAAACCTATTTAAGACACCACCTTGTAAAGCCAATTCCCAATCCCTTGGCGCAGTGTAGGGTAGGCGAAAAAACCCCCTAAGGGGGGAAAAAATTCCTACCCAGCCCCGAAGTGACCAGCAATGTTACACTGAAACCATAGGGTGGGAGGGTGGGTCGCCCGCAAACAAAGAGGCTGAGGAAGGGGCGGCGCGGCCCCAAAGAGGGATCTGCAGACCCCGCCCCCTTCCCATCCCACTGTGCGACCCTTGTCGCACAGTGCATGCGTGGTCTCCTCTTCATGGGAGGGCAGCAAAGGTGTCCCCCCCCCGCCACTTGTGGTCACGCGGGCGGTGGGAGACGAATTAGGGAAAAACCATCTTCCAGTGGTTGAGTTTTACCCACTGGGTTGCCTCAACATGTGGAGACTCAGAAAAAGTAAAGAAGGAAAAGAGGAAGAGAAAGATAAAAATTGTGAATATTTTTTACATTACTAGCTTTACATTTTTGGAAAGAAATCTATGGTTGGGTTTATTCCCCTCCATGTCTGATGTGGTTTGACATAATCTTCTAGAGGGGGATACATGGCTGTAGCCGGTTGCTGAATGATGAATAATAGCAGCTGAAACTTCATCCATCCCTACACTGACAGGATGCAGGCTCTCATGAGAGCTAAATGAGTGATTGAAAATTAATATTCTTTGAGTTGAACTCTTTAGGCCTTTCAGTTAAAGCCATAATTGAAGCAGGAATTATAATTGGATCTACAGCAGCATGTCAACACAGCAGAAATCCTCTGTTATTCTTTCACAGTGGCATTGGCAGCTTTGCATTGTGTGAGGTTTGCATTGTGTGCTTTGCATTGTGTGAGGTGCATATCTTAAATTGTTAATGTTAACTTCCTTCTGTTTTCATGCCTTCTTCCTCAGAATCTAATCCAGCTTTATGTATGATACTTTCAGTGTTCAAGTTAAATCAATAGGGTGGTAAAATGCAGCCTCCTCTGACCCCCTTGCCCAATGACAGACCATTCTGTTTCCTCTGTGTTCCGTCTTGACAGTAGCCACTTGTCCTGAGTACAGGTTGTATATGCAGCAGGACAACAAAATATTGTGGCACACCCATTTCTTTAAGAGCAATCCATTGTTTTTCGTGAACTGCACAATCAAAGGCTTTGCTATGTTCTACAACAGAGGCTGATTTTCTTCTGAAATTCTTTGGTGCATTCCATTCTCCAACATACATTTGCAATATAATCCCTAGTGACTCTTCTTTTCCTGAATTGAGCTTGGACATCTGGCATTTCTTGCTCCACGTATGGTAAAAATCTTTGTCGTAAAATTTTGAGCATCATTTTTCTCACATGAGAAATTTCATGCAGTGTGCCTGTGGTCACTACAATCCTTGGTATCCCCTTTCTTGGAAATTGGAATGTATATTGAGTGTTTCCAATCCAGTCTGTGGGTCGTTCTTTTGTTTTTCATATTTGTTGACAGATTTTAGTTAGAATAGCAGTAGATTCTGTCTCTGTAGTTAGAAGCTGCTCTATTTATATGTCATCTGTACCTGGTGATTTATTTCTCCTAAGTGCTCCAAGTGCAGCTTCGATCTCACTTTCTAATATTGTAGGTTCATCTTCAAAAGGCTCTTCCTTGAATGAATCTGTCAACCTTTCATCTCTTTTATATAGTTGTTCAGTGTATTGTTTCCATTGTCCTTTTATTTCTACCTTGTCATGTAATGTGTTCCCCTGCTGGTTGTATAGCATCCCCACTCTTGATTTAAATTTCCCTTTGATTTCTCAGATCTTGTGGAAGAGGTCTCTTGTTCTTCCTTTTTTGTTGTCATCTTCTGTTTCTCTGCATGGATTATTATAGTAGTTCTCCTGTCTTTGTGCACAAATGCTTAAACAGTTGAATTCAGAGTTCTGTTCCTATTTCTGTCACCTTTTACTTTTGCTTCTTGTATGTCCTTAAGTGCTAGAAAAACTTCATCCATCATACATTAAGACTTCTCTTCCTGTTTTGCAGCATTCCTCCCTGACCGTGTTCCTGGCTTTAGTCCAGAGTTCTTCTGGCTCCTGGTCAATTAGGCTTAATAGTGAAAATCTATTTATTTATATTATCTTTACCTTCTACAGGGATGTTCTACAGATTGTATTTTGGCACAGTGGTTGGTTTAGTGTTCTTATTTAGCTTTACTCTCATTTTTGATGTCAGCAGTTCATGGTCTGTGCCACACACAATCTGCTCCTGTTTTGTTTTGTTTTTTTTGAGGTAGAGGGAGAGAGAATAGAGCTTCTCCATCATCTGCTTCCTGCTATGTAGACTATTTGATTTCTGTATTGACTATCAGGTACTGTCCATGTGTACGATCACCTCTTTGATTGCTTGAAGAGTGTTTTTATGATTAACGAACTGTTGGTGTCATAGTATTCACTCTCCTGCTTCATTTCTTGATCCTAGGCCAATTTTTCCTACAATCTTTGATTCTATTTTGTTTCCTTCTTTTGCATTCCAACTGCCTATGATTAACAAGAAGTCCTGTTTTGGTGTGCCATCAGTTTCCTCCTGGACTCCAACAAAGAATCTTTCAGTTTCTTCTTCTTCTTCTTCTTCTTCCTCTGTAGTTGAAGCATAAACATGTATTATGGTTACATTGATGGGTTTTCCTTCAAGTCTCATTGATATTGTTCAGTCAGACTTTGTATTATATCCTTAGACTGCTTTTGCTAAATCTCTTTTCACTATTACTGCTACCCCATTTCTTCTTATATTTTCATTTCCTGAGTAAAACATTGTGTAATTATCTGACTGAAAGTCTCCAGTTCTTGTCCAGTTTATCTCAGTCACCCCAAGTATTGCTGTATTTATACATTGGTGTCTGCTAGCTTACCGCTCACAAATTCAACCTACCGCAGATCAGAAATAATTTAGAAAAAATCAAATATTTAAAAAGTACAGTGTTCAATTTTTAAAAAATTAGTGTCCCAGTAGTTCCTTGAGTGTCATCTGAAGAGAGAACCTCCTATTCTGGCACTATCTCTTGTTTCTAATTTCGGATTGTCTCATCAAAAAGTTTTAATGGTAAAAGACATCCCGAAGGGGTTTAACCATGCCTTCTTCTGTGCAGTATTAACAAGTGTTAGCTATTTTGCCACTGTCATTGTCTGTGAGAGATCCTCTGCTGGTGTCACCGCCTACTGCTGCTGCTGCCCAGTAACTGTTTGATATCCTTAGTCTGGCTTCTCAGCAAAAACCTGTCTGACATGGGTGACCCTACAAGCAGCTTTGCTGCCATCATTATAGCCTCTTGCCTCACAGGAGCACACGGTCCCACCACTAAGGAAAAGTAGTCCTGTGGTGAGATTGTGTGAGGTATCATCTCTGAATAAGTTTTGCCTTAATAAAGGGTAGTGTGATTGGAAAGAGAACCCTAAAACTAATGTCTGAACAATGGAAATGCAGTGCTTCCTTTCTAATAATATATTATTTCTGAGTGTGGTGTTATTATTCTATAATAATATTTTATATAATTAATAATAATAATTAATAATTAATAATAATAATAATTAATAATAATTATATAATATTTCTGAGTGTGGTGGCATATTATTTCTGAGTGTGGTGTTAACTATTCCCCCAAGAGCATTCACACATTAACCTATACTCTTTAAGTGATTATCAAAGAACCAGGTGATAGAGTGTGAGTGCTGTAATGAATCACTTACTTGTCAGATATTTGTGTGACTAAAGCTGCCACATGATAGCATATTATCTGGTTATTTCTTTATACAGCCAGTACATAATATACCAAAAACATAAGATAACGCTGTATGTTTATAAGGAGAGAAAGAAAATGGTTTAGACCATGTATGCTACAGAGATTTTTGTACTTTTATGGTTTTTTGGGGAAAAAAAAGTTTTCCGATAAAAGCACATGCAGAGACAGAGAAAACCTTAGTGACCATTTTTCACTGCTTAGGATTCCTGTCCATGAAAATGTCAGAGCAAAGTATATTCCATAAGAAATGTTTTAGCTTTCAGTGGTTATAATGAGGGTGTTCTAAAGACTGTAGAAGTGCACACATGCATTCATTGTTTTACATTCATAATTATATGAATTATAACTATAATTATGCTCTTTTATTGATTTTAAACAATTCCACCCATTCTCAGGGTGAGGGGAAATGGAACCCACACACAGGCAAGGACCCAGTTCTTCTTGGACTTATATATATACTAGGAATCATAGTGCTCTATGGATAAGGGCATGTGGAGAAGCTGTTCTGTAGATCTCAAGTAGAGAACTAAAATCTGGGGCGGTAGCGCTTCCTAAGATTAGTTACCTAAGAGCTACATGGTGTGAAGTTCGCTTTTTCCACACTTGGGTCTTAAATGGCAGTATTCTCTAGACTTTGCTGCTACAAATATTATGTTTGCTTGTTTTAGCAGAAATGTTACACACAGATATTGGATGGGGAATTTTTTTAGAAAATAAGACTACACATGGCCAAGCTTTAAAATTTAGACTTGCTATTTTTTTTCTCCTTCATACTCAAGTGCCTTTGTAACTAATTTTACAGATAGATTACAAATACATTTCAGTGTTAACATTTTTTTCAAGAGCCCACTGTCAGCTTCCTTTTCTAGGAAGTTGTCAGAATCTTGTCACATCTGAGTGTATGTGTGTGAGTATTCTGGGCAGCCAGAGTCTTGTTGAAAGCAAGTGGATGCATTTTCTCCTGAGGCCCATCCTGAAGACTGTTTATCTGTTCGAAGCTGGTAAATTTTGTGCCTTTCCAGCAGTTTGGCCAATCAACTTAACTTATTTCCGCATGCCATGGGGCCTACATACAGTGTACGAGGTCTTCATTCGGATTATAGGCATGTACTGGAGAGCCTAAACTCTCTCTTGAATATTTGCTAAAGGAAGGAAATATGCTTATAAATGTGATATGCCCTTGGATGATTCACACAGCCAGCCCACAGGAACAGTCTGAAAGGGTAGCTGTAAAAAATGTCAGCGTGATTATAGCTGTTTGGCCAGAGGGCTCTCGTGAAATTCCTCGTGGCAAATAGCTCCTCTCTGCTGCTTCTCTTCCTGATGGAGTTTTAAAGACTCTGAGCATCTGGGGAAAAAAAACCTGTTGTATGGTTTCAAAAAATGCTTGCTGACCCTAGGAGTTTTCACCCCGAGGCTAAGAGATTCTTTTTAAAGGTGTGAGTGTGTATGACACAGAGGGAGGGAAGGAGGGGAGAGAGACTGTCACTGATACCCGTTCCACATTGTAGACATTTACTATATTTACTATATTTTTGTTTGTTTGTCTGTTTCTTAATCTTTTTATTAGGAATTTTCCAGATACAACAATATAATACCAAAAGAACAAGGCAATAATATAGAACAATTCATTCAGTTTCTATAGTGGTTGGCTCCAGTGGTAGAAGAGACTTAGGAACTAAAAACTTAGTAGTTCTAAACAGGGCTGCATTAAGGTTTCCATAAGCCCTAGGCACGCTTGTATTTGACTCCCTGCCTCGCCTCAATGTACCGCTAGGGATGCTTTCATAAGCCCTAAAATCCTGTTTTTGTAGGCCCTAAAATTTTCATAGGCCTTTGGCACTGTTCCTAAAGTACTTGATGGATTAGGTGGCCCTGGTTCTAAGGAAAATGCAGGTCCCGTCGGTCAATGTAAATATAAAACTGACCAGTTATATGGGTCTACTGAGTCCTTTGTAATTCAAAGGAAAAGAGGCTGGATTTACACATACTAAATCCAGTTGCGTAGTGATGGGGGGGCAATGGGGACAGTTCCCCGGCTCATATCCACACCCCCGCACACTGTGACCGCATACCGCAGCCACGCCCCCCACTCGCTGTGACCACCCCCCGCCCCCCTCTCCACGCACTCCAAGCTCTGCCGCTGACTAAATCAGTCTTGTGAAAGAGTCAACACAATCAATAGTGGTATCATTTTTCTTGCACTTATGTGATGTTCTTTTTCTGTTGTCATTTGTGAGATAAACTAAGAAAGAAAACTTCCATGCAGTTATATACTTTTATAATGGAGTGGCCACTGAATGGTTTAAGTCCAAAAACCATTCGTTTTTCCTGAGCTCTGCTTAAGATAGCGTGTCCTTGAAAGGCCAGATTTGGTGCTACTGAATAGTTTTGAGAGGAGAAGTAGTTGTTAATACAATATTGCTCTCTGACTCAGTGACTTGAATAGCATTGTTTGAATTATGTTTCCCTGTTAGCCCATATTGTAAAGTACTGAGCTGTTTTAAATCTCCCTAGCATGATTACTAGGTAGGAGCTCTGGAGTGAGAACATCCAAGCAGACCCCGTAAATAACAAAACATTTGACAACTGGGAGTGATGGATGGATGCTGCATCCTTGCTGAGAGTAAAGTGAGAAACAGCTGTCATTATATGGAGCATTTGGTCATTGTTTATTGTTAAGGCTTGGGTGCTTGGGAAAAACTAGTCCTTTAAATCCTGGACCAGCATTGAGGTTTCAGAGTAGACAGCTATACTTCAAGAAGTCCATACTTCCCGATTCAGAAAATGACATGTTAAAGTAACTTATTGAACACGTGTACAATTGCTTATGTGCAACAAAAGTAGGGAAGAAAAGTGGAAATAAAGGACTGTTGGGGCACCTTTAAAACATATGCATTTCTCTATTAGCCTTGTGGATTACAGTACACTTCTTCAAATGTTCAGTATTCAGGCCTCAGGTATAAGCATGCAGACTACATTGTTGTGAGGGAGTGTGAGATCAAAATGAAATAGGATGCAGAAATGGGCAACTGGTACACTGATCATAAACCTCAAAGAGCTTAACTTAAAGCTGCTGTGGTATTTTGGTTGCGAGTAGATGAAATACATAAAAACAGTACAGAATTTAATTTGTTAGGATATACAGAAATTAGACTTATAAAAACGAATTGCCTAATTTATTTTTCGTGTTCTGTCTTCTAGAATCTGAATTAAAACATCTAAAAAAATTCAACTGCAGAGAGAGCATTGCCTATGCAGAAATTTATTGCAATGCTCAGTACTTTTTGGAGACATCTGTATGAAAGTCCATTTGTCTGTTTCTAGGCTTCTCTCTGACTTTCAACACTTTATATTAAAAATCAAGGTTCTGTAAACCAAGTGCATAAAATCCATATTGGGAAGAACCACCTAGGCTTTCCCGAAATATTGGTCTCATTGTTATAAAAGGAAGGGAATTTCATGTTTTTGGGACCAAACCTTCCTCTTTCATAAACCATTTTTCTAAGAAAACAGAGCTATCTTTTCTCTCCTTCAAGTAACCCATTTTTTCCACAACATACTCCCATCCCATCACAGCACAACATAGATGGCCTAGGGTGTGGTTTATTACAGTGCATGTCCTTTCCCTCCTTTTCATGCTGTCTGTCAAATCCTTAGATACCAAACTGTTTCTCCTGAACAGAAAGCCTCGGCGGGCTGTGCAAGCCACAAGCATTCAGAGCTTCTTTCCAGTATTTCCAGAACCTTTTTTCCAGGACCTGTGATAATCTATCACATACACTCAAGCTTCCTGTTTTGTGCAGCATAAGTATTTTCGTATAGGATGCAGCATTTCATTTGTGCTTAATTATAACTGAGCATGAGCTAGCCTATAACTGTTATGAAAATCGGAAGCACGGAAAGGAGACCAAATGCTAAATATTACTGGTGTAGGAAACCCATGACCACAACTTTACTTCATTGAGCTTTATAACTTGCATAATCTCTGTATTGTTAAGGAGACACTAACACACTGGAACTCAATAGCACATGTTTCTTAGAACTACCTGAGTGAGAAACAGCTGGCAAAATGGAAAGTTTTTGTGTTTGGGGAGGGGAATAGAGGGCAATGAAGTTCGGCTGTGTAACCTTACTCTCCTCAAACAGAGTTGCGCTGTCTGGTCTAATTTAAATTGTGTTATTATTTGCCCTCCAGCTGATTTCACTTATAAATGAGAGATCTCCAAGAAACTTGGTCATCAGTTATCCTGCTTAGGCTTTGCAAACTTTAGGGCTGTGGTTTCCTTGATTGCATCATTTCACCTGCAGTGCAGTCTTCCTTTCCTGCTACTGCTTGCCACTTTACTGAGCATTATTGCTTTTTCCAGTGAGTCATGTCATCTTATGATATGTCTAGGGTATAACAACCTCAGTTTAGTCATCTCAGCTTCTAGGGAGAGTTCAAGCCTGATATGCTCTTGAATCTGTTCTTTTGTCTTTTTAACAGTCCATGGTTCCCACAGAGCTCTCCTCCAGTACCACATTTCAAATGAGTTGATTTTCTTCCTGTCGGCTTTCTTCTTTCATAGCCATACATAGAAATCATAAAATACAATAGCATGGATGATCCAGACTTTGTTTTTTAATTATACATCTTTACACCAGAAGATCTTGTCTAGTTCCTTCAAAGCGGCCCTTCCAAGATGTCATCATCTTCTGATTCCTTGACTGTAATCTCCATTTTGATTTCTAACTAAGCCGAAGTGTAGAAAATATTTAACTATTTTAATGTCTTCATTATTGACTCTATTATTTTTGTGTTCTTAATATTCAACTAATATCACTATTTCTGTATTCCTTTTCTTTCATCAATAGTCATTCCAATTCTTTGTTATTTTCTGCAAGTGATAAAGTGTCATCTGCATATCTTACATTTTTTTTGTTTCTTCCACAAATTTTCATGCCTCTTTTCTCAGCATCTAAACGTGCTTCTTGCATGGTAAGTTCTATATACAAATTAAAGATGTAGGTTGATAAGATACAGCATTGTCAGACCCCTTTTATCAATGGGAAATTGTCCTGTTTCTCTGTAGTGTGTCCTGAAAATGGCCTCTTGTCCTGAATGTACACTACACAAGGCAATCAAATTACCTGGAATGTCCATTTCTTTTAGAATAATCCATAGTTTTTTATGATCTATACGATCAAAAGCTTTGTGATAAAGTACATTTTCTTTTGAAATTTTTTGGTGCACTCCTTTAGCCGGTGTATATTTGTAGTATAATCCCTAATGTTTCTTCCTATTCTTGCCCTGTATATGGTAAAACTGCTCGAAGTGTTCCAAGATTAAAAGCTCAAATGGGTAGGAAAAATAAATGGTATAAGAGATTTTGCTGCTTGCAGAAGAGTCTTGTCACCCCATTTTTTCCCCCCAGAAGCCTATTGGACTACCTTTTGAGTCGTATTTTAAGATCATTGTGGAAAGGCTTTCTTTTATTCCTGGCACTGTCACAGCCCTGGCTGGAGAAGACACTGGAAAGAGCCTTCTCAGTGACTATTCTCAGGCAGTTGATGTTTTAACATGATAGCTTGTTTAATTGCCTTTTAAACTTATCATCAGTTTGTTCTAGCTTTAGCTTGTTTTAGCTTTTCTACACTGGCTTGGGTGCCATGCCAAGAGAAAGGTGGGATGTAAATAAAGAAAAAATATATATAGAAGAGCTGTAGACTCATGTAGCCCACACATCTGTCCTCTAACAATCCTACCATCAGTTCTTGCCACTCAACATCTGCTGCCTGGAGCATCTTTCTTTCTGATAGGGCTAATCCTGCTACTAACATTTCCTTCCAGTTTAAGGGGGGAAGACTCGTATTCAAGCATAACTGTTTCTTTTTCTTGGTAGCATCTCTCTCTGAGTACAAGAGAATTTATATTGGTAACAGTGCTGTCATTTTCTGGCCTTACTCAGTCATAAGGCTGATAAAATTGGAAAAAGAGAGAAGCAAAGGCAGAGGTTGGGGAGAACAAATTGAAAAACTGGTTCAAGATACACTGAAGAGACTGAGTGTATAGCGTTGCTGTCATACCAGAATATTTCATCACAATGAGATGAGCAAAAATACTTTTAGATTCTCATCTAGTACAGAGATGATTCTCACAAGCTGAAGGTTGTTAGCACAGAGAAAGCTCCTAGCAGAAAAAAGAGATTTTCCTTCTGTCTTTGTTGCCATGATTGGAGAGGCTGAAAGATCAAGAAACCAGTTTGACAAGAGACTGCAGTGGATAGATCATTCCTGCCTCTAATCATGCAAAAATGAGGAAGTGCTAAAAAAGTTTTGCCTGAAAACTTGAGGTAATGAGCACAATAGCTCAAAGATGTTTAATGGAAGTTATGTTTCATGTAAGAGGAAAAAGAGACAAACAGGAGAACCGATTTAAGAATCCATGTGGTAGATTAGGAAGGGACGGTGATCATAGAATCTTGCCCCATCAGCGAGGTTGTCTCTAAGTAAGGTTTCCAGGTCAAACAACCCTTAGTCGTTGGTATAGAGCAGTGGTTATTAACCTTTTTTTTTACCCTGTAAATATAATTTGTTGGTGGGGACTCCCAAGACTTAACTCAAGATGTAAATATTTAAATTTAGATTTAAATATTCAAATATTTATTAATTTACTGAATGCTTCTGAAGACTAGGATTCAAATCCCCACTCAGATGGTAGAAGACCTTGGGCAAGTCATATTCTCTCAGTCTCAGAGACAAAGGCAACCCCTCGAACAAATGTTGCCAAAAATAAAAAAAACAATAACAAGGGTTGCCCTTAAGTGACTAACAATGAAGTGTTGCAGACAGGAGAAGATCTTTCTAGGCATCATGTTTCTCCCCTCTGAAAACTGACATGGCAACCCTAAGTTATGAGGGTTTTCTTGGCAAGAGTTGTTGCCTTTGTTGCCTTCACCTTTCTCTGAAGCTGAGAGAATATGACTTGCCTAAGGTCACCCAGTGGGTTTCCATGGCCAAGTGAGGATTCAAGACCTGGTCTCCAGAGTCATAATTTGGGAGCGCACACACATGACTACCACTGTGTCTCCTTTGTTGGAGATGCGGCAGTGGGGGAGATGTTTGCAGGTGCCATAACTGGTCCTTCATTTGCTAACGAGGAAGCAGTTTGTGTGCATCCTCTTGCCTGCTGCCATGTTCCCTTTGTCAGGGATGCAGCAGTAAGGGGTGAGGGCACTGAGGGACATGGTGGCACGCATGTGCACACATCCAAACTGTGTCCCTCATTTGCAAATGAGGGACACAGTTTGGGTATGCACACATGCCTGCTGCCATGTCCTTTTGTCAGGGACACTGCAGCAAGGAGTGCAGCTACCAAGGGACACAGTGGCAGGCATGTGCCCAAACTGTGTCCCTTGTTTGCAAATAAGGGAGCAGTTTCAGCACCCACACACACCCTGTTGCCAGGTCCCTGTTGCTGCTACTGCTGTTGGTGTTCAGCAGCAGGGCTTTGCGGACCCCCGTGAGTAGTCTGCAGACCCCCAATTAATAACCACTTGTGTAGAGGGCTGGGAGCCATAAGGAGAGTTCAGGGATACAGGGAATGGGGTGTGAAACTGGTGGTTATGAGGAAAAATGCACCATGACAACATATATAAAGTTATTCTGACATCAAATGATGGAGATGATAAGTCAATCGTAGGTAAAACATACTTCCATGTAAGGTGTTTGTGATGCAGTGCACTGCTGTAAATTGTCAAAGGTATTGGACTAGATGCGGACTTCAGCCGTTGTCATATTCATGCATTAGACCATTTTTAACCTCACCAACACAGGAGAAGGAGGTGATACAACAATCATGAAAAAAGGATGACATTGGAGAAATAGGCCTCATAAAGCTGCCAGATTTTGGTTCTGCCTTTTCTTGCCACTGCTGATAGCCCTGAAAAAACTACAACCACCAGCATCATGGATCAAGAAGATTCCAGTCCAAGGTTTTAACACAGGCATGGGCAGAATCTGGCCTGTGGGCGCTTGTGGCCCCTGAAGCCCCCGACCAATCCCTCTAAGCTGCCCCATTTTTTAAAAAAATTGTGTGTTTGGAGAATATATCACTCAAAAACTGTGTAAAGCCCCAAAAATGTGCAATCCCCCCAAGTCCTACAAAGAAAGGCAACCAACATCTCCAAATACCTCTACTTAATCAAATACCTTCTCAGAGTAGTGATGAGAAGTGATGTGATGCCACTTCTAGGCACTATTTTGGGAAGGACTCTGGTGAAAGTAGAAGTGTTTGGGAGTTCTGTTGGGGAGAGGCAGCCTGTGGGAGGATCCAAAAAATGAAAATTGTCTCCAAACGCCTGCACAGTTGCCTGCACAGCTTTAACGAGACATGTTTGCAAGATGTATTGTTACCAACTATGTCCCAGTTCTTCTTCTTCTTCTTCTTCTTCTTCTTCTTCTTCTTCTTCTTCTTCTTCTTCTTTACTAAATGGGAGACATAGGAGACCCCAGTTTTCATCTAAACCACAGCATATGGATGAGGAATGTTTGATCCTTCTCAGCTGAGATTTTAAGGAAGACTATTCTGCCCTGGAAGTAGTCTTAGAAGGAAATCACTCATTGAGGCTAGAGCTTTTGACAGGAGGAGTGATTTTCATTGAAATCCCAGATGGATGGTGAAAATCAGTTCCATCTATGACCTCTATGCTGCAATCCCAGATCCCAGTGCAAATCAGGCTGACATCTATGTCTTGTTAAAATTTTGTGATTTAAAAAAAAAATCCTTGCAAACTGTCTAAGAACACAGTCAGTTCTACATGTAGTTTATGTGTAGCCCTAAAATAGTAGTTCCCATTAAAATCAGTATGAAAACATGGCTTTATTTCTATTTATTTCAGTGGGAGTTAAATATTATGTAGATGCCAAGGCCCTTGAGGTTGTTTTCAGAGTGCTATTTTTGACAGTTTCATTATTTGGATCTTGAATTTACCAATGGGCTGCCTTCCAGAAGCAAAACCCATATATGCTGTATAAAATATTCTGTTGAAATGGGATATGCATGACTTCATTTTGGTTTATTTCATGAGCAAGGCTGGGTTTGTGGATAGTTCTTGGGATATGGAATTGTCTGTTTGCAAATTATGTCTATTTAGATTTTTTTTTTACACAGCATGTATACAGAATCCATATTCTGAAATATGCATGTTGTGAATGCAAAAATTATAGCGACAACATCTTACTTCCCTAGGGATAGATTATGCTCAAGCATTTAAACTAAGAGTCTCTGCTCTACTTTAGTGGGAAAAAAAACCCTCTACTTAACCTCTTCATGGTCTGGCATTATTCTTTAAAAAGCTACCTTTTCTAACCACATTGCATTGCCTTGAGTAATCATGGAACTGCTTTGTTCTTGCTTCTCACTATACCAGGAACTTTTAACTTGCCATGTAGCCCTGACCCTTCTTTGCTGCAGGTGAAGAGCAGAACTTTATTATTTCACGGCAGCTTCTTTCTGTGTTAAGGAAGCCATCCAGCACTGAGGCTCAGAAAGGATGTGTGCATATACCTCTGTTTATGAGGCTGAAGAGTGACACTGAGTAGCATCCTGCTGCTTCTCATTGCAGAATCATGTGCAACAAAGTGATCTTTTTCATCCATGCAGAAAATAAAGAACATCTCATGTACACACACCAAACACAGAGAGAATCTCTCTTGAGCATGGCTTCCTTTTGTGGGTGGGTAGGAACTGGTAAAATCACCTCTGAGTGTTCTTTACCTGAGAAAATCTCATGAAATTAATAGAATTGCCATAAATCGACAAGCAACGTGAAGGAAAATACTACACTCTGCAAATGAAGTTGATACTGTTAAATAAACCTTTAAGGCAACTTTACAACAGTCAGAAATTATTTAAAGATGTGAAAAGTTTGTGAAAAGCTTTGGTAGCTTGCACTACATAACAGAAAGAAGTTCAGAGCTGTGATGTGATTGGAGAGGCAGTGAGTGCTATTTCTTAGCATCACTACTCAGTTGTTGAATATCATTAGAATATTGCTGCCGTGCTTGTTGAATGTATTTTTTGCATGATGTAGATATACAGTCAGTATCCCATCAGGAACAGCTGTAGCTTGTCTTCTTTGAGGAAGAAAACATGATAAACTTTCATTAATCAAGCAGTGCAGTCAATTTAAATTTTGATCTTGAGTACTTTATCTGGAAGTTAGTTCAGTTTGGACTGATGGAGCTTATATCATTTTGGGTCCATAGTGTCTGGGGATAAAAATAAAACTGATCAGCTTTATCCACATATCTGCAAAGTTGCTTTATGAGGTAGTAGATAATTTTTGCTATTCACAGATGGCAGCATCAGGTTCATGTCTGCTTAAAGCCACTCCATGCCCATGCAATGATGGGATTTCATCCTAGTTTCCAGCTAAATGATTCTAATACGTTGAATCATTCTTTTGGCCAAAAGTAGGCTATCCCATATCCTCCGTGGCAAGAACACTTGTTATCGAGATAGCTGCATATTATCAGTTGGGTGTTGCTCATTCTGCAAGTATGGCTTTGACAACTGTGTCCGAGCAAATTTGCAAAGTGTTATTTAGATTTTTGAGCTCTACACTTATAGGGCTATAGAAAGGATCTTTTAGAGAACATTCCACATTCAGCCAATAGAGAAATGAGTCATGGCTGTCCACCTGTATGCAGAAATATGTAATTAAGAAGTAGTTCTCTAACAAGACAAGTCATAACACTAACAGCTCAACATTTGTGTTCTGCATCAATTGTGTGTGTCCCTAATATGCTTGTTTATTGGAGTTGTGAGGGGGTAACATTTCTTAAAATAGTGAAAATCTTCCTGCATAACCTACCAAATTTCCATTTGGAAATGTAATGCATCAGACATTTCCCACTACAGGTTTCCTCTTCATTCTCTCATGTCCAGCATACACTATGACATTTCTTTATTTTGCTATGCATACTTCTTTTACTATACATTTCTTGGTACTGAGAAACCAAATTTTACAGATACCACAGTGTTTTGCTGTTACATGCTATTCTGTCCTTCACTCCGTGGCTACCAGCTTCTACCATTCTTTGCTCCCAATGTCTCTCCAAGAAACAAAAGGCAAAAATGCTTGAGTTGTGTGTTAAGGACAATCTCACTACTGGTCTAGGCTATTCCTTACCATTTCCATTTCATCTTGCATAACAGTATAAAGCAAGCTGCCACACAGGTCATGGGAAAGAGAGAGTCTGTGGTGGACAAGACTGCCATTCATGTTTGAATGTCAGTACGGGGAACAGAGCGTGTTGCTCATAAATTTTACAAAGGTTTGTCCGCTTAAGAAGATCTCATCGACTTGACATTTGAATTAGTTTTACACTTCCTGATCTGCTTGCTGATGAATAGGATAGATGTGCAGTTTGGAGTGTGGAGGCTTGGTACAGGCCTCATCACGCAGTGATTAAGATAAGTGAACCAGTTTAGCCAAACTAAGGCTTCAGCCATCCAGTGAAGTTTAACTTCTCACTCCTTTGTTGTTTCACTCACACTCAATTTACGTTGTACACTGATCTGTGAAGTTCTTCTAATAGTTAAATGGGAATCTGGGTTGGATGAACAGGTATAATATCTGAATCATTTTCAAAGTAAGGACTGGAAACACAGGGCCTTTCTGCACTACACTGTTATAGGGCTGTTCTTCAACTTTCAACATCCTATGGAATCCGGGGGTTTGCAGTTTAGGGAGGGACCTTTAGAATTCTCAGCCAGAGGGCTCTTTTGCCTCAGTAAACTACAAACCCCAGAATTCCACAGGATGTTGAAAGTAGAATAATAGCGCTGTAACAGTGTAGTGCAGAAAGGTCCACTGTCTCAAGCAATTTTTCAGTCCAAGGCCGCTAAGGGCTGGTTTACCTACTCAACTGGATCAAATAGTAAAGCTTTTCCTGAACTGAATCATTTTGTGCAGCTGAGTTTATATATGTCCTATATGTTTGAACCCTTTCCTTAAAAAATGTATCACACAAAAAGCTTTAGCCTACATTTTTACCTGATTTCTGTTATATCTACAGAGAGGGTTTCTCGGGGCGAGGGAAGGAAGGTATTCAAGAATGCAGCATCCTACCTGTAGCCTTCAGTGATATAGTAAAGAATCAAGCAATAGTATTGTACTTGGTTCCACTGGTTATGTATGCTAGCCCTTGCTGTGTGCTAACATTCTGCTTCAAGGCACTTAAAATGTCTAAAATATGTAAAGTCTAATTCTAACATTCACATCTAAGCTCTAATTGGCAAGGATCTCATAGTTAATATTCTGTGGAGTTCTGTGTTTTCCGTGGGTGCTGGAAATTGAGATTCTAAAAATTCTGCTCTTTCTGTGAAGGGCACAGATTCTATGCAGATGCAAAGTCCTTTAAAGAAAAAGCACAACCTATCTGGCAGAGATCACAGTGGAGCTGATAATCCTGAGCTGTAGTTTTGATAAGTCAAGGCAACCTTCAGAAGGAGGACTGTGTGACACATGGCAGGACTCCTCCCAGTTGTAAAGAGGTTTAACTGTCACCTTTCTTTATGGCAGCACAGTGGCCAATGAGTTAATTGCAAGCCTTATATCGCTTTCTCCTTCACAGCTGGAGCTCAGATGGGGGAGGAGGCTTGTGCAGTGGTCCCTCCCACTGAGACTTGCCCTTCAGTTCTGCGCTGTGGAGATGACACTTCAAAGGCAGATACCTGCCATCTGTCACTGATACGGTTCTCCTCCAGGTAGGACTGCAGTAGCAGGAAGGTGACACTGCAGTGTTCAAGCTTTACTTGGGGAATTTATTCTCTGTAGGCAGGCTTGGTAATTAAGGCTTGTAACTGTTTATACGCCTTGCATGTAACAATTTGGAGTGATCAGACTGACTTCTCCATCTGTGCCTCATTTGTCTGCATCATCATGGCTATTGTAGATGCAAATAAGCAGGGCTGTTGCTTTCCTCAATTGTATGCTTTTTGAATTAAAAAAAAAATACGGTTGGCTTCAATCTCCAGGATGAGCTGTATATCTAGAGTGTTGAATTTCAAGCTGGCAAACTGAAATTCCAGATCTTAACTCAGCTTTTTGCTTGATATGATGAGGCAGAAACAAATCACAAGTCTTTCTTTTTGAAGAACAAGAGCAATCTCGTACTTTCAAAACCAATATACTAATTCCAGGCGAATTAGTTGGACATATGTCATAAATATATGCCTGCAGTTGAGGTCACTGCTTGTTATTGTGCTGAGCTTGGTAACACATCTCTGTATTCACTAAATATTGCCTGCATAGGAGAAGTTAGTGTAAAGTGTTAGAAAACAGTGATGCTACACTTAGGATACACCTAGAACAACCTTTCTCAGTCCAGTACCTTCCAAATAGTTTGGACTGCAGTTCCCATCCCCAGCTGACATTGCCAGTAGTGAGAGATTGGAGTTGAAGTTCAAAACATCTAGTGGACACTCCCTTGGGGAAGACTAATTTATTCTAATTTTGTAAGGTGGGTAAGGTATTTCAAAACATCTCTACCCCTACAACCCACCTGACTAGGAGTTTCCTTCTGTCTCTCATCAACACAACTGACCAGAACCAACAGATTGGCATGTTGGCTGGAGATAAATATTAAATATGGTTCAAAGTAACTGGAGAGCACCAGAAGGGGTGGGGTGGGGACTGGGCAGCACTTTTATTCGTTCTAAACTCAAATTCCAAGACATCAGATGGCTCTGTCTTGGTTTACTAACTTTTGGTCAAATACCATCCTCTTTTCCTTTTGGTTTCATTTTTCAGCATTACCTTGAATGACTCCTATCAGTGCTTTAAACATTCCCCAGACTGAATAGGGGTGAAGAGTATATTCTGTTTATAGCGATATTGACAAGCACAAGAATGATGCCAAGAAACAGAGTTTAAAGACTATGGTTTGAATCAAGAGTTTTAGTTCAGTGAATGTCAGGGATGCTATGAAAACTAGTCCAGTAGCCTTGAATAAGGGTTGTTACTATTGCATTCTTTTTCAGTTGTTAGTGGACTGAATGGAATGATAACCTCCTGGGAGCTGTATATGAGTGATTGATTTGAATATGCAATGTGATATAACTGAGTTTTGCTGAGAATTATGTTGATATGCATCAAAATAACATAGGCCTTCAAATGTGGTGGTTTTATTTTCCTCTATGGCAATGGAAGATAACCATGGACTGTCTTGTATTGGTGGCATTTTTAAGAGATTCTGCATTATTTTGTTTTTTTCTTCCTTCCTGGTTAGGTTTCAGGTAAAATAGACTGTGGCCATTTGGTTAAAAAAAAATATATCAAAGGACCAGTTTATCGCTTGATGATAAGGCAGTATCAGGCATGAAACTTCAGCAGCATCAGTTCAGCCATTCAAGTAATCAAGTGATGGAAAATAAGGAAGAATTGACATACATGAATATAAAAGGAGGAAGGAAGGGAGAGGAGAGAAAAGAAATGTGACAGCACCTTTAAGACTACTTTTTTTATTTTCACTTTGGCTTTTGTGGATATAAACACACTTCTTTGGAAACAGTACCAAGTAGTATTAAAGCCTTGGGCATAAAGTATATTTATATGGGTTGTGGGAGTAGGACAAAATGTAATAGAATCCAGAAAGAAGCAAGTCATGACCCTAAATTTTCAAAGGGCTGCATAAAGTGATACAAGCCTCTTAGATCTTTACAATGCTCAGTTAGTGTTGATGTGAGAGAGCAATAAATCTGCTTCCCAAAAGTCAGTTTCCCAGGGTTCAAAACTCTGAGAAGATTCCTGTTGTTATATGTGCAGGAAGGCTGAATTACACAATGCTGTCTCCTGCTCCTGTGTAGGAGATGGAACCCCTGAAGATCATTTAGCTGTCAGCAACTGCTGATTTTAATCCCTGTCATGCAGTAACTCAGTAGGAAGCTACTGGGTAAAGAATTTCTCCACCTGCACCTTTGATTGCAGAGGCTTTTCCTTTCTACTCCCTTTAGTAGCTGGGAATTCTGTACGTGTGGATACACACACATGCCACACACTGAGTGAGGCACATGAGGAGTACATGGAAAAGAGGAGGTTTAAAAAGGAAGGGCTTTCATTCTAAGCAGGCAAACAACATTGACAAAAGATATGTCATTCATGAAGGTACCTTCCTTTAGGCATTACTTAAGCAGTTAAAAATTACAAACAAGTTTAAGTCATATCAGTGAGAGGGTAAAAACTCTCATATTAATATATGTAGTGTACCGTGAAGACTTTTATTTTCCATTGTAACTTCCTTGTACAGGGACTGCAACCGGTAAATCACTTACTGTATGTCCAGGAAGGTTGAAATATTCTGCAGCTGGTTTTTGAGTATTGCCGTTTCTAGTGCCAAACGTGTGGCCGTTAGTCCTTTTGTTTAGAGACTGTCCTGTTTGTTCAATGTGGTGTGTAGAGGGGCATTGCTAGCCTAGGATGGTACATATCACATTGAAGGAAGAACAAGTAAATGTACCTCTGATATTGAGTGATGTTATTGACCCTGTGATATTGCTCCCAGAGGACATGTGAGACGAGTGTTGACACTGGGTCTATGGCAGGGTCTTATCTCTGTATTACTATCCATGTTTTGTATCTTGTTGTTAGTGAACAGTTGTTTAAGATTTGGAGGCTGTCTGTAGACCGATAAAGACATGCCTTCCAAAGCTTGTGAGAGGGCTGTGTCATTCCCCAGAATTGGTTGTAGTGTGTTGATGATGCAAATAGTCTTAGCTGGGAAGTGTTCTGTCATTTTTTTTTTTTTTTGGTGTGTGTGTTTTTCATCTGACCCTGTAGTAAACTGTTCCTGGGTATTAATCTTGCCTTGTCAATTTGTTGTCATGTCAGTAATTTTTTCATAGCAGTCTAGTAGTTAGAAGTCTGGGAGCAAGCAAACTGCTGTCTTGGTGTGAGAAGAAATGCTGCGCAACCAGGAAGGGCCCTCAGACAAGTGCTCTGCTGCCACTGGCATTCAGCTGTTTATGACGGGAGGGGAAGAGTGAAAGCCCTGAGGGACTGGGAGTCACTGCCTGACCTCAAACTGTCTTCCATCTTGCCAGCCCTGGTCTGAACTGGCCTCGTGGTGACTCAGCCTGCGAAGTAGTAGGTGGGGGATATAAATAGCACTTACTAGCAGGGCAGCTGTCTGCCTCAGGCGTATTTGCCCCACCGAGACTATTATTTTTTTCTCTTTTCGCAAGGGCCACTGCTTTTTGAAAGCAAGTCTTTCCTCTCTTAGAAGACGGTGCTAAGAGTAATGGTGGAGGAGGTGTGCCTGGATAGGGCCATAGGCATGTATTTGAAAGCATTTTCTTGCATGCCCTGACGAGGCAACATGCTGTCATAATGTTTGCTGTGCTGTCTGTTCTTTGCTTGTTATTACAGCAGGCTGCACAGGGAAGGCTGGAAGATGGCAATGTGCGTTTTATAAGAAAAGCATAGGCACCTGTCCAAACATGGTGATTTTATTTAAAAAAGGTAATCTGATTCTAACAGGAGGATATGCACTTGATTTGGCACTTCAGGATAGAGAAGGTTAGGGTTAAATTCCCATGGATGTACAGTTGTTTGTGTTAGTATATTTTCACTTGCTCTTGTGCTCTTACAGGAATTGAGGCCCACATAGTCAGCTTCAAACAGATACTGATTCAGTTTATCTACCTTCCCTTTCATTCCCCACCCACATACTTCAGCTTCTGAGAGCTCACATTTCCATAGCATACTTGAAATGGTCCTTGAAATTTTTGGGTTTCTAAGAGGAAAGAAACTCTTCATAATCAGCATTCCTTCACTCTTCTGTGGATCATACCATCTGACTGTGTTTCTGGTGAGCACATTCCCTGCTCTGTTCTAAACCTTGGTTGATTTCAGTGTAGTTGCAGGTGGGTTTAGGGCTTGAGATGGCCAGAGGAGTGAGAACCAAATCACAGCATGCAGGCATTAAGAGTGAAATCTGCAGTGGTGATTGTGAGTGGGAGAGACAGAGAGGTGTTATACCTCATATGGTACCAGTGGCTGTCTCTTACTATGAGTTTAGTAGATTGAGCCTTTGAGAGTACCATTTAAATTACAGAACCAGACTCCCTGATCATGCAGGCAGATGACTATAAAGGTCCACATATACTGGACACAACTCTACCCTGATAACTAGCTCATCACGTTAAAGCTGTTAGTGTCTAGTGTGAGAACTGGATAACTCCTGTTCCCTTTTCTTGGTTATTTTCTTGGATCTTTGACTGTGTATATGCATTTGGCCTTCCCAAACCTTGTTTGTTGTTCTAGACCTTGGTTTCCACTTAACTTTGATTACATACTCACTTCTGGCCTCCTTCTGATTCACTTTTGTTGCTCTTGACCTTTACTCCTGCCTATTTTAAACTACATACCTGCATCTGGGCTTCTTGGAAGACAGCTAGATCTGTAGGTCTCAAACTTTCCAGCCTGAAGAAGATTGACCTTGATGTGGCCTGACAGCATTAAATTTTGGGACACACACTTAGTCATCTTAGGGGCTTAGCTCTGCTGCCATCTTGTGAATTTCTTTGGCTATGAGTGATAGAGAAACCTCTTGTGATGGTTGCAATAGTAAAGCTAACATAGGTTTAGAATTCTGATCCTACTGTCAGACAACTAAATAAAAGTATCTTAAGGGACCTAATGAGCAATCTGGGAATGTCTGTGGTTGTAGGCTATCTGAAGCTAAGCAGGAATTTAAAAAGATCAGTTCCTTGTATGAGAAAGTTCATATAAGAGCAGGATATAAAATTTTACAAACACAAGAAAGAAATAGTTTCAAATGTAGACATATTCAAAGTAAAACAGTTTTTATGGAGACTGTAGGCCCAACTGATAAGCCATCACTGGTGCCAAAACACCACATGTGAGGAAGTTGAAAAATGATTCATATAAATTGCACGGAGGACCAGTAATGATAACCGTCTGCAACCTGGGAGGAAAAATAAAGTTTCCCATCTGTTTTTGAGCAAAGGTTGTGATTGCTGCAGGGTGTAAATGTGGTGGAACAAAAAAATAAAATCTGGTGTAAGCCAATTAGAGAGACTTCAAAATCAAGCCAGGTGAACTCCTATTCTAAATACTGTATCCTGAATTTGAAGTTGTACCCATTAACAGAATGATCAATTAGTAGTGACTATGGCACAGCCAGCATCAACAACATTGCAGTCTTGAACAGGTGGACTTAAAGCTCCATTGGGCTTTCCTTCCACCAGCAGTACTCTAACTGCAGCCATTCTATCAGGTTGCAGGAGAGGGAGATTTGCAAAGCAGGGGTATTCTGAGAGACTGTCCCTTCCTTGAACTAATTCAATACAACTAGTCCTTAGAAGAACTGGTATGCCACTTGGCCATGGAAACCCACTGGGTGACCTTAAACAAGTCACATTCTGTCAGCCCCAGAAAACCCTTTGATAGGTTTGCCTTAGGGTCTCCATAAGTCAGAAATTATTTGAAGGCACACAATAACGACAGTGTAGTTTTAACAATTCGTTACTGGGTTTGTTGGTTTTTCTCTCTCCTTGTGCGTTTTTCTTTTTATGCCAATGTCTTTTTGATTTTAAGGGCATAGGCAAAAACTATCTTGTATATGCTATTCTGGAAGCCTCTTTCGCTGAAGAGTGGAGCAAAAAGCTTTAAATAAGTAAATAATTGTGTTAGCTCAGAAATGTGGGTCTCTTTGTTGATATTAATTAACTGTTCCTGTTCATTATTTAGGATTGCAGCTTAAGGGTGTAACCTTAAAGACACTTAAAAGGGAGTAAGCCCTTTGAACACAGTGGAACTTGCATCTATGTAAATATGCCTGGAATTGTGCATCAGCAAACCACTTCAAAGTGAAATTGACATCATACTGTTTTATCGAATTATTTTCTCTAAATGTTGCTTTAACATATTAGAATAGGATTCATATGTCATAGTGATATCTGTTCATTTAATTGATAAGCCGTTAAGGTTTTTGGAACACAATAATTCTGTTATTTAGAACCTGAAAAAACATTTAAAAAGTGTGTGCTTAGTTTAATTTAGGTTGCCATCCTATACCTGCTTTCCTGGGAGCTTATAGTTGAATTAGTGGGTCTTTCTTCGGAATAGACATGTATAGGCTTGTACTCTCAGTGACTCAAGGGATCTGAGGTACAGCAAACATTCTGTTAAACAAGTGGACACTCAGCATGTACAAAAGAAGATATCATAGGTATCAGTTCATGAGGTATTCACCTTTCCATTTTAAATACAAAGAATGAGACTTCCTCAGGCAACAGATTTGTTTATTTAAATTTAAACTTAAATTTACTATCTATCAACAGTGTACAGAAATTAAAACAACTGGTAAATAATTAAATATGACAGCCAGTATAGTGGCACTTTACAGACTAAGAGGTTTTAAGGTCGCAGTAGACACATTCCTGTTTCAGCACCAACAGATTAACAGACAAACAGCAGCATTTAACACACTCAAAAAAATTAACTTTAAAGTTCAATTCAAAGTTGGAAGAATTTAACATAAGACAGTAAAGTGTCTGGACTAATTTTAAAAAATTCTGACTCCACAACATTGGCACCTAGCACAGATTAGAGGTAATACTTAAAGGGGAACATATAGTTACTCTGTCTATTATTCTGTTTTATCCACCATTGAAGAAGCTATTTGGGATTTCTTGCTTCAAGAGTTTAGATGGCTTGGGCCATTTCTGCTGATATGATTAGAAGCCCAAATAGAACTGGAGTTTACAGAGCAGTATTATAGGCAGCAAGCAAGGCTGAAAGAGTCAGGAAACAATTGAGTACTTAAATCAGCAGTAGTTCTCATCTGAACGGAGGCCTTTAAAGAGAGGTATGTGAACTGTTGCCATGCCAGCATGCTCACTAGCAAGGCATTATAGGAGTTTGGTCCAGAATATTTGGAGGGCACCAAGTTGCCTTTCCTAGGTTCTCAATGCTAATAAGACATGAGAAACTTCCTTGGTTCTGTTTCATTCCTTGAACAATTGTGGTTTCTTCAAAGATGGGCTATGCTTAGTTTTATTTATTTGCCAAGTATGTAGGCCAGTTTGGAGGGAACAGTCTCCTGTGCCACCACCCAACCAGGACTACTGGAACCTGCTTGCCTTGCTGCTTGTTGCCCCCAATTCTTCCTGTGGAAGGAGAAAAGGGGGAAAATGAGGAATATGACAGTGGCTCTAGGTGCCTTTTGCATGCTGAAACAAAAGGACTTCCCCTTCTCAGGAGCCCTGGTGGCCCAGAAGGCAATACTTTAAATAATACACACACAAAAATAAGCACTGGGAGATTTTCTGTCCCACATCTCTTACAAACTAACTCTGCCACCACATACATTCAGTTGCACTATTAGCATAATATTATGCTTGATAAATATGAACAAAAGGTTTCATTTCTGACTCAGTGTGGAAAGTCCTCAACTCTACACACATATGTGTGAAGCCAAGACGAGTGAAATGATCCGTCTGTGCATTCTTCTTAACTTTATTACCACTTAGGCTGTAATCTTGTACATATTTACTGATGAGTAAGCCCATGAAACTGTGAAATGTATTTCCAAGTAAACACTCAGCAGTATCTGTTTATTATTTTAAATCTTATATGATACTTTGAAACTCGGGAGACAGAAAAATGAAATACAAGTACTTGAGGTCATATCACTTGTGAGACCAGATAGACCGCTTCGGTTGGTTTCAGGATGGCACTTTGTACAGTTCGAAATTCTTGGTCCAATGATGATTAGTTAGTACAAACTGGATTGTTATTTTTTTCTTTGATAGTAGCTTCATATATGGGATGAAATTTCAAACTTTTGGTGGGGCTGATGTGCGCATTCTGTCTAGATTTCCATTTTGATCTGTATTTGCATCTTGTCATTGCCATCCTTCAAATGTGGGAGAACAACGGAGTGGGGCTTTCTGTTCAGCTGTAATTCCAAGGGAATCAGTAGTGCCCCAGGATGGGGTGATTTCAAAGTTCACTATGTTTTTATTTCTCAAAGACCTGTGTTTTTATCCCCAGATTTGACATCTGCAAGGCATTTTAGCGGTCATGCCCAAAATTATACCACCCTCCTACTAGAAGATGAAAAAGGAATCCTTTACGTAGGAGCCAGGGGGGCTATATTTTCGTTAAATTCCAGCAACATTGCTGATGGCTCCCATCATATAGTAAGTACAACTTTATCTTATTGGCATGCCCACAAACATATTTCCTTTGCCAATTTCAATTTTCAGATATAGTTAGAATGGCAGACGTATTTAGATATAGTTAGAGTGGCAGACATTCCTTTCAAGGAAGAATATTTAACAGGTCTCTCAACTACAGAGTGAACTTTACTTCCCAGTTCTTCTCAGATAGCATATAGAATGTACATTTGTGTGTTTGCACATATGTGCACAGATAATACATACACACACATCCCATTTCAAGTAAGTAATATAAATTCCATGCACACACACACAAATGATTTCTCGCACATTTATCTGTTAACATTTGTTTATATTTTTCTATGTGAACTGTTTTGCTTTTTATCTTTTTAATTGTATATTTTTTTCTTACGGGTGTAGTTCTGAACTGTTTTAATATTGTGATTAGTTCAATTCCACTTTAATGTTCAAATGTTCACTCTTTGTATGTTTTCAGCTGTTTGTTCTTTTTAAATTGTAAGTGACCTTGACTCCCAGTTTTGGGAGAAAGGCAGGGTACAAATAAATATAATGATAATAGTGGTGGTGGTGGTGGTGGTGCCGGTGCCTCAGTGCTTTATTTTTTTTTTTAAATTTTCACTGGTTAACTAATGCTTGGAAGCTTAGACAGGGGAAGAATCTTGACTTCATGATTTATCCAAGTACAGTCCTCCCTCCACATTCATGGGTTTGACTTTCACAAATTTGATTATTTGCGAGGCACATGCCTGCCTCCCCCCCTTTTCTTCCTTCTATCCCTTGCATTCGTCACCCCCGGGCTTGCAAGGCTTGTGTTTAAAATGGACATTTTTCCAGTCATCACTGTGTATATCCAGTTTCTGCTCTCAGAGTAGAACAGATGCACCCTCCCCCCAATACCAGCTGAAGGATATTAAGAAGGCCATAAATGTGTGGGAAGTGCTCATCCACAGTGCATTCACAACCATCAGATCTTTTTCTATTTTTTTTTTACAACATTGCAAGGCTCAATGCTTTTATTATGTATTTACTGCACTATAATTATTTTAATTTCTCTTAATATGTTTTTAATGTAATTGTAACTATTGTTCTTTTGATAAATTTTATTCCACTTTCATCACATCATCATGGACATGCAGTATGTCTGTAATGATAGATAGATAGATAGATAGATAGATAGATAGATAGATAGATATATGTATGTATGTATGCATGCATGCATCTGACACACATTCCATTTATTACATTAGAGTAGCCTTCTCCAATCATGCATCCTCTGGATTATTTTTATCGTAGATATTTGGATCCAAATATTCAGATCACAGTACCCATCACGTTAGTGGGATCAATAGTTCAGTGTGTCTGGAGGATGCCATATTGGGAGGGCTGCTTTAGAGAACAACATTGGTGGCTGCAATTCTGTATCATCTACTTAGCTATATAACCACCTTAGTTATGTAGCTAAATAGTGTCTCCCAAGCTGATCCCCAAATAGTCACTTACTAGGCAGCAGTCACTGAAAGAACAAGGGTCTGTTCCCCTGTTGATCAGGAAACAGCTGACCAACTTTTTCACTCCCACCTGTGAGCCATCTTCAGTGAGATATTCAGAAGCAGGTTCCCTGGTGCAGTTTTCCCTCATATCACCCTGAGGGGATGAGGAGTGGAAATGTCAGTCAGATGCTTCCTGATCAACAAGAGAACAGAATCCCTCCCAATTGCTTGCAGCAGCTGCTTCCTGGCAAGCAAAGATTAAGAACTTTTATGGTCCCTATGTAATCCCTTAACTAGAGAATATATAGGGATTGTGCGTACTATCCAGTCACAAATAAATAACTCTAGGTTATCCATACCTTAATGAATTCCAGCCACTGTAATGTACCTGAAAGAGGAGCGATTCTAATTTAGTTAAAATTTGGAAATGTCTATCACCAAGTCTGGATTTGGACACAGGACCTCTCTTAATTTGCTCATTTACCAGACTGGGGGAAGGAGACAGCCTTGTAATAAACAATTACCTTTAAAAAGGTGCAGCTCTCTGGTGCTGCCGTACAAATGTAGCCTCTGTTCACTCTCATTTGGGGTCCTTATCACTGAATATGTTTTTTTGCCTTATGTTCTATTTTAATGGAAATTGAAAGGAGCTTTTAGCTAGGCAAAACATAAAAAATCCTGTTATGTCTGCTATCGATGAATGCTGTTTTTCCTGCTGCCTCCTCTTCCTCCTCTTCATTCTGCTGCTCCCTTAATGGACTTGTGTTTGTGACAGTCAAGTTTCAGTCAAGGACATTTAAGAGCTAATAGACTGAAAAACTCTTCAGTGCCGTTACCTCTCCTTTGCAGTAAAGTCATCTCTACTTATTCCGAAAAAAGCGAAACATGAACTTTGAAGAGCTCTCATGAGCTTCATGGCGTTTGCCTCTTAAATTGCATGCTTTGCCCCTATTTCGTGTTCTGGTGTGCCCCAGTTGAATAATAATTCTCCTTTTTTTGTTTTCCTTTGCAGATAGATTGGAAGGTCTCTCCTGAGAAGTGGGCAGAATGTTTGAAAAAAGGCAAAAACAACAAGGTATGTGTGTGGGTTTTTTTGTATTTGCAGCGGTGACCTGTTTGTATCTACAATAAACAAACAGGAATTCTTTGAAAATGATGTTCTCCTTTCCTTTTTGCAGACAGAATGTTACAACCATGTCAGACTTTTGCAACGGCTAAATGCAACCCATCTGTATGCCTGTGGCACATACGCGTTTCACCCGCTCTGCACCTACATTGTGAGTAAAAGAAACAGGAATTTTTATTGGGGACGGCGTATCTTTCCGTACACTCATCTTGATTGAAGAGAGTGGAGTAAGCAAAACACTTTGTTCATTTTCAGAAGCTCTGCTTGACGATGGCCCACTAATCATTACCTCTGTATGTGGAACTAGCTGAAACTACAGTTTCTCCGTAGGCTGGTATCTGGGAGGTATAAACAGATTCCAGGCCCTGGCTCCTGTATTGGTTGTTCTTGCCAAGGAACAGAAAGGTCACGAGGATGAGAACTCATTCACACTGCCTGCCAACAGGAGGGAGGTCTGTGGGGAAACTTAGCCTTCTCAGTCTTTTATTCACCAAGGCTGGCTCTGGGTTTTCAAGAACCAACAGAGCCTGGGCAGCCTTTCTCTCATCTTTGTGATATGTGTTTCCTCTTGAAGAACCAAAGCGAAAGTTAAACCTAAAGTGTCTCTATGTGCATCCCTTAAAATTCATATTCTATGTGTTAATGTTGGCATTTGTTTTGGTTGTTTGATGATTTTGACTAAGAAATGGATAAGGAGCCACCTTGGGTCCTATGTAAAGAGAGAGGTGGAAGAGGCCAGGATTCAGATTCATAATCAGTAGTGAGCCACCCTGGATTACCTTTGTCAAGTAATTTTCTTAAGCCTACTGTACCTCACAGGGATGTTGTGAGATTAAAATGGATTAAAACTACCATATACAGAATGCTGAGCTCTCTGGAGGAAGTGCAGGGAAGTATAAGTGTACATGCATGGCTACTAGTAAAGAAATAGTAATAGAACAAACTATGTATGCAAATATGCTGGTTGCACAAGAAACTGTATTGCTATTTGTCTGAGAGTCTTTCCAGGCAATTTGAAGTCGTGCTGAATGGGTTGTGCATGTGTTTCTCAATAATATGGTGCTGATTTTCTTCTGCTGCAGGAAAATTGTACTTTCTCTAAATTCAAACTGCAGTGGCCTGTAGTTGGGAAACTCCCAGTTCCACATCTCAGCTAGTGCATCTGTTAAAGTAGTGAATGCTGTGTAGTGTTACTTCTAATATGTAAGACTTTATTTTAAAAATTGAATGGAAAGGTAGTGATCTGGAAAACTTCATTCCACCATATAGAAAACCTGTCCAGTTGGCACCTAAGAACCATGTATGTTGGGAAAGAGCTATATGTGGTCTCCAGGACTGCTTTTGTGGCCCCTCAGGGCATCTGATTTTTTTTTTTAACAATTGGTTTTGTCCCCAAATGCCCTATATGGGGTATGGGAAGATTTTAACCATGTTTTTCTCCCCCCTGGCCCATTTTAGGCCCAGGGAAAGCCTTTTTAAAAACAGGCAGTGGACAGGAAGTGACTGTTTCCTGAACTGCTGCACTGGCGTTCTCTAGTAAAGAATTTTAAAAGACCTCACCAAATGAAAAGTACTAGGATTTCAAGGGATGGAGCTGTGACAGTTAAAGTGGTATGAAACTGCTATAACTATGTCTAGAATAGATAAATACACTACAAGCTCAACCCTGCTTACCTTCCAGAGTCATCCAAGATTGGATGTGTTCAGGCTGGTTTGGTTGTGTGTTATTTTTTAAGCTTAGAGTAAGACGAGAACTTGGTCAGAAATGCCAATGATAGGTTAATTTGTATACAAGCCTTTTTCTATCATTTTGTTGTTATAAAAAGAACCGTTAGTAAAATGTGAACAGTAAAAAAAGCATAGGACGAAACAAACCCTTTATGACATCTCCTAACCTAAGCAGTTCATCCTGCTGGCTCCACACATGGGGGAACTTTGTCCACGTTGGCAACAAGGAGTGGGGACTTTGAACATGCACCTCTGCTGCCTTGTCAGTTCTGCAAGTTGCTTATTTGAACTTTCCACTTCCACCCAGTAGTATTTCCTGCATTGTGGCAAGAGTAGCAAAGGGAGCCAAAGCTTATAGTGTTCTAAAATCAGTTGCTGAAACAGCTCTAATGTCAATTTCACATTCTGTGGCTCCAACGTGATTAGAAGAAAGAGACCATCCAATTTTGGGTTTGCTGAGGAATATGCAGTCAGAATTTAGTCTTTATTTAGTTATTGTTGGTCTCCAGTCCACACTAAGAGAGCAATCCTATGCGTATTTACTCATAACTGAGTTCAGTCGTTCTTACTCCTAGATGGCTATGTATAGAATTCAGCCTTAGCGCTGTAAGACTACTCTAGGCAGCCACAAAATCAAAAAGCACAGTAAAATTACTTTTTCTTTTATGTTAACCAGAAGGATAACAAACAGAAACTAAATATATCCAATGTGCTGAATTGCATAAAAGATCTTTAAAGTTGATACAAGGATTTATGGGACTTGCTGGATAATCTGAAAGTCTTGTGCAGGTCTTCTTAGAGATGCAGGGGGGCAAAGCGCTTCTCTCAAGAAGTTCTTCAACTTGCATCAACCCTAGTCATCAATAGCCCATTGGTGAGGAATGCTGGGAAGTGCAGGCCAACAGTATCTAGAGTGCTACACTTCACTCAACCCAGCTTAGATATGGTTATGTGAGAGAATAGGGAGCATATAAAACTGGGCAGGTTCAGTTTCCCCAGCTGTTGCTGCTGGTGTTAGGAATGTCTTCAACAGTTGACATAAAGGGATGTTTGAGATCATGCAAGCAGAGGTCTTCCTTCAGCCATCAACCAAAATGCAACAGGCTGTGGTGGATCCAGATGAATGGTATCCTCAATGGTAGCTCTACAGCCCTTGATCTCTTGAGACCCCACAGTAATGGTTGTGGATTGGGAAACAACAAGAGAAGCATAGATTACAATATTTTAAAATTTGAATCTCTACCCTGAGCTGTCTTCTCTCATTGATGCTAATATATGATATTTTAGAGGAAGATCCTTCAGGTATGGAGTGATCAAGTCTTTGTAAATCTCCTTTCCCTGCCATTTTTCAAATGAAAATGCATTATATGCAAAAGTCATCAAAGAAGAACTTGATTCCAGATGGCTGCCATGTAAGTTCTCCAAATAACCTGGCTGCTGCAGCAAATAGGTGACCTAACTGTCAAACGGTGTTTGGGCATTTCTCTGGAAAGTAAGAGGTAGCTGTTCCAGAGCTGAAGTTGTCATATTTCCAGGAATGGAAATTACAAAAAAAACACTGTTTCAGGATCAAAATTGTTATATTAAAGATGAAAGCCCATCCTGTTGCAAGAATTTTGCATTTCACTTTGAAGCACAAGCTGTTGGTTATGTTGGGAACAGAACTCTGAGATCAATGGTGTAATCTAATTTGACAGCTTGTGCAGTAAGCATTCAAACTTCCAGATCGATTGCTTTGACTGGAGAGCTTCTCTTTACTGGACTTGTTTATGCAGGATGTCTAAGACTTGCCAGCCTTTGTTTTTTGCGGCAATACATTGTAAGCACTTTGCTTACTGGTTCATAGGGAAAGAAAGTGGATGCACTTATGAAGTAAGGTAGATAGGTAATAACTTTTATTGAACAAATCTGCATTTGGCTCACAGTTATGCTTTCTGAATTAGTATAGCTTGTTGGTTTGTTCCTTGGTTGGTTTTGCATTTACAGCCTCTGGATAACTTCTTCCTCTTCAAATTAATAGTAACTGAGATGGATGTATTTTAATTTTTTTTTTAAATCCAGGACTTGCCTTTGATAGTCTCTTCTCTCTTACGTTTGTCTGGCTTCATTTCTCCATATCATCATCTTAGCTTCTCTTCAGCTTCCCTTCTGTCATTTTGTACTCTTTTGGAAGATAAAACACATTTGTGTTAGAAGCAACACATCTCAGTATATCCCACATACTGTTTAAGTAGCATTTGTATAGATCCTTCAGAGTTGTTCAATGTTGTGAAAATTGCCCCAGAATTTTTTTGCTTCACCTCTTTTGAAGGTAACTGTGTAGAAGAGCAGTTTTGGATAAAAAAAAACAATTACTGTACTTACCTTCCCTGTACTTGACTGAAGATTTAAATTCATCAGCTATAGCTGATCTTCTGTTCTGTTGCCATATATTCTTGTGCACAAAATTTTCCCCCTTTTATATCTTCTATTCAGCCATGTACCTCACCCAAAGCCTACTTGTATTATACTTCTGTAACAACTGATTACGTCATGTGTGGTGGCACTCTTCACTATTTTGGGTTGAGTTTCCCCTCCCTGCTCAGTCTATGAATCAACCCCTGGAACAGACATCTGTGTTTCCTAGCTTCTGCTGTTAATTTTAATTTATTCCCAATAGGGTAGCCATGTTAATCAGTTTCAGAAAAACAATTATCAGTCCCGGAGCATCTTGTTGGATAACAACTATATCATAGCATGAACCTTTGTGAACTATAGCCCATTTCACCACATGCAAGAAGTGCAATCTGCAGTCCACTTTCTTATCTTCTGCTTTGCCAGCTGAGTTGTTCCCTTTTGTTTGGTTAACATGCATGCGTCACTAATGGCTCCATAAATTTCTGTCCTGAATTGGAAAATATTCTTTATAAAGCCTGCTCTCTCACCACTTTCATCATGTTTCTTGCCATCTTGCTCTTTTCTTTATTTGAAACAGATCCTTAGTGGATGTCTGGTGTTCTCATCTTAGCACCCTCCATTCTATTAGCCTCCTGCTGCAAATAAGTTGTTTAGAAAAGAGCCCAGTGTTTGACTGATCTATGGATACACTGAACAGCAGGAAGAGGTGCCACTTGTTATCCAGCAGGAGGTTTTGCTACCGTCTGCTGTTGGAATACTTAGGCTCCATTCATTTTCATTTCATCTTTCTGCATTAAAAAAAAAAACATAAGGTTAATAAAGAAGAAAAAGTTGTATACCAATGAAATCTGACAGTACAGAAATCAAATCAATTGCGAGATTTGGCATTTAAAAACAGTGGTAAGAACAAAACTAGAAAACCAATTACATCATTAGATGTAGGATGAAACTTGAAAATAAAATGCCTGTGTCCTTCAGAAACTGAGAGTTTTTCATAGTCTACTGGAAGGCAACTTGGAGGTTTTTTTTTATGTAAAGGAAGAAAGAACAACAAAATCAATCTAAGATTTACCAGAGAATACAGAGTGGAGAGTCAGTATTTCATTACACTAGAAAAATCCAGCTAAATAGTTAAGATAATAAATCATTCTAAAGGTTATGTGTAGTTGGTGAATATTACAGATTACTGTTATTATTGGATAATACAATAAAAGGCCACCAAGTTTCATAAAAGGAGTTATTTGTCTGTTTCGTTTTATTATTCTAACCTGAACTGTCAGCTTCTCCCAGAGGGCTATCTTCCAAAGTCTATATAGCCAGTCAAATAATGTGAGATTTTTAGTCCATCAACATTTAGCATCTGAACAACAGATTGAACGGGTATACTAGGCACCTTATCACAGTCTTCCCTGTTACGGTGATATGTGTTGCATTTTTATTTAAATTATAACAATTCTTTTAAAATGTGGATCTCTCTATATAAATTAGTACATGAAGATTCCATGCAAATTTGTCCCGTCTTTTGGGAATGTGAAACTGGCCATCCTTCTAATGGATGAATGGGGACAATGTGGTTCCTAGGGAAGAGAGTTCTTGACCCTTGTGCAGTTACCAAAAGGGCCCTACTAAATTGCTAAGCTCAGATTCTGGCATTTTTCTATTAGGATCTGCCACTGTACAAAAGTGACCGTTCTCATACTGGTCTGTGGTTTGGAACACATCATGTATCTAGTCAAGATCTGTGATTTAATTAGAATCCTACTTAGGACAGCACTTCTCTTTTGAGTCAAAGGATCAGCTCTGTGTCCAATGGACCGAAACACATTTGGCTCCTAGACTGTAGAATGTGAGATGATAAGGAGGTTTAGGCCTGATTTCTCCTTTGCTTTCTTTACTATAAGTTAACTAGAACTTGAGATGTTACTTTTTGGACTATGGTGCCCAGAATCCCCCAGCCAGCCTTGTCCAGTTGGCATTCTGAGAGCTGTAGTCCAAAAAAGGTAAAATTTCCAAGATGTGAGACTAATTTGTGAACGGAAGTCACAAACAGAACTTCTTCTGAGGACTAGCAAGACTCAGCAGGTTCATATTGGAGGATGCAGGATACCATGGAATGAGGCTGTTCAAGATAGTAAAGATTAGTAGCAACACCTTGAACTGATGTTGCTTGAGCTGCTAGACCTTGAACTGGGCCTAGATGTAAACTGGGAGCCAGTGAAGTTGATAAAGAGATCAGACCTCTTGTTTCCATCTTGGTATTTGGATTTCTTGTATCATCAGAGAGGGTGAAGTTGGTTTAGGACAGTTAAGAGAGGCCAGGATTAGTAAAAACATTTCCACTAAGTTGGAATAAAACTCAAAATCCTTTCCCATCAGTGTTTATGTTTCGTTGTATATCCTTCCTCCACAGACGCCAGCATAGATGGGAGAGGAGTTGGTGGGAATCAAATGTGAAAGAATCAGAAATAGAAGGAATTGTTATTTGTGTTCCCAGGCCTTTTAAAAATTGTCTTTGTGTATAGCAGTCTGAGCCACTGTAGTTCTTGCATATTTGTCAGTAAACTGCTTTTAATTTCTTTGGAAATGTTTATGCTGGAAATATTTATGTCCCTGAATTGTTATTTATGATACTTTGTTTTAAATGGAATTTTGTCATCTTACGTTGTAAGCCACTCAGTGATTTGTGTTATCTGGCAGTTTCTGTAAGTTTACTAGGGAGAGGGAAGGAGGGATAAGTTAGAATCAGAAGTGGCCAGGGAATCTGCACCAGCAAAGCTTCCATTCAGCTTAGAGTGGCTGTCGGAACAGTGTTGGTAAAAGTTGCAGTGGAGTCACCGTCCTGCAGTGGCAGATCCACTAGCTAGAATGTTCTTAATGGTAATCGAAGTAAATGGAACACAGTAGAAGATATCATTAGCATTTGTTCTTTCCTCTAGCATTTGTTTGGGCAACTGGCATTCTAAATCAGAGTGCCATTGTGTAAATTGGCATGCATGGGCACTGTTCTCCATGCTAGTCAATGCCAATCTAGAATGATCTGGAGGATCAGAAGGATTGCCATAACTATAGTTATACCAAAACAGCAATAACTCTAAATGCCACTGTTGGAAACACCTGATCTTTGGAGGCATTTCCGTTTCCATTTCTGTGTTTGGTTCAGTTCTCACTGCTGGAAATAATATCTGAAAATATTTATGGTTTCAGCAAAGAATGGAGAGAGGAATAGAGACTGAGGTGCTGGGTATAGAAATAGCTACATGGTGGGAAAGAAATGTTTGAAAAAAACCATCTATTGACTAATAGAGCCTTCCCATACCTTCAAACCTTTTCTCTGACAAAACATGAGGACTAGAAACATGTTCTTTGGAGGAACTGTGTACTCACTAGTCTGAGGAAAAAAGATTCTGTGACAAACATCTAGTCTTCACATTATGCGTTGTGATCGCAGTCATGCAGGCTTCAAGACCAATGTGATTGCTGGGTAGTTTTGGAGGTTTGGAGGTATCTCTTTAAGGTTTAGAACTGTGCTTAGCCACACCAGCCCTTATCTATTTTATAAGATTGTTGTGAGAATAATGAGATGTAGCATCCCAGTTAAATGCATGAGTTACAAAGTGGCAGCCTTGCTTTCAAATCTCAGTTCATTCTTTAACTGGCAGCTGGTTTCAGGTAAGCTTCTGTTCTCTCATATCCAACCTCCCAGCTTTGAAATGGAAGTAATACCAATCTGCCTTATGGGTATGTTAAAAGTGACTGAAATATGACACTGGGAAAAAATGCCATATCAATACATTTTGTTGTTGCTGTTGTTATTTACACTGACTGAACAGGTAGTTAACAGTAGGGAGTTCTTGGGAGTAAAGACAAATCTACTGAAAGGCTAGGGATGGTTTCGCTTATTGTTTGTTATGGGGGGAATAATTTAGGCTAGATGCAACCCCTCCCCTCTCCCAGAATTACTCCTCAAGGTTATGATCTGTTACCCGCAGTACTGAGTGGCCCTTGATGCCAATGGAAGTTTTGTTTCCTGCTCAGTTTAAATGCTCTGTGTGTGTGCCTTTGAAGGTGGATTGCAGGTGAGCAGGAAAGGGTTAACCCCTCCTTCCCTTCTTGCAGCGGCTCCACTGTACCTCCCCCTCCATGGTAACTGAGCCTAGGGAAAAAATTTCCATTGGCGCCAATGAGAGATTTTTCTAAACTAGAACATGAGATAATAAGATAGATCAGGCCCTGTTCTTGCTTTATTTTCTGTAATACACAGCTAATTAGAACTTGGAAAAGTTACATTTTTGGAGCACAACACTGAGAACCCTCTAGGCAACATGATCGTACCATATTCTAATTCAGAATATTACTGTGGAGGGGATGCAGTTGGAGAGGGGAGGGTTAATCTTCCTCTGCCTACCAAGTGCTTCTTCTATAATAATTTAGCATAGAAGAAAACTTGTACTGGTAGTAATAGAAGCTTTCTCCCTTAAGCTTAGTTGTATGGGGTGGTGAAAATTTGCTGTGCAGTTTTGGGTACAAATTATTTTTTTTAAAAAAAATTGAATGGAAAATGAATAGGTTGGCTTTTCCTTCTTTGAAATTTAAATAAGTTCTGGTAATGATCTCTAAACTTGTGTGCATAAATTATAAATTAGCATATGTACAGTGATTTTATACAGATTTGGGCCCCAATTTGTTTGTTTTTTTTTTAAGTGGCAGGCAGTGACCCTGCCTGATGATCAACCATGCTCTAACTTTAAGAAGAAGCTGTAGCTATGTGGGGAATATAGATGTGAATAGAGAATTACACATGGGAATGGCAGTCCCTGCTACAGAAGGCATTGGAGCTCAGCATCTAACAATACTTGATGGTCACTCTGCCTGCATTGTCCTTTCCATTGAAAGCATGTCCTTCTCGCCCATGGCTTTCTCAGTGTCATTGTTTCCACACAGAGGCTTGTGGTCTCAAAGATTTTTTGGAAGGGGCAGGTGTTATGATCCTCTGTTCTAAGGGCAAGTTGTCTCTTCTGTTTGCACCTTGCAGGACACCAGCAAGTTCATACTGCCTTCTCACTTTGAGGAAGGGAAGGAAAAATGCCCATATGACCCTGCCCAGGGATACACAGGGCTCATCGTGGGTATGTATTTGTCTTTTCTCTAACCCCTTTTCCATGCTGTGGTTCTCTTTGGATTCAAACAGAGTAGGAAGTGCATCTCTGGAACACTTTTGTATGTGTATGAATGCACCATTCTGGAGAAATCATTGTCTAGGGGCCCAGTGCATCTCCATCTCCGCATTTTCTTCCAGCACTTAGCTTTTACCTTTTTGATGCTCTGTATTACTGCAGTCTCTGTGCTTTTATAGGACCCAGGCCTTGCCAGCTACACAACGCAGCTGGTTCCTTTTCACTCTAGACTAAACCAGTCAGAAGCTGTGTGACAAAATTAAAGGGGGGGGTTCATGGGATGGTAATGCTCTATTTATTCCTCTAACACTCCCGCTGTGCCTGTGAGGGGAAACTGTCATGCCCTAGGACATACAATTGGTAATAAAATCTCAGGAGTATGTCAGTAGCTTTGTCCCAGCGTCCTCTTTCTTCTAAGGATAGGTATAGAAATGTCAGTTTAACAAAGAACAAGTCCTTTCAACTGAGGCTGAATTAGGAAGTTATTGATTAGCCAGTGTGGAAAAACATTGAGAAATCCTATCTTTCTTCTTAGTCTTCTCTTGTTGTGTTTATCTCCCAGATGGCAGTTTATATACAGCAACACGTTACGAATTCCGCAGCCTGCCAGACATCAGACGCAACCGCCACCAGCGGATTCTGAGGACTGAAGAATCCCCCCTGCACTGGCTAAATGGTAGAGTCCACTTATTCTGCTGCCCCCCGCCCACCCACCCCCCGCAACACCTCATGGCTCTCTCTCTCAAAGGAGATAAAGAGAGCCTTGCACTCCCATTTCTGAAATCTCACTCTTGCCATGTTCGCCTCCAAAAAGAGACTACAGCAAGCAAGCTGGCTCCTACCAGGATTTTTTTCTTCTTTTTCTTTGTTGCTGACAGCTACTGTGACTGTTGTGACTCATGAAAGAGATGCACATCTAGTGCCCCAGCCTCTTGTTCCTTCAGCATGTCTCTTTGCAGCCCAGTACTCATGCTGTCCTTCACCTTGTTTTGTGCAGATGCTGATTTTGTGGCCTCCGTACTGGTCAGGGAGAGTGTGAGGAGCCCGATAGGGGATGACGACAAGATCTACTACTTCTTCACAGAGCGAGCTGGAGAGGAGAGTGCCTCGATATTTGACAAGACACAAGCACCCAGGGTAGCCAGGGTGGCTCGAGTATGTAAGGTAAAGAGACTGGTGAGCCGCAAAGGCCAGAGTGTGCTAAAGGCATAAAGATGATATATGCAGGAGGTTTGTTGGAGAGAGAGAGAAAAAGGGTGAGGAAGGCTCCTTCTTTTCTTTTTTTTTTAAATCTCCCTCTGTGGTTTTTAAGTGATGTGGTCAAGAGGTCACTTGCTTCAGAGGTGGCTAAAGAATAAACTAGTTGTGACATTGAGAATTTATGATTAGATAGTCCAACATTTTTCTTGGGTTAAAAGGAACTGTAAAAAGGTGGAGGGGTACTTGTATTGGAGCTGTGGTGTCCCTGATTAGTGGAAAGATAGACTGGGTTATAGAGATTTAGCATGGTTGCAGTCTTCTTGGAAATTAAGTGTCTAGGCTAAGGATACACCTGCCAGATCCAGATGCCAAGTTTCTTTCATCCATGGCCTGGAATGTTTTTGCTTGGTTGAGGTTGGTGCACTGTGTCCATACCTAGATGTGTCTGATCTTGCCATGCTGACATGTGCCTTAGTTACATTTGCAGATGTAAATCATTGTAAATTTTGTTCTCACAAGCAAGAAAAAATGATTCTGCTGATTTTTTTCTCTCCTTGTTGTGAGAAAGTCATTGAAAAATGTGCAGTTTTTGAAGACTATGCACAGTTTAAGACTCATTCTATGCAAAAAAGGGAAAAAAGAGTATGTTCCTTTGCATAGAAAATGTTATTTGCATAGAAATGTTCCTTTTCAATGTCATTTCTGCAGAGAAAACAATTTCCTGCAGAGAAAACAGGATTTTTGCACAAAAAGTTAAATTTCTGTGCAGCAGATTCCAGTTTCTGCACAAAAAAATGCATTTTTCATACAGAGTAAATCCCACACTGTAAAAGTTCTAGCCCATCCAGCATTTTCCTCTTCAGGTTTTGTGACTCTCAGAAAGCCTTTTTTTAAAAAAATTTTAAACCATTTTTGGAATATTTTTGAGTATCCCTACAGTTTGGATTAGTTCAGTTGCATTTTGTGATTTGGCTGATTCAGAATGGTGCAGGCAAGCTATTGACTGAGTCAAGGTTTTGGGAATGTGTTCTCCTGCATAGCCTGCTGGAAGTGCAAATCTGAGAAGAAAAGGGACACATGCTTCATGCACACCAGATTCCCCAGCAGAAATCTGATTACTTGTGATACACTAGTAGTATTTGCAGTGACAGTAGTGCCCTAATAGGAAGCTGCAAAACTGGACAGAATGTGTGCCCACATTGTAATGAATAAAGCAGCAATGGCACGAAAATCTCTTTATCATCTTGCTCTCTGAGGATCTGGCTTAGGAGGCCAATGGACTACCTTCAGTTAAAATGGAAGCTGAACTTTTGTCCATGAAAGGAATAGGGTCATTTTGCAACTAGGGCCATTTCTGCACTACACTGTTAGAGTGCTGTTATTCCACTTTCAACATCCTGTGGAATTCTGGGGTTTGTGGTTTACTGAGGCCAAGGAGTTCTCTGGCTGAGTATTCTAAATGCCTCACCCTAAACTACAAACCCCAGGATTCCATAGGATGTTGAAAGTGTAATAAGAACAGTATAACAATGTATTGCAGAAATGGCTTAGGAAGTCACAAAGGTTGCAAAGAAGTAGATGGTGGGATTCAAATGACAGAGCAGTCTGAGAGCAGATCTAATGCCATTTACACAGTGGTGAATCCTAGTAGAAGATTTCTGGTCTTTGGACTGTCAGTTTAGCCCCAGAGTGAGCACACAGAGCAGGGCCTTTTTGATCATAGCACTAAATTCAGGAACTTCTTTCCACTGGCAGTTTCTTGGCTTCCTGTACCATTTCTAGTGGTCATTTAGATATTGGCAAGAAAAGAGGGGAAAAGGTGGATATCTGCACGGAATATGCGTATGCACAATACTTACTAGTGCATATTTAGTAGGAATTGCTGTTAATTTAACTTTTTCTAACCTTATTCCTGCAGCTTTCCTATAATCATCTGTAGCCCATGTTGTCTTAATATGCTTCCGAGTTTTTTTTTGTTGCTTTAGTAGCAGATTTTTTTACAGATTATAGTTACGGTTGTGATAATCATGATTGTCTTTGTCAGCCCATTGCTATGTTATTCTGATTTTCCACATAGCTTTTTAGGAGATACCTGATATACCTCTGGTAAAATTCATGATTCTGTGCTCACTAATATCCATTTAGCAAAACTGGCTGGCCTGAGCACTGATCAGTTAGTATAGAGGGGGCATCCAATCTCTGAAATACGTTAAGACACAGTGTGTGTAATGTCATAAGTTAGAAAGCATATTATTGTTGGATCAGGGAGACTTTGCAGTTTGCTCTTAACCATGTCTACTCAGAAGTAAGCCTCACTTAGTTCAGTGAGATTCACAATTCAACAAGTTTGCCTAGGGTTGAAATCCTTGGTTCAAATCCCTGCTGCTGCTGAGACAGGAATTTAGACTATGAAGTGATTTAACTCTTAGCCTAGCCTGCCTGGCAGATTTGCAATGAAGATAATGTCGGTCTTTCTTTTGAGCAATGCAAAAGCGATAACTGCCAAAGTGGAACTATAGTTCCTAGTAATTCCCAAAGATATTCTGGGAATTGTAGTCCACTAAAGAAACTTCCAAGCTCTGGATAAATATAGAAGTCAGCCTCCTGGTACTTCCTTAGAGAAATGCAAATGTAATAAATGTCAAGCTTGGAATAGTATTTTTAAAATTAAAACCTACGGGATTCTGGAAGTTTTAGTCCAATAAGAAAACTTTTTCCAAGCGCTGGTTAATTACACCAACTACAGCAAGCACTGAGTTCTGCCAGTCTGTGATGCCAAAGTCAGAATAGCTCAGGTGAGGATGATACAGGCTTCTAGCTGTGCTGATGGCAAGGTGCCCTTGGCTCCAGAATTAGCCATATCTCTCTACTAACTGCAGCAGTCAGCACTCTTGTTGCTTCTCACAAGGTCTCTAAGAGGGAAGGTTAGCAAAGTGGAAGTCCTGCTGAATCTCGTCCAAGTGCTGCCAGCTTTTTTCAGGGTTTTAGAGTGAAATTCATGTTCCCAAGCAGGTTATGCTCTCTCCTTGCCCCAACTCTGACTCTTTGTGGTTTGAGAGGCTAAGTGTCCCACGCATTGCCAAGCAAGAGTAGGGCAGAGCCAATTGGACTATATGGGGTCCATCTTTCATCTGTTCTGACAGATGGTTCTGGTTCTAAGAGGACAGAGGACTCTGCTTGTGGTTCTGAACACATGCATGAGTCACCTTGGCTGGGTATACCTCAGTCTTTGCAAGGAGGGCAGCAGCAGCAGAAAACTGGAGCAAGCACACAGAGAGAAGCTGGAGAATGATCCTGGCCACGAGAGATTTAAGGAGCTTGCGATGTGTGCCTGATCACAAGGTTAAGAGGCGATTTGATTAGTGCACATAAGTATATTCCCAGGGAGAAAGCTCTTGGTGGGGGGGACAGAGCCAGGGACAATATGTTAAAGCTGCAGGCATTCAGGCTGGAAATCAGGCTCCTGAAAGCAAAACAAAGCAAAACAAAGCAGGCAGGGAGATTAGAACTGAGGGATATTAGGACTGGAGATTTGTGAAAAGAATGTGCACCATTACACAGGGATTCCTGCATCTTTGGCATGAGGTTTTGTTTGCTTTCTCAAAGGCTTGACCATTTGGTTGCATCTTGAAATGTGAACTGGTGCAGACTGCCCTTTGGCACTGGATTCTGCTTTGCTGGGATTTGCCACGAGCAGGGAGCAGCCAGGTTTCTCTCAATCTCAGAGAGTAGGATGGACAGATGGATGGATGGACTGACTGGCTGAGTGACTAACTGATTACAGCTGGTCATGATAGTTAGGGGATTATGGGAATTGTAGTCAACAATTTTTTCCCCAAGCTTTGCTCAGTCGTTGCGCTTAATGGACCCAAAGGGAAGAATAATGCTTGCTTTCAGAAACTGCAGAATGAGTCCAGAAGAATTTCCCTGCCCAAGCGCTGAGGCTCCTAGAATGGGCTAATTTCAGTGCTGACCACCGCTTGATTTTGATAGATCTTTGATGCAGTAGCAACTGAACAATCCCTGTTATTTTGAGGCAAATACATCTAGCCCATCAATAGGCTGATGCTGTCAGAAATCTTAAAGAGACCTAGAGTGGCTTCTCCTATACCAGATACTGAATATTTCCTGGAGTTCCACTGTAAAGGTTTGATCTGTTTTAGAAAAGTTCAAATGTCATAGAAACAGGACCCAGTCCTGCGTGAGTTAGATCTCTGCAACAGAGCAAACCAACATTAGTGCAGTGTGCTACCAGTGGGCACTCCAGATGTTTTAGCCTACCATTTTCATCAGCATAGCCAAAGGGAAAGGCAGAGTGGACATTGTAGTCCAAAACATCTAGAGTGCCAAAGGTTCTTAGTTCTGATATTGATGTTCATTTTTCAATCTTCCTGCTTTTTTTGGTGCAGTTTAGGACTTTTGGGATGAGATATTCCTGCTGTATTAGAGTTGCCCTTGTCCTTGATTTTGTTTAACCAGGGTGAGCTAACAGGAACTTTATTCACCATTTCTTTCTTTTTTCCCATTCCAGAGTGATCTTGGTGGTAAGAAGATCCTCCAGAGGAAATGGACATCCTTCATGAAAGCAAGGCTGGCCTGCTACATTCCTTACTATGAGGTCCTCAAGGATGTTTACAGCCTGAATAATGGTGACTGGCGGAGCACTGTCTTCTATGCAGCATTCACCTTGTCAGCACAGTGGTGAGTCAAACGTAGTTATACTCTGTTGGGTACTGAATTCATTGTAAAAGTTCAGGGAAGATGCCTTTCACCCTGTTGGAAGTAACCACAGCTTAGAAACATTACTGTTTTTGAACTACTGGTCCCCAAATCCCCCAGCCGTTGTGCCTAATGGCCACATTTGCAGCTTCTGTAAACAGTTCTCCAAATACATATGCTCTTAGGAACATGTATCAAACACAAGGTCCGCAGGCTGAATCCGGCCCACCAGGCCATTTCATGTGCCCCTTGCACCTTTCCTGCAGCTGCTGCACTCCCCCTGCCTGGCAAACCCGATCCCCACATTGCGGGCCCTCGGCTGCTAGTGTTCTGAAGAGGGGCCTAGCAGCCAGCACTTGCAATCTACTTCTACTTCTGACTGCTCCTCTGTCCAAGTCTTGCTGTCAGAATGTTGCCATGGGTTACCATGGCAATGCTCCATGCAGCTCACAAGAGTTGGACAGAGGAGTAGTCAGAAGTAGATTGGAAGTGCTGGCTGCTGAGCCCCTCTTCAGAATACTGGCAGCTGGGGACCTGCAATGTAGGGATTGGGCTCATCAGGTACAGAGAGGGGCAGGGGGGCAGAAAGAGGCACAGAGAGGGGCTGGGGAGCAGAAAATGGGACACTTTGGATATACTGACCAATTCTATGTCACTTTACAGAGATGTAGGGACCATAAACTATGATCAAATGGCCTCAGAATGTCCAAGAAAAGAAAAGTTGATGCAGAGGGAAGGCAATTTAGAAACCGGTAATAATTGAATGCAGAGGCAATTACTTTATATGATAAAAGAATAGATACATTTATATAGTCCTACAGATGCTACCGTCCCTTTGAGGGCAACCATAATACTGATGTGGCCCAAGATGAAATTGAGTTTGACACCCCTGCTCTTAGGGATGCAGAGATAAAATGTTAGGAATCGGACAGAAAACAAGGCAGAGAGTGTTCTGGCCTCATCTTTTGTACTGAGTGCATTTTTAGTCCTGCCTTCCTTTGTTGCAGAACTTGCATCCTGTACCATACTACAAGTAGGACAGAGGTAGCACGAGTGAAGCCGACCCCATGTGCTTCGGTTTTTCCAGTGCACGTTCATTCTGTGTTCTGTGCCAATGGGAATAGATTCAACACACTTTTGAGGGATTTTCAGAGCCTTGTATGGCACCATCTGAACTTACATTAATAGTAGTCACAAGCCTCATTTAAAACATCTAAAGGAAGTGAACTTGTGTTGACAGAAAAGACAGCTGTGCCAATCCATCCTTGGTCTTCAGAATAAAAGAGGCTTTTAGGTGCCCGATCTGTGTCAACACAGTCTCCTGCATCCATAGACATTTCTTGTGTTCCGCTTCTGAGGGAGAGCCAGGGGCTTTGCTTCTCTGTTCCCAACACTGTGCTGCCTGTTCTTTTTGTGTGTGTGGAATTCACAGCCTTTTTCCTCCTAGTGGGCCCCTCCAGTCAATTGTACATACTGGTAGGTAGATGGGCAGAACATTCTTCATATTCAGTCTTTCAAGTTCTACTGTCTGGCCTCAAAGGCTATTTTTTTTTAACACACTAGATATTTTTTGCGTGTAGATTTGTCAAATTATCAGGGAAAATGTTAAAGCTTGGGGTGGAGAACCTGTTTGAGCTTGATTGCAACACTCCACTGTATAGCTATCAATTATGTAGCCCTCCAGATGTTGCTGGGCTGCAAGTCCAGAAGCCCTAACCAGCACAGCCAATGGTGAGATGTGCTAGGAGTTGCAGTTCTACACTTGGAGGGCTTTATTTTGTCCACTATTGTCCATTGGGAAATACCTAGAAGCATGTGTGTATGTGACTATATTCTCAAGGTAAGCAGAGATAAAGGAAAAGTGGCTTCTAGGCGTTTTCCTTTTCCCCTCTCTCTCCCTCCTTCCCTCCCAGGCATCTTATAATCTGAAGCCCTCTCAAAGAATTGCAGAAAGTGTGACCAGTAAAACAGAAGTGCTTTTTTTAAAGACCACACCACACACCAACACTCATTGCACCAATTTCAGGTGCTCCACAGGAAACCTCAAAGTACAGTTTAGTCAGCACCAAGCCACTGGGTCTCAGCTGCCATTATAATTTCTTATCAGGGCTCAAGAGTGGTGCTATGTTAGAAGTGTTGTGGGAAACTTCAATGGCAGTGGAGACCCAGCCTCCCAGTGAAGAGCCGAAGTGAGGCATAACTGCAGGTGTGGGTTCTTCTTGGTTCCTGGCAGCTGCCTGAAGAGCCTACAGACAGTCCAAAGCTGACAAGGTTCCTCACCTTTGTCTGCTGGGCCTGGTGATTGAGCTATGGCCTGCCTTTCAGTGCAAACATAAAGTGCAGGTTGGCGGCCTGCAGCTTGTGAGCTATCTGTGGCTCTCGGTCAAATGGCAAAAGCCCTCTACAGGGATCTACAGTTGTACCCCTTTAATGGGACTATAGCTGGAGCTGTGTGTGAATCTTGGCAGAATATCTTGCCTGGTGAGAGCAGTGGGACCACCTTTGGTTTATGTGGACCCATGGGATTTAATGTAAAGGGAAATGTCCCAGCCTTGCTTGATGGCCATTTCTCCATATTTTCTAGGAGGAGCATGGAAGTGTCTGCTGTCTGCCGATACAACATCTCTGAGGTGCGGGCAGCTTTCCAAGGGACATACATGGAATACCAGGATTCCTCCCGCAAATGGTCCCAGTACAATGGGGAAGTGCCTGAGCCCCGGCCAGGAGCGGTAAATTATTTTGTTTTGCCCCCATCCTAGGTAAAGGCAGTGAGACTCTCTGTCTCTGTCTGTGTGTTTGTCTCTCATGCATGCATGCATACACACACATGCACACACGTGCACGCACAGAGTCCTTCTTTCAAGGAGTCTAATGGCTGAAATAATGACAAAGAAAAATGTGGTAGCCCCATGTAAGTTTATTTTACATAGGCTTTTAAAAAAGGATACGCCTCACCTGAAAGAAGATTTCAGAGTGGTATATACAAAAATCAGATAGTAGTAATCACTACCATTGTTCCTCTGTATAGAAGAATTTTTACTAATGCAAAATTTAAAAATTCTATTGTCACCTTTCAAGTTTGTGTTCATTTTGACTTGAAGGATATTCATTGCCCTAACCTATAATGTGAAATAGCATAATCCCATCAATGGATATACATTAAGACCTTTGTATGTGTGTTTATATTCATGGAAAAAGCCCCCACACCATTTTTGCAGGTCCCCTCCACCTATCCCTTTCTTTGCTCCAGCTGCTGCTAACAAATTTTAACACCAAGAATCAGCAGTATACCTGCCACAAGAGAAAATGACAAAATCTCTCTTCTTTTCCTATGGAAGAGAAAGGAGATGCTTAGTCCTTCACACTGGAAGGCTTTATGGTACAGGAGCGCACTCTGGTTGTTTCTTGGACCATAGAGAAATGCTGCACTTTCTGCCAATTTAGTAGTGGTGTGCTTACTGGTAATCCAAGGTAGTCCTCCAAGACAGTTCCCTACCCCTATCTTAGAGGGTTGAAACTGAGTGAGTCAACATTGTTTGTTTCTTTCTGCAGTGCATTACCAATCGTGCTCGCAGGAGTGGTTACAACTCCTCCCAGGACCTGCCCAACAGCGTGCTGGATTTTATCAAACTTCACCCACTGATGTATGAAGAGGTGAAACCTGTAGATGGGGCTCCTCTGTTGGTGAAGAAAAATGTGATCTATACTCAAGTTGCAGTAGACAGAGTCCGTGCCCTTGATGGGAAGGTGTATGACATGCTTTTCTTGGGAACAGGTAGGGCCGCATGGATTTCTCATCCACTTGTCTCAGCTAATTGCGGTCTCCTCTGTCTCTCAAGTCTTGTAGGAATGTGGGGTGGTGGTCATGATGAAGAGTGTAAATCTTCCAGACATGTATAACTGAATCTCAGCTTTTTTAAGTAGGAGGACTAGCTGGGATTTTGTCTATGATGCAAAAATCTCCCCTTTCCCTCAGGGAACTTAAGGGAAATTCTGACTACCATGTGATCCTAACTACCCTTGAGTAGAAAATAGACACACCTGAGAACAGGTATGGGTGCTTTTTTTTTTTCTTTTGATGCTATGTGTTCTGCACCCAGCCTTTATCCCTCAGTAGACTCACATACAGTTTCCAAATTAAAGAGTGATTTTCTCTTCTACTTTGCCCCTCCATCATGTTCCAGGCAGGCTGTCCACTGTTGAAGGTCTCATTCCTCTTAAAAATAAAAATTTCTTCATGACAAGAAGACCAAAATGCATCCAGGCTTTAATATATATGTACTTGGGAACTTGCTTGAAGAAGCGGGGGCTGGCATTATGAAGATAATGAAATTCCACTATGGATCTTTGGAAATCCCAATTTTGTGGCAGTTTTGGAATTCTGTTATCCCCTAGCAGAAGTTCAGTTCAGATCATTGTGGAGATGGGAGTGAAAGGAAAAAAGGTGTGACTAATTCAGGTGGCCCAAGCTCTTCTGAGGTGGAAAGTGAAGTGCAACCTGCTTCATTTGCAGCAGTGGCATTCCTTCACTGTGCTACCATACCCTCTGTTGCCAGAGGTGCAGAAGGCTCTGTGTCAGCCATGCTGGTGGATCTCAACACAGAACTGACTACTTGCTGAACACCAGGCTCAGAGGGATCACCAGAGCCAGGCATTGTGTGGGTAAAGTCACTTAGAAAATCAAGCAGCAAATTTGCTTCTCACACTGCTGTGCTGCTTGAAGCAACTGCTGATGTTAGGGCTGCACCTGAACTAATTATTGTTTGCACCTCAAAAATGCCCTACTGCACAGACTGGCTGTGTGTGATTCAAGCATTCCCTTACTTCCTATAAATATGAAACTGAGTGAATCTTCTCACCTGCCAACCAGATCCAGGGTACAACCTGATACTGTAGAGGCTTTACACAATGGGCCAGCATCCTGTTAGTGATATTACAAGGCACAAGTCCAGCATATGCCCATATAAGTCCTTTTTGGTTTGTTACAGAGTTTGTTATGCTCTTCCTCCATCCACAGTGACCAAGGGTCCCCATAACTCACTGTTTTGCTGCAGTAGTACTCTGTGGCCATTTTGTGGCTGATGGAGAGTGGGTGGGATCAGCGAAGCATCTGGCTGTGTTCTCCTAGGCAGATCAGGACCCCAGCAGATCTCAGCATATGATGCCATTGTTTTGCACCTGGTTATAGAGATATAGCAAGATGCATCTCTGACTCCCACCCAACTCTCCATCAGCCACTGAATGGCCATTTCTCTATTACAGAGAAATTGAGAGTTCCAGGGGGTTGGTGAGAAGGTTGCTAAAGGATACTTCTACCTGCTGAAGTTTTCTGCTGTGCTCAGTGGTATAGGATCTTGACCTGTATGCTGCTGGTAGGACTGCAGTAAAACATGAAACAGTATGCATAATATTACCTGCTGCCTTTTAACACTGACTTTCTCTCCTCAGGTAATGGTTGGATACATAAGGCTGTAGTCCTCGGTTCCACAGTCCACATCATAGAGGAGATCCAGGCCTTCAGAGTTCCCCAGCCTGTGGAGAATCTCATCATTTCAAAAAAGCAGGTACAGTTAGCATCAGACTGATCTGCTACCACCCAAACTCCTTTAGATATAATACCTGGAGGCAATCTTTTCTGACGTGGCATCTTCCAGATGAGATGGATTGAAATTCAAACTTCCTTGGCGTAAGCTCTGTTGACTGTGAGCTTGTCAGAGTGGTAGCCTAGACATATCAGTTTAGGAGAGGCTACCTTGAAGTCCAAGAGCTGGCATGGTGCAATGATTTGAGCATTGGACTACAACCCTGGAGACCAAGGGTCAGTTCCCTGCTCAGGCATGGAAACCCACTGGGTGACCTTGGGTGTGTGACACACTCTCAGCCCCAGAAAACCCCATGATAGGCTCACTTTAGGGTCTCCCTAAGTTGGAAATTACTTGAAGGCACACAGCAGCCCTTGAAGTCCATGTATTAAAAATGAATGCGTGAAAAAGGGTTGGAGCACAATAATCAAATCCTCACAGCTGTGAGTCTGCTGCTGTCAATTAGGGGATCTAGGGGATCTGCAGGGTGGGACAGAACTTCATCCCTAATTGATACCTGGCTTTTCTCTACCAGACCTCCATGAGCCAAAGCACTCAGATACAGTCATAAGACAGGAATGTTCACTTTTCTTAGCAATCACAATGGTAGAAAAGTATCAGCGTTAAACCGTCAAGGTGTGGTTCTCCTCTTAGCTTTCTTTTTGTTTGGGTGAGGGTGTAAGTTCTAAGAGAGTGTGGGTGTTGGTTCTTTTTCTTCTCTTGTGCACTCTGATTCCTGCCGTATCTGCCAACTGAGCAGTCCCAGATAAAGTAGTGCCCTGAGGGTGATTATTTAGCCTTACCCTTTGTAAGCTGCCTCCACCCAGTATGTTAACTTCCAGCTGTCTGAGAGCCTGCTGTGTGCTGTTCTCTGCTGGCTGACTGGTTGAAACCCTTGGCCTTCATTTTACAGCTTGCCATGCTGTTCCCTGTCCTGTTAGGCACCTGCATTCCCAAGTTTAAATCCTTCCCATCCCTGTCTCTAGGTGGTCCCTCTCTGTTCTGCTCCTGCCATTCCTAATTAGGGTTGCTAGTTTTGGTTTTTGTGTTCCTAACAGATACTCAGTACCTTGAACAACTACCTGACAGGAATGAAATCAGTAGGCAGAAGATTAGCTGTATGTCTCTGTGAGCAAACACTGAATTCCCCCATTCTCATCAGGTGAAAAAGTGTCCAGCCTTGTTTCTAACTGAGTTTCCAGTTTCTTTCCTTGTGTGACAGAGGTTTAAAGTTCACTTGGCCTGGGTGTAACTTGTGAGGGGCTGCAGGGTGGGACAGTGTTTTACCTCTAAGACAAACCTCCCCTAACTTGGTGGCTTCCAGGTGTGTTGAGACTACAAGCTCTATCATCCCCATGCCAGCTTGGATATATAGGGTTGTAATCCAACCAATCTGGGGGAAACTGGACTGAGAAAAGCTGCTGTAAGCTATTTGTTGTGAAGGGTTGTCCTATGTGCCTCTTTTAGCCCTGGGGGACTACGAAGGTGGCCACTTTTTTTTTTTTTTGTGCTGGCCCTGATTCTGTGCCTTGCTTCAACCATCAGCCTGATCTGCAAGTATTTAGTTGGTGATATGTTTCCTGTCTTGGAGATAAAAGGGGTGGGGAAAGTTTTGCCTGGGAAATACCTGTACTGCATGTCGGGCTGCTTGTTAAAGGAAGGAATGTAAATGTAGGGCAAGGAGGCACCCTTCCTGTTTACTTGGCTGGCGTTCTTCTTTCGCTACAAACATCTCCCACACTCAACAGGGAATACAGCTCTGCCCCCAGCTTTTGTGATAACAAGGGTAGCTTTGGAGAGGAAGCTCTGTAGACCAAGAGATGAGCAAAGAGGAACACCCTTGGGTGTTCCTTGAGATGGGCAAAGAGGAACACCCTTGAAAAGGCTTCTCCAGCCTTGGGATGGTGGAAATTATAATCTAACACATCTGAAGGGTGCCAGATAGAGGGAAGTTTGCACTTGGGCAATGCTGAATAAATGGCTGCATGGGTCACTTGCTCTGTAAGCCTGCTGCCCTCTGCTGGACAAAATGTGACACTGCAGTTTCCCTTTGCCAACGTAATACACTGAGCCCTCCACACCCACAGGTTTAGCATTTACAGATTTGATTGTTTGCAGATTATTTGTTGCTGCCTCTGCTGCTGCTCTATGCCATTTTTAATAGGAACTTTTAAGTCACGCCTCACATTCACAATCTCTCTCATGCAAGCCTTGTGAGACTGAGAGAGACTAAAAATGCCAGGTGAGGCTTGTATGTCTCTGTTAAATACATGGCAGAGGCAAAGGCAGAATCGGGTGGTTGGAGTGCTCCCCACTGTGGATTCAAATGTACTGTGTACTGTATATTCAAATTCATAGTGGGTTGAATCTGTTCCCCTGTCCTTTTTGCATGTGTTAAATATCATTAGGGAGGGCTATAAATATTTTTGGGGTTTTCACTTTTGTGGGGGTCCTGTGCCCCTAATCCCTGCAAATGTGGAGGGATAACTATATATTATTATTATTATTATTATTATTAATAATAATAATAATAATAAAATTTATTTCTATCCCGCCTCTCCACATGGATCGAGTCGGCGAACAACATGAGTACATTAAATACATTAAAAACATTAAAACATACCCATTCCTCCCCACCCACCAACCCACCTAAAACAACCCCCTAAAACACACAACAATTAACAGTCAATCAATTGACTGTTAACAAAACAGCAAGACAATTGATGGGAGGCGATGGAAATGCTAGTCTTGGAAGGCCTGTCGGAAGAGATCAGTCTTGACTGCTTTTTTAAAGCTGTCAGGACTGGTAATATGCCGGGTCTCCTCCGGCAGGCCATTCCATAACTTGGGAGCGATAGAAGAAACTTAAGAAGATTAAACTACCAGTTGAAGGCACATATACACATGCACTAACTAGCTATAGATGAGAGTCTGTGTACTCTGAAGGCACCAGATCCTGTGTGCTCTTGAAAACTAAGAAGGGTCAGTCCTCGTTGGTACAGGAGACCACCAATGAATAACAGATGCTGTAGGCTGTATTTCAGAGGCAGGAGTTGGCAAAACCACCTCTGAGTATTCCTTGCCTAAGAAAACTCTGTGAAATTCATAGGGCTGCCATAAGTCAACAGGTGACTTGAAGGTGCATGTACATGCATGCACATACAGAGAGAGAGAGAGAGCGAGAGAAAGCTAGCTTTAGATGAGTCCAGCTTCCCTTAGAATTTTGCCTCCATCCAATAGCTGCTTAGATGGGGCTGAAAAGTGGGCAGACACCTATCTGTGATTTTCAAAAGGATATAGCTTGTTGATGTCTGTAAGGCAGGTTGGGGAAAGTGTGGCCCAGGAGTGATCCCACTTTTCTGGGTCCCCAAAGCCCTGAGTCCTCTAATTTTAAAGTAATTGGTGTGATTTTTACCCCAAAACCATCCCAGGCATATCACAATGTAACCTAACAATAAAATCCAGACCCTACCCCAATATCCCAGCTAAAATGACAACCTTTGCTGTTTGGCTGAAATACTGCTGACACGACAAGTTTGTTTGGGTGCCATTAAGAAGACCTGGCCTACTAAGGTTGGGGAAAAAATTGCCCCTGACCCTTGTGCATTCCCTCACCTACCCAGAGTTTCAATACTACTGATTCTCCGGGTTCTTGTCTAAGCACTGACGTTCTTAGCTTTTCTGCCTGTAATTTGGACCTTGGAGCATTATCTCCTGCATTGCCTTTTAACCATCAATGATTAACTCATTTCTCTTCTGTGCAGCTGAATGCAGTGTGACCAGTTGGCTTCATGGCAGGGATGGGGAACTTGGGATTCCCTAGAGTTGGGCTGCAGCTCCCACTATAGGCTCAGCTGACTGGCTGATGGTATCTGTACTGCAGTAGCATCTGGCAGCAGGACACATCTTCCCTGCTCCATCCCCCGCTTTGTGATGCTGCTGCAGGGCATCTGTGCTAAGTACCTTTCCTCTCTGTACTCTCTTTACAGCGGAGTCTGTATATAGGGACCCAGAGTGGAGTTTTGCAGTTGCCTCTCTCCACCTGCAGACGATACATTTCCTGCTTCGATTGTATCTTGGCGCGGGATCCTTACTGTGGCTGGGATGGCGAGAAGTGCCGAGAACTAGCTGAAACTCTGGACAGGTACAGAGACACGAATTAAGAACAGACTGAAGAGAAACGGACTGGAAGAGAAACAGTACATTCAGGGCCAGAACCTGTGTTTCCCATTTCTTAGTGAAACTGGAGTTCTGTGATGGTCACCTTGATGTATTGTGGATGTTGTGTTGCAGACACTGTGTCTAGCCTATTGGACCTATTGAAGAATATCACATTTGTGTGTGAGGTGTGGTGCCATGCCTCCCCCTACCCCCACTCAGTAAAAGAGATCATCCAACATAACTCCCCTGTGGCTTACTTTGAATATCTTGAGTCATAGTCATAGTCAGCTTTAGTTTGATAGTATGCTTTAAAAAAAAAAAGCTCTAAACAGCTGACAGCACTGAGCTGTTTTCAAAAAATGAAAGGGCTACAGATACCATACCACTAGGAGGAATCAAAGAAACACATGAAAGTATAAGGCAGCTATCTAAACTCCAAATGAAGACCAATGAAGACAGATTGACATAACCTAGGTTAAATGTTTACTGTTCTTTGGGAGATGTCTGTGAAGCCTGTGGCATGTATTCTGGATAATGTGCAGCTATGCACAGTTTTGCTTATGACAGAAGTGGAGTCCTCCAGATGTCGTCGGACTCAGTTTCTAATAAGACTCTCCCAGCATGGCTAATGAAGAAGGTTACTGGAGGAAGCAGTTCGTAAACATCTGGAAGGCCACAGGTTTCCCCCTTATGTCATAAAGAATGAACACTGAGGAGTATTTGCTGGAGTATGTAAGAGTTTGCTTACAAGTGTATTAATACCCATAATAGATATCATCAGGTGTGTACTGTATGCTGCTGTTACATAAGACTTTCCCAACTGATCAAGGTCCTCCTTAATGTTGCTCAGGTCCCTGCTGATCCAGGATGTGCAACATGGCAACATGGGCTGCTTGAATGACTCGGGCCAGGGTAAGGTTCTAATTGTTTCCCTTCCTTGGACTCCTGCTTGAACAGGGGTGTTTATTGGTGGTGGAGACTTGGGGACAGTTCATCTCCTTCCCACCTTTTCTTGGGAGAGAGGCAAGCCATCTGTTTTAATTCTCCTTCCTGTCCAAACCACAGATACGTTTTCCCTCAGTCACCCAGTTATCTTCAGCAAAGGGCTAAGTGTAAGCAGCACTGCAGATTATTAACCATCTCCAGACCACGAGAGCCTGTGTTTGTGCAAACTCAAATGTCTAAGATTTCTCCAATATTGCCCTCAAGAGTTTCCAAATTTTCTCCAAGCAGCAAGGATGGGACACTTCTTTGTTTTGTTTTTTTTAAGGAAAGGAAAAAGAAAAGGAAATTGGTATTCTCAGAGTGGCAAAATCTCTTAACTTCCTTTTGAGTGTCCTGTGCCTTTCATTTTGAGAATTCAAACTGCCTCTTCCCAAAGCTTGGAAAAGTTGTTTACTTAGACTACAAGTCCCAGAATTGATCATGGTGGCTGTAATCCAAAATAGTAACTTTTCCCAGCTATATCTCTTCCATAATATTTGATGATGCTCAGCTTTCTCTCCTGGTCTGTTGTTGAGGTATGTGTGTGAGTCCTTAACTGTTTCTGTGTCTTCTGCAGCCACACCTATGCAGAAGAACCGGACGGTGCTGCGTGGTGATGATGTGCTTTTGCCTTGTGAGCAGACGTCCAACCTGGCACGGGCAACGTGGCTGGTGAATGGCACTGAAGTGCTGGCTGAGGATAGGCAGGGCCACTTTCGCCTGGGGGTGGATGGACTGCTGCTGACAGATACACAACTTGAGTACAGTGGGGAGTACCATTGTTATGCTCAGGAGAATGGCCTCCAGGCCCTTGTGGCTGCCTATGCCCTCGCTGTGCTGCCTGAGCAACTGGTGCCACAGCCGCACCCCACAGTGCCCCATCCATCCTGGCCTGCTGCCAGCTATGCTAATGGGGATGTGAAGTTAATCTACATTGGAGTCATCACGGTGCTGGGGGGCTTGTGCCTTGTGCTGAGTGTGGTGCTCCTCTATGTTTCCTGCCTGCAGAAGCGCAAGGGCAAATACAGACTTGGGGTCCCCCAGCCCTCCAGTGTGGAGCTGCAGACTGTCTCCTCTAACTGCGTGGGCAAAAGTTCCCCAGAGGAGGAAGAGGAGGAGGACTTGGGCATCTTTCCTGATGGCTGCCTTCAGATCATCCCTGGGGAAGCCCCCACACTGGTATCCCCGTCCAAGGAGGCACCTCCTGCTCCACCCCCACCCCCTCCTCCGCTGCCTGCTGAGTTCACCAACGGCATCCCCACCTTGCCCAACATGCTGCGCAAAATGAACGGCAACAGCTACATGCTCCTGCGGCAGAATGAGGAGCCGTGCACTTCGCCACTCTACAACTCCTTTACGGAGGAGCTGAGCAAGATCCTGGAGAAGCGGAAACACACGCAGCTGGTAGAAAAGCTGGATGAGAGCTCCGTGTAGGGGAGGGTCCTGGGGAGCCCACTTTGCTGAACTGATCCCCCAAAGCCCTCTGTGATTCCCAGTCCCCCTTCCAACAGAACCAGTGTTACGATTCAGCAACTACCTCCGGAGCGGCCCTCCGGAGCCGCCACAGACTCCGCACTCATTTCCTCTTTTATTTTATTCTTTTTTGTTTTGTTTTGTTGTCTTTTTGCTGGTGTTGATTGTTTTGTTTTTCCAATTGCTGTAAAAGAGAAAGAAATCTATTTAAATGGGAATTATATTTATATATAAAAGGATAATCGATAAACAGGAGCTACAGAGATCTGTTGGGTTTGTTTGAATAACTCCACCTGCCCCTTGGAGCATGCCTAAATGTGCCACTGGCTTGGATGGAGAATTGAACTGTGGATCAAACTGGGTGGTGGGGGAGATTTCTGTCTGCAACTCCTCCAACTGGAGAGAAAGGCAGTAAGGCATAAGATGTTAGCTGTGATTTCAAGGGGTAGGTCACAGACTTCTTTATAAGGCCCAGATTACCACCCTCCCCAAATCAGTCCTTACATATTTGATCATGTTTTGAGTATACTTATATTAGGAGTGACCAAGTGTGGCCTCCAGATGTTGGACTTCAGTTCCCATGATTCCTTACCATTGACTGTGCTCCTCACTGCTGCTGATAACTAAAGATTCTAATGCCCAGAAACAAGAAATAGGTATGACTTTGAATAACTTCTAAAAATGTAAGTACAGCTTACATGGCATAGGCTTTTGATTAACATCAGTCTGATGAAAACTAGTAAGAGTGGATTCAACAGCTGAGAATGATCAGCCTTTCTTTGTATATGTGAAGCCCAGGGAGATGGTGCCCATGGCAGATTCTGGGTTATGATCTACTTCTCTAAGAAAGGTTGGGAGAGCATTTGGGCCTCCAGATGTTGAGCCCCAGCTCCTGTGATCTCTTACCACGGAATGCTGGATGGGAGCTGCACCACAATAGCATCTTGACAGACCTTCCTGTTGTTTTGAAAGAATGTGTTTGTTCTGCGTTTGCTATCAGACTTAGGCCTCATACAGGGATTGTGGCAAAACACCAAATTTCACTGCACTCTTTGAGGGTCTTCAGATATTTTTTTTTTGTAAGCCTTGGTTTCTTGGGCATATAAGAATGTTACTCCTAGTCTCTTTTTTAACTAACATTGTTTCTCTCAGCTGGACTGTAATCTTTTGGTTTACTGGGAGAGAGAGATCAGACTGACATCGTTCACAAGGCAAGCTATGGGGTGGCAAGAGAAATCTCCTTGAGAAGGCTCAAGTTCCCTGTGACAAGAGTGGACATCATCTGGCTCTCTGGTTGTTGGACTGCAGTTCTTCCTAGTCCTTGTTAACATAGCCGATGAATGATGGGAGATGGGAAGGACCACATAGGATCCACCCCTGCCCTGCAGCAAGGGTATGGAACCTTTTCAGCCTCAGAGCCAATTTTAATTTCAGAGAACTCAGGACTTTCTTCCACTGGTGGGTGGGTCCAAAAGCAATATGGTGAGACCAAAAATGCCAGCATTTTTTTAAATCATAAAACTACAGCTAAGCCTTAGGTGAGGCATTCCAGTCTTTTAAAATGGTGGGAAAATGTTCCACAGTTGGAAAGCTGCTAGCAATGGTCTGATGTAGAAACAGCTGTGACCATCTGAGGAGGCTCAGAGGGCTGGATGCAGCAGTGGGACCTGAGGTTCTTCCCCACTCCCATGTCCTATCCAAAATGCCAGTAACATATAGCTATGTGCACATATAAATGAACACCAGCCTTCATTGTTCAGTATGAACACTATGTAAGTAGTGATATGTTTATAATGGGAAAACAATGAGTTGCAGACAGAAGGATCTAAATGTGGTGTGGGCTAGAAATAATCTGGTAGAGAAGTCCCTCAGAATGCAATTCGTCAGCAATATGGGATCTAATAATACTAACCACCTTACAGTGTTGTAAGGATTTCAGGGAAAATCTGTGTGGAGTGCATAAGAAAGGTGCAATATAAATACTGAGTTACTGTCACCATTGTCATGGTCTTCTATGGGCCTTTGGGGAACTTGACTGATGTTTCATTTTACACTGAATTAGTACTGAGAGACTATGACATTATCATTTCATACATTTAAGGCTTAGAATGGGAGAGTGCCACCTTCAGGAGCCAAATCTAATATCTTACCTGTTCACAAAGTGAATCTCCAATCTGTTCCCTGCCCCCTGTAAACCACTTAGAAAAGCTGAAGGGTCTTGCATGGCCATTTATTCAACTTCTAAAAATTACACAAATCAGAGCATATGCACAATTCAACCACCACATCATCCTGAACACATGTGACTGCATATGGTTTGGAAAGATAAGCTTGGATCAGGCCAGTTTAGTACTTGGATGAGAGATCTCTCAGGATCTCCATATGAGGGGAAAAAATCCTGCCTGAAAATCTGGATTGCTACTGCCTGTCAGAATTGACAATATTGGGTCAGACAGACCAGTGGTCACATTCAGTATAAGGCAACTTGTTATTTTTCTGGTGTAAGAACAAGTACAGATAGTCTTGATTGTTCTACAAGTGCTCTGCAGACCATCTGAACGTAATATTTGGACCATCCATTTGAGAATATCTGCTTGTGTGTGTTGTGCCTACCAGTTGGCTATCAGTTTATAGCAATCCCATGAATTTCATAGGGTTTTCTTAGGCAAGGAATATTCAGAGGTGGTTTTGCCACTTCCTTTCTCTGAAATATATTGTAGCCTACAGCACCTCGTATTCATTGGCACTCTCCCATCCAAGTACTAATAAGGGCTGACTCTACTTAGCTTCCAAAATCAGACAGGATCTGGTGCCTTTGGGATATTTAGGCCCACTGCTTAGCTAATCTCAGTCTAACAGGATGAATTTGTAACTGTCCAGTGTCACAGACGATGTTGCCTTTCTTCTAGCTTGGATTTATAACAAGGGCTAGCCCTGCTTCCAGTTACAAATCTGGCAAGACAGTGGAAAACCCCAGAATGGGTTTAATTCTATAGCAGCTGTAAATTGGTACAAGTTGACAGTTACCTATTGAGAACCATCCCAGCTTTTAAACCTCTAATGTTTCTCAGCGTTTCTTCAGTTCACTCTGTCTTGGTGGCAGCATAAATCAGTTTTACTTTAAAAAAGAAGCTAAGCAGGAACTGAGCACTCTCAAGAACTGTGCTGAAAAGGAAGTCCATCTTGTGCATCCTCCTCCTGGTTTCCACAGTCAGCTGCCCCTGGGAAGCCCATAAGCAGGGCAAAAAGACAACAGTCCTGTTTTTGCTTGCCAGCAGATGATCTTCAGTAACATGTTGCTTGGAGCCTGGAGGTTTCATATGATGAGTATGGCTACTGAGAGTGTCCCCCTGCCCATACAAGTGTCTTAATCATTATTTGAAGACACACTGGCCCTCATATATAATGTTGTGTGAAGCACTGTATTTTGATTGTCCAGAATTTATTGCCAGTTAATTAAATTGGATGATCCTGAGTCCTAGTAAAATGAGAGAGAGAAACTTCTCCATTTAATACCATGCATAATCACCTCCCCCACTAAATTAACCCCCTCCCAAACTTTTTCTGGCATGGGCAATCCAGCCTGATACCATTTTTGTTGCATTTTTCCAGTTCTATAATACATCTTTAGAGATGAGCCAACCAAAACTCTAAATGTGGCTGGATTCAAGTTTTCCTGCTGTTTGACACACAATGTTGGTATTTTCATGAAATTAGCCATCCCAGCTCCCAAGATTGCAATTTTATTTTTTGGTCAGCACCATTTCACACTCTCGTATATACTTACAGTTAATAGATTGTTATACTTACTTAACTAAACATCATTGCCATTTTATTGCCAATTCTTATGGAGCTCTTTTCAATCCACTTAGCTGCAAACACCACCCATCCCCACCACTGTGTCCTTATGGGAAATTGAGGAAGACATCTGAGGAATATGAGATGATGATCATATTCAGATCGCCACATTTAGTTATTCTGTAATCATATTGTGAAAGTTCAGAAATAGAAACTTGGATTAAAAGTGTTAGCACGCTGAAAAACTGCAAGTCACTAGCCTTCATGACTGCTCATGTAGGTTTAAAAGTACATGGAATAAGCATTATGCCTGGCATTTTGCATTGCAGTTACAGATTTGTAACCTAGAGCTAGGGACCTGCAACTGCTCCATATTCAGAGATGTTACGTATTCATAATTGTGGCACTATTGGCTTTGGGAAACTGCAGCTAGCCCCCTCCCAGCCCTCAGCCACAGTGCAAGAAGGAATTTAGTAGCATCTTCAAGACTGATTTATTTCAGCAAGATCTTTTGTTGTTCAGTTTATCTGAAGAGGTGGATTGATATCTATCAAAGCTCATGCTGAAATAATGCTGTGAGGTTCTCTCAGATCTCCAGTTTCAATCCTTGGCATCTACAGTCAGAAAAATCTCAAGTAAGTAAGATTTCCAATTCATACTTGAGCAGGATCCTGCCAGTTACAGCACATAATACTCAGTTAGATGAGACCAAGGACCAGACAGTTCATATTTTCAACCTCCTATTAAGTTAAATCTTCTTTCATGCTTATTTGTGTGAAACATCTGGTAAATATTTATAATGTATTAAACACTTTGGCTCCAAGAAGTCAAATGAGAACTTGCTTATGCCAAGCTGCTGGATGTGGTTTTTTCTTTACTTCCAATATTACTGATTAATTGATTTAGATTGCCCAGCGTTTCCCATTAAAAGATGGCAGGGGCTCCATAGGGAGAAAGAATTGTCTTTAGCTTGTATTTGATGGAAGATGTGGAAGAGATGCATACAAATGCTGTACAAGGCCACAGCCAAATGCCAAAGATAGTGTTTACAGCCGATTTCTGCAGACCTGAACAGTGTTTGGAGGTTTGATTCAGTCAACTATTTAGAGGCTTCAAATGTATATATGCATGCTTTCTAGACAGATAATATCCTAAAATATCCTAATGTTGATTTTGAACCTCTTCAGTTTTGAAGAAATTAAGCAAAAGAGCTTGGAAAAAGACACAGGACAATATGACTTGTGAACTTCCAGTGATCTGAGTAGGGTGGCTTCTTGCCCACTTAATTTCTTACTTCTCTGATGAACAATAAGACTATGGCTGGCATCCTTTTATTGATGCCTGCATAGTAAACATTTTTGGTTATTGCATAAGGGGAAATTACACTTGGTGACTAAGACTCCCACAGGACTTACCTTCCTCCTGCACTCCCCCTCCTTGTCCTTTTAGTGGCCAATGGCGAGAAGGTAGCATCATTGTGCATCTTGTTATAAGAACATAACCATATGTTTCCCTGACATTCCCCTGTCCATCAGCCACTAAAAGGCGAGGGGAGAACAAGAACAAAGTAAGGTCTGTAAGAGGGCAGCAGTATTATATCTCTGCCAGGATAGAACTTCTTAATACATCGCCCAATGCAGGACCTCAGCCAAAGTATTTTTTCCTCTCTACCACCACCTTGCTGTATTCTAGGTGAGAGACAGCAGTGTGTCGTCAGCAGATGAATCCTAATGGCATTTTGGGTTTCCAGTTATTGTTAAAAAGAACCTTTCCTAGCTGCATGCTGCCATTTTCTGCTGCTCTGCTATTATTTTAAGTTTCATAGCTGCTACTGAACACAGGAGTAGGATATCTTTTGGATTGAGAATCACATTCTGTCATGGGAATTTTTCAGCAGACTGTGTACCAGTGGTAGGCAGGGCCAGAGACACCACCCTCACCTCAGGTCCTGTAGACACTTCTCTTTAAATCCTCTTGCCAAATCTCTTTCCCATTTCTCTTCCATTTTCTCCTCCACCTTCCACAGTTCTCTCTGTTGCCTGCTCAGAAGTCTTGAGCTTATTTTAAAAGAAGAAAAAAAAAGACCCTCACTGGTTTAAACCTAAAATTGTGTGTGTGTTGGAGATGTTCCACCAAAAGGGAAAATTGGCCTTCCTTAGTAGTGATCTTCCAAATTTCCCTTGTCCCACCAGCAATTCAGCTTTTAAAAAATCTGCACTGGCACCAAGTGATACTTTTACAAGTGCAATGGTTTCATATGGCACAATATACCAGGGAGATGGCAGGGTTTGCAGCAAATGAGGGGGGTGAAGCCTGGGTCTTACCTTCTCTATAGCAACCCCCTTGAAAATGCCCCTACCCAACAATTTTGTTTTTTAAATACCTCTTTGGGGCCAGCAGCTTTTTTGTTGTTGTTGTTGAAACTAGCTACTGTACTGATGTGTGTATACATGCATGCGTGTCTGCTGTGCTCCACCATGTGGATTTTCCCCATATGATCTGGGGAACAGCCAGTGCCATGATGCTTTCTCCCAGTCCTCCTAAGGAACTCAGTAGAGCTGACCACTGGTTTTGCTCCTTCCAGCAAACAGATAAATACTCATAGTTTTCTGCTGAGCTGTTTTGAACTCATCATGTGTGTATCAACAAAAAGCCTCCAGAGTGTTAATGGTGGTTCTACTTCCTTTATTTTCAGAATCTAGTAAGATTTAACATTAATGATTAATTACAATATATAATTGAGAAAAGTTACCAGCATAGAGGATCACAGCCTCTCTAGTTCCAATTAATCTGTATCTACTCAACTTTTGGAGGAGGAACCAGCCTCATCCCATTCAAGGCCTGGCTCAAAGCAAGGCTAGGCTAGGCTAGTCTGCAACTCAGCTGCTCATCAGAACCAGGTAGCAAGACAGTGTAGTGAACTGGCACAACACATGTCAGTATTAGGTACTAGCTTGCACACAGCACAAGATAGCCCTGTCCCTGTCCCTATCCTTGCTGATGAGAAGCAGATATATTATCTTAATGTAGACCTAATATCTTGCCCTGGATCCAAGAATTCCCCACACCACTAAATGCGTTGGCTCTTCGCATCAGTGTAGATTAAATTTTCTGCAGAAGGAAGACACCGCTGACCAACATTCTGAACGTTGAGCACACTGGGCTTGTTTGTGAATGGGTGCCACTGGCCTTGAATACTGGGGTTATCTGTATGGTAGGGCTTGCGGATACGGATGATCTCTAGGCCTGACTGGTTGGCCAGCTTCTGGATGATCTGTGCAATCTCATCTGCTGTCTTGCTGGTTAAAGTCTCCTCCTTCACGGTTCCATTCACTAAGAAGAGAATAAGTTGGATGAAATCTGAACCTATTTTTGTTCTGTCTAGAGACTTTCCTAAGCATTGCACCCTGCTCCTCTACATTTTTAGTTGCTGAACCCCTGTAAATCCCTCACCATTATATCTTAGTCTGTTTATCAACTCCTTGGGAATTTCTGTTGTTGAACAAAGACCTGGTGTACAGCTCACAGTTGAGCTACAGTTGACTTTTCCTAACCTAGTGCACCAACTAAATTTAATCTCCAGTTTTGTTGATATAAGGACTTGACACGTTACTTTGTTTCTTTGCTCTAAGCCAATTCAGGCACCACTCTACTTTGACCAAGAGAAGGGACAAATCTCTGTTTCTCCACTACACTTTTTGGAAAGAAAACAGCTATATACTATGCAAACAATTCTAAGTTTATATTGACACCTTTGTACCTAAATCTTCTTCACCCAGTCTAATTTCCATTTGGGGGTTAGCCTAACTGAAGACCTAATGTCCACTAACTCTGGCCAGATTTAAGGGATTTTTGCTTCTAACCTGATGAGAACTCTAGAGACTCAAAACCCTCATACATTTCCGTGACATCTGGGTGACTTTACAGAAGTATTCAACCCCTCCCCCTTTGACTTTTCCACATTTTGTTGTGTTACAACTTGGATTTTAAAGGGCTTTGACTGGCACAGTTACCACCTGATGTACACACTGCAAAGGTACACAATATTACACTATAGCACAGAAGTTCAGTAGACAAACTGGCAGTGGTTGGCTGCATAAGTATTCACTCTTCTGAATCAATAATTGGTAGAAGCACCAATGATAGCTGTCAAGTCTTCTGATACTGCACATAGGCGAATTCATTCAATTACTTACATGACTCCTGAAGCAGTGGGATGCACTAGAGCTTATTTAAGCATGTTTATGATTTGTGCCACAATAATAATACTTTTCTCCTTCACAGTGTTGAACATCTTGCGTACATCATGTGGTAACAATGGGAATTAAATCCAGGTTAGCTTCGTGTTGTAATACCACAAAATGTGGAAAAGTCAAAGAGGGGATCAATACTCCTGCAAGGCACTGTAACAAAAGTATTATCCAACCCTATTTTTTGTTTGTTTTTACTTATTGATCAAAAGGTGCTTACTTTTTTTTCAATTAGCCCTTTGATGTGTGATTCTTCCAGCAGACAATGGCTGGAATCATGCTGGTGACACAGTCTTGTGCAATATGCAGTTACACCAGCCTGCTTGATGCTTCCTTGAGCAACATTTCTCAGCCCCCAAATGGAGCTTCTAAGTGCTGGAGAATATTGCTACAGTCTTTCCCTAGTGGGAGTCACCCAGATCTGGAAGGGTGATGTAAAATGTCTTTTCCTGGCTGTATAACTGCACCACACTCTGTATGGGCACCTCTTGTCCTCTCCAGCCAGTAAACACCACGCTTCAGAGTTTGGAAACTGCCCTCTAGGGCAAAAAGATGCAGAACTGCATGGACGAATATGACATAGGATCCCACCTAGTGTGAATCCATTGTTACTGACATCTAAGAAGATAAATAAGGACTTTGGGGGTAGGGGAACTGCAGACCCATAGAAGTCAAAGTGCAGGTCCCATTATCCTGGACCTCTGGCCATGCAAGCTGGTGACGATGGGACCTGGAAGTCCAACAATAGTTGAAGGGTCATAGTGTTCACAGGCCTGCTGAATTTCAACCTACTTATTGGACGAACACCGAGCTGATTGGTGGGTTCAGATTTCATCAGTAATGGCTAAAAGCAGCCTCTATCTACCTGCCTCTATTAAGAGGTAGCATTTTCTATACTCACAGTATTCAGCAACCACTGTGGGGACCCGGCTTTTCTTTGGAGTGACATAGACCACAATCCCAGGGTTCTGCCTAGCAAAGTCCACCACTTTTTCTTCAACATATTCTCTAGAACAAAACAAAGTCCAATTGAGTCATTTAAAAACTAGTCTTGAAAGAGCATAGAGGGCTCAAAAAACTGACAGTTAATGAGCAATCAAGGAAGTTGTTATTTGAGAGCTTAAATGATTCTGACCCTAAGAATCCAAGAGCCCTACCGGATCAGTTAATAATCTACTGAATAAAAATATTAACCCACTGAATAAGGCTTTGCTGGTACATTGGCTTAAATACAATTGCTAGTCCCAACTAGAGTTCTTCCACAGAATCAGTTGCTGAATGCTACATCAACACTTACATAAACTTCATTAATTTAATGGGTTTACTCTAGTTGCAACTGGATTTAGGTCGCCACTGTTACTTAGGAGCACAAAAGAGCTTTTCAAATACTGTACAAATACTGTGGAAATGCCAAGTTCTTCACCAACAGGGGGAAGCGTGGCAGCAATTCTCAGCAAATTGCATTTTATCTTCATGAACTGCAGATCAGATTATTTTCTTCACATTCTCTTCTGAAAAATTACATACAAAACATTAGAGCAACTAAAACAGAACAGACATAAAATTTATCTAAGACAGAAGAGGAAAACTGCAGAGGGGGGAGGTGAGGCAGATTTCTCATTCCTGCTCCCCACTGGGTGCTACACGTACAGATCTGACGTAATTGGAAATGATATCATGTCACATCTGGCTTCATTTTTTTGCTAATTTTGGTTTTTTTAACATTTGTGTCATAAATGAGGGCAAACCCTTAAATGCTTCCTTGGTCTAGGGGCTGCCAATGGTAGCCTACAGGCTGCACTTTTCTCACTCCAGATCACAGGTAATACTCCCCATATCTAAAACACTGGGTCCTTATCTTAGATTACCACATCATCATATGCAAAAAACAGAAATTAAAAGGGTCAGTTCTCCAGAGATGATGCTGGTTAGAGACTTAGGTATCACAAAGGCAGACAGATTGTTCCATATAAGCAAGCATGCCACCTATACTACTACAGGGCCAAGCAGTTACTACAAGCTTTAATACAACACACGACTAACATTCATGAGACACATGAATCATCAAGCAGCATTTATGTATTGCATATCCCATATGAAAGACAATGCACATACGGTTCTGCAAAAACTTTTGAACTGAAACTCTAGTGATCCCTCACCATAGACAAGCTGGAACATGTCCAGAGACAGATGACCAAAATCGTAAAAGGCCTAGAAACCATGCACTATGAGAAATGGCTTAGGGAGCTGGCTATGTTTAGCCTGAAGAAGAGAAGGTTAAGAAGGGACTTGATAGCCATGTCTAAATATTTGAAGGGATGTCATAGGGAGGATGGAACAAGCTTGTTTTCTGCTGCTCCAGAGACTAAGACATGGAGTAATGGCTTCAAACTGCAGAAAAAGAGATTCCACCTAAACATTAGGAAGAACTTCTGGAGGCTACACAACCCCCACTTCTACCCACATAAATACCAACTGCCCACATGATGATGTTTGGTCTTACACACTGGGATGTCAAGCAGAGGTTCATGTCCCAAAATCCAGAACGCAATAACATATATTCATTGATATCAAAGTCAGTACTGCACTGTAACCTTCCCATATAGTAAGGAACTATAATCCATCCTTTGCATTTCCCATTTTAAGGTGAGACTGCGTCAGATGTAGGACTGGATGCACAAGTGTTGCAAAATACTGCTAGAGATGCGACCAAAATGAAATTAAAAAAGGGGGGGGGGCTGTAGTGTGCATACGTATTTGAAAGTAAGTCGCACTTAAGTCAGTAAGATCTATTTCCAACCAACACAGACAGGTCATGCTCAACACGCAAAAGAGGCAGAGTAATTAGAATATGGCTTGGCAGTAACTACAAAAAGAAAAGTTGGATTCATACCAGATAATGGGAGGAATAGTAATACCATTTTCATGGTGAAAGGATAGAGAAGGGTTAGTGCAAAACTAATTACAATGTAAGAATAAAGGCTAATGCTGCAACCCTTAAATACACTTTGAACATTGTGGGACTAACCTATGGGAAAGTACACCTAAGATTATGTTGTGAGTGGAATCTGTGACTACCATTATCGTAAAGTCAAGTTGGAAGGTGCAAAACCATTTTGGTGCTGTAGTTATGGTGCTGGGGAGGCAGTCCAGTCTCTATTGTTATAGTGTGCCTTCCAGTTGTTTTCAAATTACAGTGACCCTATAATGGGGTTTTCTTGGCAAGATTTGTTTGGGGCGGGAGGCTGCCTTTGCCTTCCTCTGAGGCTGTGAGTGTGACTTGCCCAAGGTCACCCAGTGAGTTTCTGTGGCCAAGCAGGGATTTGAACCCTGGTCTCTGCAGACATAGTACAACGCTTTAAAGCATTACATCACGCTGGAACCATAATGTCCCTGGGCTGAGAGCCAGCCTTAGGGTTGCCATTAAGATGAAAATGTCTTGAAGGCACACAACCACCACCACCACCCTGGGCCAGCCATCTTTTCTCAGCCTGACCTACCTCACAGGGCTGTTGTAAGGATGGAAGGAAGGAAGGGAATCATATACAACGCCTTGTGCTCCCTGGACAAAAATCAGGAGGTATATTCATTATCAGTCTAATTACGTCATAAAGAATCAGAGGTAAGGAGAAAAAGTATGTTGAACATCTGCGTAGGATGGGGGTCCTCACGGTAACTCCTGCTCTGTTCCTACTTGCAGGACTTAAGTTGGATCTACCGCCCAATTCGAGAACTTCTTCCCAGTGGAAGTTGGAAACAAGACCCTTAACGGACGCCCGTCGCCCGTATTCTGCATTCCCACACCTTTCCCCCCGCCAATCCATCTGGAATGAGAAAGGAGGGACCCTGAAGCCCTTTCCGCACGGGACTGTTATAGCGCCATTATTCCACTTTCCACATTTTTTCGGGCCCCTCCCGAAACCGCAAACCCCAGGATTCCACAGGATGTGGAAAGCGGAACAATAGCGCTATAGAGCCCAGTGCGGAAAGGGCCTGGGAGGGAAGGCGGCTGCGCGCCGGGCGGTCCTCGTGTTCCGGGCCGGGAACCCACCTGGCGCCGCGCGAGCTCTGCGCGTCCCGGCTGAGAGTCAAGGTGAGCCGCTGGAGCTGGCACACGTAGCGGCCCAGCCCGTTCCTCAGGACGCTGCCCAGGAAGCGGCTCGCGGTGCCCCGGCCAGTCATGGCAGCGCCCGCGGCGGCGGTACCAGGCCGGGCTCGGAAGGCCCGCCTTCCCTAACCCCGGAAAGAGAAGCAGGGCCGGGCGAGAGGCGGGGCGCCGTAGACTGGCCCGCCGAGCCGGCGCTCGCGGGTCGCTCTGGGCGCCATCTTTTTCCTTATCCGTGGGGTCGCGTGAGGAAAGGTTTAGAGGAACTGGGAGGGATCAGCAGCGCTTGTCCCCTTCGCCGGCCCTTAAATAAGCACAATAAGGAATCTGTGACTTTTAAGTGTTTCTGAGATTACGAACCATAGGTAGAATTTGCCAGGCAAATATTGCCCACGGAGCGATCTATTGCGTGGAGGTTTCCCACGACAAACAAATATACACAAACAACGCAGCTATCAGCGGAGGCGAGTCCAGTTAAAAGGCCCCTTCACCGCTCCCACTCGCCGAGCCAGAACTAAATTAAAGCTCATGTCTGCACTAGACTGTTATAGTGCTATTATTCCACTTTCAACATCCTCAGAGGTCCCTCTCTAAACTGCAAACCCCAGGATTCCATAGGACGTTGAAAGCGGAATGATCGCAGTATAACGGTGTAGTGTGGAACGGCAAAAGGCAAATATGCCCCTGTGATCAGAGCCAGCGTGGCGGGGTGGTTTGGGTGCTGCGCTGCGACCCTCGAAATCACGGTTCGGCTCCCCGCTCGGTTATGAAAACCCACTGGGTGACCCTGAGCGAGTCACACCCTGTCAGCCCCAGAAACCCCCCCGAGAGATTCCCTTTAGGGTCGGAAACAACAGCAACACCGCCGTGTGGTCGGCTAACTTGCACGCGCTGCGCTTTTATACTTCGAAGACCGCAATCCTAAACTCTCTCACTGGGGAGTAAATTCTGTTGAACAAAGTGGGATCCAGAGGACGTTCAATGTCAGAGACGGCATTCTTCCAACGACTAGGAAAGAGGAAGGCGAACTATTTTTCTATCTCTAGGGTCACTAACCCCCCCCCCACTCTATCATTTCAAAGATTGCCGGAAGGGCTCTCGCTCCAGCTGTTTCCGGAAGTGACGCTTTCGTGTTGTTGTTCCGCGGTCGGGGCCGTGGCGCGATCCCTGCCGCTGCACGTGGAGGCGGGGGGGTGGCGCAGGCTCCGAAGTAGGCGCGGAGGCGTCCGGTTGCACCTCTGGGGCCGGGCGGCGTTCGCGGCAGGTGTTGGTCACGGGAGGGATCTGCGGCCGCTTTAAAGGTGGCTGACACTGCAGGGCGGGAATCTTGAGAGATGACCGAGTTTAGCGCGTGGCGAGAGGCGTTTACGCGGGAAGGCGCGCACGGCCGTGGGAAAGCAGAGAGAGACTTGAGATGACCTGTCTCTAAGAGGTGGTTGCGTTGCTTGACAGGAGAATGAAGAGCTGCTTGGGAAGGAGAAGGTTACCAGTCTTCCGAGGTCTGGCAAATTGAGATAAGGTCGCAGACTGTGGAGTTTGTGGAGACAGGAGGGCTCCAGAGCAAGGGAAGGAGTTTAGTATGTCAACTTGGAGCATGGGTAGATTGGGCAAAATTCTATCACTTATATAGGAGAAATGTGGTTCCTAGTGTGTTCGATGCGTCACTGGTGCTTTCGGGGTAGGTGGATCTTTGCAGGCAGTCATACTTGCAGACACTATAAGAAGGAGACCCTTCCATCCCCGGAGGGGCCAGTGCCGCCTGCTTCAGTTACAGAGATCCGCCAGTATCTCAGGGCACAGGACATCCCCTTTCATGATGGCTACAGCTGTATTCACGTACCCAGCATTTTTGTTGAGCAGCAGCAGCAGGTTCGCCATAGCTACACTCTCTTTATTGACAAGACCACAGGCCGCTTTGTTTGCACAGCCACGTTGGTTGAAGGTAACTGGCAGGACTTCCAGGCCAGCGTAGAGTTGCGGCATAAAGGGGTGGCTCTGGGTGTCCTGGAAGATACAGATCAGCCAAGGGACCGTGCCGGGGAAGACGCCAGGCATATCTGGGAACGAGCCGTGCCTCTCTGGGAACTGCTGGATGAGCAAGAGACCCAGGAGGCTAAGACTAGGTTTGGAATTTCCAGTGTGTCAAATGCTACTCTGAAACGGTTTGATGTGCGTTATCTACGGACTGCTCAAGCCTTGGTGTTCCCGTGGTTTAGCCCTCGTGGTACCAGCCTGAAGGGGTTAAAACTTCTGGGAGTTGAACGCCAAGGAGAGACAGTACACTATGTGGAGAATACCCTACCTCGTCCAAGTGCCTATCACAACCTCTTTGGACTGCCACTGATCAGTCGACGGGATACAGAAGTAGTACTGACCGGCCGGGAGCTAGACACCCTGGCATTGCACCAGGCAACTGGGCTACCCACTCTAGCCCTGCCCCGTGGGATCTCGTGCCTCCCCCCAGGTCTTCTCCCCTATCTGGAACAGTTCAAGCGGATCACGCTGTGGTTAGGAGAGGATCTCCGCTCCTGGGAAGCTGCCAAGCTCTTTGCTCGCAAACTGAGCCCTAAGCGTTGTTCTTTGGTGCAGCCGAGTGACCAGCAACTCCAGCCCCTAGAAGCCTTCTCCCGTGGGTTGAATCTCACCAAGATTCTGCGCTCAGCCATACCAGCTGGCCACAAGTCTATCATTTCATTTCGCCAGCTACGAGAAGAGGTCTTTGGGGAGCTAGTTAATGTGGAGCAGGTGGCTGGAGTCAAATGGACTCGTTTCCCAGAACTAAACAAGCTCCTCAAGGGCCACCGCAAAGGAGAGCTCACTGTCTTCACAGGTGACTAGCTGTGTCTCTCACTGTTCCTCTTCCGCAGGGCTCAGGAAATGTTAGTCTTCCAGATGCTGGATTATTATTTCCGTCTTTACTACCCATTTACCATCCTACCTGGGTTGATGAGAGTTGCAATCCAACATCACTGGGGAACTGTGAATTCCACACTCTGCTCCACTCTTTGTACGTGTGTGTGTGTATGTGTGTGTGTGTGTGTAAGAATGGGGGGGATACATGTCTCTGTCCTAGAGCGCTTGGAGTTTCTTTCACTCCTAGTCCTTGCTCACTTGCCAGTTCCATCCTATTACCTGGAACCATCATAACCTTCCACCATGTGTTGCCCCAAAAGATATTGCTAATAGCTTAATGACCTGTTATTTGCAGGGCATTTACCACTAATGGTTTATTGAGCCATCAGTCTGGAACTGCTAAAGGCCCATCCAACCAAAATAATGTGCTGGATCTTGCTAATTGTTGTGATGATGCGTATGTGTTTAAAACCAGATTAAAACATATATATTTAAATTTCTGATTGCTTAATCTCATTTTAACTTTTGTATCTTAGCGATTTTAAATCATATTTTAAAATCTGTTGTAAGCTTCTTTGAACCCCAAATAAGGAAAACCGTAGGATAGAAATAAATGTAGTAATAGAAATAATAATTTAAAAATTGCTTTCCAGCACTGTATACACCTTGACCATTACATTGCTGTATCTGTTTTTCAACTCAAGAACTTATTGGACAGTTGGATTACTATAGGTGGTTCTTCTGAGTAGACAAATGTTTGCTTACAGGAGTCTATATGTATGGTCTAACCCAGTACTTCTCAGGCTATCTGATAGGGGGGATTGGTATTTACGTTTTTCCAGTGTGCCAAGGACCAGTGCCCTGTTTGTCCCTTTGGTTACAACTGCTTCTTTCTTACATGGAAACTTGCCAGGGATTGTCCCCTGATGGCTGAGAAACCACCACTTTGAATAAGACTGGGCTAACCTACATTTCTTCATTCTGTCTTTACTCCTTTTCATCTCAGGATTTGATTGCTGTGAGTTGTACCTGCGATTTTCTTTTCTAAAATAATGACTGCTTTTGTCATTTACATTTTGACCTTTTATCACCAAGGGCTTACTTGAACAATGTTGATTTGTCTAGCAGGATGAATTAGGAACATATGTGTCTTCTCACACACGTGTTCATCCCTTCATACGCCAATGTATACTGTTCTGCACACATAGGTAGAAATCCTTCATGAGGCTGGCAGAATGTAATGCTCTGCCAGTGTACTTCTGCCCTTTCTGCCCCACTGCAACCAACCTGTTCAGTTCCAACGTCTGCAGCTAATTTGTGGCTGGGTGCAGTTTCACAGCTGGAGAAGTCATCAGTCTACATCTCCAGTGTATTTAGGTGTACTTCTTTCTTCCCCTGGCTGCAGAAGCACAGATGGGTGCTGCTAAGGTATCCCTTGCTATCCCTGAGCCATTAATTTGCCATGAAGGCATGTGCTGGCCTTGAAGAGGTGGTTTGTTGTGGGGAAGGGTTAAACACTTCCGTGAATATGCACACAGAAGCATATTTCTCTCTCTCAATATCTGTACACACACAGATTCCCTCTAAAAGTACATCCATCGCTGGCTGCTAGAATGGGAAGGGAAGAGGTAATACTTTGCTGCTTTCCTCTTGACAAGACCCTTCTTGTCTGCCACAGGCATGGCTAGTCGGGACATGAGATAGGGCCTTCGTGGTGGCTGGATTTGTTTCCTAGAGAGGCCAGAATGCCCCCCTCCCTGTCCTGTGAGCAGGCAAAGAGTTTTTTTATTCCTACAGGCTTTTACAACTGCATGCTTTTAAAGAAAAAGCCTTCAAGAGGGTTGTCTTAATTTTTGTATTGTCTTAATTTTACTGTTTAACTGTTTTTTCTTATTTTTAGTTGCATGTTTTAAATGGTTTTAATGTTGTTAGTAGCTTAATTCTGTTTTAATGTTGATCAGTTTTATGCTTTTATTTATATTCTTTAAATTTGTAAGCTGCCTTGCACCCCAGTTTTTTTTTGGGGGGGGAAGCAGGATATAAATGAAGTTGTTATTGTTTTTATTATTAATAATGATAATAATAAACACACATGGGGAAAATGTAGTGGTGCAGCACTAAATTTACTTAAGTTGCCTACATCAGATATGTTGCAGGATGTCTAAGGTATCTGAGGACAATTAATGCAGTTATGCTAGTTAAAGAAGTGCTTGCACAGAAACTGATGGATCAACCAGTTGTCATATAGGTTGGGGGGAAAAATCTGTCTTCTACTAATGCTGTTTTTGTTTCTGTGGAACAGGACCAACAGGCAGTGGGAAGACAACCTTCATCAGTGAATATGCCCTGGATCTCTGTACACAAGGAGTGAACACTTTGTGGGGTAGCTTTGAGATCAACAATGTGCGCTTGGCCAAGATTATGCTTACCCAGTTTGCCATGGGGAGGCTGGAAGAGCAGCTGGACAAATTTGATGAATGGGCAGACAGATTTGAGGATCTTCCACTCTACTTCATGACTTTCCATGGGCATCAGAATATCAAGTAAAATTTAGGGTGGCAGCTTACTCTTTGTATGCTATGTATTGCATGTTCTTGATGTGATAGGTGTGGAGGAGTGTCTTAACTAATTTACTAATTAACTAATTGTGATATCATGATTGTGATCTTGTTCTTGTTTACTTCAAAGGAAGCCTTGATGGCACTTACTTCCAAATAGGTACCTTTTTGTCTGGAGACTCAAGTGTCTTTGGATAGGGAATCTCTGCTGTTAAGAATAACCACTAATACTAAACTAGGAACCAAGGAGTCTTACAGTTACCTGCCTGCTCCGGTGTGTCTACTAGCCTTTTAGATTAATGTCCTATCTCCACTTGCATTAAGATAGCATGATGAGGAAGCCACAGATCAATTCTAGTGTGTACTGCCTGTCATTTCTGGCTTCTGTTAGCTTCAGACATTGAGTGACATCTCTTACCCTGAACTAGATTGAGAATGGAACATTACAAGATGGTACAAATGTTTTTTTTAAAGGTCTTGTTATGTGAACTGCACTCTGGTTTCCTTGCGAAAAGATACAAAGAATATGTGCATGTCTTGTGGGGAACTCTTCTGCAACTTTTTATCCTACCCTCTAGTTATTGTTTCTCACCACCATTGCCTCCAGCACTCAGGATTCTAACTCACCATCCTCAGTTGTTAATGTAATGAATACCTTTATTCCCTGAATTATTTGTAAGACATTCAGATTACAGATACTTTTATGGGGAGCAGAATGTAGAATATTAAAGCCCAACTACCAAAGGTCTCTTGTTTGAATTTAGTTCATTCTCTTCTTAGTTAGAATGTACGGTTACATATACCTGTAATTTTGTTAACCTTTGGTTCCATGCAGGACAGTGATTGATACCATGAAACATGCTGTGTACATGTATGATATCAGCCATATCATTATTGACAATCTTCAGTTCATGATGGGCCAAGAGCAACTAACAGTGGACAGGTAAACCTTCCACCTTCATAATTCCTTTGGCCTAGAGTCAATGGTATAATCTAGCATCATGCAAGGCAACTGCAAAAGAGATGGTAAAACCTCCCCTGTCACTCTATTGATGGAAAAAGACCAGTTTTGTTCAGCAATGTGTTCTTTCTGTTTCTTTTCTGTAGCCTGTTGCTTACTTGTGCTACAATGATCTAAAATAACTTCTGTTGTTCATGGCTGAGATTTAACAGTCCAAACCTAATCAAGTTCCTTAAGGCCAATGTAGACATATTGCTCTCAATTGCTTAATCATGGTTATACAGTTGAAGAACCAGCTGCAGGACTGCACATTTCCTCCCTTTCTTCTAGAGTCCAGATTCATGCCTTAACCATGGTTAAATTTTACTTTGACTGTTAGCAGTAGCAAAGTTCTTGTTAAGTCCAAGCTGATTTCAAATCCTAGTTAATATTTCCTTAAACATAAACTTTATTAATTAATATATGGTAAATTCATTCTGAAATACATCCCTGTGTAAATCTATCACTGTAGAATAAAAACTCTAACATTCCTTCAGTCACTTAGGCCATTTCCGCGGAATAATACCACTATAACAGTCTAGTGCAGAAATGGCCTTAAATCACACTGAATTATTCCTTTAACTTTCATCACAGTCTTTACATTTTCTGTATGTCTTAGAGCCAGCATGGTACAGTGGTCTGAGGTTGGACTAGGGCTCAAAGAAGCTAGATTCAAATCCCTCACCCACAGAAACCACCTGGGTGAGCTTGGGCAAGTCACACTCTCTCAGCCCCAGACAAAGGCAATGGCAGACTTTCTCTGAATTAATCTTGCCAAGAAAACCCTATACCATAAGTCAGAGTCAACTTGAAGACACATAACAACAATAACAAATGTTTAAGAGTGGGCATCAGGTTGTGTAAGGCCGATGTAGGCCAAAGAGCAGGTTACAGCGATACCAGAACATATTTGTGTACCTTATCGTGAGATGACCTTTCAGAATCTTTCAAATAGCTTCTAAACTTGTACATTTATGTTTGAATTGGTTTTAGACTAGCACTTTGAAATAAATCAGAAATAAATCATATAAATTATTGTTGCAACTGTGTCTTGTGACATCATTCCCATGTAGATAGGACTCTGTGTGATATCCAGTATTTTCCTGTTTAACATTATTGAATACTGTGGAGTAATTCTTCAATAATAGACAAAACTTCTTAATGGCTTGTTTTGCGGCTAGTTGAAATTGTTTAATTTTCTGACAACACCTTTTACATTTGCTATTTTCTTCCTAACCTAATTAGCTTTAAATATAATTACAGTCAGCCCTCCACATTTGTGGATTTCACTTTTGCGGATTTGATTATTCACAGATTATTTGCTGTCACCTCTGCTGCCTCACTATGCCATTTTTAATGGGGACTGCAAACCTCATATGACTGAGAAACTGCAAATGAGGCTTGTAAGTCCCTATTAAAAATGGTGTGGGGTTGCAGTAAGCTCCACCAGCCACCCACTTCTGCCTTGTGAAGGAACCCTGATGCCTCAAAGGAATCCACAGTGTGTTTTTGTATGTTAAATATGGTTTGAGAAGTCCGAGAGTTATTCACGTTTTTTCCACTTTCACGGGGATCCTGTGCCCCTAACCTTATGTGGAATGTGGAGGGATGACTGTAGTGCCATTACTGATAAAAAGTTCAGCCAGGATTAAAACAGGTGATGAAATTGATGCTCCAATAAGGAACAAAGACAGGAAGGGCATGCGCAGTCCTTCAACCCACATCTGGTCAGCTAACCATGACTGATAGTCAGGAGCATTATGCCTTCATTAGCTACCACTAATTAAATATGAATATCTGCAGTGATGAAATAAAATGTATGTACTTTGCTGTTTGATTTGTGGTTACTTTGCAATTCTGCTTTGCACCGTTTCCATAGAATCATAGAGTTAGAAGGAGCCACGTGCTCTTACAGTCATTATAGTCTTCCTAATGTGTATACAGAATCTTTTTTTCTTGTACTGTGAATCCATTGGTTCATGTTCTAGTCTCTGGAGCTGCAGAAAACAAGCTTGTTCCACCTTCTACATGACACCCCTTCATATATTCAAGGAAGGTTATTCTATCACCTTTCAGTCTTCTCCAAGTTAAACATACATAGCTCTCCTAGTCATTCCTCATTGGGCTTTGTTTTCCAGACCTTTGGCCATCTTGGTCACTCTCCTCTGGACGTGTTCCACTTGTCAGTATCCTTGAACTGTACACAGTATTCCAGATGAGTTTGGGCCAAAGCAGGTAGAATGGTGCTGTTGCTTTCCTTGATCTGCACATTGTCCTCCTACTGAGCTATGCTCCTGTCTTCCAGTTGGTAGAAAACATCCAGTCCCAGGAACTTTTTTTCTTCAGCTAGGTGTTTGTGCCAAGTTGTTTTTTTCCATTTGCTTGCCTTCTGATGCACTTTTTCTATGAGGTTTAACAGCAAGCTGTATTTATTCCGCCATACTGTTGTTTTCAGACTTGCTGCTCAAGACTACATCGTGGGTGCCTTCCGGAAGTTTGCCACAGACAACAGCTGCCATGTAACCCTGGTCATTCACCCCAGGAAGGAAGATGAAGAGAGAGAACTGCAGACAGCCTCAATATTTGGATCTGCCAAGGTGAGTACTTAGTAGTAAAGGTTTGCAAGGAAGTCAGTACCTGCAAAATGACTATTCCTTGCTCTAGCCAAAGGAATCTTCTTATGCTTCTTCTACAGGCTAGCCAAGAAGCGGATAATGTGCTGATCCTGCAGGACAGGAAGTTGGTGACGGGCCCAGGCAAGCGCTCTCTACAGATCTCCAAGAACCGCTTTGATGGTGATGTGGGAATTTTCCCCCTGGAGTTCAACAAAACCTCCCTCACTTTCTCCACCCCCATCAAAGGCAAAGCTGCCAAATTGAAGAAGGTGAAAGATGACAATGGCGTGGCACTTAAATCTCCAGCAGGTGCTGGCGGGGCTTCGAAGAAGCAACGGTCCCAGACACCCAGCAGCAAGGCCTCAGAGAGCTCCCCTGATGAGCCTGTCAAACCATGAGGAGAAATAGAATTATTCCAGAATGACTGGAAGCCAAAAGAATCACTGCCCCCTTGCCTGATTATGGAAGCAATAATTGGACTATAATCAGTGGTAATGGCTGGAGCATTCTTCCCGTGTTTAGCTATTACCTGTTGGAATCAAGTATGAGAAATCTTGGAGAGATATAAAGACAACAGGAGGATAATACCCTCTACTATCAAGCAATAATCTGGAGAAGAAATGTGGTTTTCTTCCCATTTCCATCCGAGAGGGGACGAGCAGTCTGACATGCACTTGCACCATAAGGAAGAGCTTACTGTGCACTGGGGTAGGCACAAAGAAGTGCTCCCATCTTGTGGTCTTCAGCCTCGCCTCTGGCCATGTCCAGTTAATATTTGGTTGCTGCAGGCTGCTGGCAAAGCAGCAAAAAAATGAACATCAGTGTAGGAATATGGTTTATATGCTTCCTGCACTAATATGTTAACAAAATAAAGATTTGTTGCAACCTGCAAGGTATTACATTGTCAGTTTGGGATTACAGATGCCAGCTGGACACTGTTAGACTTCCGTAAGTCTTCAGCTAGCCAGGGATTCTGGGAGTTTTAGTTTTAAAAAGTACTTCTTCTTAAGCTGTGATAACACAACTGTATTGCAAGATTACTGGTTTAAAATTATAACAGTGTGGGACTTTTGTGTTCCCTCATGATCCAGTTTCAGTGTCAGGATGATAGATTGAACTCAAGATGAATCAGTAAAGACTAGACATAAAGGAGCCACTGAATCAGCACAAGTATTGACAAATCTATCTGAGACTCTGAATTATGATGTTAGAATAAATTGTTAGCTTGAAGATGGTCAAGCTGAAATGGCCTCGCTGCAAAGTATTCCCCACCCCCTTATGTATCTGTTGGGTTCTGGGCTAGAACATTAAACCCAGTGTGGATTCTGGTGATGAATCTGTTTAAAGGAAGAAAAGCGCACATTATTTAAGTTTTACAAAGGTGGCTGTTGAAAAGCTACCATTCAGAAGAAAAATTCATTGAAAAATTCTTTCAAAACTATTCATGGTTTTCTCATACGTTTCAATTAAAAATTTTCAGTTGCAGTTCCCCTTACCTTTCTTAATTTAACAACTGCAGCTGTAGAAAACATGCATCCCACATATCTCAATTTAGGGCACAGGTGGGGGCCTTCTCAGACTTCTAGGTGTTGTGGACTACAACTTCCACCATCCCTAACCATCTGCCATGTTTAATGGGATTAGTGGGAGATGTAGGCCATGTTTCTAGTCCTGACTCAGCCAAAAGTGATGTTGAAGAAATAGATTAAAAATAGATTCTTGGAAATATTTCCAGTGTAAAAAATGTTGCTTTTTGAAAACTGATCTCAAAAATGACTGAAATGTGCAGGCTGTGAGGCTGTGAGTTGGAAATCAGGTGCATTCCTTCAGCTGTTTAATTTTAATTATCTATGGGGAAATCTAAACTGACATTAATTGTAATTTTGTGTGACCTTACATGCATCCCAGGAGGCAGAGCTTCCATATTTTAACCATGTTTGAAATAATCTGTGCAGGCTGTAAAAATTACGGGTTACTTAACATTTTGTTGGATATTGTGTCATTTATTTAAATTTTTATAAAATCTTTTGTACTTCATGTCTGATGTTCTTCATACTGTCCACAAGAGGTCAGCCTGTGTTTTGTTTTCTGTGTACCTTTTCAATATAAGGTTTTACAGGATGGCATGTCTTCTGATTTCCATGCTAACCCACAGTTCCTCTAGAGAATGCCAAGCCCTGGCATACTGCTTTGAGCTCTGAAATCTTGGAAACCAGAGCCTATAGCAGCTGGGATATTAAAATAGAAGCACTACAAATTGCCCAACAGTGTAGCCTGAAATTCCCTAGATTTAAACTGTGCCTGGTACATATTCAGTCACTCACCCTAAAAAAATCTCCAGGTAAATTGCTTGTATAACCTTCCAAGACTTTTAAAATTGGTCTTTTAAAAAGTCTCCTTATCTCCTACCAAGTAAGGGGATCTTGAGCCTGTTTATTGATTGCTTTGACCTCTGAAACATTGGTAAGAAGATTTTCTCTTCTTTCTTTAGAGCAATATTATATATATATATATATATATATATATATATATATATAATAATATTTATTAAATATTTAATAAATCCTTGTCATCATTTGCTTATTTCCTTATCTCATAATAGATATTAATTGACATTCATCCCTGCCTCAAAATTCTTCCCATAATTTTTTTTATTTCTTTCTAGAATCTTATTTCTTATTTAAAGGAATTAATATAGGATAGAATATTCCAGACTTTAGAAGGATGAAAAAACATAGACATCATTTTAAGAAGTTTCTAGTAACAAGAACTTTGGAGAGGTGGAAAAATGCCCCTTTTCACTGTAGCTTAGGGTTTATCTCAAGGGTTAAGTGAAGATGGTTATTTATCTAATTGGCAATCTAAGATAAAGAAGCAGAAAAGGCTATGAACAGTTTACAGGCAGCGGTGTACAATTTTGAGCACATAAAGACAACTAACCCATGTAATGACAGGTGGGCCTGATTCTAAAGGCTGTGTAAGTTTCAGTCTGTCTTGTCTTGAACATGTGACTACTCTTGCGTATGACATTACTTGGGTCATTTACATGAAGGAATGTTAGTGTTATCTGCCTCAAGCCTTGGGGAGAGGTGGGCAAGAAATAAAAAGGTATTACTAGTATTATATTTTAGTACGTAGGCATCTACCTTACATTGAATCATCCCTTTGGTACTTTTGCTCACTATTCCTTACCTCTTCCCCAGAGACCAGCCTATGCCACTGTGACAAGGTGTGCAGGGACCACTCTTCCTTGCTCAACTTGTTGCTTACCAGTTTTCTTAGAGGGCAGCTGAAGAGGCATATTACCAGTCAAGTGGAGCAATAGGGCTAGGAGACTTGAGAGGTTGGCTATGAGCCTCAGTAGGCACCCAGTAATGCTGGCGTTTGGCATCAGTCCTATTCAGAGGAACTATTTACCAGCTGAGTGAACCTACAGTTTCAAGATGCTTCTGCAATATTGTTTGCTTAAATACAAAGAGATACAGTTACTTCTGTTAACCATGTCTGGAGCCATTTCATGCCACAGTTATAATGCTATGATTCCACTTTAACTGCTGTGGCTTCATTCTGTGGAATCTTGGGATTTGTAGTTTGGTGAGACATTAGAGTTCTCTAGCTGAGAATTCTAAATACTCCTCCCCATATTGCAAATCCCAGGATTCCAGAGGAGAAACCATGGCAGTTAAAGTGGAATCATAGCACTGTAATTGTATAGTGGGAAAAGGCCCCTGGACTCTGTAAAGGCAGTTCCTAGATAAGTAATTGAATATATCTGATAACCAAGGGCCCTTGGGCAAGTTAGTACTCTCTTTCTGCTGATTCTGGAAAGCGTGGCTGGAGCCCAGCACATCTCATGGCAAGTACAAGCAGAGTCCTGACACCAAACCTAAATGTTGTGTAGGAAAAGTTAACTGTCCTCATTGCTATCTGTAAGCATCTGCAATGGGGAAAGACAGCTTTGAAAAGCTATGTCATGTCATCTGATAGTACAGCACAAGACTCACACTTCCCCCAATTTGTGCTGAAAGCTATGATGGCAGGATGAGACCAGGTCGAGGTGAAGTAAAGGAGGTAAGTGCTTTCTGTGCTGTCCCCCAGGCCTTCCTTGTTCATATACCTTAGCCTACTGTGACATGATTTGATAGTCTCCCTCCCAGTCACGTAGGAACGGGGGGGGCAGTGGGGCCGCTTCACCCTAAGCGGCAAAGTTTTGGGGTGTCCTGGCTCATAGCCACGTAAGACTAGGGTCTTGTGACGAGTTAAAATCCGATAAAAACATTACAGTGTAAGATTTTGTGAGCTAGTGTGATGTAGTGGTTTGAGCGTTGGACTATAGCTCTGGAGAACAGGGTTCCAATCTCTCTTCTGCCATGGAAACCCGTTGGGTGATCTTGGGTAAGTAACACTTTCTCAGCCTCAGAGGAAGGCAAAGGCAAACCCGTCTGAGCAAATATTGTTAAAACCCCCCCCCCGGGGTTTTGTAAAAAAATCTTGTAAAAAAAAAACCTGAACAAATTTGTCAAAAAGCCCCATGATAGGTTTGCTTTAGGGTCACTGCAAGTTGAAAATAACTTGAAGGCGCACAACAATAACAACACTGATTTTCTAAATTGGTGCTCTCTTCAGCAGATATGTAAAGTGTTTGGTGAATTACCAGGATATATATACAATTCTTGGGGGTTGGGGAGCAGAGAAGGGATTATGTAGTTAGGTTGAAAGGAAATGTAAGTTGTATTGTCTGGATTTGATTTTCTCCTAACCGTGCTGTTTATATTTTCCCTGCCATCCAACTGTGTGTATGTGTAAGTAAAAGTAATTCACCAAAACAGCTCATGTATCTGATGAAGTGGTCTTCAGATTATGAAAATATATGCTATAATAAGTATGTCAGTCTTCAAAGTACCTCAGGACTCTCTTGTTTTTATACATAGCAGTATTCCAAAAAGAATTAAAGTACAATTTACTCATCTGTGTAATCTGTGCTTGAAATGAAAGAAGGGACAGCCTCTTCTACTGATGTTAACTCCTTTAGTTACTCTTCTGCGAAGGCTATATGGAGGTCAGTTTTATTTCCAATGGGGCATGTGTAGTTGTTTTTATATGGGTTTCTTTTTTATTATTATTATGGTGATCCCTAGCTTAGCCTTCCCATAATAAGTACTACTTTGTGTTCCCTCATCCATGCCTTATATTGGGCTGAGGAGCATGGATTCCTTCAGATGTTGCTAGATTTTAGCCCCCATCATCATCAAAATTTGAAGGGCCTGCAAATTCCTCACCTTTGTGTTATACAGCTGTCATATCCAGTAGCCCATGGCTAGGGAATAGGTGGTTCTCTATGAACTCTCAGATGCCCCAGCTTGGTTCTAGTCAGAGTACTTGGTTTCTCTTTGGGATGAAAGGGGAAGGTCCTGGTCAACATCTTGTATGAATTAGCTGCTGGAGGATTAAAAAGATTTGATCACAGTTTGGTGGGAATTAGAAATGAATATGGGATTGGTAGAAAGAAAAAGAATGTGAGCTTGTTCTGAGAACTGAGTTTGAGCCACAGGCAGAATCTCTTCCTATGGGAGGATGCCCCAGTCTCTTGATTTCACTTAACCTTCACTTCGGCATTGAGGGAGCTCTTGAGTCTGTACCTTGCACATTGGCATAACATCTGCATGAACAGCACTCCATACAGCAAGGGTTTTTCAAAATAATTCTGCATTTAGATCTGTGGCTTGAGTTAGAATCAGGTTTGGAGGCCAGAATTGAAACAGCACTTATCGGAAACTGAGCCGTGCCTGGAAGCTATTTCCATTGCTAGCTGCTGTAAGTGAAGCATGATTCAATCACCAATTTCTGCCTTTCCAAAGAGAAGCACAAAAGAAGTATTTGTATCGATAGAAAAAGAATTTGTATTTGAATCACTGTATCACAGCTGTTTTTATTTTTTATCTTACCCTTTTATCCTCACAACCACCCTGTAAATGCGATTTACAGGGAGAGAAACCAAGGTCTCCGATGGAGCCTGACCGGGGATCTAAAAGTACACTCCTCTTCTAGGGCAAAATAGACCTCTGTATTTCAACTACCTGTCTGTAGTAGTGTTGGGGAACTTTTGGCCATCCAGAGGAATATAACTCCTTTAATCCCATATTGGCTGAGGCTTCTGAGAGGGCCAAAATTTCCACTGCCCCTGGTCTATTCCCATCTTAAACTGAACATTCTGGCAGAAAAAGTGCTAATACACCCACAGAAGTCCTGTACATCTTTTCAGAATTAATTTATTTGGCACCGTGCTTGGATCTTTTCTTTATGGAGTTTGGGAAAACACTCCAGAAACTTCAAAAAAACAAAAATAAAAAACTGCACAATAGGCATTAACTTCCCCAAAATTGCCTTAGCTACTAATATCAGTTTGATCTGAAAACCAGCTAAACTGGGGTCCTTGGATTAAAGTTGCTTGAGTTCCTTTGATCCCAAGGGGATTATATTAAGCATTCCCACTAACTGGCTTGTTAATTAGGTGGCTTTTTTCTCCAAAGCAGTGCTTCCTCCAAAGCTGGAATTTCTAGACTTCTAATCCAACTACATTTGTAAAAAATTAAGAACTTGTACAAAAACAAAAGGAAAACTCGAGGGCACTTGTTAGAGATGTGCATGTAAGATTTTCTATATACACCCAAGTGCTATAAGCTCTCCCCTTTGATTTCATACAATTTAAAAAAATTGTCAGGATTTTGCATTTGGAAATCAATAGTTCAACTGTGAGTACGTTTGGCCTTGGACATTTTGGAATACTGAAATATTAAAGTACTCTACTTCCCACATAGTGAGTACCAGATCCTGGAGAGACGAGTCCTAGCAGCAATTGTTCCCCCATCTCCCCACAGCACAGACTGATCTTTAATCAGAGTGAGTTGACAAATAATGGGGGGGGGGGTGGAGAAAAAATGACAGACTGCTCATGAACTCCCTCACTCTTTTTTAAAAAAAGAGCTTTGTTTACCATCAAACCTATCATGGACTCCTGAAATCAATCTGTTGCCTCTGGTATGGTGGAGTGGAGGATGGTATCCCACTGGGCAGTAGAGCTGAGGTAAGATCCAACTGCCAGTCCATTCAGATTCTGTCACCTGGGATGGGGTGCCATTTTGTTTTTCATTACAGGTAACAAGATGCCTTGGACCCACAACAGGAGCTGTTACTCCACTGGAAAAACCCTATCCTGGGGTCTACAATTTTGATATTAAAATATGATTCAATGTGCCTGAGAGGTCACCCGGATGGGCACGTAGGCAGCAATGGTCAAACAATCGAAAACCAGGTCAGGCCAGTAACCCCCCCCCCCCGTCACCTAGTCCCAGGAGACCTCAAGCTGTGCAAACCCACAATAAACAAAAGGTCCTCAGCCCCTGAGAAGCTGACTTGAGGGGATTAGCATGTCTGCCTCAAGTTGAGCAAATATTCTATCAAGCGAGGACCATTTACATGAAGTCACACCACAAACAAACACAACCAAAGATCTGAGACTTTGGCAACACCTTGCAATCTCATCACGCAAAGGAAATTACCGTTGTGGAGCTTTGTTCTCGCTCCAACATCCATTGTTCTCCCTGGGAAAGGATTAGTCCTCCAGGTACTTTCCCCCCTACAGATAGTCCCAGTTTTTGAGCAGTTCTTTGGATCACTCTTGGTCATCCCAGCTGACCGTTTCTCTGTCCGTTGAGTAATCCCCTCAGCCCTCTCTGTGCTGAGCCCCACTTCTCCGCTGCCTTCCCGGACCCAGGACTTCAGGAAAAGGTGCAGTATCACCCCAGCTGTACCCCTTCAATACTCCCCTATCCAGTTTCCTCTCTTTTGTCTCCTAATAGCTCTTGGGTGCGTGTGTGCATGAGTGCATTGGTGCGTGAGACTTTTATTCAATAAAATCATTTACTGGACATTTTTGTTTGGTTTTTGGCTTGGCCTGACCCCGTAAAAACTGGGAAAAAGACCCCGCTAGGTTACCCTGCCTCTCGCATTGCTATTGCTCATGCTCTGGCTAGTTTCCATCTTCTGCTCCTAAAATGTTTGTTTACCTGTTGTTGTTGTTGCTGTTGTCAAGTCAAATTCCACTTACGGCAACCCTATCCTAGGGTTTTCTTGGCAAGATTTATTCAGAGAAGCTTTGCCATTGCCTTCCTCTAAGGCTGAGAGAATGTGACTTGCCCAAGGCCACCCAATGGGTTTTCATGGCTGTGTGGAGATTCAAAACCTGGTCTCCTGAAATCCTAGTCCAGCACTTAAACCACTAAACCAATGTTGGCTTCCTGTATGCCTCACATGTCTCTTTAATTATTTCTGAGTGAGCTATAGATCAATGTGGAGAACTGTCAGCGATTCAGATGACTTAGACCACAATTTTTTATCATTGGTTGTGCTGGGTGAGGTTCAAAGGAATTGTAGGACAAAACATCTGGAGGATGTTTTACTCTAGGATCTTTTTCACACTATCCAGTTACAGCATTATGATTCCATGTTAATTGCAATGATTCTGGGGCCTGCAGAGCACTCTAGTGACTTACCAAACTACAGACCCCCAGATCCCATAAGATATAGTCACAACAGTTAAGTGGAATCACAGTACTATAACTGTGTAGTGTGGAAGGGCCCTAGTTTTCTTATATGTCCCTTGGGAGCCACAAGAATGATTGTCCTTCCATTTACCAATGAGATCAGCTGTCAGACTCTTTCTTCCTTTCCTCTAGTGTGCGTCTTTTGTTGAGAACTAGAATACAGAGTTTGGAAAAGTTGCTTTTGGGGACTACTGCTCAGACTTGTCGTTCCAAAAGTAACATTTCCAGTCTCCCCCACAGCACAGTGAAAATAGTGCTGGGCCTTCTTCTGTTTGTTGCTTAAACAAAATTGCTCCTTCCTTGACCTGTGTGTGTGTGTGTGTGTGTGTGTGTTGTGAGGGAAAGTCTTCTCGCTAGAGGTCCAAATTGATGGCTTACACAAAGACTTTTGAAATAGGGTCAAAGGTTGCAATCTGGCCACCCTGCTGTAAAGGCTCTCAGGCATTTCCATTTCAGGCAATGTTTATCTGTCTTCTTTTTTTCCTAGTTTGTTTTGGGATTCATAACAAAGTTCTACAAAATACACAATTTAATGAGATTTTCTAAACTGTATCCTTGGCAGTTAAAGCAAGGTCTTGCACGAACTGACTATTAGAGCAAGCCAGAAATCCTTGTAAATGAGCTCAGCTCATCTTCAAGTTTATTGAGCAATATTAAGAGACCAGAAGTGGTTCAGCAACAGTTAGTGATTAGAGCAGAACAAAATACCTAAACCCTATTGCTCAGTGGGCAGTAGAGTATCTGCCTTAGTGTTTAGTCAAGCTTATGTTATAATGTGCATAGGATCTCATGTTTGGTTTTGTGAATGGGCAGTATGAAGAACTGGGAGAAGATCAGGAAAATAGATTTAAAGTAGGGGTGGGGATCTTGTGGTCCTCTAGATGTTGAATTGCAACTGGGATCAGCTGCAGCAAATCATAGCCAACGGAGAAGGATGTTACAGTCCAAACACATTTCACAGCATCACAGATGAAAACCAGAACCCATGTGGTCAAATCACATCAAAGTGTGATCAAACGAGCGTGGCCAGCAACAAGAGGTCAAAAGCTTTTAGTGAGGAAGAACACACAAAACCACTATTTTAAGCAAATAAGCCCTGTATTGAGTTTAGAAACAACAAGACTCTCCTCCCTCCTCTCCACTTCCCTTGCTGGCTTAATTGAGTACAAACTGCTTTTGCACTTTGAACTCAGTTTGCAGCAACTAAAGTAAGCTGAGGACAAAGGGAAAAGGTGGGAGGAAGATAGAGAACCTGGAACATTCCAAAAGCAGCTGAGGAAGTGGGACAGCAAAGGATTATCAGGGACTATTCCCACCAAACTGAGACAATTGGAGGGTATGACATCTGAAGGACTACAAGTTTGTCTGCTTGTGATTTAGGTGAAAGAATATAGGAATTCTGCAGTCTGGTCTTAAACATGTTCACTTGTAAATGCTTTGAATGTGATACATTTTACAAGCAAATCATATTAGAAGGCATTGGGACTGAATGAATATATTTACTTAGCTGTTTTGCCAGTTTTATAGGAAAAGTTGGGAGGTATTAGTCAAGATAGAATCACTGCAGATCTATGGAACCCAAGAATTTAAGATCAAAAAGGCTGTTATTGCCTCAGGGCTGTTTCTAGCATCTGAAAACCATTCTAAAGGACTTGACCAGAACTTTCCTGGTAGCTCCCATGCCTCCATTCCACCCATTTTTTTATCAAGGGTGAACCAGCAAAGCAGTTACTTGTCTCAGAGAACTGGCTGTTTAATTAACTTTAACTATTCCCATTCTAGCCAAAATAAATTCAAGACTAAAGGGAGTAGTTTATGCTCTCATATTATTAATGGGCAGAACTAGGCCATCTTATGTGAGGCTATTGTCAGTGATATCATCTTTGTTCTGATCATTCAGTGAATCTCCTTATATCCTTGCTTTGGCTTCTTTACTTCTAGATCAGTGGCACTGATGTCACAGCTGGTGGATCGCCTCTGGCTTTTGATCTGAACTACAAATGAACTATCCAAAGTGCTGGACATATTGAGAAGATCGTGTTCAGCAGTTGTGGTGGCTTCATTGAAGCCCAGATCAAAATCCAGAGCAGAAGCATCCTACTGACTTTGGATCCTACACCTGCTACTGTCCTGGATTCAGCACAAATTTCTGCTCCTTAATATCAAAGCGCTTTATGGCCTCTTTTCTCCCCCTAGCCCTGATGTATCTTGCTACTTTTATATCTACATATGTCTATATGACTGACTTCAGGTCTACTATCTGAATCACGATCCTTCAAGTCTCATGTTGACTTATGGTGACCCCATGAATTTCACAAGATTATCTTAGGCAAGGAATACTCAGAGGTGGTTTTTTGTCAGTCCCTTCTTCTGAAATATAGTCTATAGCACTTGGCACTTGTTGGCAGTCTGCCACCCAAGTGCTACTCTGGATCTTTGGTCCCTCACAATTTTTTGTTGTTTCTCTCTTGCTGCTCTGTTTGTTTGGAACTTACTTCAGGAGTGCCTGTTTAATGTTACCTCTTACTTCCCTGAAATCTCTCCTCAGAACCCACACTTGCAGAGCTAGATACAATTATTCTTCTTGTAGTACAACTCCCAGAATTTCCCAGTCAGCACGGCCAGAGCCTGTATTGGTGGACAAAATTTTGGAATTATAGTTAAGAAGCAGTGTGCCCAAGCTCTGGGCCTTTGGTTCAGCTCCCGTTCCCATGCCTTTCCTGCATCTAACCCAGTTACAGAGCTTAAGAACATATGCCTCAGATGCTTATATATTCCTTTCCTGTTTATCCCTATCTGTCTTCCCTGTTCCTCTGTTGTTTCTCCCGTGTTGAATTTTAGACTGCAAGTTCCTCATGACAGGGACCTCTCTTCTAGTGCTCTGTAATGCACTGTGCATGCTGACAAGGCTAAAAAAAAAAGAATATTAAAAACCTGACTCCTTCAAGGCTAAATTGGATAGAGGGGGTTGTATGAAAATATACTAATCTATAATGCAGATTGGAACAATAATATGTATTTTACTGATAATACCTATACAATTTTTTTAATTCTACACCATCATCAGCATGCATTGAGACTCCTTTGTGGTTGAATTGGATGGAGGAAGTTTTATGAAAAGACAAAGGTCTATATCTTTTATTTGGTAAATCAAAAATCCCTTTATCACCTCCTTGTCCTCACCTTCATCCTGAGAAAAGTTTGCAAGGAGATGAGGAAGTCAGCAGCTGCCTCTTGGCTCGGCTGTCCAGGCCAAAAACATGAGGACCTTTCTCACAGAAAACTGGCAGCTGAGTTTGAAGCAGTTCATCTCTGGGCAGGTGAGGAAGAGGGAGGGGGACAGGCTTAAGAACAAGATCATATTCCCAGCAGCTGTGCCTGCTGGCCTTTCCTTCCCCCCTCTCCCCTTCTCATCCCTACGTCACAGTCATTCTCCCTGCCCCCCTTTGTCCTTTTCGTTAAGCATGAGCTGAAAGGTTTAACAGAGAAGGCTTGATTTAAAGGGAAGCTGGTGGGTTTTCCTTTGCTTGAGACCAGCCACAGAAAAAAGAGCCTCTTTCCTGCCAAACCTATGGGCAAGTCAGGGTGGAGGTGGGTGGGAAAGTGCTTGGCAGTTTGGGAAGCCACTGTGTGATTGGGTGGCGCAGGCTGCAGGAAAGAGAGAGACTGCTTACTGTTCCGGGCAAGGAACTGCGCCAACAAAGTCAAACCGCCAAGTGTGAAAAAGGCCAGTGACAAAGAGGCAGCTGATGCTTCAGTTTTGCCCTTGCTCTCCCAACAAGTCCAGGCAGTTACCATCCAGGCCTGGAGTACCCAGTCTATCCCATTTGTGCTGTCCCATCACATTAAGTCTCAGTTACCTTTTCACATTCATGCTGTTTATCTTTCCACCTGTTTTCCTGACCCTTGGATAGAGCTTGTGAAAAGTCACTTTTGGGGGACTGTTTTTGTCGCTGCTGCTGCTGCTGCTGTTGTGTGCCTTCAAGTCATTTCCAGCTTATGGCAACTCTAAGGCAAACCTACCATGGGATTTTTTGGGAGCTGAGAGTATGTGATGCACCCAAGGTCACCCAATGGGTTTCCATGGCTGAATGGGGAACTGAAACCTCATCTGCCTGCTTGGCCATGGAAATCCACTGGGTAACCACAACTCCTGAATTGTTCAGCCAGTCAGACGTCATGCTGGCTGGGGAATTCTGGGAGCTGTAGTTTAAAGAAGCAACTGTTCCAGGCTATAGTAAGAGAGTGTATTACAACTTCTCACTTGAGACTGCAAGCAGGATCAGATCAGGTGTTTAGTGCACTGGATGTTTAACATCATGGCTAGGTACTCTAACGTACCTTGTTCGATTTAAAAAATAGTTTATGGGTGTTAGTGATGTAAAGGAGACTGCAGCATTGGGTTCCAGCTGCACAGCACGCATAACAGCTCTTATCATATTGAATGGGATTTTGCTTATTCTTATGCCATACAAAAGACCTGCATGCTGTTTCCTTTTTCTTGCAATGGTCTACTTTTAATCCCTCCCTTAAGCTTATTTTTTATTTCAGTCGATGCCTTGGTCGCTTGTCATTGCTAGCAATCATGAAGCATGTATAGGAAGAGGAGAACCTCTGCACATTCTGTTCTTGGTTTTTCTTCATTTTCATCTATCAATAAACCAAAGATTAGATAGTAAGATCGTTGGTGCAGGGATCTTTAGATGACATTATACAAAGAATGGCAAAATTTGTGAAGTAACAGCCTGTCCCAAAATATCTTCTAAAGGTTTTTGTCTGCAGACACCATCACCTCCTACCACTGAATGTGCTGATTGGACCTGGTAGGAGCCTTAGTCCAGCACATATGAGGATCACCAGATTAGGATGGATTGAATTTTGTTCCCTCTCCTATTGCTTTGTTCTGTCTGTACTTCACTTCCCTGGTATGTTCTACTGATAAAGGTTGTATTTGTATTCCTCTTTCTGTACAATACCGTATTGCATCTTGGTTCAGATCTGCTCTACATGAAAGACAAAGTGCAAAGTATTGATTTCCAAACTGTGGCTCAGATAGATTCCCCTGAATAAGGCAGGTGAGATCTTCTTTGAGAGAACAGTAGCAGCTGTGTTTCCAGATCATTTGCTCCCATCATTGTTTCCAGATAATTTCCTCCCAAACATTCTGCTCTTGTCCCACCTCTTGAGGATGCTCCCCATTTTACTTTTGCAACTCTTCTGAGAACACACACACCAAATACATGTGGCTCTGATCAGCTGAGAATGCTGTACATGGATTTAAGTGTTATAAGAGATGGATTTAAATAGGTGGTTTTCTTGGTAAAAATATGTTGAACGGTAATGAGGAGAAGATTGTCCCTTCTTCCTTATATTTAGTTTAGAAAAGAAGTAATTTAAACACAACTGTACTGTTCTCAATTTTAAAAAGAACTGCACATTAAACGGCAAACCCCAGGATTCCACAGGATGTTGAAAGTGGAATCATAGTGCTACAACAGCCTCATGCGGAAATGGCCTCAGACTCTGGAGACCAAGGCTTCCCTCCCGCCAGGTCATAAGGTGAATGAATGTGAGAGATTTGTGTGTGTGCTTTTGTGGAGCAATTAGCTGTGCAAGGGACTGGAGTTACACAATCTATGAGAAAGTGAAATCACTTGCACAACTATTTTTTGCACCAATACTGTGCCCCTACAAGATTCTGACTTGTAAGGTATAGTCCAAAACTATGAGAAGGCCTGACGTTGGGAAAGGCCAGCATAGAGCAATCAGCTGTGCCCTCATTTCTTTATCTCTATCTTCTCTCTTTCCTTTTAGCTTCAGAAAGGCTCCCTGCCTGCCTGGCGAGATGGATGGAGCAGCTCCTACAATCACATACTTAGAGATTCCAACAAGTATAATGTCTTTCCTCACATTCTTTGCCAGTCCCATTCAATCTCATTCTCTTCCTCCTTTTCTAACCGTCTGTAAAGATAGATCCCAAAATCGGTCAGAATGAGGGAGAAAAGAGAAGTACTCCATCTAAAATTATTATTTTTAGTGTGATTTCAGCCTGGTCTCTTGTAATCAGCTGTCAACCATGTCTGCAGCACACTCATCCGGCAAACAGGTGTTTTTCCTCCCTGTATTTATTTTAATGATGTATACCACCACTTCAGTCTGAATAGCTGAGTTCCTGCGTCATCGGACCTAACTACAATAATGAAGCTGATGATGCCACTTCCTAAAACCCTACCATTTCAGCCAGACAGCACCCCAGCCAAAGGGCTTCCAAGGTCTGCAGATTGGAGTGTTGGGAAATGGTATCTGCAGTGCTGTTCTGGTCACAGGGTACATCAAGAATAGGCAGCTGGAGAGACCCTTTTGGGTCCCACTGCAACTGCTTATTTCAATGCACCCCATGACTGGGAGAGTACTGCAGGTGTCATTTCCCCAGCCACTTGATTTGCAGCACATTGGAAACCCTTTGGTTGAAGCACTACCTAGCTGAAAAGGTAGGTTTGGGAGATCACATTTGGTTGTTAATGACTGTAAATGTGAATCCCAAAAGTTATGGAATTGTAAACTCAGTTTACAGTCTTGTAACAACTGAACAGGATGCCCGCCATAATGTTTCCATGTGGTTCTGAACATAACCAGTAGTATGAAAAAAAAGTAGTATGAAAACAGAAGAAATGACACATGGAATGAGAACAGAAACAAGAAAAATAAATGCAGCACCAGTCAATAAAAGTAAAATAAAAACCAGATAAAACAATAGCTAATACAGTTTTTGTGAGTGTTCTCCAGATATAAAATCAACAGCATGTCCATTTAAATCTCAAATGAATACCAAAGTATTAGTTTGTACTGAAACATAACGGAGAAGGCACCAACTGGTTATTTTGGGGGAATGTATTATGGAAGTAGGTGTCACAACTAAAAAGGTCCCCTTTTTTAGTTGCCATCTGCTGCTTTATCCCTGAAGGCAGGAGTACCCAGACCAGGGCCTCTGAGATGGATCTTAGTACTCTCACTGGCTTACATGGAAGTGGATGTTTTGGACACAGTCTTTAAAGGTCTTTTAAACCAACACTTTTAATTATGCCTGGAACAATTAATTATGCCTGGAAACAAAGATCCTATTGGAGCTCCTTAACACTGGTGAATGAAGGGGTGCTTCAAGACAGAGGGTTCCTGTTCCTCACAGCTAAAAGGCACTGGGCAGCTTTGTGTCATTTTTCTTTAACATATTTTTCCACTAAGAAAAAAATATAAGAAAGAAAGGGAAGATATGGGAGGGCGGCAAACTGGAGATGACATATTTTCTGTAAACCTCCATGAATGGGTCAGTGTGAACGCACAGTTAATGGTCTCATCTGTATCCATCCATGTCTACCTTAAGTGAGATTTCTAAGCAGCCTTCAAAGACAGTCCGATGCACAGTGCAGCGTAGTAACCTATTCTGGGGCCATTTCCACACTACACTCTTATCGTACTATTATTCCACTTTCAACATCCTATGGAATCCTGGGGTTTGCAGTTTAGGGAGGGGCCTTAGGGGCCTTAGAGGCCCCTCCCTAAACTGCAAACCCCAGGATCTTATAGGATGTTGAAAGTGGAATAATAGCACTATAAGAGTGTAGCGTGGAAATGGCCTGGTGGCCTGCGCGATTGGGGCTGGCTAGTTGGAGCTCATTTAGGAAGACAGAATAAAGTGTACAAGCAGAACCATACTTCACATTTTAGAGACATAACTATACTAAAGACAGCCAATACGGTATAGTGGTTTGAGTTTTGGAGTAGGACACTGGGAAACCCACTGGGTGATCTTGGGCAAATCACACGCTCTCAGCCTCAGAGGAAGGCAAGGGCAAACCCCTTCTGAACAAATTCTGTCAAAAATTTGCCTTAGGGTTTCCATAAGTCAGAAATGACTTGAAGACACACAACGTCTACTACAGGAAGCTCCCATCTTCTGACACTGTGTTATCTGATGACCCACTCTTTTGACACTTCCAAATTAAGAATGAGTTCCATTAATTTGATGGGGGTTCTGCTCTTTCATCAGTTCTTCTTGCCTGTAGAGACTCGCTTGGAACTGCTCACACATGTGCACACTGCTTGCAAGGCAAACTGAGAGAGAGGAAAAGATGCCAAGCTGGCTGTGAGACTTTGCAAGCAGCACATGCATGGTCAGTCCCAAGTGAGTCTCCATAAGTCATTCATGCTCCTTATAGTACGGTATACGGGTTCCACTTTTCAACCAGTTCTGTTTTCTGACAGTGCTCCAGCCCCTAACCTGTTAGATAAGTAGGGGAAGCCTGTATGCTAAAATGCTGCTGTTGTTGACAAACAAAAGAAGTGGACTTGCCATTTTGTGAGTGTTTTAGAAACAGATCATGTCAGATTTCTGTTTTAGGTTAGGTAGACTTTCCTATGCTCATGAAGCTTTATCTTCCACCAGCATGTACATCTAAAATCTTGGTCATGTTAATCTCAGCTGTTTATCAACAGGGCTATGCATTCATTTCAGGATGAATGGAAAATCCAAACTGAATGGCCCTTTTCAGTTCAGTTTCCATTCATTTTCTCACAAGTGCCTGGGGTGGGTGGGTTACAGATGAGCATGGATGAGATACCCTTTCAGGAATCCCATTTGTGCCCATTTCTTTGGGTGTGCGTGTGCATGTGAAAGCTATTTTTTAAAGATATATTTTTAATGTATACTAAATCTTGCTGCCATTTGCATGGGAAGGGAGTGGTTCCTGGTTGCCACCCTTTAATTTGCCTTGTTTGCTTACTTATTCACTTTATATCCTGCCTTTCCCCCAAAATGGGAGTCACAGTAAAATCAAATACTTTAGTTTGGAGTTATGCATATGGGTTGGCTAAAGAATTGTGAGCATATTGAACCTATTGCAAGGCTGTTCTGTTGCAAGATGTTTGGTTGCCTACCTGAGACAAAGGACAAAATGATATCCCTTTTGTTCCATATCCAGATCTGACTAGCTGTTCTTGTGTGCCTTCAAGTTGCTTCTGACTTGTGGTGACCCTAAGGAGAACCTATCATTTCTGGGGACAGGAGTGTGTGATGGCCCCAAGGTCACCTAGTGGGTTTCCATGGCCAAGCGGGGACTCAAACCCTGATCTCCAGGGTTGTAGTTCAATGTTCAAACCACAACATCATGCTGGCTCTCTGGCAGTTTATTTCACTGCTGCCTGTCTTTGCTACATTTGAGCATAGTAAGCTAACTGAAAGCCTTACAACAGTCCTTATGAGGCACCCATTGCATCAAGGTGCATGAACCTCCAGCACCTCAGCACCACACCTCTTTCCTTAAGTTCTGTTCCCTGTGATTGTCATCTCAGTCGGTCAAATGGTAGGGCAAGCTCTGAACTATTTATGTGGTTAGCCTGTTGGACTTTGATGGTGGACACCTGTAGCCCTTTCACACTGCAGAGTTATAGAACTATGATTCCACTTCAACTGCCATGGCGACATTCTATGAAATTGTGGGATTTGGAGTTTGAAGGAATTTTAAGAATTCTTAGTCAGTGAGCTCCAGTGATGTATTAAAGTCTTTTACTCCAAGTCTCAAGTCAAGTCTCAAGTCTGGAAGCCAACTTTATATCCCAACCAAGGCCCTTTTCGCACGGTATTTTCGATGCAAAAGGGCCCCTCGAGCATCGCGCACATGTGAGGAGCGGTCTACACGATGCATTCACATTTGCATGACGCTCCAGGACCTGGCAGGGACCGCTCACGCATTTTTTCATTTTCGGCTTTAAGCCAAAAATGGTGCGTGGTTGTGCATCACTCCAGGGCCCCACGTGCACTTATCTTGTGTGCGGAGCCTTGGGAGCGGGTCCGGTCATGCTTCCTGTCCAGTGCAGCCTGGGAAGGTCCCAGGCTGCACTGCGAAAGGAAGAGACGGGGCTCTCACGCAAGCAGGAAGCTCATGCGGAGCCGAAGGACCCCGGACGCAAGAGCCCCTCTCCGGAGGCTGCTTGCGTGAGCACCGCACCTCAGCACTGAGAAAAGGTGAGTTGCGGAAAGGGGTCAAAATTCCAGAATTATTGGATAGAGAGAAATAAATTCAGTTTTAACAATTTAAGCAGAGTCGGCTCTCCACATTTGCAATTTTGCCATCTGCAGCTTTGGAAGTGGGGAATAGGATCCTGTCTTACTCCTCATTATTCAAGATTCAAAAGATTTAGAAGGAAGGATTCTTCTTCCTCCAGCCCATTGCCTAACACATTTGCTCTTCCCCTCTGAGAAATGCACCGTGTACTCTGGGGCGAGTCTTGTCTTTTGCTCTTAGGAAATATTTTAGAAGGCTCCTCAGATATGCATCAGGAACAGGCTGCTGAGCAGACCTCAAGCCCGCCTCAAGCCCATTGCCTAACCTGTTTGCTGTTCCCCTCTGAGAAATGTACCCACACTTTGGACTTGAGAGAGATTGTCATGTGATTAGTAGGCAAAAAGAGACAGAGGCGTTGTTCAAAGTCATAAGGTTGTTGGATGAATGCGTTATGTTACTGAACCAAGGGCATGACGTCAGTCATTAAAAATGTACAAGTCTCAAGTCGAATCGAGTCAGTGCATCATTTATGGCTGAGTTGAGTCTGAGTTGAGTCACTGAAGCGACTTAAGTCCGACTTGAGTCCGAGTCTATCAACTCGAGTCTATATCACTGGTGAGCTCTAGTGCCCCACTAGACTGCAAAACTCGGGATTCCATAGGATGCAGCTACAGCAGTTAAAGTGGAATCATAGTGCTATAACTGTGCAGTATGGAATGAGTAAAGCCCCACTCAGCTATGTCACTGTGCTATCTTGGGACAATCACTATTCCTCAGAGCTTAACAGATCTCATAAGGTTATTGTCAGGGTAAGATCAGAGAGTGAAGAATAGTGTATACTGCCCTGAATACACTGGACACAAAACATTTCAAAAAGTAATTCTAGGGCTCTTCTAGATGGGGCAAATATAACAGGTGGCGATGGTATTTGTTGCTGTACGTCCTGCTTTTTAAAGAAAAAGATTCAAATGATGTCTTGCCAATAATTCATTCTTTTGGGATATTTTCCCTCATTTTTCCACAGTATTCCAGATTATATTATCTCTATCCCCAAAACGAGTTTTTTTTTTTTTAAGGATACATTTGTGCCTCATGCAAATTGGGAGAAATGAAGTAGGTCTCTCCATTTCTTCACTCCTCTATTTTCAGATTGCTTGCATCCTGTGCCCGATATCCCTTTTCTCCCTTTCTCTTAGAATGCTTCCTTTTAATATATTTTTAAAAATCTTTCTAGAGCCTTAGCAGTAGGTTCCTGTGGTTGGAAAGCTCAGTCCCCAGCACCCGAAAACACAAGTCGAAGCTGCAAGATTTGGAAAAGAGGAAGTGCATTGTGGGAAGCTTTTCTCTCATACTGACTAGTGTTTGTGTTATGAGGGTTGATCTTTCCAGGTACAGGAGCCTACTGTTTTTGTGCTATGGTGCTTTTTAACATCCTCTAACGTTATAATGCTAAAATGGTAAACTGTGATTGTCCTATTCCTATGTTTGTTTTCTTGGAGATGGAACAAGATCAGCCCACATACACTCATATACGCCCTGTATGAACTGAGTGGAAATGTACATAGCAATACAGCTGCAGTATCATTACAGTTTAACGTTTTAGCACTATGCTGCTAGAGAAAATGGTTTTAAAACATTTTTAAAAATGAAGCATGGAGAGGAGAAACAGAGGAAGACTTTTTGAAGATGGCAGCACATCTGGGGATGAGTGTTAGGAAGTTGGTCACAGCCACATTTACCACCCCCAGCAAGACTCTCACATATGAACTGAAATGTTCCACTTTTTATTGAAGATTCTTTTTCCTAAAAGAAGTCATGAGAATGTTTGGACAGGGAAGTGACAAAAAATCAGGAAACTCCATGAAGCAATATTAGATATTGTGATATAAATTAGCACAGCTCACCAGTCTGCTTTAACATGTACCAAATTTTGCAGAGATCTATCCAGTTCAGATTCTGAATATGGCAATCTTACTAAGTTAACACCTATTATTTTGAATTTTAATTAGTATTTTGAATATGTAAGCATTTCTAAGCATGAGTGACTTTCCCTGTTATGTCTCTTGGAAATGTGTGTTGTAGCAAGCAAAAGCAATCTTCTGGAAGTGGTAACTAAAATAAGAGAATTAACTAGAGCTAGAAACACAGCAAAATGAATGTCAGTCAGTTCACAGAGAGAGAGAGAGAGAGAGAGAGAGAGAGAGAGAGAGAGAGAGGAAATTAGAGGCCTTGAAAATTATGACATTATTATGACATTCTATTTTTCTGTCTTTTTCTTGCTAGTTCCAATGGAAGCCTTGATGTTGCTAATCTCTTCTACAGATGCTGATGTGTTTGAGCAAGGGACAAAATGTCCATAGTACTATCTCTTCACCTGGGTGACTCACCCCAGGCCCTTTTCGCATGGCATTTGCCATGCAAAAGGGCACCTAGAGCGTTGCGCAATTGTGAGGAATGATCTGCAGGACGCACTCACAATCGCGTGACGCTGCAGGGTAGGGCAGGTGCCGCTCGTGCACTTTTTCATTTTTGGCTTTCAGCCGAAAATGGTGCGTGATCACGCATTGCTCCAGGGCCTCATGCGCACTTGCTGTGCGTGCGGAGCCTCCGGAGCCGCGGCGGTCGTGATTCCTGCCCCCGTGCAGGCTGCGCTGCGGAAGGAAGAGGCAGGGCTCTCACGCTGCCTGCTCGTGAGCAGGCAGCTCGTGCGGAGCTGAAGCAGTAGGGACGCGAGAACCTCTCGCTGGAGGCTGCTTGCACAATCCCCACACCCCAGTGCCGAATAAAGGTAAGCTGCGGAAAGGGCCCCAAAATATTGTTGAAGTGATCGGTTCTATCTTTTTTACTCAGAACATGCTGGTTCCCAATCAACTTCTTGATCAATCACAAAAACCTCTGAGGACTAATTATGATCATCTGTAACATTTAAGATATTTCTTGGCCTTTATCTCTTGAACAGTGCACACCTTAAGTTGATGTGGAAAGGGCCCTAGTTCACAGGCAGAATGCACACTTTGTATGCCAAAGAACTCAGTCCATTCCATGGCATCTTTGGTGAGTGCTTGCCAAGTCAGAGTAGACAAAGCTAAGTTGAACTGTAGAGCCTGGAAATAACCTTTGGACGGACAATGACTCCCATAATCCTCCATGCTGGTGGGGCACTTCTGGAAGTCCAAAAACAACTTTTTCCAAGCTCTGGATGGATCATTGGTTTTGCTTAATGTAAGTTTAGATTTAAGGTTTTGTATGTACAAATAAGGGAACTACTTTCCATTATGCTACCCTGAGTCAAGATGGTGGGTTTAAATGAAAACTAATACTTAAATAAGAGAGAATATTAAAATAAACCAGAAGTTCTACCACACAGCTTGCTGAGCTACTTTCAGTTTCCAAATAGGAGCTTCCATAGTCTAAAACTGTGTAAGAGAGTTTTACACACCACTGTGTCAGACTTGTTCATAGAAGTACACAGGGGTTTCCTAGAATTATACAATGTGATTATCACACCATTAGTTTTCAATGGGAGAAGCGCTTTTGAGGGAAGATTAAGGCCCTTTCCGCATCCTACCTCTTCTTGGTGCTGGAGTGCGGTGCTCACGTGAGCAACCCTCTTGTGAAAAGCCCTCGCGTCCAGCTTTCTTCAGCTCTGCACAAGCTTCCTGCTCACGCGAGAGCCCCGCCTCTTCCTTTCACAGTGCAGCCTGGGACCTTCCCAGGCTGCACTGAGACAGGAAGTGCGACCGGCCCGGCTCTTGAGGCTCCGCACACCAGGTAAGTGCGTGTGGGGCCCGGGAGCAATGCACGATCGCGCAGCATTTTCGGCTTAAAGCTGAAAATGCAAAGGTGCGCAATCATTGCCTGCCAGCCCCGGAGCCTTGCGTGATTGCGAGGGCGTCATGGAGATCGCTCCTCACAACTGCGTGAGCCTCCAGGCCCTCTTTCGCATGGCAGATGCCGTGCAAAAGGGGCCTAAGAGGTGGTACCCTAAGATTATGCTTGATAAAGTAGAAGGCAGTAGGAACAGAGGAAGACCACATTACAGATGAATTGATATGATCAAAGAAGCCATTGCCCCAAGTCTGCAAAACTAGAGCAGGGCTGTTGACGACCAGGACTCATGGAGATATTTGATGGACCTTACAGCAGATAACAACAGTGGTTGTTTAGATTTTTTTGCTCTATCTTACATCAAAAAGTCTTTCAGTTAAAAGACTTTTTACTACTGATGTCCTTTACTGATGACGTGATCAGTAGCATAGGAACGTGGGGGCAGAGGGGGCGATTCGCCCTGGGCGGCAATGTTTCTGGGGCGTCCCAACCCATAGCCATGCCCCCACACACCACAGCCACGCCCTTGCACAGTAGCCACGCCCCTCACACCATAGCCTCCCCTCCCGGCCCCTCACACACACTCCAAACTCCACCACTGGACGTGGTCTCATCAGAGGGGAACCAAAGCTTCCATTTCTTCTTAGACCTAAGACTTCTGCTGCATATTCTGTGGCATTCTTTGATTTATTGGAGGAACAGAACATGAATTATCAATTGTCATCTAGCTTGTTTTTAGGGGCAGAATGATTTTGTCCAATCCCTCTAAAGAATGAAGTTGGAAGATACAATAGAAATTACTCTAATTCCTCTTATCTGGATATCAATATGTATAATGGCTGTGAGTACAGCTTTACTGGGGAGATATCAGACACTAGTCCTGTTATTGGTCTCTGTCAGTGCTCTCTAGTAGACCCAGAGGGCCAGATGGTATGGTTCAACCTTTCTCAACTTTATGGGTGGGTTGTACTATAACTCCCATAATCCCCAACCTGCCCAGTTGAATCCCCCAGCCAGCATGATCACTACTCATGTGAGTTGTGCTATAAAAAAGTAACCTTACCAAGCTTTGGGCAGATTTGGAGCTTCTGCAAAATAGTTTGTTTTTAGAGAATGTTGAGTAAACTGAATGTTTAATTAAATGTGCTGTGTTTTGCTTTAGAATCTATTTTAAACAAAACACATAAAATATTTGTGTGGTTTTTACATCTCAAGGGGATTGTGTAATTACTTCAATTTTTTAAAAGTAGAATACGTTTTGAAAGCTGTAGAACAACTACTACTCACACGGAAATTTCGCTTGGAAGCTGTGATCCAGTAATTTCTCCCTCAGCAGGGAAGGTCCCAAAACATTTTGCTGCCTCAGGCAAAGATGGTACTCTTTCCCCAGTCCCTGTAGTGTAGTGAGCTGGGCTGGCAGTGGACTTTTACTTCAAGGAGAATACCATGATACCATGGTAATGAGAATACCATGATTCACTGTTCTGGAAGCAGCAGGCTAATTTAGGGCCCAGGACAGGCTCTGCCTTCCATGGAAGAAGAACAGGTGGGGAGGTTAGGTGGAGCAGCCAGGAGGCTTCTGCCCTTGTCTCCCAAAATCTGCTACTCAAAAAGTGGTGGTCTCTGGACCAAGTGCCAGTTCTGAGCCATTGACTGCTGGTCCCTGGTGAGTTTATAGAAAAGAAAGACATTTGTAGCCAACGGGCACAAATATCATGCCAGTCTGTGTATAAAGCATTCCCCTCACTCTGCCTTGCAAGAGGGCCATTTCTGCCTGTCAGCTCACATTCTTCAAAGGGTTGTTAGGAGAACAAAATGGAGGAACCTCATGTACGCCATCCTGACTTTCCAAAAGTATAAAACAGAAGCCAACCACTGAAAAACTCAATGTATATTCTGATCCCTGCAGTTTTTATGTAACTAGAAGCTTAGGCTGCAGTGGCCATCCCACCTGGAGTCTGGAGCCCAACACCCTTTTTGTTTTATTGCCTTATGGTTTGTGCTAAGTAGAATTTTGCATTTTGAATGCACTGAGGGATATGACGAAGACATTGGAAGGAGCCTGGCAACATGTCCCCTTTCTGCTCTGGTGCTGCCTCAGCATTCCCAAAAAAGCAGTACATCGTTTAAATATTAAACATCTAGGCTGAAACATTAAACATTCTGACTCTTCTGTACTGAGTGCTAGGCTGGACACAAAGAAAGTGGAGACAAGACATTGTGCCAGATGTCTTGAAAGAACTGTCTGGCTCTACTTAAACTGATTCCATACATGGGGGATTCATCTCCCCTCCCTAATACCATAACATTCTGATTGAGGGGTGCATGAAAGCAGTTTTAAAGTAGTCCCCAATGGAGAATTTGACCTGTTTCAAATGCTGATTCTTAAACAGCACTGCAAAGTGGTGGTAGGTGTGCAACGGGGAGGATATTTATGAGCCAAGAAGATGAAGTGTTCTTTGTACTGCACATTTGCACAAGCACAATTCACGTGATCACTGGGGACTGATACAGAAAGGCAATGAAAAAGTGTGCAGTCCAAGATTAGGCCTAGAGGGCATATGTAGTGGCCGCTGGGCCTTCTCTCTGCCACTGTCCTCTTAATTGTACCTTTCAAAACTCCTTGTGGATCTAGATCCTTTGACAGGAGTTTCAGGGCTTTGGGAGTGTTAAACCCAGGAAGCTTACTGTAACTTCCTTAGGGAAGTTAAAAAAAGATACAGTGGTAATTGACTGTGCAGTGCAACATTGAATCTGGGGATGGGGCACTAGTTCACCTTTGTCTCCGAGATATAGGGGTGAATTCATAAAGAAGGAGAGAGAAAGAGATGCTTATCTCAGATTGACCACCTGGCATGGGTTTCTGAAATATGGCTTCTCTTTAAGAATGAAGGTGTATCTGCTAAAAAGATGTTTGTTTGTTTTTCTTCTTAAAATCAGCCACAAACAATCTGAACTCAGTGCTTGTTGCTGGCTTATCAAATCTGGAAGCAATCCTTAGGTAGCTTGCTGTAATCCTTGAACCAACACCCATGGCTTGTCCCTGCTTATTGCCTCAACTGTCCGCTCTGAAACAGAACGAGGAAGGAATGAAAGAGGAACCAACTGGATATGATGAAGGCAATTCATGGATTGTTTGCTCATCTGCTGTACCAGTCATAGCATAAACAACAAACCATGAGAAACACAAACCTTGGCTTATTATGATGTGTGAATGTGCCAACTGCACATATTTACAGGCATCTTCTTCTTTATTGCTCTAAAACAGGTAAAGTATTCTTTATGGTAACTTATCTTGTAGGGATGGACATTCCTTCAGCCATAAAGATGTATGATATAGGGTAGTCAAAAGCTTACTTTGGAGTTCAGGGACACCTACACTTTGGGTTATTATTATTCTATTTACTAGCTGAGCTCTGTTTCAAATGGCTGTAGAAATGAACTGGGGATGAGTAATGATTTCCAGCACTATAATGTCTTACACAGAAGACATACCTTGTATAGTCAGGTATTTATAATTAACAATATGTATTCTGTGTGAGAACTGATTTTCAATCATGTTAAAACAAGGAAAGAATGTCCATTCTAAATGTTCTAAATTAGATAATTATCCATATTAGAGTCTGAATTAATTAATTTCAGCAGATCTGATAAATTACACTGCAGTAGACAAGACTACTTACTCCTCTCAAACTAGGGTTGGGTCTTTGACAGACAATTCCAGGTGTTAAAAAATAAGTCAATCCCACAATGTTTTTGATAATGCGAATACTTCTTTTTGCAAGTTAACACAGAGATCTTTATTACTTTTGTGATTTTGGAGTCTTTGGGTTTTTGATACAGTTGTAATAAATATATTTACTGGATTTCTTTGACAGAGATAAAGTGGGAAATACCACTGTAGTAAAAGGAAAACTGAAGGTGGTCATAATTTCATAATCTGTAGCTCAGAGGTACTGCCTGTAGGGTCATGATTTGGAAAGGTTTGGTTGAGGGAGTTGGCAGTGTAATTTGTGGTTCACTGACGAGCTAGTGAATCTGGGCTTCCCTTTTTACAGAATTGGTCAACTTCTAAGTTGTCAGAGGCTCCTTCTTTATCTTGTCATGCAAATTCACCAGATACTTTTGATCTGTCCAAAAGTCATGCTCATGGCCTAATCCTTTTATAGTCTCCATACCATGTGCTAGTGAGAAACCAATACGCACAATCCATCCCAAGAGTGACAGTTAGGCATGTAATTACTTTTGGGTGAAACCATCACTGGAATATATCATTAAGTGGCAGGTAAGGCTACTATTTTACCTGACTGTGCGGGCAGGCAGGCAGAAAAGAAACAATGATAAAGGAGTAGATGGCAAGCTTGCAAGTCCTCATGAGTTTTAATATGCACCCCCATCTCTTAATTTTAGTTTGATTTGTTGCATGCTTCCTCCAATGTATGGGGTCATTCTGCTTGATGAACACAGTAACCCTGAGAAGTAGGTTAAGCCCAAGGAGACTCAGTGACCTTTAATTCCTGGGTGGCATAAATCCTAACCTTTACCACTTTTCATATTTTACTGCTGCTCTGTGATCTGGCAGCCTTATCTTCACGTGCAAATGTGTTGCTCACACTTAGGCCGTGTCTGCACTACATTGCTATTCCACTGTCAGCATCCTGTGGAATCCTGGGGTTTGCAGTTTAGGGAGGGACATTTAGAATTCTCAGCCAGAGAGCTCTTTGGCCTCAATACACTACAGACCCCAGAATTCCACAGGAGGTTGAAAGTGGAATAATAGCACTATAACAGTCTAGGGCGGAAATGGCCTCAGGCTTGTTGCTGCCGCTGTTGTTGTTGTTGTTGTTGTTGTGTGCCTTCAAATAGTTTCTGACTAATGGCCACCTGAAGGTGAACCTATTACAGGGTTTTCTGGGGCCTGGTCTCTTGCTGTGGAGGGTGAGCTAAAAGACCAAGCTAAATGTGTGGTAAAAGTATGTTCTTGAGCTATTCAAATTAGGACTGTGACATGGATATGGGATGCTTTAACCATTCCCTTCTGCATTGTTTCACCAATTAAAATGACATGAAGGCACACACCCTGAAGATGCTATTTACCCCATAGGACTAAACATATAATTCACCTGCATACTGAGAACAGGTAAGTGAGACTCTTTGCCAGGAGCTCTTTGTACTAGTAGCTCCATTCCTGCATAGTTTATTGTGTACACCTTTACTCAGTTGCTCAAGGGGAGCTAAGCACATTTAATTCAAATTGCAGGAAAAGAGATTCCACCTAAACATTAGGAAGAACTTCTTGACTATAAGAGAAGTTTGACAGCGGATTAGCCTGCTTCACAGGGTGATGGGCTCTCTTTGGTTGCTTTCAAACAGAGGTTTGATAGGCATCTTTTAGGAGTGCTTTAGTTGTGCATTCCATGTGGCAGGGAGTTGGATGAGATAGCCCTTGCAGTCTCTTCCAACTCTATGGTTCCATGATTCTAATAATCACTGGCCCTCATTGGAGAAATTAAACTTCATGAGCTTTCAGATGGAACTAAATCAGAGGTTCTTAACCCTTTTTTAACCTGGGAACCCTCTGGGGACCCTTTTTTTCTTGTGGACCCTCAAGACTTAACTCAAGATTTAAATATTTAAATTTAGATTTAAGTATTCAAAATTTATTTAAATATTCAAACATTTATTTATTTATTAACAGCTTTTAGAGACTAGGGCCCTTTCCTCAGTTTACCTGGGTCTGGAGTCATCCCAGCATTGTGCTGGCAGCAGCTTTGGCAGGACGGGAGTGCAGATGCCAATGCTCCCCTCTGCACCGACTCGCTCACTGCAGAAGGAAGTGCGATGGCCCTGCCTCTTCCTGCTGCAGCGTAGCCGGGTACTGTCCCAGGCTTCACTGGGGCAGGAAGTGCAGCCATTGCGCTTCCATGGCCTCTGCAACAAAGGTAAGTGCAGGCACACGGCAGGACAGTGGCATGATTGCCAGTCATTGATGGGGAAAACCCTCCAATGATTTGCAGTGCACAATGATTTGTTGCATCACCTGGGGACAGGAGAAAGATGGGACAGCAATGACATTGTGCATGAGCATTGTTATGGTCCTATCCTTGTCCCATCCCTATGGTGGATTGGGAGGGTGGAGCAGAAAGGGCCTAGGATTCAAATCCTCATTCAGACACTGGGTGAACTTGGGCAAGTCGTATTCTCTCAGCCTCAGAGGAAGCCAAAGGCAAACCTCCTCTGAACAAATCAGATCTGAAGTGACTTGAAGGCACACAACAACAAAATGCCACTGACAGGGGGACGTTCTTTCAAGCTATTGTGTCTCTTTATTTCGAAAACTTGACGTATAGTGACCCTAAGATGAACATATCATAGGAGTTTTCTTGGCAAGATTTGTAGCCTTAGCTTTTCTCTGAGGGTGAGAGAATGCCTGAGGTCACCCAGTGGGTTTCCATGGCTGAGTGGGGATTCAGACCCTGGTCTCCAGAGTCATAGTTTGGGTATGTGCACACCCCTGCTGCTGTGTCCCTTTCATCAACCAGGCAGCAGCAGGCAGAGTGCAGGTGCTGAAACTGCTCCCTTGTTTGCAAACAAGGTAGTAGTTTGGGTGTGTGTGCGTGCCTGTCACCATGTCCCTTTCATCAGGGGCATGGCAGCAGGGGGTGTGGGCATCAAAACTGCTCCTTCATTTACAAATGAGGGAGCAGTTTGAGCACATGCACACACCTTGCTGCAGTGTCCCTCGGTGCCCACTCCTCCTGCTATGGCATCCCTGATGAAAGGCACACATACCTCCCACTGCCGTGCTTCCATTGCTGTTGGTGTCCTACAGCAGGGCTTTGTGGACCCCCTGTGAGGGGTCCCTGGGCCTCAGGTTAAGAACCACTGTTCTAAGTTTAAAAGGTACTAGCACTGGAAGATAGAATCAGTGAGGTTAATTACAACCAGAGCTTTTAAATTTTTTTTTTTTGGCAAATAACTACCAGAATCTCTCAGTTAGCATGGATTGGTTGGGGTGTTTGAGGAGGTGAACATACCTCCTCAAAATTTTTTCCAAGCTCTGATTGCAACTAACTGCATATTATATTACTGGAATCTCAGTTAATCAGCGAGCTGAAAACTGACATTCTGAGTGTCCAGAGCCCACCATTGTTCAAGAGATACAGTTATGCCTGCTTACCTCTCCCCCTCTGTCTCACCCTTAATGGAAACTTAAAAAGGGCTTTCCCTTCTAGGCAATTTGAACTGGTAATACACAAACAATATTAATAAATAAAGCTTTTAAGCTGCCAGTCTCATTGAGACCATTAAGCCTGGGCTTCCACAGCCATGGGAGGATCTTCCACAGCAAATGGGTTTTGAGTCTGTTAATTCTATAAGCCATTTTGCCTTGCGTGCGATTCTACAGTAGGGAACATTTTATATTCCCAGTTTGATTATAAAAGATGCATTACAGCCTTTCCGTCTAGAAAGACATGCCTTTTGTTTATTAAACTGTAAATTTGTTTCACACTTAAACTAAATTATCACTTTCCTTCAGGAATCCCAGAGACACCTTGAAGTTTGGCAATATGCACACCTATTTCAACATAATTGATCAGTTGCCTAATTGCTAAAAACCAGGCTAATTTTAAAAATGGGTACATTGTTAATTGGTTTATAATTGTTTTCAAAAAGTGGAGCAATGGATCAGATTTAAGCAGAGATGTCAACTATTTGAAGTGCTTCCAGTTTCAGCCCACCTGTCTTTACCCGGAAGGAAAGAGGGCTGAGTTCAATAGGACTTAATCTCCAGCACATGTACAAAAGTTGGCAGCCACGGCGGCCCTTTTATCATTAGAGAGCCATCCACTGGGCAAGCTCCTACATGAAAACTCTTCCAAATATAAATTGTTCTGCAATAAACAAGCAATTGCTACCCTTTTGTTGTGGGAGATCCAGGTACCCCCCCTCTAGGCAGACTTTTTTGTTTCCTAAAACCTGAATTTCCATACCAAGATGTTGCTGTGGAAGTGCAATACACACATACACACAATGTTGTTGCTGTGAGACCTATGTGGGAAATAGGCAAATGTATCATGGGAGTTAATTTATCTCTGTACTTGTATTTCTTCGGCCATTTCCTCACTGGACTGTTATAGTGCTATTATTCCACTTTCAATATCCTATGGAATCCTGGGGTTTGCAGTTTAGGGAGGGGTGGCCCCTCCCTAAACTGCAAACCCCAGGATTCCATAGGATGTTGAAAGTGGAATAATAGCACTATAACAGTCTAGTGCGGAAATGACCTTTGTCTCACACCTCTCAGACTCTAAATTCTTCCAAGGTGGCATTTGGTGTTACTTTCATTGATATTCATGTTTTGTACATATATCCCCAATATGTATGCATTTTTCCTTTGGAGAACCAAAGGATAACTGTGTTCTTGTTTGCATATTTGGTTTAGGAACTGTACATTTGATAAAGTTTCTATTAATATGTGAATTGAAAAATAGTATCTTCCGTCCACAACAATGGTTCAGCGGCAGAACACATGTTTTATATGTGGTAAGTCCCCCAGTTAAGTCCCTGGTATTTCTACTCGAAAGGCTCAAGTAACGAGTGATAGGAAAGATCGCCCCCACACCTGCAACCCTGGCTTGGGAAAAAAATCTCTGTTGGACTCCCAGGTTACCCAACCCAGCCTGGCGGAACTGCTGCCAATAAGATTAGTCAACATATAACTGGATGGACAAATAGTATGACCCAGTCTGACAGAGCTTGCTAGCAAAATCATGCCCTCTCTTAACAATAATACTGGACCTCGGTTAGGAGAAAAATAGCGTTAACAGTGGGGAACAACAAAATCTTTTCAAAGCCATAGGGGCTTAGATGGATCACAATGGTAGGCTTAAACTGAGATGGCAGTAAATATAAAGAAGCACGTAGAATTAATATTGACATGGATTTGTTGTCTAATAATTTCAGAATGATGTGTAATTAGACAGGTAGTAGTCAGGTGAAAAGCCTTTAATAGCCAGTTCCCAGGTACATCTGCTTGTCAGTCTCAAGCCAGACATGTCGAGAAAATGCAGGCATGGTTCAGTATTTGAGAGGTCTTTAAAACCAATGAGGATGAAAGAAGGACAAGTAGCAGAAGGAATGGTATCAGTACTAGTACAAGTACTATTCTAGTTATCACCAGATAACTAGAATGGATTCAAAAATAATTGTCTGCTAGTTGCATGACTAGCTTACGTCCAAGGTGGTAAGACTGTGCCTATCCTTCTGTGAAACAAGGATTGCCTCACAATGAGGGAAGCTGACTTGAAGAACAAAACCAGGAGCCAACTTTGAAAAGACCTTAGGTTGATTCCTGTGTTGTTTATGTAGTAGAGCATTCCCTGAGACTCATACTGGATTGTTTGTAATCTCTGTTTTACATAAAAAATGGAATCTGATGCAGAACTTAGCTGTTTGAAATGCTCAAATTAAAAAAACCCAAACCCAAATAGTAGCCTTCGTCATCAGACCAAGTAAGATTTTTGGTTTATGATTCTCATAATCCCTTCACTGGCGAGCCAGTCCCCATGTTGGTGAAAGCATTCTTGGAGATGTAAGGCAAAAATATTACTCTTCCAAGAAAGGAAATTTATAGATAATGTCTGCTTGAAGACACCAACCATCTCTAAATGCTGGAGTTTGTTAAAGAATGGTCCTCATTTATTCTAATTGATACTCACAAATAAGAATATTCCTGCAAGTTGCCTAGCACAGTATTACCCTTGCCCTGAAAGGGACAATATTTTGTTACTCAGAAATGCCATTCTTCCTTCACTTAGGGCCTTTCTGCACTTCACTGTTATACTGCTATTATTCTGCTTATAACATCCTATGGAATCCTGAGGTTTGCAGCTTAGGGAGGGGCATTTAGAATTCTCAGCCAGAGAGCTATTTCGCCTCAATGAACTACAAACCCCAGAATTTCACAGGACATTGAAAGTGAAATAATAGCATTATAACAGTGTAGTGTGGAAAGGCCCTTAGTTATCCACTGCTCTTGCAGTGGCTGTGTTGAATGTGGTTATGTTATGAATAGGTCTCAAGGAATATCAGATGATGCCGATGTCATGCCAGTTTTGTTCTCTTTCATTCACAGCCCCTGCTGTATCTAACCTGAGGCCTCCCCTTCATCAGCAACTTTCTGGCCAGTATCTTTCAAACCTGTATGTGATACCACATGCAAAAAAACAAAAAACAGGTTAATAAAACATGATGTACCTGTTTCATGCACAAATGTATTGTATTGTTGGTTAAAATCATGCCAATGTTTGCATCTTGTAGTACTGAGTTCCTCTGGCTAACTGCAAAAAAAGAGAAAGATTTCCTCAAGCCAGCTTGTAACCTCAGACAGAGTTTTTTTACTCTCCCTCTTTTATTAATTTTTCATGTGCTTGTTTGATTTTATATAAGCCATACCCAGCACTTTTTGTATCCTTAAATACTCCCAGAGCAAAAACCTCAAAGAAAAAAACTCGCTGACTCATGGACTCTTTGTTTTGGTTGCTAGACCAGCTGAAAAGCTTACACTACACTTTCAACATGATTGGTTTGGGAGCTGTACCAAATGTTTTTCTGGTGTCTGTTTTTTACTTGGTACAACTGACGTCACTTGACCGCTGTCTCAGCTGGGAACTCTGTCTGGACACCTGAGAGTCAGCTATTGCTGTAGCATCTGTTCCTTTGTCCAAATTCCAGAACTTAGGAATGTTACTTTTTGGGGACTACAGCTCCCAGAATTACTCTTGGTAACATTTCAAAACTGTCTCAAAATCTTTGAAGAATGTTAGCAAGCCATATAAAATGGTTGCTGTGGATCTTTCTGCCCTTGGCAGTTCTGTAAGCCTGGGTTTGATATACTTGAGAATATTTTATTGGGTAGCTTTTATTGTCCTCCTTTCTTCTTAAATCCTAATAAACCAAAACAGATTGACTGCAGTGGGACTCTCAGCTATCTCTCCTCTTTCCTGGTGGAACTTCCCTGAACAGCTGAATGTGCCCTTTCATTGCTACAAAGTGAAAACAGCTTTTTACAGAATAGGAAAATAAAATGTGTTTAAAATCTTTTAAATAAGTCAAACATCTGTTTCGTTGTGATTTGGAGAAATTTAAACCCTTGGTGAATTAAAAATAATGATTCCAAAACATTTAAGGATGCACTGCAAATGGTGTTTTCTGCAATGCCACAAGATTGATGTGGGGAAAATCCACATAAGAATTCCCTTCTAAAAAATAATTTCAACTCTGCCGTCCCCCCCGCAATGTAGCTCCTAGATAACTTGCTGGTGAAATACTGGAATGAATGCACGTGTTCTTTCAAAGGACAACTCTTTGTAGTGTGCTCTCCGATTTCAAATCAGTGTGGTTTTCATTATCACACAATGATCATAATCTCTAGCATAAAAATGGCATTTTTTCATTGGCAGCTCTCCAAGACCCTGTGTATACAACAAAGTAACACTGGTGTAACTAAATACACTGCTGTTACTTTGTCATGTCTAATTGTAGGTATTATTAGTGGTATTTTGTGCTTTCAGCATACTTCCAGTATTAACTGTGATCAAGTGAAGCTAATTGCACTGGTGACATATCTATGGAGTATCTATTTCACTTTTGAGCATGGCCATCTCTCTCTGTAGACTAGCTAGGGCAGAAATGCAAGTCTCCTCTACATGGTAACCAGATATAGCTATGGGGAAGGGATGAGGGTATTGCCTTCTCAGATATGAATTCTGCTCCCCATGCAATTTTCCCTCAGTCCACAAATTTCTACCATTGAAGAGTGAAACATTTGGAACAGTTCACACCTAGAAATCTTATGCTGTAATGGCTGTGTTCACATCCCCTTGGTAACTTTGCCTGCTCCTTTTCTTTCAATGCCTACATTCTATTTCTAAATGCTTGAATAAAGTTTTAGATTACTACAGTGCTAGAAATTTGGGGAGTGAAGGAAAATTTAAAATGGGGGGGGGATCTGAATTCTTATATGGGGGCAAAGGTCTCATTTTGCTTCCTTCTCTGATGATCACCACATGTGATCATACTTCATCAGCATATAGCTCTTGTGCACATATGCTTTGGAGTACTCTTGTAAGTGATCTTTCTGTTACAATTGTACATTATCCCATTCTCATCACTGTAATACAAGCAGAATATTCTCAGCTGGAAGGTAGCTTTTCTGGTGTCCTCTGTTCATTTGTTCTTTCCTCCCATCTGCGAGATCTCTTCCCCTCTTTGAGATTTCTTATGAGATGTGTGCATATGTCTCCTGTATAGACTATTGAGCACAGAAGTCAGAAATATATACGTAAATGGACTGGGTACTGCTGTGAGATTGAATGTGTGCATTTACACCATACAATATCACATTGCAGAAGTATATCTAATCGATAAGCTTGGACAGTGTACGGTAGATGTTCAAGCATGGAAAGCAGACAGCATTTTATACAATGCTGAGATTCTCTTGAGGTTTCAGTGGAGGAACTGAGTGAGGGAGTGCACAACCTCCAAACGGTACAAATTCACATAGAATCATAGAATTGGAAGAGACCACAAGGGCCATCCAGTCTAACCCCTGCCATAAAGGAACACCCATCAAAGCACTCTGGACAGATGGCCATCCAGCCTCTGTTTGCAAACCTCCAAAGAAGGAGACTCCACCACACTCTGAGGCAGCATATTCCACTTCCAGACAGCTCTGACCTTCAGGAAGTTCTTCCTGAGGTTTAGGTGGAATCTCTTTTTCTGTGGCTTGAACCTATTGCTCCTTGTCCTAGTCTTTGGAGCAGCAGAAAACAAGCCCGCTCCCTTCTCAACATGACATCCCTTCAAATATTTAAACATGGCTAGTGTGTCCCCTCTTAACCTTCTCTTCTGCAGACTAAACATACCCAGCTCCCTAAGCCGCTCCTCATGCGGCATGGCTTCCAGACCCTTCACCATTTTGGTCGCCCTCCTCTGGACACATTCCAGCTTGTCAATATCCTTCTTGAAATGAGGTGCCCAGAACTGGACACAGTATTCCAGATGAGGTCTAACCAAAGCAGAGTAGAGTGGTACCATTACATCCCTCGATCTAGACACCATACTTCTATTGATGCAACCAAGAATTGCGTTGGCTTTCTTGGCTGCTGTATCACACTGCTGACTCACGTTCAGCTTGCGGTCCACCAAGACATAATGAACAGTTTACAGTACAGGGGCGTCTGAGCAAGATAAGACATGGTTGCTTTTCTGTTTTCAAAAACTTTCTGCAAAGCCTTGATGAAACAATTCCAAAGGCTAAACCAGGGATGGGCAACTGTGGAAAGCTAGTGGGCTGCATTAGCCCCCAGGCTACATCCTCCATTGCACCTGCTCCCTCCCAAAAAACATTTGGTGCCTCCAAACATCCTGTAGGAGACATGGGGCATTCTTACCATGTTTTAGGGCCTTCCTGTGTCCCTAGAGGGTATTAAACATTAAAAAAAAACATTTGTTTTGATCCAGGGAGGAGGTCCAGTGATGCTCCAAAAATGGTCGAAATGCCCTACACAACCCCTAAAAGCAATGTTTTTCGTCTCCTTAGGGGCCCTGGGGACTGCAAAAATGATCTTAGGGGGCAGCATGAGGCCTATGGGCTGCACTTTGCCTACTCCTTGACTGAACATACAAGAGATATGCTTATTTTCCCCCCATTACAAAATAACCTTTTCAAAGCGTTGTCTAGACAAGGGCGGGGGAGCGCTTTGGATCCCTGGAAACCACTGCAGGGGTGATGGCATTCACATGTGCTGTTGCCACCAGTGTGGCTGAAATTCAGCAGCAACAGCAACAGCTCCTCATGGTGCTGGAGGGCGCTAGAGGGACCTCCTTTATCACAGAGTCCTGTGAAATCACCATGGGGACTTTCGTATAGAGTTCCATGACCTTAGAGCATACTCTCTTAATATTTCAAGGAAGAAAACTGTGGTGCACCCAGTTCTTAAGTAGCCAAGCAATATAAGAGTGTGATCAAGGTAGCAAAAGTTATCAATGAGGAAGAATACACACAGTGGGAGAGGCTGTAGCAGTTTGCTTTTGCCTGAGTCTACTGCGAAGGGCAAGATTCCACCCTCTCTCTCCTTTGCCCCTGCTGAGTTAATTGCATGCAAACTACTTTTTCACTTTGAACTAAGCTTGCAGCAACTGAAATAAGCCAGGATGAAGGGGGTAAGTGAGAGGAGGAGAGAGAAAATGTGACATTTCAAAATCAGCTGGAAAAGTAGGCATTAATTGGAACTGTCTGTGTCAGACTGAGACAGTTGGCAGGCTGATAGAGACAATTTTGCCAATGGTGTTGACCGCATAGAGGGGCAAATTGGCCACATGTGGCTTGTGTTGCTCACTCCAATCTAGGCAAATCACAGAGAGGATAGTGTTCTACACATGGGATCTAAGTTCAGAACTGGTTAGGAGATACAGATGGGATCCTCCAACCTATATAAGTTGAGTAGTACTAAAGACTATGTTTATGTGTGTATTTTTAAGATGAGAATTAGTGTATAGGAGGTGGTGTTTAACTTTTAGCCCCCATGTGCTTACCCTTAACTTCCCAATACCTCCCCTCACCAAACTCTTTTCTCCCACCCAAGTAATGGAATACTGAGTCACATAGCACTATCACACTTCCATTATTATACATGGTATAAATTTATTGTTTGTTGTTTTAGTTTCTGACTTATGGTGACTCTAAGGCCATTTCTGCACTAGCCTGTTATAGCACGATGATTCCACTTTCAACATCCTCTGGAATCCTGGGGTTGCAGTTTTGGGAGGGGCTGCCTGGCCCCTCCTGAAACTGCAAACCCCAGGATTCCAGAGGATGTTGAAAGTGGAATCATCGCGCTATAACAGGCTAGTGTGGAAATGGCCAAAGGCAAATCTATCAGGAGGTCCTATTGGAAAGATTTGTTCAGAGGGAGTTTGCCATTGCCAGAGGAGGGCAACGGCAAACTCCCTCTGAACAAATCTTTCCAAGATTTGGCTGAGATGGTGAAACTTGTACAAGGTCACTCAGTGGGTTTCCTTGGCTGAGCTGCGATTTCTGTTCTGTGGCTATGTATGCCTGCCTACAACAGCAAAAGTGAACTGCAGCTGTCTCTAGAATCCCTTATTGAGCATGTGTGAAGAGTAACAGACAAAAGAGGAAAAGTGATAAGCCTGATTTTCCAGCTGACCTCAGCTTGTTGGAAAGATACAGATCTATAAGTTCTATAAGATCTGTTTCATTTAACATGTGCCTATTGTTAGATTTGAGAAAAAAATGGCTGAAGCATGCTGAACTGCCTCTTTTTTTTTCTTTTTTTTTTTGGTGGTATAGGCATCTATATTTTTCCCTTCCATGTTATTTCTGTCTCTGGTACCAACTTTTCTGATAAAGTAGTAATGCCAAGCAATGATCTACTTCATTAACAAAGGTATATTTGTAATGGGAAATCTATATTGCAACTTAATATTGACATTTCCTTTAATGGTATGCAAGCCATTCAATATCAAATGGCATAAAAATGCTATGTAATGTATTAAACTATATAATAAAAAAGAAAATAAGTAAATAAAAAAGAAAAGGAAAAACAGAATGAGTCTTAGCACATAGTTGGTTAAGTAATTGTGATAAAAATCCAGCCAACAAAAGAATACATAGATAACATGATTATTGAAACTACTATGTACGTGTGTATTGTGAAGACTGGATGTGGGAGAATAATGCATTTGAGTGGATAAATGTCTCTAAGTGGGTGGATGCCTGCTGTGTGTGTTTTAAAGATTAGTAAGTGGTAGCCTGATGCTAAAAAAAGACTTCATGCACACACAAAACAAAACGTCCCAGCAGCCTCAGCAAAACAGGAAGAAGATTGATCATGTGTCGTACAAAACGAGCACACGCCCCTTACTCCAGGGCATCCTCCGAGATCTTCTGAACCATGTGCTTGTTAGGCAAACATATCTTCCCTCCCCCTCCCCATTGTGGAGTAGGAACCAAGAAGGAACTCCTGCCTTGATATACAGGCAATTGTTTTATGTGAGGGATCAGGATCCTGTGGGCTTCCAAATGCTGTTGTATTGCAGCTCCCACCATTCTTCTACATTGGTCTTTCTGATATAGCTGATGGAAGTTGTAGTCCAATTAAATCAGGTCTCCTTCACTCTTGGTGTAGATTACACAACTGCAGCATTTCTGAAATGCTGCAGTTTTGTAATTTTGGGATCTCTGTGGTTTTCTTTTTCTTTTTTCTTTTTGGAAGAACTTCAACCCAACTTCAGGCAGAGGTGAAAAAAGGCACCATATTCAGCAGAGATAGGTGGGGGAGGGGTTAAAGGCATGGAGTGGAAAAACAGGCTTCTGGTCCCTGCTCCTTTAAAGCAAAGGAAATTAACCACTGTTTTGAAGGCAAGGTAGCAAAAAGTCATCTGCCTTGAGATATCTGCATCACTCCAGTCAAATAATGCATGCTCTATTGTAGTTTCTACATGATAATTCCATTGGAAAAAATGCTTAATTAATTAAACACAATCCTAGGCTAGTACATCTCAGTCGCGGAGCTTAAAATTAGCTCAGGCGTGCCTCCCCTGTTTCCAGAGTTGTGTTTACTTCCTTGTTCCAGGGCACATTTTGCCAGATGTTCCTTCTTTTCCTAAAGCAATAGCATAGAATGCAGTGGGCTCGTTCTTTTTCAAAATATAGCATCTAGTAGCTCACCAAAGAACACCAGTGATATCTCTGCAGGATCCTCACTTTTAGTGCCTCTCCCCTTTTAAAATGTTGGTGTGAAACATCCAGGTTGGAAACATTATTACTGTTTCCATATCATACATTTAAAGCAAAGGGAGAACAGAGAAATGTTGATAGTGATATTTTGTGATATGATGGTTGTTGTTATTGTTGTGTGCCTTCAAGTCCTTTCTGACTTATGGCAACCCTAAGGTGACCCTATCACAGGATTTTTTGTGGCTAAGAGTGTGTGGTATGCCCAAGGTCACCCAGTGGAATTTCAAGGCCAAGTGGGAACTGAACCCTGGTCTCCAACTTTGTAGTCCAACTCTCAAACCACTACCCTACACTGGCTCTCACTATGGCCCTTTCCGCAGCGTACCTTTTTTCAGCACTGGGGTGTGGGGATCGTGCGAGCAGCCTCCAGCGACAGGCTCTCGCGTCCCTGCTGCTTTAGCTCCGCACGAGTTGCCTGCTCCTGAGCAGGCAGCGTGAGAGCCCCGCCTCTTCCTTCCGCAGTGCAGCGTGGGAGTTTCCCAGGATGCACTGGGGCAGGAAGCGTGACTGCTGTGGCTCCGGAGGCTCCGCACGCATAGCAAGTGTGCGCGGGGCCCTCGAGCAGTGCGTGATCGCACACCATTTTCGGCTGAAAGCTGAAAATGAAAAAGTGCACGAGCAGTGCCTGCCCTACCTTGGAGCGTCACGCAATTGTGAGTGAGTCGTGCAGATCACTCCTCACAATTGCACGACGCTCCAGGCACCCTTTCGCATGGCAAATGTCGTGCGAAAAGGGCCTATGATGGCACTTAAGCAATTTCATTCTTGCTTTCTTGGTATCTCCCCACATGAGAGTGCTCAGACAGTGAGATCCACAGGGGAGGCCCTTCTTTCAGTCTCATCACCTTCATAGGTACTTGAGATAGGGCCTCCTCAGTGGCTGCCCCTAGGTTATGGAACTCCCTTCATAAGCCATTTCCGCACTGCACATTCCCAGAGTTTTTATAAGGAAAGGACTTTTAACATGGTGTTGTACTATTTTAAATTGTCCTGTTTCTAAGTACTTTCTAAATCACTTTCCAGTGTATGCTTTAAATTGATTTAATATTCTCATTAGTCCAGTTCTATTTAATGTTGATTTTTGTATCTATTTATGTTGTAACCATTTTAATTTGTAAGTTCCTTTCAGTCCCAATCTTGGGGGAAAGGCAAGTTATAAATAAAATTAACAACTATCACCACAACAGTAGTTACTAGAATGTAACAGCAATGTCAGTACCTGAGCTTGAACAAGTTACTTTTCTGATAATCCTCCGTCTAGTATGGCCATGCTGGCTGGGGGAATCTAGAACTGTAGTAATTTGTTTTCCGAAGCTATCCCCTGAATTATTTTATTCATGTATAACTTACCAGAACACAAGTTGTCAAGTTGTTCAGATCCTTTTTTCCTTCTTCTTTTGTCTAGGGTGCCACACCCTGCACCTACCACAGAAAGCAGAGCAGAAAAGAACAGAGCAGATGTTAGTCATACAATGCTTTGCTAAATTTAGTATCTTTATGCTGCAGAATTGCATGATGTAGTCAGTGGTTTGAATGTTGGACTACGATCCTGGAGATCAGGATTCAATTCCCCACTCGGCCATGGAAACCCACATTCAGCCCTAGAAAATGTCATGACCTTAGGGTCACCATAAGTCAGAAATGATTTGAAGGCACACAACAACAACCACATAGTGCAGAACAAGGAATAAACTTCTTTTTATAAACTATGTGTGAAGCATTCAGGAGCCAAATTAAGTGGGCTGGGGGGTGGAGAATTTAGGAGCGGAAATCCAAACTCCACAGTAGGGTTAATAATGGCTAGAATGTTGTAAAACAGTAAACCAGTTTTTGAGTTTTCCAAAACTTTTCTTGCGACGGGAGGTTAAAAAAAAACACCATAGAGCTAGAAAATAATGTTTAATCCCAAAAATTTTCAGCTTGAAATAGCCTTAAAATGGAGCCCAGGAGGTATTAGGGAGACATAAATAGATTAGATCCTGCTATTTTAGGCTGCACTAATAACTGCTGAAACAATGACTGCTCACTCCCATTGCACTGAGGATGGGAATCATATGAACCTCTAGGTATTGTTGGACTGCAACTCCCAGCAGCCCTTCCCAGCATTGCCAGAAGTGAGGAATGCTGGAAGTGCAGTTCAACAACTTCTAGAAGACTACATGATTCTTCTCCCTGCATACCATCTTCCCTTGAAATGGGAGGAACAGACATCAAAACAGGAGGAACAGCATGGTTCCAGGAGCCCTTGGTAGAACCTGAGAAAAGAGATCAACAACCATCTTATTGTTGTTAACTGCCATCAACTAGCCTTTGACTTATGGTGACCCTATGAATGAGAGATCTCCAAGTCACCCTATCATCAACAGCACTGCTCAGGTCCTGCAGACTCAAGACCATGGCTTTCTTGATTGAATCTATCTATCTGCAATGCGGTCTTTCTCTTTTCCTACTGCCTTCTACCTTATCAAGCATTATCTTCTTTCCTAGTGGCTCATATCTTCTCCTGATATGTCCAAAATACAACAATCTTGGTTTACTTATCTTGGTTTCCAGGGAGAGTTCAAGCTTGATTTGCTCTAGGACCTATTTGTTTTTTTAGAGGTCCACAGTCTTCTCCAGCACCACATTTCAAATTAGTTGATTTTCTTCCTAACAGCATTTTCCAACTTTTACAATCATGCATAAAAATTTAAAATATGCATGGTGATGATGGCATGGACAATCCTAACTTTAATATGCAATGATGCATCTTTACACTTCAGGATCTTATCTAATTCTTTTGTAGCTGCCCTTCCATCTCCTATTCTGATTTTTTGACTGCAGTCTCCTTCTGATGAATGACTAAGTCAAGGTATGGAAAATCTTTAACTATTTCAATGTCTTTGTTGTTTACTTCATTTTCATCAGGTGCCTTTAGGGCTGAGCTTTCCAAGCTGCATGTTGTGACACATTAGTGTGTCTGCTGCAGTGTGTAGATGTGTCGCAGGAATGTAATAGGTGGAGGGACTGCCTCTACCACCACCACAGCAGGCCAGGCCCAGGTGAAGGGGCTGCCTCTGCTGCCACCACCCGAAGCCAAGGAAGACCCTGGTGAGGGCGGCGGCAGTGGCAGGCTAGGCTCAGGTGGAGGGGCTACCTCCACTTACTGAATTGCGTACTGAATTACTGTGTCGCGAAATGGCGCATGTCTAAAGGCCTTTCCACAGTACACTGTTACACTGCTATTATTCCACTTTCAACATCCTGTGGAATTCTGGGGTTTGCAGTTTACTGAGGTGAAAGAGCTCTCTGGCTGAGAATCCTAGATGCCCCTCCCTAAACTGCAAACCTCAGGATTCTCTAAGATGTTGAAAGTGGAATAATAGCACTATAACAGTGTTGTGTGGAAAGACCCTGAAAAGTGTGTCACCAACATGAAAAGTTTGGAAAACTCTGCTTTAGGGTATTTACATACCACCTAGTAGAGATCAACCAAATCAAGTCTGCCAAATATGGCCTTCCCCAATGGATGGTCTCCCCAAAATTTAAGTCCTGTACAGTCCTCAGACTACTAGAAGAGATGATCTTCCAGCTTGTCCATGACCAGTCTTCTGAGGGTGTAGCTGCAATTCTTATTGCAGTTGCACTGAAGTGAAGAGGATGGATGGATAGTGAGCTATCCCAGTTGTAATGCAAAGTATTTTGTGGTACCTTGTTCTTGAATGGGCAATTAGGGTTCATTAGTGTTACAAAAGACTTGCTCCTAATGAAGATGAAAACTGCCTCAACAGGTTTTTTGACATGGATAAACACAGCTGTACACTTGTGGGAGCTCTCCTGGGGGGTGGGGGTGGCCATAGGGGCTCTCAAGATGTGTTTCCTCTACACTGTCCTGCAAAAATCACCAGTGGTTGTCCAGAAGATGTGATGATAGACTTATAGCCCAATACATATGGAGAGCTCAAGGCTGGAAATGATATTTGGGACAACAATTCTCGTCTTATTACTGTTACAAGTCCCAGATTTTGAGGCTTAAACATTGTGGCCATTTCCGCACTAGACTGTTACAGTGCTATTATTCCACTTTCAACATCCTACCGAATCCTGGAATTTGCAGTTTAGGGAAGGGCCTGGCCACACATCTTGAGAGCCCCTGTGGCCAGGCCTCTCCCTAAACTGCAAACTCCAGGATTTCATAGGATGCTGAAAGTGGAATAATAGCACTATAACAGTCTAGTGCGGAAATGGCCTATGTGTAACTTTTTCTCTTTATTGTCTCGCCTCTTTTGCTTAATATGCAGGTCTAAATCCAGTTAGTTCCAGCTAGAAGAGATCGCATTGAATCAATGGGAACTCAGTTAGTTGACACTTGTGTAAGTTCCATTGAGTCAGTGTATTTACTTTAGTTGCCAGGGTCTACTTCTGAGGCTGAGAGAGTATGACTTGCCCAGGTTCACTGGGTGGCCTTTCCATGATAGAGTGGGGATGTGAACCCAGGTCTTCCAGATTCCTGGTGCAACATGCAAACCATTACACGATGGTAGCCTATCTGTGACAGTGCATGCCATATATGCAAGGCAGGCGCTGGGAAACGTGTGGTGTGCCAGAAATTGTTGGACTACGTTACTCATCATCCCGAACATCAGCTCACGCCGAGTGGGGCTGATGGGCATTGTAGTCCAACTCTCTGCAGAGCCCCAGATTGAGGGAGGCTGCTTTTAGGTACGGTAAGACGATTCTCTTTCCCTTTTCTCTGGCTGTGTTGTATTCTCAGAGGGCATGACATCGGTATGGAAAACAACGACGCCCTTTTCAGTCGATAATTACGATGATTACGACCGGGAAAACTGCGGTAGAAGTTGGTGAGCAGCAGCGTGGTAACATCCAAGTCAGGACGAAATACCGCCCACCCTCTTCCTTAAACACTCACGGTCTTTGCTGGGCGACGACGAAGTTCGCAGTTCCTGACCCCAAAAGGCCCCTCCGTCCCCCGCCCGTCATCTGGCGGCCGCCGTCGGGATTCCCCCCTGCTAGGCCCCTTCCCGCTGCCCGTTCGCTCCGCTGGCCGAGCGCGTGGGGGCGCTTTCGGGGGGTGGCGGCCGGTCGGAGCTTGGCGCTGCGGGCGGCCGGGGAGAAGCCGGGCGGGGGCTGCCGTCGAGAGAGGTGGGCAACGCGAGTCGGCGGCTCCTCCCGGCCGGGGTGCGTGACGAGCTGGCCGGCTGGGTGGACCCGATGGCCGGGGGGGGGGGAGACGGTGGTCCGGAGGGGAAAGGTTTCGGCCAGGAGGTGGTCGCGGGGCTCGCGAGTTATCCCAGGGGCTGCGGGGCCAAATGTTGGGTTGGATGGGAGGCGGGTGAAGAACCGAGAGAGGTCCTCCGAGGATGAAATGTGCTTTGGGCATCTTTTACGTTTAAATACAAATAAAATAAATATGTTGCACTATTTCGCGGGGGCGGGGGGCGGGCGGGCGGCGGCTCAGCTTGAAAATGTGTTTTGAACTATGTTTCAGCTGTATTTTGTACTGTATTTCAGTGCAGAATTTTTGTCAGAACTTTCGGAGCAGCTACATAAGTGTGTGTGTACGTGTGTGTGTGCGTGTGTGCGTGTGCCTTCAAGTCGCATGTGGACTTATGGCGACCCCATGAATTTCTTAGGGTTACAGTGAGTCAATAAATCAATAAACGGCCTATGTTTTTGGAGGTCTGGGGTTTTATAGGTTATTTAGGATATACTTTGTAAGAGAAAAAGATGTGTTGGTGGGGCTGGCATTTTTTAGGACATATGGGGGTCAGGCCATTTCCACACTAGATTGTTATAGTGCTATTATTCCACTTTCAACATCCTGTGGAATCCTGGGGTTGACAGTTTAGGGAAGGGCCTTTGAGGATTCCGTAGGACCTTGAAAGTGGAATAATAGCACTATAACAGTCTAGTGCTGCAATGGCCTCAGTCCCGACTACAGTAGCCTCATCAATTAATGTGATTTACCTATGTGTTGACTCACCATTCAATAATTGTTTCAGCAGATTTACTGTAGCTGGGTCTCGCCACTAGGATTCATATACACTAGAATTCATATTCATATACAGCTCTCTAAGTTGATTTACTGGGTGTTGTGAGAAGGTCTTTTGGGGAAGCTGGGCAGGCACGGAGGAGCAACAGACTGGAGATCTGGGCAGAAATGAGATGGAGGTCTTGTTGAGCTGGCTCTAGGTGTGGGAGAGTGGTTTTTAAAAGTGTGGAGCTGCCGCTAGGGAGGAGGACAGAGCTGATAGGGGTCATGGTTCACATGCGTCAGACTACAACTCCCATAATCTCAGCCAGTGTGCCAGAAGAGATTATGGGGATTGTAGTCCAACACAGCTGGAGAATCATCAAGGTTGGAGAATGCTGGGCTAAAAAACTAGAAGACTATAGGAAGAGGACTTAAAGTTGGTTGTTGGGGAGGAAAGCTGCCAGGACTCAGGGGTATAGTGAATGTACAGTTCTGATGGAGATGGCCTGGATCTGAGATTGTTTTAATGAGTATTGCAAAAGTCTTTGTTTGGACTGCAGCTCCAAGAATGCCCCAGCCACTAGTTGTGCTAGCCAGAGGATTGTGGGAGTTGTAACCCCCAAATGATTGTCCTGAGCTCTGGGTTGTTGTTAACTGCCATCAAGTTGATTCATACCTAAATCCCTGTGTTGCTATCTGCCATCAAGTTGACTTGACTTACGGCGGTTCTATGGATGAGAGTCACCAAATCACCCAGTCCTCAGCTACTCTGCTCAGGTCTTGCAGATTCAGAGACATGTCTTCCTTGGTTCAGTCTATCCATCTGTAATGTGGTTTCCCTCTTTTCCTACTGGCTTGCATCTTACCAGGCATCATTGTTTTTTCTAATGAGTCAGGTCTTCTCATGATATGGCCAAAGTATGACAGCTTTAGTTTAGCCATGTTGGCTTCTGGGTTCAAGATTGATTTGTTCTAGGACCCATACATGTATCTTTTTAACAGTTCAGGGCATCCATAAAACTCTTCTCCCGCACCACATTTCAAAGAAGTTGATTTTCTTCCTTTCAGCTTTCTTCACTGTCCAGCTTTGGATAGGATTAATTAAATTAAGCACCTGGGATATGGAGAAACTGCTTGAAAGCATATGTTCAGGGTCTGGAAATTGGCAGTAACTAATTGGCAAGGTGTTGGTGGCTTTTGATCCCAGGGCAACCTTTCTCTTTCTCTGACTTTTCCTTCCAGTACGTGCAGTGCCAAGCTTGTCCTGGCGCCTTTCTTTTTTCCTTTCAGAATATTCCCTTTCCATTTCACAACCATATGGGAACAGTCTAACTCTCTTGTGATCAATATATTGGAAAAAAAAAATCTGGATTGAAGTATTCATAGACCTTCTTTCTCTCTCCTCCCCCCAAAAAATCTCAGAATCGCATGTGGCCTTGCCATTCCAGCTTTGATTTAACAGGAACAGAGAGGATTGGTGGTGTAGCTACAGGGTGAAGGGTGGGGAACAAAAGGACAGCACTGACCAGCCCAAATAAAATTGCTGGCCCCCCCATTAAATTTTCCTTCAGTCTCCAAAGTTCTAGCTTTGCAGTAATTTAAAACTTCAATTGAACATTTAGAAATATAATTTAGGCATCCAAAGCATAGGGAAAACATTACCAAGCGGTGTAAAATATAACAGTTCTAGGTATGAACAATACTGAAGGTCTCACTCTTGCAATTTGGAGACTGAAGGAAAATTACATTAGTGGAGCAGAATTCTTATTTGAGGGAGGAGCACCTCATTTTGCTCCATCCCATTGCTATTTTGTTGTTGTGTGCTTTCATGTCATTTCTGACTTACGGCAACCCTAAAGCAAACTTATCACAGGGTTTTCTGGGGCTGAGAGTGCGTGATGCAGCCAGGATCATTTAGTGGGTTTCCATGGTTAAGTGGGAATCAAACTCTGGTTTCCAGCGTCGTAGTCCAACCCTCAAACCACTACACCCTGCTGACTCCCTAGAAAAGTTGGTTATCTGACATGGCAAATGATGTAAGCACACAAGGCTAACCTTCCTTGTATTGGGCAAATGGTCCCTTCCTGGTGCATATTAGCTTTCAGATCAGGATGCAAAGTAGTCCTTTGTTTACAATAGCTGGTTTAAGCCTAAATACTCCTGCTCAACTGGTTTGGGAAGTATAGTCCTTGAGGTTTGGATGATTTATTTTTCAGTGCTGCTGCTGGCTGTATACCTTAGGCATGCCCTATTTTAGGACTAAATTTGGTTTGAATTCACATTTCATTTCTTATTCTATGGAGCCTGTTATAGATTTGAACCTTTCTTTTCCCATCAGTGGAATGGAGCCAGAACTTAGGTCCTTAAAATCATGATAATTTCTACACTTTAACAGGATGTGCAACCTATGCATCATCCCACTGAGTTCAGTTTCGTTTCGATTCTTTTCTTTTCTTTTTCTTTTTCTTTCCTTTCCTTTCCTTTCCCTCCCCTCCCCCTCCCCCTTTTCCCCTTCCTCCTTCCTTCCTTCCTTCCTTCCTTCCTTCCTTCCTTCCTTCCTTCCTTCCTAGTAAGTGTACTTTGGTTTGCATGTATTTGTAGTTTCACAGGTATGCCCCTTGGTATAGCAGTTTGAACATTAGACTAGGACTCTGGGTGGCCCAGGTTTGAATCCTTGGCTCAGCCATGGAAACCCACTGGGTGACCTTGGATAGATCATGCTCTCTCAGCCTCAGGAAGGCAATGGCAAAACCCTTCAGAATAAACATTGCCAAGAACCCCCCCTCGAAAACATAGGGTCTCCTTAGGGTCACCCTGAGTCAGAAATTACTTGAAGGCACACAACAGCAAATGACTCTTCAAACAGATGAAAAAGTACATGGTCTTCATGGGTAGAGAAGATGAGTATTTTAATCCAGCTTCTTCTTACATTTCCTTTAGAAGAATCTTCTTGAATGTAGAATTAACAACAAGATTCAAAGAATTTGGGTGGGGGGGAAGACATTTTAAAGTGGTAGGATGAATGTATACTTTTCTTCTCATAGAGCTTGTCTATGAGAAAGAAATGAGTAAGATGGCAGTTTTTAATTGGGTCAGCATTTGTTGACAAATACATACAGGCTTTTTGGAGGCTTTTACGGCTGTTCTTCCGAACTGGCGCTTTCAGTTGTGTGGCAGCTAGTGGAAGATTCCATGCTGACAGCAGCTGCTCAGGGAGTAGTTCATTGAGCGCTACGTAATGAATCCAGCTCTGCTTTGTGTTTGGAGCATGAAAGGGTCTGTAACGTGATGCTTGGACTTTCTAAGGCTGGAGAATTGGGTGGGGGAGAGAAGGGAAGACTGGGGGCTCTTGCACGATTTGCTCTTTATGCCAGCTGGAGAGAAGGGGGAAAGAAAGTCTCCAGGGCTTTCCTTTGGCACACATCCAGGAGTTTCTATGCACTCCTGTGCCAAACACAGGAAAGAAGCAAAGCTTTACAAATTGCTACCTTCTAGGTTGGATCCTAAGTTTGGTGGCTCATGTGCCTTGACTCTAAGTGACTCTGGGTTATGTCTTGAAGCTGATGAGGATGATGGGAAACAAATGGGAACATGATGTGTGCCGCACATGTGGGAACATGCACACACAAACCCAGTTGTTAGCATGAAAGAAATGTGAAGCGACAGGCGTCCCTCCCCTTCTGTTCCCTGATTAGCTGGGGAAGAATGTTTGGCTATGACGTGGGCCAATTCTCCCCCCCCCCCAGCTTCTCTTTTTTGCACGGAGAGTTGTAATGATAGTGAGGAGAGCAAGCAGCAGGAGTCAACTTCAAATCGCAAGTGGTTTGACTTTTATAAGATGTGGAGGCCAGCTTCTTCTGCCTTTTTCCTGCATAGAGAAACCTTTCCAAGGGTTTGTCCTTTGGTTCAGGAGTCTGGCAGCTGTTGACTGGAGTTGCATTTTTTTGGTATGTACCTCTCCCCCTCCTCTCTCTCTCTCTCTCTCTCTGTTTGCCAAGGTGTACAGTAAACGAGATGCAAAGCGGGGTTGTTGGTGTTGTTCTGTTTTCTTTGGCACAATTTGACATGTAATGTTGCCTAAAGGAGTCCCTCCCTGTCCTGATTTCCCTGCAATAAGTTTCAGGGGAGAGAAAACAAACTCTGTTCAGCTGCCGTGAAAGTAATTGCTTGTGTTTGCAACTTGAACACCCGAGCTGGGTTTTTGGGTGGGGAACTCTTCATTGTGAAGCAGCTGAATGCGTAGTGCAAATAAGTGTAAAGTGGAAGAACTGCGGCAGAGCATTGCCAAACTTGAACAGGAAAGTGAAGAAGTAAGAAGTGTTTTCATGGCTCAAAGTTGCGCATGTGGAGGTGGAAGCGTAAAAGCCCTGACTGATATCAACAAGGTGTGGGTTTCTATATTTAGCTCTTAGACCATATTGAGTACATAATCTGTGATGCTCCCTAGACTTCATTTTGCATCTGAATAAGGAATGCAGAGCAATTTGAATTCTGGGGTTTGTCAGCTTCCTATGGAAACCTGTCCTATTGCCTGGTTGCAACCCAGATTTGTTACATAATGCTTGTGCCAAACCCCCTATTTTATCATTTGAGTTTTTAAACCTCACTTTTTTTCTGTTTCAGGAGAAAGTTGAAATCTGGGGAACCTACTTCGTTTTGAAAACGTGAAGCAGGTAAGGAGTGAGAGGAAGAAACTTTGGCAGAGTAGAGTTTATAGAGTTTGCTGTCATGGGGCTTTTGAACACAAGATATGGGATGTAGGCTGAACTAAGGTGCTTAGATGGTGATGTTCTTTGATTAACTTCAGATAGCTCACTGCTCACAAATAATACAAACAAGTTTTCTTTAAGAGTAAGTCTATTTTTCTGATAGATAGCAGGCACTTTATGGTTATACCAAAGTGTAACAGATTTGGTTATGCAGTTGTGCACAGAGGGCATCTTTTACCTCTCCTCCCCTGCACTCGTCCCGTCTTCCTGATTATTTTCTTTCTTTGATTTTTTTTCTTTGCTCCCTTTATATATTTATTTCTTCTGGGAGTGATGAAATGTATGGTTTGTGTTCATGATTATTTTGGAGACTTTAAAAATAATAAAACAAATCTAATCATATGCATTAAAACAAGGACAGTGTGGATAGTGCTCACCTACACACTTCTTGACAATGGTGTATTGAACTCTGTCTTATGGGGCTTTATTCAGGACAAAGGCCTTTTTCCTCACTGTATATGATAATCAGCTCATCTGTGCAAGGATGGTCTGCTTTATCAACAAACTTTAGTTTGTTTTATGGCCACTGTTTAAGTAATTTACTCAGACAGTAATTTTTACATTTCTGTTCCCTCTGGTCCTGTTGATCTCAGTCTTCTGCTCATAGGGTCCATCTAGATTGGTTAAACAATTTGTCTCTGAGACAAAGAGTTTTTCTCACCATACATGTGTCAATTTGCTTATCTAGGCGAGGGTGTCATTGTCACCGCATTAAACACACATTCCTCCCTCAACCCTGCACCCTTGAAAGTACATAAATATCTGCCAACTGAAGCTGCAGTTTATGCATCTGATGAAGTGGGCTGCAGTTAATGAAAGCTTGGGCTTTATGGTGCCAGAAGACGCTTTGATGTTTTTGCAGCAACAGACTAACAATGCTACCCCATTGTTCATTTGGAAGTCACTTTAGCACAGTGTGGAGTAGAGGTCTGTTATTTCACTAAATAAAAATTTGATATGGCAGGGTATACATTTCTGTATAGCATCATGCAGCATAAATCATGCTTCCATCCTTATCACTAATCCACACCTCTGGAACTTGTTTGCTATTCACCACCCAGTCCTAGGGTTTTTTCTTCAATTTCTGTTCCTTTCTAGTTGCTGAAATGGACAATTTAATTTGCCCACTTAGCTTGTGGAATAATGTGACAGTGGTATCATTGTGGGTGGGAAAAGAGGGAAAAGGCTTGGGATAGCTGCTCTGACTTTCCAGAGGAGGAGTTAATTAGCTAGCAAGTTACAAAAGCTTCTTTTCTTGCGGAGGCCACAGAGGGGCTAAGAGAAAAATGCCCATCAAACCTCATGACCTTCCAGTCATGGGCTTGCAGTTCTTGTTTCAAGGCACTTGAAAGCACTGGAGATAAATGCAGAGAAATGAATGTTAATCTGTGTCCAGAACATTTGTAGATACGGACTGTTTGGGCCTGTCTTTGCTGTGTGTTATTGTCCTCAGTAGTAAGAGTGTTGTGATTTATTAATGCATGCAAAGCTTGTGCTGTGCTCCTTTCGAATGTTTTAAACTTGACTAGGGCTGCAGTATCATAGGAAGGGGCTGTATTTATGGTAGATGTCCTTTTGTTCTTCAGACCTACCAGACAGCATCCGATGCAGGTCTCTCTCCCACATTCATCCAACCTTGTGAGAATTACTTTTCTGTTGTGTTGTCTTCTTTGACACTGGTGCATGCATGAATATTGAAATCATGTGAGCAAGGCCAATCACAACCCCATTGGCAGGCCTCTCATAGCTCTCTGGTGGGCCACTGTGTAAACATAATGCTGGACAAGGCAGGATGGTGGTTCTTGTGTTGGTCATATGAATCTTTTCTACCTGATTGGCGTTCCTATCATCATTAGGGTGATGGTCAGAAGAAAATAATCCATATGGTTAGTTCTGCTCATGTAGTTGCCACAGTCATGCCTATGAGTGCACATACACTGTAGCCAAATGGAAGAAAACCATAGGGATGCAAGTGGCACATAACTGGGAAAGTATGTAAAGACACCTCCTCTGTGGCTAAGAAATTATTATTAGTTGATGTCTTCAGTTGCTTTTCTGCTCGTTGGCATTCAGTGCTCTGTTGCTAAAATTGGAGGTACCAGGTACAGACATGCTTGGGATGTCACATCTCCTGATCTGAAAAGCCTTTCCATGGATCCAAACTTATAGCAGTTTTAGAGTCACCATAAGTTGGAAATGACTTCAAGGCACACAAAAAAAACAACAGCAAATTATTCTATCTAAGGGGAAGGCACTTGGAATATGCTCAATAGATACTCTACTGCAGAAGCTGGAAATGTTACTTTTTTGGTTTGTGACTCCAAGAATCACACAGTCATTGTGGCTCTGCATCATTGTTTTGCACATTTGACAAGCCAGCTCTGATCCTAACACAAGTTCTGGGACTTTTCTTCTAGCATTCTTTGAAAAAGATTACACAGAGTAAGTGTAAGTTGGTTTGCTTCTTGTATTTAATCTTGATATTTCTTGACATTTACTTGATATTTAATCTTTTATTGTATCACTTGATATGGCAAAAATGCAAAAGATGCAAAACTTACAGCTTAGTGAGATCTTTTTTTTTCCTCATGAGCTTGCAGTTGTCTTCTAATATTGAATGAAGGCTGTAAAGCAGGGTGGGAATCATACAGGCCTCCAGATGTTGGTGGACTGTACTTGCCAGCATTTCTCATAATTGGCTCTACCACCCAACAGCATCTGCAAGCCTGTATTATTCCCACTCATTCTAGGTTCCTGGAATCATATTTCTCAGGGAGAGAATTTCTCAGGGAAAGAATCATAAACTGGGACAGATCACCTCTCTGGGATTAGAAGATGACCAAAGAGACTGAAAGAGATGTTATGTGCCTCTGTAGACACAGTGAGCTAGAATTTTAAGATTTACTTTAGATAAAGTTGGAATCCTTAGCCTAAATGCTCTTTAGTCCTGACTAGAGCAGACCTTGAATCCATTACATTTAACTACATGTTGAGTCACCATTCTACAGTCTCCTCTGGTTGGAATTAACAGCAGTCTTTGTGTGTTTTGCAGTCCTTATTTTCATAGAAGTCAGAGGGATTTACTCCCAAACAAGTGTGCAGGTGGTTGTAGCCCTGGTGAATACAGCAGGATTTATTTTTGAACAGAAGTTGGTAAAGTTATAATTCTAAATAATAACTTTCCCAGGTTCTGTTTTTACATAGCCATGCATTAGACTGAAATTTGAGGTACACTGAGACAGACATGTTGTTATATTTTATTTACAGCCGACTTTTCAATTTAAGCACTCAGAAATGAGACTTTTCGAAACACACTTCCTACTAAGATTGTGTATGACTGCAGCCTTTCTTTTTGTTTTCCTTTTTTCACTGTCATTTTCATATACACTTCATCCTCCTGAAACTGACAACTTGACTTGTAAACTATGTTTTCTTTAAAAACATTGAATTTAGGCAGTTGCACATGTTTATTCACCCTAGAAAATGTAATGTAGTGTTCTGGAAGACACCAAAACAAGGGTGGGAAGACCTCGACACTGTGATGAAGTCAAGTTTGGCTTCTGGTGAAAGACATACTTAGGAGAGATTTATCAAAAAATCTATGGCCTATTTCTTTTTCAGTTGTACACTCAACTAGGCAAATGGTGTACAACTGCCATAGGAAAAGTTGGAAGGTTTGTAGTCACAAATGAGGTTATTCTTTTTATGTGTCTTCAGGTTGACTTCAACGTATGGAGAATCATCTTAGGGTTTTCTTGGTAAGATTGATTCAGAGGAAGTTTGCCATTGTCTTCCTCTGAGAATGAGAGAATATAACTTGGCCAAGGTCACCCAGTGGGTTTGCATGCCTGAGGGAGGATTTGAACCTTGCTCTCCCTAAGTCTTAGCCCAACACTCCTACCATTATACTATGCTGGCTAATGAAGTACTTCTGCACAAAATGACCAGGGACGAAAGTTTTGAAGACATAAAATGTAGTGTATGCATCCTTAAGCAATAACTCCTTCCATAATATCTATTAGCACATTATGCAGAAAATAATACAAGAAAGCCTACCTTGGTTTCACTTTTAGAGGGAGAATGAATGAATGAAGGGAGGCATCATTGCTCAATAGCAGAGCCACATGCATACTTTGCATAGAAAAGGTCCAAGGTTCAATTTAAGATCTCTCCAGGTAGGGCTTGGAAAGACACCTTCCTTTGCCTGAAATCAGAGTGTATGAGATCAGTGTTTTTGAAAGAGGAGTATGATGATATGCTGAAGATATCCACAACTGAGCTATGGGAGGATGATCCTGAGATCCAAAGCACCATCCTATCCACAACTGAGCTATGGGAGGATGATTCTGAAATCCAAAGCATCATCCTATCACAGTTTTTCAAAAATTCTCTTTCTTTATACTTTGTGTTTTCTTCAAAACTAAAGTTCAAGATGACTTGAAAACAAATTCAACAAATAGAAAATGAAAAAAGGTCAACATTGAAATAGAATCAAGTGATTAACAATACTAAAAACAGTTTAAAGCATACATTTAAAATGTTAATAAGCAGTTAAAAACCACTGTTTGTATATGGGTGGCTTCAGCTTTTCATTCATTTAAAAAGTAGCTTTCCAAACTCTGTCTGAAACTTTAGAGGGATGCTGCCGGTCAGCACAGATGGACCAGTGTGGTCTGACTCACCTTAAAGCTCAGTTGCAGGTTGTCGTTGTTGTTGTTGTAGCTGCTGCTGCTGGGTGAGGGAGTAAACCTGAATAGATATATTTTCACTTTTTGGGGTGTGAGGTAGGAATGATGGAGGAGGGGGGTAATAGAGTTTTGTTTTTCTTTGGCTACAGAGTTCCCATTTACATAGCATCCCTTGAGGTCACCAGTATCACATCTGAAACAACCGCTGATGGGAATCAGGGCTGGGAATAGCTCATCTTATGTTCTATATGTGGTGGTGTCCCAGGCGTCCCTGGACTTGACCCTCCCACACCAGAAAAAAAAGTCAGCTTTAAAATAGTGGGTCAGGCACTTCAGAAGATTCCAGGGACCACAACTGGGAGTTTAAAGGCTGTTTTGGTCTATTTATTGTAGCCCTGGAATTGTTGCCTTCAAATCATTTATGACTTAACGGCAATGCTAAGGTGACTCTATTATTGGGTATTCTGTGCAAGATTTATTCAGTGGAGGTAGCTATTGCCTTTCTCTGATGCTTAGAGAAGGTGACTTGCCCAAGGACACCCCGTGGATTTCCGTGTCTGAGTGGGGATTTGAACCCTGCTCTCGCAGAAGGGGTTGCTGTAATCAGAGCTCGCTTGAAGGCATATAATAAGAACAAATATATGCACAGCAAGATTGGGTGATTGACTCCAGGTAGCGTTAAAGAAAGTGGGGCCTATGGGTTTCATACAGCACTTGGAGCCACAGTTTGTGTCCCCTAAATCCCTCATATGCTCCCAAAATATGCCAAAGATTTCTTTGGGGATATTTTCGTCCACAAACCCCCCAGAGTTGGGCCGAAACCACTGCAAAACACTTCCATATCCAAAATCTAAGTCCCCCATCAGTCAAAAATCAGTACAAGATGAAACTAGAAGTGATGCAGCTTCCAGTTGTGTCAGGTGTACTAATGTGGCCCACTGGGTGGATGCAGGAGTGAAATATGCTCCCCACCCCCTCTGCATTTACCACCCCTTCATTAAACAAAGGCTGAGGATTCTTGGTTTACTTGGTCAGTGGTGAGGTATGAGGGGAGTATTTGTTCTTTGACATTGCACGGCTGAAAGTTTCCAGCCACTCTTTTAAAAGCAACAAAGACTCACTAAAATAGTAGGACTGCACTTGTGTAAGAGGCTTACTGCAGACCTGTGGTGCCCTGGGAGTTTATTTATACCACCATTCTAGTTGCTTAGCTGTTCAGTTTGTCACCCTGTGTTGGATGCTTGTCTGTAGAGGGCTAGCACTGTTTTGGTTTCATGGGTCTGATGCAGGGACCACATCGCGTTTCTTCCTGATGCTGGTAGCCCTTCTGCTTGGCTAGGCCTTGCATGTCTGCTGAGTGGCTGGAAACCATGCAATGAGTGTATTAGGTTAATTGTGACTTCCTTGCAAAGAGATGGCAGTCAGGCCTTGCCATACCTCCTGATGGAGAGAGACTACACAGATGGCTCAGTATAGAGAGAAACTGAGCAGACAGTGAGGCTTGATCACAGAAGAGGAATTACAGGAGTGGAAAATACAGTTGATCGGTTGTCCCATCCTGTGTCTTCTTTAGCATATTTTGCCCCTGTATGTCCGGCAAGAGCTGCAGAGTGGCTGATCTATGTGCGGAAGAGCAGAAGTACTCTCTGTATGGTAAGGCTAAGGCATGACTCAGTTTTCTGGCCCCAGGGACAGCCCTTGCTCTGCTTCTCATTAAGGGGATCTTGGTTAATCAGTTTCTGTTGCTTCCTATGGAATTTCTGTGCATTAAAGCAGTTTGATGGTTGGTCGCTGTGTCCTGCCATGCTTAGCCACATATCAGCTGTGTCACTGGAGCCTGCCTCTTAGGTTACTTTCTCTGGGGAAAAGTTGCCTGCTGGATCTAATTATTTCCTTATGCAGGGGAAGGGGATAAGGGGCCCCAATGTGTGAGAGCCTCTTCATTCCGAATCTCAAATCTTGCTCAATATGATATGCAGCACAAATGTGATGGCTCTTTTCTGTATTGTGAGGCACTTCATGTTTTCTTTCTTCTGGTTCCCTGCACCAGGGGATTCTAGGAGGGATGGCCCTTTGTGTTTACAAAAAGTCTGTATTTGTCCACCCTCTGCCATTGCCTGGACTAGCATGCTTGGCATTGTTCCTTCTAAGTCCTTGGGTAGTAGTTGTTTTTTTGGGTCTTGGTTAGGAAAAGAAGAATTTGGGTTGGCACCTAATCCTTGCAGCTTGGTCAGTATTTCATGACCTTAGAGCAAAGGGCAGCCTCCCACACTTGAGGTTAGCAATTTTCTCTGCTACATTTGAACATTCCATGGACAGGAAGCCACAAGCCTGACTTCTCTCTACCTCACTCTGAGTGCCACTGTTCTTCTCATCACATGGTTTTTTGTTGAACAACATACAAAACAGTCAGGATTTTAGGATCACATATTGACGTGATAGGGTGCACAGTTGGTTGTTGATCAATATTCAGTCTTACGTCTGCAAGAAAGCACATTCAACATCATGAGTGAAGAGAAGCAGCAGTCGTTATGTGTATATGCCAAGCTGAGCTGAGGCAGAGCTAAAGAAAGTTACTTTTTGGGTGCAACTCCCAGAATCTCTGGCCAACATGGTAGCCATGTTAGCTGGTAGATTTTGGAAGCCTCTGTCCAAAAACGTAGTTTTTTTCAGCTTTGAGCTGGGTCACTAAGTACAAGCATGTGAACAGTCTTGGACAGAATACAGAGGTATGAAAACGAGGGGTCAACAGCTGGGGCAGCTGGAACAGGTATAGCAAATCAGACCTGGTTTCTGAATTGTGTGGTGTGAAGCAAAGCTGTGACGGAAGAAATGTACATTGCTAAAATGAGAAGCAAATTTGCTATCCAGACAGTGAAAGAAGGAAAGGGAACGAACGGTCTCCAGAGAAACTGTGATGAGAGTCTTTAAATTGATGGGACTTGGTGGAAGATTTCTAACTTTGTTGTGTCTGTAAGTATTAGGCCTGCAGGACTTGACCTTATAGAATAAGTTTATTGTGGACATAGCCCTGTTCCACTCATGCAGTGAAAAGTGTGTAGAGTCACTTGCTGACTGGAAAAGGGATATCTTGAAATCCTGAGATGAACTACCTGTTTTCTAATAAAGTATTTTTCCCCAAAATTGTTTCCGAACAGCTGATCTTTCCTGTGGAGAGTTTCTGTTTCTAGAAAGCTTCACTTTGTAATGCAACAACAAGGAATAACATCTGACATCTGAATCCTTGGGCAAGCAGAATAAACCACGGAAAGTTATGCACTTAACACACACGCACAGAGCAAATCTTATTAGTGTTAATAATTTCATTTTTCTGGTTAGAGAATCTGGGATGTTTTCATTGTACGTACAGCCCCCTGGCCTTGATTTGCAGTCATACTCTCTATTCTGACAGATCTCTGGCTGTTTCTTAGTAAATTAATTTGTGAATCTTCATCTGTAGAGAGAGGATGATGTCATGGCCCTTCCTGCCGAGAGCAAATGGACAATAGGAAGGAACAGACTAGCAATGGGGTCCTTGCAAATATATCACTTTGGGTGTCTAATGGGAATAAAATCCCCATCTAGTATTCTCCAGTATTTTAACAGCTTATCTAGGCACCATAACTAAGACTTTATCATGTTAGCATCTGAGTACCCCATCCTTGTTTGGCTTCCATGCTTCATGTGGAGTCTGGAGGCTACACTGGTTACTCGGAGGGCTTTGTTGCATCCCTCTAGGAGGAAAGCACCTTAGGAAACAAACTGGTCAGATGTGAAATGAAAACAGTCACACATAAGCTTCCAGACAATAGTTCTTTGAACTGCCTTCCTTTTGTGAGGGAAAAAGCTTATTATCTCCTCCTTTCTCAGTTATGGATCATCGGAGTTGTAGTTGTTTCCAGTGCTTTAGCCCTGTTGGTCTCTTGTGGCAAAAACAACCAAGAGCCTTGTGGCATTTTAAAAGCTAGCTATTTTTATTTGCCATAAAGCTTCTCTGGATCACAAATGTAATAATCTCCATAGCCAGCACTGCTAGTGGCCAGTGGGGGATTCTGAAAAGTAGAAGTTGTAATACAACTCTGGGAGTTGTAGTCCAATTTTTTTTCCTAAGCTATAATCCATGAAATATAGAGGATGGAGCAAACATGTTTTCTGCTGCTCCATGGAGCAATGGCTTCAAACTTCAGGAGAAGAGATTCCATCTGAACATTAGGAAGAACTTCCTGATGGTAAGAGCAGTTTGATAGTGGAACGCTCTGCCTCAGAGTGTGGTGGAATCTCCTTCTTTGAAGGTTTTTAAAGAGAGGCTGGACAGCCATCTGTCAGAAATGCTTTGGTGGTGTATTCCTTCATGGCAGGGAGTTGGACTTGATGGCCCTTGTGATCTCTTCAACTCTATGGTTCTATGAAAAATTACTCCAGATAAAATCTGTGAAGACTTTTAACATACTACATGACTCTTCATGGTTTTTTTTTTTGTTGCCTTACTTGTGAAATAGCCCACCCCAGGTTGTCTAGGATCTGAAGCCAAAAGATACCCTGCAATGTGTGTCTCCACCCTTGTGTGAGTCTATGGAAAATGCTACTTTCCCCTTTAAATGAAGTTTGTTCTCCACGCAGTCTGGTAGCTATTTTAGTGCAAGCCCCAACAGGCACGTGGTCTGTGCAAAACTCCAGATGCAATCAGACATGGCCCTGCTCTCTTATCTGCTGGGCAGAACAGGCTCAGCTGCTTTCCTGCTCCTTGATCAGGTAAGGCTTTGACATAGACGAAAATTTGCTTATTTTGTGGTCTGATTATGTGCTCTTCCTTTTAAGCCTCTCTTTTTTATTTTTTTAAGTGAGGAGGAGAAAAATTCTCTTCCTGAGTGCAGAGAACTGGATCTTGTGAAAACTGAGAAGCTCCTTTGCTTAAGCAGAGGCAAGACTTGGCAGGATGTGTTTCCGTAGGATGTTTCCTTGATTGTCAGGGGAATCTAGTGGCGGGCACCACACGTCCCTGTTGGCACTGAAAAGAACTATTTTTTTGCTTTCCCTTCTTGGGTACATATAGTGCACTTCTCCACAGTTCGCCCATGATGGCTGGCTGGCTGGCAGGCTGGCTGGCTGCAGAGGAACTTGGGAGAAAACTTAGAGTTGAGGCATTTTGCTGAAAATTGGAAATGGATAAGGATTTATCTTATGTTTTAGTGGTACTGTAAATAGCATGCTAACCTCAGCAGTACCCAGCTGAAGTCAAGCTGTCTATTGAGCAAATTGTATTGAGACAAGAATTGATTTTCTGTTGCTGGGAAAAGCTGGGAAAATTACTTTTTGGTCTACAATTCCCAGAGTTCCTCAGCCAGCATGACCACGGAATACCCACATGGGTGATTCTGGAAGTTGTAGTCCAAACAGTGTGGCTTTCACCAGATCAGGCAAAGCACATCTTGATCCTCTTGAAGAAGCAATTACTGGTATTTGATATCAGTGCTTTTCAGGCTGCCTGATGTGGAGGGACCAGCAATTATTTTTTTTCTAGTGTGCCATGGACTGGCACTAAATGTTTGCCTGCTGGGTACAATTGTTTTTTCCTTCTTGGAAATTTGGCAGGGACTGGTTCAGGGACCACCATTGGTCCAGGGACCACCATTTTGAGTAGCACCCTTTTCCATAACTCTTTTATAATAGCTCTCTATATCTATCGTAGTTTTTCCTGATAGAGAACAATCCTAATTAAACAAGCCTGCAAGCCAGAACAATAAATATTTTGTCTGTTCTGTTGTTGTTGCTTTCTCTTGGTGGACTGCTTGAGGTTGCCATTTTATTGGGTTTGACTAATACAAGAACAACAATAATTTGTAACCTGCCTTGAATCCCAATTTTGTGCAGTAGGCAGGATGTAATCATCATGTTCGCTAGCACCACTACCACCAGCATACCAACAAAACTAAACAACAATAAATTGAAGCAGTTAACCTACACATTCCTGTTCTTACTTAACAGCCTCTCATTTACAAGTCCTCAAAAGTTCAAATAGATAGGTAATTTCATTTTTGTTAAGTAGCATTTCTATAGCCTTATATGCTGTTCATAAAGGTTGGAAATTATTTGATAGGAACACACATTCATTAAAGTGCAAATGAGCTACGGACTTTAGAGTAAACATGAAAGTATGATCACACAAAACTTCCCCCCCAATTATAACTTTGGCCCAGCTTTCTGTGTGAACTGTGTTCCAAAGTTGCTTTGTCCCTCAGGTGATTTGCAGGTAGAAGTAAGGAAAAGAATATTGTAGATGTGAATGAACCTTTGTGATGCTAGAATGGAGAGTCCCAAACCTAACCTGCATAATTGCCAATGGCTCTTCAAGTCCATAGTGCGTGGGACTTTGTGTTACCTCCTTTTGATCGGATTGCTGGGTTTCACTTTATTTTGGGATGGTGTGAAGTTTATCAGATTTTCAGTCCAAAAGCAAATTTGTCCTGCTGAATGGTCTTTCGGATGAGAAGCTCATCTTGTCTCTTCAGAGTTTACTAACTCTGCAGCAGAGGGTATGGGATTGGATCACATGGCTTGCTCTTAGTTCTTCTGGCTTTTCAACAACACACTCTAACATGGGGTTACCCCAGAAAACCACATGGAAAATTCATCTAATCATGCACACTGCCAAATTATGGGTTGCAGCTGGAGAGCCAGAGTTTATCACTCTGATTTTGTTCAGTTTATACTGATTGGCTGTTTGCTTCATGAACTTAGTTGAAGTGCTAGTTTTGAAATGTAAGTCCTAAAACAGCTATGGAGGACCACCTTCTCCATCTTCTACCCTGCATGATTAATTTTCTATCTGAGGCCTATCTTCAGGTGCTGCTTCCAAATGAGGAGTGGCAGTCATCTACTAGGAGCAAGGCCTTTTCAGTAATGGGACCAGAACCCTCCCTAAACAACTGCTCTGTTAGGTAGTGGAATGCCCTCTCTGCAAACTTATATCTCATCCCTTTAGGGCATTCTTTTCGGTGTCGACATTCTCTAGCTACTCCAGAAGATATTTGGTTCATTTTCCATGCAGCTGTTTCTGAGTTGCTGCTTCTAATTCTGTTACTGTGTTGTATATTATTATTGTGCATATCCTGCTATGGTGCTTGGAAATGAAAGCACGGTTGTTATTATTTTTGCTCTTGTTTCTGTATATTGTGATTGCATGTATAGTGTTTTGTCTGTAGCTATTATCATGGTGTGATGGTTGTTTAAAATCTGGTTTTAGTTTGAGCAACTTTTCTTTTACAAGAATGGGCCCAAAGCAGGAAGCAAGTTTTTTTTAATGAAATAATTAAAAATATAAATAATAGATAGTGTGAAAGGGATATTTTTAGTTTCAAGTTTGCTAGCAGAAGTCAGTACTCTGCTCTACTTGGGCTATGTAAACAAGAAGAGAAATGCCTCTGTTAGGAATTAGGCTTTACTAGACTGTATGGATTTGATGTAAACATACAGTAATATTAATTAATCATATTATTTAGTGTTAGAATTGTCAGAAATAAACAGTAGCTGAGGTCTTATGGGAAGACCTGATATGAGGTGGTCTAATGTAAAATCTTCAGGATACCCAATGTCTGATGTCACAAAATCCCTGTCCTAAGGTATCCCAGAACTCTTTTTAAGGTGGAGAGTACCTGAGTATTGGCAGGCACGTTGTTACTAATTTTGCATATTTGCAGGTATGTGTACGAGAACAATACCGCCTCCACAATCCTCAAATATGGAGACTCTTACAATTACGATGTATACTTAGAGGTGCCCTCTATGTGTTCAGTGTAGCTTACTCCCAAATAAGTGTACACAGGATATATAGTAGGCAGCCTTTATTTTTCCTGGAAGGGCACAATGACAACTGCAGTCTTAATATTTCCTGATGCTTGATCATTTAGTACACTATTGATTAGTAGTTGCTGAAGAGGTCCAATTCCATAGAAGTCTTAGTGGTCCAATTTTGCCATATCATTTCAAGAAGGGCTGTTTCCCTTAGCTTAATTTTTTGTGGTGGTAGGGAATCAAGATTCCCTGCCTCCCCCCATTTTAGAGTCTGTGCCTGTTCTTCAGTCCATGTTTCATATATACAGTAGAAGAAAAGTTATTATCCTCTAGTTTCTGGGAGAGCAGGAGAATTCACTGTGGGATGCAGCAGAGCAGTTGGGAGGGCACAAGATATCAGGCTTCTCTCCAAACAAGCCAAGTGAACAATGTGGAAACAGTATGGAGTTGTTTGGGAGAGGGATCTTTGTGATTGTGGTAGGAACAAGGAGATAAAGAGGAACAATGGGAATCAGTTAGTTTGCAAGGTTGGTTTATGTCCATTGGGTCAAGAGATCTATATAACCAAATGTGAAAAAAAGAATACTGTCTCTTATTCAGAATCCTGACATTCTTTACTTTTATTCCAAAGATAAAAGTTGCTTTTTGTTGACAGTTCTTCATGAAGAAGCTTTAACTATGTGGATTTTCTGAAGCATAGGTGGACAACATCTCTAGGTGTTTTTTGTCTTACAGTTCCCATCAGCTCAATGGTTAGTTGCAAGGGATAGTGGGACCTATAGTCCAAACATGTGGTGGGTTCAAATATTCCTCACCCCTGCTTTTCTAAAGATTTGAAGTCCTTACAGGCCTGGGTGGTGGAAAGAACACACTGTATTTGCAGGTGTGTAAGACTCACTTTTCCCCCCAAAAAATACTGTTTGAAAATGGAGTGCATCTTATATGCTGGTGTGTCTTATATACCAGCAAATAGTATTTGCCAGTGTATACATGGGGTGCGTCTTATACACAGGTGCGTTTTATACGCTGGCAAATACTGTAGGTTAGGATCTACTGGTAGATCTCTGGGTAATTTGTAGTAGATCATCAAAGATTGTTAACTGTTAGGCTCTCTTCTTGCCCTGCATGAAATAAAGAGCATGCTGAAATAATGAGAGTTTGGGCCTGTGAGCATTGTTTGGTTTTGGAACTTGGAAGAAATTTCTGGCCTGAGAATTCTGTAGTTCTGAATTTTTAATTTTATGTCTTCTGCACCTAACTCAGGTTGATGGGTCTCAAGTTTTTTTCGCAGAGGAGTAGATCCTAGAGAACTGAGGGTGGCCTACTCTTCCAAAGGGAGGGAAATAAAGTTGCCAGCTTAGGACTAACCCAGATCCTGAAATTTCAGGACCAGAGCCTGAGACCTATAGATGACCCCCCTGGGATGTCATAAGGGACAGCCCCAGTGATGTCATTAAGCATAAGATCAGATCAACCAAAGCTGCAAAGAGTGTGCCATTTAGATGAAAAACACCACCTCTAACAAAGGAGGAACTTGTATATGAGCACACTTTTTGTCTGATGTGCTCTTGCTGTGAGATTCCTCTGCCGCTTCCTAAGAACTGGAGAAGACAGTCCAGGCCCTAAGACTCAGTGCCAGGCCTTGAGATTTGGCAACCCTAGCTTGAGAGAGAACTTTCAGCCCAAAGGCCAAATTCAGTATCAGAAAAATTTGTGTGTGGGGAGTAGTAGGTGGGGATAAAGGAAAAGAGCTAAGACCAGGAGTACCAGCAGATTTTAGCTTAAAACACTCACTGCCAGGAACTAAGCATTAGGAGAGTCATTTTAGTCTTTTAGAATTGGAAAAATCCTGTACAAAAGATGGGCAACCACAAAATTGTGCTATCATGGGGAAGTGGATGTAACCATTTAGGGTAGCGGGAAAGCTCAGATGTGACCGTAGGGCCTCAGTTTCTCCACCTCCGCAATAGAGCTTCACACCTGTGATCTAATACCTCCACTTTTCCATTTCAGTTAATTCATACTCTTCTCTGGCTTCCTCACTGCAAGAAAATAATAATAGAACTTGAGCCCCTTGCCTGGCAAACAATGCAACCACGTATACATTTTTTTACATTAGGAACAGAATCCCAGTTTTCTTTTCCCAGAATTTGCCATTTCTGATAGAGGATTGTGAGGACTCACTCCCTTTCTGTAGATACTGTGAACATGACTTGTTAGAATCTGATTTTTCTCTCTTTTTACAGATTTTAAAGGCAGATGCACCTACATCTTGGGCAATCTTTCTTGGGCCATTTTGATTCTGTTTACATAAGCAGATGTTAGTATAATAATAATAATAATAATAATAATAATAATAATAATAATATAACATCATTTAGTGTGGGAGCTACAAGTAGTGAATGGAATGGAAAAAATATGGATGCAGTGACCTTTAAATCCCTTCCAGCTGCTTGGGTCTATGAAACCAGCATAGTGACTGTAGGCGCTTGTCACAGTGGGAGACAGTGGTCTTTGGGGCTGTCATTTGGAAAAGCAGACATTGTACTTTCACAAAGTTGGGCAGAGAAAAAAAAATAAAAAAGTTTCTGTGCATGAACAGAGCCCACATGCAGCAAAAAGAACCTTGGTAATAAAGGAATAAAAATCTCAAAACTAAGGTGAAAAAGTCATAAAGCGATGCCTCCTCCAAACAGGCAGCCTCCAAATGGCCTGGATTATACTTCCTATCATCCTCAGCTATTTTTTTTTAAAAGAAGTAGGGATTCCTGGGTGTGGACTAACCTGTTTGGACCCTGTTGCTTCTTTTTATGCATGTTGGCTGGGGATAATGAGAGTTGTAGTCTCTCATATCAAGCAAATGCCCAGTTTGGGAGGCTGGCATATGGAGGTATGCCTGTACTATGTTTCCAGCAGCTTTCCTTAGTCCCCCAAGGTGGCATGAAAACCAATACATTCATTTCTTCAGCCTCTGCATTGCAGATATACCTCAGTTGATGAAATAGACAATTTCCTGAGCATTACTTTGTTAACAGAATTTTTCAAAACAACTTTTAAATACTTTTTAACTCCTAGAGATCACTGGATAGCTCCAAATGCATCCAGGGATGACTTTTTTTTTCTTTTACCAATTTCCACTTTGCTTATGATTTCCATTTTGGTGCCAAACTTTAAAAGATCTATGCTTTTATCAAATGTTGGGGCCGCTGGTGAGGTAAGCTTATCTGCTCTCCCCTTTTCTCTGTCATTTGCTTTTCATGCGTGCTCAGTAAGGGATTCTGGAGGTAGCTGCTGTTTGTCTTGTCTGTTGTGGACAGGCACACATGGCTACAGTAGGATCAGCTAGATTTGAATCCCATTCTTTCCCAACTCGAGGTTTATTGTGTTGCTTATTATTACAGATATGTTGCTACAACCGGACATTCAAAATCTGTCCTTCTGCAGCCCAACTTCTCTATCTTCCTGATGGTGCTAAAAAACTTGCAGCTAGACAGAGGATAAGGAAGAAAAGAGGGCTTGGCATGTGTAAAAACTGTATGTAGGGCTGCCTTTGGAAACTGTTCAGAAATTTCAGTGGGTCCAAAATGCTGCAGTTGGGTTGTTGACTGGGGCTTGTTACAGGGAGCACATAACTCCCATTCTGAAATAACTCTACTGGCTGCCCATCCATTTCCAAACAGAATTCAAAGTACTGGGTTTGACCTTTAAAGCTCCACACAACTTGGGTCCAGACTATTTGAAAAACCCTATTTCCCTTATATGCCTCTGCATTAAGAGCCTTGGTGGCGCAGTACTTAAATGCTAGTACTGCAGCCGCAAGGTTGTGAGTTCAGTCCCACAGGGCTCCAGGTTGACTCGGCCTTCCATCATTCTGCAGGTCAGTAAAATGAGTACCCAGCTTGTTGGGGGCAATTAGCTAACACATTGTAAACTGTTTAGAGAGCACTTTACTGATAAGCAGTATAGAAATATGCACGCTATTGCTATTAAGATCTGTAGGTGAAGGTTTTCTCTCCGCCCTACTGCACTAGTCCAAGCACGGGTAACTTCCCGGTTAGACTATTAGAATGAGTTCTGTGTTGGTCTGCCATTGAAGATGACTTGAAAGCTAGAGCTAGTGCAGAATGCATTGTGTTTTTTATGGTGTTATATGCTGCCATGGGTCTTGTACTGGCAGAAAGGTAGGATATAAATTAATCAAATAAATAAAAAATAAAATGATTTGGCAAAAGCAAGATTCTCTGTTGGAGTCTTTATTAACTGGGGTATGCTTGTATTCTGTAGATGGTTGGCTTTTCAGAAGAGGAAGCTGTTACTCAAGGTATCCTCCAGTGTGCTTTGTCACCCATGCCATTTTGGAACAGAGAGAAGGAGAGAAAAATAAAAACGGAAAGAAAGAAATCATATACTTGAATATAGAAAGGATATCAAATGCAGAAGTTAATAATCCAGATGGTATTGGGTATCTAGAGTGTTGGATTTTGTTTGCGTGTTTGTGTCCCTTTCTGCAGGGCATTTGCCATGCGAAAGGGCGCCTGGAGCGTCACGTGATTGTGAGGAGCGATCTGCACGATGCACTCACAATCGCGCAGTGCTCCAGGGGCTGGCAGGCGCTGATTGCACACCTTTTCATTTTCGGCTGGAACGTTTCCTCTTAGCAGCTCGGATCAGACTGCACGTCCCCTTAACCCAGCTCTGGTCCTCCTACTCCTCCACCAGCTGCTGCCTGGCCAGCTAAGGACAGCTTACAGCCCAGTTTCTCAGCCCCATGACCCTTCTTTTCCAATTCTCCCCCCACATACACACACACTAAAGGAAGGAGATAGATGAGAGAGAGGAAGCATAGGGCCACCATGGCGACTCCCCCTTTCCTTGTCCTTTCCCTGACCTGGCTTGGACCCTGGGTGCCCATTCTCTCTACCATCCCTTGGCCCCCTCCTCCCCCCCCATATTTTGATATTTGTGGTTTTTTCCACTTTTGTGGGGGTCCTGTGCCCCTAACCCTAGTGAATATGAAGGACTGACTGTAGAATGAGTGAATCCAAAGCCCAAGAATATGTTTTGTGTACTAAAACTGAATGGAGCTCACAGTTCCTTTCACACAAAAATCTGCACCTGGTTACTCAAATTTTCTTCGTGTCACCAGTATAGTCTAGTGGGAGGGGGAGTCATTTTATTGTATCTACTGATAGCCTATTGGGTGTCAGAAATTCTTGTTGATCTGCTGCAAATAACCCAAGATCTACCAGTACATCCTGATCTACTATCTGCCTCACCCTATAGTGTTGCAACCAAAGCCTACAACAAAGCCTGCAGAAATGTAACTGAAACAAATAGGTTTGTTCTGTCTGTTTACCCATTCCATTCTGAGGATGGTAGCATAACAAGCAGCTTTTCTAGGTGGAAGGCCCAATAGGTTACAAGGTGGAATCTCAGAATGGAGGGCCCATCCTCTCTTCTCTGGGAAGAAACCTTCTATTGCGTTGGAGTTACCGCACTGTAATGAATGAATGAATGAAATGTCTGTCAGTCTGTCTGTCTGCCTCTGCGTGCAGCTGGCCTCTGCCTCCGATCAGCTGCTATAGGGGACTGCCTAGCCACCGCCTTCCCTCCCTCCTCCTCCTCCTCTCAAAGTTCGGCAAACTGCAGCTGGAAGGAGGGCTCAGGAAGAAGGAAACACTGAGCTGCTTCAGTATCTGCTGCTTCAGGATTTGCTGAAAACGGTAAAGAGTTGCTACCTTTTGGCTTTTCCTATCTTATTGTTAGCTTTCTTCGTTGCTGCTTTCCTCACCCTACACCAAACAGCTGGTGCTATAGTACAGCTTCCTTTCTTGGTCTGAAGGCACATGTGGGTTGCGCTGTTTTTGGTAAGAATATGAAGTATATATGTCAGCTTTGCTTAGGAACTTGATTCTTTTTTCCCCTTGAATTCTTGATTTCAGTTCTATTTCTCACCATCTTTCTCCCCACTGGTGCAAATTATATCTCTCTCCTTCTCTGCTGTGCAACTCATGCCTCCCCTCACTTTCTGTCTCATCCCTCTCGTCCGCTTTTCTCATTTGATATTCCTCATTTCTCCTTCCCTCTTCAGCAGCGCCCGGCTAAACATCCCATTCTTCCCCATGCTCTCTCCTCTCACTTATCCACAACCTCCAGCTGAAGATCTTTTTCTTCCCTTGTCTTCTCTCTTTCCCCCATTCCCTCCCATTTCCTAGCTGCACCTTTTCTTCCACCTTCCCTAACCCACCACTCCCTCCTTCATACTCCTCCCCAAAATTCTGACTCCACCTATCTCCATTCTTTCCTGCCCCTTTATTTTCCGACTTTCACCCTCCTTTTTTCTTCTGGCTACACTTCTCTTAGTTATATTTGTCTCCCTCTCCCTCCTTCTTTCTCTGTTTCCCGTTCTTTGTCTCACTTCAACAAGAAGGGTTTGAAACTGGGATATGGGATATGTTGACTGGGATATGTTAGATTATCTGCAGATTATAGATATAATTCTAATTAAACTCAAGAGGCATTGGTTTTTAGGTAAGCATACATAGATAGGATGCACTATTGAATATTCCTCCTTCTTCTTCATCCTCATCCTCATCCTCATCATCTCCTCCCCATATCCAAAATATTCAATGAGTATTGTTAACATTATTAGAATTGTTATTTCTGGGATAGGAGAGGATTTCACAACTATGTGCAATTGTCTAAAAAGTGGCTGGTGAGGAGTACTTGTCAATGGGAACAACCCATTGAAAGCAGAGTTGGTATAACTTTTTTTTTTTGAAAAGTTTATTTGACTACTGGAGGATAATCCCTATATGTTAAAATCAGTGCTAGCAAAAGGGTTAAAAACAGAACTGGTTTGTTTTTTCTGTTCAAAGTGAAGCTTGGAAAACTTTCTTTGGTTAGACTAAAAGTCCTAATAAAAGCAGTGCTTACAAAAGTGTTAAATGGAGCTGCAGATTTTTTTTCCCTGTTCAGTGCAGAGCCCAGAGAGTTAATTTTTTTTTTGAAAAAGCCTAATTTAGTTTTTAAACTTAAAATATTTTCTCCTTTGTAAGGTTTGGAATCTTTTATTTGAATGACTGAGCAATTGTGGTTGCTGCTGATGTACTACACTTATTGATATCAGAACGGCTCCCTATGGCATCACCAGAGGCCATTCCTAGAGGTTTCAGGTTTGGCCCTGAGATCTCACAGTTTGGGATGCTCCTGACCCAGCAATCCTAGTTCTGATGGCAAGATTTTTAAATTCTGGTTAGGTATTACAGAAATGTTCTAACCTCAGGAATGTTTGGCAAGGCTCTCCAGGACTTAGTTCAAGAAAGTGTTTCTAGCCAGGGCTCAGCCTAGGAAGATGTAAAGTTGGAATTAATTTAGTGCCTCTGAGGATGTGGAAAGTACATTTTCCCTGACTGTTGAGTGATTATAATTAATCACCACAAGTGTGGGATTATGAGGGAAGTTTTATAGAGGATGTGGCTTTGGTGGGGTTGAGGCCCAGGAACTCTTTCTTTTCTTTTTTTTTTTAGAAATGACCACCAGTAATTGGACCAATTGAACTGAGTATGGTTACTAAAAAAGTGCAACAGAAAATCTCATTGGCTGGTGCGGTCTATGGATAGTAAATTGTATACCCATGTAGATGACAATGTGAAGAAGATGTGGCTGTGAAAATTAATTCCAGTTCTACAGAGTCCTTAATGATCAGAGCAAAGGCAGGAACTGACCATATTTCCCATATTACATACTGAACACAGAGAGGTGTAACCATGCCTTTCAAATTCAGAAGTACCTGGGAGCTGAGTTTGGCACTAATTAGCTCGAACTAACTAGTGACTTGCAGTTGATTCCTTTTTCTAGTGACAAAGATGTAACCATATTCCACTACATCTGCAGTATATTGAGAGATAATTCCTTTTGTGGCCTAACTATACCATTCTAGTTACAGTCCTCCCTCCACATTCGCAAGTTTGACTCTCACCAATTTGATTAATTGTGATGGTGCCCATGCCTCCTTCATTCTCCTTCTCCCATTCCCTCGCATTTTGCCAGCACAAAAAGAAGGCAAATGTTCTGAGGCAGTAGATAAGGCAATGGGGGGCACACATGCTCTTTCTTTCTGCCTTCCAGAGCTCCCCTTGTCACTCTCTTGCCTCTGGCCCAGGCATGGAGAAGGAAGACTCCCATACCGGAACCCTGGAAAGGAATGGGAGGGAGATCGCAGGGCGGGGGGAGTTATTCATGATTTTTCCAGTTTCACGAGGGTTCTGAGCCCCGAACCCTTGCAAATGTGGAGGGGGCCACTGTTCTTATATGGTGGCAGCATGTGGGGTGATTCAGGGATATAGAAGGAATTTCACATCCATCTGCTGGCTTGGGCTGTACCTCCCTCCTGTTTGCTGCCTGGTTCTCTTTCGTGGATATTAAAGTGATGAGAAGATGGGGACAGATGAGTATTTTGTACCATAGGCCAGCAGGTCCTAGTGCTCAGATTTTTTTTTCCAAGTAGCTAAAAGGACATGATTTTAGTTAACTAAACAGGAAAGCAAAGTGTTACTTAAAAAAAATAGCTGTGGTGGTAAATGACTGTATTATTGGCCTTGTGTCTGTAACTATAATTAATTACTTTTAAAAAGGATGTTATCTCTTCCCAAGAGAATGGGGAAACAGACATGAGACACTGCAACTACTATGCAATGTTTACTCAAAAATAGGTCTTGATGTTTTCAGTGGGACTTGTTCCACTTCAGACAAATGTGCCTAGGATTGCAACCACAGTTTTATGGTTGTTGTTATGTTGGGTTAAGCTCCCTTGGTTTGTTCCCACAGTTATTGGCTCTGTTTGGCATTATGTAGGTCATACTTTGGAGATCATTCTCAAGAAATAGTTCACACCATGCTTTAATAGAAATACCACAGACCTCCGGAAATGATTGTATAGAGCTGTCTCAAAGCTTCTTGTCTCTGAGGAAAATGGACAGTGCAGTTAAGCAATCTGCAATTATTGGCAGATAAGTTGACAGGAAGACACACATACACACACAACCTGTGCTAAGCTAACTTCTTCATTACCCCTTCCTTCCTTCCTTCCTTCCTTCCTTCGAAAGGGACTGAGGGAGGGGCGAGGGAGCAAGGGACGGAAGGAGCGACTGACTGATGTACCAAAGTCTATGTGAGTAGTATGTGGCAGAGCTTCCATCTGCTGCCCGCCTTTCTTGCATCTCAGGCTAGTGCTTGAGTCTTACGCTGCTGGGGTTGTGATGGGCAGTATTACCTATCCATTTGGGTCTTTGTACTGAAGGGCAAAGTGCATCCTACTTGAGCAGTTTTCCCTTTTGAGGGAAGCAGAAGTGTTATCCTGTATGTCGGTGGCCCTAGGAAGCAGCCTTGTTGGTGTTGAATGTTTAGTGGCTGCTAGCTGAGATTTTGTGATCTAAAGATTTTAAACTTCTCTGCCTGGCTGGCAAAAGTTGCAACAAGCTAGAATTAGGTCTTGAGCAAAAATGTTCCACTTCCTCCCACCCCATTTGGTAGCGTCGTGCCTGCCAAAAGGCCTTGCTTCCTTGCCTCTTGTTTTATGTAAGAAAATCCCAGGCAGACAAAGTGAAGCAGGGGAACGTGCCTTCCTGATGGCAGCACGTCTCTTTGCAGGCCTTTCCTCTGCTCCACTCCTGCCTCAGGGGGTCACCGGCGCTGATCACTGGCTCGGTCACAAAGGGCATCTGTGTCAGTCATATGCTGAGATGCCTTTGCCAGTTAGTCTTGTTGATCTCTGGATCGATGAAGCAGAGAGAGGGATGTGTTTCTCTTGCAGGCTGACTTTTCTGCAGGACAGGCTCAACTGGTGAAGGCACGTGAGCCAGAATTGTTGAGCATGGCTTCTTTGCCCTTTAGAAACGTTGTTTGGACCACAGTGTCTAGAATCCCCTGTTGTCTGGGGATTCTGGCAGTTGTAGTACAAATAATGAACTTTTCTAAGCTGTTCTAGGTGGCATGTTTTTTATTCAATTTGTTTGTAGGTGAGAGTGTAGTGTCTTGATATTCTGGCAGTAGAAAACACAGCCATGGGAGGGACTCAGGTGGCCTGGGACTTGCTGATCTTGATGACATGTGATATAATCGGTTGATATTTTGTGTGTCCGCCCGCCCGCCCACCCACCCAGGAATGGGCAGTGGAAGCTAGATTGCTGGGTGCTCTGCAGTAGATTTGGGAGGGCTTCAGACTCCCAAATGTTTAACAATGCAAAGGTTTTTTTTTCACACCTAACAGACTGTTAAGGTTCCCAACTCTGTAGAAATTCAGGTATAGAATTCTACTTGTGTGCATATTTATTTATCTACTGGATTTGTATCCTGCCTTTCTCCACAAAATTGGACACAAGGCGGCTTACAGTAACATTGAATGAAAAGGCAATTAAAACACAAAACAGGATCAAAGATTAAAACAGAATTAAATCTTGGGCACAATATAAAACAACCGAAAAATGTATCTTCCTCAGTGTATGACAATGGATGACTTTGTATAGTGTATGGATATCTCAGTGTCTCAGCTAAATTTGTTCCTCTCACTTTGCCAGTGTTTTGCGCTTAGCCACCATTTGTGGGCCTCACAGTTTTCTTTTATTTGTTTATTTTATAAAATATTTGTATCCTTCTCTGTTTCACGGATTGCAAGGTACCATACAGAGAAAGTCACAACCAATTTAAAACAAGACCAGATTAAAACAAAGCAAAATAAAAAGAAAATGCTTAAACAGGATAAAAGCATAATAAACAAGAGAACAAACTAAAGTGGGTTAAAAGGCTACAACAATTAAAAACCATGTACCTTTATGGTAAATTGAAAAACTGTTTAAATTAATACATTTTAAAAAAATGTAAATACACATTTAAAGTAAATTAAGCCTCCAAAGGCTTTAATAAAAAGGTAGGTCTTGATGTGGCACCAGAAAGACCAACACTGTTGCCAGTCTTCCAAAGGTAGGGTGTCCTGCAATTGGGGTCCCAAAGAAACCCCTTCCATGTTCTTCTTTACTGTATTGTCCCACTGACCAGACACAGGGGCAGGCCCATCTTCCAAACCTCCATGCTCAGGAAGGTATATATAGAGAGAAGCGTTCCTTCAGATATGGAGGTCTGAAGCTGTTTAAGGCTTTAAGTGTCATCACCAGACCCTTGGATTCAGACCAGTAGTGAACTGGTAGCCAGCATAGCTCCTTTAGAACTGGTGTTATGTGTTGTCTATATGGTATGCTGATCAGCAGTCTTGCTGAGGTATTTTGCACTAGCTGTAGTTTTCAAGTCATCTTCAAGGGCAGCCCCACACATACAGCTCATTACAGTAATCTAACTGGAAAGTTACCTGTGCTTGGACTACTGTGGCTAGGTTACTCTAGTAAAAAAGAAAAGTAGATACTGCAAGCTTGAGATATACCTGCAGCTGCTGTACATTACTTTCAAATAGCAGAAAAAGATCCAAACATTTGGTTGAAAAAAGACAGTAATAATAAGCTATTTTGTGGGAACTGGCACTACAGTAAACAAATGCTGTGTGGCATTAGTTAACAGTGCACAGGTTAGGCTTCAAGATATGCCATGGCAAGGCTCACAGAGCCCATTTTGCTCCATCCCAGTCCCACCTATGGTATGAAGCAATGTAATATTTTTCCTGTCAAAATGCTGAAGGGTAGGGCTTCATGTTCATTTTGCCATCCATTTATAGAAGTTACCTTACAAGGCTGTTACACAGCAGTCTTTCTTTTCTCATCCATGGCACTGCGTAGCAGTAGGACAGAAAACAATAGCCAGAGAGATGTACAGATTAGAGTTCTGGGCTTGGCTTTGGGAGATGCAGAGTCTAGTCCCCACTCAGCTGTGAAATTCACTGCCTGATGTTGGGGCAGCAGCTCTTTTCTTAGACCCATTCTATCTCACAGGATTACTGTGAAAATAAATGGCAAGAAGACATGCATATCATGTTGAGCTCATTGGAGGAAAGCAAAGCTATAAATGTAGCTAATATCTTTGGAAAGAATATATATATATATATATATATATATATATAATATTTTAAATATGTATATCTATATATATATATATATATATAATATTTTAAATATGTATATCTATATATAATATATATAAAAAGAAAGGATGAAGCCCAGCTTTTAAGGGACAGAAAGCCTAGCCCTCAGTGGAGAAGCAGGTCTGGAAATCTATCCTCCTGTGAAATTGTAGGTACTTGGGCTGAAAACTGAAAACCCGCCCTGTCCTCTCATGGGCTCTGAGCATGTCCCTGCAGAGGCTGTGCTGTGTTTGATTCCAATCCTCCCCCATATTTTTGAACTGCAAAAACAGTGTTAGCTTTGTTCCATTTGCTTTGTTGGTATTTGTTTAATGAAGGGGCTGTAACTTCAGCCCTAAAGTTTACAGAGGCTCTCCAACAAAAGATGTCGTCTCTTAAAGCCTGACTCATTCCTAGCCAGCCATCCCCTTAGGTGGCCCGTTCACTTTGTGGCTGTGCAAGTGCTACAGCTGCTTAAAGAGTTGCAACAGTTTTTATTCTTGTTAACATAACTCTTTACTTTACATTATTTAAAAGAGAGAGAGGGGCAGGGCTTGAGTTGATAGGATAACAGTACTAGTATGGCAAGCTGCTTCATACCAGTGGCTTTCTGTGTGGAGTTACACACATGTCTTTCCAATAATAAGTGGTGGCGTTGCATGTTTAAGTTAGGCCTTAGTTTGTTTTGAGGTACAGATCCCTTTCCAAATTGGATAGCCCCTTCCATTTTTAATAACCACATAACAATTTTCTTTGATATAGTAAACTGTTCAGCACTTGAGTGTGACACTAGCAAAGTCACACAACTATATACTGTAGTATACTTTTATTGATAGGGAAAGGACAGATGAAGATCCCATTACTTGGAAACAGAATTATCAGTGGTGCTTGGTGACTTCTATGACCATGGAATGGTGAATGTGCTCTGGCTTTGCATCCAGATTTTAAAGGATTTTAAAGGACCTATTTGGAGAGCACTTCAGCACTATGAATAACTCTTTTAAAGTTTGGACTAAAATCTAGAACAGATCTGCCACCCCTTTGATATGGAAGCCACTAGCTGCCACTGCATTTAACAGTTTTATAAAGCATGGAAGTGGAAGGAGAATCTTACTAGAGAAGAATATGGAAACAAATGAAATTATTTTCTTGGGACTGATTATTTTAAAATCACAACTTGATTTTAAGGCTTTGTAAATAGCGAACAAATGAAACATATAAAATCAAGATCTAAAATCAAGATCTTTTGAATATTTCATGACATACCCATTATTATATTCTCTGTTAGATAATATATAACTCCTGATATTATATAAGTCCTGATAATGTATATAGACAAGTAGCATCTTGTATCTGTGTGTTCTAATACATTATAAATATGTTGTACTTTTATGTCTATTTATTACCCATTAGCTGCCTACTGCTTTTCTGATATTGTTTATCAAGCTTTTTCATGTACACTGGTGCCAACCAATTTGGATCAGAGTTCCCATAATCTCTGACTACTGCTTGTGTGATCAAGGGCATTTGGGTGTTGTAGGCCAAAATCTCAGCAGGTCTTGTTGCTTGTATATCATATGCATTATATCACAACTCTTAACAATTGCATTGCATTAATGATGGTAGATCTACCCCACCCCTTACTCCAATTAGAACTAAATGCTAAAGCTGCTTCTAAACCCAATGGAATGTTGAATTGTGTCACAGTCTTTAACCAATGGGATTTTCTCTGACTTTTTTTTTTCTATAACACCATTCTGCTTTGGTGTCATGTAGAAATATTTGAGAGGTATGTTGCACCTCTTGCTAACCGTTTCTTTAGGCCCAGAAACTAACAGTCATTCTACCAGCTAAACCTGTGCAGCTGGATAGTTTGCCTGCACTGGATGGTGAAGGGTTAAGCGTTGACAGCTTTTCAGAATGGTGTGTAGCCCCATGACTTACCCATGATGGTTTCCATGCTGTCATGTGAGGCTTTGGGTTAGACTGTGATGTTTTATAGGTGGCATATTCCTCCAGCTGTCTCTCCTCCCTGACTGTTGGATTCTCTCAGGGTAAAGGAGAAAGCTAAATAAGAGAGAGGCTGAAGCTGACTGCTTAGATAGGACTTGGGAGGGAGAGAGGAGGATATCCGGGAGTATATTACAAGAACTTGCTGACAGCAGGAATATATGTATAGAAGAAAATTACTAAGAGTTGCCCCTTGACCTGTCTAGGTAAAGCAGCTTTCTCCAACCTGATGTCCATCAGATGTGTTGGATTAATTCCCATCATCCTTAACATACTGGCATAAAGGTTTATCTACATGTTGCTGTGTTGTGTGTGGGACAGGCTGTTTTTTTTTTTTAAACAAATATAGTTTGGAGCATGTGTGTGCACCTTCTCACTTTGCAGTTTCAGGATGCAGTTGTTGAGTTTTCTCTGAGCCATTTTCCTATTATACCTGCAAAACATAGGTGCAACTTATGTTTCTATGCTGCTTTTACAGAGATGTGGATTTATGTAAGTCTATTAGATGGTGTTTTTTAAAAAACAGCTTGGGAATCCATGCCCAACTGAGTATGAAACTGTTTGTTTTTCTCCTGCTGTTCTTGAAGAACAAACCCTTGGTCAGTTCTGCCTCCAGTGAGGATAGTAATCTTCCATTTTGTTGGGTTGCCTTCCATTTTGTTGGGTTGCTTGGTCAACCCAAGATTGTGTATGTCTTTCCTCAGGCTACTAGTGGCAGAGCCTCTACAGTTTTCTACCTAGTTTAGCTCATTATGCCTTTTCAGCGTACCTTACAAAGTATTTCATGGCATCAGATGCAAGCTGTACCAGACTGTACAGGCCTTGATCCTGTGGAGACTGTCCATTGGGGAAAACCATATTAGACAGCCTTGATTTGATTAATCTCTGCTAGATGGTATTTAAATACCCTAAAGGCACCAGATCCTGTCTGATCTTGAAAGCTAAGCAAGGTCAGCCCTGGTTAGTATTTGGATGGGAGACTCTCAACAAATACCACGTGCTATAGGCTATATTTCAGAGGAAAGAATTGGCAAAACCACCTCTAAGTATTTGGTGCCAAAGAAAACCTCTGTGAAATTCATGGGGTCACCTAATGTTGACAGGTGACTTGAAGGTGCCTACCTGTGTGCACACAGACACACACAGAGGCCTTGCAAGATGGGTTAAACCAAGACTTGCCTGAGAGCACACAGGGACTGTAGTGACTAAATGGGGATTTAAACCTGGCTTTGTGATGCCCAGACTCAAAAGTGTGTACACTCCTCTCTTAAACAGTAGGATAGCCCTTTAAGAGAGGTCCTTTTTCGCTCCCCCGTCTCACTGCAAATATCCACCATATTTCAGTGAATTTCCAGGAACAGCTGCTGGGCGAATCAAGCAGCCGCCACAGTCACACTAGGGGTTTTGGGCTGCACTTTTGTTTAAAGAAGCAAAAATCCAAAGATCAAATAAACGGCTAAGGCCTGGAGCAGCCTCGTGACAGGAGGGGTGGGCAGGCCTGTCTTCTCGGATGGGCGAGCAGGCCACAGAGATGTCTCCTCTGCGAACCAGTGCTGGGACTGCCTAGCATTCCCCAGCAGATGTGGGGGTGGCAGTATCAGGTTCTTGCTGAAAAGGGCCCTATTGCTGCCAGAATATTGTTGGCAATTAAGTGTGGGTGTATTCTGGAACAAATAAAAGCCCAAGGGCTCTTGATCATTTTCCAGTGAATGTCAGTCTCTCTCTACCCACCAGACCTTGGGAAAGTTGCATTTTTGGACTATAGCTCCCAGAACCCTTACTCTGTCAACATGTTTATGCTGGCTGGGGGATTCTGGGAACTGTAATTTTAAAAATGTAGTTTTTCCAGCTTTGGCTAGCTTCCGCCCCACTAAGAATCTGTTCGTTGCTGCTCTGCTTGGATGACTTTGTCTTTGCTTTCACACCCTGTAATGTCAGGATTACATTACATTTATGTACTTATTTTCTTTATCTGGTATTTCCCTCCTGTGCTATTAATGTAGCATCCACTGATGTCTAGCATCTCAGATCAGACTTGGCTTTGCTCTAATTATACTGCTAGGATTTTAAACTGGTTGTGGATGTATACTTTTCTCAGAAAAGTTACCTTTTTGGACAATAACTCCCAGCATGGCCAAGCTGTGGTGATTCTGAGAGTTACATTCTCCCTATGTGTGATGAAATGGGCTGGAACCCATGAAAGTTTATGATGAAATATATTATTTTCAAAGGCACTGCTAGATCCCTCTTTCTCTCCTTTTCTTCCTATACATCAAGGTTGGGTAGTGTAAGTCTTTACATATGGAGTTTCACATTGATTGCACTATGTAACTCTGGTGTGGAATGGTAGTGTTAACACTGCATGCACAATTCCCTTTCTACAAACTTGAACTGAATGTGGAAGTTCTATACTGGATGAAGATACTCAACTGTTGTAAGACACCCACATGATTCCCACCTGAGCATGTTAAGGACTTCCGTTCTCCAGACAGGCAATCATGTAACTCAGTTCTGTGATGCCAGGAATAGGCAGGCAGGTAAGTTGTTTTGTAAAAAGAAGGATGACTTTCTTGGATTAGCACTGAGGAGACCTGGGTTCAAATTCTCATTCTGTGATGAAGTTCATTGGGATTACCTGGATTCAGCGATTAACTGTCAGCCTCACAGGGTTGTTGTGAGGATAAAAGGGGATGGGGAAAAGAAACATGTATATTATCTTGACCTACTTAGAGAAAGAGTAGAATATACAAATATGAAATAACTAGATGAATGGTTTTACCTGGCTGCCCAATGGTAACAGGTTTGCATAGGGAAAGACTGGTCCTCAGTTTGTGGTATGCTGTGATAGCCAGGGTCACAGTTAATGACTGCTGTGTAGTTGGGCTCTGCTTTGTGTCTGTAATATATAGAGGATGTGGGCAGCTTCCCTGGGTGAGAGTGAAGCCACTGCAGGCTATACCCTGCTTTACCTGCTCTGATGCTAAATGTACTGCCACATCAAATCTCTTTACAATTTATCTTTAAAACAAGGAATGCAGTGTTTGCCTTGTTTTCAAGTGCAACTGTGTTTCTGGGTGCATGATTCAGCTTTAAAATGGGGCATATGCTCCCAATGTGCTTTGTTCTTTGATAAACTGCTATCTTTGGACTATTACGACCACCACCATTTGGTGACATAGTAGGAAATGCACTGGCAGCAGGGGCAGGGAGCTACAGGGGCTGCAAAAACAGTCAGAGCGGTGTGTACGGACCATGTGTTGCCCACCTGTACATAAGGCACCTATTTCATGTGGTTTGTTCCCACATGACAGTCTGAATCAAGCCAGTCAGGCCCTATTAGATGGTTCTAGGTAGTGTACTGATGCAACATGAAGCTTCGTCACAAATATGGTTTTGGAGGGTTTTTTGGTGATTACTATGAGCTTCTTGTAATGTATGAATCTTACCTGTTAGAAATTTCAGTTCAGCATATCTGTTTCTCAGGAGCAGACCCACAGCCAGGGAGCAGAGTGAAAACTTCACATGTCCCTCTGATCTGTTGTCACAGAATAAAAATGGAGTGCCCATTGATTTGTTGTTACTTGTTGTCAAGTTGGCTTTAATTTATGGCAACTCTATGCATGAGACACCTCCTTTATAAACAACCTGGTGTCTTTCAAACACAGGATTGTGGATTCTTCAATTTAATTAATCCACTTGTAATGCAGTCTTCCTCTTTTCTACTTTCCCCAGCCTTATCAGATTTTCCAGTGAATCATGTCACCCCAAAATGTGTCCAGTGTATGATAGCCTGAGTTTGTAGCGACAGTTTAGGCTTGACTTGCTCTTGGATCCAGTTATTTGACTTTTTGGCAGTCCATGGTATATTTAGAATTCTTCTCCAGCACCACATTTCAAATGAGTTGATTTCTTCTTCTCAGTTTTCACAAGTATACATGGAAATTGGAAATACTATGGTATGGATGATTCTGTCTTTCATGTTTAATTCTATATCTTTACACTTAAAGCTGATATCTAATTCTTCCATAGCTAACCTTCTAAATCTTTTCTCTTTTTTTTGTTCTTTGACTGCAGTCTCCATTTTGATGAATGATTGAACCAAGATGTAGAAAATCTTTAACTATTTTGATGTCTTTATCATCCGTGTTAAAATTAAGTAGACAATCTGTGGTCTTTATTTTTGTTTTCTTCAACTATAACACAGTTTATGCACTTATTCCTCAACTTCTATCAGCAGACATTGCAAGTCTTGTGCTAATAAATTTGATGTCATCTATCTCTCTTAAATTGTTACATTCCTTTCCCCAAGTTTCACACCTCTTTCCTTCAAGTCTACTCCCACTTTCTGTTTTATGTGTCCTGGATATAAATTAATTATAACTAATTAAAATTAATTAGGAGCCAGAATGGTGTCACGGATTGGTCATTGCACTATGACTCGAGAGACCAGGGTTTGAATCCCTGCTTGGCCATGAAAACCCAGTGGGTGGCCTTGGGCAAGTCATACTCTGTCAACCTCAGAGGAAGGCAAAGGCAAACTCCATCTGAACAAATCTTGCCAAGAAAACCCTCTTATAGGGTTGCCTTAGGGTCACCATAAGTTGGAAATTACTAGAAGGCACACAACAACATGAAAAACAACAACAACAAGAACCTGTTCATTTAACTGTTCTGGCCACTAGCATTATAATCAGGCTACTCCCCAACTCAAAATTTCCAGATACAGACCTATGCATGAGGAATGCAAGTGTGTCAGTGTGTGTTTGTGCGTGTGTCTTCAAGTCATCTGTCAACTTATGGTGATCCCATTAATTTCATAGTGTTTGCTTAGACAAGGAATTCCTCTAAGGTATAGACTACAGCACCTGGTATTCATAATCAGTCTCCCATCCCAGAACTGTCCCTGCTTAGGTTCCAATATCAGACAGGATGTGGTCCCTTTTGGGTATTTAGGTGCCTGTGAAATAATGGTTTAAGCTCCAGCTGTGAAGGCCTCCCACTCTTGCCTCTGCCTTGAGATGGTAGCTGTGACCAAGACATTATTTGAGGACTGTGATTCCTACGTGGCTTGGTCCCCCTCTCCTCATGTATTTTGTTTCCATCAAAGTGCTGAGGTTAAGAAAAAATCAACATCCTTTCACATTTGTGGGTTTCACTTTTGTGGATTTGATTATTCACAGATTATTTGCCGTCCCCTCTGCTGCCTCCCTAAGCCATTTTTAATAGGGACTGCAAGCCTTGTGTGACTGAGAAACTGCAAACAAGACTTGTAAGTCCCTATTAAAAATGGCGTGGGGCAGCCATGGAGGGGGCAGTAAGCCCCGCCAGCCACCCACTTCTGCCTTGTGAAGGAACCCTGATGCCTCAAAGGAATCCATGGTGAGTCGAGTATGGTGATCATACCTTTTTGTGTGTGTTAAATATGATTTGGGAGAGCCTAGAGCTATTCATGTTTTTTTCACTTTCACGGGGGTCCTGTATTCCTAACCCTAGCAAATGTGGAGGGATGACTGTAGTAAAATTGTGCAGCATGTGAGAAACGTATTTTTGAAACTAGCGTTAGTGGTTGCTTTGCAGCAGTCCTGGAATTTAGTGGGGCTGCAGCTATCTGTGTCCTTGTTGCATCTTGTCTGGACAAGTTTTTGTGAGCTGTACATTTCACCTTTTTAATGTAAATCTGTGTTTAAGCAAGTGCGCATGGTGCCCCCTACTGCTCACTGGTGGCAAGTCTGTGACCATCCTGGGAGTATTTTGGGTTTCTGTGAGACTCTGTTCTTCCTAGCAATATATGTTGCATCTTATGCCTGCCATGTGCATTTCTAACAAATTTAGCCTTGCTGTGCTCTGCCTTTTCATCATTCTAGTACAGTGGTTTCAATTAGGTGGATTAGCATTATTTGCGGCAGGTAGTTTGTCTGTGGCTTTCCCTCTATTTTCATTCCAGTAGGTGGTGCTGTGCCAGTGAAGAAAGCGTCTCACAAATTCCTGGCTTTTACAAAAAGGAGATGGAATGAAGACTGCTTCTAGCATCACAGTGGGCAGACTTTTTGTCTGCTTATGTGTTACTATACTCTTTTTCATTAGAATCCTAATATTCACCAGGTGCAAAATAGTGGGCCAGCCACACAGACATCAAGCTGAGGAAAAAAGGTGACTCTTGGTATGTAGTCAGCCCAGAGGTTTGCTCTCAATATCACACACAAATTCTTCTCACAGTATATATATATAATCCTATTTCCTGTCAAGCTTGTGATTTCAGTGGTCTGATTTTATGAGGAAAATCTTTTGTTATTGTTGTTATAGCTTAACCCACTAGGATTTGGAAATTCTTATTGACTTGCTGCAAATCATTTGGACCTGCCAGTAGATTTCAATTAACCTTTGCTTTGTCCCACACAATGCCAAACTAGAACCATGACTGGGATACATACTGATATACTTCATACTGACAAACACTCTTTAACCAGCTTGTCATTCACTGAGTCAAAGTATTTAAGAGAGTAAAATGATACATTTCTCCCATGCCTCCAGCACATGTGTACAGATGAAGTGGGATTCTAATGTACTCCCATGTACTAAATCAGGTGCTGGCAGTTATTTTGAATTACTTTGCAGTGTGCATTGTACAGTAATGCCAACTGTCCTAATTCTAAGTCTAACTCTTGTTAAAGTTTTCTTGTGTAAGAAAGGTTCATAGAATCATAGAGCTAGAAGAGACCGCAGGGACCATCTAGTCCAATTCCCTGCCATGCAGGAATAGTTCTTTCTAATGTTTAAGTGGAATCTCTTTTCCTGTAATTCAAAACCATTGCTCTGTATCCTAGTCTCTGCAGTAGTAGAAAACAAGCTTGCCCTATCTTCCATATGATATCCCTTTAAATATTTAAAAGCATGGCTATTATGCCACCTTTTAACCTTCTCTTCTCCAGGCTAAACATACCCAGTTCCCTAAGCTGTTCCTCATAGGGCATGCTTTCCAGGTCTTTTACCATTTTGGTCATCCTCCTCTGGACACATTCCAGTTTGTCAATATCCTTCTTGAATTGTGGTGCACAGAACTAGACACAGTATTCTAGGTGAGGTCTGACCAAAACAGAATAGAATAGTATTATTACTTCTCTCAACCTAAGACACTATACTTCTATTGATGCAGCCTAGAATTGCATTGGCTTTTTTAGCTGCTGCATCACACTGTTGACTCACGTTCAGCTTGTGATCTACTAAGACTTCTAGATGCTGTTCACATGTACTGTGGTTAAGCCAGGTGTCATCCATCTCTTATCTGTGCATTTCATTTTTCTGCCTAAGTGTAGTACCTTACATTCATTTTGTTAAGATCATTTTGAATTCTGATCCTGTCCTCTGGGGTATTAGCTACTCCTCCTAAATAATCCTGTGGTATCTCACCAATCACTTTTCTCCAGGCTGAAGAGGAGCCATAGGTAAGCACTTTTTGGGTTTGGTCGCTCAGCCAGTTACAAATCCATCTAACAGTAGCATTGTTTAGCCCAGTCATTCTCAACTGTTTTTTGGCCATGGCCACCTTAGGGGCTCTTCTGAAGTTCCAGGGTCCCCCTGTCAAACAGGGATACAACACAAACAGAAAGACAGAAAACCATTTATTATTGAACACCAAGAAAGCTTGAACATTCTGACATGCCAGACAAAACTTTTAAAAAGACTGTATGAAATTAAGCATCTATCAGGCCTAATGCAGTCCTTGAGCTTGGTGCTTTTCTGCAAGTTTCATGATATTGGACTCCAAATTAGATAATGATAGTGAAGGAAATTAAGAAAACCGTGCTTGTTCTGCACTTTAGCTTTTCTAACTTTCTCTCTACAAATGCTAGCTATTTCTTTGAATTCCATTTTGGTGATTTCCCCCCCTTTTTCCATTTCTTGTATGCATCCCTTTTAAATGTTAGCTTCATTGAAGGTTCTTCAGACATCCGTCCAGGATTCTTTAGACACCTCCCATTTTAATTCCTCATTGGAACTGTTTGAAATTGTGCCTTCAGTATCGCACTTTTAAGAAACTTCCATCCATAGTGAACTCCCTTCTCTTTTAGCATTCCTGGCCACAGGATCACACCTAGTATATCCCTAAGTTTCCTTATAACATTCACCTGTTATCTCCAGCATTTGATAATCTCTTGCCCTCAAGAATACTAATGCTGTTTCCCTCCCCTACGTTGGTTACATAGGAAGAAAAGGGCCTGATCAAAAGGCAGCATTTATTTGTCAGTCTTGAACAAATTTCAGTCACATTAAAGATTTATTTAGTTATCAATGATGTGGAGAGAATCAGAGAGAAGTTTATCCTTATGCTAGATCTAGAGGTCATTTGATGAAATGATTCAATACAGCTCTGGCTAGTGCTGCAGTAGATTCAGGACAGGCAAAGAAATCTGAAGCTGTGGACTGCATTGTGAGAAATAATAATCTGGGTATGAAATAATTGTTTCTGAGGTGATCTTGGAAAAGAGGTACAGTGTGGTTGGTGGTTAATAAAGGTGCATTAACACTAATATCATAAATGTATTTCATGAAAAAAGTGAAATATTATAGGAATAGGAAAGTTTTTACTTGGTGAGGGAAACAGAGCAAGGAGGGAGCCATCCTAGTTTCCTTAAGGAGGGAGTTCCGAAATCTGGGAGCAGCCACTGAGAAGGCCGTCTCATTGGTGCCCACCAAATAAACTGGGAAGGTGGTGAGACTGAGAGAAGTGTCTCCCTGGAAGGTCTGAGAGCTTATACAGGCTCATATAAGAAGATATGTTTCTTCAGACAGCCTGACTTTGGTAGGGCTTCAGGGCCTCAAAAATGGGTGGGAGGCATCTTCCTTAGAGACATCTGAAAAAGAAACAAGATGTTTCCAAAGTAGAACTGCTGTTTAAGTGTTCTGATACAAGCAGAATAATAAGTGCCCGTCTTGCGCCTATCCAGACTTCTCCATTAAAAGAACAACAACAAACATTCTTTGTCTTATTTGTTCATTATTATTTTGCAGACAGTGATTCCCTGTGCAATATCTGAGGAGTTTGGGTTCTAGCTTGCCTGGAGTGGATGAGGAAGAGGTACCCTGGTAAGTACATGTCTTTGTTCTCTTTGGCTTGAGAAGAGAAGAAATCTCAGCAGCTTATTCATGTGCTGCGTTGGAGGGTCACAGTAGTTTCCAAGAGTGTTCAAGACAGGCTAAACAACTATAAAGGATTGTTTACTGTATACTTCAAAACAATAACTTAGTATTATTTTATAAACAGATTTTAACTCAGATTTGTCTAAAATAAAGCACTCCATCATGTAGCTTCATATGTTAATTCAATGTGCTAAGACATTTAAAATTAACTTCCAGCATTCTCTGGGGCTAGATAGACAGAACCGTCCCAGGGCAAGATATGATCATTTAGGCCCTCTAGAGGGATCCTGTGTTGTAAAATATTTTGAGGAGGCACTTCCAAAATGGATTTATCTGAAATATTAAAGTTTTAAGATAAATTAAAATCCACTTTCTATTGTAGTATCTGAGGAAGAGGAAAAAAATCCCACTGAGAATATTTAAAATTACTCTTGCCTTCTAGTGGCTGAAGGAGAAAGGGATTGTCTGGGGAATTTTTGGAAAAATCACAGGTTCTTTCTCTGTGATGGAGGTAACAGGAGAACTAGATGAGTGTTTGAAAGCATTCTGTAAGAACTGAGGATGGGGACTGTCATGGAGGAGGGTCATAATGTTGGAGAGGCCAACCTGAACCTGTACTCTGCTTACTGCCTGTCTTGCATCCATCTTATCTTCACTGGGCAAATTGCAAGCGACAGCATGATAGCAGCCAGTGTCTTGCATGTAGCATCTTCCTGAATTCTTGCTTGTTTGCCATACTCAGTGCTGTGGGCTCCTCTGTTGCACTTGTACAAAATGAGCTCAGGCAGATGGGGGAAAGCAGCAAAGGAGAAACATCCCTACTTGCAGAGTCAGATGCTTGGAATGACTGAAGCAGAGCAGATGCCCAGATCCTTACCCAGATGCAGCTGTGAAGAGCAGGTCTAAAGAGCAAGACAAGGTAGGGACACAAAGCACAGAATCCCTGTGATAGCTCCCCTGAGAGGATAACCCATTGCCAGATAAAAAGGACCAATGTAGCAGCCTATGGCTGAAGAACAATGGCACAGTTGAAGGTGGAAAATGTTGCATAGAGGAGGTGACCTGAGCTGTAATTTTTAACCCTGAGTACAAGTTTCTGAGAGAAATGGTTTTGCAGTCCTTGAAATTTGCCTTCTCTTCCCAGCCCAGCTCTATTTATATAGCTATGGCCATTTAATTGGAAATAACTTCTAAGTGCTTTTGGGACTGCAGGCTCCCAGGCATGCTAGCCATCATGGGTGGTGCGCCTATATTTTCTGAGGGTGTCTGGGAATTGTCATCTCAAAGCGTAAAACTTCCAGGCTCTGCAAATTCCTAAGTGTTATGTTGATGGCGGTGCTGCCTGAAGCAGTTTTGTAGTACAAAAAGAAACAGTTCCAAGCTCAGGTATCTAGATCTATACCTACCAATAAATCTTCGGACAACTTGGTCAGTTTGACCAGTGCCCATGTTGCTGTGGGAGATTTTGGTAGTTGTAGTTTTCCCAAAACCTTTTCCTAGGTTCCAGATTTATATCTATAGCTAAATTTCTGAACAATTTGAACAGCATTGCCTGTGTCCATGTTGGGAAGGGTATTCTGAGAGTTGTAGTCAGTGGTGTAGCTATGGGGGAGGGCAAACTAAGGACATTGCCCACTCCAGATAAAAATTCTGCCACCCCTATGAAATTTTCCTTCAGTCCCCAAATTTCTAGCATTAAAGAAAGTGAGATATTGAAAAACCTTAACACTTGGAACTCTTATATTTGCTGTGCTTGTACAATCCGTTGGTAGCTTTTCCTGCTCCTTTCCATTGGGTGCCTGAAGTGTAAGTTTTAAATGCTCAGTTCAAGTGAAGTGTTAAGTTACTGTAAGGATAAAAAACTGGGTGACTGACTGAAAATTTCATTGGAGGGGCAGAATTACACAGTATTATGAGAGGAGGGCAATGCCCTCTCCGTTTCCCCTAGCTACACCCCCTGCTTATAGCCCCAAAAGTAACCCCTCTAAGAGGAATTTCTGAGCAGGGCTGCTGTTCAGATTCCAGCACGCCAGGCCATTTCCGCACTACACTCTTATAGCGCGATTATTCCACTTTCAGCATCCTATGCAATCCTGGGGTTTGCAAACTGCAAACCCCAGGATTGCATAGGATGTTGAAAGTGGAATAATCGCGCTATAAAGTAGTAGTAGCGTGGCGTATTCGGGACAGTGCGTTCATTACAATGTGCATTCCCGATTTGTGGATACGAAAAGATCCCGAGTCCTGTTAGCGGTGACTAGATCCGCCCTTGCGGGAGTGAGCAGTGGGTGCGTTTCGAGCGCTCTCGAGGAGGGTCGGCCCGCGCCGGATCTGCGTGTGTGTGTGTTTGTGTGTCTGCCTGTCTGTAGGCGTGTATAGGTCTAGCCTGGCCCCTCCAGGGGAGGGGGAGGAGGAAAGTGGGGCCGGGCGAGCGAGGGGGAGGCGGGGCTGAGACACCAGAGTCCCGGCTAGCCGAGGGGAGGAGGAGCCTATTCAAACTTCTCCAGACGCGGCGGCGGCGGCGGCGGCGGCGCTGCGCGGAGCCAGTCGGCAGGCCGGTTGCCCGGACGGTGCCTTAAGTGGCCGAGCGGCGGAGCGGCACCATGGAGGCCATCGGGCGAGGTGCGGAGCGGGGGAGGAGGGCAGGTCTCTGTCCGCTTTCTGGGGTTCGGGAAAGGGCAGCAGATGTGCCTTAGGCCCATTAAGAGCCACCCCAACACACACTTCGGCCTCCTGAATGCAACCTTCCCTTACTTTTTTTTAAGAAGCAGCTATTTCGCTGCTCGGTCGATTTGTGGGGCGAGAGGAGTCTCTTGGCGGTGCGGAGGTGCTGTTGGAGGCTTGAAGAATCTCCCCGTGTGTAAGAACATTCATGATCCGTGAAAATGTGTCTCTTCTCTGCTCAGAACTACTCCCCCTCCCCCACGGGGTGCATTTTGCTTCTGTCGGTCCCTCTCGGGACAACAGCATTGGCCGCATCCTCCCGTTGCGCTCCTAATTGTGCGCGGGGTGGGAAGGAGCCGGAGTGGCGCAATTCCCTTTCCTTGCCTTCTCTTCCCCAGGCGCGTCTAAACGTTGCTCTGGTCCGAGCCTCCATTCACCACCGCCGGCCCCAGGCGTGGAAAAGGAGAGCCGCCTCTCCCCTCCTGCTCAGCCGACGGGCTAGAAGCGCTTTGCGTGTAGCCTCTTCCGTTACTTTCTCCCAAAGAGGACAGAAGGAAGGGGCTTCTTTCCTCCTGGTTTTGTGTTTGCCCCGCAGAAGAGAGAGGTGCCTGCTCCTCCCAACATCCTTTTCGTCGTGGGGCACCCTCTTCCCAGCCAGTGAACTGGCCAGTCTGGCCCCATTTCCCCACTAGACTGTTATAGTGTTGTTAATTCCACTTTCAACATCCTATGGAATCCTCCAAGGCCCCCCCGCTAAACTGCAAAGCCCAGGATTCCACAGGATGTTGAAAGTGGAATAATAGCACTATAACAATCTAGTGCAGAAATGGCCTGGCCTAGTGGACTTCTCCGGGTTTTCTCCATTCATGGAGAAAGTTTGGCCGTGGCGTCTCCTGCGTGCTGTCGTCGCTGCTCCGCTGAGTGCCAAGAGGATGGATTGATGGAAGGCCACCAGGCAGTGTGCCAGAACCCTTTCCCCCTGGCACTGGGCCTCTGATGAGTCCTTTGCACGGTGTTGGCGCTTAAAAGGATGAGTCTGGAAAGCTTTGTTGCCCGGTGGTAGTTGCTAATTAGTTAATGTTGGTTGGGATGGGCGTAGTTATTGGAGGGGGGCAAAATTAGATATTGCCACCCAATAGTAGTTCTCTTCTTTGCCATGAAATTTTCCTTTAGTTCTCACATTTCTAGCATCACAAAGAGAGAAATAGTGAAAATTCTAGAATTTTTAATTTTGCTTGTTTGCCTTCCCTTGGTAACTTAGCTTGTCTCTTTTCTTTGGGTGCTTAAACTGTTTCAGTAAGCACAATTGACATTTTAAGTTACTGCAATGCTAGAAATTTGGGGATTGAAAAATACATTTGGAGGGCAGAATTCTTATTGGGGGACAGTGGCCTCATTCTCTCCCCTCCCACAGCTACACCTTTGGGCTGGGAGATTCTGGGAGTCATTGTCCAAAAAGGTATCTATCCCATGCTCTGTGGCATGAGCCTTTGTTTGCGCACCCCGTTATCTTCCCTATCACCACAGAAAGAAGGGCTGTGTTTGCCACATATTTCTGTCAAGAGAGGCATCAACAAACGTTTGTCCAGAAGGCCAGCTAGAATCTGGGGGCCCTGTGGTGTTGTTGATGTCTTCGCTTTCCAGGGAGGAACTTGAGGAGTGTGTGTGCACGGTGTATGAAAGGAAGGGGGGATGAGGTGCCTTGTGCCACTTTGCACAGAAGAGGAAAGGGGGAGCCGTGGGGAGATGGTTGAGAAAGTTGTGCAGAATTGTTCTTGGTGTGTTGAAGCGGCAAAAAACACTGAACTATGAGGGCTTAAGAAGCATCCTTTGGGCCTGCAGTGTAGGCGCATGCGATGGAGCCAGTGGGGAAGAGGGCTCATTCAGTGTGTTGCTGTGTATCCTCTAGGAAAACATTTGCAGTAATGCAGAGGCCAAACATTGCAAATGTGCCCTTTTTGTATTCTTGCTTTCCTTATTGTAGACATGTTTCACTATATCGTCCTTCACTGTTTTGTTCTGATCACTGTACTAGGGACTAGTTATCTTTGTTGTTTGAATATGAGATTATATAGCCTTTCCCTATCTGGTGTCCTCCAGGTATTTTGACCTGCCACTTCCAGCAGCCTTGGACCAGTAATCAGGAATTATGGGGAATGTAGTTCAAAATCTTGGGAAGGCACCATGTTGGAACAGTTTGGAAGAGTGAGTGAGTGAGTGAGCGCAGGACCGATAGCCATAAAAGATCCTCTAGGGCAACAGCAAGAACTTTTTAGAGAGATGAGGAAGGAAGATTAGACCAGGAAGCAGGCATTTCATCTTATTGTTTCTCTTTAGCCTGGCTGTGGTGTGGGAGTTTTGTTCTCTTTGCAATATTGCCAGAACCCTTAGAATCTTTTGGCAGAGGCTGTGCTAATGATGGGCAGCTTTTCCAGGTTTTAAAAATGCTACTCTTTTTGGATGGTAGCTCCCAGAATTCCCCAAAGTAACTTTTCCAAGCTGTGGACCTGCTTGCTAGCCTTTGGAATGTGTTTGTGAATCACCACTTCCTTCTCTAAGGATGAAGCTACAGCCCCTGAAATTCCTGAGACACTTTGAAAGCTTCCTGCTGCAGGCAGTTTGGTCTTGCAGGGGCTGGGGGAGAGTAGGAAAGCAGCGCCATTTACAGCTACTTCCCTAGGCCATCTATGCTGGTCAGCTGAGGACAGAGAGGGGTGAAAGTATCAAAGAGCTAGGAAGCTTCTGCTGTGCTTGAACTGCCAGGGTTGGGATATAAGGAATCATTGCTGACTGGTGCATCCATGCATGCAAAGAGCAAAGCAGATTTTTTTTCTCTTGGGTACACACTCTGTCAGCAGTGCTGAGAGGAGCAGAGGGATTGTGGTAGAATGGTGAGGGTCCGTTGGCTCTGATTGTGCTCTTTGTTCCCTGCTTTTGGCTGGGCAGGCTTGATGGTTTCAGCAGATGCTTCCCCCCCCACACACACTTGGTGCTTTGAAGTGAAGCTGTTGGGGGAAGGGTGGGTATAAGCCCTATCCCACCCCCTTTCCCTTCCCTGCAGTATCTTGTTCACCCAGTAGCATTGTTGTGTGGGCGCAGGGCTTAAGACTGATGCCGAGAAGTGGAGGCAAAAGGTTTTCTCTCTTTCTCTCTCTGTTAGCATTGCTAAATCATCCATATGCAAGTAGCATTTTTGTTTCCAAAGCATCATGTGAAAATTTGGATGTTGAGACCTGATCTGGGGTATTGTGGTGTGGGGCCTTGAATCTAATATTGCAGTTGGAAACGTGGGTAGCCCTAGTGTTCTCAGAGCTGGTAACCCCAGTGATAGCAAGCTTTCTTTCTTTACTTTCCTGGTAGATGACATACACGGATTTCTAAGGTGGAAAACAGTGGTTACTAGTCTTGATTTTCAGATCTGTGTAAGCTGGGTGGCTTCCAATTGATCTGCTTACATTGTCCTTGGAGCACCTCTATAAAAGGTTGTATACTATCCATCACAGAAACCTATGAGGATGCTAAGCGTTTTAAAACTTGAAATTATGTCCCTTCTTGAATGTTAAATTGCTGATCCAAAGTTGTATGCAGAAATCTGACTTTTTTGGGGATATTAATAGCCAGGGTCTTGTCCAGGGACATGTAGTTAGGTATGTAGAGGCCTGAGTTATGGAGTAGTAAGTTCTTTGGACATATCATGAGAAGACATGAGTCACTAGAAAAGACATTAATGCTTGGCAAGGTAGAAGGCAGTAGGAAAAGAGAAAGACCACATTACAGATGAATAGACTCAATCAAAGAAGTCACAGCCCTGAGTCTGCAAGACCCAAGCAGGACAGTTGACGATAGCAAGGGTCTCTCATCCATAGGGTCAACATAAGTCAAAGTTGACTTGACAGCTGCTAACAACAACAAAACAAAGTTCTTGGCTCAGATGCGTTCACTAGATGATAGACCCTGCTGTATGAAGTGTCAGTTCCTCATCTATAATATGGGTATAAAAAGAACTGATCTTACTCTGATTATTAATATGATAGTAGAAAAGCATGTCTATCTTTTGACTGCTGTTTAAACCTATAAGGTAGTGAGCAGGGTTGTCCAGGGTTTTCTCCCTTAAGCAAATAAAACATCCACCCCCATGTGTTATGTCTGGTTAGCAGTGTTTATAAGCATTTCAAATGATTAGAGGATGAAAAAGATACTGTTTTCTCAGCTTTTATAGTGACTTCCTTCTTTCCCCTAGCTGTCCTGTCTGTATTACAAACACCAGTTGGCAATTAGACCATGTCTCTTGGAATTTTGATGATGTTGGCAAATTAGGAGCTGCCAGGCTGGTGATGCATTCCTTCTTCTTCCAAAAGTGAATGTGTTTCCTTCTCTATAAGATATTTACAGAGTTGAGGCAGGTATTCCTGGAATACTGGCACACCTCTGTTAACAAGCCTCTGACAGAGAAGCTCGCTTTTATAATGTCTTTTTTATGCCCCCTCACTTTCTCTCTTGTCCTCTGTTGAGGCAGTATTCTAGCAGCATTGGTATTGGCATGATGGTAAAGAAGGGGTGGAGAAACACAGGCATTTGGTGACAGGTTGTAGCAGTATGTCCATAGTAGCGAGCTTGAGCTGGTGATGAGTGAGGATCTGCTCCACCTGATCCCACTGTAGCTGAGCATGTTTGCCTACAGTGGGCAAGGTAAACAGTAGCTGCCTTCAGAATCTCTCACTAGCATGCATGAACAGCAAAAGAGAGGAAAAAGGGGGAAACAAAGAAGCGTGCCTCATCAGCTACCTCCAACATATGAAAAAAGAACAGATCTATAAGTTTGGCTGCTGAAATGGAAATCATAAGTAATGTGGAGGCTGATGAAAGATTAAAAAAAAGTCATTTCTGGATGCATTTTAGAAGAAGTCTTCAAAGTTTCTTTTTGTTTGCTTGTTTACTTATGCAAAATTTATTTGACCTGATTGTCTCTGTTTATATGTGTGTATAGTTAATTTTGGATAAAAAGTTTTCTCTTTTCTTTTTTGTGATGCGGGAACTTGTCCTTATGCTTTCCATGTTATTTCTGCCTCTACTACCAAATTTTCAATTAAATAAGTAATGTGTAGGGACATACTGTATTTGCTGGCATATGAGACTCACTTTTCCCCCCAAAAAATATTGTTTGAAAATGGGGTGCATCTTATGTGCTGGTGTGTCTTATATGTCAGCAAATAGAATTTGCCAGTATATAAATAGGATGCATCTTATACATTGGCAGATACGGTACCTACTTCATTAACTAAGGTATACCTGTTTTGATACCTGAAGTGGTTGCTTAATTTACTACTATAGCTGGGTCAGCACAGATGGGTGAGTACTAGCAGTACAGGCATAGCTGGCCTTTAGCTTTCTGGATCTTTCTGGATCTGATATGAACATGCTGGGATTCTGGAGAACTAGTCATTTGTGATCCTCTGGTGTGTGTTTGTGTGTACCTCAAGATCTCATGTTGCATGGTTGTGATGTAATATGTGAAGATATTTACCCTTTAGCCATGCTACGAAACCTCCATGTCTTCTCTGTACCTCTGAGTCACCTTTTCATATTGTCTGAGGGATCTCCATGCTTATGTTAATTTCCTGGAAAATCCTGGTGCTGGGACATCCTCCAGCAGCTGTTAGTACTCCAGGGCTGGCAGAAGTCACCATATGGCTTAAATCCCTACCAATGAAGCTCAGTGAGGAGGTGAGGATGGTAGCTCCCTATGGCTTATCTGGAATGTGTGAGAAGGACCCCTGCTGGGATGACCCAGCCGTGGCCTGCCTGAATGCTGTCCCTGATTGGTATGCATGGGGCTGCTCTCCTGGGTGGCCTGTCATTCCATATCCATCCAGCACTGGGAATGGGGGTGGGAGTTTGCAGTGATAACTCATTAGCTCAGCATGTGTACAGCTATCACATGCTGGCTGAGGGGAGAGAAACTGCTCTTAAAGGGGAGCAGTACACCCCTGCAGACTGATTCAGTCCTAGGCACTTAAATGTCTGTGCTCTGGTAGGCTCTTTATGGCATTTCAGTCCCAGCTTCTATCTCCCTTTGTACAGTCTTCCAGCGTGGGAATTGTCTTGGTGCTGGGACATTCTTCTGTCATTACTTCAACTGGTGGGGGAAGTGCAGAATAGCAAAGTTATTAATATAGAAGAATCACTAAAATGAAACGGATCACGCCATCATCTACAGGAGATAGCAACAAATTCCTAGGAACCCTATATATTTAACCTGAGTGGAAAAAAAATCCTTCCCAGACATTTTTGTCTGATCTGAACATTCTCCTGAATCTCCCAAGAAGAAGTGTATAAAGGTGGAAAATGGAATCAGACTTGCTGTGGCTGCTCTTGGTTTTCCAACCAAAGATAGAGCTGGCAGTGTTGAGGGTACTGTGTGAGTGATCTTTAAAAGTACTTCATCTTACTGTGCCACCTAAGCATACAAATATAATGATGATGTTGAACCCAGAAAATATATTGCTGTATAAGCCAGTATTTAGTGCACAAATTAATAATTGGATTTTTTTTTTTTTTGGAATTTTGTAGAGTATTGGGAATAATCACCTGTAGAAGGTGGTTCTGGCTTTCTTGCATCTAGAGAGTATTCTGACTTAACTGGAACACCACTTCATTAGAATATTGAATGAACCTTAAAAAGAGGTTGGAAGTAGAAGTCATAAATAACAATGCTTAGTTGCTTTTTAATTTCTTGTTCTAGTATTTTGGATGAGTTGCTGGAGAAAATATGTCCTTTTCTTAGGAATGAAGTCCCCCTAGTGATTGGAATTGTTGTTTATTAACTTTTTTTAATTGTTGCTTATTAACTTATACTGTGTCTTTTCCCCATAAGTGGGAGTTAGTGTGGCTGAAATTAAAACAATATTGTTAAAACATGCAAATTATCAACATTAACATGGAATTAAACTATCAACTCTCAATACTAAAAACTTTTAGGAGTTTCCATTGACTTTAAAAAATATTTGTAGCCCTCATGATAGAAGACAACTCATATCTTTTTTTTAGCTGAAGTATGAAAGCTAGAAACTACTTCCTTTTTTAATTTCAGAATTTTAAAATTAATTTTATGGTAATTTGAGATTTGTTCAGTAAATTTTTTGTGACACCTTCTTCTGCAAAAAGAAGTGGGAGATGGTGGGGACGATATCTTGAAACTCTCTTGTTTCCCCTGAACTGGCCTGCCTGTTGTGCTGTCTTGTCTCCAGTAATGGTTTTCCCAGGTACTAGCGTGAGTGGCACAGTCTGCAGCTTTCCTAGGCTGTTGTTATCTGAGAGTGACCCAGCTGTGAGGTCAAATTCAGGACCTCCCTGGAGTTCCTGCCTCATTGGTTCAAGCCTGTATTTGCATGAGAAGGGGACCTTTTGTTCCCCACTTCAGCTTCTACTGCTGTTCCTGCTGCTTGTGGATTATTTCTCCCATAATCCCTTAGTTTGATGGTTGCTGGGAGATGTTGATTATACTACAGACAAGAGGATCCTGACATCAAACAGGACCTAAAGCAGCAGGAGCCTGCTTGGAAACAAAGATCTGGGTTTCTAGGCAGATGCCTGTCCTGGATGAAAAGGAGGAACAAGTGGGCGGGGGGTGCCTCAACACTTTGGCTCCCTGGGTGTATGAGTCTCTGCAAATGTGGACTCATTCTTTGGATTTGTATTCTTGTCTCTGTAGCTACAAATGCTGGTTGTGTCCAGGCTAGATGACTATAGTGTGTTTTATATGGGGCTGCCCTTGAAGACAATTTAGACACATCCATTGACACAATATGTGGTAGCAAGAATGCATGTGGGAACCATACGGTTGCAATGTATTCTGGACCTGTTAAACTGGCTGCTTTTTTGTTTCCAGCTCTGACTTAAAGCCTATGTTTTGATCTTTAAACCCCAAGTGGTTGGGACCAGCCAGGCTATATCAAGGTCTGCCTGAACATATAGGAGGAGCCTCCCCAAAGTTTAATAGAGGGATGGGAATTCTGTGGCCCTCCATTTGTTGTGGGATTGCAAGTCCCAGCAGTCCTAGCCACTATAGCTAGTGGTGAGTATTGCTGTGAGCTACAGTCCAACAGTATCTGGCAGGCCACATGATTCCTTTTCCTGCTTTGCTGTCACCTTTGGTAGACCCACTTTCTGCTCACATTGAAAAGAGATACTAGGTTGGTGGATGCTACAGACAGAGCTAGAGCTCAAAAGCCTTACTGTTTTGAACTACAGTTCCTGTCATCCTCCTGAATGAGCATTGGTTCTGCACTTGGACAGTATATTTCCCCAGGATTTCTGTATTGGCTCATCATTAATGATTTTACAGAGGACTGATTTTTGGCTTTTTTTTCCTTTGTTTAATAATTATTGCATTGTGAGAGGCTGTTTGTTTGAAGGATGATTTATAAATCTTTTAATAAATACAGGCATTGCTCTTTTCTGTACTGGATGAGACAGATTAGTGCATAGGTCATCCTTGAGCATTTGTGTGTTGCATTAACAAGCCTTAGACTACCCAGAGAACTTGTTATAATACTGTAATAACTTTACATTAATGTTATGTAAATAAGTAACTATTACAGTTAATTGACTTAGATGGGGATAATGTACTTGGCATGCTTTTAGACTGTGCAGTTTGAATTACATTTATTTGTGATGGCTGAAACATAAAGCTGGACATTTGTCTGATTAAAAAAGCTTTGATCAAATGATGAGTGAAATAATAGCCATGTATGAATATATTTTTAAAAGAACAACTAGATTGTTGCCCGGTCTACTACTGCTTTCTTCTGATGCCTGGAAGGGGTTAGGTATTGATGATACAACAACAGATAAAAGTACATGGTAAGTAGGAATAGCCTGAATTCACCCCATCAATATTTCTAGTCCGTGTCTTATGGTAGTAAAGACATAAGCTGTACGTAGTACCTTGTCCTGGACTTCCTTGAAAGTTGTGCTGCATTTCCCAGTTCAGTATTGGTCCAAGCAGTGGTCCAAGGACGAGTGCCAGTCCCTAGTGAGTTTCCATGAAAGAAAGAAAAAGTTGTAGCCAATGAAGGCACAAATAAAGTCCTTGGCATATTGCTTATCCTTTACATAAGGCAGCTTAAGATGCTCTGCTCTAGTTCTTGTTGAGCAGGAGGGAGGTGCACAGTTTGAATCAGAGGACTGACTGTTGAAAGTACCCAGTGGAGAACATGAAGCCATTTCAGGAGTAAAGCTAGAACAAAAAATCCTTGAAAGGCTTTGGAGGCAGCCAGCTAGTCCAGATTTTCACTGTATTTATTTGTTTTTATCTCCCTACCTTCTCTGAAAAACTGAGACTCGCTTACTTACTGGCAAGATTAGCTAAAAAGGTATAGATTGAAAGCACAAAAATGATACTAAAAGACAGTTAAGCAAGTGATAATATTAAAATACAGTTGAGTTAAAAGCACTTCAAAAGCACATCAATAAAAAAAGTATGGCACTCACATGTTAAAAGGTCCTTCCTTAAGAAAGAGACAGTTGTGGGTAGCCCTTCTGACTAAAAAGGCTTTTACCTGTTGGTGGATGGACAACAAGGTTAGTCTATATTGGAAGGAAGTCCTACAGCTTGGGAGCAGCCACCAAAGAAAGCACTCCTTCATACCCAGCCAGGCATGCATCTGAGGGTGGAAGGAGTAACAGGAGGGCCTTCGCTCAAGAGTTCAAAGTATGGTGAGATTTTTACGGAGAGTGTGGTCTTTGAATAGCCAGGACTGAAGTTATATGTACATTGATCAAAGTTCAAATATGGACATGCATATTTACAAACAGATGCCAAAGTGAAGTTGGCCCACTGCACAAACTTAGCATCTTTTGGTCTGCAAATAAGCTGGAACAACTTTCTGTAAGACTCCTCTGTTTCAACATTTGAAGAAGCAGTGATTCAGCTTGCAGAAAACAGTCAACAAAGAAGAGGTGTTTGCTTGCTTTATAAATTCAGTAAACAGTTCTTTCAATGCTTACTGAAGTTGTTCAACATGCATCACACTTCTCTAGTTCTATGGTCCAAATGACTATAAAATGATGGGACATGGTCTACTTTTTCTAGTGAAATAAATGTCTGGGGCAGGAAAATGAAACTGTTCAACTTCCCTAGCACATGTTGCTCTGTAGCTGCTTTAAACTGTTCCCCTGCTGCTCGATTCTGAACTCAGAACTGATCTAGCTGGATGGAAACAGTTTGGGAGAGCTGAATGTGGCAAGAGAACATGAGTGTGGGAGCGGGGGCAGACCAGCTTTTGCTCCTCTATATTGGGCTCTTACTTTGATGTAAAAAGTAGACTCCTCAGTAGCACTTTATAGTAATATGTTTCAAGTTCCTTGGACTGGCTGGTCCAGATCTCAGGCTGAGGGGGTAGGCTTCAGGGAGAGGCCTTAATAGGCCAGAGGAAGAGGCTTTGTGGGCCATAAATGATCTGTGGATCAGATGTCCTCTAATGTTGATCCAGGCAAATTGGGCAAGTATGAGTGTTTTAATAAACATGTCTGTCTCTAGTCTAGCCTTTCGCACTGTTTAACATTGAAGTGATAGAGACAATTATTTAACTAAATCCCTTGTTGCTTAGCCATTGGCAAAGGCCAATTTATGCTCTCAATTTTGCCCACGAAATTGCACCTTGAAGTCGTTTGTGATTGTGAGTTCTGGGTTGGGTGTCATGTTTGCGGGATCTAGGATGTTGTGAGAGATTCCTTGACTAAATCCATTACTCTTGGAGGCCTCTAGGAGTGGTGTGTGTGTGTGTGTGTGTGTGTGTGTGTGTGTGTTTGAGGCTACCTGTCCTGGAATTTGGTGTAGAGACTGGGAGAAAAAAAAAGCCTCTAGGGGACAGTCTGGAATGACAGGGTGAAAACTTCTGAGGTAGTCTAATATTGTACACTCAAGAAGTCTCCAAGGTCTCAGGCAGATGTCATGCTGCCAAAAACCCTGTAGCTGGAAATGTGATGGATTAAACATGGGACCTTCTGCATGCAAAATGTGTCTTTCTGATAGTGAGCGATACACCCCCCCCCGCCGGCATTTTCTGGCTAGTGGGAATGACAGGGAAAACCATGTGTGCAAAACTATTTATTCTCTTCAGGCCTGTGAAGAGCTTAAAAATTGTATTGGATATATTCTTTTCTTTTGCTATTAAGCTATTAAGAAAACACTTTTATGTGTTCTGTTTTTCTTTCTCAGCCTTAAAGGCTAAGCCTTCTGAAGTAGAAAGCTTAAGAACTCAAAACCTTAGCCTGTGTTCTGCAAGTGGCACATAAGTGGGTGAGCTTCGATTTTTGAGGGTTTGGCCTTAGTTGTCAGGCAGAATTTTTTTCATTTACTCACCAATCTTCATAATTTTAGTTATCTGGCTAAGTCTTCAGTTGGTTTTAGAATCTTGTTTAAACACATAATGCCTGACTTCACTGTTTTCTGTGACAGGGAATCCTGCAGGCCTATAGCTTGTCGACCACTGGTTCTTTGGCCAGTGATGAAGTTTATGCCATTTTCATGGAACTTCTTCTAATTCTTCAGCTGTGGTGCAGCAGACAGCAGATGGCTCTTACCTCTTCTCTCATCTGCCCTTATGGCGAGCTTATTGTCAACACTGCTGCAGACTCTGTGGGCTTCTTTGCACTTCATAATTGCTTCTTCCCTTGAATTGCTTCCCATTACAAATTGTAGTTAGTGGTGAATGCAGCAAACCCTTTGAGTTAAAACCTAGCAGTTTTAAAAGCAAAAAGCCCACGCCAGCTATCGGCTACAGAATTAAATGAGAAGTGAAGAATCCTTTCTTCATGAAGGGGAATCCTAAGCTAACTGGAAAGCACATTGATGAGATTGTGACAATTTCTGCGGCAAGTGTAAATGACGTTTCTGTGGCCATTCATCCAGGTCCTGAAACTCCCCAGCTGTCCTGAACAGTTTCTGGTGGGCACTAGGGAATTCTAACTCCAAGGCTGCAGACTCTGCAGCTTAATTGTTTGCTGACTTATTATTTATACCATGTGGGCTGGGGTTGAGCTGCTGCCTCCAGTGGGATTTAGTCCACAATCAGACTGAAAGGTTTTGGCTTTCCATCCCTTCAAAGCAGACTTATATGACAAGTGCAAACAAAATGCAGCCCTCCAGATACCTCAGTGCAATGTCCAGTTTGCCTCCCCACTGGCTCTGCTGGCTAAGAGTAATAGGGAGTGTAGGCCAAGAAAATCTGTAGGGCTACACTGCCTAATCTTGTGACAGAGCTTGGAAATGTAACTTTTATGGACTACCAGCTCTTAGAATCTCTGAGTCAGGATGGAATGTGGCCACCCTGGCTGGGCAGTTCTGGATTTTGTGGTCCAAGGAAGTAAAATTATCCAGCTTTGTTTACAGGAAAGAGGAGGTTCTGTTTTGCACTAGTGGGAGCATACAAGGGACTAAAGCATAATAAACTGCCCTTTATCAGATCAGGACAAACTGTTTGTCCACCTATGTAAGTGTTGACTTGCTGCTTGGCAGCTGTCCTCCAGGCTGCCAGGGAGAGTCTTTTTCATCACCTGATCCTTTTAACTGGGGGCACCAGGGATTGAACGTCACCAGGGACTGAAATGTTGGGGCATTCTGCATTCAGTGCCTATGTTGGTCTCTCTGAATTTATTAATGTGGAGGAACAACCACTTTTCTCTCACTCCCTAGGGTGGTATAGAAGCTAAATGGTGCCACTTAGTGTTTGTTGGCAGAGTGGAAATAACAGCACTGTACACTTTTCTAGCACTTCTGTAAAGGGGAGCCAAATCAGAATTAACTGTAGTAGAGTTTGGATTAGAGCAGGAGCAGACCATGTGTGGACTTCCAGCTGTTGTTGGACGGCTACTTCTATCAGCCTTGCCAGCTTAAATGGTGAGGGAAGATGGAAGTTGCAGTACAACACCTGGATGGCCACATTTTTGCCATCTTTGGATTAAGAAAAATTGAGTAGAAGTGGGATTGTGTTTAAAGTCTTTGGATTCTGTAGATCTAAGCTCTGAGCTTTGCTGAGCTCTGATTTTAGTGGTCTTGCTTATCATTCCAACCCATTCCTTGCCCGTATCAGTGCTTAATTTCAAAAAGCATTTACTTCTTTGTACAGTGTGAGTGAATGGATTTCTTCTGCCCCGTCACCCACTAATTCCTTTTAATTATCCCTTTATACATTGCCACACTTCATCTACTGGACTGCTATATTCCTATCTGGCATGTAAAAGAAGAGTATTCTTATGTGATTGTTGTGGATTGTCACATTTCTGTTTATGAGAACAAAAAACCCCATAACCAAATATGAAAGATCTGTTCCATCTCCTGTGGAACTGTCAGGGGAGTTATACTTTATTTTTTGAAGAGCCATTTCCATTATATAACTCTGTGTGTTTAATGCATTTGCTTTCCTTATCCCATATTTTCCACTACCACTGAGCATTTCTGGTACAATCCCTGATTACACAGTAACAGGATTAGTATATACGTATGAGAGAGACAAAAAAAGATGTGTTTTAAAGTTGAACCAAATATAGTAGTATTTATTTACCAACTTATTTCTGAAATACCATGATCTTGGCAGGTTCAAGTAGCGAAACTAGATATTTTTAAATTCTTGCTTACAATTGCTGCTACATTTTTTTTAAGGAGGTATCCATTTCTATAGGTTACTTCCTTGAGCAATCCTATTATCTAATTGTTCTTACCCTAATTTCTCCCACTTTAGCACTCCCAGATTGTCTCAGGGTTTTAAACTTGAAGTCTTCCTTGTGATTAGAGAATCACTGCTAAGGATACAGAAAAGAAAAGAAAAATTCAGGTGTCATTCCCTAGATGTTTGCATGATACTCAAACTCAGCTTCTTCTACCTGACAAATGTATCTTCATTTCCTTTACATGTCTCTTCCTGTAGACCTGCTAAGCCTCTGCCTTCTGTCATTTCCACTCTCTAGTCCTCCCTTTTCTTCGCTGGGACAGCCCTGCCTTTGGTTATCATCTTATTTTCCCCAGTTCTCTATCTGACCTCAGTACCACTGATTTCAGACTGATTTGACAATGCTATGTCTGGCCTTGTATTCCTTCCCGCCAGGACTGTCCATCTGGTCATATTACTCTTTAGCAAACTGCCAGTCTATTGGTCTGTGCGCAGTACCCGATGAGTGGACATAGATCAGGGAGTGAACATTCTATCAGTGCTGAAAATTCTTTCAGAACTGGCATTTGCTCCCACCAAATTTTGATTGTGCTCTCCACCAGGAAAGCAGTGGGTTTCCACTGTCAAAATGACATAATTGTAAACTTCCTCAAGGCCATGGGTACTTCCATTTTCATAGCAATTATATCAGTGCTGCTTGTTTCCTGGCAGCATGCCAATCGGTAAGCCGCAGATACAACACATCTTACTGTAGGCTAGAGGCAAAATGTCTGACTTTTTACCTCAGACCCTTTTAACTATTTATACACTGTGTATAATTGTTAGAGAAAACACTAATGCATGTAAGGAGCCTAGCAGAATCTTACTTGACCTTTTACTGCAAGACATAGCAGTCACTTTACTACACGTTGCTCCCTCTCACCATGGTATTCCCACTACCATCTAATATAGCCCTGTATCTTTTTTTCCTCCCAGCTTCCAACAGAATCATGTTTGAATAGAAACTTTAGGAAGGTATATGTGTATACTACTTGAGACAATGCTTGCCAGACCCTGCCAGAAATAAACAGATGAGGGCTGCTTGTCAGGGAGTTGTTATTTTTAGGATTTGAGTACCTGGCCTCTCTCATGTGGGTTACAAATCCTTCTAGTGATTCATAGCCACACAGTTCATAGCATAGTCTTACGCTGTTTTTCTTGCAAATGGTGCCTACTCGCAAGTAAGTGTGCATCAGAGTGCAGCTTATGTGCTTAGCTTTGCAGCCTTTGAGCGTATATAGTTGGGAGAAAATTGGACTGAAATCACTGGGACTTAAATGGCTTAGCTTTTTGCCTGCAATTTCCTCATTGATACAATTTCCTATTTAGTAGGGGAGCTGGCCAATGTCATGTCTGTTTTACATTGCTGGTCTCGTTCTACTTTGTGTTTGAATTTTCAAAATTAAAGGCCTTGTTTTCAGAGATTTTTCATTCTGGCCCCAAGTAAAACCTCCTAAAGCAACTGCCTCATTTCAGATTTGTTGTTGGTTCTTCGCGAAATTATTTTGGGTTGTTGTTTAATGTCAGTAGTCCTTTGGTGGTCCTTTCTTTACTTTTCAAGGAGCAGATTTCCAGTCTTCACTGTTATGGAAAATTGTTGAGGAGCATAACTTACATTTTTTTGGCTGCTGTTTTTCATGGCTTTGCTCTTGCATTGCCCTTGTACCAAAAACATCTACACTCTTTCTGTGCCCTAAATCTGTTCACACTGACTGTAAAAATTTTATCTGGAATTTGGGGTTTGGCAGTAAAAGAATATTGCATGATACAACATTTCAGGGGAAGAGAAGATTGTTTTGAATGAGGTGTGCTTTGCTTTCTGGAAAAATCTGACCATGATCACTATTCTTTGTTATTGTTCATCCCCACCCCTATCCAGAGGGTAACATCACTTGAAATGCAAATAAGTTACATTAGTTTGCAGTTAGGTTAAACTACTGTGGTATGGAGCTTCACCCAAATAAAAGAGCCAACATATACGAACCGTGTGGAGACTTCTAAAAATATTTTGCTTGAATTCTACTGGTTAATCCTCAACTAGAATAGACCAGTTAAATCAGTTGCTGAAATGGCAAATCAATACTTGTGTAAATCCAGTTGATTCAGTGAATCTGGTCTGGGTAAAACAAACAGTGAGAGCCAGTGTGGGGTAGTGGTTCGAACATTCAACTGTGACTCAGGAGACTAGGGTTTGAATCCCTGCGTGACCATGAAAACCTACTGGGTGACCTTGGGCAAGTCACATTCTCTCAGCCTCAGAGGAAGGCAAACCCCCACTGAACAAATCTTACCAAGTAAATCCCGTGAAAGGGTCGCCGTAGATCATAGGTCAGAAACAACTTGAAGGCACACAACAAGAATCACCAGTAGGATTCAGACATTTGTTTATTTCCCATGTTGTGTGAAAATTCAGCCAAATGGAATAAAATGCAGGTGACTTGACTTCTCTGGGTTTTTTTTCTTTTTCTTTTTGGCAGGGTGACCTCTGCTTCCCTTCTTATCCACCCCCTCACCATCTTAGATGTTTTACTGCATTGTGAGCGCTTTGAGTACATGTGTCATCACCCTTGCTGCCTCCTGCTTGCAGTGGTCATTTTCAGTCTGTGTATCTCTGATTAATGTGTCTGAATTTGCAGACTCTTTACTTGTGATCCCTAGCCTGAAGACTCTTCCCTGCAGATCCCTCTAAATTCATGCACAAGGGAAGAAGCTCTCTCATTTTATGAGCTCAGAAATAGCATGATGAAGTATAAATCCCCTTTACCCTAAATAGCATTAGAGGAGCCTGTGTTCCATTAGAGTATATACTAGTGGAGGCGGGGGGCAAACCTTCACAAGAAGAAAGAGGGCTATGACCAAGGTATTCTTTCTGGTGCCCTAAATATTCTGTCCTCCCAGCCCTCTGGTCTGCCCCCACCCCCACTGTCCTTGCGACCCTATTTCAGATCAAGTCTTATTGGAATTTCCCCCCTTCTCTTCCCCCCCTTCACTCATGGCATCCTGCACTGCCCAAGATGAGAGCTGAGAACGGGCTGGTCTAAGTGCCTAGGGTTGGAATAAATGCGTGTTAGTTCCACTCGGTGATCCTGAACTGCTGGCAGGAGCGGGAAACACAGGCGCTTTCTATTTAAAGCACAGCACAGAGGGCAGGTTATAAAAAGGAAATCTGCTCTGTGGACAGCAGCAAAGGGAGAGGGAAACAGACTTGGCAGGAGGTGGGGAGGTGTTGTTGCTTTGGCCTCCCTCCCTCATTGCTTTTCTCTGTTGGTGGCACAGCAGAGAACTAGCTTCCTGGAAACCCTGTGGTCCCAAGCCCAGTTTTGGGAGGCTCCTTCAACTGAACACAATTAACAGCATGATGCTCTTGCAATGTGCAAGCTGGTCATTGGAGGAGGGATTAGAAAAGGCACTGGACAAAAAAGACAGCCACACCATTTCACTTCACATAGCATAATCAGGGTTGTTGTCTGCAGCACAGCTTTGTGTCCTGGAGTTCAGCTGCAAAAAGAAGATGCTTGCAAAAGATTCCCTTTTGTGATGGATATTCTTGGCTTTTATTGGAGACATGCAGACCCTTGTTCCAGCTGTCTCTTTTGGATCTTTGAAACCAGGAGAGATAGCCAGGCCAGGATATCTGTTCTGGAGAGAGCAGAGAATATCGCAGATGCCCTTCTGACATGGTCTCTTTCTAGCTGTGAGAGACATCATGTCCTGGGCAATTGCTGCTTGCCTTAGGCAATTGGCATATTTCACTTCTGGGGGGAAAAAACACATTGAGTGGTAATACCAAAGGAATCCTGGAACAAGTTGGTGCTGCCTTCAGTTCCCATTGAGCCTGATGGATCTTTTGGTCTTTGAAACTCTGAATGCAGCCCAAAATGCTCTTTAATGTGAAAAGGCCACCTAAATTAGGGATATTCCCAACAATCTTTTCCAGAGCTTTTGCAAAGTTATTGTTTGGGACTGCAACTTTCAGAATCCTCCAGCTGGCATGGCTGTGTTGTTTTCAGCTTGCTTAATCTTTGGTTGATGCTCGTTTTCTATAAGCAGGGACTTTCTCTGGGTGGCTTTCTGCCCTTTACTATGTGATCTGTCTGTTTCTCCTTCATACATGTTCTTGGAATGAGAAAGGAAGTAGTAGATGAAGTAGTGATGAATTTTTCAGGGACAATTAATTTGGAAGGGGACGAAACACATCCAGTTCCAAAACATGAAGACATGGTGCATTCCAACTCAAATATGTATGTATGCATGCACACGCTTTTTTGCACATCTTCAAATTGTCTGCAGGGAGCTGATGATTGCTTCCCTGCACGCCACTGCGGGCCTGATCCTGGGTGCTTGCGTGAGCTGAGGCCCAAGGCGGGCAGGGAGCTGACGATCACTGGCCCTGCCTGCCGCTGCGGACCTGATCCCTTTCAAATCTACCAAACTGCCTGATCCCCAAGTGCAGGCAGGTTGGTGGATTGGAAAGATTCTGTTTGCCTGTTTTGGCGCTGAGATTCAGATCTACGAATCTTGAATCCTTGCAGAAGATTCGAGGATTCGGTTGGCCCATCTCCAGTGATTTCTCCTCTCTTGTGGTTGGGGAGCTGTCTTTGAATTTAAATCTTATCGCTTTGCTCTGTTAAATTGGGGCTCTGATGTTCTTATATTGAAATTCACTGAAAGCCAGGCCTTCTTTGGTGAGAGAAGGGAATTGCTTAGCTTTTCTAGAGTATATAAAATGTAAATATGAACTTTCTGGTCCTTGGTGTGTTTTCTAGTCTGCTTAACTCTCTATGCTGCTGATACTTAAGCTACCATTGTTTGTCTCTCCAATTTTAACAGCCCAGTTTCCTCTGACCTTTGGCCTGACAGGCCATGGAGTTCAGAGCTGATTGTTTTTTTTTGTGTATGTGTGTGCGTGTGTGATTAGTGGTCAACATTGTTAGATCTGGACCATGCTTCTTCTGTCTGGAGAGGCAGGAGGGGCTCCTTCTGCTGCCCGTTGTTGTGAGCCCTTGCTGGATTTCCTGGCCCATTTTATTCCAGTCCCAGGGAGGCCAGCGTGTAGATCTCTGCAGACAGGAGATTCCCCACCCTTTACATTCTCATCTGCAGATGCTGTGTTTCTTTTTAAAAAAAGAAAGGAAAGGAAAATGGGTATGTATGTGACACATACTACCTGAAAGACACGCAACTGAGTTCTGTGGTGGGCATTTGACAAGTTGATTGAGAGAGAGAGGGGGAGGAGGAGTGAATGAAAAAGTTACAGGACCTATGTTGTACAGTAGCGCTTTGCAAGAGAATTCTCTTGTTGAAAGCTTGTCCTCTGTTTCCTCTTGAAGAAGCAAATTTTTAGCTGGCCAATTTACAGAAATAAGCTTAAAAAATGGAGCTCATCCGGTTCACTTCTGCTAGATGCATAACAACAGAAAGTTTACAAATTGAAAAAAAAAGGCAAATTGGGAAGTATGTGTTCATTCAACTGAAGTAGCCATCTGCTGCTTTTGCTGTTTCTGTAGCATTACATTAGAATGTTCTGTAAGTTTAAAAATGGCATTAATATATTCTAGTGGAAAACAAAAATGTGGCTCCTGGTTTCAGTGATAGTGTTTTGTGCTTGGTTGCAGTATGAGCTCTTTTGACTTTAATAAATACATCAGTTGAACATGTCCTTGGACACATATCTCCAAGTGTCAAAGCAATTTCAACAAAATAAATAGCAGCATAGTTTAAAACTATCTCAAAAGTACTTTAAGAACAGCGTCCCAGAACTTAGTGTGTTTATCCATGCGTGCTGGAAGGCAAACTAGTACCTGTGTTGTAACTGTAGCCCCCATGGAAGCTGAGGGGCTTGCCTTAGGATTTCCAGCTCCTTGTTCTGAGTGGCCCGTCCTTCTCTGTTTCAGACCACCTGCATTGCCATTACTGTGAACACCATGGCTATAGTGCAGACCCTGCCTGTCTCCATTGAGCCTTCCTCTGAAGGGGCTGCCCAACTCCACAACAGTGCCTGCTCCTCCCCTGCAGCTATGGGCAGTGTGAGTAGCCTCATCTCAGGTCGGCCTTGCCACAAGGCCACACCTGAGTTTGGCCCTTTCCGCCTGCCCGGTGGTGCTGGTTCTCAAGAGCCGCTGTGCCATGGACTTCCTACCAAGAAGAACAGCTATGCCTATGCCAGTGAAGAGGACTGGGCTGAAGCTGTGTCTCCAATCAGCCCCTGTAGTGATGCAGAGGAGCTACAGGATGACAAGCCCCGGATTGGCACCATCCGTGGACCACCACCCAAGTTGGTACCTGTCTCAGGGAAGCTTGAGAAGGTAAGAGAAGAAAGCACTTGTGCAGAATAACCTGACCTGCTTGTTCCTTATAATATACAGAGTAAGCAAATATACTGTGAAGGTCACCCACTCATCCACTCTGATTAAATACTGTTCCTGGTGACATTGGTCTCTTTTGGCTGTAAAAGTCCAGTTGCAGATGAACCTACAGTGTTATATCCAGAGCTTGGCAACTGTACTTTTTTTATTTTATAGCTCCCAGAATCCTTCACCTGGGAGGACCATGGGATGGGATGGCTGGGGAGTTCTAAGAGATGTCATCCAAAAGATCAACACTGCCAAGTTCTGATTTTTTTCTTAACCTGAGGAAGTGTCATGACTGAGAAGGAGTAAAAAGTTCTGTGTTCCCAAATAAACTTCAAACCCAGTCACTCTGTATGCCCCAGTTCTTCATTATTGAAATGTAGAGAATATGGCTGCTTAAGGCACATCAAAGGTAGGTTAAGGAGAAAAGGTTACTTTGCTTTTATTGTTTTTCCAATCTGGGTTCTCTGTTTTTCAGAACATGGAGAAGACGCTGATCCGCCCAACAGCTTTCAAACCAGTCATGCCCAAGAACCGCAATCCCCCACTGCAGGGGCACCTGCCACTGCGACCTGGTGGTACCTCAGTACTCTCTGAGAGCCAAGCTAGTTTCTCCCAGCTCTTTGGTGGTGCCCCTGCAGGTAATACGGAGAAGCACAACTCCCTGAGCTGCCGCACCAGCTCCCACTCAGGAACCATGTCAGACTCTGGGCGCAACTCCCTCTCCAGCCTCCCCACGTACAGTACTGGTTGCAGCCAGCAGATTGAGCCTGTCAGCATCTCCATGGGCCACATCAACCTCGACAGCCATGGCAGCAGCAGTTCTCGGGGCCTCACGGGTCCTTCAAACTCCGACAGTGGGCGCTCATCGTCAAGCAAAAGTACGGGCTCTTTGAGTGGTCGTGGGCATCATTCTTCTGACAGCGGCTCTTGTGGTGGGCACTCACCTGTGCATGGCAGTGGTGCTGACGAAGCCCTGCTTGTTCATGAGCTGGAGGAGAAGTTGCGAGAACGGGAGGCTGAGCTGCAGCATCTAAGAGAGAGCTTGGATGAGAATGAGGTGGCCATATGCCAGGTGAGCAGCCTGGGAGCTACCATTTGCTCCTCTGATTGCAAGAAGTTTACCTGCATTTCTCATGAAGGGAGGGCGTTCTTTCTTTTAAAAGATTGTATCTTGACAGCTGCTTTTTCCACAGCAGAGAATCCTACTGTTTGTGGAGTTCTAGGAGTTGTAGACAAAAAAGTAACTTTTACAAGCTCTGGCTTCTGTGGGCTGTCCTGGTTGGTGTTGACAGCAGTGGCTTCTGGTTTTGTTTTGTAGCTTTTGTACATATGTAGCAGCATGGTATAAAAGTTGGTAGATTTATATCTATTAACAAATCAACTGTTTTGGGGCCTAGGTAGTCTCTTAAAATAAGGTTTCAAGCACGGTTTGAGTTGCTGCTTTCTGTACTTTTTTCAGATGTGGCTTGCTTAGGTTCATTTTCTCCCTGTTTTCTGTCTCTGATCACTGATTGCTGGCTGTAGCCCTTTCAGAAATGGCCTCTTTGCATCCCAGAGGCCCAGACTTTCTACTGAGAACCTGTTGAGTGCCTGCTCTTCACCCTCCACTGAGAGAGTGCTGCTTCTTCCAGACTGTGTGATGTGGATGTGTTGTAGAAGAAACTCAGAAGATTTACAGAACAGCATGATTGCTTTCCCCAGTTGTGTGCTTGCATTAATCATCCAGTTGGGAAGGAGATGATCATCTCCTTATCACCCAACGGTGAAACAGACTATGGAAAAGTATCCCAGGCAGGGCTGTGCAATTGTGGAAGGCTCAAGGTGGGGAGCAGGCGTATCAGCCCCTGAGAAGACCTGGGAGAACTGCATCTCCATGTCACCCTCCCGTCATAAACAAACAAACAGATAAAAACATTTTTGCCTCTGAATGTCCCTAAACCCCCTCAACTGGTGTGTGTGTGGGACATTTCTGTCACGTTTTAGGCTCCCATGGCCATTGTTAGGCCAGGAGAGGGAGAGCGACAGGAGGTGAGTGGAAGTTACTTCCTCTTTGAAAAATGGTTTCTCCTGGCCTAACAGGGCCCAGTGTGGGGCAAAAAATGTTCTAGAGGACCTTGGAAGGTATTTGAGGGCCAAAACTTTTTGTGGGGGGGGATCTTGCAATTTTATTTTTTGACTCTGGGAACCCCAAGAGACCACAAACACAGTCCTGGTAGCCACATTTTGCTCACCCACTACTCTTGGGCACTGGTTCTATAGGCACATTTTGTCTTTGATAAGCTGGTCTCAGGGGAGCTGCACGGTGCCAGGGAGCTGCACGGTGGTAATGGCAGCAGGCTTCAGGCCTTCTGGATCCTAACAAGTTTTATTTTTTGTACCTCCTCCAGGTGTATGAGGAAAAGCAGAGGCGTTGTGAGGAGGAGATGGAAGGACTGCGGCAGGGCTACACAGCCAAGCTTCAGCAGTCTGCTCAGAAGGCCCAGCGCAGCCAGCAGGTACTGCAGCTCCAAATCTTCCAACTGCAACAGGAGAAGAAGAAACTTCAGGAAGATTTTGCCCAGTTGCTGGCTGAGCGTGAGCTGCTGGAAAAGCGCTGTGCCTCCTTTGAGCGAGAGCACACAGAATTAGGCCCCCGGTTGGAAGAGACCAAATGGGAGGTGAGTGGGCCAAGGGAAAGTAGGGGGCTTGTAGAAAGACACTGATTTGAAAGGCACATGGCCACAAGACTGTAGTGTTGACAGAAGGAGGGCTGGAACTACCTCTTTATATTCTTCAGAGTATTGATGGGCTTCCCTCGCACCTCTCCTTTGTCTTTCTTCCCTTATTGGGTTATCCCTTGGTGGATGGCAGTATGGAGCAGCTTTCTCTGACTTGGAGCCCCCCTCTGAAAGTTTTGGATGACAGTTCACATCACCTCAACACACTGGACATGTTAGCTGGTGCTAATGGGAGTTGTAGTATAAAATATTTTGAGTACATGGTATAGATTTCAGGAAGGCTGGTCTACAAGGTTGAAATATCTTTTTCCATGGGGTGTTGAACATATGTCTACTAACCTCCTTTTGGTGTCTTGATAAGATATCTTTAAAAAGTACCTGTGCATGGAACATGTTCTGGGATGATGTTGGGAGGAGAGTGTCAAGTAAAGGGAAGTGGTGTGTTCTTTTTCTGAATGAGGGACAAAGGAAAACCTTTCTGTTTGCGGGTATCCCTTTAATGTGACTGTTTATGCTGGAGGTGAAGTACTGTGCGATCACAGAGTTCAGCTTGTTGAGATCATTGGTTCCCTACAGGTCCCTTTTTGTCTTGTCCTGCTCTGTCCTGAGCTTGTTATTTGTGCTTTTACTAGCTCCAGTTCTGCACCCTGCTGTAGTAAGGGAGCGTAGTGTTTTATTGTTCAGGAGAAAAGAGGAACATTGGGCTACCCTACTACAGTCCTCCCTCTACATTTGCAGGTTTAATCTTCACAAATTTTATGTGTGCCTTCTGCCCCCATTCTCCTCCTCCTGTTCCCTTGCATTTTTCTGGGAATGGAGCAGGGAGGCAAGTGTGCCTGGGCAAAAGGCAAGGGAGTGGTGGGGGAGGCATGTGCACACCTTCCTTCTCGCCTCCAGAGCTCCGCTTTCCCATTCCCCTGCCTCTGGCACTGAGAATGAAGGGGGAGGGCATACATGTGCCTCCCTTCAGCCCTCTGGAGCTCTGTCCGCCCATTGCCTTGCTTCTGGCCCTGGTGCTGAGAATGTGTGCCGTGGCAAAAGGCGAGGGAATTGATGGGGAGGCACACACCTTAATTCTCCCTTCTGGAACTCTACTCTCCCATTCCCTTGCTTCTGGCCGTAGGGCTGAAAAGGAAGGCTTGTGCACCAGGGCAAAATACGAGAGAATGAGAGGGGATTGCAAGAGGAGGCAGGAGTTATTCATGTTTTTCCACTTTTGCAGGGGTTCTGCACCCTGAATGCTCACGAAAGTGGAGGGGTACTGTATTCCTGTTCCAAAATCTTTAAGCCTTTGCTCAGCTGCATTAAAATAGACATCTTTTGGCTCTTCTGAGTCAGCTGAGACATCTCTTTCTCTCCCATCAGGTGTGCCAGAAATCAGGTGAGATCTCACTACTAAAACAGCAGCTGAAGGAGTCCCAGGCAGAGGTGGCTCAGCGGAGCAATGAACTGGTACTCCTGAGAGCCCAGTTGAGGGAAGCACGGGCTGAGCTGCAGGCTAGCGAAGAGCAGGCCCTCGGCTTGCAGGAGGTGGCCCGAACCAAGGCCTTAGAGCTCGAGGTGTGTGCTAATGAGCTGGCCAGGCGCAAGAGTGAGGCTGAGCTGCTGCGCGAGAAGGTGGGGCGGTTGGAACGTGAATTGGAAGGACTGCGCAGCACAAGTGGGGAACTTTGCCCCCTGCTGGCAGAGTGCGATGAGGCAAAAGCCCAGCGACAGGCTGCTGATACCCTGCAGAGCTTGCGTGCCCAAGCGGAGAGGCTGCGCGCAGAACTGCTGTGTGAGCGGCGCTGTGGCGAGGAGCAGCGGGAAGCTTTCCATGCTGAGCGCATCACTTGGCAGAGCGAAAAGGACCGGGTCATCCGCTACCAGAAGCAGCTGCAGCACAACTATATCCAGATGTATCGGCACAATCGTGACTTGGAGTGCCAGCTGCGGCACCTCAGCCTTGAACTCGAGGCGCGGGACATGGATGAATATGAGATGCATGGGGGCGAAGGCATCTGCTTTGAGGAGATAGCTGCAACTGAGATCTGAATGTTCCTGTCAGAGGCCTGAGTCAATAAGGCCAACACTGCCATGATAGAGATGCTGGCCACAGAGAGTTGGGGGCACATACTCAGGACTCTTGTCTGACTGGAGAGGGTGAGAGCAGAGTGAGTCCAGGACTGTGGTGGAGGGAGCTGCCTGCTGGGGAGCACAGTCATGAATCCCAGTGGGGCAGTGCTCGTTCCCTTCTTATATGTGGCTGGGGGATCCCATATGAGGATCACCCACCTAACCACTCACCCACCAGCTCAACAGATGCCACTGCCATTGAGATTAGATTAGGGTCTGAAGGTGGGCAGCTGGAGCTCTTCCCTGGAAGGGGGTCATTGAGGAAATTGGCTAAAGATTTCCACTTGTGCTTTCCAGACCTGTCTTGGAGAAAGGAGGGGTTCTAACCCTTTCCTCAACCCCTTTCTTCGGAAAAGAAGTAGGAGCAGTAACTCTGTTTCCACTTTTGCTCTGGGTGCTTGGGGCAGTTGCCCTCTCAAAAGTCCCAGTGCCTTCCAGGTCCCAGTGCTACTCTGCTTCCTGCAAGATGATGATGTTTGAAAGAGTGGGTACTGGGTTCTGCCTCTCTCCCAATCTTTGAGAGCTGGGGATGTGCTGGGAGCAGTGGAATTGGAATAGAGGAGAAGTGCTAGGGTAGAGCTTGGAAACTTTTTGAACTGCAGCACCCACAATTTTTGTTGCTGTTGTGAGCAGTAGTCAAGCTGATAGAAGGATTCTGGTTGTTGCAGTTCAAAAGAGTAAGGTTTCCAAAAAAGCCTGGCTAGTGCCAGTGGCAGGAGGTCAGAGTTTCTTAGCACTGTCTTCCTCCACAACCTTGGTGAAATGACCCGATTGGCCCTCAGCCACTATTAGCTGGAAATTAGGCTGAGTTGGCTGTGTTAACAGCCAATTAGTTTCTGATCCACTTAGTGGATGGGAGGGAATTAGCACTGCCTGTTTTTAGGCTGTCTGGAGAAGCCTTTTTAAGAAAAAAAAACCCCACAAAAAACACAGGATGCTCTTTTTTTGACCTTCGGCCCAATCCTGAGCAGTATGTACATCTTTTTAAAAACATACAGCCAGAATTTTGTGCCAAGGAAGACTAAATTCTGCAGTCCTTCTAAACTGTGCAGGTGAAATACATTTGCACATATTTGCTCTCCTTGCGAAATTTATACTGGCTCCCATAAATGTAAGGGACAAGGAAGAGCCTTTGGAAGGCAGTGATAGCCCACTCCCATCCTGCCTCTTTTATTTGTTCCTCACTGGCTTGTTGGATCTGGCTGGGCCTCTCTGGCATTGTTTGAGATTATTTTTATAGCAGAAAAAAGATGAGAAATAATAGTAACTAGTATTAAGACCAAAATTGATTCTCAGGATGCTGAACGCTGATCCCAAATTCTGTGTTTCCTTTCTGTGCTTGTTTTGAATGACAGAATGCATGCAGCCCACCTGGCTCTGTCTAACCCAAAGCAATGTGAAAATGCTGTGTAAACACTTCTAGAGTGTCCTGCCCCCATCTGGTGCCCTCCAGATGTCTTAGACTATCTCTTCCATTATCCCCCAACCAGGATAAATACTAGCCGTGTTGATTGGAGGTGGTGTGAGTTGTATTCTACATCTGGAAGATGTCAGGTTTGGGAAGCTTTTAAGGGAAACATGATGATCCCTTGTGGCAGAGCTTGGAAATGTTCCTTTTTTTTAGCAAGGAAAGTTCTTGGAGTTGTAGTTGAAGATGTAATTTTTCTAAGCTCTGTCTTGTGATGTGCAAGCAGGTATCTAACACACCCCACTATTCTCCTAAGAAGCCTAAGTCTTACAAGGAAGTAAGGCCCATTAGGTGCCATAGGAATTGCTTTTAAGTAGGCATCCATAGAAACACCTTATGAAAAGCATTTGGGTTGTCCACAGGGTACACTCTAATCTGCACTTATTTTAAGGTGTTCTGCACAGCTCGCTTGAAAATTTCCCTTAGTGACAGCTATTTCTTTGATAGCATCTCTGCACACGTGGGGCACCTAATTCCTGCCCTGTGCTCCTTTTAGTGATAACAGCATGATTAGAGTTTCCCTGAACATTAGAGCTCCAGTGGTGTGTGTGCACACTTGTGCATGCATTTGTGTGCATAGGGATAGAGATTTGCTCCAAATTCTGTTTCCTCATGGTTGGAGATGTCATTGACCTATGAGCATTGCTGGGGCCTGCCTGTTACTTAGAGCAGAGGTGGGGCTAATGAATGTTATAGGCCAAAACATCCAAGCATCTCTGATTCACCAGCTGGAGTTCAGAGCTACTTGCTAGCCCCAACTCTCCCTGAATCCCTGCTGCAAGGGGATCAGGAATGTTCTCCCCCTCTCCTTTCTTGAGTTGGCTACTCCTGATTGGGACCCCTACTGAACTGAGAGTGCCTTTACCCTGGCTTGGAGAATGCCTTTGTTTGTCTGTTCCTTCTGTCACTGTGTGCTCTTCGATCTAACCATGTCCATATCCCGCAGGGCCAGTATAACCAGGGTTGGGACTACTTGGAGCACTTTTATCATAATCTCCCTGTTGGTTTCTTCCCTTCTGACTGTGTGGGTGTATTGGCTTCCTTTCCTCATGAGTCTCCATTTATTGCTCCCAGAAGCAGTTTTTCAGGTGTCACTGTTCCCCTCCATCTCATAGACTCCTTGCCAAATTTGGGTTTTTATTGCGGTTCTTCTGAATACCAGTATTTCTGTATTCAACCCAGCAGGTCTTTTAGAGGCCCACTGACTAGCTGTACACTATTTTAGGTAATTGGTTTGAAGATAAAAAAACACCTAAACAAAGCCTGGAAAAGTTAGCTTTTTTGCAGTAAAATTTTTAAAATCCCCCAGTTGGCTGAGATTTTGGGAATGGGAGTCAGAAAGGTAGCTTTCCCAGCTTTGCACCAGAGCTATCCCATCTTTCAACAACTCTGCCCATTCTTGATGTAAGTTTACTTAACTAATCTAGGAAGTGGAAATAATCTAGTACATGACTGGTCTAAATTCTGTTATTCACCCCCTGCCCTCACTTTCAAGTGGCCAGTGAATTTTCCCACAGGTACACTGTTCTTCAGAGGATAGCTTTTCTCTTCCTGAAGAATGGTACCAACCTAGGCTCTCTTCTCAGAACTTATAGAAATTACCTTCTGTGCTACAACTTCCTGAATCCCCTAAACAGTACTGTCAATGGCCCACTGTGGGTGGTGGGGATTCTGAGTGTTGTAGTCTAGATGGTACCTTTTCCAAGGAGTGGTATCCTTCTGTTTACCCCACAGTGTGCACTCAGTGGAGAAAAAGGTTGGTGAAGCAAAATTTCCCTTTCTGTAGGTCTGGTTTTTTGGGGTGTGGAAAAGCCAGTTTCAGAGGAACTTGATGGAGAAAGGTGAGATGAAGCAGCTAAGTATCTTCAAAGGAGGAAGATACTTCCTGGAGAGAACTGGCCCTCCTCTTCTGGCTGACAAAATGGGGCAGCTGCATGTATCTCTGTGGTTACTATGAGACTGAAAGGCAGAGCTGGCCTGCATCAGGTGTGGTTGGACAATGGAGACTTGTGGGAATTGAGTTCCAGGTCCAACCAATGTGAGAAGAATCAAATTTCTAAGCAAATGTAGCCTGGATGTCTATGCTCTTACCTTGCACTGCCACCACTAATCTGCTTCCCCCAGTGTACACACAGAATGTGTTGTGCCCCGGGTAGTATCATTAGCACATTTTGCCCTGGCAGCCAAAGTTCATTTGAAGTTCAGCATCCCAGTTTAAGCCACTCTGGGAATGGCTGTCTCATTGCTAGACTTAGGACTACATGCCTATTTCCCAGTCCTTGTTTAACCTTAGCTTCAGCTCCACCCATTCCTTTGCATGCAGAATAGCTCAGACTCAAGATTTTGGGAAGGCTGCATTTTAGCTCTGGAGTTCTGAACTATTGGCAAAGGGAGTTTAATAAGCTTCTGTTCTCACTTAGAAGGCTCTGTACTTCCAAGAGGACACGTGAACTCACTTCCACCTCCTAGTGTTTCTTGCCTAATTGCCCATAGCTATGAGATGTGCAGGTAGGGTGGGTTGGTATGGAGGACACACATCACTAGACCAAAGGAAAAAACTTGGTGCATGTCATTTTTGTGACTGTTGCTAACCTGCCCCTCTTCTCTATGTTCTCCCCACTCCTTTAGCAACACTTTTGTGTTTTTCATTTTCTTTTTTACTTTATTTCTGAAATTGTATATTTTCCAACCTGTGTAAATTTCTTGTACAAACCAAAAGAAAAGTGTGAATTAAAAAAAGGCAGAAGAAAACATGTCTGTGTTGATAAGAAAAGCCACATGGAAGGTTTGATGGTTCGGTACAGTGGAGTATGGAGAGGTGGGGAGGACTGGATTTGTTCTGGTGGTGAAAAAAGGGAAGGGTAGGGGTGTAGAGAGGCTCAGGGCCAACTGCAGAATGGAGGGTGTTTTGCACTGGCACACCCTGTGTTTTTCCCCACTGTATTAAAAATGGGCCAAATGCACCTTTTACCATCATTGCCACCTTTACTCAGTGGCTTGTAAAGTCCATGTGGCAGCATCTTGTTAAAGGCCTGCTGGTGGCTTCAGGGGGAAGGTATTGATTGGTCCCTTGAGAAATGGGTGGTCTCTGATCCAAAATAGTTGCTTCAGCTCAGGATGAAAAAAAGATAGGACAATCCTGTTCCTTTAGTAGGACTTCTCTTAGGTGAGAGCTGCAAGCACATGCTTGCAAGCAGCTGCTAGAACACCAGGGATGCCAGGCTACAGATGAAGAACCATGGTTACAGGTAAGCAACTTGTTCCTCTAGGATTCAGAGAAGACCATTATATGCAGGACCTTCTTTTGTAATCTCTGCTGACTTATATCATCATGGTTGTTGCAAACTGGTTCAGTGGCTGAATAGAAAATAGAATGCTCTGATTTCGTTCCTGTAAGCCACCTGCTAGGTTTGCTGTCATTTTCTTGATCATGCACCATTGATTTATCATTAGAATTTCAATCAAAGAAAGTGTTATGAGAATATTAAATCCAGTTTCCAACATGTATGATCTTCCAAGACCTCAGGTTATCTCTGGAAAGTGCCACAGCTCACTTAGATGGGTGTATTTAAATATATCCTAAGTTTAAAAGCATGCCATTAATGCTGAACCTGAATTAGCCAAATGTCAGTGAAGAGGTCAGACAGGTTTAAAATTGACCATCTGTTGACTGTACCTATTGACACTGCTTTGTTTGTCCTTCCTTGTGGCTTCCATTAGCCGGAGCTAGTTTTGTCATCCAGAAAACTCCCATTTGAAACAGCGCACGAGAGTGTGTCATATAAAGCTTTGTGCATCAAGAATAATGTTGCCTCCTTTATGATGCTTGGATGCTCGCCCCAGTGGGAAATCTCTTGCAATGCAACTGGTCTTGGTAGCAGCTGTCCATAAACGTCTTGCTGTTCACTAGCATCTGCTGATAGAATCTGGAAATGGAACACTGGGTGCTTGTCCTGGGCTAGGGGATGATCTTCCCTGGTGCAGCTCCAACCATGCCTCCCTTAAAAATGGGAAGTTATAACTTCCTGTGTTGAGCCCCCAACTGGCTGAGTGGCTCTTTATTATTTTAACCTACCTGGCAGTTAGCTTCACAGGCAGGCCTACCTTTCTTGAGTAGCGGGTAGGCATAATAAGCAGGGCCTTCATTGATCACAAGGCCCGGATCTTTTCCTCATGTCTGAGCAATCTTCATTCTTTAGGGCAGGTTGCTTTGTCTGCAACATTTACTTATTTTTCTTCGGCACCTTCACCACAATCTCCATAGGTTCCTTGGCTTTGTTGCGATAAGCCTGGCGGATTATGTCCACAGCTCGCTGATGTGTTACATTCTGCAGGCTCTCTCCTTCCACAGCAACTAGCTCAAAGCCAGCCTAGGAAAGACAGAGAAAAAGACGAATTAGGAAGACAATTTTGGTCTTCCCAAGTGAAAGCAAGCACTTTTACAGTGATTTAGCATAGGACAAAAGACTTAACAACAACAAGGCGTTTGAGCACAGGTAAATATTTACAGCTCTGCCCTTTTCAGCTCTCAGGATCAGATATATTTCCCAGGATCCTGCAAGTAGTATGGCCAAAAATAACATGCTCCTTTTGAACATTTAGAGATAATACATTTACAGATGGGTCCTCTCAAACTGGTTTTAGAATGTGTTTTTTTTTTCCTTTTATGCTTGGGTTCCTCTGTGTAAAGATTGTGGATGGAGGACAAGCTTCCTTGAAAGCAAGATTATTGAAGCCTGCCACTCTTGATTTATTTCTGGAATTTGCAGCAGCCTCAAGGAGAGTGTATGAGGCCTAGCCAAGTAGGGTAAAAGTGAATTGCATCTACCCCACGAGCAATGAAGAATTCTCTGCAGTGCTTCTTAATGGCAGAAATGTAGGTGTTTCTCCACTTCCATTGGGCTCAAGATTTGCCTTGGAAAATGTCTCTAGGCTGGAGGCAAAGTAGGAAACAGCATGCCATAATTCTTACAGAGAACAGAATCATAGACATGTAAGGGGACCAAAGTGTCTTTAGTAGCGCAGAGCTTTGAAAAGTTACTTTTTTAGACTACTGATCCTTGAATCTCCAGCCAGCAGGGTTTGTGTCATTCTTACCTATACAGAAGAGGCACTCTGCTGGTCCACCTTTCTCAGTCATCCACTGTGCAAGTATCTAAATCATTCCTGTGCCCATTTGCACTCTTATGTTTTCCCAGTCCAGAATTTGATGGCCAAAATATACTCTCAGTGCAAACTTTTTCTGAATGAGACCTAATAGCTGACATATACATCTTTGCTTTCATTTCCTCTGGATCCAACACCATGCCACCTCAAATTGAGAGAAAGAGAGGATACGAGGCATGCAGAAATCACTGCCACTTTTCTTTGGTCCTTTTGTTACTGATCAGCTCAGAGAAGGCAGGGCCAGGAAGCTCTAGAACAGATGTGGGCAGCTGTAGAAGGCTAGGGAGCCACAATAGCCCTCCAGGAGATCTGGGGGGGGTGCTGTACCTCCCCCCACTGGATCTTGCTATATATTCTGTAGAGGACATGGGAGGCATGCCATGTGTGGGGGCCTTCCTAGCCCATTTTAGATCCAGGAGAGGCCTTTTTTAACAACAGGAAGTGAGTAGGAATCACTTCCTGTTTCAAACAAGGCTTCTCCTAAGCATAAATTGGTCCAACCCCCCCGCTAATGTGGTGGAAGTGTCTTCTATATCCCCCAGAGGTCATTGAGGGGATTTTTTTTAATTCCCAGGGGGCACAAAAACAGCCTTGGATGTTATGTGTGGCCCATGTGCCCACTTTGCTTACCCCTGCTGTAGATAATAGCAGCTCCCCTGTTCAACAGTGGCCACACTCAAAAATGCCCCCTCACCAAAAGCAGGTATTTCCTACTAACTAGGTGTGCAACTTTGCTGGTAGAAGCAAATTTCCTCCCCCCTACAGTGGACTGTCCAGCCTCTTGAATGATCTGCATATAGGGCTGGGGGCCGGCTGAACAGCTATGGTGCAGGGGGATCCTGGAAAATCAGATGGATGCACTTTTTGCAAGCATTGAATGAAGATCCTAGCTCTAATCCAGAATGAATCAAAGGCCAAAATGGAGAGAGAGCCTGCAGGTAATATCGACGTTAGCTGTAACGATGATGTGTGTTTTTTTTAAAGCTTTTTAATGCTGATATATAGATAAAAGCAGAGATATATAGATCTGTCTTAGTGCAATGCATGACAATGACTTGTTACTTCTAAATACTGTTTTTGGGAGTTATGGGGACATTTTTGCATTTTAAATGTGTTTTCTGTTTAAAAATGAGAAAAAAATGTGCTACTAGCCTATTATTTAAATGACAAGTAAGATTAATCTACTTTTTTAAAAAAAATACAAATATGTTTTTTTAAAAAATAGTCCAAGCTCAGAAAAGGAGAGAGCTTCTCTTGACTTCATCCCTTCACTGCTGGGCTTGGCAAATGGGTCTGCCTGCTGACCGAGCTACTGTGTGGCCAGCATTTTAGGCCATCAGCTTCCACCTGCTAATATCAGTGGAGAAATTTCCCCTCTTCTCTGCTTTGAGCCATCCTTCCCTATTTCCTTCTGCCACCACAACCTGGGACAATTAAGCCTTTTATTGAGCCACCTGGCAAACTGGGCTCAGCACCTCCTAAGGGGAAGAGGCCACCAATGGGGAAATTAATTACAGCTGCTCCCAGGGACAGATGAAAAGTTGCCTGGTGGGCGGGCAGGTTGGCCAAGGACCACAATGGCTCTTTGTCAGCACCCAGTCTCATTACAGAGCCCTGTGAAATGTTGCACAGTGCCCTGAGCCGTGGGGAGCCCTGGGCGGCACAATGGGGTGTGTGTGTGTGCATGTGTGGATGGGCTCCTGGCCTCATTATAAGACAAAGCACAACGAGATGTGAATGTGTATGTGGGGTGCAGAGAAGGCGAGATCATTTTAAAAGGGTTGCTAGCACTGCAGGGGAAGCTTGGCTACAGTGTCAAACCCTTTCACAGCGGCATGAAAGATGCCAAACGTTGCCCTGTACAGAAGAGGAAGAGAGATTTCCTAACTTGGCCACTGGTGTACTCCCTCTCTCCTAATTTTGTTTTTACAGTCATGAAATTAGCTAACTTTTATATGACTTTGTGTAACACCTTAGAAAGTTTTGATCATTCTTGTAAGTATGGTGATCACTGTAGCTAACCTCAAAATCCATCCAACCTCCCATTCTGGTCTAGTTAATTCAATACCAAACTTATATGTGATTAAGGAATCTGGGAGGTAGCTATTCTAGGTTGAGCAATCCCATACCCTCTGACATTTCTCAGATGGAAACCAGAACATGTGTGACTAAACAAGGTCACAGTTACGGTCAAGATGGCAGAAGTTATTAATGAGGAAGAACGCATAAGCTTGAAGAGGCTGCAGCAGTTTGCTTTTCCCCGTGCCTACTGAGAAGGGCAAAATTCTGTCCTCGTCTGCTGCCTGCTGATTTGACCCCAACCAACTTTTGTACTTTTAACCCAGTTTACAGTGACAAAGGGGAAAGTGGGAGGAGGGGAGAGGAACTGCAACATTTTTAAAGCAGCTGAAAAAGTGGAACCACAGAGAATGACTCAGGACTGATCCTTCCCAGTTGGGACAATGAGAGGTAAGCAATCAACAGAATGAATATTTTTTGTAGAGGCACCGCAAAGTCTACTGGCAGGTAGGCCAGTGGACAGTTGATAAGTACAAACATCACTTTGCTCACCCACATTCTGTAGTTAGGGGAAAAGTTGCTTTTACTAAAAGGCAAGGCTATATTTTAGTGTGCCTTAGGAAGGAAGGCAGGATAAAATGTTTTCAACAAAGAAACCTATTGACAGAGAAGCAACAGTAAGCTTGCAGGATTAATACTTTCCTGAGGATCTGGTTGAAATGTCTGTCTCCCCTGCATAACAAAATTATTTTTCTTTATTTCTCCAAGAAAAATAATCACACATTATGCACTTTTATATGAAAAGGATATCCTACCAGTTGCAATAGAGTCAGCACAGTTAAATTTACTTGCATAGTAAAATTGCAACTGCAGTAAGGCACTATCTTAATTTATGGCTATACGAAAATTTAGTGGGCAGTGTGAACCAGTGTGGTGTAGTGGTTTGAGTGTTAGACTACGACCCCGAAAACCAGGGTTCGATTCCCCACTTGTCCATGGAAACACACTGGGTGACTTCACACATGGTCACACACACACACAGAAAACCCTGTGGTAGGTTTGCCTTAGTGTTGCCATAAATCAGAAATGACTTGAAGGCACATAACAACAACAGTACTATATACTTTGATACAAGGCAGGCCTAAATGTCCTGAAGGCATCAGGTCCTGTCTGTTCTTGAGCAGGGTTAGGCCTTGTTAGTACTTGGAATGGGGAATGCCAGGGAATACCAGTGTTATAGCTATATTTCAGAGAAGGGAAGTGGCAAAACCACCTCTTGAGTAACCCTTGTTTAAAAAAAAAAAGAACTATGAAATTCATGGGATCACCATCAGTTGACAAGTGAGAGAATACTCAGTTATGTAATTTCACATGGCAGCTGAAATCTCACGTATGTATTTTGGGAGGTGGTTCCTGAGAACTCAGTGGGATCTACTTCTGAGTAAATATGCACCAGATTAGGCAGCTGCAAAATCTGTGCTGTACTGGGCAAGAGCAGGCTCTGGAGAGCTAAACAAGCAAGCGTAGGGATTAGGAGAGCAGAGGGATTGTTGTCTGTGGCAATAGAAACTCCCCTGTGTGACCTTGGCCAAGTTGCTTTCCTGCTAGCACAGGGAGGAATAGGAGGGAGATTGCTGCCATGCTCCAGTTGGTGAGTGTGTGTATGTGTGTGGGATCCGACTGTACAAATCCTGGCTCCCAGTGGAGTTTCTGAAGCAATTGCTTTATGCTTTAGCTCTCACAAATCCTTTTGAATGGGGATGGAGGAAACAGTGCAATATTGTTTGCGACATCCTGCAGAAGCTCCATATGTTGCTGCAAGTAAACAAGAAGAGACAGAAAGAAGACTGCATTCTTATGCAAAAACCTGGACCATTTACTCTTGAATAGTGCTCTACTTTGATGTCTGCATAGTATACCAACATGAATGCTCTTGGACTGATCATAGAACTGGTGCATTTCTGCTCTGCTGCAGCTGATCAGAATAAGGGGTTGGGAGTTGGACTGGCCCATTGTGGTGCTACCAGTACAGGATTGTAACCAGCAGAAACTTGTTCACTTTCCCTCCCTGCTGCTCCAGTTACCTCAAGTTCTCCACTCAGTGATGCTGCCCCTCCAGGAAAAATCTTCTCAATCTTCACCATGGGCTGCAGTCGGGATTCTATTCCACCTGAAATGCTGATCCCTGGAAAACAAAGGGGATGGACATATCAGACTCTCTTGGTTTGTAAAACAGCATTCTTCAGAACTTGGGGAAAGTTACTTTTTTATACTACACCTCCCACAACTTGACCTGGCCATGCTGGCTGGTGGATTCTGGAAGTTGTATCCAACAAACAAGCAAACAACACAACACAACTACCAAACAAAAGCAATTTCGAAGTCATGCATTTTTTTCAGGTGCCCATTATCTTTTCCATTATCACATCAGTTTGCCCGTCTTTTTAAAACGTATGAAAGAATGTAGGGACATTTAAAATGCACTGAAGGTTATTGTATTTAGGTACAAATACTCTCAGTGTTTGAGCCTAGGGCTGCAGTTCTGCATTCTCTTAGTGTATTGTAAATATCTGCATACAGAGATCTAGTACCTCAATACTACACGACCTTCATGTAGAGTAAGAGCATTGCACAACATATGTCAATGACTGGATACCATTGTGCAATGTGCAACAAGCAATGCAGTATATAACCATGATGCACAACTATGATGCTGTGTTGCTGTATGCACACTCCATCCACTGTTGTCAGCAGAATGCATTCATTCTGCTATGATAAATAATTTGCCCCATATGAGTAGGATGACTTATGCATGTATATATCTCTTAACATGATGCCAACCAGGGCCTTTTCAGTAATAGCACCACAAATACTGAAGTCCCATCCTGAGAGAGGAGAAATTGAGAGTTAATACATTTCATTTCTTTCCTCTTGATATTAAATGAAAAGTTAGTAATAACACATTAAATAACTGTCAGTTTTCTGCTCTTTCAGGTGCCCATCTCAGTCTGCCTAAAAGGAGGTAAAAGGGCTGGGTTCACCCTATTATTAGCATATCTCACGATGGGGGTAGTCAGTGACATTACTTTAAGGAATCAGTAATTTTTGAAGTGTAAACCATTTAATTCAAACAGAACCAAAAGTGTAAACTGACAGATCAAAAGCCAAGCCATGTTCAGACAAAGCCCCAAATGCTTGAACAACAAGGTTTCCCCTCATGCGCTTAACTTTAATTTCACTGTAGGCATCCTGGTTGCATTTCCCAACTAGAGTGGCTACAAGCCACAATCTCACCAGGCCTGTTGCAGAATTTAATGATCAGGCAATAGAATTCCCAAATCTATGTTTAACTATGTTTGCTTTAATGGTTGTAACCTGCCTTGAGTACCGCACCAGGAAAAGTCAGGATATACATACCTATATACACCCAATAATTAGATAAAGGTATCCCCTTGACTTTGCAACTTGGAGAGGTATGGGGGACTCACCCAGTGATTGCTTTTTCTTCGACAAATGGACAGTCAGCAGCTCATATTCCTCCTCCATTTCACTGGGGCCGTTTTGGAGTGGGCCATCTGTCACCCTGTCCCCTCTTGCTGTTTCTACCGCCTTACTAGTTGCTGAGACTTCCTCAAAGAGCTGGGATAGTGGGGGCCTAGCTCTGCGTGGCCTATTGATCACTGAGTACAAAGTATCCTTGGCAGGCTGTACTTCCCCATGTGGGCCCCATGCTCCACCTTTGCCACGGCTTGACTTCACCATACGAGGCTTCCCTCTGCCAGGTCGTCCATTTCCTTGATTGAGGGACTCCACTTCCTGAGTGGGCGCAGCATGCCAGGGACTCCCTGGTGTTTTTGTGTGCTTAGTGAGAATCCAGTGGGGCTCCTTGCCACCAGCAGCTGAGGAGGAAACATGAGAGGAGGTTGCAAAGGCATCCACTGGCACGTCGGGAAGAGGAGTGTAGCTTTGAGGGTGAGTCCGTCTGGGGCTGGAAGACAGCTGCAACCCTTTCATCCCATCCTTCAGAACTGTCTCTTCCTCTTCCTCATCCTCCTCTCCCTTTTCTTCGTTGTTCACTGGCTTGAGAAGGAAGCTGCCCCTGAAATCTGAAACCAGAATCACAAGATGTGATGTTCACCATCTCTCTCTCTCTCTCTCTCTCTCTCTCTCTCTCTCCTTTCCAGAGCTACCCTGATGAACCTTAAAAATGGTGAAATCAACCATGGGAATCTATCCAGTACTTGCATCCTGGAAGTGAACTGGGGAAACACCTGAACTTATAGGATTCAAAGTTGATGTCTGGCCACAGAGACAGAATCTATAAGAAATGGGCAATTCTTTTTGATTGCAATCATCCATTAAGAGTGTGTCGCTAGCATCCTCTTAGTGGCATACACAGGAGTAAATTTTATGCCTGTGTACGTGTATTTTTGCTCTCTGGAGGTTACTATTTCCTTATTCCCCCAGCAGTGACCAAAGTCCCTGCCACATCTACTATAGAGCTGCTGAAGGCCCCCCATGGCCATTCCCTGTGTGGTGGAGTGTGGGTGGGGATTGCAGAAGCATTTTGCTATGTACATGAAGCCAAATGCAAAATTATTACATTATCCATTGAGGCCTCTAGGGGTCCCTGGTGGACCTCAGCAGATGATAGAATCATTTCTGCTATGGGAACATAGCCACGTATTTCAATGGTCCCCTTTCCCCCTCTCCACCAGGCACAGAATGGTTAGAGGGGTAGCTTCAGCTACTGAGGAGTGATAAATGGCTCAGCGTAGTATAGTTCGTGCAGAACTACTGCTACTTTGAGCCATGTAGGATTGCAACCTGTGTGTGTTAACCCATTCTCTTTTCAGTGAATATGTTTTTCCCCATTGGCCACCGGCCACTACTATAAGATCATAATTCTCTTTAGCTTTACAACAGAAACAGGTTTATAGCAACCCAAGCCAATTGTCCCAAGTTTGAAAGGGGTTTTCTGGAGTTGTATGTGTGTTCATCCAGTGGGTTTCTGTGGTTGAGCAGGAAATTGAACCCTGGTTTCCAGGGTTGTAGGCCAATGCTCAAACCACCACATCATGCTGGCTCTCAACTCATTCATTTACTAGAATTCAAAGAATTTGGTCTGATTTGTGCAATTGTAACTAAAAATGTTTCACTGTCATGTTGGGAGAAGGGTGCTATATTTGGGTATGGGGAGGAAAATCCCAAACACTCACCAGGCACTGGGGTGATCAGATGTCTCTTTGGAGGTATTTCATGCTGTGCTGGTCGGAGAGCTGGTGACCTCACTGTAAACAAGGGAAAGTCAGTGGGTCAATTCTTGTCTTGTGTTTTCCTTTGCTCAATGACTTGGGGTGGTCTCAGAGAAGGCTTTGCTTCCTGACTACTTTCCCACACTGGAAAACAGCTTCCAGGGCTCCAGGCTATCTGGAAGTCATGGCTGCTTCCTCACAGGCATCTTAGCTCCTACTCTTAAATATGTGTGTGGCAGTGGGTAGGCTGAGAGGAAGAATAGACCCACACATCAAGAAATACTCTCTTAAAATTATTTCCAAGCTGCAGACACTCAGGATCAGTTGAAACACATTTGAAAATAAACTGTCTGTCTGCCTGTCTGTCTATCTATCTGCTGCCTTTCTCCCAAGAGAGGACTAAAGATGGCATACAAGGTTAAAACAAGATACAGTTAAAAAAACAGGTTAAAAAAACAATATAGGAAACAGCCGCCAGAATTTCCAAGCCAGCAAGGTCAGTAGGAGATAAAGGGCATTGTGGCCCCCAAGCAACTTTTCCACGCTCTGGGTTGAAGATGGGTCTCACTGTAATGATTGGCAAATTTGGGATTTCCCAAGGTCCCTCAGTAGGCCAAGAGTCAGTACCACCTATGAAGCAGCCCAAAACCCAGATTTCATTGTCTGCCTGAGAGGGGATCATGTTATTGCACAGATTAAGGATGGGTGGAGTAGGGTATGAGTGTGTCCACATTTTTTAATTGGAAGAGTGCTTGTCAGATGGGAAGTAACATATGATATGAGTCTTTCACTAATGCAGCCTTTGGCCTAGACGGCACTACTTGATCTAGCCAGCAGCACTTGTCAAGCCAAGTTACCCTGCATGTGATACTGGCCAGACCAAAAGAACTGCTGGTGAGCCTTGTTGCTTGTTAAGGATCTTGGGCCTAAGCAGGTGTAAAAACATTCACGTTGTTGGTAACTGTATAGTTTTAAAAAAATATCAAGTGAACAAATATGAGGTGTGACGGATTCATTTGGTGTGGATGGAATCCTGTTGGGCGGTGTAGGGGACATTGTATCTGGATTCAGGCCCCCACACTTACTATTTATATCAGATCCAACTTGGTTATAAATTGGTTACACTTAAAGAAGACCCAGTAAGATCAATGAGATAAGTTAATCACGACTAACTTGATTTCAGTTCATCTAGTCTTAAATGTGGATCCAATGTATTATATGGAAAGCTTGCATTTGCACCAATGGGAGCTTCCATTCTAATGTAAATAGGCAGTCTGTGGATGAGGGTAGGGAAAAAATGTGTTTTTTTCACTACAACTTCCAGAATCCCCCAGCTAGCAGCCAAAAATTGGCAGCAAACTAGTATACTGCAGTTACAGGACAAGGGGCACCCATTCCCATATGCAAGGGCACCTTCCTCCATCCTTGTTCTAGCCTAGAAGAAAGAGGATGACATAGAAGATGGCAGGGTGAAGACTCCCTTTTGGAATCAAGCAAAATGCCACACATTCCCACTGCTCAGAGGCAGCTGCTTCTTAAATGTCTGGCTCTGTGGGAAATATGGTGGGAGGAAGCTCTGTCACATCACTGTACCCTGCATCCTATAATTCCCCATTTCTCTGGGTGGAGTGGGCATGAGGGAAGGGTGCCAGCATGTATCAGAGTGGACACGATGCCATTGCTCCATCATGCCATGCCCCTGCTCCCATTGCATCCTCAACCTTGTCACTGTCTTCTCATTTTCAATTATTTTTGTTATACTTCATTATGCCTGTTTGCACCCCCTTCTCTTAAGTGAACAGCAAAGCATCTTATTTCTTTTCAATTATGTTTACCCTCACTACCCTGAATAAGGGTGCAGGCCTAAAATATCCACAAGAGCACATAAATATTTCACGGTATGTTTCTCATTTAACTTTTTTTTTAATAAGTAAAGGTAACAACTAAACCAAACCCCAAACAGCTAAAACAAAAGGGGAGTTCTTGAGCCCATAAGCATCCCAGAAAGTGGTCCACAGCCTTAGTGTAGTTGCCTACTCCTGCCCTACTGGCTTCTTTCTTACCTGTTCTGCTTTTCAGGGCATCATAGGCTTCAAGCTCTACAGGAACAACCATACTGTCAAAGCGGCCAAGATCTGTGGGGGCTATCACATTCCTGCAAAAAGTAGAAGAAGAAATGATTTGCACCTGACAACTGTTACTGTAAAGCTGCAATATCAGAGGAGAACAAATTAAATTTTTAAGAATGACAGAGTATCAAAAAACCAGCAAAGACACAACGGACAAGGGTGAATGATGTGTGCTCTCTCCTGTTCGGTAGTATTGTTTGCCTGTCCTCTGTGTTTAGCTGTGCACTTCCATCCAGCACATGACCTACCACAATTGAACTTTACTATATCCGCATTTCCATTCAGGCTCAATTTCTTCCCTCCAGTGTGCACTGAAGACCTTTTGCTGTCCTCCTTGCAAGGCTGTAGTGATCACAATAACTTCAGCTGGACTTGGTGAGGGGAAGGTGAATCAATTTTATGGTTGCTCCTCCCATAGCTACTCCAGGCTTACTGGAAAACCAAAACCAATTTGGTGCAGGACCTTATTCCCCACAGAGGTTTGGTACTGGGAGAACTTCCATTCAATCTAGAGGTGAGGAAGAGCAGCCATAAAATCAAGAGTGGATTCAGTGGTCCCATGACAACAGATCCACAGATCGTGGGCTGGTTGGTGCAAGAAAATCTCCTTGGCCTTGGACCAACATTGCCATTCACCTGTATGGAAAGGAAGAATTGGCACTACATGCATATTTTTTATTGAAATACATGGACTCCTTTCTCCATTTGAGTAAAATGACTTGATAAACTGAGCTGGACTGGAATAGGGAAATTATTGTGGTAGCATTGGAGAACCATGCAGTGTAAGGCTGTACTCTCTGTGCCTTGGTTTTTCTCCCAAGGAGAGGCTGAATAGAGAGGCCATTGCAGAGCTTAAAAGTTACTTTTAAGACACAGGGATATAATGATGTGCTGAAGAAGCCATCTTTATTTATTTGTTTGACAGATTCGCCAGCTCTGACTGCCAGGTTGTTTTCTGCAATGTTATTTGAGCTTTCTAGAGAGCCTACCTCCTCCTAGGCAAGGGGAACAATTAGCCATCCAGATGTGTGGACTTGAATTCCCACCATCTCCTTCCATGGAGATGGAGCTTCTGGGAGTTGCAATCCAGAACATCTGAAGGGCTAAATGTTTCCCACCCATGCCCTTGTGTTACTGTAGGGCTACATGATGCTGCATTACTGTTTTTGTATCGGGGCTCCTGGATTTGTTTTTCCTTTTGAAGACCTTTTCTGTTAGGAGAAAAAGGCATCAGCAGTGCAGTGTGTAAGAAATAAACTCTGTGTGTGTGGGTCATGACATAGGAATCTGCTTTTTACTGAGTCAGGCAATTGTTCATCTAGCCACTTTTACTGACACTGATCAGCATCAATGACTCTCCAGGGTTTCAGGCAAGATTGTTTCCAAGCTGGAGATTCTTGATATTGCCTAGTGGTCTCCTATCTAAGTATTAACTACCTTGCTTAGCTGGCATAATTAGACAAGACCAAGTGTGATCACAGTGTTATTGTGGCAGTGGGCAGATACATAGATAGACAGATAGCCAAGTAATCTTGAATATCTGGACCTCTTCATGATTTTTCTAAGTAACCACATGTTTGACATATAGATTGCTGCTCTCTGATTACTTCCTCCTTTAAGTCAGTGTAAATCTTTGTCCTCCCTTTGTCAAAGGAGGGGTAGCTTCACATCTCCATGACTGCATAAGAACTAGCTTTGAGGGCTTTTTTTTACCAAGTCTTGGGATTTCTTTCCTGTTCTGTCTCTAATGGAGTTCTTGAAACAATGATTTATTCCTTTTTTCTTTTATTACAAGCATCCAGTGAAATTACTTCTGTTTCAGGCATCACCTCATTGGACTAGACTGCTGCACTCTGCTAGCATAAATACCAAATATTGTTACATTTTTCACATACCAAGTGACAACCACTTTGGACAAGAACACCACAGTAAAAACTGCAGCATAAGGCAGACCAGCAGCTTGGTAAGACTTCATTTCGATGAGGTGGGAATCATGTGGGGTTCCAGATGTTGTTGGACTGCAATGGTCAGCATTCTTTACCATTGACTGGCCAGGGCTGCTGAGATGAGCAGTCCAACAACGTCTGGATATTCAGCTGGTTCCCGTCCCTGTCTTAGAGAATTGAAATGGGCCTTGGAAGCTACTTAGACTCATTCTAGACTCTGGGACAAGGGTAGAGCACGGATGGGGTTTGGGAGGGCACATACTTCCTCTGGGAACTTAGAGGATTGCACCCCCTCCTGCACCATAAAGCTCACTTATGTCTAACTTGCAGGAACCCCTTATACGATCTATAGCAAGGCCTATCCCACTTCAAAGCTGCATCCCTGGAGATTACCTGAAGGCAATCCCAGCTGTCTCCTATTACTGGCTGGAAAGTGTGGATTTCCTTCCTGTCTGCTCCAGGCAGGGAAATGGGAGGAGGAATGAGGCTGCCAGTTGCACTGGGAGGCAGAGTTTCAACAGACCCCCATGTCTTCTGGCATTGTCTATCCCATTATCTGTGTGTGTGGGGGGGAATCTGGTCTCAGGAGAGATGGGTGGCTTCACTGTCTATGGGGTGGTGAATCCATTCCTGGTCTTACCTGGAACTTTAAAATACTATCCAAAGTGTTGAACCTATTTTGGGAGCAGGGTTCAACACTGTGGGTAACTCCTTTAAAGTCTGGACCCAAACTAGAGCAGATTCACATTCCTACCGACACTGGAGTCCTCCACTTCTCTGCTCCCACATGATACTGGCTCTCCATCACCAACTTGATACACGGTTCTATGAGTCACAGTCATTCTTGCATCCCCAGCATGGCTTGCCTGTCTCCCATCTCACCTAATGATCCTACCTGATATCTCTGAGAAGAAGTAACTTCTCAGGGCGGTCAAGAATTGCCAGCAGTGGCCTCACCAAATCTTCCACACTGTTTTCCTGGATGTACTTTGTAGAGGGAAGAACAAATAGCAGAAACCAAGTCAGAGCTACATTTTGTCATCTAGTTTGAGCAGCCTCTCTGCTACAGACAAGAGGATCTCCCACTTCAGCCCTGTCAGGACCAGCCCAAAGACACACACTGCCCAAAGGAAAGAACAAGATGGTGTCCTCTAAATTCCTTGTACAGAAGCTGACTGGCTGTTGAATCTTACTTTGGCACTGGCCATGGAAAAGAATTCGCTATCACATACCTGCGGAAGGCAGGCCAGTTTGGGGGGGGCGGGCGGTGCAGGATAAGGGAAAAGGCTAGGAGATTCAGGGAGAGTAACTGAAGAGCTGCTATTACTGCCCCTTAACATCTGCCACCTGAGATCGCCATTACTATATTATTACTCTGTGGCCTGGCCTCTTCAAAAGAAGACGTGCCTCCCTCTCAAGCCCGTCCGTACTTCCACAGTGGTTTGGTCCTGGCTTCTAGATCTAAGACAGGTTTTCCCCAGTTTGGTTCTCTCTAGATTTTCAAGCTATCTGATGTGGGAGACCAGCAAATACTTTTTATCCCCAATGTGCCAGGGACCAGCGCTATATTTGTGACCATTAGGTAACATTGTTTGTTTCTTTTCTGGAAACTTCCCAAGGACTGGCAGCCAACGGCTCAGGGACTGGCACTGGTCCAGGGACAACCATTGAGTAGCACTGGTCTAGACTACAATCCCATCATTCCCCTCTGTGGCCAGCGGATGATGGTATTTTTACTCCAACATATCTGGGGTGAGATTGGACTGGAGAAAGTTAATCTAATGGGATAGAGGCAGTGTGCAGTCAGGCTGCCTCCACAGCTCAAAGATTTAAATATGAATACTATATATTATATATAAATTTAAGAGAAAGGAAAGTACTTTAAGGCAGCAAGGGCTCACTGAACATGGTAGGACTTAATACCTGAGCAGACATGCATAGGATTGCAATGGATGGTTGCGTGCAGAACTCTTTTATTAGCCGACACAATGTTTTTCAACTCCTGATAGAAGAGCATAAGGATTTTAATCCCCCCCTCTCAGCAGTAATCAAATGGTCTTAGTGACAAGAAACCAGATTCAGGGCTGCTGCAGAGTATCAGCAGTCCTCCCCCTGCCCTAGTTTTATCTGTCCCTCAGCAAAACCCTCCCTTTGCTCCCATTCAGGACGAAAGGAAGCTGCAGCTCAGTCTTTCCACTCAACACCCCCCTCACAACTTCCTAATAGCATTCTGGGTAATGGTGATACACTAGTGACAATCATGTGCTGGCTCGTAGCTCCCTCTAGTGGCTACTGTGGGGACACTAAAGGGAAGCTCAAATGGTAAGAAAAGGGGCCTTTTAATTATGGGGAAATCTTGACACTGCTGCAAAGACTGATGGCAAAGCATCCTGATCCAAAACAGTAAATGGCTGCTCTCTTTTCCACTCTAAGTCATTAGCACAGAGCAGCTTCAAAATGATGGCAAGCAAACTGATCAACACTTTGCCAGAAGAAAGTATACAGATTAAACTGAGCATGACTGCACAGCTGTATAGGGGAAGCTGTGTTCATCTGTGGCACTTTAAAGGCTAATAGATTTATTCTATTGTGAGCTTTCATGGACTGCAGCCCACAAATTACAGAAGCTCACACCACAAGTAGTTTACTAGTTTTTAAGAGGTAGCAGGTCTTCCTTCCACCAAATGAAGCATCAGGGAGAAACAGAAGCGTGTATTCTTATCACCATACTTAACTCAATAACCTCTCCTGGTCTACTCCACCCCCCCACCCCCCAAAAAAAACCCCTGAAAGAAATGTCAATCACTTGCGCTCTGACTGCTGGCAGAACGGACCTTCTTCTCCCATGCAGCTGATGCCAGGTAAAGTAGGTTGGGGGTTGGAGTTATGATTGTGGTGACAGTGTTAAATCACAGCTGAGTAGCATTCGTGAATACAAAACAGTTACCAAAATTCACTCATCTGTAATTGTTTCATATTCACAAGTGCTACTTAGTCAAGATTTTGACACTATTGCCAGAATCATAACTCCCACCCCATACTACTTTATCAGGCATTAGCTGCATCAGGTGAAGGAGACCTACTGCGCCAGAAGTTGGAACATGGTTGAATGACATTTCTGTCAGATTTGGGGTGAGGGGTTAAGCCAGGACTGCTTACTTAGTTAAGTATACTTAGCTAAGTAGCTGATAGAGAAGACAGGGCAGTGCGAGGGAAAAACATAAAAAACACAGTTGGATCAGACCAAGGGCCAAATTGGGAAGCAATGGGGAACCTGTGGCTTTCCAGAAGTTGTGGGATTCCATCAGCCTCACTCTGCATGGCCTGTGGTCAGGAATGATAGGAATTGTAGTCCAACAGCATCAGGAGGATGACAGGTTCTCCAAACAGTGACCAGTGTGACACTTCTCTGGGGACCAGAGCCTTACTGCAGGCAGATGCACATTCAACTGAGAACAGAATGAGGCAACTGACAACTGTAAATTCTTAAGAAACTGCAAGAAAGAGAGGTTGTTCCCTAGGACCTGAAGGCAAGCACAAGTGTGCTCCTTACCCGAGTGCAGTGCCTCAGCACAGCGGCCACCTCATCTTCCATCAGCAGCTTCCTAGCCATGTCCTCAATCAGCAATAGGTGGCTCTCAGTGACTTTGCTGCGCTCGCTGCCATTGTGTTGCGGAGATGACAGCAGGGAATCTTTTGAGGCCAGGGGGCTGAATGGGCGGCCTTTTTCTAGGGAGGGGCATAAAGAAAGTCACTGTACTGCACACAGACTGCATCAAAGAATAATGATGTGTGTGTGTGTGTGGTTAGGCAACAGAAGGGTAGACATTCATCACTCAAAAACTGCTAACCTGCAATGTATGCACATGCAATAGTAGTTGGAATGTGGCTCTCAGAATTGCACATGCAACCATTCTGTATCCACAAGCATTCCTTCCCACAAGATATCCAGTGCACTAAGCTAGTCAGAGTGCTCAATTTGGACATAGAGGAAAGGATCTGATTCAGACTCTCAGTTTATGAAACAATGAGAAAGTCACCATTGGTTTGGCTTAAGTCAGATTTCTTTCAGATGAATGGCTAGTCTTGAGTGCTATTTATCCAACGGCACCTATTCCCTCTTCCTAACTTCAATAGATCTTCTGTAATCGGGGACAAAAGTTGGAAGAAGCAATGGGAAAACACAGAAGGGTTACAAGTTGGTGATGGTGTTGACTGGACTCTTCCCACTAGTAAAATTTTGCTCATGAGGTAGGCAGGGCAATTCCACAATCTGGGCAAAGCACCACCCTATTTACTCCATGTGCCTGTAGGTAGGATAAAAGAATTTGAAAGTAACAAATTACCTGTAACGTCAGTGGAAGTTGACAGTTCCCATGTCACTGGGGTGGCAAATCTACTCTAGGTTTTGGTCTGAACTTGAAGAAACTAAAATCTAATTGGAGTTGAATCTATTTTGGAGCTAGAATCCAGCACCTTGGAGAGCCAACATGGCATAGAGGTTGGGGTGCTGGGGTGCTGGAGCCCAGGGTTTGAATCCTTGCTTGGCCATGGAAACCCAGTGGGTGACCTTGGGCAAGCAGCCTCAGAGGAAGACCATAGCAAATCCCCTCTGAACAAATCTTACTAAGAAAATCCTGGGCATTAGGGTTACCATAAGATGGAAACAACCTGAAGGCACACCACCACCATAACAAATCCAGCCCTTGGATTGTGCCATTTTCCAGTTTTATGCTAATTTCTAATTGATCCTAAGGTTCTTAAGTAACAGCAATGCCACAAATAATGCAGTGTCTCATTCTAAACACTGCAAGTTTTAAAACAATGCAATGAGGAAATGGGAATGAATCACTTTTACAAAGTAACTTTCTAAGCTATGGCCTTGCTTTCTGTATTTCTTCAATGTATGCCTTGATCTAATAGTCCAGAGGGATAGGTGGCCCTTGTGAGAGTCTTTGGCAGCAAAAGCAAGAAAGAATCCTGTGGCACCATGAAGACTAAACAAATGTATCACAGTGTCAGCTTTTAAGCATACTGCAGTCAAGTGTATTACACTGTCACCAGTGTGGCTGGTTCATGCTACTAAACTCCTTCAGCAGATGTTGAAAAGTGGGGCATATGTATTATAAATAAGTAATAAAAAAAATAAAAATGACTGGGCTTGGGCCAGGCATCCCAGCCAAGGAGTTTTAAGATAGTCTCACACTGCCATATTTGTTCTTGCTATGTGCCTTCAAGTTGACACTGATGTATGGCAGCCCTATCAAACGTTAGCAAGGTTTATTCAGAAGATAACCATCATTCTGTTAGGGACATACACAAGTGTACGTGTCCCTTATGTGTGCAGATGTCCTTTTTTGGGCACTGTGGGGATTGGTATTCCTTTCCTCCCTCTGCGGTACCCAAAGGCCCCCCCCCAATGTTTTGTAGAACAGGATCACAGTAGCTTCTGGCTACATCCCCATAGCAAGGGGTCTCAGCACTACTGTAAACATTGTGCATCTGGCTATGGGGACATAAGCTACATGCTTATTTAATCCTGCCTGCTTGTTGTGAAGGATGGAATAGCCATGCAGGCTGGTTTCAAGGTCGTTATAGTAAATTGGTGGGAGGATATATGGTTCAGAGTAGCATAGCTCTGCATGCAGATGAGGAAATGTTGGATTGAGGCCAAGATTGGTCATTGCCTTCCTCTGAGACTGAGAAGGTGTGACTCCTCCAAGGCCAACATCGACAATGGCTTGTGAGAGTCTGAGTTTATAAAGTAGCTCATACCTTTCCTCCCAAACTTTTGATTTACAGTGCAGGATTTGACTGGTAATTTTGGTGGCAGTGTCCAAAGCTACTTCACAATTCATTTCACTTTATCCTCACAGAAACTTTGGCTGACGTACTCCTAGGCACATCTGTACCTGTAAGTTTCCCTCACATGTGTGGATGTCTTTTTGAGGGGTCGCAGGGTTGATATTTGCTTCTTTACTCTCAAGCACCAAGGATCCCTCCAACTTACTAAAATATCTCTAAAGCTGCCCCACACAGACATTCCATGCTTTGTGGTAAACAAGCAGGACTGCAGAAGCCTGTGGCTACCTCCCCATTGTCAGATGCAAAATGAGGTCAGCAGCAATGAGAGCCACTGGTGTCTTTCAGGGGTCTTAGCACTGCTGTAATTGTTATGCCTCTGGCTACAAGGCTGTAGCCAGGCACTTCTGCGATCCTGCCTGCTCACCATGAAGTCTGTAATTGCCCTGTGGGTCAGCTCCAAGGGCTTGGAAGGTGGTATATGACTCAGCCTAGTGAGGGTCAGCATATGGATATTTACACTACACCGAGCTATACAGGATTGCGGCCATTGCCTGGTAGATTAGAAACATGGCCTAAGTGACTTTCTCAGAGATCATTACTGAGTATCATGGAACAGTAAGGGTTTATACCTGGAATAACACGCCTCCCCCAACAAGAGGTGGGCAACAGTGTCCCTTTGGATATTGTCAGACTACAACTTCCATCATTCCTCTATTTGGGTATGCTGGTTAGCTCTGATAAAAGTTGTAGCCAACAACGTCCTTAGGTCCAAAATTGCTTAACCCCTAATCTGACTGTGCAACAATGCCCATTCCGGACAAGTGGCAACACAGGTAACTTCTCTGCCCTGAATGTTACAAGTTCACAGGTGAGAAGGGAATATTTTGAGGAAGAGGCCATCATGATACACAACACTCATAGGCATGCTCACGCCCACACACCCCTTTCAAAATTGCCCTCACACCAAACCACACATTGCTGGCAAAGACCCAGCCTATATATCAGCCCAGTTACCCCGTTTCAGAGTCCAGTTGACAAACTTCTGGACGACACTAACTGCAGCCATGGAGATGGGCCAGGGGAAGAAACCAATGAAGAAGTAATTAGGAATTTACAGTGAAAAGGGGGCAGATGAGAGAAAGTTGCAGCCATTTTGGACTGTCCTGTGTTCTCTCTGATGAAAAGACAGAAAGAGAACAATCTGTATCTGCCCTTAGGCATTTTGGGCAAGTATTTGTTCATGACAGAGATGGAAAGAACGTTCATAATTATTTGTTTCCAGGTGAAAAAAATAGCGATAGCAGTAGCAGTTACATTTCTATACTGCTTATCAGTGCTAAGCACTCCCTAAGCAGTTTACAATGTTTTTAGCTAATTGCCCCCAACAAGCTGGGTAGTCATTTTACCGATCTATGGAAGGATGGAAGGCTGAGTCAACCTGGAGCCCTGCAGGGTCAAACTCACAACGTTGTGGCTGCAGTACCTACATTTAACCACTGCGTCACCATGTCAGAAAAAGCAATGAAGCTTTTGTATACTTTCATTCAGTATTCAGATATCCTGAAATACTGTGGAAGAATTATTCTGTAGAGAAATTTTTGTAAACAAGAGTGAGTTTTCTGCAAAGAAAATCAGTTTCTGCACAGAGGACTTGAGGGCTTTTTTTTTGCACAAAAAAAATGCCACAGAACAATACTTCCACAGCACTCCAATATTTGAATGTGGAGAAAATGCTGTGGAGAAATGTTCGTTTTCTCCCTGTAGCATGAAGAAAACTCCAGTAATTATTCATGCCTATGGGAGGGTGAAATAATCAAGCCTTTACATCCCAAGTTCATTCATATGAGTCTAACTGATTAGTTTCTGACATTTGGCATCAGTGTAGGACAGAGTGGGCAACTTTGGATGTCTAGGGGGCCACATTAGCCTTCCAGGTGAATTTGGAGGGCTATGCCCCCAACTGCAACCAAAAAAAAAAAATCAATTTTTGTTCCTCGCATGGGGCAAAAGGACAGGGGGACATTCTTACCATATTTTGTGGCCTTTATTTGACCTCTGAGGGGCTCCAAATGTGGTGGAAATGCCCTCTACACTCTGTAGAGGTCATTTGAGGGAATTTTGGAGCATTTCTTTTGATCCCTGAGGGGCCTTGAGGGCCACAAAAATAGCCCCGGAGGTTGCACACAGTCCATGGACTGAATTTTGCCCACCCCAGTGCAAGTACTGCTTTCTTTCTGCTACCTTAGAAGATATGAAAAGATAACAATCTCTTGTATCAGCTTTGCCTGCCAAGTCATCCACTCCTGGTAACACAGTATATAAATGAAACAGGTTTGGTTACCTTTCTCTTCCTCAGACCTGGCTGGGGACTTGGCCCGCCTTGGTGTTTCTGGTGACCCAGTTGCTGAACTTGGCTTCCCTGACTTGGAACTCTTAAAGAACAGGTTCATGAGGGTTTTGGAGCGTTTGAGAGTGGCTTTCTTCTCTGGGGATACTGGCTTCTCTTTCTTTCTCTGGCGTTTCTCCTCTGGGACAAGAAACCAAGAAGTCATAACAAAAGACAACATCAAAGGGGTTAACGTGACATCTGGTCCTTCCCCAACCCCAGTGCAATACTAATGCTTTTTCAGACTCTTTCTGGTATTCCTTTACATGGAAGGTACCTATGTTATGGTTCTTTGTCTTTGCCTTCTAAAAAAGGGCCCAAAATGGGGCAAATAATGATAAAACATATACTTAGCCAGTTCTCTAATTAAAAATAAAATGAGACAGAGTAATACAAAATGTAGCAGAAGTTTACTCCCTCTCTGTCATCCTTCCAGCAGAAGGCCAAGACATTTTTTAAAAACTGAAGTAGGGTTGTGAAAGCTGGACAATGAAGAAAGCTGACAGAAAAAGAATTAACTTATTTGAAATCCGGTGGTGAAGGAGAGTTCTACCATGGATTGCCAAAAAGAGTCCTAGAACAAATCAAGCCTTAACTTTCCCTAGAAGTCAGAATGACTAAATTGGGGCTGTTGTACTTTGGCCATATCATGAGATAACATAACTCATTGGAGAAATAGATAATGTTTGGTAAACTGGGAGGAATTAGGAAAAGTGGAAGACCACATGACAGGTGAATAGACTCAATCAAGGAAGCTGAGTTTGCAGAACCTGAGCAGGGCTGTTGGTGACAGGATCTTTTCGAGATCTCCCATTGATAGGGTCACCATGAGTCCAAATGCTATGATAGCAGTTAACAAGAGCAACAAAGCTTTTGATATACAAGTTTGCTTGCTGTTGCAAGGAAAATTAATTGGATGGATATGTGTATGTATGGGCCTTCAAGTCTCCTGTTGACTTATGGCAACCACATGAAATTGATAGGGTTTTCTTAGGCAAGGAGTGCTCAGAGGTGGCTTTTCCAGTGCCTTTCTCTGGAATACTGGCCTACAAAACCTGTCATTTGTTGGCAGTCCCCCATCCAGGTACTAACCAGGGATGACCCTGCTTATCTTCCAAGATCAAAGGGGATCTGGTGTTTTTAGGATATTTATGGCCTCACTGGTTGAGTGTGCTGGTTTTCAATTTTACTGTTATGTTTTTAGTTGCATGTTTAATTTGTTTAATTTATGTTGCATTTTTAAAATCAAGACTTTGTTTTCACCCATATATTATTTTTAGCTATCTTGAGTGCCTTTTGGGATAGAAAGAATATGTGTGAGAGAGATCTGTGATCTCTTGATATATTAAATATACTTTGATCTGTCTGTCTGTCTATCATTGCCACATAGACACGCACATATACAAACTTAAATATGGAAGTGATTAACAAACAGAAGTTGAAAATATACGGGGTATCTGAAAATTATACAATTGAAATTGTCAAGATAATTTTGGACATTCAGTACATCAAGAGTAAAATGTTTTGGCTTTTGCCTTCTAAAGTTGCCAAATATGAAACATGTTTTGTCTTGGTGACTGAAGAAGGCCGAAGCCAAAACATTTCATTCCTGATACCTATTTTTTAAGTTCTGTTTCTTAATCATTTTAATATATATATTTCAGTGATTAACTACATCTTTCTTGGATCCAGGACAAACTTGGTAGAAGTGATGTTGGGGTTTGCCTTTTAATCATCCATACACACCCAAGGGAAATGATGAATCTTAGACTCCAGAACCTGAGAATATTTCAATGCCAGGAAGATCTTCTTCCACACTACAGATCTTACAGTTTACCACATTGGGCAGCCACATGCAGAACCAAAGGTTCTCTGTTCTAGTTCAAGCTGCTCTTGACAACTTTCAAAGTACAATGCAGGAATCACATTTTTTCTCCTGTTAATTTATAGTTGAAGGAGGAAGAAGAAGAGGAGGAGGTCTCAGCACCTACCACAGATGGTCAGATAACTTTGTGATCTCTTGATGGGCTGTCGTGGGCGGCTGAGTGCCAGGAGAAGTGCAGTTTTTGGGGAGGGGTCTGTCATCTCCTTGCCAGCAAGAGGTGGGTGCTTCCTCAGGTGGAAGGAGTCCTTGAAGCTCTCAGTGCGTATGGCTGTGTCTTTTAGGATTTCCATGGGTCGTACAATCCGGCGGGTCTCAGTTACCAGGCTCCCAGAAAAGGAAGCTCCATCAGGCAGTGGGTCAGTCTGCATGGCAGTCTCTGCCTTTTCTGAAGAGTGGCTCCGGACTGGCAATTCAGTGGAGATGCCAACGTCCACCATGCTATTTTGAGCTGAGTTAGGGACTGGGGCCATGAAGAGGCCATTGATGGAGCTGAAGGGGGTTCCTGAGGAGTAGGATGATACAGAGGAACTGGACTCAGAGGTCTGGGACAGCTGTTGCAACTGGCCGTTGGTCACTGCATCAAGAGTGAGAAAGATAAAAATGAACATAGAGGGAATCCTTCCACTTATACTGTCAGTATCAGCACAGATGTTCGTATCAATGCACAGATGCTAACAATTTGGGAAATTCTTAGCATCTGTCTTTTGGACTCCAGCTCCTAGAAACCTTCAGGAAGCAGGGCCATTCTGGGAGTTGCAGTCAAAAAAGTAACTTCTCCCAGCTTTGCAAGTGCCATCTATTGTTGCACGTAGTACAAATATTTTCCTTGGGCTCTGCATTCATTGTGGGACCACTGCATTTCCCCAGCACTGAATGTACTGTATTCTGTAACTGAGAAAAAAAGCTGATTCTTTTCCTAAATCAGGGATACATAACCTTTCACTCTGCAGATGTTTTGGCCTCTGCCTTCCATTAGCCCCACCCAGCATGGGCAATGGCAAAAGACTATGGGAATTGCAGCCCAAAATGTTTGGAAGGCCAAAGTTTTCTCGGTCTGGTCTACATAGCAGAGCCTTTGCTGTTGCCATTCCTGGATTTATTGCGACAGTGCATATGTCATGGGCCCCTATAGGGTAAGGGGGCTCATATTATCTTTTTTAATACTTTATACTTTTGGGGTGCTACCTGTTTGTTGGGTTAACCTGCTAAATATAACTGCAATAATGAATACCAAGGTACAAACTTGCTACCCCCATCCATGTGCATGACATTTTATGGTCTTAACCAGTTATTTGATTGATTGGTGGGTTCACACGAGATCATTCTCCAGAGATGAATTTCTCTTTTCTTTAATAACTCCAACATGAAACAGACAGCCACTAACTTCCTTCCTCCTCCCCGATCCCTTTCTGTGCTCCTGCAAGCATGCCATTAAAGGATACATGGTGTAGAGAAAGTGGATATGGAGACATCTCTCTCTTACTCTTATAATACTAGAATAGGGAACAACCCAAGAAAACTGAATGATGCATTTAGGACAACATGAAGAAATACTTTTCCCACGCAGTGCGTAGTTACGCTATGGAATTTGCTACTGCAGCTAAGATTGCTAACTTGGCCAGCTTTAAAAGGAGGGTTAGACAAATTTATGAAATATAAAGTTATTAGTGGCTACACGACAGCTATATAACTTCAGTATCAGAAGCAGCATGCCTTTGAGCACTATATGCTAGGTAACATGAGTGGAAGGAGGCTGTTACATTCTTATCTTGACTGTAAACTTCCTATGGGAATGTGGTTGGCTGTTGGAGGAACAGAATGCTGGACCAGTCAGGCTTTTGTTTTGGTCCGGCATGGCTCTTTTTATGTAAGCCCAGAGGTATCTGAGATTTTAAGTTCCATCGATATGTGTCAGTGCAGCACATAAGGTATTGGGCTGCTGGGTGTATGTATATCTATATGTATGTTATGCTGTTTGTCAATGTGGCACACTTTATGCAATACTGAAAGGCATGAGTGAGAGAGGCAACAGAGATGTTTTCTGAAATGCAAAGAGGGTACGCAGCTTGCTTGCAGAAACATCTTTGGCACTCCTGATTGTTCTTCAGCAAACCAATGCTTAGTATATCAGCATACATGGAACATGTTGCATTCATGTCTTACTTCTGTTGAGCCAGCAGTACTCAGCCACCATTTCCTTGTAAGCCGGGAACCTCCCTGTCTCCTAGATGGAAGGGACAGAAGAGACACAACGCGTCATGGGATCAGTTGCTGCCTGCCCAGTCTTCAGAGTCTAATCTGATCCCAGGCGGAGAGACACCTTAATAAATAATGCATTCCCCACCGCCAGGTCCCTTCCCAGCTGAAACTGTATCTCTTACGTCTCAGGAGTCTGGGTCTTACGGCGTCTTGGGGAGGGAAATTACTGGGTGCTACGAAGATGACAAAAAGGGGGAATTCAATACAGTTACTTTGACAAGCAGTGTGTTAGGAACCTTAGTTTTGTGGGATGCTGCTGTCAGCACCTAATCAGAACTCAGCATGAGGTAGGTCTGCCTTCTACTTCTAGCACGAAAGTTAACACTTTTAACATCAAAGTGGCAGTCTCAGGAATAGGACAAACTGCAGATAATGCTGTGGGGATTGAGGGAATTATAGTCCAGAAAAGTGCTTGTTGTAGCCTTTTTATTAATGAAAGATTACTTTCTCATGCCCTTCAGCTCCATCAATGGTCTGTTCATGGCCCCAGTTGCCCACTCAGCGGGGCAAGTCGGACCAAACATGAGCTAGGGCCTATTTGAGGGCCTGCTGCATGGCAATGTGGGCAGCAAATAAATTATTTATTTGCTGCCACCATTACCTCAGCAAGGAGCTAACCAGCAGCGCTTTTTTGAGTGTTCAGAGGTCTATTACACACTGGTCCTCCAGTAGAAAATACAGACCACTCAAGAGCCCACTGACAAGAATTTGCACAGCATTTTGCGGATACAATTGCTCAGATCTACTCCAACTTGGATGCTGTAGCTAATACAGTTCCCGTGGAGGTAACCTTGGATCCTGCTCCTCCAGCATTATTAGATGCTTTTCGACTTGTGCAGCCTGAGGATGTGGACAGGATCCTTGGAGAGGTGAGATCCTTGCCCTTCCTAGCTTATCAAATGAGCCAGAGGGGGACTGGCTGAGTGGGTGAAAGGGGTAGCCAATGCCTCCTTATAATAAGGCAGAGTTCCAACTTGCTTAAAGGAGGCAGTTCTGAGGCCTTTTTTTAAAAAAAGCCATCCCTGAATCCCTCCTTAATGGATAATTAGCAAGTGTCCAACCTATTGGACAAGGTAATGGAGTGTATGGTGGTATCCCAAGCATTTGTGGATGAAACAGATTATCTAAATCCATCTCAATCTGATTTCAGAACAAGCTATGGGACAGAGATGGCTTTGGTCACCTTGGTGGATGACCTGCATAGGAAACAAGACAGGGAAAATCTCTGTTGGTTCTGCTGGACATTTCAGCAACTTTCAATGCAATTGACTCTGATAAGCTTCTGGGCTGTCTCACTGGGATAGGACTTGCAAGCGCTGTTTTAAGTGGCTCCATTCCTTCTTGGAGAGGCAAACCTAGAAGGTAGTGTTGAGGGGCTTCGGCTTGACTGCCTGGCCATTTGCCTGTGGGATCTCTCAAGGTCCTGGTTTGGTTCCAATGCTATTTAACATATACAAGAAACTGCTGAGAGTGGTTGTCCAAAACTTACTAGAGTATGGTGTCATTAATATGTGGATGACACCCAACTTGACTACTTCTTTCCACCTCAATCAAAGGAAGCCATTCTGGTCCTAAACCAGTGTTTGTCATGAGTAATGGACTGGATGGGGGCAAACAAATTGACAGAGGTGCTCTTGGTCAGTTGGAAGGCAGTTTGGGGAACAGGGATTCAGCCTATGTTAGATGGCGTTGCATTCCCCCTGAAGACACAGGTTCACAATTTGTGTGTACTCAACTTTGAATCTGGAGGTCTAGATTTCTATGGTGGCCAGGAGTGCTTTTGTACATTTAAAGCTTATGCACCAACGATGCCCGTTCCTTAAGACATCAGATCTGGCCAAGATGCTATAAGGGTTAGTTACATCCTGTTTGTCTGTAATGTGCTCTACTTGGGGCTGCCTTTGAAGAGTGTTCAGAAACTTCAGCTGGTCCCAAGAGCTGCAGCCAGACTTAACTAAGGCAGGTTACAGCGACTGTAATATGCCTCTGTTGAAACAACTGCACTGCTTGACAGTTTGTTTATGGGCACAATTCAAAGTGCTGGTTATGACCTATAAAGCCCCATATGGCCCTATATAACCAGCAAATCTCCCTCTACAAGCTGGCCTGGGCTCTGAGATCATCAGGAAAGGCCTTTCCATCAGTCCCACCACCATCTCAAGCACAGTGGAGCCGTCAAAAAGGGCCTTCTCAGTGGCTGCCCCTAGACTCTGGAACTCCCTTCCCAGGGAGGGCAGAATGGCTTCCTCTTCTTTCATCAGCAGGCTGCAACCTTTTTATTCAGACAGGCTTTTAAAATACAAACTTTTAAAAGAATGGGCTAGTGGGTGTTGTTTTAAGTGAACTGTTTTTAGGAGCTTTTTATATTTTTAAGTACATTTTACTGTTTTAATTGAGAGATGAACTGTTTTAATACTATAAATAGTTTAATTCCATTTCAATGTTCGTTTTTGTATGTTTTTAATTGTATTGGTCTTTTAAATTATGAGCCGCTTTCAGTCCCAACTTTGAGAAAAAAGTGGAATATAAATAAATAAAACAACTACAACAATGACACCCAGTAAAGTTTCTAGAATCAGCATATTGGTGATTCTCAGGATACTACAGACTAAATTAGTAGTTGGGACTCATGTCACCCTCCAGATGTTGTTGGATTGCAAGACCCAGAAGCTCTAGCCTACATAGTCAATGGTGAGGAATGCTGAGAACAGCAGTCCAACAACATCTGGAGAGCCCCACGAACCCTACCCTGGCCTAAATGCAAATGGTAGTCCCAATTTGTGTAGATCCATCGTCTCAGTAAAACTTACATCAGTGTTGATTTGTTGCATTCTCATAGATGCAACGGATTTACTCAACTTGGGACTAAGAATTGGACTTTGGCCTAAGTTTTCGTTCATGACAAGGCCATGGTGTCATCTTTTCTCAGGATGACAACCCTTGTGTCCAGCCCCTGGCAAGGCGTACAATGCCTCACCTTGATGGTCAGCATGATGTGGGTCTGCCCCTTTAGCACTTCCACTGCCTTGCTATGGCTGATGTCGTCAAACTTGACTCCGTTGGCTGCAAGGACTTGGTCGCCGACCTTGATCCCATGTTGCTCTGCCAGCCCACCGGGATCCACTCTGGAAATGAGGCAAAATAGGAATTATTCCCCAGGTGGAACAGTGGAGTCTTTGGCAGAGAAACTAAAAGCTTTCTAGCCCAAGCAGAAAGGAGAGCTGGCATATCTTCTTGTACATGAGAGAAAGAGAATAACAGAAGGTTGCAAGGCAGTGCAATAGTGTTTCTCCAGCAAAGCCCTGGTGAAATGCATGCCGCTTGATAAAATTTGTGCTTATAGTTTTCCAAGTAATCTTTAAGCAGCCTTCCTAAATTTAATGCTTTTCAGGTGTGTTGGACTACAACTCCCAGCATTCCTAGCCATTAGTACCAGAAATAGGAAGGCAAAGTGTGGGCCTGAGACTGCATGTAGTCCCCCACGGCTGCTTTTGTGGCCTTCAACCTGTCCAAGACCTCCCAATATTTTAAACTTGCCCTTTGTATATTTTTAGCGATATAGTACTTGTTCTAAATTTGTAAGCCACCTTGAGTCCTGATGTCAGGAGGAAAAAGGGGAGTAGGAATAATGATAATGATAATAAAACAGCTCTTTTCTGGACAAAAAAAAAAGAGGGTGAATTTGCTCTAGGGGCATTAATTTACCTTTTAAACATCACAGTTGAGATCCTGTATCAGAGGCTATGATGCATAACTTTATGATGATATAGCTACATCTCTGATAAGATGGAGAACCTTTCTAGTGAACTGCAGTGATATGCATTGGGGTAGCTCACACTGAGTCTTGTTGCACAATGGGGGCTCCCACTACAGATTAGGTGCCATCCTGTTGTACTTTGGGACTCACAGTGCAAGGAGATCCATAGTGCAGTGGGGCCACTGCACAAAGGCCATGATGCTAGCTCTGTTTGTACAATGGTCCCTGTGGTGTAGCTCCACTCTCATCTTGAGAATACAAATATTGCACAACAGCACAATTCAGCTTAATTCAATCATAAATCAATTTATCACATCTCCACTCTCCTCTTGAGAATACAAATATTGCACAACAGTACAATTCAGCTTAATTCAATCATAAATCAATTTATGATGAACTCCCCAACTGAATGCCAGCTCGCCTGTTAAATATGACAATATATTGGCATCTACTCTGATCTGGATTAAAATCTCTTTAAACCCTCTCCCACTTTAGGATCTTGATCTGGATCCTGAGCTGTGCACTGGCTACTTGTGGATGAAACATCTTTCCCTCAAGGGCAAGCCACGTGACTAATATGGTGTGTGGCTGATCCTATACAGGCCTTATGGTCTGAAACAAATAAGAACAAGAAGCTTCAGGATGAGTAAGACCTACTTGGAGACATAAATTCCAAGGCCATACTCCTTTCCCCCACGGATGTTGAAACCCAAGCAGTAGTCATCCGATGTCGTGTAGAGGTGGACAATTCTCCGCCTTCCAATCTCAGAGCTGGTGTCTGATGGAGTTGAGCCACTTCTTTCCACAATGAGACGCCGGTTGACCACATCAACCCTGGACAAGATTAAGGAATCACTCAGGATTTCAGATTTTGAGGACAACTGTAAACTGACTTTCTACTTCTCACCATTTGGGTCTCTATTCTGACCTAAGGACATCAGATAAACCCCAAAGTGTTGGAACAATGATAACCAGGTCTTGCAGCCTTAGTCCTGGCAAAAGGGCTCACTTTGAGTCTGGACTCATTGACACCCAGCACATAAGAATATAAGATGGGCTCAGTCATACCAAAGGCCTTTCCAGCATTCTGTTCTCACTGTGGACGACTAGATGTCCATGGAAACCTACAAGAAGAAGACCAATGCCATAGCACCCTTCTGTTTGTGTTCTCTAGCGAAGTAATACTGAGGAGTGTACTGCCTTTGATACTGCAGACAATATGCAATCATTTTGACAGACAATGAAAAGCTGATTTAAATACTTATCTGAGCCTGTGCAATTTCCTCCTTTCTACCTTCCATGACTACAGCCCAATTGCTCACATCCAGAATTATGCTGTTAAATCAGGGGAGTCTGACTCAGAAACTGAGCCAGCCCAAGACACTTCTGCTTGAGGATGAACAGCGGATGTCAACATTTTTGCTAATTCAAGGTGTATAGCACCTGGCAAAGGGTTTTTTTTAAACAAGAACAAAACAAAGAACTAATAATTTGCTGCCTTTTTGCTGCATCCAAATTGGCTGTTACTTTACTCTGCCTAACTATAAGATCAGCTCTATCCAGAAACCAATCTAGCTGTAGTAGAAATTTGAGATCTTCAGAGGAGGCCTTATTGTGTGTCCCAACACCTTGTGAAGTCAGGTTAGTATGCATATATAACAGGGCTTTCTCTGTAGCAGCACCCTGACTGTGGAACTCCCCACCCAAAGAAGTTAAGCTGGCTTCATTTCTTTTAAGCTTCCAGCTGTTAGCCAAAACAGTGCTGTTCCATATGGCCTTTAATGTCTGAAATTGCTCTGTTTTAACTATTTTAAAATTGCATTTTAGGATTATTTGTAGATTGTTTCAAAAGTTTTTAAAGAGTTTTTTAATGTGTTTTAAATATGTTTTATCTTTGTACCAATTTAGTTATTTCTATATGTTCCTCACCCTGGGAGCCCTTGTGGGCCGAAAGGCGATACGGAAATATCTTAAATAGAATAGAATAGAACAGAACAGAATAGAATATATCTGGGGATTGCTGTGTAACATAGCATAGTATGGCAGAGCACTATGTTACATACCAATGTACTTAGAATTTTCCCCTTTGTTCTTTGGGCAATCACCTCTCAGAGAACAACTAACACTAAAGACAATAGAACAGCAATAATGCAGCAAGCAGCAGATTTCCTGCATCAGCGGGTGGTTTGACTAAATTATTTTTTGAGTCTTCTTGCAACTGTATGAGTCCATAAATCACTAATAATACAACATGAAATGGAACAGCTGAAAAACAGTATGAGGGAGAACAGTGCACAGAAGCCTGTGAAAGACTTTCTGCCTGTGAAAGACTTGAACACACACAAAGATCTTTTTCATTTGGTATCAAAAAGAAATCAGGCTTAGCCTCAGATAAGCCTCCCTATGACATTCCAGATTGAGGAGACTAACACTAAACAGACCCTATCACAAGTCATCATCCACCTCACCTCCAAAGGTGGTGGTGTAAAGAAAGGCCTTTGAAGAGAATCTTTGTAAATTAATGGCGTCGTGGGGGACAATGTGGGCCCTTTAAGCTACCATGATCACGAATTGCTCTATACTGTACACTCTAAACTGAATCTGGACAAGAACCAGAAATCAGTGTTGTTCTGTCAAGGTGTGTTTGTGTGCTCGTTCCCTATCAGCACTGTAACTGTTGTGCTGGTACCTGAACTTTCTGAACTGGCTACAGGATCAATCTCCACATGTTAAAGTAATCCAACGGGATGTCACTAAAGTATGGAAAACTGTGGGAAGTTTGTATTTGCAAATACAAAGAATTCGGATATTTCTCCATTTACTCAATCACATTTTGAATGAGAGTTCCAAATTTCAGTTCATCTGTTTCATGTTATATTTTACCTCAGAATTCCGTTATTTGTGCGTCAGACTTGTTGACTGCTTGGTAAGGTTTGGATTTGATATTTCAGAATCTGTTAGCAGTCAAATACTAATAGTCATTGAATATGCTATCTACGAAATGCTGTCCAGTTCTAAATACCATTACTCATTATCTCTCAAGAGCAGTAAAAATAAAATAAAATAAAAGTAAAAATTAAAACAAATCCCTGGATGGCACTGCATAGTCATATTGAGTATTTCTAGGATGCACTCTGAGTTCATAGTAGACCACAGTCTGGTCCAGTCCTTGCCCCACACAAATTAGGACCTTAATTACATGAATGACACGAACCCCATATCCTCTATATCTATATTCTTTCCAATTCCAACAATGGGCTCATGTGATCTGTGGACCTCACACAGTCCTTTGCAGGTACTTCAGATATTCACTGACTTCTCAAAACCCACAGCTTCTGCTCCCCCCACCAAAAAAATCTGGCCAAATCCCCACAATTTTGGATGAAACAACACTTGGATTCATCTATTTAGGGTCTAAATAGGCTTTAAAATGAGTTTTTGTCCCCCTGGCTCCTGCGAAACAAGCAAACAAAAACCCCCTCCTAATATGCCTTCCCTCCAAAGGACAGGGAGTGATGCAACTTCACTTTCAGTTTCCACAAAATGGGAGCCAGGATAAGGTGTTGTGGCCTGTCAGAGCTGTGGAGGAGCCTGAAATGCCATGATGTCGCCCTCTGGGCTCCAGAGCATACCTTCCTCTGCTCTGTAACATTCAGGTGCACAATGAAAATGTCGCCCTGACGCAGAAAATTTGAAAAGCATATAATATCAGTTAGCTGCATTGTAATTATCTTGACATGTCAAACCGACTATGGATATAAGTAGGCAAATACTGATTATAGAAATAACTGTGTAGCACCTGCAAATATCACGTATTAGGAAAGTATTTGAACTTAGCTGCTAATGATAATTTTGAGAAGTATTTTTGGAAGTAAATGAATTTCATCTCTGTGTATTAACAATATATTCTCTCTGGCCTGGGGCCTTTTGCTATGTCACTCCTCATTTACTAGTTCAGCTACAGATTTCTTTAAAGCAGGTGTAAATATTCCCAGAGTGTTGTTTGTGGGCACATGATACAGTTATCTGTTGAATCCGTGCAGGCATGGATCTGCTAGTTAGTGCTTAGATGGGAGACCACTTCAGAACCCCTGTATACACTGCCTTGAGTACCCTAAAGGAAGAAAGTTGAAATATACATAAACTAAGCCCCAGTCCAACTTTTGATGATCTCTGATGAAGAGTTCTGGAGTACTCAAAGCCTTGTGCATTTTTGCTGAAATTACAGTCCATCCTCTTAATATTCGTTTTATTCTTTGTTTTATGCTTATGGGTTGCTACAGCCTTCTATATATTTTGAGCGGGGGGAAGGCAGAATGTGTTAAAACAGTTGTGGGATTCCTGCAGAGCCTTAGTTATATCCCTTTGGATCTTTTTCCTTCCTCTCTTTTGGTCAATCAGATTCTCCCTGACACTTATTGCCATACATTCCAATCTGTGTAGTATGCACACAACCCCCTGTCCAACACCAGCATTCCCATATGAATTTAAGTCAGAGGAGAGAATTTAGCCCAGTAACCCCATGTCACCCTGACTTCAATCTCTCCTGCTCCCTGGTCAGAGTTCATTCTGATACCATCACCTCGGCTCTCATGAAACCCGATCGTTCTGTCTCTGCTCTGCTGAGTCCAGCACATCACTTTGTCCCCCACACAAACAACACATTGTGATTTTTGGTTACCCAAGGCCTGCTGACAATAGGGTGTCACCATAGTAGGCAGTTCCGCTTACCATGTGGTCTTTTCTCTGGAGAACTTTATCCCTGGCACTTTGCCCATGCGTCTCACAACCATCCGCAGCCGGTTATTCCCCGTCAGGACTTTGACTGCACTTCCCATTGTAATGTTCTCCAAGCTCACACTGTTCACCTCTGTGATTTTATCTCCCACACACAGCCCAGCCTGTTCTGTTGGTATTAAATACAGATAGCTCTGATTGGTTTAGGGATTGGGAAGCTTTTCTTTTTCCTACTTTCTTTCTCTCTCTCTTTTTTTTAAACAGCATTGTTAAATAACATTGTTTTAGATAACCTTAATGTTCACCGGCACATTTTCATTTATTATTAATATTAAAACATTCTATCTCATTACCTGCACACTTTTTGCATCTGTACCATAAAGAATGGTTGGGGTAGGAAGTAAATGTTAAGATAAGCATATACTTTTGGGCTGTTCCTCAGATGCATCCATTCGATAGGTCAAGCATGTCTGTAGACTTATTCAAGTACTTTGCAACTATTTCCTACATGTTTAAAATGCTATGCTATTTCTTTACTAAAGCATTAAATAAGTGCATGAAAGATTCTCTGTGAATCTGTGTTCATAATGGAATCATTTACCAATACTGTTCCAGAACTAACAACATGACACACACACACACACACACACACACACACACACACACAGTTGAGCTCCTACATTGGTCTTGTAGCTACAATGTCATGGCTATACTCTATCTCCTGATCTGTTCCACCTAAAAATCCAAGCAGCTGTACTGAGTGGAGTTCTGTGCTGCTGGCAAGTAGGGCACTAAAGGATGATGCATCCAGACCCTTCCCACCAGTGAGTGGTGGTGTAATGAAAACTTGTGACAAGACCCCACAGGACTTCCAGGTTCTGTTCATTGCATCATAGCTCACTGGTAGGAGGAACCTGGATACCTCAGCCTATAGTACTCTTGCACCAGTTCCTGATGTGGGAACCCTACCATGGGTAGTGCTTTACCCATTCTTGCCACAGGCATTAAAGCTTTGGACTGACACCTAGAAATTATGATCACCTTGCTACCTGATTGTTGGGTTGAGAGTTGAAGAGTGTTTGCTTACCTGCACTGCTGCCCTCCTCCACCTTGCTGACAAAGATACCCAGGCCATGCTCTGAGCCTCCACGCACACTGAAGCCCAATTTCCCATCTGCACTCTTTTCCACTGTAATGGCATTGATGGCTTCACTCTCATCACTGTTAGCTGTAATGGGGAAAAAAAACATGATTTATAACTATGAATGGGTACCAGCAATAGCATGTACTGTGATGAAATTACGAGCCAAAGGAGATAGCCATCTTCTACCACAAATACTGTCTTGGATCTCCAGGACAGTATTGTCTGACTGTATGCCTGTCTCAGAAATGCTGTCTAGGAGGGTTGGATCTTCTTAAAACACATGCTTTAAAATGTTTCTGATAGACAAGCTCCTGGAGAAGTAATGTAGGAATCTTTGTTAAACTATGCCCCTCTGTCAATACACACAAATAATTCATTCCTTCATATCCATAGTAGGAGCCACCCTAAACACCCTGAAGGCACCAGATCTTGTCTGATCCTGTAAGCTAAGCATGGCCAAGTCAGGTTAGTATTTGAAAGCAAGATAATCAAGGAATACCAAGTTCTGTAAGTTATATTTTAGAGGAACGAAAGGCAAATCATCTCTGCATAAATCTTGCCAAGAAAGCCTTATTATAGGGTCACTGTAAATTGGAGTTGACTTGAAAACACATAACAAAATGAAAAAAATTCACAGTAAGACTGGAAGTTGTTGTAGAACATGGGATGGGACCCAGGCTTAATTATTCCTGGTAACCTATTCAGTAATTAAGAGATCATTAGCCAGACTTATGACCTCCTAACTTTTGGGAGGCATATTAACAGTCATTAGCAGCCAAACATGATCCTGCTAACCTTCTTCAGACAGGAAGTATCACATCTGAAGGGTTTTTGAGGTACTCCACAAGTCCTGTATGTGGACTACGTAGCACCATAATGATATTGATACATAATGAATTCCGGTGTGACCCCTCCCAACCTCCACTTACCAGTAAGAAGCCCCTGGGACTGACAGGGATCCATATTCCCCACCGATCAAGAAACAGCTGCTTGATGTTCCCGCCCCCTCCCGTGAGTGATCTCTGGCATGATAGGCAGAAAAAGGACCCTTGTCACAAATCCCCCTTGAGCCAGAGACTGCTTGTGGGGAGCGTGTGGGAAATGTCAAGCAGCTGCTTCCCAATACTCAGGGGAATAGACCCTTGCTGATTACAGAAGCTGTTTACCAGTAAGTGGAGTCTGGGGGATTTCATGGTCCCTTTGAGTTGCAAATGAGTAACTGTAACTGTAGGTTACTCTAGATTATATATTCACAAGTCCCCAACAAGATTCTGGCTCAAACCTGCAGTGCTCTCCCAATTGAGGGGTACACTGACAGAGGCAGTTGTAGCAGGACCCCTGGCAGTCTCCCTTCTAAGTACTAACGTGCCCTGCAACTGAGAGAGTGCTGCCGATGTTATTTCTCAGTATCCCCACTTTTAGCCCCTGAATAGCCCTTTTGTTGGGGTGCTGCCTGGCTGAAAAGGTAGGCTGGGGGCGGGTAGCATTGTCAGATGTAGCTACGATAACATGACTCCATAAGTGTTGTTATGCCTGATGATGCAGGACCTTGGCCATTATCACTGAAATCAATGGGAGTTCTATATATTAGCTGTTAACTAAAAATTGTCATTGATGTCAGTGGGTCTGCTCTAGGTTTGACTAGCTGATGAAAGCAGATCTCTCCCTACCCTCAAGCTTGGTGTGAATTTTAAAAAGCTGTTTGTGATTGCTAACCACACAATTAAAAGAATGCCAGTTTAGGCAGAGTGATGCAGTCCAAAAAAGTCTGGAAAGTTACTTTGAAGTCAAATGATTATAAAGACAAGCTGAAACCACCTGTGAGCATAACTGAGCAGTGGTAGATGATGCTTTGAGATCCAGAGTATCATCCTTCAACTGATCAGTTCCAGTTAGCTTCAATATGTCATTGTAGTTATTTCTCTTAAAAGTGACTCCATAGGCTCTGAGTCGCAAGTGATAAACACTGTACCTTCAAGCGGTGTATTGATGAGAATCACTCTTCCCATGGGAGATGAAGTGCGGAAGCCTCGGTGATTCCCATTCATCAGCCGATTCTGCCGGCTCAACAGGAGGCGGTTAGCAGTGCTGATGTCGCTGCTGGAGCCCCGAGAGTGAGTGGGAAAAATAACATCCCTGTGGAATGAATCTGCTGCATGTGCCATGGCAGGTCTGGATGTTACTGGTTCATGAAGAAACTTTCACAGTTGAATGACACCTATGGGTGGCTTGGAGGAGCACTCTTGAGTTCTGGGCAGTGGAGACATCTGATTCCTTCAGGCGGTCTAGGGTAACTTGCTACATTTTGGCCCCTTAGGTTGCTTCCCACCAGTGGAAACAGTCGCGGGCCATATTCCAGTAGATCATAGTATCACTTCTTGCTGATTCATTTTGTCGATGATGTTAAACACTATGGTCTGTCCTTGCGGGGAAGAAATAACCCTATGACTATAATGGAGAATCCAGTGGAAACATCTCACATCTCAAGGGTTCTGATTGATATTCCTATTCTTTCTTCCAGCTGGATGTGCTACAATAAACAACAACAATGGTGACAATCACAATTAACAACTATAACAAACATCATTATCAAATTAGAGCCCAGAGCTTTCAGTCAGATTTTGCTAGGAATCCTGTGCTCATATGATGTTTGAGATGACAGATCTCTTCTAAATTAGTGATAGAGCAAGAATTTATTTTCTTCTTATGCAAACTCAGAAGCTTATGTGCACTTCTCTAATTTCTGTGGATTTATAGAGGAGATTTAAACATATGAAAACATACATTTATATAGAATGGGCATATCAGTCTGCTGTGAGATATTAGTACAGCGTAGAGAGGCATCCAAAATTTTAACTTCACCCAGGTTTGAGGCCTTTAGTAGTGAGAAGTATCCTATGTATGACTCTACGTATGTGAAGTCAGAGCAGACATATTGAAAGAGGAAATGGTCACCGTAGCACATGGACAGGCAAAATGCAGCCATTTTAGTGACTCTCTGCTCCCAACAGAGCTAATCATGCCCCCATATCAAAAATATGTTTTGTGAGAAATATTTTCCCCTGTTCTTGAAGACCACCAGGAATAGCAGTTTGTCCATTGAGGGATGCAATGCTTTCCAGCTTCAAAAATTAAATCCAAAAGTAGATAACCTGTCATTTCCTGTTTTTATTTTATTTCCAATTTTTGGCAACTTCTAGGCTGTGTGCACTCAGGAACTGCTGGGACCTTGGACATACTAATTACTCAACCCTACTCTAGGACAAGAGATTTGAATGAAAAAGAGGGAACAAGGCTAACACATAAGGTACAAGAAGTCTGTGAACACAGGGGGTTGGGAAGATTGGGAGTTTCTTTGGCCATGCTTTGTAGGATAGGGAGCAATCAATCAATCAGTAAATCAAACGTGTGTCAAGAGTATACAAATAGGAGTAACTGGTGCAAAGATGAAAAGAAATAGTTTGGCCAATGAGCGTTTAAAACTTCTGAAGTAACCAAGATTGAAAGGGAGATTCATGGGAAGGAACATTTGTCAAGTGTCAATTGCAAAGGGTGTAGTCAGAGCTTGGAAAGGTTACTTTGTTGAACTGCAACTCTTGGAACTCCCCAACCAGCATGGCCAGTGACTTTACTGGCTAGGAGATTCTGGAAGCTGTAGTCCAAAAAATAACTTCTCCAGTCTCTGGATAAGTTCACCTCCACTGCAGATTCTCTTCTCTTAACAGAATCTTATGAAATGAAATGTATGAGCTGTTCATCCAAATTGAATGCCTTGCTTCTCTTTCTGTTCTAAATGTTGTCACAAAGTACTGTGATAGCTGTTATTTGCTTTTGTCTTAGTGTCATATAAATAAATGTCATGTGTTTCTAATTATAAGGTGACTGCACTGTCTAATCCAAGTGCAGGTGGAAGACTATGAGGCTAGTGTTTCCCTGGGAGTATGTAAAGATCCATTTGAAACAGGCCTTGGGTTTATTAACATGTCCTTGGCTGTGAAAATGAAACCATAGCTAAAAATAAGCCCTACATTAATATTCCAAAGCTTATTTTTCCATTCGCTAAGGTGAGAAAAGCAATAAAAAATATTTGTGACTATATGTCAACATAACCAATACCACCTGCTGTACAGTGTTTGCTGAATTCCCTGTTTGAAGCTAGGAGAAGCTGAATATTTGAAGCTGAATGTTAATTCAGTAGTCCTAGACCTGGGACATTTTATATTTACAATCTTAAGCTATATGATAAATGAATACATTTTCTCACTGCTAGAAAGAAACATTTCTCTAGTATTTGAAAAGATGGGCAGATCCATTCAAAGTGGCAGAACTATTATTTACATGGATGTCGTACAGAACAAACTGTGAATAAGCTAATTAGCAAAATGGAAAAAGTTAAAAAATGTATCAGATTTCTTTTCACCTTCACAGTGTGATTATATATGAAAAGTTTCTCTGGAAATGCTTGTTGGATTCAGTCATGTATCTCTAGTTTATGGCATGGAAATTTCAACCACATATTCCTAGCTACGGAATGCCAGGCTCAGAGCTTGGAAAAGTTACATTTTTTGACCACAGATACCAGCACTTTCAGCAAGTATGCTCCGTAACCTGTAGACAGCATGCTCAGTAACAATTCCAAGCTCTGAATAGGATGTATACCTCTTTAGCTGTAACCAGAACTGAATCCTAGCCTTATACCCCTCAATTTCTCAAGAACTATGTTAGAATGACTTGTAGTCAATGCTGTAACCATGCCAAGGAAAGCACAATCCTCTATTCTTTTTAGTGTGGACTGATACTCCAGGATATGACTGGAACTAGGAATCTGGAATGCATTTTCATGGGAAGGAGTTAGACTAAATTGTATACAAAACAGGCTCTAGTATAGTCAAACTTAAATGCTTTAGAAGTTAAGGCTGCAGTCATATACACACATACAGATATGCAACTAGGTCAATAAAGGTAATTCAAATATATATTTATATCACAATGAATAATGTAAAGAGATATCTAGATAACAAAGATAACATTTGAGATACAGATTTTAAAACCTGTTCTCTTTCTAGAAACGTTTGCAGTTGGAGAAATATGTACAATTATCTATTCTGTTCAAAAATTATTTTAAATATGATGATACGGAGGAATATAGATAATCAACAAATCCTTCCTACACATCTCTAGGTTACAGTCACATCACAAAATCAGCAGAACACTGAGGCGCAGGTAAAACTAAATGAGCAGATCACCAAAATAAAGCAACAGAACCTGTAGCAGAAATATACAATAAGGCTATAATCCCTCCTAATGTCAGCATGGGAGCCAGCAGGGTATAGTTCCTTGAGTGTTCTACTAGGAATCTGGGAGACCAAGGTCTGAATCCCTGTTCAGCCACAAAAACCCATTGGGTGACTTTGGGCAAGTCACACACTCTCAGCTTCAGAAAAATCTTGCCAAAAAACCCCTGTGATAGATCCTGTTTGGGGTTGTCATAAATTGGGAATGACTTAAAGGCATACAGTGACAAAAATGTCACCATGCCCAACTAGAATGGCTCTGAGTTTTGAAATATCTCTCTTCAGCTACTGCGTTCAATAGATTTAGGTTGTGTTTCCAATGGAAATACTGAGAAAAGAATCATCAGTGGCAGTTTATTCTACAGTAGAATCTCAGTCTGCATTTAAATACAAGGTGCATTTTCTATTCTTTTTGGAAATAACCCTGGGCATTATGGGGACTGTATCACAATCTCCGAACACTTTGCCTCATCTTCCAGACAGTAGGATGGTAGTTACTATTACATAGTGTTACAACAGCTGATGCTTTTGCTTTGAGCAGCCTTGCAACAGGCATGATAACCATACCATTACAACAGCTTTCATAACAATACTTAATTTTTATTGTAAAGCTTTATTTAAAAATGTATGCAAAGGAAAGAATACACTATAAAGTTCTCAGTTACATATTATTTTATTCTGACATTATAGCAATAAAGAATAAAAAGATTTTTAAAATTATTCATAAAATTCAATAAAAGCAGACTGTGTATCTGAATATGAGTCCATCTGTTTGTTTTCCCCCCCATAAGTATTCTTTAAGTGCTGTGATGTGCCAAAGAAGGGGCACCTGTCCCATTTGCTTCTTTGTGGCAGAATTGGTGAGTTGTTCTACTGGAGATGCTGGAAAGTCCTGGAGAGGTATCCTTTTCTGCTAGGTAATCACATAGCAGGGGAGCGGGGAGGGGGATTTTCCAGGCTATTCAGCCTCATTGATAGGTAACCCTCACCCCTCCATCTCCTTGCATGCACATTAGCTGGAAGGCAGCCTGCTTACTGAGTGACCTGACCTTAATAAATAAGTGATGTCATCCCTTCCATTAGAGATGCAGTACGGGGGCGGAGAACTTACAAACACCTGTGAGTGAGGACGTGGTAGGAAGCATGTCCCACTCTGAAAGGCCATTAAGTAGGCGATTTCCCAGCCACAATACCGTCTGTCCCCTTTGTGACAGTGGAGCAGGAATTTTCAGCACCCTGGACAGGTCTCCTGAAAACACCTGCCTTGAAAGGCGCTGTACTATATACAGGTAAACCTTGTCTTGTTTTACTCCCTTCTTAAAGCCAGCAGGTTTGCTTGACCAGGCACAAAATAACTCACAGATCATTCAGAGATAATTGGACTGTATAAGCCCTTGCAGAAAAATAAATAATCACTAATTAATCTACCCCTTCCATGCCCCCTCACCTGTCTCCATGTTGCTCAGCAAACTTCATCGCCTGGGACGGACACACAGTTGAGCCTGCGAACCTGGTGGTTGCAAAAATTACCTCCCACCTCTGTCAAAGCAGGAACAAGGAACGTCATAGGTCACAATGGCTGTCAGTTATTCTCAGCACTTCCTCATTGTATGTGTTGTAGATGGAAAGGAAAACAGCCCCACAAGGAGAGTTTGGACTGGACATTCTAACAAGTGGGGGAAAAAATTGCAGCAATTACTTTGGACAAATAATCTTGGCCTTAAAAATAGGACTGTCTATCTAATGCTATATGCTCTGCAGTCAAATTGAGCAGGTAATGTGATGTACTCAAATGAAAAAAGTGTGTGTGTACCTATATCCATATTTGTATCTGTGCCTGTATTTATTTCTGTATATATCATATGAAGTAGTTGCATCTGTTAATTACTGTAATATATTCTCAGATATCAAAATACCTCATAGATGTTTTCTATATTTTGATCCTTTGTTAATATTGTATCCTTTTTATATGCCTTGTAGATCTATGAAAATAAAATTGAAAGTTACTTATTTTTTTCAATAAGTGAGGGAAACAGTAAACAGTAAGTGAGGGAAACTAGTAAACAGGCTAAAGAAAATAATCTAAAATGTACAGACTGTATGTGTATGTTTGTTTATATGTTTCCTCAGGGTGGCTGGTGGCTTTTGCATCAGAGAGGGTGATGAAGTTTTATTCTGTTTTTCAAGGCAGCTATCCAAGCTGCTGAACCTTATCTCCAAAATAACTTCAGCACTTTGCCTAGCTCCTTTAAAGTTTGGTCTAAAACCTGGACTGGATTCTCTGCACAATGATAGGAGCAGTGAACCACCTGCTATCATTCTGTTTGTGCCCATGCAATCACACAAACATACAGGGAGTTAATATCTAATCTTTGACATGCCTTTGGTATACAACTGCCTAAATCCAGATAACGATGAGCTATCCTGACTACAACAGGGGAAATGTTATGGCAAGGCAAGGAGTAAAGTCAGATTCCTGCTGTTCATTTTAGTGATTTATTGCTCATTGGTAATATTAATTATGGCTGGTGGAATCTTGCAGTTGTTAAATCTTCTGTGTGTAGTTTTTCCTTGTGGTTCCTCTGAGTGGACAATCAGGGACTCAGCTCCCAAATGGCTGGCTAGCAAGTCCTACTGCCCCTGTCTCTGCTTTCCTTTTTTATCTCTGATATGATAATACAGGTAGAGATAGTATTCCTCAGCTGGGCAATTTCATTCCATGAAATACAGTTGTTGACTTCTATAAATATAAACAGACACTGTGAGGGAAGCTGTTTGAGTGTTGGGCCAGGCCTGAGGAGACCTGCATTCCCACATTCTCACTCAGCTGGAAGCCACGGGGGGTGATCCTGGTCGGCTGCTATTTCAAAGCTTGACATAGGTTGCAGGATTGTTGTAAAGATACACTGGTTGTGGGCATGTCAAGTACTCTGAATTTCTTAAATGTAAAGCCTGCCAGAAAGAGACTCACTGAGTAATGGAAGCAATTCTAATTTCACCCCCCACGAAAGACTCAGGCCATTTCCGCACTACACTCTTATAGCGCGATTATTCCACTTTCAACATACTATGGAATCCTGGGGTTTGCAGTTTAGGGAGGGGCCAGCCAGCCCCTCCCTAAACTGCAAACCCCAGGATTCCATAGGATGTTGAAAGTGGAATAATCGTGCTATAAGAGCGTAGTGCGGAAATGGCCTCTGAAAAGGCAGTCTTAAATCTTTCCTCCTTGGCTGAAGGTATGGGATGCTACACAATAAAGGTAGTCTGCATTATTTTTGTTCAGTAGTTCTCTGAAATCGGAATAGTGTTGGAAAACATATATTGCCTGTAAGGATATGTGAAGCACAATCATACACACATGTAATAGAAATAAATCCTACTGGTCTATGTGCAGTTGCTAGTCCTGACTAAAGTAGACCCACTGAATTAAACAAACCAGTCAGCAATTCACTCAACAGGTCTATTTTAGTTGAGATTTAGGCCACCATGTCCAGTGAGGCTTATTACCAAAATTACATCCCTTTGAGACACTTATAAAATCTGTCTGTGGAAGAGAATTCTAAAACTAGTAAAATGGGAACTGAGACATTCTGGCTTTAGAAGATTTTTTTAAAGGGCTAATATCAAAGTCAATAATCAAATGGCAGATTCTTGGATGATCCCTAGAACATTAAATATTAAAATGGTAAAAAAGCAGAGGGCAGGAGATTGTAGCAGCTGCATATGAGCTCAGGTCTGCATTCAAGTGCAACAAATGCTTCAGCTTATACAAATAGACCAGACATAAATAGACCTTGGGAGACTTTTGACTCTCCCAGGCTTATTTTTGCAGACACAACATTAGGGAGAGATGCATTTTATATTTAGTACCTGGCTTTTTTGCTGTTTTTTTATTTAGGAGTTGCCCCGGTCATATCAATCCTAACGTAACAGAACTGAACTGTGGGAAAAGCCTTGATTGCCCTAATTATTACAGATTCCATGCTCAGTTACTCAGGTGTCATTCAAATGAGGTGGGTTCTTCTTGGGCTTTGATGGAATTTAAGCAATGTTTGGAAAAGTGATTTTTTAGGACTACAGCTTCCAAAATTTCCAACTTACCTTGCACACTGGAAGGCTGGATTCTGGCAGTTGTAGTCCTATGGGCAACTTTTCCAGGCTCTGCTCTTTAGTTGTAGTTAGAAGTATAGTTGAAAGTAGTAACACAGCCTGCTGAATTTGCATTGCATACAGATGCTGATATTATTTGCAGCATCTGTACTGTGTGAAGACCTGGGTTGCACCTTACATGTCCTTTCACTTTAAACCAGTGTTTCTTTCACCAAGATAATCCACCTGTCAACAGTGCTAACAGAACTGCAAGTAGAATTGTAGCCTTCAGGCATAGCCAGAAAGCAGCAACAGCAGCTACTGCTTCCTGTGTGTGCTTTATCACTAAATAAGGTACATCAGAGAAGTACTAGAAAGAGTAAGAACTTCTCCTAAAATGTTTTTATACTTATTTCAGACATCTGGCTGCAGAGCACCACAGCTGGGCTTGGCTACCTGCTACTGACCTGATGCAACAACCTCTTGATCTTACTCTCCAGCTCCAGGGAGTGAGGCTGTGGATTTGGAATAGGGATCAAGCAAGAGAGAGGACTGCCCTCTGAGCCAGCCTTGGACATCCCTACTGTCCCAGCACCTCTAATACAAGAGAAGCTCATTTTGCCAGCATTTCTCCAGCCTGAAGAGATGAAATTGCAATCTCTTACTATTGAGGATTCCTGCCGAGAAGCCATAGTAAAACAACAATCTCCCTTGGACTGCTGGGGCAATGCCTGTTAAGAGTCCAGGTCCCTTTAACTAAACTGCAGGTCTGTTTAGGGTGTAGTGGTTTGTACATTGGACTATGATCCTGGAGACCAGGATACAATTCCCTGCTTGGCCATAGAAACCCACTGGGTGACCTTGGGTGCATCACACACTCTCAGCTCCAGAAAACCCCATGATAGGTTCGTCTTAGGGTTGCCATAAATTGGAAACGACATGAAGATACACAACAAGAACAGCAACAACAACAAGAGCAACTGACATTGCCTATTTCTGAAGCAACATGTTGGTCTTTGCACCTATAAGATAACAATGGAGTGCAACATGGAGTAGTCCAGGGGGACATTTGAATCCCAAAGCCTTTGCTTTGCTTCCTTTAACTTATCTGGTTTTCATTCCCAGAATTTGATCTATGTTCTATTTTTGCCTTATTGCCAGAATAAGAGTGTTTGTTGTGAACACCTCGCCTAGGCTAGAAGCCTCTTACTGATGATTTCTTCACTTGGAATACCTCACCTGAATCTGGGCAAAGCAAGAATATATCCCAGAATCCTTCGATACAGTCTGACAGATCCTAGCAGATGTTTTAATTCTGTACAAAGCCCAGTCAAGTCAAATGTACAGATGAGCAAATATGTTTGCTCTTCCTGGGAAGATATGTGCTTATTTATCAACCAACAAGCTGAGATATAGAGTATTTCAAATATAAGTGCAATCCTTCAACAGATTATTGCTGCAGAAAAGAGTTTTACGACAGTGGGCCATTTTCAAAGAAACATATACAGGCAAGGGTAGAGAAAGAAATGCAGCTTTTATTATATCTGATATTACATCAAAAGTTAAAAAAGATTAGTTCTCATCTGTGGCAGTTAAGTACTAGAATAAAGTACTTTCTGTCATGGGGGCAAGATTGATTCTGTTTACCCTTGGCCGTCTCACTTTCTGTAACTCCCTGTCAGGGTGCAGGTATGGGAGTGGGTGGGCAGACCTTCCCTTATGATTTGGCAACACAAACACAGATTTATTTATTGATTTCTTTCCTCATGACCATCCTACCTCAAGGGCTGGAGGCAAGTAATAAAGCGAAATCCTTTGCAGGACACAGAATAAAATCTTACTAAAACACAGTGTACTTGGAAGTACTTGGCTCTGCTTAATTACACAAACCCTTCCTATCAGGATGCTATTGAAATGTGCTCGGCTTGGGGCTCTCTTTTCCAACAGGAATGTAGAAAACCTCTCTAAAGAAAGCCTTCATAAGCCCTACTCCTGTGAGATGTATGGTCAAACTGGCCAACTCCATCTTTTAGTATAGAGAACACCTAATTCCCCTCTTGTAACAGTTCCACTAAATACTTGCTTGTTTTTGGTCACAATTCAAATTGCTGGTTATTACTTATAAAGTGCTATATGGCTGAGATCCAGGTTACATGAACGATTGCATTCTTCCATATGAGCCTGCCCCTCTTTTGAGTTCTTCTAAGGGAGGCCCTTCTCTCTGTCTCACCCACCTCCCAGGGACATCTAGTGGGAACATGGGAGCAGTAGCTGCTCTCAGGCTCTGGAATTCCCTTTCCAGAAAGGTTGGACTGGTGCCATCTTTCTTATCCTTTTGTAGGCAGGGAAGAGTTTCATTTTGGCAGGGCTTGGAGGGCTGATTGCTTAGGGGGAAAGGGCCTGTTGAACTGCATTGAGTCCCAGAGTGAGAAAAGGGTAAGATATAAATGCAACAACTCTTAGGCCATTTCTGCACGAGGCGAGGGAATCGCTCCGTGCCGTTACTCACCGGATCTTCTGGCTCCTCAGTCTCATCCAGGGTGAATCGGAGCAGTGCTAAGTCTTAGATCCGCACTGCTCTGGCTTCCAAAACGGCGGCTTCCGGTTGGTCGTGGGTCCCGACCAACCGTGAAGCTCACCATGCCTAAAGCTCGCCCTCTGCAGATCGCAGGCTCACACTGGTGCGAGCCTGTGAATCTGCACAAGAGAGCAGGTACGTAATGGCGCGCTCCGGAAAAATGAGAAATCTCTTTTTTCCAGTCTTTAAAAAGCACGCTGGAGGACCAGTTGGGGGCGTTTCAGAGCAGACTGAGGTGCGGATCTCCGGTAAGTAGTCCGAACTTAGTCCGCTCCAAGGTGCAGACGTCCTCCGTGGAGGATGCACTGCGCCCTTTTAATTCCCCCGCGCGGAAATGGCCTTATATTCTTTCTTTGTTCTGTTGGCATTAGCATGGGGGCCAATCTGACTTTCAAAAGTAAGTTGGATAAAGTTGGCAGAAGAGCGTTGTGGGTATGGAACGTATGTCCTTGGACTGGGTATGAAGTTGCTGATTAAGGCTGGTGAGAAGCTAATTATCTTCCTGCAACATACATTTTAAGGCAGGGCAGAGAAATCTCTTCTGGCCCATATCTGCTCAAATCCAGCCCATGGTTGACTAGCAGTGCGCTTCCCCAAGGCCTTAGTCTCTGGAATAAAGCACGTTGCCTCATATAAGCCAACTGGGAGACCAGATCCTTATGCCTCTTACTGTCCCAGCTGGTTTCCCTTCAGCTGGACTCCCATCCAAAACCCAATTCCCCCCTTGTTTTAAGGGGCAGATTGCCAGTGACCCTTTCCTTTTGCAGATACAAGATCAATATTGATTTTTCTCCCCTAAAAGTGAAAATGCTAGTGGAATTATTGTTATGCTTTTCAGCAGGATGGCTACAATTTAGAGTCATTTTGGGGGCTCAAGATGGCCCAGCACCTTGCCAGCACTTCCTCCATAAAACATACTAACACTGGTTCATTTCCTTTCCCAAGCATGGATGAGACAGAAGTATAATCACTTATGTATGATTTATACACAGTGCCTCACAGCTTTCACTGGCAGTAAATATTGGATAAGTATTCAGTGCAAAAACCAAAGGGAACAAAAAACTGCAATGTGGAATGTCACTTGGATAATTTCTTCTTTTAAAAAAAGTCACAAGTAGTAAAATGTCTCCCACCCAGTAGTTCCTGTAACAGATCTTGCTTTAGGTTGCTAGTTGCTCATCTCTGTTAGTGGGTGTACAGATGTACTAGAACTTAAAAGAGGTGATCTCTAAAGCATGCTGAATCTGTAGTGTTCAGTTTGGGCTCTCAATGAAATACCTTTCTCACATACCCAACAGCAACAGTATGCTGTCATAAACACGGCTAAGGCGAACTGAGTGAAATCCACAGGATATAGACCTTTGGAGGATATAAGCCTCTAGAGGCTTGGCAGGGAGAAAGTAAATAACACATTATAAAATAAACATTGGTATCTCAACAGATGAGAGAGGGGCTCTAATATCTTTGCTAAGTTTAGGGAGGGAGGCCCAATCATGCATCCTGCCCCAGGTCAGTTCTCAACCGCTCTGATCGCAGGTGTACATGGGTGACAGCAAGTGCTATTTGCTTGATATGCTGGTGTAGGTCTAGTTAGTACAGCAAATCTCTTTTTGTAAAGGTCAGCTCCTCTTGGGTTCCCTGACATGTCCATTGATGGTCATACTTTGCCCATGAATTATGATGTGTTCATTGCCTCAAGGCTGGTGCTTACTCAGCAGGTCTTGCAGTAGACTTCAAAGAGACTGGCCACTGAGTGCATGCGGTAGAAGATGCCCAGTGGCAGAGAGATCTTGACTACAATGGCCCAGAGTGTGAAGCCATAGAAAGACTGCTCAATCTGGCTCACCAGATGCGGGCGGGTGCCATAGGCATATAGAATCCACACCTAGACAAACAAAGGAGATAAGGAAAGAAATTAGATATTCCAGTTATTAGTTGCAAAAGTGTTGTCAAACCAGGACCGATAAGTATTTTAGGTAAAAGTCAAGTTCCCATTTGTTTACTACATGTCTCTAGGGGGGTCACCACTGATGTAGTGATAAAACTTTGATGTGTAGTGCTCTTCATGTTAGTCTCCATTACCATGACCACAGGCAGAGTCCAAACAGGCTAGCAAACATGTTGATCTCCATCAACAAACAAGATCTAGCAATTTAAATCTGTCAGAGCAGATCTTTTATAAATCTAATGGGCCTTGGTTGCCCATTCAAGATCAAGCTACCTGCAAATATTTTGCATGCAAAGTATACTGTTGCTTGGAAAATTCATTCCTTATCAAGAAGACTACAACTATTCTCAGAAAGGAAAGGGAAGCTGGAGTGTATATGTGACAGACTGTGGGGCACATGGATTCTATGTGCTTCTTCCTGTAACAGATGTGTTTGCTTAATGAGCATGTGATGGTGAATGGGAACCTCTTACAGAGTTTGCAAGGTAGGTCATAGTTTTAGAACATTGCTATTTTTCTTCTTCTATCAGTGTGCAAAAAACCAACAAGTTGGGAAGAATGCTAGGTTAGATCCTTTCAAAGGCAGGAGGATTTATCTGAAGAATGGAAGCCTGCAATTCCTTTTCCTGTATTTTGAAATGGCACAGTCCCAGTAGGATTGCACTGGCTACAATTCACTTTGTTGTTACAAAGGTGTAACCGACTGTAGTTATGTAGCTATGCAGTAACTCCTGGCTCAACCCTCCACAATCCCCACTTACTGGGAACAACCTGCTATGATCATCTTGAGTCTGTTCCTCTGTTGATCAGGAAGCAGCTGACTGATGGTTGCACCTCCTCCTGTGAATAATCTCCAGCATGCAGGGTCCCTGTCACAATTCCTTCTTATACCAGATATAGCTTATGCGAGGGGGCTAGGAATGTCAGTCAGCTGTTCCCAGTTGAGAGGAGAACAGGCCCTCAGTGAAGATAGTGGCTGCTCTGCAGTTAGTGGAGATGGAGGAGTGGCTTTCACAGTCTCTATGTATCCTCTAAATTGGGGGATATGTAGAGATCATGAACACAGAGCAGTCACAACTGCATAATTCTAGGTTATACTTTCATAACTGACTTAGTGAATTCTGGCCACTAAATACTTTTTCTGAATGTGCAAATTGGCTCTGTGATTGATGTGAGCACTGTTTTTCTTGGCCTGAATTTTGTCACCTAAAATGCCAGGCTTTTCAAGCTATGCCAACTAGGATACACAACTCAGATCTTCCCCATTATTTATAAGCATGATGTTCCAAACCATTCTAGTCCAGAAATTTCCATTACATACTGTGACTTTTAGAATCTGCGAGACCAGCACAGCACGAATGCATAGAATTCCTTATGTATGCATTTGCCTTCAGCCACAACTTCTGGCTTTCTTGGTATAAACTGAGCAGAAGGAGCTTGAGTTAGGGTTGGCCCCAATATTTAGCTATATGACAAGACGGGACCTTCCCTCAATCTGATTCTATGCACAAAAGTTGATCAGCCTGGCAGGTGAACCTGATTTTAACACTGATGACAGGTCTCTGTCCCCCATTATACCAGAGAGAAGTGGCAGGTAACTTTGGTAGTACAGAGCTAAAGACCTTTCACACTATACAATTATAGCAGTTCAATTTCACTTTAGCTGCCATGGTTCCATCCTATGGAATCCTGGGATTTGTAATTTCATGAAGAATTAAGATCCTCTTCTGCAGAGCTCTAGTGCCTCCCCAAACTACAAATGCCAATATTTCATAAGATGCAGCAATTAGAGTGGAATCAAACTAGAGTTGGCAGGTGTCCCTTGTTATAAGAGAAGTCTCATGCTGGAAAATCGGAAGCTTTTCCTTTTATACGGCCTGAACACGATGCCCCAAAACCCATATTTGTAGATGTGGGCCCTTTATAAAGACAGAGAAGTGTGCATCACATAATTTATGAACATGGACAATATGCTGATTTTACAGAGAAGGACATGACTAACTTAACTGAAATCAGTGCTTTGATATTTGGTATTTATATAGATCACAAACTTGTTAATAGCTGCTTCCTGGTTGTCAACCCTGCATGTCAATAATCCTGGCTTGCTCTTATTGCCACTGTTAAAATCTAGCAACATCAAATCAAAATGCTATTATTAAAGGGATCCTGGTCACATGGCATGTACAACTCTATCAGTTCTGTCCTTCTTGGTGTCTGCTGCATATAGTGAAGGGCTAACTATGCCTAATGGTAGACCTGGCCCTGGTTCCAATCTTAAACATGCATGTTTCTTAGAAAGTTTCATTAGATCAGACCTTATTCTCACAAACAGCACACACATGGCGGTAAATCTGCTTCTTAGTTGCACCACTTTAGATGGTAGCCATGACCTTGCATACTTGAATGACAAGCCAACCAGTTTTTCTGCACATAGGGAGCAGCAGCAGGGGGAGTTCTTATTTAACCTTCTCCCTGACCTGCAAGCTGTCTGGGTTCAGATACTTTTGGTATGCAGAAGCCAAGGATTCCCACCTGCAGTGTGAAGCTGAACAGTCCAGAAACAGGCTTAGCATACCTGTTCTTAGTGAGCACTAAGCCACAGTGACATATTCATACATGTAAATATGTTTAAAACTAAACTTCATTGGAACCCTCAAATATGTCATTTTTGTTCCATTTTTTGTACTAGCCTGAATCTTATAGGTTAATGCTGGCAACTGAAGGACTAGTCCTGAAAGACTGAAAGAGGTTCACCATCTTTATATTAAGTCGAGGTAGGAATTATGTCCCCCATCAGATGTTGTTGAGCTGCAGCACCCAGAATTCCTCACCACTGCTTGTGCTGACAAAGACTGTTGGGAGTTCCAGTCCGACAGCATTTGAGAGGGCTACATGATTTCCATTCCTATCATTGGTTTATTCCAAAGACCCATTGAATCAACTGCTGAAGGGTGAGCCAAAGCATCGGGAAATCCGATTGGTTTGGTGGGTCTGCTTCACTTGGGACTAACCATAGAGTTTGGTTGTTTGGTTTCCCAAACAGGGTGGAAAAAAACCAAATATGGATAAAAGAACAAAGTTGCCACTATAACTGGAGTGTGGAAAAAAGAACATTTGATGACAGCAAGGCATGTTGTAAGGATGGATCCAGAGTTAGTCATAATTAAAAGGAGACCACTGGAATCAGTGAGAATTATGTTAGACAGAATGTCTCTTTTAAGCTCCATTGATTTCAGTGGGTCTAGATTATTAATGTCTGAAAGGTCTATATACCTTTTACTAGATGACTAAATACCCTAAAGGCTTCAGATCCTGTCTGATCTTGGCAACTAAGCAGAGTTAGCTCTAGTTAGTACTTGGAGGGGAAACCACCAATGAATAACAGGCGCTGAAAGCTATATTTCAGAGGAAGGAACTGGCAAAACCACTTCCGAGTATGCTTTGACTTGAAAAACTCTACAAAATTCATTGAGGCACCATAAGTCAACAGGTGACCTGGAGTGCACGTACACACACACAAAATATCAAAATCCAAGTAACTATTTCATAAGTTATAATATGGCAGCTTCTTATTATTAACTCATTTTTGCCCCCTATTGGTCACCTAGATTTTCTCACTTGGAATATACATAGAATTATTTTTGCAAAGCTAGTTACTACAAATACTGTCAGCAGGTCCAGCCTTCCCATTAGGCATAGTGAGGCACCTGCCCCAGGTGGTGGAGCGTCAGGAGCAGTGATTTTATTGCTTCCCCATTCTGGGTGGATCCCTGACAATCTGGACAGCTATTAACATTATGTGTGGTTCTTCAGGGATGATTATTTCCACAGTGCCTTGTCCTGCACAGCTGTTCTGTGTAGAGCTGTTCCAGCCACTTTTTGTAGCCAGCACTGCTCTACAGAGTCTTCCCTACCTTGAGGGGTAGGGAAAAAGCAGCATGATGTGGGTGCTGGTGCTTTGACTGATAAGCAAAGAAAACACAGTGACTAATGTCACTCTCTATCAAGTGTTCCCGATTTGGCAGGCTTGGCTAAGATGATCTTTTGCAGATCATCTTTGCCATGAAACTCCAAAGAGGGAGATATAACTGTGTCGGGTTTTTCAGAACTTTGGCAGTGGTGTTGCCTCATTGGAAGAAGGGAAAATTTGCTTACCTTGCCTTTGAGGAGGTGACAGCAGGTAATGCTGGAGACTTGGGATTTAGGCATGGAACTTCACCACTGAGTCAATCAGTAGTGGCTGGTGGTTTTCATGTCAGCAGGACAGTGAATCTATTCCTGGTTTTAGCCTGAATGTTAAAGGAGCTATCCAAGATGCTAAGTTTATTGAAGTCTAACTAAAATCCAAAAGGGATTCACTACTCAAGCAACTACCAGGCACTACTGAAGTCAATCATGGCAACATTAGTTTATGCAGTATAATGGAAAAAGAAAATCCTCAGTAAAAAGCTGGTTTATCAAACTGTGGGAATTGGCAATGATGGATAAGAGAATTCATGCATTCAGGTGTATTCAGATTGAGATGAGGGATGGATAACGAAAATAACTTCAAAGAAAGAAGACCATTGTTTAGAACAGCCTGTTTAGAACAGCCTGAAATGCTAACAGACTATAGCAAAGAACAACCCCTTTCCTTTGCACTGAGACTAGTATGGACTCTGAGAATATAACATATGCTTCTAGTGTTGCCCCTTTACATTATACCATTAAGTTAAGGTCAAATTTAACTCTTTATATATTTCATATATACTCTTTTTTAAAAACTTCTTAACCATATGAGTGTAACTTCCAACTGTTTTTCTAACAGACATGATGATATTTGATAGCTGTAATTTCATAAAACTTTAGTTCATTAACTTTTTAACAGCATCTCTACACTAATTTACTGACTCTGTCTGCCTTGTGAAAGTGTCTTAATGATATCCTCACAGCACATGCTAGAGCAGAGCTTGGTAAAGTTATTTTTTCAGACTACCATGGTGGTGGGAAAAACTACTGGGGAGATATACTCAAAAAATAATTTCCCCAAGTTCTGACTAAGTATACTGGTCTACTGAGATAAGTTGTGGTATCAAATTGGCTTGAGAGAGAGAGTATTGTTCCATTTTCTAGCATTACTGTTGGACTGTCTGTCTCTCTAGGAGCCTCCCTACAACCAACCAAACTGTATAAAAGCGAAGAGAAATCATCCTCTGTCTACAACTTTTGCAGCTCCTCTGCTTCTGACACAAGCTGAACCCACTCACTGAAATGTTGTAGAAGATAAGGAGAACTGAGATGTTCTGTAGAATCTTTCTCCTGATGCTTGGTCTTTTAGGTTCTCCTCGAGATGGGGAAATTTGGAAGAGGGTCTGGTCACCGTCATAGTCAGTCAAGTGCTCGGGTGGCTGACTGTTTAAATTGGCCATGATGTTGGTCACTGTGTGGGTTTTGGAGAAAGCCCCATTGTCGTTTTGCTCCGTAGGACCTCTGGAAATGGAAAAGACCCAGTTGGTACCAGCAAGGTCAGTATTGTCTGGAGTATCTGCTTCATCATGGTAGAGGTTGGAGTACAAAGCTTCAGTAATGAACAGATTCTGTCCCAGTATTTGAATGGTCTTGCAGAGAGAGAAGCAGAAGTCCAGGAGATGGAGACTGCCACTGGTGTGGAGGAAGAAGATGGCTACCAAAGAAAAGATGGATACCATGAGGGGACCGCAAGAGCTGCCCAGAAGCAAGGTTACATCTAAGTTTCTTACCACACTCTTATCTGAAGAGAGAGCTGCACCTTTCTTCTTCACCCGGTAGGTGGTGATGCCAATCAAAGTTGCCAAGAACATGGCAGATAACAAGACAGAGTTGAAGATGTAGTATGTTTGAAGGGCTTCAGGAATGGTTTCAGGCAACTTGGCAAGCACTCCAAAGGAGATCATCACCCCAAAAGTTGCGGAAATGGCCAAAGCTCCTAGCACTAGTCCAACAAAAGCCCCACTGAGGTGGAAGTGTGCCTTGTGAGTGAGCAGGGGCGCCTGGTGATGGCTTTCCCGCCCCGTGTTCTTCCAGATGATGTACAGCATTGTAGAAGAGAAGAGGCTGAACTCAATATTGAAGGGATGCAGGTAGGCAGCACCCTCCGAAAAGCTGTGGCAGAGGCTGGTGATGCAGACGCAGCTGTTGGTGCTGGAGGTGACTGCAGGAAGAGCAGGAACAGACTGAGCCGGGGTGTTTTGTGTTGGTACTACTGCAACAACATGGCTCCTAAACTGTATTATTATCATCACCTTCATTTATACCTTGCCTTTTCCCCGAGTCTGGGACTCATATTAGAATGAGTACAATATAGCTCTGAATCTAAAAGAGATTGACATTAAAACAGAATCAAACGATTCCCAATATTAAAAACAATTTTAGCAGTTAAAAATAATACAACATCCTCTTAAAAGTCCTTTCTTTAAAGACTTTTAGTTCCAAAAGCCCGTTGGAACAAAAAAGTATTTGCTGACCCACAGAAGGGTAGTAAGGAAGGGGCTATTCTGGCCTCCCTGGAAGGGTAATTCCAGAGCATAGGGCCAGCCACTGAGAAGGCCCTATCTCCCATTTCCATCAGACATGCTTGAGAAGGTGGTGGGACGGAGGCCATTTCTGCACTACACTGTTGTAGAGCTATTATTTCACTTTCAACATCTTGTGGAATTCTGGGATCTGCAGTTTAGGGACGGGCATTTAGAATTCTTAGCCAGACAGCTCTTTGGCCACAGTAAACTACAAACCTCAGAATTCCACAGGATACTGAAAGTGGAATAATAGCATTATAACAATGTAGTGCAGAAATGGCTTGAGAAAAGCCTCTCCTGAGGATATTAGGTCCTGGGAAGGCTCATATAGAGAGATATAGTTCTAACTGGGAGGGAGGCCCACTCTATTTCATTAACTTTAGAGGGTACAAACAGTTCTTTCCAGTTTTTTTTTCCATCTATGGAAGCTCCCTCAAGATACCTTTATAGTAGGGTGACAACTGCTATTTATTCCTTCTGTTCAGAATGGGGGGGGGGGACCCTTTTAAAAGTTGTGAAAACACCAAATGGTGGTCTAATGGGAAAAGAGGCATGACCATCTGGGGAACTTTGAAGGTCAGACTGAGATTCCCAAAAGGGCCGGATTCTGCCCTAGAGCCTAATGTTCTCAATTTCATTCTAATATGAGGGTCTCAGAAATAGCAAGTGAAGCAGCAAAATGGAAGGCAGAGGGAAAAAAAGAACATTTCTGCTGGAAAGAAAGTTGTTGGATTTGATTCCTCCTTTTAATTTTGGAAGCTAAGCGTGGTCATCCCTGGTTAGTACTCGGGTGGGAGACTACCTAATAGGTGCTGTAGGCTATATTTCAGAGGAAGGAACTAGCAAAACCACTTCTGAGTATTCCTTGCCTAAGAAAACCATATGAAATTCATGGGGTGGCCATAAACTGACAGGTGACTTGAAGGCATCTACAAGTAGCTGATCAGTTTTTAGAACTCACATCTTGTCCTTTGTCACCATTCTGCCCAAGCCATTTACAGACCTCTATTGTTTCCTGAGAGTCAGAATGGTGTAGTGGTTTGAGTGTTGCATTACTCTGGAAACCAGGGTTCAAATATGTTCTCAGCCATGAATACTCACTGGGTGACCTCAGTCTTGTCCCACTCTCTCAGCCTCAGAGGAAGCCAAAAACAACCCCTCTCTGAATGGATCTTGCCAAGAAAATGCCATGATAGGTTTTCCATAAATTGGAGTCAACTTGAAGGTGCAGAACAACAACAACAACTGTTTTCTACTTTCCTTTCCCAGACAACAAGTGAAGTCTGTACCATGAGGAGTCTGGGAGCTATCTCCTTTATGAGCATCATAAAATTCTTCTAGGTGTTTCATAGATTCATCCAGAACAACACTCATCCACAGGAGCACATTAGTTGCCAGAGTATGCATCAGCCCAAACCTAGAAATCAAAGAAAGAAAGAAAGAAAGAAAGAAAGAAAGAAAGAAAGAAAGAAAGAAAGAAAGAGAGAAAAGAAAAGAAAAAAGAAAAGAAAAGAAAAGAAAGTTAGTTGCTATGGATATTTGAGAAATACTTCGCCACTTCACAGTCATTCTGGTTCAAAATTAGGAGCAAACTTCTAGTCAGTTATGCTATTATTCTCTCAGATTTTCTTAATTTCATGCCTACTTCATACACTGTCAGCTTGCTATAGCAGAGCCAGCCCTACCATTAGACAGAATATGGTGATCACTTCAGCAGAATATGGATTTCCTAGCTGCTTCCCACTTCCCAAGGGTAGCTGGGTACGCTCCACAACATTTCTCAGACTTTTTCAAATAAATAAAGGATGGTTCTTGAAGACTCTTAGGGGAAAACCTGAAGAAATGAAAGCAACTTTGAGCATCTCGTGAGCCATTTCCTCATGAGGCTGTTATAGCGCTATGATTCCACTTTCGACATCCTATGGAATCCTGGGGTTTGCAGTTTCGGGTGGAGCCGGCCGGCCCCTCCCGAAACTGCAAACCCCAGGATTCCATAGGATGTTGAAAGTGGAATCATAGCGCTATAACAACCTCATGCGGAAACGGCCATAGAATGAAGGAGGGCTGTTCTGCTTTCAGGTACTAAAATTAAACCAATTAACATTCCTAGCAGATGGCTGCCATATCATTGTCTGTATAAGTCAAGATAATAGTCCTACCTGTTTATATGCTGGTGTTCTTGAATGCAAACCTTAGCATTGAACAACAGCAATGAGACCTGTACGGAGGGAAGGGAGTGAGGGAAATGGAGAGTTAAAGACAAAACATCATACCAATGCTGGCTATCAGTTGTATATATTTGAGCCAACGGGAGACTTTTTGAAGCTGTGACCCTCCCTGTAGCTTCCCCAAAGAGTAATCACTCAGACATGAAAAAAAGTTTCCCTTTGGCCCCAGTGGGAGGCTTTTTTCAAGTCTCCCAAGGGCTTTTTAAAAGCATCACAGGGATTTTAAGGGGAGGATTTTTGCAGCACTTATAAAGGTCTAATTTGTCCCTCCCCACCTGCCAATTGTTGTTGTGAGCTTTCAAGTCATTTCTGACCCCAAGGCCAGCCTTTAAGAGGCTTTTCTTGGCAAGATTTGTTCAGAAGGGGTTTGCCTTCACCTTCCTCTGAGGCCAAGAGAATGTGACTTTCTAAAGGTCACCCAGTGGGTTTCCATGGTTAAGTGGGGATTCGACCCCTGGTCTCCAGAGTCATAGTCCAGTGCTCAGACCACTGCACCATGCTGGCCCCACCTGCAGTCCCCCCAAATTACCCCTCCTCTGTGCTGCAGTTAGGTTTGACCGTTGTTGTGGTGATGTGGAAGCCATGTAGCCTACATCCAAGGCTCCAGACCCACAAGCCTGTTTTAAAAGAGTTCTTAGATTCTCTGAAACCTGATGAGCATTTTCTCTTAAGTGACATAGGCATTTTTCAAGGAGAAACAAAACAGTGGAGGAAAGGCAAATGGCCTCGGACTCTAGATGTAGATTGAAAGGACCTGAGGAAGAAGGAGGCAAAACAGAGGATGTGAACTCCTTGAAGGCAGAAACTGGCCTTCTTGAGGTTTCTGTGGTTTCCCAGCCAAGCACGCAAATCAAATCTAATCTCACCTGTATGATGGTGAAAACAGCTTGTACAACAGGGAAGGTGGTGATTAGCATGGAGGCGCAGTGCTGCAGCTCATAGTAGTAGCCCAAGGAGAGGCAATCCAGAACCAGTGTAGCCAGTGCAAAGAGAGACAGACCACCTGCCACAACAAGAGAGCACTGTCACCTCAAAACATTGCAGAGGCAACAGACACACACTTCATATCTCTTCTATATTTTCTGAAGGGTCTGGAGAGTTTAGGAGGACAGTGCATGTCCTTTAATTCATGATAATTCATGTCATGTCAGCTATAAAGGCTGAGACATCATTAATTTCAAGAAGGGCTATTTTGTTAAGACAGAAATTGAAACAATATTCCTGCACATGCGGAGTTGGTATCCTGACGGTGTGTCCATCCCATATGAAATTGTAGTCTGTGCCCTTTCCAGCTTGCTACTCTCCAGATGTTTTTTGGAGTAGAACTCCTACTATCTTTCGTTAGTCATATTGGCTGTGGACAACATAGGTTATCTGAACGCATCTGGAGGGCAACCTGTTGAGGAAGTCAGGCCATTTCTTTGGCTACCCTTGGGGCAAATGTGATGGCTAAAACCATGAATAGTGTGGGAAGCAGGATTGTGGTATAGACTGAATAATACCCCACTCTCCACTATTGGTCATGTGTGTAAGCCACTGAGGTGAACCTTCCCGAGGTGAACCTCCACTTTCTGAAAACATCCCTTAACTTTAAAGAACATGGCTACGCATGTACAGGCCCCAGTTTGCATGCGTAGGCACATTCCAGGATGACTCAGCCCTCACTCCTACAGAAGTCATCTTTGGCCCTTTTATTATTGTTGTTGTTGTGTTCCTCCAAGTCACTTCTAATTTAAGACAACCCTAAGAGGAACCCATAATGGGGTTTTCTCGGTAAGATTTGTTCAAACAGGGTTTGCCTTTGCCTTCCTCTGAGGCTAAGTGTGACCTGTTCAAGGTCATTCTGTGGGTTTCCATGACTGAGTGGGGATCTGAACCCTGGTCTCCAGAGCGGTAATCCAGTACTCAAGGGATGACACCACATTGGCTTTTAGCCCTTTCATCCTACACAATTATAGCACTATGATTCCACTTCAACTGCCATGTGACCATAGTAAGGAATCTTGGGCCATTTCCGCACTAGCCTGTTATAGTGCTATGATTCCACTTGCAACATCCTATGGTATTCTGAGGTTTGTAGTTTTGGGAGGGGCCGGCTGGCCTCCTCCACCAGCTGGCCCCTCCCAAAACTGCAAACCCCAGGAATCCATAGGATGTTGCAAGTGGAATCATAGTGCTAGAACAGGCTAGTGCGGAAATGGCCCTGTTGTTTGCAGTTTGGAGAGGCACTAGAGCAATTTAGCTGAGACTTCTAAATGTCCCTCCCTACACTGCCAATCCAAGGATTTCATAGGATGGAACCATAGCCATTTAAATGGAATTATAGCAGTATAATTGTGTCATACAAAAGGGTCGCTGGAGGAAGCAGGTTGAATTCCTCCAAGGCTACTGCTTGGTCAGCATGAATTTCCGTCTCTGAGAATTGTACAACCTATCTCAAAAGAATATCTTTGTCTGTCAAAGAGATTTTTCCTTTGTCCTCACAGGGATAGAAAAAAGGCAACATAGGGCCTTTTTCAGTATTCCAGAAGCCCCAAGTGTGGGTATTATTTTTCCCCACCCACTGCTTTGAATAATTATTTAGGATTCCAGTAGTATTCTTTTAAGCAATTGACTGTTCCAGAGCTAATCTGTTCTCAGTTCTTTTAACAAATACATTGAAGTAAAAACTGGAACTGATCTGATTTTCTTGACTAGCATTAAGACTGACCTATTTCATGCTGTTCTGCTTGACAGACATGTGTTCACTTGGTTAAAAAGGAGTAAAAATGAAGCCCTGAAAGCCACCTTTTTCCAGATTTTGTATATACCTTGATTCTTGCATCGTCTAACACAGAAGAGTTATTAAAACATGAGTAACAGTAGTGGTTCCTCTGAGGAAAATATACAAACACCTCACAAGCCTGGAAGGGTGGGCATACCGATTTGTCGCAGCTTCTTATGTGATGAATTATTTGTGAGTAAATTTTTATTTTCAATTTTTTGCGGTGCAGCCCTATGGAGTCTGCAGCTCGCCTACACTACTATAATACAGCTGTCTTTGATTTCTCTTTAACAGAAATGCCTACATTTTGGAAGGGTAGTAGGATTCATGGTTAGTGATAATCTTCAAGTGTTTGTGAGAACCAATACAGTTGGCCCTCCAAATTTGTGGGTTTGACTTTCATGGACTTGATTATTTTCAAGTTTCTCCAACTCCTACCCCTCAACTTCAGGCACTTCTTTTCCAGGGGAACCTTCCCTCTCAGCAGCTCCAATCAGGCCATACAGTCCTTTAAAAACCCTCCTCTGGTCCTCCTCCTCCTCCACCAACACTGCTTGGCCACCTAAGGACAGCTCACAACCCAATTTCTCAGCACCACAAACCCTCTTCAGATGTCCCCTACACCCAAGGAAGGAGATGAGCAAGAAAGAGGACATATGGGGCCACCATACTGACCCACTCTCTTTCCCTCTCCTTTTCTGACCCAGTTTGGACTCTGAGTGTCTGTTCTCCCCAACAAGGCCTCAGCACCCTTCCACCCCCACATATTGATGTTTGTGATTTTTCCACTTCTGTAGGAGCCCTGTGCCCCTAACCCCAGTGAATGTGGAGGGCTGACTGTATATTCCAAAACTGGGGAATTTGTGCCCTTCTAAATGCCACTGAATTCCAGTTCCCATCTGGTCTAACCAGCCTGGCCAGACATGAAGCCTAACTTGAGTAGACGTTGCTCCAAATTTTGGAGGCTGATGGTTCCCCATCCCTGGTATATTGAAATCAATTGTACTCTTGCAACACCTCTACCTTTGAGCCAGCTTGCTCCGGCCTGGTGATCCTGATGCATTTTCAGCTGTCTGTTGCTGGCTGAGCGCCAGCCAAACCAGAGCATCCAGATGCAGGAAGAAATCATGAGTGCAGCCAGAAAAGCATGGACATTGTGACTCAGCAAGCTGTGCTGGTGCATCTCAGCAAGGAGCACTGCGCTGCCCACAAATGTCAGCAGGGCCAGATAGAGCAGGGAGAGCAGGGAACTGGATGGTGTAGTGGATGCCATGGGCAAGCGAGATCTCTCCTCTGGGCCCCTGAAGTGTGGCAAGGTGCAGCCCTGTACAGGGAGCATAATGGTCAAGACCAGAGAACAGAATATCAGACAGGTACGCATACACATTTTGCAGCTGTCTAAATCCGTACCACATACAGTTCTATATTGTCTCACAACGTGCTTTCTGTCTGTCTGTCTCTCTCACCCTCGTACTGTGTGCGGTCTTTAATAGTGTGGGGGAAAAACTGCATATCCTTCTAGCTGTCTTAGCAGATTTCAAATGGCTAATTTTGTGAGCTGCCGGTGTTATTTAAACAGATGTCTATCCCACTGCCAGGCTGCAGAGGACAGTTGTCCCAAGACATTTTGCTGCCTGAAATAAAGGACACAATACCCTCCACTCCACATATAGAAGCCAACTGGACTGGCAAATGAATTTCACCCCAACACTCTCCAGGGTAGCACCTTCCAACACTATCTATCTATCTATCTATCTATCTATCTAAAAATAAATAAATAAATAAAATCATAATATATAATAACACAATACATAAACAAAGCCGACCGCCAACATGGGGCTGATCAGAAGGGTTGCAGGACTGATATTTAGAAATTGTGAGGCATTGTGATTTACAAAACAAGCGTCGTACTACGCGTTTCTTGGGAACAGTGTGTCTCCTTCTAGACTAACAGATTGGTTCGTGAGACCTCTTTTTCCTTGATAGTTAGATGATAGTAGAAGCCCAAACTGCAACAGAATTAATGGCCCCACAATATTAAGCACGTTGGTTGAGTTCTTCACCCTACCAAGAGATATTAGGAACTACCAAAGAGACATAGTGATGCTGACAGTAGGGATACAGAGAAAGAAAGACTCCAAGCTTTCTGGACAATGAAAGACGTTGTCAGTTTCTGAAATAGGAGAGAACCCTCCTCCCAAACAGCTCTATCCATAATTTTGAGATGCAGCTTCAATCCCATCTCTCAAGAACAGCCACTTCAAACTCATATGACTGATCACTTCAGAATCATAAAGTTGGAAGGGATCACAAGGGCCATCTAGTCATGCATTCCCCCCTGCACTAAACCATTCCTGGAAGATAGCTGTCCAAATTCTGTTTAAAGACCTCAAAAGGAGGAGAGTCCATGACCTTCTGAGGCATCTCTCTTAGAGCGAAGAAGTTTGTTCTAATGTCTAGGCAGAATTTCTTTTCTTGAAATTTGAATCCATGGTTTGTGTTCTCCGAAGCAGCAGAAAACAATTTTGGTCTATCTTCTACATGACTTCCTTTCAGGTATTTAAATATGGCTATCGCATCACCTGATCACTAACATCACCGATATCATTCTAATCACTAATATAATTGTTGAATATTAATTCTCATACTGAAACCCGGATTTCCCATCTTCTCCTGACCAAGGCTTGCAAAAATAATGTTTTTGGACTATGATCCCCAGAGTTGATAATGTGGGGTAGAGGATACCAGGAGCCATTGCCCCCTGCAAAATGACATTTTCCAAGGTCTGTTCCTGCCCCAGGCTCTTTCTCTTTGTAAGACCTCACTCACCTGGTATTGTCACACCGCAGAAACCCCAGTTCTCTCATTCACTCCTTCCAAGGGACAGCTGTGGCAGAGGTCTGCAGCAACTGGCAGGATGAGGCATTAATATACCTTTGATGATCATCCCTGGGGGGTCCACTGGGGACCACTCCCACTATCATAAGCAGGGGCAGGTAACTCATGATTTCCAGATCTGTCCTTTCGCTTTCTCACCCTCCCCTATGCCTGTTTTTCAAATGTCTTGTTGAAAGCTAAAGGGATTTGAACTGCTTGATTATTACAGGACACAACTGGGGCTTCAGTACAGGATAGCTTCCAGCACTGGACTGGAGAAAAGAGGTACATTTGCTTTACATTAACAAAAAACGGGCTTTTGATGCTCCACTGAGCAGACAAAATAAGTGAGTAATTCCATGGGGTGTGGTGACATGTCCCAAGAAAGAAACACATACTTATTTACAACTCAGGCAAACATTTTCTTTACATTTATTTTTAAATCAAAAAATAATATTTCCAATAAAATCTCATTGTCCAGTATATTATTTATGACTGTGCAATCAATCATATTTATAGTATCAACAAAAAATGATTAAGCTGCAGTACTTTAAAAAGAACCCTAATATGTAATATAAACATTATATTAAGTTTGATTCAATGTGGTACTTCCAAAATAGGGCAAAGATGTGCATATTTACCTAAAAGTTAAGTCTCACTGAATTTAGTAGGATTTACTCTCAGGTAGGCAACCTAACCAAATTTTTGATTAATTCAGACAAGTATTTTCTCATGAAAGCTTACATTTTTGTAACAGAAGAGCTTAACCCTTGCACTTGACTAGTAGTGTTTTCAGAGAAGACCAGAAAATTAAATGAATTTTCTTCAACAGGCAGAAAAGGTTTCACTATTGGAAGAGGTAATGTTCCAGAATCAGCTATGACTTCAGTAGCTGTTCTAGCTCATTCCTAACATTCAGATCTCATTATAATCCCCCAGCAGTGTATCTGGGGGTGGTGGAAGGGAGCAAGATGAGGACTCCCCCCCTTCCCCGCAGTAAGAATTCTGACCACCTAATGAAATTTTCCTTCAGGCTCCAAACTTCTAGCATTGTGGTAACTTAAAACTTCAGTTGAGCATTTGGAACCTGAGTTTAGGAATCCCAAGCGGTAGGTGGAGTTACTAAGGGAACTTGAACGTAGCAAATGCAAATATTTTAGGTGTAAGCCATTCTTGTTTTGGTCTCTGCAATGCTGGAAATTTGGAGACTGGAAAAAAAAATTATGGAGGCAGAATTCTTATGGGAGTGGTGCCCCTATTTGCCCTCCCAACAGCTACACTCCGGGACGCTCTTTACAAATTACAGTACTTCGAGACGAGGCTATTCTATCCCATTCCACAGGCAAGCATGCTCTTTGCAAGGGGCTCCTCCCTTGAATCGCCCCCGCTCGGTCATCGCAAAAGAACGCACAACGTGCGCTCTTAAAGAACCGGAGAAGCACGTCTGCCGTGGGTTCCTTCCCTGAACATAAACCTCCATCCCAGCCAAGTTCCGAACCTCCTCATTCCGCGGCTGAGACGGTATATAGACTGGCCTCCCCCACCCACGTGGGGCCTTTCCGCACTGCACTGTTTCAGTGCCATTATTCCACTTTCAACATCCTGTAGACTCCAAATCTGGCGTTCGTTCTTCCAAAGGCCCCCCCTCCCCCTAAACTGCAAAGCCCAGGATTCCATACGACGTCGAAAGCGGAATAATAGCACTACAACATGCGGTGTGGAAGCCCTAATCTATGGCTTTCCGCGTTCGGACAGAATGAGGTGGCAAATGAGAAGGCATCCTAACAGATATCAGACTCACTTATTATCTTTTCAGACAAACCAGGGAGTTGTGGAGAGGGATCACCCTTAGGCCATTTCCGCACTAGCCTGTTACAGCGCGATGGTTCCACTTTCAACATCCTCTGGAATCCTGGGGTTTGCAGTTTCGGGAGGGGCCGGCCGGCCCCTCCCGAAACTGCAAACCCCAGGATTCCAGAGGATGTTGAAAGTGGAACCATCGCGCTGTAACAGGCTAGTGCGGAAACACATTTAATAAACTCCTTTAGCTCCGACGGATTATCTGCAGCGATTTGCGGGGCTGAAAGCGCTCCGACGGATTATCCGCCGCCAGCAACACCGGATTTCGCCCACTCCCGCCCGCTGTGTGCCAGCCTGCACGTAGCAGAGCCCCCGGCCCCCGGGAAGAGGCTCTCGGACGCCGGGCGAGCGACGGCAAGGCTCCGGGGAAGGGGCCAGCCGGCTTTGCCTCTCCCAACACCGCCCTCCCCGCCGGACTTTAATCCGATCCCGGCGGAGGGGCGAGGGCCGCCGGGGACACGCATCCCGCGGCGCCGCCGCCGGGGCCAGACACGCGCCCGCCGGCCCGCGCCCCTCCCCTCCCGCTCGGCCCGCTCAGAGCAACTTGCTGGGCCGTAGCCCGGCCTCTTCGGCGGCCTCCCGCGTCGCTCATTGGCTCGCTCTGGGCGGGCGACGGCGGGCTCGGCCGAGGAAGGGGCCGGCCTTGGGAGCTGAGCGCCGCCGCCGCCGCCGCCGAAGAGCCGCTGCCGGGCAGTCGGGTTGCAAACGCCGCCGCCGCCGCCAGTTCTTACAGGAACCGTGAAGTGAGTTGCACGTTGAATAAAGATCGCTTCCCGTCCTTCCGGGGGGGGGGGGGAGCAGCTGGGTTCTCCAACCCCCGCCAGCCCTGTCATTTGTTCTCTGCACCTCTTTCCCTTTTCTGCCGCTTTCTTGCTGGATCCAACCCCGCTGTTTTTCTCTAGGCTGCGGATTACTCATTCCTCCCTTCCGATCTCTCCCCCCCCCTTACATTCTTCATCCGTTTCCATATGAGTCATAGATGTTTTTATTTGGGCGGGTGCCGGCCGCGTCACGAGCCCTTCCACGCGCGGGCGGGTTCCTCCCTTGGCTGTCCGGGTGGTGCTGAGCATCGCGCTTCGCCGAGCGGCCAGGCGGAGGCAGGCAGGCAGGCGAGGGATGCAGGGTGTAACGGGATCTGCCTCCGTTCTCAGCGGCTGGGTTCGCAGCATCGTTTCTTGTTTGGGGAAGGAATGCCCTGCTAGGCTGCGGGTGTGGAAAATGGCGTTATCGCGCATTGGCGGGGCCACCGTAAACAGGGCAATACTCAGAATGCACCTGCCGCAGAACTTGTTACGCTCGTTCCCGTTTACCCCTCTCTCTCTCTCCCTGGCCTACCTCACAGGGTTGTTGTGGCATTGAGTTGGGAAAAGAAACGGAGGACTTAGTATGCTGCCTTGAGTTCGTTGAGAAAAGCAGGGGATACATGTAACAAAGGAACAAAGAACAAAGAAGAATAATGAGATGGATTATCTTCCTTGCCTTCTTTTTAATTTGTGTTCTCTGCTTGGGTGGGGACTCCTCTTGAAGTCTTGAACAGCTGGGAATAGAAGCCACACAGATGTACTTTCTAGTTTGCGTAGGTCCCATATATTTCGAAGAGGTTCCTTTGCATTCAAAACTTTGCAGCCTAATAGGTCAGGATTTGATCTGGGACAAACAGATCCCTGACACAAGTGCTATAGTTCCAGTAGAGATCCTCCACACCTTTACTTTATAATTATTCATCTAGGGTGCGTAAGTCACATAGATTTCAAGGCTTCTAGGCAGTGTATTCATTTATTTATCTTGTCCTTGTTCAGATAGGGCCAACTCCCACTTTTATTCTAACAACATCATTATGAAACGGGTTTTCAATTTTTTTTACTTCACTTGTATCCCATCCTTCCTCTGAAATGTTCAGGGCACTCTGTGTGTCTCTTGCTCAGTGTTTTATCCTCACAACAACCTTGTGGGGTTGGGTGATCAGAGAAGAGTGCACGAATGCAAGCTCTCTGTGGGATCTTCATGACTGAGTTACAATCTAAGCTTGCTTCCTGCCTGGTTCTGGTTTGACACCCAGTCCATTAGACAGCACGGTTACTGTGTGAGGCCAGGGTGAGCATCTTGAGAGACAGTCTGGATCTAGGAATTGAATTCCTGGGGCAGCCATGAAGGAAAGAAGACTGCTTTGAAACATGTGTTGGCAAGGTTGATAGAAATTCCTTTTATAAATCTCACAATTGTTGCACTGTGGGGAAAAAGATGCTGGAAGGGCCTAATGACATCCATAAGACCAGCGTTCTCAATTTTGGCTAAATCATATTTTGACATTTAAGAGCATTAGCTAAGTCTCCGTCTGTAACTCCTCTATCACTGACACTGCTTTGCACGGTATACATAATTCATTATATGCAACAGTAGCAGTCCTGCCCTAAATACCGTAAAGGTACCAGATCCTGTCTGATCTTGGAAACTAAACAGGGTCAGCCCTGGTTAGTACTTGAATGGGAGACTGCCAACAAATACCAGGTACTGTAGGCTACGTTTCAGAGGAAGGAACTGGCAGAACCAACTCTTGAGAAAAGAAAACGCTAAAAGCCTAAGAAAACCCTATGAAATTCATGAAGCTACCGCAAGTTGACAGGCAACTTGAAGGCACATGTACACATAACAGGAGCAACATTACAGTAGGCCCTCACATTTGCGAGGGTTTGGGGCACAGCACCCTAAAAGTGGAAAAACCACAGATAACTCCCCCACCCCAACTATTTCCCTTCCATACCCCTCCAGAGCATTCCCCCTTCTGTTCCTTTGCCTCTGGCTTGGTGTTGGTGGGGAGGCGACCTAAAAGGCTTAGGGGTACTTTCCCCTCAGACAGAGAAGAGGGGAGTTTGGGAGTTCTAATTACTTCTAGCAGCCATCTTGAGAAAGGAGTACCTGACTAATCAGCAGCCAAGACACAGCAGAATGTGCAACCACATGAGAGGCCATGCCTTCAGCAGTGGGAAGGGGTTTTGCTCACCCAAAAGGGAAAAAAGTCAATTTTAAACACGAGCCTGGCAAGCCTGGGGTGAGGAATGCAAGGAAATGGGAGGAGGAAAAGGAGGGGTAGGCAATCACATGCCTCACGATAATCAAATTCATGAAGGTCAACCCCACAAATGTGGAGAGAGGACTGTCTTTGAAAACGAATTGACTTGAGACCCATCTGCAGCTGATGCAGTCAAGTGCCACCTGATGTGGTTGCAAATCTTGCAGAATATGAATAATCTTTAGGTAACATCAACAGTGTGACAAGTGTGGCTTTCCAGATGTTGCTGCTCTGCAACTTCCCACATTCTTCCTCATTGGCTGTGCTAGCTAAGGCTGCTGGGAGTTGCAATGCACCATCACCTGGAGGGCCACTCAGTTTCCACTCCTGGATTAGCTTCAGGAGTGGGCTTCAAGATGGTTCAGGAGTTGTAAAAGTATAAGAAAAGCTGCCTGGCCCAACCCACAGTCAGACTTAAGTTAGGGGCTGGCAAAGTGGGGCCACCCAAGACTGTTTTTGTGGCCTCAGCCGCCTCAAGAGTGCCTCAGGTAACCACTTTTAGGCAAAATGGTTGAATAGGCAATGGGCCCCCACTCTACCGCCTGATATTAAAAAGGCTGGGTTTTTTTCTTTCAAAATCAGAAGTGAATCTCCATCTACTTCTGGGGGGATTTGTTTGTTTGCTGGTATGTTTGGCAGTCTGTGAGGCTCTTAGAGAGTTCAAGGGCAGACAGTTGTTCTCCCCCAGGGCTGTAGGCACATGGGGAATGGGTAGGCATCTCCATGGGGTATGGGACCAGTTTTCATCCCCATACCTGTCATGGGCCGGACCCCTGCATCCCAGGTATATTGAAAGGGATGTGATGTTACCTTTTTGGCCTGTTTTGGAGATTGTTTTGGGTTTGGGGGGTCTTGAGGTCCTCTGAGGTTTCTGGGTTGGGTGGATGAGTGAAACTGCCACATTTGTGGGCAGTTTAGAGGGATTTGGGGCCATTTTCACATGCAAAAATGCCTGAAAATTGACCTGTGTCTTGATGCAGGACCATGGCAGTGAAAAAGTGGGCCAGAGAGGCTGTTTGTGGTACATAGGGGCACTTTCCATATGTGTGTGTAGTGGAATTGTGCATATGTGTGCATGTGTGCTCACACACCTTCAAGTCACCTATTAACTTATGGTGATCTCATTAATTTAATATGGTTTCATAGTCAAGAAATACTCAGAGGTGGTTTTGCTAGTTCCTTTCTCTGAAATGTAGCCTATAGCACCTTGTACTTGTTGGTGGTCTCCCATCCAAGTACTAACCAGGGTTGACCTTGCTTAGCTTTCAAGATCATATGTGACCTGGCTCCTTTAGGGTATTTAGGCCAGATACACTTTCTGTTGTTGTTGTTGTTGTTGTTGTTGTTGTTGTACCTTCACATTGTTTCTGACTTATGGTGATCCTAAGGTGAACACAGGGTTTTCTGGATCTGAGAGTGTGTGACGTGATCAAGGTCAGCCAATGAATTTCCATAACCGAGCGGAGAATTAAACCCTGGTTTCCAGGGTTGTAGTCCAATATGGAAACCACTGGGCTAAAGAGTATACATTACATTAATACACTCTTTTCTGTTTTTGTCTCCCTTCCTTGTTTTCCCCTCTGCTGTTTTTAACCAGTCTTCAAGGTAAGATATACTTGCTTTGCACACAATTGGTTCTTGCATGCATATTTTATACAAAGTGTGCAAATCTCCATGAGTTTTTTGTTCTTAAAAGGTACGATCTATGAATGTGGAAGACAAAAACCAGACCCACCAGCCAACCAGAAATCTCCTCAGGCAGGGCAGAGGGGGAAACCACATCAGCAAAGTAAAGAACTGGCACAGAATATCTGACTACAGTTTTCACCATGAGGACTTTCTAATTCAGCAACATCTAAAAAAAACAAACAAAAACAAAAGATCAGATAAAGTAAAACCAGCCTTGGACAAATTTACGTTATGGTAGGGAGTGAGGTATGTCATAGCAGTGGCAGGGCATAAGGTCTTGTTTATTATTATTTAGTAGTTATCTTTACAGCCCACTTTCCCTCCAGTCAAGGCAGTATACATGACTTTCCTTCTCTACATGTTATGCTTACAACAGCTCTGTGAAGTATTTCAAGCTGTGGGAGAATGGCTGGCTGATAGTGGTTGGCCCAGTGAATTTCATACCTCAGTGAGGCCCATAGGCCAAAACATCTGGAGGAGCAAAGACTCCTAACCCTTCTTGCAAGGGAAAATTGCCTTCTGTGCTCATAGACTTCACGTAGTATGGCTGGGTGTTACAGTGCCAAGTTGTATGCTTGGAAAGTTACTAGATGGAGGTACTCTTAGCATTAATGAAGAAGAAGCATCCTGAACTCTTTATTCAAGCCTCCTGATCCAGGAGTTGTATTGATGATCCATGTTAAACTGCTTTGTCAGTTTTCAAACAGAAGAAAGAAAGATAGAAGGCTTTATTTTTTGTTTTGGAAAATCTTCAGTTGCTTTTTTAGAGATTGATATAGAGTGTTGGCTTCTAACATGAAATTCAATCCCCTTACCATCTCTTTGGTCTGCTTATATACCAGGAACAATTATCAAAATGTTTCACGTTGCTTGTGAAGTTTTTCCAGTTAACAAAAAGAGAGGTAGTAACTTCTTTGTATCTAGTTGTCTTGTCTCCCACTCCTGTCACCTGGAATTGACTAATTTCTTTGTTCATACCACTTCTCACTCACTAGTCAGAACACATTTGAATTCCAGAAATTTCATTGGATTCAAAATGTGCTCCGGAATATCCTTTGCAGACTGTGTAGGAAAGGCTCTGTGTATTTTTTCTACTAATACTGCACAAAAAGTCTTCTTTACACATAAAGTCTTCTTTATCCACTTTTTTTTTTAATTGCTGCTGTGGCTCACGGGGTTTTTGTTTGAAAGGATTAGTTCTTCCAGAGGGAATGTGTGGTTGACATTTTTTTTCAAATGCACGGAGGAAGATGTTGTGTTATTTTATTTATTGCCTGGGTAACCATCAGGGTGGGGAAAACAGGATTTAAAGGGCAACTGCTGCTCTTTCAGAAAGTGCAAAGACCACAGAGCTGATGTCATATTCATCCTGATATAATCCACATTGGCCTCAGTCCTTTAAAATGAAATAAGGTTTACTACAACTTTTTTTTAAAGCTTAGCTCTAAGTGCTAGGCAGTAGGTCACTTAAAATATACCTCAGATTATGTGCATTGCCCTAGCTGAGCTTTGAAGGGAGTTATAGCTCCAGTTAACCCAAGGCTGGTGGTTGGGGAGGTCTGTCTTATTTTATGATCGGATGCATAGAGTTTCAGCAGAGACATAAAAGAGTCTTCAGTCCCTGGTAGTCTACACTGAAAAATGAACGAATCTTTTTCATGTGAGGGTTTGAATCTGATTCAACATAACAGGAAGGACCCTTTAAGTTTGGCTATGGTTCCAGATTCAGTCAGGGACTGCACCATCAACAATACTTATTAAGGCATAGTTGGCAGAACTTGGTTGGCCGTTAGAAGACCGATATCTTCATAATTATTAAATAAATGGTTGAATGTTTAATAACTCATAAAAATTCTTAAGAATCTTCTTAAATACCTTCTTAAGAAATGCTCTTTCTTATTTGAATTATCAATAAAATCGAACGTGAATAGAGTCATACCAGCTTGCAGTGATGTGATTATTTTGCCTTTTCTCCTTCTCTTGTTGGAAAGCATGTCAGGGGAACTATCCTTGCACATCAATATCAAGGAGCCACGATGGGACCAGAGCACCTTCACAGGGAGAGCAAAGCATTTCTTCATGGTGACGGATCCCCGCAATCTCCTGCTCTCAAGCAAGACCCTGGAAGATGCTCGGAGGGTGATTGAGGATTACAGGTTCTCTTGTTAGTCTGATTGCTTTAGTTTTTGGCAGGGGACATACTGACAGTGATGTGGGAGATTTAAGTTCTGAGGAAACCTGAAGAATGTTATATTGTCATTAGGAGATGTTCCAAGCACTTGATGTGGCCCACAGCTTTCATGTCTCTCCTTCAATTGCTAGAGATCTTCCTTCTTGGTAGCATAGCATCTGACATGCTTCTCCATGGAAGAGGTAACAACATGGAAACCTGTCTACAAACCCCACTATATGGTGGCTAGAGCCACTGTATAATTTGCAGGTGAGGGGGGCAGAGTATAAATGCATGGATGAGGCTTCATATTCCAGCTGGCCATACAGCTAAAGCTTACAGAAAGTTTTCAGAAGGTTTTGTTTTAGATTCTGTAGAGCTCTGACCTCTCGCAGTAGGATGGTTTGGACCTAGCTGAAAGACCATTGTGTTGTCTATAGATTCCATTCCAAATTGAATCATTCAGAACCTGGAAAGGTAGCTAGCTCAACCTGTTCACACAAGAGAATTTCAGGGGAAGGGCCACATAGATGTGTTTGGAGAATATAATAGCCACTCATCTGCCCTACCTTTCTAGATACCTTGTTGCCATTAATGCTTCTAGCAGGTGTGAATACAGGCACATTCTCTCCCAAACCTTCCTGATGCAGGGTATTTGTTTATTTTTCTTCTCTAGTAACCTCCACAATGTAACCATTCATTTTCCTGAATTACTTCCAATCTGCTTTGGTTTTGTGGCTTATTTCAGGTTGGGAAAAGTATCACCAGGTTTGACTGAAGACCAGCTGTGGCGGGCAAAATACATCTATGACTCAGCCTTTCATCCGGACACTGGCGAGAAAATGATCCTGATTGGGCGAATGTCTGCCCAGGTGCCCATGAATATGACCATCACTGGATGCATGCTCACCTTCTACAGGCATGTGCAAACGCTGAAGGTCCACTCTTGTGCTCAGTCTCTGTTGCATGGGAGTAAGGTGGGAGGGCGTGTGATTGCGTATTCCTAAACATTGAAGTACTTGTGGCGACAGACCTCCAGGCTTAGATCTTGTGAGAGCTTTATTTTTTATTTCATTAAACGTAGCATTTTGGGAAGGCTGACTTGTACCAGACCGCAGTGCTGGAGCATGGGGGCTTAACCATCTCTTCTCAGTGATGTGCCTAAGCTACAGTAAGTTGTAGGGTTGGGGAATGGTGAAGCTAAGACAAGACGAAAATATGGATGCTTGTCATTTCACCCAAATCTCTCATCTCCAAACATGGCTGTTCTCAATGAAAGATATAGAGATTGGAGGCTCTGCTGCCCTGCATTATAACTGGTTTGGTCCTAAGTCCAGAGGGGTGGGGAGATGCTATATAAGGGGATGGAATCATGTTCATGATCTGGTCATTTACCCTTTGTATTCTAGAACAAGTGTGAGGAATAGGTTTCTCTTTAGCTTGTGCTTTTTAAGGTGTTGTGACGCTTGGTCTGTGTGTGCAGTTATGGGTAATTTTATGGAGACTAATATTGTTCACTTGCATGTGAGATATCTGTATGTACAAAGCTGTCAGCATGGTAGGATATGTCTTTGACAGTAATTGTGTCTTCTGCAGAATTATAACATTTTTTTGTAATACAAATTGTTGGATGGATGCAAATCAGTGGATAAATCTCTACAAAGGCCTAAAGAGACCTGTGCATTTATAACAATGAGCATGCCTATGCAAGTTCTTGCATATCTGTCAGACTGTGTGAATGTCACATTCTGCATTGTGTTTGTGCTAGAGCCTCTAATGCGTAAATCCTGGGTGAGGAGCATGTTTATGCATGGACAAAGAAGACTGTCAATGACAGCGTTTAGAAATGTGAATGTCTGCCAGGATGGGTGTCAATGATGTCTTGTGAATGTGTGAAACCACAAGGGGTTCATTGAACTTCCATGTGCAGGTGGACTGAGAAAGGCACACAGTGAGAGGGTAGCTTTGGCCTTCTGGTTTCTCTTCTCTTTGCTTTGTCTGCCCATTGGTTTGTGGGAGCTCTGATTGTCTCTTTTCTTGCAGGACAACCCCTGCTGTGTTATTTTGGCAGTGGGTGAACCAGTCTTTCAACGCCATTGTCAACTACACTAACCGGAGTGGGGATGCCCCTATCACTGTCAAGTAAGGAGACTATGTTTGCCCAGCACCATTGTGAATGAATGTAAATGTCTCTGTGGAGAATTGCACCTGATGTCAGCAGAACGTTTCAGCAGCAGTTTTGAGGAATAATTTTTCAGGATTCATGCTTGTAAGGGCAGCAGACCATTAGACTTAGAAAGATCTGCTCCCTATGGCTGTAGATGTGAGCTGTGATGATTCCAAACATCTTCAGAAATTAAAAATGTTGAAGCGTGGAATGTTTCTGTTCAGAGTGCCAGCCAGCCCGCCTCTTTCAGGATATTCCATTCTGTCCCCCCCGCCCCAGCTTGTCTCCTGCCCCCAGTAGTACAAAACATGCCCAGCTCTTATTAGGTTGGTCTGGGATTTTTCATCTCTTATGATATTTCCCCTAAAATATTTTTGTACTCCTACTCAGTGGAGGAGGGGGTTGGTTCTCCAAGCGTGAAGCTCCCACTTTCTAGTATGTGGATGTGAATAGCTGATCTTCGATTTTGCTTTTAAAATTTGGACTGAAATCCAGAGCAGATTCACCACCCATTGACAATTTCCCCAACTCAAGTGATGTTTCACAGGTTAGAGTCAGAGGTTGGGTTAGACAGAAAGGAAGGAAGACTTTTTCACCCTTACCAGATTTGCCTGCTTCCTTTGTAGCCAGCTGGGTACTGCCTACATCAGTGCAACTACAGGAGCTGTGGTAACAGCATTGGGACTCAAGTCTCTCACCAAGGTAAGTAACTGACTTGTTTTGCTTGGTTTGTCACAGAGTGGAATTATTCCCAGAGAAAGCCCTCCTGCCAGATTAAGTCATATCTGGGATTTCTCTGAGATTAAACCCACTTTCCCTAGGCTGTTGGTATCTGGTAGGGAATGATAGGAATTGTAGTCTAACAGATCTGGAGGGCATTGTGTTGGGGAAGGCAGGATTAGTTTGTTGAATTTGCATGTTAGAAATGTGATCTTCTTTACAGAAAGTATTTCTGCCTTTGTTTACCACATGCCTTGCCAATTTCAGTAAGTAAGCATATATTGTCTTTTTGATGAACACTACATTAGTTTTGCACATTTGATGTGGATATTGCAACTCTGTGGTATTCACTCACAACTTCCATGGAGAGTTTTCCTTGTATTTTCACAGACCCAATACTTCTTTCCTGCATGGATAAATCAGTATACACTGGGTCTGACATGGCAGAAAGAGTAAGATTGAAGTTCCATGGTATCAGTGTGGGGAATTGTAAGCAAAAGAAAATGAAGAGACTTGTCCAAGTTTATGCAGGGAAACAATGCCAAAATTTAAAAAAAAATCCTGGTTGCCTTGATCTTTGTATTATTGTGGAATTTAAGTCTGCTCATCCAGCTTTTAAGGGCGTATCATAGGTCTTTCTCATTCTCAACTCCTCCTCCTTGATAGCATTTGCCACCAATCATAGGACGCTATGTGCCTTTTGCAGCTGTGGCTGCTGCGAACTGCATCAACATCCCATTAATGCGGCAAAGGTAAGATGCTGGGTTGCTTGTTGGATGAAGGGTGTGATGGGGACGTTGTTCCATGGTCAAGCTCCTGGTAATTCCTTGCACATTGTGTATTTTGATCAAACGCACCACTGGGCTTCTATCCTCATTCACAGAGGACCTTGAAACTCAGAGGTTTTCATAGCTGGGGTCGTGTAATTAATCTACAATACTTGGTGCCAAATTAACACCTCTGTGGAAGGCTTTAACAAGAGGAAAAATATTAAAACATGGCAGAAAAAAAATCATAGACAAGAACTTATTCTAGGTGTTTAGAAACACAGTGATGATTTTTATGAAGATTTTGCAACTGCAGTTTGTACCTTGCTTATCCGCTGCCCTTCTTTTGCTACAGAATTCAAAGCAACACACCGAAGGCTTCTGTGTGTGTTCTTGTCTAAACACTGACCAAGCCCACACTAATTTTGCTTCGGCAAGCTTGCTTCAGGCCAGAACCTGGAATCAGGTTTTGAGGAAAGGGATGGACGACCTTTCTTCTCCTGAGGATTTCATGCAATACTTGCTAGCACGTGGAGGACTACATCTTTCTTCTTTTTTACACACATGCACACACATACTCTTGAACATCATTCCAACTCTCTATCTCTTTTGCAGCTGTTTCAACTCTGCTCAAGAAGTGAGAAGTGAGGGAGAATCTGCCGAGGGACAGAGAAAGAGTCAGTGGGTTGCAGAGATCCTGGCTTGGGATCTGGGGTGGCTTATAGAGACTTGATAATAAAAAAGTTAAAATGTAATTAAACAATTTATCTTAAAGCACAAATCATTTAATCATTAAAGTCCCGTTTGAATGAAAAGGTCATTGTCTGTTGGTGAAAGGAGAGCAGAGAGAGGGCCTGCCTAACTTCCCACAGAAGGAAATTCCACATCCCAGGAGCAGCCATTGAGAAGGCTTGATGAGAAGTTGGCCAAGGGCTGCCTGTGATTTATGGACCGCAGATTGCCCACATGTGTTTTAGAGCATGTGGAAAATGTTGAAAAAAAGCTAAAGATAAAAATGATGGATAATGGAGTGTAGAAAAAAGAAAGATGATGTGGAGAATGGAGCCAGCTATTTTGGAGCACATATCCATGCATAGTTTCAGTTTCTCTATATATTGCATTTCACTGAGTAATATATGTGTACAGTCTGTGATGTTCTGTCACCTTGACTTGATCTCTGAGCAATATATGATGTTCTTCTGGTCAAGAGGGAGTGGTCAGATGTGGCTAGTATGGTGCTTCACCGCATTTGTTATGTGAACGTATACCACACTGCTTTTGCTTGTCCTATTTTGAAGAGTCAATAACACATGGATAGTGCATCTGTCTGTAGGAATTCTTCAGCCTCTAGTTTAGGAAGAGTGGAAAGAAATCTGTAAGAATTCAGGAGAATCATTGTCCTTTTGGATGGCAAAAGGAAGGGAAAAGCTGCAGATTACAATAATGAGTCATATTTTTCTCCTCATCCATTTCTGCAGGGAGCTAAAATTTGGTATCCCCATTACAGATGAGAATGGGAATCGGCTGGGTGAATCCAAAAAGGCAGCTCAGCAAGCAATTGCACAGGTGGTGGTATCTCGCATTGGCATGGCTGCACCTGCCATGGGTAAGTAGCTGCCACATTGGCAGCTATTCTTTGCTGGATGTGAAAAAAATGTTCAAAATTTAAGGAATATTCACTGCCAATTTTATCAGTTAAGTTTTTTTGGGGGGGAGGGGGCGTGATGAGAAAGTTTTGGAACAAAATTTGACTTTTCAGTTTGAATGTTAATATTTTAACTTGAGATTTGAAATCTGATTGCTGTACGTTTGGTGCCATGTCTTGATGGTTTTTTCTTTTTTGAAGCTTTGGCTCTGGAATCTCATAAGCTGGCAATTATTAATTACTACTACATGTTGTTGGTCAGATGTTACAAGATAAGAAATATCATTCCCTGCAGGTTATCAAATATATAATCAGACTGAATACGATTGCATGGCAAATGTCAAATTCTGTTAAATATGTATTTAGATTTCAAACAATCTTTCAGGAAATCTGAATTCTTTGGAAGATTTTGAGGGCTTTTAAGGAACAGCTGAGAAGTGTAGGAAGACAGCATTCTCACTACAATCTGTCTTCTATAATTTGTAACTATAGAGGAAGGATACGTATGTTCTAGGGCACAAGTTTAGTTCACAGTGACCAGGAATGAGTTGCATCCACTGTGTTATGTGAACTGAATGAGAAGCATACTCTAGAATTTGTTCCAGAATGACTTGTAACATAAGGGGCTTAGTGGAAGACATGAAAAGTGAACCTTAAAGGTAGAAAGTCTGAAAACTTCTATGATACACCACTGCACATTAGCTGTGCATCTACTCAAACATTAAATACCATTGCACATTAAAAATCATGTATTTTAATAACTGACACGCCATGTGAGGGGGCATAGTTTAATGACAGGGCTTGTGTTTTGGACAGAGAATTCCCAGGTTTGATTGCTGTATTGCCAGCTAAAAATCAGTAGTATGGTATAGGGAAGCTTCCAGTATTTCTGAATATGGAAAAATAGCAAAGATCTTAAGTTAAGACATCAAATATCCAGTACAGTTGGGTGGTACACAACAAATAACCAGATAGTACTCAGAGAACGTTTGAAGGATAGTCATTAGTAATGTTTGCAAAGTATATTTACTATTAATGTTAGCAAAGTATTTCTTTCAGGAGTGTGTTCATTTCAACTCTGTTCTTGGTACATAAATAGCATGGACTTTCTTCCTTGCATATTGAAATTTTCCAGCTTTATACTTGATAGTTATGGCATCAGACATAGCTGCTCTTCTGAGGACCATTCAGTGTTATATAAGTTTAAGAGTAACTCAGCTGTTTTCAGGCAGTCCTGTAGCAGCCCCCTCCCCCAATCTGGTGTCCTCCAGATGTCTCAGACCATGACATTCGTTGTTCCAGACCATGCCATCTGGGAGTGATGGAAGTTGTAGTCCAAAACATTCAAAGGAACACCATGCTGAGGAAGGTAGCTAGAGAAATCAGGGTACAGTATCTGAATGAACTGATGAACTCCTCTTTGGGAAGACACAGAATGGGCAGTTGCACTTTTCAGCTTTCTTCCTCTTCTTTCTCACAGCCATTCCTCCTGTGATCATGAATGCGCTAGAGAAGAGAGCATTTTTGAAGGTATGCTTTTTTTTTTGGTCTTTTCATTTAAAAATCTTGGTTGAGCCCTCCATGAAGAAAAAAGTTGGGGGGCAGAGATTTTTCTGCTTTGTTTTTCAGGGCTTCATATGCTGTTTTTTCCCTCCTATTTTCTGTTGCAATGTCAAATTAAATCGCAGCTGTCAATTAGGAAAGGAAGTTTAATTTCTTGTAATGCATATTGGCTGCTGTCTTAGAAACAGTGGGTCAATTGATCTAATTAAGATTGACAAAAGTCATTGAAGTTTCTATTGAAAGAGGTCTTCCTCAAACAGTTGCAGCTCTGTGAGCTCCACACAAAAACCACAGCTTTGGAAAACCATTTAGCTAATAAGGCACATGACCATTTTCTTTCTTTTCAGCGATACCCCTGGATGAATGCTCCTCTACAGGTTGGATTGGTGGGCCTGTGGTATGTGAGCCCATTCTCCTCTTGAAATAGGATTATTTTGTATCAGGTGAAGAAGAGGCTGTGTTAAGTCTTTTCCTTGGCAGACTCTTAATGAGATTCCTAGTATGGAATGCTGTACTGCTTAAAGTGTCAGAGCAGAGTTCAAATTCCGGTTTAGCCACAAGGCTTTCACTGGCTGACCTTGGGCTAGTCACCATCTCTCTGGCCAACTTACCTATGAGGATCACATGGGGTTTCAGGAAAAATAGTGATCATCTGTACAACCGTATGCTCTTTGGAACAAAGAATAATTATAAATGCACTGGGCTTGAGGAAGCAAATACGGGGACTTTTGTGGTGATAAGGTTGTGGGAATCATGCATAACTGCACACCAACACACACACATAAACACACACTGCGTGATTGGTATTTTGTAATTTCTTACCTGCCTTTCACAACCATAGTCTTCCTAAGGCAATTTTTAAATAATTTAAGGCAGTGTAGTTCAATGAATATAGATGTTACTTTGGTCACATGGTGATTGTTACCAGCTGTTCCATTCTAAATATCCCAGGAAGGAGCCGTTCTGAGGGATCAGCCAAGACATGCCCCAAATGCATTTTAACTTTCATGTGACACTTTCACAAGCCCCATTATAATTACTATAAGATGGTAATTTAGGAGTCTTCTCCATCCTGGTGTCCTTCTGATACTCTGGACCAACTCTCATTCCTCCCACCATTGACCATGCTGACTGGGGCTGATGGAACCTCTAGTCCAAAACAACTGGAGGGCACCAGATTGGAGAATGCTGAGAATGAGATGGTGCTATTCTGTCTCCCCTTTAAAAATATTGTCAAATGGATGTTATATTATGGGGGGTAGGAGGGAGGGGGCCCGAAAGATGGAGGAGGGAGATGCTAGGGAGTTTTGATTGTGGGGGAAGAAACTTGTTGCTCACTCAGACGTACATGCACCCAAACCATAGAGATGTGTAGCATGTTGATTTTGTTCCTCTGGTAGTTGGGAACAAAGTAGTTCCCCCAGAGAATCATGAACCAGACGGGGAAGAACTGACAGCCCCCAAACACCTCTTCTGTTTCTGTCTCTCCTTTCTGCAGTTTGGTGTTTGCTACACCTCTTTGCTGTGCTCTCTTCCCGCAGAAAAGGTAAGCACTATTGTGCCGTAGGTTTCCATTTTAATGCCTTGTGATGCTTTCAGGTAGGTGGCAGTGTGCAGGAAGTCCACAGGCTAGGATGTTCTGGTGTCTGGGATGTATTCTGGAAATGTCTTATCCAGTTGAGGGTGGTATAGTTTATCCACCAGGCTCAGTGATTGGGACTATAACTTAATAGTAGTACGCTTTTGCTGGATGTGTAGCTAGCCCATGTTAGGTGTGGAAGTTCCTGGACTACTAGCCAGTCAGGGCCACTAGATGGCACCTGCCCTCCCCCACCAGTCCTTGCCATGCAGGGAGGCAGATGGGAGAACAAGGAACATGGTCGCAGTGTCCTTAGCATTTCCTGAATGCTGAAAGACAAGGACTGCTCTCTTGGCCAGTTTTCAAGGGTCACTGAGATGGTGCTGTCACCACTCTCTTCCCCTCCTTCTCTTTCCACTGCATGGAGGTTGTAGAGGTGGAGATATGTGTCCTTGTGGTTGGGAGAACTGCAGTAGATGGAGGTCTGCCAGGACTAAAGAATGGCTGCTATTAAAAAAAAAAAAAAGAGCAGGCCCTGCTGGGAGTGGCAGTGGGTGCTTCTTGCCTCTGGCTCACTGAGCCTTAAACTGCATTGCTGGCTTTGGATTCAGAAGGCCCAGCAATAGTCTCTGGGATCTCCTCTCAGGTGGCAAGTGAGGGTACAGAACTCAGCCTGAAACCCTGGGAATCTTCTGCTAGTCAGAGGCACCTACATGAGGCTAGACAAACAAAGGGGTTTAGGGGCCCCTTATGGTTTGGACTTCATTAGAGATCAGATTGCAAGCATTTTGGTATCTGTAAAACAGCAGAATAGAGAAGTGGTAGAGGTTGCAGTAGTAGTGATGATGATGATGATGACAATGTGTTTTTATATCACTCTGCAGCTCAATGTGGGTGAATCGCTTGGAACCTGAACTCCAAGCTCAGATCCGGGAGAAGAATTCTGACATTGAGGTTGTTTATTTTAACAAGGGGCTTTGAGGGAGACTTCCTCATGCTTACCCTGGTATGCAAAAGAAGAAAGTGAGAAGATGAACCAGGGACCCGGTGCTCCTGAGGAGAAAGTTACACTTTATTATAGCATAATCCCTTGTAAATGCTGTTTTCTTATTGGCTGCCAAATCTTGGCAGGTCTTATGTGGATAATAATAGCCTTCCTGGATTCAGGTGAACCATAGGGTAGATTGTAATGTGTGAACAAAGCAGGAACATTCCCTTCCTGACCCTATTAGGTGTTAGGACCAGAGCAGTCAACTGCTCTTAATGAAACCTGAATCCCCATATTATGTGCAAGTCCGCAGTGGTGTGTGTGTGCATGTGTCTGTTTGTGTGTAGGAGTTTGTATGTGTAAAATCCCTTGTGAAATAATGTTGTAGGAGTAATGATTCTGGAATCATTTTGGGAGAGGAGAATTCATAGAACACCTCAAATCCTTTGGTTCCATTGGGAAGGCAACATGCTCTGCTTTTCAGTTTGCATCTTGTGTATTCAGTGCTAAGGAAGATATGCTTCTGTGAATCAGCTATGTGTGTTTTTGAGATATAGTAATTTTTTTTTTGCTTTGAGCCATCTTTATTTTAAAATATTTGCTTAAGCATCTCTATATATTTTATTTCTTTTAGTAGCAATTGAAATATACCAGAATGACATTTGATGCCGCCTTAAAATTACCACCCCCCAAAAAAGATATATTATGGCCCTTAGTAAATTATAGGTATGAGACAATACCCTGGGCCTTTAATGGAAGCAAATAATTGATTATATTGAGACAACGTGTATGCAACCAGAGAAACAGCTAACATTCTAATAGAGGTGTGGATTTTTTATTAAGTCTATGTTCATGGTTGGGCATGTGTTTGGAAGATGAAGCAATGATCTGAAATTCCTATCATGTTGTAGGGTTGGCCCAAGCTTGACCACCAGGTAATACGCACACCAACCAAGTCAAGATGCATATTACTCAAAGGCTACTAGTTTATTTTAGTGTAAGTTGGAAAAATCCCATAAGGACCTTTTCCCCATCCCTAGTGTTGAAAATAAAACCATCACAAGTAACAAATTTGCTACCCTTTTACAACACCCATAATCTGCTGCCTCAGACAAGCCGCCTCATGCTGCCTTATGACAGAGCCAGCACTATATATGAATATCACAAAGGCACATGGAAATCAGTGGGTGCAAACATATTTTAAATCTGCCCCTTAAGGCCATAAAATTTCAAGTTGTAAAGCAGGAAGGACTCAGTCTTGTTCCGCTGTGGGCTCATGCTGTTCTGCTCTTATTTTGGCTATTTTCACATCACCTTAGCATCATTTCATAATTCACTTATATATTAGAGCAGCAGTGCTTTGTCTAAAAAAAATGGTCAAGAGACAACTGAGATGGATGGCATTCAAACTAAGAATCCATTTCTCCTAGCTCATAATGTTCTTTTCAGAGTTTGGAAAATTTACTTTTTTGGATGACAGTTCCTAGAACCCCCTAGCTAAATAGTAAAAGATGTAAAAAAAATGTTTTTTCTCCCAAGCTCTATTCTGTCTTCTCCTTCATTTGACTAGCAGCAGAACTTCCAGGCTCAGAGTACCTTTTGCTCTCCTCTCCCAAAATGAGAAGTCAATTTGTTTTACTTATGCTTCCTTTCTCCACCATCATCCCTAATGCCCATGTTTCTAAGTTCGTATATTAATGTAACCTAAAGTGAATATTTGCTTGCTGTGGTGGCTCATCAGTCCCACATTCGATGTCACAGATATATCCCATCAGGTTTAAAGTATAATTGACAATCTTTAGTGTATGTTGCTGCAGGGGAGTCATGAAGGTATACACAAGTATTAAAGAGCCAGGAAGGTGTGGTGGTTTGAGTGTTGGATTATAACCCTAGAGACCAGGGTTTAATTCTCTGCTCAGCCATTGAACCGCACTGGTTGACTTTGGGTGCATCACAGACTGTGAGCCCTCAGAAAACCCTGTAATAGGTTTGTGTTTGGGTTGGAAATGACTTGAAGGTACACAACAACAACAGCAATGCAAGTATCTTTTCTGCATTGAGACAATCTAGGACTTGGACCTCTCTGTAGATGTAAACACAGGAAAAAACATGCTTGCATGAAAGCTACTGCTAAACCAGGACTCAGTACCTTGTAAAGGAGGTAACATGAAGCCTGATGGGTTTGGCTGAAATTTCCCTGTGTTGATTGTGTTGCCTGCATTGTAATCCTCTAGATTTTTTCTGTCTGCTGTGTCGACTTAATGAGTTGATGCAAGGATCAGTAGATCTACCTGCAGTGATAAGATGTGCTGAATCAGTTCATCCACAGACCTTGTTAGAATCTTTGAGTAGGTATGCCCCAAAACATCTCTTTAGGTGTTTTGATAATTCAAAGGCACGAAAAGACGAAAAGAATTTTCTTTGCTTGTGCTTTCAAGGGATATAACAAAGCTGTAGGAGTACACCTTCCTGCAATCCATGCTATTCTGTGTTTTGTGCAATCTGACATCAAACCTCATTGCCAAAGCTCAGAACCTTTAGTTGAAGGTCACTTTGACCATTGACTTCATCAGCAGGAGGGTCCAGAGGACTTATGTAACTCCAGCACTGCACACAAAAAGTTAAATTGGAACTGACATGCATGGTACACATCTTTTGCTTGCAAGGTAGGGTAAAGAACATAACTGATCAGAGCTGCCTTCTCCAAAGGTGGCTGAAGGTCAATGGCTTAATCCGGTTTTTGGTTCTTTTCATTCGTGGAGCAAATCACTTATTTTAATCTGAGAGAAAAAACAAACAAACAAAAAAAACCCCAGCAGGGGTGTCTCTGGTTGGCTCCTTATAAATGTCATAGTTGATGGAGGCTCAGAGATTGTTATGTGCTCTTTATTATGTTTGCTCTTAACGAGACCTCATCCAAATCTTACAAGCCTGTAATGGATTATTTGAGCCTTTTTATTTTATTGTGCTGGGTCATGTTTGAGGCTTGTTTTACCAAACTTCAGCAACATTTCCGTGCAGGAATCCACACTGATTCCATGTCCTACCTCCTGTATAGCTTTAAATAAGGCAACTGTTTCCAAATAAAGAGTGTAATTCCTGTCTCTTGCACATGATGTTGTTGCTTTCTTGGGCTGAGAGAACAAATGCATTTATTATAGTGCTTCTTGTTCATATACAGGAGATTTAATTTTTCATTTAGGTAGTAGAACAAAGGAGATGGAGCCCTAACAGTGGAGCTCTCCAGGAGACATGCCTCCAATTTAGGCAAAGCTCTGTCATGATCTTACTGGCAGAGCAGAAGTAATGATAGAGCCATTCTGTCCATCTCCTCCACAGCAGCCTAGTGATTTGCTCTCACCGGGGGAAAAAAAAATAGACCAGCTCTGATGCTGGTCCAAGCATTTCCCTGATCTGGAGTATGGTTGGGAGCTGGGATCTAGCAGATCCTTGTCCTTGCTGCCACCCCGAAAACTCTTCTCCCTTCCATTGCTAAGTCAGAGCTATAGCCTTGTAGGGACGGCCACCACAGAAATTTCCATGGTGCCTGGGAGGGGCCCAGAGAGGGGCTCCAAGATGTGATATCTCTCTTAGGCTGGAACTTCATCGAAGACCTCTGATAGTATTTTATGATCAATCCTGTAGCTCTCAGGGCATGTCTCTTGGATTGTATGATTACTTTCCCATGTTTATTTTATACAAATATACTGCCTCAAATGTGCTAAGTTTCTTGTCTTAAGGAAATATTGTAGCCAGTGACAAATGCAAAAGCAGACAAGGCCATCTAACTCCCCAACTCCCCCTAACATGTGAGATGCACATCTCACACTTCCTTTGCATTCTTTATAGACTGAAGCCCTTTCTTTTTCCCTACAGTAAAACTGTAGTACAGAAACTATGTTCCTTTATGCATATATTTTATATATCTCAACCCACAGTGAAAGGAACTATCCATAATTAGGAAAGGGTTGCATAGTGACCTGAACAAACAAAAACTTGTAGTCTCTGAGAGTTACGCCACACCTCTGTGTGTATGTGGGAGGGCAGGGATTGTATGAGAGAAGCTATGAGAAGGTGAGTGTTTGCACAGGAGAATTATTGGGTTTTAGCAGCTCCTGTGGACTACCATTTTTTCCCTAGAGATGTTCCTTTTCACTCTGGCATTTGTTTTACTTTGACCAATGAGATTTTCCAAGGGAATTGGATGCTTTCCCTACATCACATTGAGGCCAATGGAAAACCCACTCCCATTGATATAATCAATGCCTCTTAGTTTATCTACACTACACAGTTTTAGCACTTTGGTACCACTTGATTTGCAGTGACTCCATCTATGGAGTCTTAGGATCTGTAGTTTGGTGAGGTTATTTCAAATTCTTTGCTAGAGAACTTTAGTGCTATAGTACATGAGAGTACACTAGGGCTCTAGCAAAAGAATTCTATCTCAGGATTTTAAGAGGATGGAGCCATTTCAATTAAGGTGTTGAACCTTAACCCTATATTGTATATATAATATATTTGCATATTTCAATATGCAAACCAGTTGCAGTGTGGTTCTTTGTATAGTCTTCCAGCGGGGTAGATCAGGAATGAAGTCAGTCCCCTACTAACTTTGTTTTGCTAAACCTTACTATTATATCAACTTCTTTCAGTTCATCAGGCAAAAGATATTAGCCCTCTCCCTAATTAGATTATTTCAGTGCCCTTTTCTGTTCTACCTGGTTGTGTTTCAAAAACATCTCTCTTTCAGTAAGCTAAATCACTGAGGTGGTTTTTATGGTAACATATGGTACAGAAATAATAAATTACAATGTCACATTGATTTCAGTGGGTTTGCTCTAAGTACGGCTGTGTCTGGATATAATCCATTGAGCACATGAATCTAGCTTATACTGCCCCATAAAACTGGTTCCTCTACTTCAGTATAGTCCACGTTGGCTGGTAAGTCTTTTGACTGAAGAAATGAGGAGATGAACCTGCTGCCTTATGCTCCCAGAGTGTATGCTCTGTCACTGAGGAATGGAATGTCCTGTTGGCCAATACTGGATTTGTAAAGAGGCCTTGCCTTTATTGTGAGTTATTTAAGAGACCCAAGTCTCTGGCTGACACACCTGCAGTGTACTGATGACCCATGAAACATATGCTCACATGATTTGCCATGTTTCGAGTAAGAAAAGACTTATGCTCAAAGCCAAAAGAAGATGTGCAGGTGCTGCCTGAGTACGCTTGTCACCATCTGCTAGCCATGTGAGTTTCCCCTCTCACTTCCTCCAGCTTAGCATATTGCATGGATGGATCCGGGATGAGCCATCAATCAATGGCTGATAAATAATGTAGGAGTCTGCGGTGCAATAAGACTTGTCAATTGCAATTCTGCCCTCATACATTAAAGATGAAAAGGTACAAGGCTCTTGCCAGAAAAATGAAGACAAATTTTTAATAGTGTGCCAAGTTGCTGCAAGATGGAATACTCGGGGAAAAATGAATTACATTTTTATTATGTGTTTTATTATGCTGTAATGAACGGGATTATGTGAGAATACAATACATTTCTAATACAGCTGAGTGGAAGGAGAAGCACACAGACTTTAGGTCCCTCCTCCCATTCTCTCCTTGCGCAAAAGATCTGAGTATTAAGACACGAAAGGTTTGACAAAAGGGCGATTTCCTCTAATAAAAGAGTATTCCATAGAGAAGTGAGGATATTTCTTTTTTCTTGTGTGTGAGAAGGGACCTAGGCTACAAAGATGCTCTGTAAAGTTAAATAGGTGAAAGATAGAGAAGACTGATCTATTTTAAACAGAATGATACTGAAGGTGTTAAGCTAAAGATGTGAATGTTTTTTTCAGTAAGAGAGGGAAAATCCAGGATTCCTCATCTATGCAATTCTTGGCCTCTTTGTAATTTTGTCTCCAAGTTTCTGTTCCTGTCTCAATCCCCTTCATTCCTATGGATTCTGGCATTTCTTCACAATTTCATGAAGTGATATAATGGTGCCTTTCAGCCCATGTAATACAACAACAACACTGCATTTGATGTAGTAAAACTTGTCACCCCTTAGACCTCTCTCACCAGTTCCACAGGAATCCATTCTGTTACTTCACCTCTCTTTGCTGTAGAATGGCCAGAAGCAAGAATGAATTTAATAAAATTATAGACTCCATAATACCCTAAAGGCACCAGTTCCCATCTGATATTGGAAACTCTGGCTAGTACTTGGATGGGAGACCACCCATGAATACCAGGTGCTGTAGGCTTTATTTCAGAGGAAGGAACTGGCAAAACCACTTCTGAGTATTTCTTGTGTAAGACAACAGTATGAAATTCATGGGGTCACTTGAAGGCACATACACGCACAGAACCAGAGAGTTGGAAGAGACCACAAGGGCCATCTAGCATGCAGGAATATGCAACGATGATATCACACTCCTGAGAGATGCCTATCCAATCTCTGTTCAAAGACCTCCAAAGATGGAAAGTCCACTGTGCTCTGAGCAATCTATTCCACTATCAAACAGCTCTTACAGTAAAAAGTTCTTCCTAATATGTAAGAAGAATCTCTTTTCTTGTAATTTGAATCAATTGGTTTGTGTTGTAGTCTCTAGATCAGCAGAAAACGAGCTTGTTACGTCTTCTACAAGACATCCCTTCAGATATTTAAAGATGACTACCATGTCAGAGAGTTTTCTCCTCTCTGAACCCAACTCTCTAAATTGTTCCTCATACGACTTGGTTTCTAGACCTTTGATAATCTTGGTCACCTTTCACTGGATACATTCCAGCTTGTTAATATCCTTCTTGAACTGTGATGCTCAGAACTGAACACAGTATTGCAGGGGAGGTTTGACCAAACCAGAATAAAGTGGTACTGCTACTTTCCCTGATTTGACAGTATGCTCCTCCAGCCTAGAATTGCATTGACTTTTTTGGCTGCTGCATCACCTTGTTGACTCATGTTTAACTTGTGGTCTACTAAGACCCCTAGATCCTTTTCACATGTATTGCTTTCACGCCAGGTATCAGCCATCCAATATTTGTGCATTTAATTTTTCTTGACTAGATGTAGTATTTATCCCTGTTGAAATTCATTTTGTTATTTTTTTGGCCCAGTTCTCCAATTTGTCATAGTCATTTTGAATTCTGATCCTGTCCTCTGGGATATTCCCTACTCCTTCTCCTCCATTTGGTGTCATTTGTAAATTTGATAGGCATGCCTTCTACCCCATTCTAAGTAATTTATAGAGATGTTGAACAACACTGGGCACAGGACAGAACCCTGAGGCACTCTACTAGTCACAGTTTGGCAGATGGAGCCCAGAAGTTTGGCAGATGGAGTCCAGAAGGGGGAAGTTACCACAGACTGGACTTGCTGAACCAGAAAGCAGCAGAGCCTGGAAAATTTCTAGAGTCCAAAAAATGAGTTACCATTATAGCAATAACTATCCATTTCTCAAAAGTAACTAAAATATTTGCTTTTATTTAATTTTAAAAACCTGAAAGACACAAGCTGTTGGCCATGTAGTACTAGCTACACTGTCTTCCCATCTACCTTGTTAATTCAACTTCTTGTAATTCAACATCACCTCAGCGTGCCATCGTCTCAACGCACATAACAGAGTGTGAGGCAATATCATGAGATAGCATGTGAAGCATGTGATATCCCTGCTCTACCTTTTAGAAAAGCCTGCACACCCTTAACTATGAAATTACTGTAAAAATGTATAGTTACAAAAGGACCAAGTATCCCTTGCTAAGTTACAACAGTAATATAAGGTAGTTACACCTTTTTTAACTGACAGAAGATATTGACACACAGTTAATTATTTGTCACTAATTGCTTCCAAACTATGGAATGGAGAAACCTGAAACTATTTACTTCCACACTTTGGAAAGGAGACACATAAAATCAGGGCTGGAATTCAGTATTGCAGTTATGGATGTATAACCTCAAATTATTATTCTGCAACTGATCTGTCTTCAACAAACAGTACATAGTAATGATTGTGGCATTATTGTCATGATTGTGAATACCTTCCTGAATTTTCTTCACCAGGAAGCTGCCAGATTGAGTGAAGGAGTTCCATTCAGCTGATGATCAGGTTGCAGGAGGATGACATTTCTAGCCAGCAAGGTTGAGACAATCAGAAGCAGGATGCCTTGACAAGTCCCTGTTACAGTCTTGCTGGCTGATGGGAGGAGATAGAAACATCTCCCTTGTGCCCCACTTGCCAGCAGAATGGACCCCCTTCTTCCAATCTGGTTGTTCCCTCATAAAATAGCCAGGAGATGCTGTTTATGTACACATGAATAACTACATAGGTGATGTAGAATTCCAGCCCAGCTGTAAATACAGAATTGTCCTTGGAGTTTACTCATTCAGAATTCAGCTCTTCCCAGTAGTAATCATTTCATCTTTGAAGCACGTACTAAGAAAAATAAAAGAACATATCCATGCCTCAACTGTGGAACTCCCTACCTGAGGAAGTTAGGCTGGTCCCAGCTCTTTTTAGCTTGCGATGGGCAGCCAAAACAGTGCTGTTCTGTATGGCATTCAGTGTGTTTGAAACTGCTGTTTTAAAACTGGATTCTAGAGTTGTTTTTAGACTGCTTTTTGGAATTTTTAAAGAGCATTTTAATATGCTTTAAAAATGTTTTTATTTTTGTATGATTTTAATTTGTTTTTATTGTTCGTCACCTCAGAAGTCTCTTTGGGATTTGAGGTCAGACAGAAATTTTTAAATAGATAGATAGATATGCCACAAAATTGTCTAATTGGACAAGATGCAAACAGAATATTATTACTTCAACATGAAAAGAATGAATCAAAATAGAAATAATTAGAGTGAATCGAAGAAAACCAAACGGAAGTACCAGGAACTGCTTGGAAATGTCTTATTGCATTAAATCATGAGGAAAAATTTTGGGAAAAAAAATAAGGATCTGTGTGTTTGGATGCAGAAAGAATGGTTAGATCAAAGAAGGCACACGTGTATTTATATTAGCAAATGTTTGAATACAGTCTAGGGTAGTTCCATGCACCCCAAATATAATTTGAAAATAATTTGTGAAACCCTTCCCGTACTCTAGGAATTTCCCAGAATTCTTCTATGCAGGCAGTGCCAGAGGAAGGGAAACATTATCAACTTTTCCTTACTGCTTGCCCCATTATCCCACCCCTAGACATACAGATTACCATTTTCTGTTTTCCTCACTTTCTAGCCTCATTAGCGGGTTATCTTTCTCACCTGCTGTAATCTATTACCTCCTTTTCTTAGCCTCTCCCTGGGATCCCAGTGCTTGGTTATGATTAAGCAGGCCATTAAATAGAGTGTTTTTACCTTTAGGGCTGGATCGTCTGCTATCTTACTTCTCAATTAGTATTTTGGAAAACGTCAACCAAGATTAATAGTTGCATTGCTCCGGGACAGGGTAAATGAAGACTGAGAAAGGCAAGTTGCAACAATAGAAATATGGCTGGCATGGAGGTGAGATCCTGCCAGAATAGGCTAAGAGTTCAGATTTGGCAAGCTGGAATCAGTTTGGCAAGGGCTGTAGCAGTTGCCCATGTGTGACAGGCAAACCATCAAGAGTGAAAACAAGCAAGGGAAGGGGAGCAGATCTTCTAGGAATTCGTGGTGTCTGATATTTGCTTACTGTGAAAGGATTTCCATGGACCTCAAATACAAGGTAAAATGTCTGAATAGTGAAATATGCTGTATTATTTTTTCCAACTTATCAAGCTGTCCTGCAGAAAACTGTTAACAAACTCTGTTATCAGACCTCACACTTACAGTGCTGACATCCCACTTTAACTGCTGTGGTTCCATCCTACAACATTCTAGGGTTTCTAGATTGATGAAACACTGGAGGGTTCTGGCTGATAATTCTAAATTCCACCCCGCAAAAAACTACTAATTTCAGGATGGCATGGAATATTGGAATGGCAATTTAAGTGGAATGAGGCACTATGACTGTATAACGTGAACAGGCCCCAGGATGTACGAAAGTTCAGCATCACTTCAGAACAACTCAAGACAAAAGTGTGATTGCATAAAAAGGAACAAGCCACCACCCTTCAAGAAAAAACATGTTTCCATAATGCTACTTTATCTCCATTTCTAGTCTTGCTGTAGTAGAAAAAAGGGGGACGAGCTAAATAAGCATCCTGCAGCAGGGTTTTCCAAAGTCCCTGGGGCCCTTTAGAAAAGGCCCTGTTTAGGTTTCCACATAAGATACCAAAAAGCATCTCCAGCTGACCTCAGATCTCAGGAGAGTTCATAAAGAGAAAGAATGGCTCCCTTGGCATCACAAAAAAGATGACAAAAGACTGTAGGTTTTCACAAAGTGGGGAAGATGTGACCAGGTGCCCCATATGTCTGCTCATTTTACTACTGCCCAGGTGCTAACTGTCAAGGGGCAACTTCAAGCTTGCCTGCTATCCCTTCATAAAGGTCTTTATCTTTGAAACAGATTTGGACTGGACAGCCCTTCAAAGGTAGGATATCTTCAAAAGGGGGCTGTCTTTGGCAGCCTGTAGAAAACTATGGCCACCCAAAAAAGAAGGCATTTTCTGTGATCAACTGGACCTTGATCATTTATTGGTCAGAATTTACATTGTCCAGACACAGCAGGCAATGTACATGTTTGTCTGTTTGTTTGTTTATCTAAAGTATTTTTGTATCACCTCCTAGCCCACAAGGGCTCCTGAGGTGATAAACAAATAAAAACCGATTAAAACAATACAAAGATAAAAACATTTTAAAACACATTAAAATACTCTTTAAAAACTCTTTACCAACCGTTACATACGAAAAGCTTTATTAAAGATATGGAATTTATACAAACCAATGCTGCTAAAGCAAATACCTATGTGGATTTCACCACAAGAAGCCTTCTATGGAAGATGGTCTAACAGTTCAAATAAATAGATAAGATACGAAGATTTAATCAAAAAAGGCCCTACAGGAAGATTAAGTATCAAAACTAGAGAAGATTTTAAAAAAGAAGGAATTGAGCTGTATTGGTTCCCCTATGAACAACTACATGAGAGATTTCAGATGGATTTGAAAATACAAGGATTTGAAACAGTTAAAGAAATAAACCCAATAATTAAACTCTTATTGGAAAATCCACCACACTTAATGGTGAAGCTATACAAGACCTTATTGCTTTATGAAAAAGAGGAAGAAACTGTTAAAGAGGTGATGATAAAGTGGACCCAGAATTTTGGACACCCAATACAGTTGGATCAATGGGAAACAAGTTGGAAAAGGACCATGAAATTTACAACAGCACAAAACCTGAAAGAAAACTACTTTAAAATATTCCACAGATGGTATATGACTCCAGAAAAACTTCAAAGAGTATACAAGTTTGGAACAGGAAAATGCTGGAAGTGTGGTACTCAGATCGGAACAACATATCACATGTGGTGGACCTGCCCAAAGGCACGAAAATATTGGAAAGACATACATAAAAACATAGAAAAAATCTCCCGTATCCAATTCACTATGACCCCAGAAATTTACTTATTAAATATACTAGACAAATTAGACATTCAGACAAATAAGAAATATTGGAGAATTTTACTTTACATGACAACAGCTGCAAGAATAGAATATGTAAAATTATGGAAGAACGAAGATGTTCCCAAAATTGAGCAATGGCTACAAAGCTTACTGGAGATGAAAATAGCAGATGTATTATCAGAAAAATTGAGAAATCAAATGGAAGAAAATATAAAAAACGAATGGGCTCCAATAGACAATTACCTTCAGTACAATGATTGAAAAATTGATATATATATATAATAGACATATAATGAACTTTTTAGAACATTATAATAGGGGGAAAATACATTATTACATTTGAAAGGTCTTAAGAAAATATACATTAAAGTTACTAAATAGATTACTTAGAAGTTAAGGTTCTGGAGCAAATGATACAGATAATTGTAGAAGTACATTGACAAATGATAATGATCTAAGAAAATACTAAGATTTTAGGTGGAAACGTTGGAAGACAAAGAAAATACAGTAAATCGACATGTGTAAATACTGATGGAAAAATTATTTTAAAGAATTTAAATTTATGTTTTGTATAAAAATGATAAGAATAAAAAAACTCTTTAAAAAAACAGTCTAAAAGCAATCCTAGAATTTAGTTTTAAAACCATTAAAACAGCAGTTTCAAACACTGAATGTCATGTGGAGCAGCACTGTTTTGGCTGCTTGCTGGAAGCTTAAAAGGGATGGAGCCAGCCTAACTTCCTTGAGTAGGGAGTTCCACAGTCAAGGCACCACTACAGAGAAACCCCTGTTACACATACCCACCAACCTAACTTTAGGAGGTGCTGGGACACCCAGTAGGGCCTCCTCTGAAGATCTCACATTTCTGGCAGGCTCATATGGGAAGAGAGGGATATCTTTCAAATATCTTGGCCCCCAAGTTGTTTAGGTCTGTGTAGGTCAACACCAACATCGTGCACTCAGAAGCAAACAAAAACCGTGCAGTTCTCGCAAGGCCAGTGTTACATGAAATGTACGCCTGACACCAGCCTGGTTGCTGCATTTTGCACTAGCTGCAGCTTCCAAAGAATTTTCAAGGGCTGCCCCACACAGAATGCATTATAGCAGTCTAATTGGAAGGTAGCTAAAGCACGAACAACTGTGGCTAGACCTGCTTTCCTCAAAAAAGGGTACACCTGCCACACCATCCAGAACTGGGCAAGGGCACTCCTGGCCACCATAGCAACCTGGCTTTCCAGAAGCAACACTGCATCCAAGAACACTCCCAAGCTACAAACCTAATCGTTCAGTGGGAGTGCAACCCCATCCAGGATAGGCTGCAATCCCAATCCCAGGCTGGTTTTCCTATTGACCAGCAGCACTTCCACCTTGTCTAGATTAAACCTTAGACTGTTCACCCATATCCAGTCCTTTACTGCATCCAGACAATGATTCAGTACTACCACAGCCTTCTTGGCATCAGTTGTAAAGGAGAGAGAGAGCTGGATATCAATTGATGACACCCAACCCCTAAGATCTGGATGGCCTGTCCCAAGAACTTCATGTAGATATTAAAAAGCATATAAAATACAGTATTAATCCCTGTGGATCTCCACAGATTAATGGTCAAAGACTGAACAGCGGTCCCCCAGCACCACCTCCTGGGAAGTTTTGCTGAGAAAGACCAGAGCCACTGCAAGGCAATGTTCCCAAGTCCTGTTTTAGCCAAATAACCCAGATGGATACCATGGCTGATGGCATCAAATGCCATTGAAAGATCCAGGAGGACCAATAGGGATGCACTCCTCCTGTCCAACTCCCAGAGTAGATCATCCACCAAGATAACCAAGGCTGTTTCTGTCCCATAACTGGGCCTGAACCCAGATTGGAATGGATCCAGGTAAACCATTTCATTCAAGAAAGCCTGGTGTTGTATTGTCACCATTTACTCTAGGACCTTACTCAGACAGGGGAGGACAGAAACTGGCCGGTGGAAGAAAATGGCATCATAAGCCACACATCTGTTGGTGTTATATGGATGGATCTACTCCATACTGAGGTATGGTGTGATAGCACCATTAGTGATAGAATGCCCTAGGCTCATAAGCCTACATAATGTTGGTTTATGCAGGCCTTGCACAAGTCTTTCCAAAATGGTCTATAACACAATGATAAAATAGAATTTTTTAAAAATCAAAACACTATTTGGGATTGGGGTTACAGGAAGCCCCAAGCTTAACTCATCCTTCAAGGGTCCAAGTTTCCATCTTCTTCCCAAAGCTTCTCCCACTCTTAGAAGCTTTAAAATAGTGGGTGTTTCTTTCCTACATGAGGAATGGGGAGGAGGAGCGAATCCTATTTCCCAGCAGAAGTGCCAAATGGTAAAGCTCCATCCGGTCTTTGGATAGGGACTTAACACAGAGTGGCCAGTTGTTTCCATGTTAGGGATATTGTGAATCTGCCCTGGGTTTTAAAGAACGTATCTGACATCCTTCTCAAAATAGATTTAGTACCTTTGATAGCTCCTTTGGAGTATGGAATAAAACACAGGGTGGGTTCACTACACCCCTGATATGAAAGCAACTGGCTGCCAGTGGTGAGGATGATGGGAGTTTGGCCATGCTGAGGGCATATTGTAGAGTAGAGACTATGTTCCCCCCATATTTCTAGACAGATAGTGGGAGGGGGTGTCTGTCCCTGCCCTGTCATAGCTCCCCATATCTAACACACATGAAAGCTAGTACAATATTTTTCATTAAAAACGAGAAAAAGTTTTGCAGAAGGAGGCACAGTGGAATTCACCAGGAAGGGATTTTGACAACAGTTAACTCCAAAAAGTCTTTTGTTCAGTCAGGCCAGAGAAAAAGACCCCTGAAGCCAATAGCAGGGCATTTACAAGTATATGACAGCAGTCCCCTATCTTCTGCCTTCCCAATGTGTTAGCCTAATAAAATAAAAATAATTTTCAGTCCTGCTTATATTATATATATATATATATCCATAAAACATTGTTACATGTATATACACCCATAAAATTACATTTACAAAATAAAGTAAAAGATAGGATAAAACTGAGCTTGTGCTGTCTATGTATTAAATGGTGTAGAGCTGCATTTGTTGTTATAAAATATGGAACAGGGCTGTAGATTAGACTGAAAATTGACTTCAGTTAATTGATTTCATATGCATCTGAAGGACTAGGTGGCAGTCCATGAAAGTTTATACAGTTGGCCCTTTACATTTGCAGGTTTGTCTTTCATGGATTTGATTATTTGTGAGTTTCTTCAACCCTTGCCCCCCACTTCTTTTGCAGAGGAACCTTCTCTCTTGGTGGCTCCAGTCGGGCCATGCAACCCTTTAAAAACCTGCCTCTCGTCCTCCTGCTCCTCCTCCACCAGGCACTGCCTGGCCAGCAAAGCAAAGCTTGCAGCCAAATGTCTCAGCACCACAAACCCTCCCCTGATGCCCACCGCACCCAAGTAAGAACATGAGTGAGACGAAGTATAGGGCTACCATGCCAACTCCACCCTTCCTTCTCCTTTCCCTGGCCTGGTTTGGACCCTGGGTGCCCGTTCTCCCCACCATACCTCACCCACCCACCCACGAACGAACACACACACACATTTTGATATTTTAATTTTTTCCACTTTTGGGAGGGTCCTGTGTCCCTAACCCTAGGGAATGTGGAAGGGCAACTGTAAGAGGTTTGTGCTAAAGTTCCATAGTGCTTATTTTTTCCTCCTTGCCTTTTCATTTGGTTAACCCAGCCTGTTTTCAGTGCAGAAAAAGCAGAACCCTACTCATTGACCAATTTACTTCAAAGCAGAACCGATTGAAACCAGCTGAAGGAACTGTTTTGAGAAGTGGAGGTGAGGTAGGTTGAGATGATTCAGGGCCCTCAGACACATCTTGGAGAAGTTGATGTTTTGGACTATAACTCCCAGAATTGATATTGCAGTGGTGATTGACTGTGCTGGCTAAAGATTCTGGGAACTGTAATCCAAAAAATTAATTCAACCAGGCTTTGGATGCTGCTCCTAGCATCTTGCGTGGATCCAGCTGCTTCTACCACACACCTGGTGTCAGCTGGTTGGAGCAAGAAGGGAGGCAAAGAAGGAGCCAGGATGGCTTGGCCATTCCAATATTTCACAGCAATTACTGAGAGAGGACCCCCCTCCCGGCACATGGGCCAGGAAGGGGAGGAGCATGGATCGATTAATCTCTGGGATATTTAATGAGGAGCTCCCAACCGCAGACTTTAACCTTGCAGATAATGGGGTTAGCGCTGGTAATTCCTATCGACAGAGTCTGCTCCCCCGTCCTTAATGAGCTAATCAATACTTGTTCTCAGCTTAATTTCCATCTAATTGCTCTTTAATGACGCCTGATAATAGCCAGTCTCCTGTGAGTGTATGGCGGGGGGTGGGAGATGGTTTTGGGTTAGGGTTGCCATGGGAGGAGAGTAAATTCACCCATCCTTTCTTCTCCCCCTCCCTGTATAATCATAATAAGAAGAGAACAGTGTCTTTTTCCACTAGGAGTGGGGAGGGGTGTGGATAAGTGTCCTATCTTGCCATTCTGTGGGTGGTGCAGAGGTTGGAGTCATTTTTCAAAAGGTTACTTTAAAAAATGCATTCCTATTTCTGTTAGTTTCTGAAATATTACTGCTGTAAGAGTAACTTGTGTCTCAGTTGCTACCTTTCTGCTGCTTTCTGTTACTATAAAAAAAAATTTGATCAGTAAAATAATGGCATAAAAAGTTAACTGAGTCCTAAATTATGAATCATGTGGACTGTTTTTGGATCAGCTCCTGAGCTCTGGATCAGATAAGACTGCCCCAATTTGGTTCTGGAATAGAAATAGGCCATTGTTTTAGACCAATCTGGAGATCTGAACATCAAATAGATTTCGAAAAAAAATGTGTGTGATACAGGGACAGGAACTGGGTTTTGTTCACTGACAGGTCTGGTGCAAGCATCTCACCAGAAATCTCTAATCACAGAGCTCGTGTGGAGAGATTATTGGAATTATAAATCAGTTATCTCCGCCACCACATCTTCTTCATGTTTAAGCAGCAGATTGTGAAAGAGCCATGGTGAGGGGTGGGAAGTTATTGATTACCACCTGAGGTGATCCTACTGAGTCTCTTTCTAATTTCCTCTGGTCTAATTGAATAGCCTTGCTGAATCTTCTGTATTCCTTTCTTGTTGAGTATTTAATAAGTCTGTTAGCATTTTAAGTAGCAAAATCCCCCTCGCACATCTTGTTGCCACAAGTTCCACTATCTGTTTTTAGTTGTTAGACTGAAGACAGGCATGCACTACCCTTTGAGTCACTACAGAGAAGGCTGAGCACTGTTGGGGACAGCTTTGAGATGGGAATGGAAGATCCCAGGATTTCTATTTACCTTCACTTTAAATATCATAAGAGCCTTTAAATGGGTACTAAACAAATTCATAGGTGAGATCAATGGATATAAGTCATATATTACCTCTAAGGCAGTATGCCTCTGAAAGCTAGTTTCTGGGGAATTATATAGCAGAAGAATGCTATTGCCCTCATTTCCTGTTTGTGGGCTTCCTGTGGGAATCTTGTTGGCTCCTGTGAGAATGGATTGTTGGACTAGATATATTAGGTTTGTTCCAATCATCCCAGCTTTTTTGTTATGTTGGCGAAGTAACAACTGTCCTCTAGATGGCATTACAGGGTCCTGTATTTATACTGCTGAAATATATAGAATTCTTTTAACCAGAGCAGTACTCTATTAACTGTTACTAAAATGACATGGGGTTGCCTGTCATAGGTGATGGTTATGATTTTCTGGAACAGAAATGAACAGACTTAATACTCAAATCCTTCAAGTCTCTATAAAGAAGTTTCTAGCCAGAACTGGGCCATCAAATCCCCCAGATGTGTTTCCAGATGGTTGCAACCCTCACATGGTCTCCTTCTGTTTCTCCCTCAGTGTCTCCTTAATTTTGTTTTTATTTTTAATTTTTTTTTCACTAGAGTTGTAGTGGTAAAGTGTAATGGAGTAAATGCTGTGTTTGTTTCCTCTCTGCAAGAGAGTTTCTTTCCAATACTTCAAATCACATAAATATGTGTGTGTGATCTTGCCCCATGGAAACAAACATAGAAATAGTACTACTAGAGTTTACTGGCTTTGCACTATATACTTAAAGCAAAAGCAGTAGGCTACAGGAAGCACCTCCCTTTTGATGCCCTGTTACCTGATGACTCACTCTTTCAATGCTTCCAAATTCAGGACAGGTTCCATTAATTTGACATGGGGGTCCATGCTTGTACCCATTCTTCTTGCCTATGGAGGCTTGATTAGGACCATTCACACATGTGTGTGGTCCCAAGTCTTGCCTATGGAAAGAGTGGATTCCCTGGTTGAATTAATGGAACTTATTTGTATTGCAGGCATCGAAACAGTGGGCTTCCGCCAGTTCTTCTTGTGTACAGAGGGTCACTTGGGACCGTGCATATGCTGCTTGCAAAGCCAGCTCACATGGGGAAGAAAAGCAAGACAGCTGAGAGACTTTACAAGCAGTGCATATACATAGTTGATCCCAAGAAAGTCTTCATTTTCCCTACAGTTAGATGGGTCCTGCTTTTTCACTATTTCTACTTTCTGACAGTGCTCTGGTCCCTGGCCTGTTAGATAAGTGGGGTAAACCTGTGCTATGTTCAGAAGGATCAGCCTCCATAGCAGTCAAACTAAAGAAAACTTCCACTCATGTTCCCCCAGCTCATCCTCAATTGTACAGCTTCAGTTCGGGTTGAATTTTACTAGTGTGTGTGAATTTGATCCTTCTGAGCACAGGATTCTACTGTTTTATCATTAAAGTTGTGCTACAAATGTTTTAAAAATATTAAAAGAAGACAAAGGAGTGGACAAAAATAGAATAGACAGTAGAAACACTTAGGCCATTTCCGCACTAGACTGTTATAGCGCTATGATTCCACTTGCAACATCCTATGGAATCCTGGGTGGCCCCTCCCGAAACTGCAAACCCCAGAATTCCATAGGATGTTGCAAGTGGAATCATAGCGCTAGAACAGTCTAGTGCAGAAATGGCGTTAGAAATAGAGAGGGGGTGATGGACATGCCTATAGAGACCGTAACAGTTCTTGTGATGATCAAATTTATTTTTTTCCTTAAAAAAAACCTTTGAACTTAGGGTAGGAGCAAAATATATTGAAATGCTGTTGAAAATAAGGAGAAAAAACATAAAGCATTGCATGACTGGCAAAACCTTGCTTGGATTTTACCACCTCTCAACACATTTGCTTCCTATGGAAGATCGCTTTCCTCATGTGCATGGGGTAAAAAAACCTCTCATAACATTTTTTGTGTGCAATTTTTTACAATAGTATTTTAAAATATTTGAGAGCCAGTGTGATGTAGTAGTTTGAGTGTTGGACTACAATTCTGGGACACTAGGCTTCAAATCCCCTCTCAGCCATGGAAGCCCACTGATGGGCAAGTCATGCTCTCTCAGCCTCCGAGGAAGGCAATGGCAAACCCCCTCTGAACAAACCTTGCTGAGAAAACCCCATAATAGATTTGACATAATTCAGAAATGATTGAAGGCACACTGGAAGAAGTGAGAAGGAGGAGAGTAGATTTATACTGAGGCACATACAATTGGGCTTCTGGAAGTGAACTCCCTTCTTCCTCTCTCTAGCAGACCCAATATAGTTCTCTGAAAACACTGCCAAGGGGGTTGGAGAACCTTGGTGAATGGAGTGATTGAGGTGTATGTGTGGAGGAGAGAGAGGGAATCACTGAAACTTTGGCTGAAACACCTTTCATGAATGGAACCCATGCATCCATGGAAGCCAAGTCCTAGATCTGAGATTTCCAAATTCTTACATACTACCACAGATCACCCCATCATGCAATATAATTCTTTCTTATTGCAGAATAGTTATAAAGGACAAAGTTTGGAATACAGACTCACAAAAGCAACACGTACCTGTTTCTCTTTGCTCCATCCTCAAGTATTACATTAGTGATTATTCATGAGTAACAAGACATGTATTAATCTTAATGTTATTTTTTAACCAAAGTAAACTAAAAAATGGCCCCAAATTGTCCCAGCCCCCTCAAATCCCTCCAAAAACAAGTTATTTGAAATATTATTATATTAATATTATAAATATTATTCCTTTTACAAAATTCTACCATTAAAATTATTGTTACTAAAACATTTGAAGGTAGTGACTTGGTTCTTGTTAGTAAAAAGAGAAAAGTGATAAGTAATATTGTTATTTTTAATGTATTAATTCCAAGCTTTGATATGTAACAATTGTGTTTGTGCCATAAAATGAATCAAGTATATTTTATTCACACTTACCAGAACTGACTTCCTAGTTTCAAAGAAGAGTCAAAAATGGATTTCATAGGTGCAGTGTCCATGTCGTAAAGCTGAACTGTTGAAAGGAGATGTCTTTCAGTTTTAGCGCTATGATTCCACTTTAATCATCATGATTTTATCCTTTGGAATCCTAGGGTTTGTAGTTCAGAGAAGGGAATTTAGAGTTCTTAGCAGGAGAGCTCCTGTACGTCACCAAATCATAAGTCCCAGGGTTCCATAGGTTGTTGCCATGGCAGTGAAAATTGAGTCATAGCACTGTAATTGTGTAGTGTGAATGGGCTCATGGACTACCAGTGGCCTATCTAGGTTCAACAGCACCTAGGGCAAGCGTGGAAGTTGTGCCCCTAGGTGCTGCTTCTCCCACTGCCTCCATCCCAGGCTGAGGAAGACCCTGGCAGGGGTGGCGGGAGTGGTGGCGGATCGGGCCCAAGTGGAAGGGCTGCCACTGCTGCTGCTGCCACCCTGACCCAGGAACAGCCCCAGTGCGGGTGGCAGCAGGCCAGGCCTGGGTGGAAGGGCTGCCGCTGCCACCCTGGGCCAAGAACAACCCCAGCAGTGGCAGGGCAGACCTAGGTTGAAAGGGGGAGTTCAGCTTTTTTGTGCCCCCTGGCATTGATGCCCAGGGCACGCGCCCCAGTTGCCCCACCCTGGATACGCCTCTGAGGACTACCTCACCCAAGGTACCCCCTCTTGAGGTCAGAGTACAGGTTGTACTTGTATATGAGACCAGCTACAAAATCTGTTACTTCAGTGCAGGACTGGATACTCTGCAGCACACCAGATATAAAACTGCAACTCCCAGCATTCTTTATTATTGGCCATGTGGGCTAGGGTTGCAATTTAGAAACTTCTGGGGGCTGCCCTTTCTGTAGCTCATGCTGCTTTTGTGTAGATGGCCTCTTTCTAGCTTAGTGCAGTCACGTTACAAAGAGATAATTAACAACAGGAATAGCAAAGTGTTTCCTCCCCCAGTTCCCCCCACCATTCTTTTCTACTGAGCTACAGAATAGGCTTTGCATCCTTTTTCACTTTTGGAAACCAGATGTTTGATTATCAGAGACCCTGCTGCAGTCATCCCCAGGAGCCAAGCACAGTATTCTGCCAGATGTTGGGAGCAGGGCCAATGCTGATGTTTTTCTGTTCTAGCTGATTCTGACCGGTGCATCACTTGTCTGGTTAAGTAATGAGATATTTGTATTTGATGGGAGGGAAATAAATGATGGATGTAGTGAGGATCTCTCACTGATTAGCTAGGCTGCAGGGGAATAGGGCTGCCAACTAGACCTTGGAAACAACTGGTTACAAATATAACTAGCTATTTTTAATTAGTTTTCCTTTCCAATGATGATGGTATAAGTGACAATACAATTATAACCTAAGCGGGGATAACTTCTTTCCATGTGCAGCTAATTGAAACCTTTCAGTTACTTTGATCATTAGAGGGGTGTGGTCTCACTGAATGGCAGGGGAGTGGATAGCATGCATGGTTTGTGTGCTGTGTCTTGTGCTGTTGATCTCTCACACTCTGTTGTGGTTGTTTTGCTAATGGCAATCAGCATGGAAAGAAAATGTATTTTGTATTACAGACCTGCATGTTGCAGGGTTCAGATTTTTTTTTGTAAAAAAAAAAAAGGAACAAAATCTTAACTATTTAGTCACTTCTGAGAAATGAGAAAGGAAGTAAATACTTATAGAAACAGTAATCATAGCTAAATGCTTTGCAGGAACTATATGGGAAGTCATTACTTTTAAAAGTAATTTATCAAGTTCTGCTTTTACCAACCCTATAAGCCTCACTTCCCCCCCCCCAAAATACTGTTTGAAAATGGAGTGTGTCTTATATGCCAGTGTGTCTTATATACCAGCAAAAAGTATTTGCTGATAGATAAATCGGGTACGTCTTAGACGCCCGTGCATCTTATACGCTGGCAAATATGGTAGTTTACCTAGTTTTTTGAAATACCAACTTGATAGATTTTATCTACTTTTTTTGTTTGCTTTAATTTTGAGTCCAGTCTCATAATCAGACAGGGACAATAACATTTGGACATCTCTAGGTAAATTGATCTATACTGATAGTTCTCTTTTCTCTGGTTGAAATTTCAAAGCTCCTTGTGGGTGTTGAAGTAAGAATGGATGAAATAATGTGATACATGAATAGTAGTAGAAGCATGGATAATCTGATGCTACAGCTGCTGTTCATTTCAATATTGTCTGCTTTACCCAGAAGAGTGCAGCAAAGTTAGCTGTCCAAAAAATGTTCCCAAATGTTCATGCAAACCAAAAGTCACCCTTAGCAAAACCAAAGAATTGTGCAGGCCCAAGGCTTCCGACAGGTACTCTGACTGTGTGAGGATGGAAGACCTCACAAGATCCCATCTATTGCTCTTGGCTTCACCTTCCCATGTACTGCCAAGCTGGCTGGAAATGCAGAAACCACAATGCAACCACATATCTCAGGAGAGAAACCGGGCTCAAGATTCTTCATAGATTTCCACACATCTCCCTCTCTCTCTCAAGTTACAGTTTTGTAACCCTGGAATATCTATTTGCATACATAGGAGACCCAGCACAAGGTTTCGTCTTCAGCATTTATGCCCAGTTCCAGGTGCTCCAGGTGAAGGACAGAAAATAGGCTTGTATTGCTGCTGTCACTTCGCTGTTTTGAAGTACCTTTCATTTTCCTCTCCACTAAGCAGTTTTTTGTTTTTAGCTCTCATCTGATATGAAGTAACAAGTACTTGAAAACTGGATATACTTCAATGCAGGATGAACTGTGGATTTCCAGATTTGTCACACTAGAACTCTCATGATCCCTGACAATTGGCCATGATGACAATAGTTCTTCTGTGCTGTCATTGATCATAAAAACAGATGCTTAAGTAACTATGGTTCAGGCATTGCAATTGTTCAGGTAGTACAGGACAAGAGCAAAGCTCAGGGACAATTTCTTAATCTGAGACAACTTTGGCTCAATATGTTTTTTGGTAGGTCCAAAGAATTATGGGTACAGGGATAATAGGGAAGGCCTAGCACTGACCTTGGCATTCCCTAATACATTAGAGAAGGAAAATCTTTTCCCTGTTGAATTCAGCTAGTTCCACAGAACTATCACAAAGTCCCTGCACTCCCTTCTTATAATTCATGAATTCTTATAATTCCTTCAAACAAGGGAGTATCTCATGCAAAGTGAGACACATGACCACTGTGCTCTTGCCACTTTCCCCCCTGTAGTGTGGAGCAGAAGATGCTGACTAAGATGCTTATAACACAAGGCAGGTAAATTGCAATTACAGCAGGATAATAGCGGCTTTGGCAGGGACTCATCACATGGCATTGTTCCTCTTCTGTTGTTCTCCGGGTGGGAGACCATTTGGAAAATATTTCTTTTACAAAGAAGGTCCTTAATGGTTTTTTTGTGTTTGTAAAATAAATGCTTTCCAAGCATCTCTCACTGGGAGGACAACAGAAGAGGATGACATAATGTGGATGTTCCAGCCAAAGATGCTAGTATCCTGTTGTAATTATAACTTACTTGCCCTGTGTGATAAGCTCCTAAGGAAGGCATGCTCCACCCTCTGCCATCGCCACATTCCTCCCCTCATGCTTCTGCCACCTGATATTTACTGGCCAATCCTTTCCAAGCTATATATGGGAGACTAATCAGGGTCTTCTCCTTTGTTTTGGTAATTGGTTCTTCTGAACTGGACCCACTGCAGTCAGTCCCAAGGCTGATGTCACCAACAAGGATAGTTTTTCTTCCCACGCTCCTGCTGTAAGGCCAAACCTGGTGTTGGTCCAGTGGTTTCTGAAGAATGTCTGCTTCTGGAGTGTTGCTTCCTTGTCCAGAACCAGACATATACATCCCTATGTCTGCTGTAAGAAAAGTATGAGTGGTTTAGGACAGTAGGAGTAGTATAAAAGATTTTGGGGCATGTGGCATATCCACTCTGACCGAGTGATACTGTTGTCCACTGATCTGTGTTCATTCATAACAGGCCATTAGTAAGCCTGTTACAGCCCTAGACAAACCTGGCTTAGCTTTGGGGGTGATATATCTTTGCTCAGCATAAACTTATCCAGACCCTAAAGTCACCTCCCAAGTGCTGTCACTAAACGAAGTTAAAAGGGTATTTACTAGAGATAGAGCTCTTTAAGCAGTGGCACCAAAGTTGTGGCCTTTTATGAGCAAAATGTTGAAGAATTTTAAATACTGCAGTTTCTTTAAAAAGCTGTGATTAAGGTCAAGAGATGTACAACTGCAATGTAGCTTTGTCTCCTGGGGCAACTTTCCCTCAGCCAGTTGTCAAACAATGCAGTCCCTCCCCAACATAGTCATTTCCATGTTGCTTGGAAGTGGGTGGATCAGTTTTCTTGTAGCTGGATGCACTGCAACAAGCATCCATGTGGCCCTCTTGTGGGTTCTAAGGATGACATTCTTGCAGCACATCCAGCTACAGGAAAATAGGTGGACTTATCTCTGCCAATCCATCAGTTCTCCAACAACACACAAGTGGCCCTCTTAGGGGGTGGCTGTGTCACTTAAAAGGCAGTGTGTGTGTGTGTGTGTGTGTGTGATTTTGGCTGTTGCACAGTTGGTGAAGTATTTAGACCTCTATAGTAACCAAAACAGTAGGCTATGATAGATTAAATTGGACTTATGCTATTGTAACATGCCAGAGTGTCTGACTACTTTTCAGTGGTTGCAGTTGGGTAGATGTCTTCTGCTGGTTTAATGTCAGACTTATTTTGCAGTTGCTTTAATTTGTTATAGGTGTTCTATCATCCTCTCATTGTTCTGGAAAGTTTCTTTTTTTGGACACTGGCTCCCCGCATCCTTCTAGCCTCCAAAACAGTAACTTTCCCAAGCTAGGTATGCTTTACTGGTCTATTCTTACATTTTGTGGTCTTAACCTCTGTTTTGCAAAACTGCACAGAGAGCTTTGGGCATCATAGAAGTAGACAGGAAGCAAATCAAAAAATGAGAGTTTGAAAATAGTATAGCCAACTGCTTCTAACCTGCCTCCCCCACCAAATTTCCATGGATCACTCTAATGTCTGGGCTATTCACTTCCTGGAGCTCTGCTTCTTCTTGCCATTGCCCTGTGGAATTTCTCTGTTTTTACTGAAGGAAAACCCACCCCCCTGCAGTTGGACAATAGGCCTATTTACTTTCTCCATTTTCTTTGGAACTAATGGATGGGAATACAAGGGCTAGAAAGGTGTGGGGTGGAGGGAGAGAAGGGGTCTTATGGCTGCTCCTGTTGCTGGCCTCTTTCCTCCTAGTGATAATGTTTTTAGCAGCAGCCATGGTGGGACTGAGGATTGAAACGCCAAAGCTGTGGTCTCACTAGCAGCTGTATGACCTCCTGAATCAACATTTTTATAGTGCTCTGCTAACCAGAACACTTCATCTCCAAAAGCCTCTCAAGTGTATGTAGATTTACTGCCTGTGAAGAAGCAGAGTAGTAATTCCTATACTGTCTATGAAACCACATTACTGTGCTGTAAGAGAACTGCTAGGATGCTTTAGTAAGTAGAATGAAATAAAAGGAATATGTGCTGCAACAAAATGTTGCAGTGTGGAGTGCTCTTGTTCAGTGTTCCCATCAGCTAGACATACCCCCTGGCACAATACTCCATTCCACTCCATCTTCCACCTGGATTTCCTCTTCTCTCAAACAGCATGTCAATATCCCATGGCACTTGGCCATGGTCAGTCTTTACTAAGCTGTATGGGGAGGCTCCCTCCAAGCCTGCCCCCTAAGAAAATGTACTTCTGGAAGTCTTGATGTGCTTCTGAATCTTGAAGTGCAGTCTTGAAGTGCATCCACTGAATCAGTGGATGGTTTTCTTTTGTGCATGGGTGAATGCTGCTGTTCTGAAAACATATGAATCTGTGCTTGGAGAATGTTAGTACGTAGGATGCTAAATAAAGGATTCTGGTAAACGAAATGAACTTCTATGTTACCTGCTGTGTGCCTCTATATAATTAATAGCTCTGGACCTTTCTTCATCCAATTATCCCGTTGTGGAGGCAGGTAGTTGTCCCTGCAGTTGGTGTGATTGGATCATTCCCTCACTCTACAATAGATTCATCTGCTCTCGGAGGATGCTGCTTTGTTGGATTTCTGCATGAGTTACTGATCTGGGCTTCCTTTCTCTCAGTCAACAAATATAACTTCATTATTTTCCAGTAGCATAACTGTATTAGCCTGCTGCAGCCTAAACAACAAAGAGTCCTGTGGATCCTCAGGGGCTAACAAATTTATTGTAGCATAAACTTTCACAGGTTACAGCAGCCCACTTTATCGTTACTTCCTTACCATAATCTAGAGAAATTTGCCAAATGGGATTTCCAGTTCCTTAATATATTGAAAATCCACCTTTGACACTTATGCTGGGCTGCCAGGTAAAAGCACATACTCTTCTCTATGCACACTCTCTCTCCACTTGTACTGAAGACAGTAAGAGGAGATGCAGAGCTGATCATGATTTTCCCAGCATTTGGGTTACTGATAGTGGCTCTCTGCATAGAAAAGCTTGCAAAGTGAGATGGAATATTTGCAGTTCCATTTTAAGGAGGATGGAAGGCAATGATTTCATGGTATTTTGCTAATCATGGATGGAAATGTGCGTGCTATCTTCCATACTGTTACAGAGTATAATCCATTAACTTTCAATGAAGTTTTGCAATTTAAAACAGAACACAATGGGCAGAATGCCTCTTGTGACATTAAACTAGCATAACTTAGGTTGCAACCAAGATGTAATTTTTACACATTTCTCTAGGGAGATATCAGTACCCCCTTAGGGAGGCAGTTCCTATCTGCCTGCAGGACAAGAGGCAGACTTAAAGTCAAGTCAGGTCAGGTGTGCAAGTGCAGCCTCTCTTTCCAGTCTGGAATGGCTGCTGGCACAGCATGGAATGGTTACCAGAACACTGCCTGAAATGTTGTTGCTGTGTAAGATTTCAGCCAGTGTTCATACATCACTGCTTAAATGAGAAAAGTCAGGGGAAGATGTCTCAGCCATCATGATGGCATCACTAAAAACTTAACCAGCCAAACACGACCGGTTATCACACAAAAACATAGTCATACATTGTTAATTGCCTCCAAGTTGGTTTTGAGTTATGACAACCCTAGGAATGAAAGATCTCCAGAAGTTCTGGTCAGCAACAGCACTGCTCAAGTATTCCAAACTCAGGCCTATTTCTTTCCTGATTGAATCAATCCACCTGTAGTGCAGTCTCCCTCTTTTCCTACTGCCTTCCACTTTACCAAGCATTAGTCTCTTTCCTAAAGAGTCATCTTGTCTTCTGATATGCTGACAGTCATATACCTTTAAAAAAGTTGCATTTCATGATATGCTTTTTGGGTCTGGTGCATGGCATTTGGAGGTGACCAATGGAGATCTGCAACAAAATGATACTCTATATCACCAAAGTGAGAGCCAATGTGGAGCAGTGGGCTACGACCCTGGAGACCAGGCTTCGATTCTCTGCTCGGCCATGGAAACCCACTGAGTGACCTCGGGTGCATCACGCACATTCAGTCCCCAGAAAACCCTGTGATCGGTTCACCTTAGTGTCTCCATAAATTGAAAACAACTTGAAGGCACATAATAACAACTGCCAAAGTGTTCTTCTTGTGCATGTGTTCAGCCACTCTGGATCAAAGGCCTTGTAGCAGTTTCCAGGGTCCCAGAATGCATAGACATCTCAATTCTCTACAGTAATTTGCATGGAAATACAGTAGATATGTTCTTGAAAATGATTCTTGTTTTGTACACTTTTAAAGATTCAGGCCATTTCCGCACTAGATTGTTATAGCGCTATGATTCCACTTTCAACATCCTATGGAATCCTGGGGTTTGTAGTTTCAGGAGGGGCCACTGGGCCCCTCCCGAAACTGCAAACCCCAGGATTCCATAGGATGTTGAAAGTGGAATCATAGCGCTACAACAGTCTAGTGCGGAAATGGCTCCAGTCTGGAAAATTGCTTCAAGATAATGAAGTTGTAAAATCAAATCATTCAAAGCTCTTGACTAGAGATGATAACATTAGTAGATATGTGGTTCATCTTCTGCATTTAAGCACTCAACAGGAGGAGCATGCTCATTTGCAAAAACTATGTAGTAAAATATGGATTTGCCTTTACACAGTGCACTACTGTGCTTTAGACCAGGGTGGGCAACTATGCTATGCTAGGTAGGGCTCCTGCGAATTGCAGCCTGGAGGTACCTAGATTTTTTAAATTTCATGGCATACATCCCCTGCATTCTCATCATCCATTCAGATGCTAATTCAGCCTTTACCTTGAAGCCCTCTGGATTTGTTGAACTACAAGTCCTATCATTCCCAGAAAGCATGAATACTGCTTCTCCCTGCTTTTGTTTCTGCCCTCCCAACTGTTGCTCAATTGCCACCAACATTTCCTGAGTCCTAGCAGCCACAGTGCATCTTTAGCCTACTCCAGTTGTTTTGGTTCTGCCCATTCTGTAGACGTGGGAACCTCTCTGTATGCAGAAACTTCTACTTTGTTCATAGGTGGCTCAATTCCATTACCCAGAGACTCAAGTGCATATTATCAGGGGTGACTAGTGTTCAGCAAAGTGGAAGGTTTACATGTTCTTGCTATAACAACATCCATGGTAGAACAGCTAGGAGACTGAAAAGGTACTAGAGCTTTATATTACTTTTTAAAAAGGTACTTATTGTTTAAATTTTATGTGTGATGTGTTACTCATTATTTGCAAAAAAAAGAAAAAAAGAAAAAAAGAAGAAAGAAAAAGTGATTTAATGTGTCACTACTAATGTGCTACTTTCAAAGATTTATTTTTAAAATGACACTCTCATGCACACAAAAAGGCCAATTCCTGATGCCCCAGTAACATTTTAAAAATAATGATTAAACATTTCTTGTTAAAAGAGTATAATGCTTACAATGTTCTCATTATAACAGTGTTCTTATTGTAAGAGCTAAGGTTGTGAAAAAGTACTAGAGCTTAGAAACACTTAGAAACTAAAAAAAGAAAAAGAAGTATTACATTACTCACTTGCTATTAAATTTTACAAGCAACTAAGCAGTTATTATATATGAGTAATGAGCAATGTAACACATTACTATCAACATTTCCCATTTTTTAAAGCAACCTTCACCCCAAATTGCCCATCTCTGAAAAGTCCTTCCAAGTAATCTTTTGCAATAGCAAGAAAACATATTTATTATGCCACGGAGGTAATATTTACATTGTTCTCTTTAGAACGTAAAAATAATGAAGTTGGTTCTCAATACTAGAAGAAAAAGAAAAAAAGTTGGAATATGTTGTTGAATAATGTCATTAATTTTAACATGTTACTACCAAATTCAAGATACCAAATAAGGCACAATTGGTGTCCAGCTGAATGGCTTAGTTAATATGAGTTGTACTTCCAAGTGTGCAAGAACATATTGACTTGTTCCCTGAGATTCATTTACATTCAGACCAAAGGGATTCATCCAGGAAAATAAAGGTGAGAGAGTTATATAAATATTTGGGACATATATGCATTCTAAGTGGGTTTTCAGACTCTCTTCGGCAGGAACAAATCAAACCATGCTACAACTAAATAAAGACAAGAAGATGAATGTAGACTAGATGGAAATATCCAGTGAATGTGTACATAAACTTTTGGGATGGGCCTGTCAACTTGCTTCAGATGACTAATGAAGATTCCTTAGGGATTTTGAAGAAGCAACCCTGTAGTCCCTGCAAATGCTAGATGATTTTTCAGAGACAATATGTTTTTGAGCCACACGGAAAAATGAGAGTGTAATTGGAGTATAATACTCAGACTTCATGGATAGCAACAGCCAGTGAAACTATGCAGAGAAAAAAGGAGCATGCGGAACTCTCTAGGAGAAAAAGGAGAGGCAAGAAAGAAGAAGAGGAAGCCAAATATGAGGAATAGGACACACACAAACAGAATGAGGAGAACAGAACCTTGCCATCTCAAGTAGGGAGTGCGCTAACTGCACCCCAGTTTAGGATGTGTGGGAGGAGAACAGAGCAGCACATAGAATTCCAGGCTGTATCAAGGGCCTACCATTCTGCCTTTGTCCAGGGTGTAATTCCTACAAGCATCAGTGGGACCAAGAGCTGGTAGGAGGATTTGTAGGTTCAATGGCCATGTTGGGCTGTGTCATATTCTAGGATTGCCAGATCCTCAAGGTCTGGCCTTGAGTGTCATAACTCAGCCTCTGGGAACTGAAGAATCTGAGTGGGGTTTCTGGATCAAGATAATATCTTTCTCCCCAAGTATTAAAAGCTGTGGCTGAAGCAGCTGAGGGGCTCCCTCCTCAGCAGGACTTCATGGACACTGAAGAGATTCCCCCATCCTTTGAAGTTTGGTAAAAAGAGAAGGAACAGCATTGTAGGAGACAGTGTTTGTTTACCAGAGTAGTTAAGCACTTAGTGACAGAGTCAACCACCTGGAAATCTCCCAGCAGCTACTGGGCATCCTTGTTGCTCACAGCTGTTCATTCTCCCTAACTGACAGTTCTCTCTGTGTTTATGTGTTTGTTGGGATTCTTGACCTCTGAATTGGCTATAATTAACATTTACCCTTTTGGCTTTGGTTATCTGGACTACTGGTTTTCTGTAACAAATTCTGGACTGGTCAAAACTTGGTGTCTGCGCCTCTCTTCACTTTCCAAGGACTTCCTGGACTGTTTTGACTTATGTGTAGCTGTTCCACGTACCATAACTTGTTTCTCTGGGCACCAGCTGCATGTAGGCATAGTACATTCAGAGCCTGCTCCCTCTTCTCCAGTCCTCTGGGTCAGGGGGAGGAATCTCAGGGAGAGAATGCTACCTTGAAAGAAGTATATGTGTGTTGTGTATGTATCGTCATTTGTTAGACCTGGCCTTGAATAGTCCTGACCTGGCAACTCTATATCACACATTCAGTCCCATAGGAATCAGCAATGGAACCCATTGTTTAGAGATGTGGTAGGGTTTCCTTCTCTGGATGTCTTCAAAAGGAGGACAGCTACCTGTTGGGGATGCTTTAGCTGGAGATCCTGTGTTGAGCAGAGGGTTGGACTTGATGGCCCATGAGGACCCTTGCAATTATATGATTCTATTGCTGTATGGCTCTTCCATCTCCCTGCAAACTACAAACATGTAAGGCAGTGGTGGTCTGATTCAGACTGGGAATGCAGCAAAGAGCAAAGAGAAAAGCTCCCTTATACCTTGGTACTTTTCTTGATCAGGGACTCTTCGCTAGCTGTTTGTTTGAGACAACTCAGTGCATTTAAGGGCTAACCAATGTGGTTACTATAAGATATAGTTTAACCCTGCTGTCTGTGGGGCATGAAAGAAACTCTTCTCTATCCTCTGAAATTCTTTATAGTTGATAGAATTGCCAGCTATCCTCCAGTCAGGATCACTAGTAGGACCTGCACAGCTTGAGGGGCCTCCTTAGCATTCAGCGAAGAGCTTGGAGAAGCTGCTTTTTTTATTTTCTCAGAACCTCCACCCAGCATGGACACACGCTGGCATACTCTGGGAGTTATAGTCCAAAAGAGTTGTTGTCCACCAGAACTTTTCCAAGTTCTGATGCAGTGAGGTTCTTTGGACATCAGCAAGTCACTTCTCAGAAGTCCCTACTGAGAAGCCAAATATTTAGAAAGCGTCATGCTTTATTTGCTTTTGTGATGGCAACTGTTTCATTTAGCAGCAAATTCTTGGGGATTTTCAAACCAGTTATTACACTAGATCTGTCAGATTTATTTATGTCATTATTTATTAACTATATTCACATCCTGCTTTTCTTTCAAGGACATCCCTGTTTTCCACTATTTTTTAAAATCTTTACAACAGGCCTGTGAGGTAGGATAGTCTGAGTGAGAGAACGACAGAGCACTCTATGGCCATCCACTGAGTTTCACAGTTGAGTGGTGATTTCAGTCCGAATCTTGCCAGTCCTAATCTAATATTCTATCAGCTGTGCTGCACTGCAGATACGCCTGGGAGATTCCATGTAGATAAGGCAGTGAAAAGAAAGAAATTCAAGCTGGAGTAGCAGGTTAAAACCACATGTTTATACAAACTGGTGATAAACAAACAAACAAACAAAACCCCCCCAGGAAGGCTGAAGTATTGTCTGAACAGAAATGTCTTCCCTGGTAATACTGTTAGGGAGGGAGCCAGGCAGATCTCTGAGGGAGAGGGATGTGGTCCCTTTCTGTGTTCACACCAGCTGAACCTCTGCGTCCTGTCTTGCAGATCTCAGTAGGCAGATAGGACTGTATATTGCTGCCAAAGCAAAATAGTATTTCCCAGTGGCACAAAAACATTATAATCTGTGATGTGTTACAATGAACCATCAGGCTGGGATATAGTAAGGGAAGTTATATTAAATGATGGGAAGTCACTGAATTCACCCTTCTCTTCTCTTTTTAACATTTGCAAGAGAAAATGTTTCTGCTCAAGGAGCATTTTGAACCTCTACTCTCCTTTTGCTTCCTGGACAAGTTTTATGTGAATGTTTTTGGAAAGAGCCTATGGAAAAATCCAGGCTCTGGCAGTGGAATATCATGCGAAGATTAAATCAATAGTAGTAATTTTTTAAATGGCTGAGTTGCTTATGGACACACATCTTGCCAACGTTGGAAAGTGGACTTGGCTGTTTCTCTCACACATATAGTCTTTATGAGCTACTATTATGGGCTTTTTAATGCCTCAGTTTAATGGGTGATTACCTTTTGAGGAAGAGCTACAGAGCAAAGGTGAGATCTGAACACAACTCCCCTTCCCATTAACTTCCTACTGTCAGTATTCTGGATTAATTTATGTTGTTACCATAGGGTATAATAGCATGGTTGTATTTTGAAAAAATAAATTAACCAGCTAGCCAATTTAACACTGAAAATGCTTTGGAAAAGTGTAGACTTTGATTAATTACTATTGCGGAGAAACCTCCTCTGTGTCTCATCAGTCAGGCCAATATGCTATGGGAGGACATGGGAAAGGGTCTTTATGCTGTGGCACCCTAGTTATCAAATGCCCTCCCCTTAGAGGCCCAGTTGGCACCAATGTTACAGTCATTCCAGCACCAAATGAAAACATGGCTGCATAACTGGCAACGTGTCACAGATGAAAACTGGGACACATGGCTTTGCAGCATCAAAGCATGGGCTAAGATGGCAGAAGTTATTAAGGAGGAAAACCACACAAGCTAAGAGAGAAGCTGCAGAAGTTTGCTTTTGCCTGAGCCTACTGGGAAGGTCAAGATTCCACACCCTGCTCTCTGCGTCGCTCTGCTGAATTTATTAAGGGCAAGCTACTTTTGCACTTGGGACTCAGTTTGCAACAATTCAAATAAACTGAGGAAAAAAGGGGGAAGTGGGAAGAGGAGAGAGAAACTGCAATATTTTAAAAACAGCTGGAAAAGTGGGATGGCAGAAGATTAATCAGGACTGTCCCTGCAAAATTGGTAGAGGTGGAGACTGTGTGCTTCTTTACAAAAGCTATTGGGACTTGACTGGTTTTACAGTTATCTACACATGTGGATGCTTTAAATTGTTTTCAAGTGTTTTGACTGGTTGTAACTCTTTTATTCTAACATGTTCAACTATTTAATGTGTTTTTAGTCTTCTGAAATCATTTTCACTGTTTACATCGTTTTAAACTGATCGTGTTGTTTATTGTATGCTACCCTGAGATCTTCAGAAAGAGGGCAGGTTATAAATATTTTAAAAACAAACAAACAAACAAGCTTATCTACCTATCTTTTTTTACAAGAAGAAGGTGGTTTTATAGGGGCATCAGCTGCTCCTAATCAGAGCAGGAGTCACTTCCCCCACAGTGAGAAAATAAGTGACCCCTCCCTCCATTGGGCTCTTGGTCTATAAGTACATGTAAAGCTTGGTGGGAGAGAGACACTCTGGAGCAAACTTTATTATGCTTAATTAAGTGGGAGGCAGAGGCCAGTAATAAACAGTTGAGATTTTGAGATGTAGCTGTGTCTTGTAGAAGCTGCTTGCTTCTTTCTCAACATCAACCCATTTTATAGGCAACCACGTCGCCTGGGGGGGAGGACAGTAAAGAGACCTTGTTGCTAGCATCTTCCTGTACTTAATGTACTGTAAGCCTGTTATATTTTACAACAAGGAGGACATCTGGTAGCTTAAATGTGTGGGATGTACATCTTTGCTTCTGATAGCTCTTCCTGTCATTACATGGCTTATGAATTTTACTCCTTCCTGCAATTGCTTTTTCTTTTTGGAGCTCAGGTCCATTTGAAACAAATGTGGCCAACAGCTAGTATATTGTCAATCAAAGACAGGGAGAGACAACTGTAATGGGTCAAAGTCCATTTCTATTTCTATTTTCTATTCTATTTTTTAACCCCCCCCCCGTGTGTGTGTGTGTGTGTGTGTGTGTGCCGCCAGAAAAAAAAGATGTGGTCCAGAGAGCCTGGAGGTGTCAAGGGCCCCACAGTTGTGCTTTCCATACCCTGATCTAAGAGCTCAGAACTGACTTTGTCCTGGGAATTGCTCATTTCTCTGCCTAAATCAGGTTTAACCAACCTGATGCCTCCCAGATACACCTATCATACCCTCCTATATTGGCAGGATGATGGGAGCTGAAGTTAAGGAAATCTGGAGAATGCCGTGATGGGAAAGCATGGCCTAAATCAATGTCCATCCTGTGAAACAGAAATAAAAACAATTTGCCTACTAGGATTCTTAAGAGGGTCAAGTAGGTCAGGATGCTGAAACATTGCACTAAAAGCACAACAACATTTTGCCTCAAGGAATGAGGTGGGTAAGAATCCTACTCTGCTGGCAAAAGAAAAAGGTCAAGAATAAGCTTTCTGCATAATGACAGAGTGAAGTTCCACTGCAGGATGTTTATTTGGGAATTGTGGCTTCAGACTAGCACTCATATATACGTACTTAAAATAGAAATGTCATTTTAAAAAGCAGCAGGAAAGGCGGACCAGGATTTTCTGTATCTGTGCCTTAGCATTCCTTTTCATTCTTAAACAATCTTACAGCTCTGACAGCTGAAAGGCATCCAACTTACTCTCAGAGTAGACCAATTGCACCCCTCTGGTCCTTTGCCCATTATAAAAAAGGAAGGATGTGGTCCAGGATATAAGGTATGAGCTAAGGAATGGGAAGTTCATTTCATTTTGATGTAGGCCAGAAGGCAGATAGGGACCAGCATGCTGTTAGTGACATTGTTGTTGTGCCTTTAAGTAATTTCTGACTTACGGTGACACTAAGGCAAACCTATGACAGTTTTTTTGTGGGGCTGAAAGTGTGTGACAGGCCCAAGGTCACCCAGTGAGTTTCCATGGCCGAGCACGGAATTGAACCCCGGTCTTCAGGGTCATAGTCCAACACTCAAAGCACGATGCTGCACTGGTTCTTGTTAGTCACATACACAGGAATAAGTTGCTTTAGATATGGAGACTGTTTTTATTTGACATTTTGTTATAGTAGTATCCAGCTGACAGAGGCACACCTAGTGGGTTGTATGCCATCTGAAATGGACCTTTGCTCATTCCACAAAACAGTCTGAGTCAACGAAGAACATGTACTAGTGCACATCACATTATACCTTGCAACTGTACAGTGAGGTGTCAGCCATGTGCATTTAGTGATGATCCATATATGTTGTGCAGCATTGGTATCCGCTATAGCGATTACATAAGGCCAGCAGAACATAACTCTACTAGTAGTTCTTTATGCTACCCTGCAGCAGCGTAGGATCTCAGGTTCCTGTTGGGAAAGAGGTCAGTCATGGGGAGCTTGGCTGTTTGATTTTTGTCAACTGCAGTGAGCTCAGTCAACATAGTGTCTTCACCTTCCCATGCACCCTAGGTTTTACAAGTTGTTTGGCTATCGACTTCAAAAATGAACTCAAAGAGATGAAGTTTCACAAATTAGCTTTGAAATATTTTCTTTTCTTTTTAAATCCAACTTGATGTCATTTGCTTCTAGATAAAAACCAACACAACAAGACTTTACTTTATTTTATTTTCTTTTTAAATCCAACTTGATGTCATTTGCTTCTAGATAAAAACCAACACAACAAGACTTTACTTTCAGATAACATTACCAAACACTATAACAGAAGTGAACAAGTGTGGCCCTGAAACAGTACATGGCCCCCAAAACTGTTTTTATCTTATTATTTGTCATTGTCGTCATCACCACCACCACCACCACCACCATCACCACTGTCTTTCCACACCAAAAGTGGATCCCCATACTTTCCACTATTTCACAGATGAAAACCAGGATACATATGGCTAAGCACCGTCAGAACGTGCTCAAAATGGCAGAAGTTATAAATGAGGAGGAACACACTAAGTGGGAGAAGCTGTAGCACTTTGCTTTTGCCTGAGAAGGGCAAGATCCCACCATTTCTCTTCTTTTCTCTGTCTTCTCCCCCACTGAGTTGAGTGCAAACTACTTTTGCATTTCAAACTCAGTTTACAGCAACTGAAGTAAGCTGAGGACAAAGGAGGAAGATGGGAGGAGGAGGAAAGAGAAATTGGGCATTTTAAAAGCCACTGAAAAGTGGAACAACAGAGGGTTAATGGCTGCTGTCTCTGGCAAATCAAGACAAGTGCAGGTCTGGACTTCTAGCCTGTTCCATTTTTTCTGGCATTTTTAGTAATCTGTACAGTCCCCCAGATAGAGGTGCAAAGTTTACCCCCAAACACACCACAGACGCACAAAACTGATCCTTCAAACACCCCCCACACCATTATAACTACAATTACCATTGAAACACCTTGGCCACACTCCAGAACTGAAGGGACACCAAAGTCTCTCCTCACCAACGGCTCTATTTATCCTAGGGTCATCCTATGTCAAACTTTGCTTTCAAGTGAGAGGTCTGGAAACAACTGGCGTTTTTTGGATTTTCATCTAGACCCCTGAAGCTCATAGAGGAGCTTGATATATTGGATTTCTTTAATCCTGAGAAGACAATTTGCCCTGGAATGTAGCTTCCCCCCCGCTTTTGTCTTTTTATTCACACTGTTGATCCTTTCTTGTACAGAAAAAGCAAAGTGCACCTAGCAGGACAAAAAGCAATTTAAATCCCATTTGTCTAGAAACCAGTTGTTGGGATGCATGTACACTCTTTAGCACACACTATTCTCATACAAGTACAGTCTAACTCAGATTTATTTATTGATATGCTTTTTCCACATTAGCACGCACTTGCAGTATCTTACAAGTTTTGCTGAAAGAACAACAAACAGAGAAACAACTCATGGAATGAAAAGAGAGTGTGCCAGAAAAGTGTCTTTAAAAAGAAATAGTAAAAGCAGCTGTAAAGTGAGGAATCTTTAATTTCCTTACAGCCATGTGGGCGGGGGGCAGTTCACCCCGGGCAGCAATGTTTTTAGGGCATCCTGGCCCATAACCACACCCCCACATGCCCTGGCCACTCCCCCACATGCTGTGGCCACGCCCCTGACACCATAGCCCTTCGCCCTCCTGTCCCCCCTCCACACACTCCAAGCTCTGCCACTGTTTCCTTAGCGCCTTTGATAGAAGCTCTGCTGAATATTCTTTAACTTTGATACTTAAAGAAGCACAGGTAAGGCTGGAACTTTAGCAGTTTTCAGGAATTCTCCTTTGTTATGCTTTTGTTCATGGGGTTACTGTTTTCCTCTTCCTCCTCCTTTTCTGTCCTCTGAATCTTTGACTTCTTTTGCCACCCACCCACCCTGTACCTTTAAACTTGTGGATTATGACAAGGTGCATTATAAATGCTTATAACAGTGTTGCCAAGTCTTCAAATAGCAATAAGGGACAGTCAAATTTCATGGCACGCAGGGTTGACTATCAGGAAGCAGCTGTTAATGAGTTTGTGTTTCTATCTAAATATCAGATGAATATTGATTTCAGTCAACTTAGCCATGTATTTCTCTGAGAAATTATCGTATGTCCACATTTGAAAATTATACAATGGACACATATCTGTCCTTATGAAGGATTTTTTTTTTAAAAAATCATTCGATCTATCTGAAAGGAAAAGCTTTCCAACCTTCAGATAGGGGACATCCCTTATATTAAGGAAAACCTGCCAGTCTTATAAGGGACAAGCATTCTGACCCTCAAATAAGGGACAACCCTTAGAATAAAGGATACTTGACCACCCTAGTTATAGTAACATGAGATGTACCATCATGGTGACATAATCAATAAATCATGTCAGTCACCAACAGCTGATAAGGTAAAGGGTAGCAAAGATAAAGAGACTGAGACAGACTGTGAAGGCAAAGAAGGAGGATAAAAAAGGAAATGATTCTGGGAAGAAAAACACTGAAAAAAGACAAACTTATTCATAGCACATATGAATTCTGAAAGTCATCCCAAAAGTGGGAAATACTTTTTGGTGTTATGAAAAGCTGCTCAAAATGAGGTCAATAGTTTTGACTCCGCTCTGCCTCAAATGGGTGAAAACAAGTCATTGTTACTTATGGATACACTAGGCCATAAGTGAAGCTACCTTATCTTATGTGGTATGATTTTACAATATGGACATGGAAACCAGCAAGCAGGTTAATGGACAGCCCATTAGCAGCAGCTAGAAGGCTGTACATGGGGCTCCTGCCTACGCGGATGTTTTGTCTAGACCCAGCCCAGAGAAAGGGCTTACCTCTTTCAGCAGTGTGGTGCTGGTGAGGGCCTGCAAAACACCACTGTGATTGTATTCTTTGTGCCTCAATAGCTTTCCTGTTGTGCAGGATTCCCAGCCCATTACATTGGATGGATTAATGCCCTCCCAAGGGATTTGCTGCCTCTTCCACCCCACCCTCCCTCACCACTTCAATGGCATTCCCTTCTCAGCAAAAACACACTGCATTGAAAACAAAGTTCCATTCAGCCATTGCACAAGTGGAACAAGTTTAACTCATTCTTGCCGGCAGACAGGCCTTCCCAGCTCTCTGGCTAAGCTGTGGCTCAGGTGACTGGGGTTTCACAGGACTTATATGAAACAGCAGAGCCACAGAGGCCTCAAGAAGTCACCTATCCACTCCAATGTCTCTGTGATAGTATAAAATCAGCTTACATTTTAAGCCATCTACTACTGATTTACATTGTCACTGATTTACAGAAGAAGCCCTGTGCTGATGACTTAACTGCCTTTTTCAGGCCCTGTATAGACTCAGGCCCTTTTCGCATGCCATTTGCCATGCAAAAGGGCACCTGGAGTGTCGCGTGATTGTGAGGAGTGATCTGCATGATGCACTCACAGTTGTGCAACACTCCAGGGGCTGGCAGGCGCCGATCGCGCACTTTTTCATTTTTGGCTGGAAGCCGAAAATGGTGCACGATCGTGCATTGCTCCCAGGCTCCACGCTCACTTACCTGGCATGCGGAGTCTCTGGAGCCATGCTGGTCTCACTTCCTGCCCCAGCGCAACCTGGGAAACTCCCAGGCTGCACTGCGGAAGGAAGAGGTGGGGCTCTCACGCGAGCAGGCAGCTCGTGCGGAGCTGAAGCAGCAGGGATGCAAGAGCCTCTTGCCGGAGTTTGCTCGTGCGATCCCTGCACCCCAGCGCCGGAAAAAGGTAAGGTACGGAAAGGGCCTCAGTCAAGGAAAAGATGTCCCTGAATCTGTAAGACCTGAGCACAGTGGTTGATGATAGGGTGACTTGGAGTCTCTCATCCATAGGGTTGCCATAAGTTCAAGTCTACTTGAAGGCAGTTAATAAAAACAACATATAGGGATGAGCCTGGAAAAGTTACTCTTTTAGACTACAAATCCACCACTGAATGTGTCCTCTGGGGGGAATCTGCGCTCTTTTAGCCTCCATTTTTTTAGGAGGGTGTGCGTGATACATGTCTGCTTTTTTGACAGTTGAGGAGGGTGTGCATGATACATGTCTGCTTTTTTGACAACCGAACTCTAGGAGTTGCAGTTCAGAAATGTAACAAGTTGGGTGCTGCGGGGTTCTTTGTGGCCCAGTTCAACAGTGGAGGGCATGCTTGACAATTCTGAAGGAATTTTACAGATGACAAAATGAGGATTCAATATGGCCTTAACAGAGTGGAGAACTAAAATAAAACAAATACATTAATTTCAGTAGGAATAAATATAAGCAGAACAGCAATGCGGGTGAAAAGATTTAGAGATCTTAGCAGATGATAAGGTAAACACAAGTCAACAGTGGGAGGGAAAAAGGTCAAATGCTAATCTAAGCTTTATCAACTAAACTATAGTGTTCAGATAAATAAAATAAAGAGTGCCACTCTATTCAGCTCTGGCCAGATCGCACTAGAATACTGTGTCCAGTTCTGGCCATTGCAGCTTAAGATGGGTGTTTATAAACTGGAGCATGTCCCGACAAAAGTAGTAAAGGGTCTGGAACTCATGATGTATGAGGAACAGTTGAAGAGCTGGATATGATAGCTATCTTCAAACATCTGAAATGCTGTCACATAGAAGATAGAGTAAGCTTGTGTTCTAGTGCCAGACCTAGTAGATTTAAAAGAAATAACATTCCAACAGAATATTAGGACAATTTATATGACAGGGACAACTGTTTGATATTAGAAAAGATTACTTTGGGAAGTGGAGGACTCTCCTTTGTTTATTGTTTTTAAACAGAGATTGGATGGGCATCCCTCAGGGATGCTTTAGCTATAAGTTCCTGTGCGGGCACAAGGTTGAAGTAATTACCCTTGGGATAAAATCCAAATCTATAGTTTCTATGACTTCTATGGTTTTCTGGTGTAGTTAAGCCTACCATGTGTTTCAGTCTTATAGATAATACAGGTGTTGTAAAATTTTAATGTATTGTTCTATGTTGTGTTTCATGACTATTGTACACTGCTTTGAAATTTTTAGATGTTAAGCAGTTTGTAAATATTTGCCAGTAAGTAACCAATTATATAAAGAAATAGGTTGCACTTTATCATCCGGAACTCTTAGGAAGCTGCCAACCAGGAGCAGCACCTCATGAGCCACCATCATGTTGGTGTCTCTCAGTGCCTCTGGAGCAAAAACCCCTGTATGCTTCATTTCAACCCATTCTCAGTGACAGTGGATGAGATGAGGATGCTAGCCAGGGGTCCAGGTAATGGGAACTGTAATACTGACATTCTTTAACTGATTTATTACTTGGCTAAGTTTGTGTTGAATTTCTTTGTTTCCCCTTACAGGCTTGCTCATGTCTAATTGCGCTACATGTTTTTCCACTGAAGGAGGCTTTGCAATATATGTGCATTATTGTCCTCTTTATGAGAACAGCAATGGGACATTGATCCAACTACATCTGCTTGCAGTTCTCCCAGCCAGCTCTGTTAATTGCAGATGCAGGCACAAGCGTCAAAATGTACAGCAAACCTGCTTCTCGTTTTTCCATTCTCTGAAGTAGTTCCTTATGTGATCTGTGCGTCTCAAGTAGTGTCTGTGTGTAAGAAATGCCTCAGCTGTCTGTAGCACTAACAGTTAATTCCAGGCTGCCTTCACTAGCCAGATATTATATGAAACTGAGCTTGCCCTCATCCTCCTAAATGCCTTTGTAGCTGCTTCTTGGGAGAAAGACTAATGCTCAGTCAAGGCCTATAATGGAGAAAACACGTAATGTGACTGGATGCCCCTGGGAACCTTGGGAATTTGGGGAGGGGGAAGGGAAGTATCACACCAGGTGCTCTCCTGTTTAGTCTGGAGCCTTCAAATTCCCACTTCCTCCAATTTAATTCCAAGTAAAGAAGAGTATAACATTACTAGAAACAGACCTAGTTAGTTTGGCCAACTTCAGTGTACGTTACAATATGAGGAAAAAATTCCTGTTCAGTACACAAAAAAGTACAAACTGATGGAGTGGCATGTAGAGGTGGTGAAGAGAGCTGAACTTAATTCTCTGTGAGACCTGACTACTTTGAGATCCATCAGCTCAGTGTTAGGAAAGTCACAATCTTTTAATTACATCTTTTCCATCTCTAAATGGAAACAGTTGTTATAGTTGTTTGGAAATATTAAAACTGAGAGATTGGTAGGTCTCCCAATCAGCAGAGCATTTAGTAAATGCACAAACAAGTTGAACAGATTACCAGCCCCACTTCTATCACTCCACCCCAGACACACTTAATTTAGCTCAAAATAAAACACAAACAGTTTGGTTAAAAGTATGTAAAAAGGATTTACTCACATAATCTTGTGCATAGTTTACACAGGTTTAAATTCTTGAAGAAAGGTAAGAAGAAATTAAGCAGTGACATGCTTACAGGGAAGCATGCTTGCCAGAGGATCAAAGAGCACATACTTGCAGGGAAGCAGAAGAACAAAAAGGGAAGAGAGCGAGCAAGGGGAAGTGGGTGTTGACCAAACCACAGGAAGTTTACTCTAGGCAGTCCCCTCTATGCCTACAATAAACATGCAAACTAATTAGCCAGTTAATTAAGCATGCAAAGGTTGCCACTCCTAACAATAGTGACCCTTGGGCATGGTTGAGCTTCTCATCCATTCCTATGCTCTTTTTTGGCAACACTCAAGAACCACTGGTAACACCAGCAAAAGACCTTTGTATTACTTCTAGACTGGTCCACTTTTTCCCACTGAGAAGTGCAAGGCAAGTGCTTCAGGCATCAAATGTTCAACAGGGAAGGCAGTGGCCATTTCCCTCTATTGGAAGGCACAGATTTATGTTCCAGGCATAAATCTTTTTTTAAAGGAATAAAATTTGGTCCCTCTATAAGCATGTGGAGCATAGTCTCCTTCTTTCCTGCTGATTCATTTATTATATATGCTTTCCAGTACTTATTCTTGTTCCAAGCAGCCCTTCACCCAGCTGGTTCCTCCTCAGATGACATGAAAGTTGCTGTCCCTTCATCAGTATTTGAAGCTGCCAGTCTGGTTTGTTTCTCTAGATGGAGCGTGAGGGCAGGTTCTATAGGAGGAGAGAGCCATGATCTTCTCATTTGCTTAAGGCAGCAAAACACTTAGGGTTTCAAAAATAAGATACACTAATGTGGGCAGAACAACACAGCACACTGCATGAGTTCCTGCCCTGTATACCTATTCAGATCTCAACAAACAGAAGAGAACCCAGTTCCTGTAGGCTCATGTTAAACTATCCAGACATACTAAAAAAAAAAAAAAAGAACAATTGTGACCTTCTTTTCACAAATGTAGAAAAAGTAGATACAAAAATTTCAAAGAACTTAGGAGATTCAAAGTGATTATACAGCCAAGATAGTACTTGCTTTTATTCACCATCTGTGCCACTTGTGTGATGTCCTCCAGCATTTCACAGATGAAAACAGACATACATGTGGCCAAGTGGCATGAGAGTATAGTCATGATGGTGAAGGTTATTGATGAAGAAGAACACACAAGCTAGGAGAGGATGTGGCAGTTTGCTTCTGCCGGAGTATATAGGGAAGTGCAAGATTCTGCTCCTTCCTCTCCTCTCCTCCAGCTAAGGTAATTGAGTACAAACTACTTGTGCACATAACTCATTTTGCAACAGCCGAAGTAAGCTGAGGATAAAAGAGGAAAGTGGGAGGTGAAGAGAGAAACTGAGGCACTTTTAAACACTGCTGAAAAGTGGGACAAGATATGATCAATTTAGACTGCCCCTATCAATCTGGGACAATGGGAGAGTACGTTGTGTCACCTGTCTATAGGTTAGACATCATGTGCTAGGGCATCCAGGATGTTGGAAAGAAGAAGAAAGAAGGTGGTGAGGAGGAGGGATATAATGCAATACCTTAGAGACTAAGCATAAGCTTTTGTGGACTCCAGTCCATTTCAACAGGTGCTTCTGATGAAGTGGACTTGAGCCCACAAAAGCTTATGTTGGAACAATCAGTTAGGCCATTTCCGCACTAGACTGTTATAGCGCTCTTATTCGACTCCCATAGGACGTTGCAAGTGGAATAAGAGTGCTATAACAGTCTAGTGCAGACACGGTCTCTGTCTCAAATGCTCAATCCCTCCTTCTCCCAACCCTTTCTTTTTTAAGCTGAAACTAACATGGCTATCTTCTTGAAAACTATCTTCTTGAGAACTACAGTGGAACTTTTGCAAGGGTTCTGTGTCCTAAATCCTTACAAAAGTGGAAAAACCATGAATTACTCCCCCCGTCCACGATCTCCCCATTCCCTTGTCTTTTCCTTTGGCGTGCAAGCCTTCCTTCTCTGCCCCAGGGCCAAAGGCAAAGGAACAGGAGGGGGGAATTTTGGAGGGGAGAAGGGAAAGGGGGGGAAGCCACACTCCCCCATCCCCTTGCCTTTTGTCTTGGTGTGAGTTCTCAGTGCCAGGGCCAGAACCAAGGGAATGGGAAGGAGGAGCTCTGGAGGGGAAAAGGAAGGAGTGCACTTGCCTCCCCCCCCGCCTTTTGCCTCAGTGCACATTCTCAGCACTGGCGCCAGAACCAAGGGAACAGAAGGGGGGTCCAGACAGGAGAAGGAAGGTGCGCACGTGCCTCCCCACCATTTGCTTGCTTTTGCCCGGGTGTGCTTACTTTCCTTCTCTGTGGCCAGCAAAATGCAAGGAAATGGGAGGAGGAGAATGAGGGAAGGCATTCAGTTTAATTTAGTTTAAAATGTCTTATGAAATGCTCTGATAAATAACCTTTGAAAATAACTAAAAACTGTTACTTGTTTGTTCTCACCTGTTACATTGCATTTAAAATGAAACTTTGTTATACTCCCATTACATCAAAAAGCAAAGTAACCAGTTATGTTTAGCAATGTTACTTGTAACTGATTACTTCCACTTGTGTGACAAACATACACACACTCCATTCATCTATCATTTCATCCCACATTCTTCCTCAATTATTTGTACCCCTCATCCACATCAGTCAATTAACACATACAAACACATACTCCTTGCAACAATTACAGGAAAGATTTCAGTCATGTCAATAAGATTATTTGGAGTTTGAAGTTATTTCTCACAAGACCAGTTATCTGCAAGTTACTTGGTCAGTGTGAAGAAGAGAACTATGGCTTTAATGGGAGAGGGGAATTCATGGCAAGGCACTGTCTTGATTAGTGAAACGCTTTTGCCCCTAAAGAGGCTCACAGGTGACAGTATTGCTAAGGGCTCAGAGTTGTACTTGATCACAGAATTGGAGCACAGCATAGGCGCTCCACTTTTAGACACAGTCCTTCACACAAATTGTGCAGACTTTTAGGGGCTCTCTTTTCTGTCATACGTCAGAACAAAAAGGGGATCCCTTGCAGTATCCTTTCTTCATATGCTCAAATATATGCTGGGGCAGGTGCTATGGGAGCCTCTCTTAGCAGGATATGGTGACCTAGCTGGTGATGTTCTCAGATTTCGGGCTCCACTTCACCAAGAGCAGAGTCTCTGTTAATATCATGCCCACAGAGGTTTGGGAAACAAAACAGGGTTTCCATGGTGTGGAGGCTCTGTGAACATACCTGAAGGCTGCTGCCAATGCTACTTACTTCTGAAGAACAGCGTATTGCAATGGCAAATCCCCACTTTCTCCCCTGATGGGGAAAATGCTGATGAAAACGAGTGTTTGGCCTGGATTATAATCTAGCACTGGCCTGGAAAAGGGAAGATGTCTAGAAAGCAGGCTTCCTAATGTGAAAAGGGGTACCATTTAGGGGCTGACCAATTCTAGCCTGCCTTGTAGTGTCGGCAGCAGTTTTACTTGCTCCTCTGAGAGGAAGCCTGGGAAATTTGAGTGTCTGGCGGCAGCAGGCGGAATGGTTTCTGAAAGAATTTGCTGAGAGGGGAATTTTTATTGGGAAGTCGGCTCAGAGAAAGGCAACAAACCAAAGGCCCCCTTGCTTACAGCTTCTGCAGATAATGCACATCAGGAAAGTGTGTTGCTGCATGAGATGAGAATGATTGCTGTGGCCTTGTTGGCAAGTGCAGATGATGTGATGACAGCAGCATAATAGACTCTGCCATAAGTTTCTATGGAGATACGTGTAACAGGTTTAAGTGTTTTTCCTTCTTTGTAGGCAACTCTGGGAAGTGGCGGAGGTAATCATTTCTAGCAGAGGTTTCCCAATATTCCATAGAGTTGGCTGTACTGCTTCTGATGGAAATAGACTGGGAGAGACATTTCTCTTTTTAATGTGAACTTGATTACATTGATGGTTTTAAACCAATACAGAAAATGACATTCAGTCTTCTCTGAATTTTGCATAGGAGTCGTCCAGTTCAAAAAATTACATATAGAATGCGTATAATATGAAAAGGTGAGCTGAAAAAAATGTATATTATTTAAATTTGTTCTAGAAGAATTGCTTGCAAAAATGTATCCGTCGAGCAAAGTTGCATACAATCTACATGCAGTAGAGGAAATACAAATAAAAATGTCTACAAACTCATTATGGCCTTTTAAAAAAAAAATCAGAGTTCAAGAAGAACCACATTTAAGATTGGACAAGGATCAAAAGACTGGAGTGAGAACTTGAAAGAAACTGAAATTTATGAATTTATTTATAGGATTAACAAATTGTCTTGAGTCTTGTTTCAAAGAAAATTCTCTTTTCTGGACTTACAAATTTTCAAGCATTTGCCTCTCTTCTCCTTTTAAAATTTCTCCTTGGGAACTTTCCTCCCCAGAGATTTCAGCTGGTAACTTCAGATGGAAAAAAAGTCTCTGGAATTCCCAAGTTTTGTTCCTGTGCAAACCCCTTTTATTTTGGAGATCCACACAATGCTTTCTTCATGCTGGAGTATTTTTGGTAATGCTGGAAGCTCCTAAAAATACTCCAGCATGAAGAAAGCATCGTGTGCATCTCCAAAATAAAAGGGGTTTGCACAGGAACAAAACTTGGGACTTTTCATTTCTACTTCTCAAGTTGGTTTAAATTAACCCAGTACTTTATGAAATGAAATGTATCTCTACTTGCTGGTGGGTTCCTACTGTCTCCAGAGGAGTAAAGATGGCCGCCACCAAGTAAAGACAGCCATTGTTTCCAGTACGCAGTTTCAACAAAGATCACGCAATGGAGAGAGGAATGCTAGCACTAAAACAAAAGTATGCTAATGCTTAACTAGTGCAATATTACTAAATCATTTTATCACTTTGACTATAACTGCAGAAAAATAATTTAAAAAAAACCCAGTGGAAACGTGTGAAAATCAATTTCTGACTGCATGTGACAAGTGGTCAGCAGGAGGGTGAAGAGGAAGGAAGGAAAGGAGGGAGGGATAGAAACCCACAATTATTTTAGGAGACAGACTGGATGCAAACTCATGAATATGATTGAACAAAAAGAATTGGCAAATCTTGATACTTCCTGAGGTATTTTCCCTATCTGGAGGCACCCAGTGTTGACTACAAACTGAGTGACTTTACTACTGGTTTCCCTCTGCTTCTTCGACAGCTGCAGCAGAAATTTGAAAGGTTAAGAAAAATGGCATGTGAAATATAGACAAGGGAACTGCTATCTTGAGTTTGGTTTTTGTCCTTTTATTTATTAATAAATTATTATTATTGTTGCTGTTGTTATTCGTCATTATGGTCATTACTAAATCAAAGGGCCTCTTTCTATCATCTTGGTAAACTGTTTTATAAAAAGGAGAATGGGATGATCGTGGTGGTTGATTGAAACCTGGAATGGATTTGTGTATAAGTTGAAGCAGTGTGTTGGTCTATCTGGTGGTGTGTAAATATACTCTGCACGCATTCAGACTCATCTTTAGTACTGAATATAATCCTCCTTAATGGCTTCTCTACTGAGAACATGACAAATTAATTTAGCAACAGGAGGAGGGAGCAAACAGAAAAGCAAATAGGTGATGGAGAAGGCAGGAGAAGAAAGAAGAAAGAGTGAGGGATGGTGGTGGGAGAACACCTGTCTTTCTGAAAAGTTGCCAAATAGTAGATTGACCTGTGCAGGGGAATATGCCTCCTAGTCGTTCTTGCTTACTCTCTCTGCTCTTGCTTTAACTAGTTGTTCTAAAAATATGATGTCACTGTGGCTCAGAAATGGCAAGGAGATCACTAGGATTACTAGAAAAGGGACCACAAAAGAAATGACAGTCTCTTTTTTGATGGTGTGCCCACACAGAGTCTCAGAATTGCAAAGTTGGAAGGGGCTCCAAGAACCATCTAGTCTAGTGATTGTCAAACTTTTTACCTCTGTGACCTCCTTTACATCTACATGAGGAAACTGCACTCCACCTGCTCCATGCTGTGCTCCCCCAACAGTGTCCTATCCTATGCCTCTCCTTCCCATGCTCTCTCACAGGCCCCTCATGTCGCAAGTGCCCTCCATCTTAAAGCTGAGTTCTTGTGCTCTCTGCCTCTTCTTTTCCCTTCCCTTTCCCCACCTGAGAAACTTCCTCATGGTTGCTAAGGGGCTTACGCCTCCTGTGCCAACAATAGAATGTTTGGAGAAGCTGAATGACAAAAGCACAAAAAAAAGGGAAGCAGATTTTTGCTGTGTCTGAGTTTGAGGAGAGCATAACAGTGGAAGTGGCATTGTGTCACTTTAGTCACTTGTGTCACTTTAGTCTCCACACAGACACAGGCTTGCTCTTCTTTTTCACATTTGCTGTATGTACAGGCTGACTTTTCTTGCATCTACCTTGAGCAACTATTGCTCCTCACCCCTTAGGGTCCTGTCCCACAGTTTGAGAACCCCTGGTCTAGTCCAATCCTCTGCCATGTAGGAATCCATAATTAAAGCACTCCCAAGAGGTGATTAGTCAACTTCTGTTTAAAGACCTCTAATAAAGAAGAGTCCATGCTCCCGGGGCAGTCTGTTTCATTGTCAGATAACTCTGATGATCAAGTGGAATCTCTTTTTTCCTGGGGCAACCTATGTGTACTCACTAAGAAGGCACTTCTCTGTTCCCATCAGTTGCTCCTCTCCTATAACGGAATTCTCTATCAGATCTTAGGGCAGGTTGCAGAGTAGCCAGGTCTTAGCTTACATCTGGTGAATTACTGCCTTCACATACCAGTAAAGAATATCAACAGCTTCCCTGGTAATGGATTAAAATGAAAACTAGAGTTCTGGTGGTACAGTGCTTTGTGAGTGGAGCCAATAAAGCATTCTCTTGCATGAATGTGCCTCTTCCAGATAGTCAAGACCTTAGGTAAAAAGGGAAGGATGGAAAGAAAATGATGACCTGTGGAATATTGGAGGGGTAGTAGAATGTGTGGTTGTTTTATTATATATGGAAAATCTCCATTCTTTTCTGGAATGCTGACCCAGAACACCAAACCGTCAACAAAATGGTCTGTACATTTTTATGAGCTCTAGAAATGCATTTTTTTTAAAAAAAGAGTGATTAAAATGAGTGCTGAAATGTTTAACATTCTGAAATGTATTGTATTTTTAAAACTGTATTTCTTTGGTGTAGAATTCTCACCCCACTGCTAAAACAATGCCTGTGCTCTTTCAACTAAGCTTCTTCCCAGACCCCCCAGAGCCACCCGGTCTCTCTATAGGAATCACTTGAAAAACTAAAACCAACAATGGTTAAAAAGTCTGTGTTTGATTTTCTTGGCGCCAAGCCCTAGAATTTCTCCCTGTTTGCATAGGAAGAGCTTCCAAACCAGGTGCCTGCAGGAGGCAGACTTGTCAGCTCATTTCCTCTGATATCTGGGCCTTTGCCAAGAAAACCTATCAAACCATTCTAGCTTAGGGAGGCTGAGTGAAAACTGGTGAGATGGCATAGGCCAGAAAGATTTATGAATTGGCCTGCAATGCTATGGATGACGGCTGCTCACAATGCAATCCCCATGGCTTGTTCAGAGAATGATTGACTTCAGATAAGCTGGTTTAGCCACCTGGCCTTGCAGTAGAAGGAAAGTGCAACCAAAGCAGATTCCCTTATGCATGGTGTTGCCCTGAATCTAATGATGCAAGAGGTGTTGTTTGGAGGGGGAGGAAAAGGAATCTTTGAGCCATTGTGAACAGATTTTCTGTTCAGACAGCTTAGAGTCTACAGGCCTAGAAAAAATGTACATCATTCTGCCTGAGAAGTGATCTTTTATTTAGGCAACATGCAGAGGATGATCAAGGAAGAGGTGGTAGCACCAGAGGTGGGAGAAGCCGTTAAAACAAAAAAACCAAAAAACCCACTACACTTAGAATTTCCCAGATTCTTTGGACTGCAACACTCAGAATCCCATACTGGTTGAGGAATCCCGGAAATTACAGGCAGAATCCTGTTGACAGCATATGCATAAGTTGCACCAGGCATGTAGAATGAATTTTTTGGACAATGTGGAATGGACTTATCCAACTGATGGTGACAGGAGTGGTTTTTTGAATGCAGAACCATTGCAGACGCATGCTCCTGCCATCCAGAATAGTGTGCTAATGCACACTGTCTACTGTGTACTGCTTCTGTGCATTGCACAATGAAGTGACAGCTAGATGGATTCACCATTTCTCATATGTTGCACTATGATGGCATAGGGATTGCGCAGTGCTAGCATGGCATAAGTCCATAAGGGGTATTTACACTATGCTGAGGTTATATAGGATCCCAGCCATTGTTTAATAAAGTAGCTTCTCCAAGCATTGCCCGAGCACAATTTTTGTTGTTGTTGTTGCTTCTTCTCTGTTTTCCTCATCCTAGAAGTATAGCAAGATATGCTATTGCATTCTGGTCACCTCTAGATAGACACAGTAATGTGTGTGCTGATTCATATCTGGCAAACCAGAAATTCAGAAGTGCAAAGCCACCAATTTTCTTGCTTTCTCCTAGACAACATGGTGTAATTTTCTGCATGCTTCCTTAGCATTTTCACTAGGAAATAAAAGACAGTAAAAATGATACATTGGTTACACAAAAATGTTTTAATTCATGCAGGATTCAATCTGTCTGTCTGATGTTTGGAAGGGTTTTTATCAGTGTGTGCGATGTTCACATGAGAAATGTTCACCAGTTTCCAGACTGACCAAAGGCTTCTAGTATGCAAACAAGATACATGCTTTGTGCATTGCACAAAGAACCCTTTAAAAGTGATGCCAATCAGCATGGAATTCCTCATTCACCAGTCATTTAAATCAAACCTCAGGGGCTTTAGTTTCAAGAAGACTAACCTGCTAGCCACTCAAGTGTAGCCAGTAATATAGTACAGGTCCATGAGATTCATCTGCCATCCAAAATCCTGATGATGACCTAGGGTGGAAAAAAGTAATAAAGAAATTTTGAGCTCATTGGTGTATATAAACCAAAAGAGAAAATACCGTTAATACTTAAAGGGAAAAAATAGCACAAAAGAAAAATTGGCTCCTCCTGCAAAGGACAGACGAGAACAATTGCAGGCACAAAACACAGACAATCCAGAGCTATCTGCCTCTGGAAGGTTATGATTATGGTCACTCAGTTTAGATTTAATTGCAGGGCAGTGCTTTGGCTTGTAAAGGTCTACAGAGAAAGGCATTTCTTTCTTCCCAGTGGTTTCTTTTTCATTTATTTTTTCTGGCCATTGACTTTTTTTTTGCCTGTTTGGATTATCCATAACACCCCTGACTTTTTTTTTAAAACCTTCTCTCCCCTACAGACCTTTTCTGTGGGCTGAGTCCTTTATCTGATTGGGACTTTGGACATTTTGATCACTAATATCATGACAGATGTATCTTGACTGGTCATTGAGGGTCCAGTCTTGGATGTACATTACAACCCAATTCTTCCCCTCCTATTACTCATAATTGCTTTTCTGTAAAAGTGGTCCTTTGGCGCTGAATATCGCTTTAAACTATGGAAACAGATATAAATGGAGGGCTAGCACAAGACTGTTGAAAACATTTTGTTGTTATTATTATTATTATTAATAATAATTTTACTTGTTACTGGTGCCACCTTGCTCCTTCTGGTTTTATCTGGTTGGCATCTTTCACTCTGAGCATGGGCATCTCCTAATGGAAGCTGTCATTAAAGGAATGGATGGAGTAGCAGCTAACAAAAATATGCAGAAGAACCAATGGGTATGTGGAGTCAGAGCTCATGAAAATGGTAATGTTTAATATTGTAATGCTGACCTAATAATATTAGAGGCATTGTGTTGAATCCCTGTGTATCTCAGAGACAGGTAGAAATAGTGAACACTAGCACAGTTTTTGACCCTTGTTTTGCCTTCACTTATTTTAATGGTTTTTAGACTGTGTGCCACAGGATGGAGTCCTAAACACACTTACTAAGATGTAATCCTTACTGGCAGTAGAGCTTACTCCTGAATAAAAGTATACAGGATTGCACTGTGAGAAACTTAGCAGAGATTCCTCTGTGAAAGGACTGGTAATGACAGATCAGCTGCCCAAATGACAGCTTGTCTACAATTATTGATTATCATCTTTGTTGCATAGCCAACTGGGACAGTAGGAGGGTATGGGGTTCCTAATGCCAAGCCTATTTATCTATCAGGCACTTGCTGTTTAGTCTTTGTCTGGTCAACAGGACAGATCTTCCTGTGGTATTTTGACTTGAAATTGTGGCATCTCTGATCTTGGCTTCTTGTCCTTCTAGTCCATTCCTTTCTTCTTCATACTCGTGCTCCCTTCCTCAGCTTTTGCTGAAAGGTATAACGGACCCTATCATTAGGCAAAATGAAGCAATAGCTTCAGGTGACAAATGCTGGGAGTCAGCAGCAAGGTGCTGGTAGAGATTTGTCAGCTCTAGGTTTGATCGGTCAACAGCATCCTGTGCCCGGGCCACAATCTGAGATGGGAAGTTGTAATGTCATAACGGTGAGTACATGTCATGTCACAGACATTCTGTTGGCAAGGGTTGGTGGGCTTCTGAGTCACCTGATTATGGAAATAGGCAGGAGGGCAAGCCAGTTAAATGAACCCAGGATTTGGATAAACCTGGCTAACCAGTTAATATGGCAGCTCAGAACTATGGGGGAGGAAGCACTTTCAGCACCTAGCCAGCCATGCAAAAAATGCACCTAGTGCTATAGTAGTTGCCACCATTCCTATTTGGCCTCCTACCTTAGGTGGCTAACATATAACATTCATGACAGAAGGGGAGTTTTCTAAGCCTCTGTGCTTCTGCTTGGACTTGTGGAAAGATCACTGCTCATTCTCGGAAAGCCCATTCTCAGGCCCTTTGCTGTTACTGCCATGGTTTGTGCAACAAGAAGTCTCATGGTCACAGTGATGATGCTTCACTTCTTGCCTTGCTCCAAATGGTGTGATAGATCCAAACATGTGTGCCTCCCCCCTCTCTCTCTTCAGTTCTCTCCGCTCACTCTGATTTTTTGGTACACTAATGTTGCACAATTGTAACACACAAATATTACCTTTGCACTTAGCCAGAAAGCCTTTGCATCAACTGGCAATGGATAAAGATGGACGTCAGGAATTAAAGCCACTTCTGAGAGAAAAATCAAACTTTATCCTCCTCCAGCACCAATCATGGTGAGATTTCTATCTGCCAAGAGATCCATTGAAGCAAAGAATTCATTAAAATCTTAGCCAGGGGTTCAAGCCCCAGCAACCCTAGGTGGTGTGCAATGTAGCCTGCTCTATTCTACTTAAATTAGTCTGCTGCCTTCACAGGCAATGAAGTATGCTGTCCCATAGCCACTGTTACAGAAAGATTCAGCTGCCACTTCAGCCAGCCAGCATGCTGTTTTGGCTTGAGCAATTGACAATGACTCTGGAGACCAGGGTTTGAATCCTTGCTTGCCCATGGAAACCCACTGGGTGACCTTGGGCAAGTTATACTCTCCCAGCCTCAGAGGAAGGCCATGGTAGACCCTCTCTGAACAAATCTTGCCAATGAAACTCTCTGAAATGTTTGCCTTGGCGTCACCGTAAGTCAGGATTGACTTGAAGGCACGCAGCAAGAACAACGATAATGAAAGAGGATGCCATCTTGTTCTTCAGTTCAGCAAAGAAAATCCTGTGGGATGATCCTACTGAAAGAAATTCCTGATTTTTGTCTTTCCTAATTCCAAACTGCCACCTTGGTCTCAACTAGTGCTCCAGTTTTGGATTCAGTTTGCTTATTTTCTCTTTTAAAGGAATGTTCACCTGCCTGCTCCATTGCTCAGCCCTGTCTTCATGTCCACACTGCTGTCATCTGCAAGCCTTGATCCGTATAATCTAAAATCCTAACCCAGGTTTGATAGGTTCTGGTTTCTATATCAAACCAAATTGCATGTTGCCAAATTTTAACTCCTTTTGGCGGCAATAGTATGGTATAGAGCACCTGGCCCAGCTACAGAAGTCCTTCTGAGACTGCATGCAGCATCTAGAAACAGAAGTACTTATAAACAGCCATTCTGTATTTTTCTGCAACTCTCGTATACCCTGGGAGTTGTTGCAATATTTTTAGTTTTGCTTGATTTTGACAATCATTACATCATTAGGCATGATTAAAGATTATGCTTGTTTTAGTAGTACACTGTAGATTATATCATACTATGGATTACAGCAGTAGTATACTGTGGATTATAGCAGTATATTATAAAAATAGAATTATGATATTGCCAGGCCACCCAGTATTGCTTCTGCCTTTCAGTTTATCTCTTCCTTATCAGAGCAAGGAAAGTGACATTTATGGACTGCAACTGCAAGAATTCCCCAAGCAGCACAGCCACTGGCTGTGCTTTCTGAGAACTCTACGAGTTATAGTCCAAAAATGTCAATTTTCCAAGCGCTGAAACTGGCTTTAAGCTTTGGGTTTCACAGCTCTTCTTGAAGGCAAACTACAGAGGAGCAGACTGGGAATTTCTGGGTGCCCTCTGCCATGGAATATCTTATTTTCTGAAATCACGTGAATGTGTCCCCTGAGAAATCCCAGCTGCTTAGTTAAAACGTTGTGCTCATGTTCATACGTCTAACCATTTTTTTAAAAAAACTGCCTAAAGGCAGTTTCCTAACCAGACGGTGAGCAAGGTGTCTTGTTACAATTGTGGATTCTCAATGGAGCGCACAGCCAGGAGTAGTAAAGTGGGAGGCTGCTGCTGGGCTTCACTTGTAGCCATTCAACATGAAAATAAGTTTAGTGGGTAATCAGGCAGGCTTCTGTGCTGATTATATGTGTCTTGTGTTGTGGGGGGGGGGACGGGAAAGTGGAGAGGGCAGGGACAAGAGGATCACATTTCACTGTGACATCACTGGTCCTCGTTCCAAGCAGAGATGCAGAACAACTAATTCACTGGAAAAGGGAAAAATCATCCAGCACAACCTGGCTAAAGGGGCTATTCAGGACATTGGAAGCAATTGGTCGAGAGGATTTTGAATCAGCCACAGACTTTGTCATGTCTGAGATGAGGTAGGTGCCCTATCACCACTATATCAAAGTATGGGAAGCAGAGTTGTTGTTGGATTTGAAATACAAGATATTTTCAAACTGCAATGCCTACTTTATACAGTATGCTAAAGAGCTACAGAGCTCTGGAAGGAGGGGATTTTCATTATGTGAATTTCAGTACTCAGACAATTCAATATGCCTCAATATTTTTTTTTAAGGAGAATAACTACCTGCCTAACGATACCCTTTCAAATGCTGGTGCTTCCAGAAACTTTTCCTCAGAGTTAAGCATGGTCTTAGACGAACTGTTTGGTTCCTTGACAGTTCCTGAAATCTCAGGTATCAGAAATACTTGAAACCAGCTCTGGAAAAATAAGCATTTCAGACTTGGCTGCAAATTGTCAGACACAGGAGACACATATCTTTGGAATCATTTAAACAGTTGTTGGACAAACATCTGTCATGGATGGGACAGATCCAAGGAATCTTGTCCACCGGGCCCCTAGAGCCTGTGCTTGCTGTTTGCCTCAATAGCTTCTGATCTTACAGTTATCCATTCTGAATCCCAGAGGCACATTCCTTGAAAGCTGAAAATAGGATGATGGAGTTAGTTACTAGTTCCAAATTTCTTATTTGCACAAACATTTGAAACAGAGCTCAGTTGTTAAATAGATTGAGGATGTGGTCCAGGAAATTTCTCAATTAGCACAGTGAGAATAAAGTTGATCACGAAAATTCCTAAGGGTCTATTTTGGAATGGAGAAAATGCCCTCCATCCATTCTGATCTACATTTAGCTTTGTTTTGTGGTTTAACCTTGTAACAAATGTGCTCTCTCCCCCTGTCTCTCTCTCTCTCTGTTTTTTAAAGACAGAGTGTCAGTTGCAATACTGTACTGTTATCTGCTGAGCAACCAAGACCTATCCTCTTAGTGAAATTATCATTTCCAGCTCACCAATACTAGTGATTATTGATAGCATGGTTAGCCAGCTAGAAGTCTGGTATGAAGTCTGCATGTCTGTGGTTAAGAAAGGGGTGCGGTGGGGGAGAGTGGAACACAATTCTGGAAAGACTTGGCTGTCACAATATGGCCTTTAATGCCCATGGCTTTGTGCAGTGTGTTTTCTACAAAACAATAGAACTTCTTCTGGTATGGATTAGCTGGATCTGAAAGGCAGCAGAATTCTTTCTATATTGCTTGACTGTTGCTCTATATTATTGCAAACATTGCTTGTTCAGGGGAAGTTAGGTTCTTCTATTAACTGTGAGGCTAACTATTTGTCTAGCAATCCAGTGCTGGGTAGTCCAGGGGATGCAGCTGGGATGCTGGAGTTCTGCCTCTAGTTCCTGGATGCAAGAAGCATGAAATGGATATTAGAATGGAAAAAGCAATGGGAGTAAAGCATGGCAAATTTTCTTTGTAGTCCAAGAAGAAGAATGACTTTTGGAGATGGCAACCAAGGAACTTTTCTATACATCAATGTTTAACAGTGCTCAGAGAACAAAAATCAAAACAAAGAAATGAAAAACTCCTAAGGGAATAAAGACCATCTAATCTGGAGTGCTGAACCTGAAGATCAGGGGCCACATGTACCCTCTCAGTTCCTTAAGTGTAACCTCTTAGGGCTCCTAAATCTCCTCTCCATCAATTTCCTGTTGCTTCATACAGATTGCCCTTGCTCTGCTTCTGCTAGAAATGACAAAGTATGATCTGTATCAGGAACATTGGAGAAGGGTCTCCCATCAAGTGAGGAACAAAAATAACTAACTGTTTGTGGCATGTGTTCCTATCTGCTCACACTCTTATTTGACCAACAGTCAGTATCTCACGTAGCTCTCAGGTTGTGCAAACCACACTTTGCAATAAGAGAGACAACTCACTTATTTAGGATTCCTTTACAGGCTAGATGTCAGGTGCACTGACTTTAGATGCAAAGCAAATATTCCAAGTGATTCAAGAAAGCAAGCCAAGCCGCATAGACAAAGCAACCCAGGGTCACCAGCTGATTGCATTTGGCTAACTGCAATGGCTACCTGCATCTCTGGAAAAATCCGAGATGAAGCCAAATATAGTGATCAACCATATTCATCCACCAAATTCTCCGAAAGCAAACTGCTACTGAAGCAGAACTCTTTGCTGTCCAGGGCTCTTTCCACACCTGTGGTTATGTTAGGGTAATCAGTACTACAGTAGTGACAGTAAGAGCCAAGGATAATATATTAGAGAAGAGAAATTTTCCTGACACTCACTGGTTACAGATGAGACACAAAATAGCAAACATATACTGCCCATCTGCGTCCTTAGCAAATGGCTGTTTCTGAAACAAGTGTCAGATATTTGACACAATGCAACAGATGTCTCTGTCACATTGGTGACTGCATGGATGAAACCAAACATTCTCTGAGATCTTGAATGAGCTGGCTTAGAAAAATGATCATGGACAAAAATAACTTACCACTGAATGAATAGTTCCCCCAGCATGACTGCTCCCATTCTGACCTCTCATTCTTTGTTCTAAAAAGATGCCTGCATAATATACATGAAAGGCAAGACTGGGAATTAACATTCATAGGCTCGTGGCAGAGAAAGGACAATAGCTTAAATAGATAAGGGTCTTGAATTCTTGCCTTGTCATAACAATAGTCCATAACCACCTGCTGGTTGTTATATTTTTCTATGTTAAAAGAATTCTGAATAGGTTATGATCTCAAGCAGCGCTTAGAAAAGTTACTCTTTGGATTACAGCTCCTAGAATATCCCAGCAGCATAACCATGGCCAAGTTTGCTGGGAATTCTGGCAATTAGAGTTCCGAAAGTAAATTTTCCAAGCTACAATCTGAAGTGATAGAAACTTGCACTTGCTACTACATTTGCTGTCGATGCTGCTGCTGGTGCTCATATTTATTTGTGTCCCGACTTTCGCCTGAAATTGGAACTCAAAGCAGCTTACAATTTGAAAAAGAACAATGCAGCTAAAAGCATGGAAAAAGTGAACATTAAAATACAATCCAACTATTCACAGTATTAAAACAATTCAAACCTACACTTAAAAGGATAAAATGCAATGAAAAAGATAAAAAGCTATTAAAACAGTTCAGTTTAAAACAATGCAGTACCCTTAGCCTGTTCTTTAAAAACTTTCTACTTCAGAAGCCTGCTGGAATAAAAAGGTTTCTCCCTGCTGATGAAAGGACAACGAAGAGGAGGCCATTCTGGCCTCTCTGGGAAGGGAGTTCCAGAGTCTAGGGGCAGCCACTGACAAGGCCCTCTCTCATGTCCTCACCAGTCGTGCTTGTGGTGGTGGTGGTGGGACTGAGAAAAGGACCTCTCCTGATGATCACAAGGACTGGCATAAGTAATGGTGTTGCTGCTACTGTTGCTGGGTGCCTTCAAGTTATGGTGACCCTAAGGCAAACCTATCATGGGGTTTTCTGGGCAGACTTTGTTTAGAGGGAGGTCTGCCCTTGCCTTCCTCTGAGGCTGAGAGAGTGTGACTTGCCCAAACTCAGCTGGTGGGTTTCTACAGCTATAAGTAACAAAATCACCTGTAAGAAGCTACTTTTCTTGGTGACTGGGGCGTACCAAAATCGCGTTTCAAAAGTAATGTAGTGACTGGGAACAACGTTTCCTTATCAGTGCTGTGAGCTATATCTTCTGGTTGTTTTTAAAAGGTATGAATATGTTTTAAAAAAATAGCTTTCCAAGCTCTAGTCAGACTACAAAGGAGATCTGTCTGCCAGGAGCAAGGCCTAGTTTCTCATGCTGGAGATCCTTCCTGGGAACCAAGACTTTGCAGGAGGAATTTCTCCCTACAATAGAAGCTGGCTGGCTGGCTATCTGTCAGAGATGCTGTAATTGCATTACAAACTATGCATCAAGCAAGGGTTGAATTAGATGGTCTCCAAAGTGCTGCCTAACTGTTATAACTCATCATAATTGACTGACACTAGTCCTGCTCCATCCCTGTTTGACCTCAGTGTGACTACCACACCCTCCTGCCTAGAATGTGTCAAAATATTTCCCTAGTTTCTTAGGGAACTTAGTCTCCAGAATGGATAGAGCCCAAAGCAGGATTTCATCTGGAGATATCAGTGTTCAAGAGAGGAGGATGGAGGAGGGGAGGGAGAGCAAACAGTGAATTGACTAAGCAGATCTTTCCCAAGGTGGATCTGAAGGACTGCCACGCAGAAGGTAGAACAGACTTCATCTTCAAAGTACACACAAAATTATTTAGCAAAATGGATTTTTTAAATCGAGTGCACAGATCATTTAGTTCCCATACTTCTTTGGAGAACTTTCCCTTGTGCATTGTCTGGTTTTTCCACTTCTAGAGCCCACACCATAGCAGATGAATAAATGAGTACATATAATGCTTGCAGTGGAACTAAGTTTCCATTTTGCCCAATTAAATGTAACCACAGTAATTAAAATATAAAATGAGCAATATATGAACAAGTAAGTATAACCAAAACAACAAAATAATGAAATAATGAGCTAAAAATGACATCAATACAAAAAAGCACCACCAACAATAAAATATAGACATCCTATCTGCCTCATTAGAAAGCCATACTTGATTTCAAATATCCCCTCTTCCTTGCCCCAAATTTTCTGCATGGCTTACATTCCTATGTCTGCCATATTCATGGTCCCAACAGATGGGGTGTTTTCTGTGGTTCATTATGGAACTCCCTTTTTAAAGTTCATTTAAAAGCTGACTCACAATCAGTTATTTATGACTTCTTTTAACTGATTTTTTTGCATGTTGACTTGCCCTCATAAAAGTTAACTTTGAACTGTTGTTGCTATTTTCACTGTAGATTTTTTTCCTTCTTTTACTCTTTCATGTATATTCTTATTGTGAAATGGCATTTTTAGTTTACTTACAGTAATAAGGACTCTTTTAAAAGGTGTGAACCATTTTGACAAAACTTCATAGTTTTGAAAAGTGGCATATGAATACTTAACTGCATAGATACGTTAGGTCACCTGGAGACAGAACTGTGGAGGAACAGAGGAATAAAGTTTCCAGGAAGCCATGGAAAAAAAATGTTCCCCTGTGGGTTTGTTTGGAAAAAAATCAATTTTTTTTCTGGAAAAATAGAAAAAAAATACGGTATTAGTTCCCCTTTACAGATCAAAAATAATTTTATTACTTTTGTTGTTGTTGCTGTTGTTGTGTGCCTTCAGGTTGTTTCTAACTCTATGGAAACCCTAAGGTAAATCTTTCATGGGACTTTCTGGGGAGGTGGAAATATTAGCCAGTTGCTTCCCAAGTGACAGGGGAACAAACCCACATTGATTGCAATGGCTGCTGCCTAGTAAATAGGGAATGGGGGACTTTCACAGTTCTTATATAGCCCCTAAACTAGAGTTATGTACTTGTGACTGTTATGCACTGATAATCCCTAATCCTAACCTAAGAGCTATGTAGGAATTATGAAAATGTAACTGTCACAAGTATGTAGCTCTAGTTTACCCATTTGACACTGCCACAGGGGATTATGGCTTTTTTTTTTTTAACAGATGGAGGTACAAGTTCCTGACCTGTGAGGAACCTCTTTGGTTTTGCCAGTTTGAAAAAAAAAGAGGGGAACACTTCCCCAGAAAAAAATCCTACTCAGTAAAAAAATAAGAGAACATCAACATTAAAACAGAGAAAATTATTCTGTTCTCATTAGTTCTCCATAGTAATAAGGAGATATAACACATTCATTTCCATAAAAGGAAACCAAAACCAAGAATAATCCATAGTCCATAGTCTTACATGAAAGTCTTGTATGCCTTTTACACAGCTTTTGGAAATGAATTTGGGACAGTAAATATGTAAAAAAATTTGTCGTAAACATTTTGTTCATCATTCTAAACGATATATCTACAAACCATTCCTTCTCCTTCCCCAATTTTGCAGTGGGGAAAAAAATGTTTTCGTAGATTTTTCTGGGCCGTCACATCTCTATGGAAGGAACAACATTTTTTTTTCATTTCCTCAAATGATAACGCCAGTTTTGAAAGATGAATCCTAGTCTAGCTTGAATCCCAAGTGTGGATCTTAGTGCAGTTTGAATACATACAACAGAATCAAAATGCACACCATTTTAAAAAAAAATTTCAGAAGACACTAAACTGCAGTAAGCTAGAAATATTGTTTGGTTTGGTTCATTTAAGACATAAATAGCCAAAGGGGGAAACATATTTCAAGGTAGTGTACTTCAGAGTTCATTCTATGTAATAATAATTCTCCAAAGAACTCATTTCATAGGATGGATGAATAATCTTTCCCATGATACATTTGGAGTACTTTTCAGCTTAAACAAAACTGTATCTTGTGAAAATAAGCCATCAAGCCAGCTTTCATTCTGTTTACAAAATGCCAGCCTTTCTTCTTGGTCCACAATGAACATCACAGTCATGGTTTTGAAGATGTCCGTGGGAAGTACTGCTGCAGAGATTATTTCATTTGTAATTCATCTGTTGGATCCAAATGAATGTGACCCTCCCTCTCTCTCTCTCTCTCTCTCTTGCAGGCAGTGATGACTTTGTCATTTTGAAGTGAAGCCAGTAGTGTGTGCTGCTGGAGGCTCAGGCACCTGAGGAATGGTTACAAGCAAGGGTCATGAATGGGTGTCAAGATATAGACCACCTATGAGAATGCCTCGACCTGCTAACTTAGCCTGCTCCCACATCACCTTTCTTTTGCTCTTTTTGTGTTGGGATGCACTGAGTTGGGCCTTGCCCATTGCTCCAGATTACTTGCAGCGTGGCTGGCAGAGGCTTCTGGAGGAAGGGGAGAGCTGTGTGGAATGCAGATTGGATGAATGTCCCACCCCACGGGGCTGTCTTGCTGGGGTAGTGCTGGATGCTTGTGACTGTTGCTGGGAGTGTGCCAATCTTGAGGGACAGATCTGTGACTTAGACAATACCAACCACTTCTATGGCAAGTGCGGGGATCACTTAGAATGCCGCCTTGATTCTGGGGACCTTCGACATGGGGAGGTGCCTGAACCCCAATGTGCTTGCCAGTCTAGCCAGGCCCTTTGTGGGTCTGATGGCAAAACATATGCCCAAATCTGCAAATTCCAAGAGGTGCGTAACTCCTATCCTGAAACTAATCTTACTGTGGACCACGAAGGACCCTGTGAATCAGGTAAGGTACAGCAGAGATTTCCTCTAAATTTCCACATGAAAACACAAGCTGAGGTTCTGAAAATATAAAAACAGTTATTTCTTTGTTCTCACATTCAAAAATAAGGGGCATCTGGTGAAATAAACAGATTGACAGCGTAAATTGGAAAAAAGATGTGGAATACAGTGAAATGGCTGATATGCAGCTAGACTATTTGTCCATCTGGACTAGAGATGCTGTCTGTTAGGCCTCAGGAAAAGACCTGTAACATTACCTGCTACCCAGTCTTTTCAGATGGAGGTGCCAGGGTTTGAACTTGCAAGTGCCTGCGACCAGTTTGTATCATTTTTTTCTACAGAATGCCATGAAGACCAAGATTTGCTTTGAAAACAATTAAATATAGATGACAAGGTATCTAGAGTTCTTAGCAGGTGCATCTAGATGCAACAGTCTTCAATATCTTCAGTGTGGGTGGGCACTTTTTGCCCCCACTGGGAACTGCCTCGGGCTGCATCGGTCCCTCTCAAAGAAACCAGAAACCTTTTGAAAGAAGGCACCGGGCGGATTTGTTTTGAAAGCGAATCACATTTCTTGGAGCTTCTGAGAATGCGAGTCTCCATGTTTAATGGCTTGTTGATGATGGTGATGTGGTCCAAGGCCTGAAAAACAGGTGGAGGGGGTTATATGTGGCCCATGAGCCACATGTTGCCCACTCCTCATTTAGAGTGAAGCTAGAAGCAAATCATTTTTTCCCCAAAGACAGAGGGCTACTTTCTAGAAGCCAATGACACCAACTGCAACACCTCATAAGGTGGATTCTAGATGACAGCAATATCCCAGAATATAGCATCTCATAAACAGGTAAGAGACTGAGAAAGGATGCAAAGACACTTTGGTTTAAAAGCAAGGATGGCCAAGATCCTCCATCAAATATGTAGTCACTATGTTGTCACTACACTTTAATTCACCATCTGACCCTTGAAAACTACCTTTAAAGCTAGTGAGTAATGCAGAATAATGGAAATCTGTTGCCAAATGGGGTGCTGCAGGATGATGTTACCAGTTCCCTTCTGCCAGCAAGCAATACTGAGATAAAGGGTTGTGGCAAGTCTCCACAGGAGTCTCTGCTTCTGTTCCCTGCAGCATTGCTCACTGGCAGGAGGCAGTCAGTTGCGTCATCTTGCAGCACCTTGCTCAGCAGCAGCACAGCCCTTGCTCCAGATGGCTGACTGGCTTTTAATATGAGTTTCGGGGGTATTTGCGGTTGTGGAAATACTGACACTGTTGCAAATGAGAATAGGAAGCAGTTATAATGCCCCAAGTCTAAACTTGGGACATTGTAATTGACTAACAGGATGTCAACCAATATTTTTCAAATCCATTGGTAAAGGAAAAGCAGTTAAGAGTTGCCTTCACCATGAGTTTTGGGGACCTTGTGTTTAGCTGGTATTTGCCCCATATGAAACTAGTTTAACTCATTAAACTATAGTGGTGGCAGATAGGAAGTAAGGCAAGATGGGCTGTTGTGGAATGGCACATAGATAAGCTTGCCAGTTCTTTAAGATGAAAAGGGAAGAAGGGGAAGCAGCAGCATTTACTTTGGGGTGAATACTCAATAAGAGATTCCTGTGATTCTTTGAGTCTTTCCGCACCACACTGTTATAGTTCTATTATTCCACTTTCAACATCCTGTGGCATCCTGGGGTTTGTAGTTGAGGGAGGGGCCTTGAGAATTCTCAGCCAGAGAGCTCTTTGGCCCCAGGAAACTACAAACCCCAGAATTCCACAGGAGGTTGAAAGTGGAATAATAGCACGATATGAGTGTAGTGTGGAAATGGCCTTTGTCTACCACTTCAAGGTCATTTTTAAAATTGCTTCATGGAGTCCTTGCAATCAAGTTGATGGCAAATTGCAGAAGTCCTAATCAGTAGTTCCCAGTTCTTACCCCCACATTTAAAGTCAGATGTTTCCCACTAACTAAGTTAAGGCAAAGCTTGCATTTTTGCAAGAAGAATAAACAGAGACATTAAATAATTGTGTTAACTTTATTGATTATGTATTATCGATCTGCTCTTTTCAATCCTGTGCAAAACTTCTTCTCAGTTATGCTGCAGATACTCAATGTCAGGTTATTGTTGCCATTATTCACTTAACAGGCAGACTGCTCTGTGCTAAGGTATTCACCAACGCATGGCAGAGATTGACCTGGCTGTGGAAACTGAATGCTGCTCTAAAACAGAAATGGGGAATGTGTGGTCTTTCCTTCATTCCTCACCATTGCCTATCCTGAATATGGGAGTTGTAGTCCAACATCATCAGAAGGGCTTCATGATTCCCATCTCTGTTTTAAATGAATGTTGGTTGCTACAAATCCCAGCTGCACATCTATTTTCTTTCTTGTAGGTTGTACTACAGGCCACTTTGTGCCATGATCTCCTACATTTTCCCAACTGAACCTGCAGGATCAGCCACTGTCAATGATATGAAGTGGTGTAGGGACAGAGAAGTATGGAACATTGTGATGGCACTACTACATGTTTTGATAGGCACAGATGTGGGGCACAAATTAAAAAAATGAAGAGGTACAGTTTTCATTTCACAGAACCGTAGAATCTTAAGAGTTGGAAAGGACCACAAGGGCCATCTAGTCCAATCCCTTTCCACACAGGAATATAGAACTGAAGCATCCCTAAAAGATGCCCACCCAGCCGCTGTTTAAAGATCTACAAAGAATGGGAGTTCACCACCCTTGGAGGCAGTCTGCTGCACTATTGAACTCCACTTACAGTAGGGAATGTTTAGGTGGAATCTTTTTTTCTTGTAATTTGAACCTATTAGCTCATGTTCTAGTGACTGGAGCAGCAGAAAACAAACTCATTGCTTCATCTATGTTACATCCCTCAGATATTTAAAGATGGCTATCATATTCAAGGTAATGCCTAATTTGATCCTAAAATAAAGGAGCATGGACAGATGTCTTAAAACTGAAGGATAAACTCTGATAGATTCCATGCAGGTAGGAGAAGGAATTCAGGGTGTTGGGAATAAAGCATCTAGAAGCATGACAATACACCAGGAAAGTAAAATCATGGTGGACAATGTGTGATTTTCCAGATTTCATTAGATTGCATTTCCCATCAACCCTATCTAGCATAGGCTAATGATCAGGAATGGTGGGAGTTGCATCTCAACAGTATCTGGAGTGCCAGTTGTTCCCCCTTCCTAAGCATGATACATCCCTAATATCTGACCTCATCATACTTGTAGTAACTGGAAAATCCCATTAAAAGGTAAGAACTTGTCTTAGGTTCAGAGATTATTTGTGCAGTGAGCCAAATACTATTTGATCTGACTGGCAGTAGTTCTCCGGGGTGTCAGAAGAGGTTCATTCCATCATCTGCTTCCTAATTCTTTGGGTTTTTTTTTTTTTAACTAGGGTGCCAGGGATTCAACCTAGGGATTTCTGTATACAAATCATGTGTTTTATAATTGGGTTATGGTCCCTTCCCAGCCATCAAACCTCAAAACAGGAGGAAAAGGGTGGAATGAGGAGGCTTAAAATCAAACCAAAGCTTCTGACTGATTAGCAGCTGCCATGAGGATGTCATGTTTTTCCAGCAACAGGAGGCTGCAATGACATCCCCAGGATGTAACTTCATTAAATGACTGCAACAAAGCCCCAAATTGCTGTTTAGGGGCCAAGGGTCCTGGTTTACAGATGGGCCATGAAGCAAACACATTCTTGGCTAACAGCTGTTGATGGGCTTGGCAAAGGAGGACTATTCAACTGAATCATAAATGGTCTGGCTTTTTCTGCTGAAATGAAATAGCAAGAACAATGTGCTGTGGTAGTGGTGATGATGATGGCAGTGGTGGTGGTCATCATTCTCAGACCTCAGATTTCTAGGTACTATATAAAAATTAAAAATAACACCTGCTCCACTTGAAGGCTGATAATATAAATATCACACACAAACACACACACATAGGTGCCTTCAAGCTGCATGTCAGCTTATGGTGACACCATGAATTTTTCATGGGGTTTTCTTAGGCAAGGAATACTCAGAGGTGGTTTTGCCAGTTCCTTCCTTTGAAATATAGCCTACGGCATACGGTATTCATTGGCAGTCTCCCATCCAAGTATTAACCAGAAATGACCCTGATTTGCTTCCAAGATCAGATCTGGTGCCGTTAAGGTATTTACGCCCACACAGTGCCATAAAATATTATTTGGAAGATATATTGCATGAGGTCTCAATTAACCAAATTAGAAGAACTCATCTACTAAAAGAATCTGGCATGAAATGTGAAGAGAAGCCCTTCGCATACAAGTACACTAGAAGTTACTTCCTTCTTTTTATATCTTTTTTGATCTTTTCCAGAGCCCCATATTGTATCTCCTCCCTATGACATCTGGAACATCACCGGACAAGATGTGATTTTTGGCTGTGAGGTCTTTGCATATCCCATGGCTTCAATTGAATGGAGGAAAGAGGGACTGGATATGCTGCTTCCTGGTGATGACCCCCACATTTCAGTTCAGGTGATATATGCAGACAGCATCTAAAGCTGGATTTTCAGAAATCTCTATTACTCAACATCACACTGGATATTAAGGAGAATGTGTAGTATCTATTATTGACAGGTTGCCTCAGAGATATATGCTTCTGCACACCTTTGCAAAACATGTCACAAACACATGTGTAGTGAATAGCAGTTTGACCTCGGTTCAGGCCTAGGATATGTCTCTTTAGTAACTACTTCCCATTATCAGGATCTAATATCAAATGAGCTGCTGGCTTTACACCTTCTACCTGCTTGACCACACATGCGTTGTTATGTTCACAGTCTCCTTTAGACAAAGTACTTGACTGGTTTCTTGAGGTAATCTATTTTGTTCAGTTGAGTTTCATTGCTGCTGAAAATACAGCTGCATCTTCCTGATCTATGCTGTATCCCACACTTTCCTTTCCTTTGTTAGCATGAGATCTAGTTTGTTTTTCTCATTTTTCCTGCTCCATCCTATTATCAAAATGTAATCACACATATTAACTATGGCAACTTTGAATGCATATTTACAATAGCAACTGTGAATGCTGTATGCATTGTGGATATCCCTAGCACCCAGGGCTCTTCAAATTACCCTCAGAAGGCTTAACAGCCTTGCAGAGCCAGCCTAAAAATAGAATTTGAGAGTCTGTAGGGCAGCCACACTGGTATCCTTCTATTTAGGGGGTGTGTAAGGAAGTCCTGGGAAACTTTTATAGAAACTACAAATCTGTACTATTATATGGAGTGTTTGGGTAGGGCAAAATATTTATGTCACTGCCAAAAGCTGGGATAGCTGAATGTTACTGGCAGGAGAAAAGAAGTAATGCTTTTGATAGCATCTTCCATCGGGACCAAATGCCAACTGGTTTATTTACTTACATATTTCTTTCTTGCTGGATCGCACATCAATAGCCTGTTTGACAACAGATGCCACAAGTACATTGAAGCTGGTCCATGGCAGCAGATGAAGAGATGATAGTAAACAAATTAAAATTGGCACTAAGAATAGCTTTCCTATAGGGAAAGGCTAAAACAATGGAATAATCTCCAGGGAGAAACTCCATTACTGGGAGTTAATTAAAAACAGTTTGGATGAAACATTAGGGAACACATTGCATAGAAAAATCTTCAGTGAGAGAATAGGTATTAAGCTAGATGAGACTCTCAGGGTCCTAATGCCCCACTAAACCTCATGCACACAAATGACTTGCACACTCCCTGTCCAAAATGTGAAACACATTTAAGTATGTGCTCATATATGCACTTATTTAAGAGTAGCTTTACTGAATGCAGTAGGACTCACTTCTTGAAAACATTCACAGGATTGTGCTTTCAATCCCATTGGTTTCACTAGAGGATTCTGAGTTCAAATTTGGGGGTTACTACTTTTTCTAGGTAAAATGCTTGCCTGAGACTACAAAATTTAGAATTGATTACATGGTATTATAAAGTTTTCTATGAATGCAAGAAAACCCAGAGTGTGACTACATTTTAGATTAATAATGTAATTAGGAATCACATAATTTTTAAAAAAACAAACCAGGCACCAAATGTAGGGAGGTAATCATTAATACAGCAGAACAGAGGTGTTGCTCTTCCCCTGCAAGCATTATTCTCAGTAAAAATCACCCTTTTCCCCTGGCATTTAAGATTACAGGGAGGAAAAATTGCCATCAACATCAAAGGAAGGTCCTTCCTAATTCTTATTTCCATGTGGAGGCAGGTGGATAACTTTCATACTACACAATTACAGCTCTGGATTCTACTTTAACTGCCATGGTTCCATACTGTACAATCCTGGGATTTGCATTTAGGGAAGAGTATCTCTAACTATCAATCAGAAACCTCTAGTGTCACATCAGACTGAAAACCCAGGATTCTATAGAGAGCAGCCATGCCAAATAAGGTGGCATTGTACTGCTATATTTTTGTAGTGTGAAATAGTCCCAAGATCATGCATGGGGAGGACAGAATTTGAAAAAGTTACATTTTAAAGAGTAAAATCCCAGAATCCCCAGGGAGGAAGGCCCTTGGGAGTTGCTATCCAAAAAGGTAATTATTCCATCCATTGAGAGAAAGAGGACTTAAAATTCTTGTCTTGGCATTGTGATGGAGGTAACTACTGTCTCCCTTCCCTTTGCACATGGTGTTTGTTTGAATCCTAATGGTGTTAGAGTAACTTGTATTTAGCACCTCCATGTTCCTTTTTCAATGTTAGCAACATAGTAATTCACCTTACATTGTCAGAGCAGTGAAGAACATTGACAGCAAGGAAATCAACTCCTTTGATATATAGTTCTGGAAGAGAGTTCTGCTGATATCATGGACTGCTAAAAAGTCAAATGAATGGGTTCAAGAGTAAATCAGGCCTAAACTCTTACTAGAAGGTAAGATGGCTAAACTGAGGCTGTTGTACTTTGGATGTATCGTGAGACAGTTTGACTCACTAGAAAAGATAATAATGCTCAGTAAAAGTGGAATGCAGTAGGAAAAGAAGAAGATCACCTTACAGGTAGATAGGCTCAATCAAGGAAGCCATGACCTGAGTTTCCAAGACCTGACCTAGACAGTGGATGACAAGGGCTCTCGGAGGCCTCTCATTCATAGAGTTGCCATAAGTCAAAGTTGACTTGATGGCAATGATCAGAAACAAAGTGGTCCACCTACATGTCTAGCAGCATCTTGGTCTATGTTGACTAGCAACAGCTCTCCAGGATTTCATTTTCAGTCATATTTACAGATGCCAGAGATTGAGCCTGGAACTTCTGGAATTCAGATCACGTGTTCTGCCACTGATTTACAGCCCTTTCCATTTTCTAGAGCTCATATTTAAACCATGAAACTATGTGGAACTCACCTGCTTAAAGCCCAGACACCAGAAACGACCTCAATGGGACTTCTAGCAACCAAGAATGATATTTTTGAGCCCCACATAGAGTTTCTTGACTCTGTCCAAAGTCAACAGTCCCTGTTCTGCTGACTCCTCAAATCCTTTTTTGCTCCTCTAGACTAGTCCCTGCCAAGACATTACAAATTCTGGAATCTGTTCCAGTTTTGCAGCATTATTAAGTATGTGACTATTCTGAAACAGTTTTTTTCAATTCTGTGCTTCACAAATCTCTTCCCACTGATTATGTAATATCACTTTTGAATGTGGTTCAATGCTATAACTTTATATGAAAAGAAGAAAACAAAGTCTTCTTACTCACTTTCAGAGATGAACTGCTTGTATCCTGTTTACAGAAGACAGAGACAAGCAGACAGTTTGTGGTCAATTTCTAGTACTTTCTGATTTATGCTCTAAAAGAAAAGAGAGCATGTACCACCATTTTTTACATCAGCAAGGAATTTGGATTGTTTTCCAGTTAGGAAAAATCAACAACATAGAGTGGTATTTCACAACAGGCTGAGATTTTCAGAGCATACCAAAGTATAAAATGCATATGTTTCGTGTCAAGTATATCTGCATATAGAATTAGGTTTATGTCTCTCTTAAAAATCCAGAAGCAGGCCACAAGTGTTATGGATTTATGTGTACTCAAACACACACAAAACAAGTTTTCAGAATCTCAGCCTGAACTAAGAACTTAACTAACAGTTTCCAAATAGGGCAAAATGAGGCCACTTGTTTATCTTCCTGATGACTGGGATTAAAAAGAGAGAAGGAGTGTAAGCTACAAAGGACAAATGTCAAGGAAAAAAATATTTCCCCCATCAAGAAAATTAAAAATTAAACTGCCTAGGAGAGTTGGGAGGTTATTTTCAGACAAACTAGTCTATATAATTTTCCCTGTTTAAGGGCTGGAAGCTGAGGTGACATTGTCAAGGAATATATCTGTATACAGTCAGCCCTCCATTTTTGCATGTGCAGGTTAGATTATTTGTGGATTATTTTATTTATTACAATCATTCTCACTGTATTAATGTTCTTCCTAGAAATCTCTAGGCTTTCCAGCATGATTCTGTGGTCCAGTTTTGCCAGAAGTGGACTACAGAATCACTTTGGAGGACCTACAGATTCCTAGAGAGAACACTGCTCTGGATATTGCTAGGCCCTCTGACATGGCTATATAGCCACTTCCTCTGGAGGTTGACCATAGGCTCCTGCTGGTGGACCTAGAGGTTCCTACAGAAATGTTCTCAGGTTAAAAAAAATAGTATTTGCATTTTTTAAATTTGCTTTTTTTTTTTAACTTTTGTGGGGATCTTGTGCTTCAACCACCATGAAAGTGAAGGGCTGCCTCTATCTGCCTCTACGAGTTAGACAATATAACAGTTTAACTAAGGCCATAAAGTTCGTTTTAGATAAGCTTGCCTTGAATACCTGAAGATCTGCAGTTTCATTGATACAAGTAGCCTTTCAACTGATACAGATGACAATTGTTCCATACATTACTATAATGGCCAATTCATCATAATGTTGATTATCTTTGGTGATGAGCCTCTCTGTACTTAGTTATGCTAGTACTCAGATGGCAGGCATGTGGTCCATTGCTGGTATAATCTGCCAGACCATATGTTCCATTGGCCTGTCCTTCTAAAGCCAAGGTTCAGCTGTGATGAGGCAGCAGAATAGTACTTAAATCCCAACTCGAGTAGACCCACTGAAGCAATGGGAACTTGGTAAGTCAATATTTATGTAAGGTCTTTTGGTTCAGTGGATTTCTTCTAGCTGAAACTAACAATTGGATTTAGGCCTAGGACTTTGTGAAGGACAAATTATTCAGCATAATTTGTTCTGGTTAAGGGCAGGAGGATAAGGCTAAAAATCTTTGCATTTTAGCTGTTTTTTTCCCCTAAATTAAAAAAAAAGGGTGGTATGATACAAGTGATATCTTTTAGAGTCAGTCTCTTTAACCTGGTGAAAGAGTTATGGTTCTCTATCCCTTTCTCTTTGGATGGGGGTGGGGATTGAGCACCATTTGTCAGCTAATTGCATTCTCTTTGAGGTACCTTTAACACCTTCTGGCTAACTTGTAGTGGTGATGAAACCCAGAGAGGCAGGGTGAACATTAAAGAGCCATAGAGCTGGAAGGAACCTTAAGAGCCATCATCAAGTCCAAACCCTTGCTTAATGCAGAATCTGCTGCTAAAGCAATCGCAGCAGGTAGCTTTCCAGGCTTTTTTTGAAGATGTCCAGAGAAGGAGACCCCACCACCTCTCTTGGCAATTGGTTCAATTACCAAACTGCTCTTATTGTCAAGACGTTCCTTCTAACGTTCAATCAAAATCTGCCCACCTCTAACTTCAAACCATTAGACCTATCTTCTGGTGCAGCAGAGAACAGGCCTGCTCCTTCCTCTCTGTGGCAGCCCGTGAGGTATTTAAAGAGTGCAATCATGTCACCCTTCAGTCTTCTCTTCAACAAGCTGTACATGCCCAGCTCCTTCAACCTTCACGTTAATGCTTCATCTAAATGGGAAGTTCAAGGAAAGAATGCTCAAACTGACTAAGCTAAGCAATAGCTTAGATTTCCCTGCAATCGTTTGTTTGTACCACAGGAAGATTATTCCTATTGCTCTTGGCTGCACTTCTATACCAGTTTACCTGGGATTAAACTCCACTGAACTGAATGACTGACATCTGACTGTCTCTATACACACACAGAGAGAGAAAGAGAGAAAACTGAACTGTTAAGCAGCTTCTAAAAAGCAAGTTGTGAGTCATATGTAGATGATGATGATGATTCTTCTTTAAATACATTGTGTCTCCTAGTTGTTGATATTTAATTGACTTTAGTTTAGGGGAGGCCCTCAGAAATATGAGGTGACCAGCTGGCTCCAGATCCAAGATGTGAGGGTGACTGATGAAGGAACATACCACTGCTTTGCAAAGAACAATATTGGGCAAGTGGCAGCTCCTGCCAACCTTCTGGTTCTCACTCCTGGTAAGTGGCAATCTTCTTTCTGCACTCCTTGTGTTAACAGTTTAGGCCCATAATACCTCATATGATTCCTTGCACAGTTACTTTTGAACTACAGCGCTAGTTTTTGAAATACAGCCCAGAATGCCTGGGAGCTGTAGTCCCAACAGTAAGTTTTCCAAGCGTTGTTTCCCAGTACTGCACATTGTTGTCCCAGTTTGTTGACTCTTTCCTCTCTCACTCTTCTGAATTATCTGATATCTACTCTTCTGAATTATCTGGTATCTGCACAACTGTAGCAGTCTAATACTACTTAACTGTCCTGGGATGTGTAGTTCAATGAGGTACTTAGAATTCTCCAATACACTCCCTTGAACTACAGCATTAGAGCCCAGACATAGTATGTATCTCAAAAATACTACAAATCCTAGGATTCTGTAGGAGGGAATCATGACAACTGATGTGGTTTTAAAGTGATATAATTGTGTAATGTGGATAAAAAGGCTACTAATAATGATAGTTTTACACTGTCAGCTGTGAAAACTGCTCTACTCTGCTTTGGTCAGACCCCACCTGTAATACTGTGTCCGGTTCTGGGCATCACAGTTCAGAAGGGATATTGACTAGCTGGAACATGTCCAGAGGAGGGCAACTAAAATGGTAGGAGGCCTGGAAACCATTCTGTATGAGGAGTGGCTTAGCGAGCTGGGTATGTTTCGCCTGGAGAATAGAAGGTTAAGAGGCAACATGATAGCTGTGTTTAAGTGTTTGAGGGGATATCATATGGATTTGAAGGGATGTCCTATTCTCTGCTCCAGAGACTAGTACACAGAGCAATGGCTTCAAACTTCAGGAAAAGAGATTCCATCTAAACACTAGGAAGAACTTCCTGATGGTAAAAGCAGTTCAACAGTGGAATACGCTACCTCAGAGTGTGGTGGAGCCTCCTTTTTTGGAGGTTTTTAAACAGAAGTGGATGGCCATCTGCTGGAGATGCTTTGATGGTGTATTCCTGCATGGCAGGGGGTTGGACTTGACAGCCCTTGTGGTCTCTTCCAACTCTATGGCCATTTCCGCACTATATTGTCATAGTGCTATTATTCCATTTTCAACATCCTGTGGAATTCCAAAGAGCTCTCTGGCTGAGAATTCTAAATGCCCCTCCCTAAACTGCAAACCCCAGGATTCCATAGTATGTTGAAAGTGGAATAATAGCACTATAACAGTGTAGTGCAGAAATGGCCTAGAATTCTATGAAACAGAATCCAGCAGGGTTATTTTTATGTTTGTATTAAACATAAAGAACTGCTAGAGAGGAATGCCAGTACTTTGCAAAGGCTAACTATTTGCTTTGTTCTCTGTACTTTCAGATCAGCTGAATATGACCAAATTGGTTCTGCCCAAAATACCTAACCAAGGACTGGATGAAGACATGGAGAGTGATGAGTCCTATGACTATTACTGATGGCGCATATGGGCAGGGGCTGCAAGAGTTCAATGGAGATTTGCATCTTTTCCCATTTGAGCATTTGTCTACTCACCAGCTGCAGCCTTGACTTCAAGGATAGCCAGTACTTTGTGCTGAATTTAAAGACAGCTGAAAATCTTGTTTAGGGTGTGGTAGCTAAATGTACTTAATCATTTGACCCATCCCTTTGCTGGATGAAGGGGACACAATAGATAGTGGGAAGAATCCCTTGTACTTAGCTGATCCTAGAGCAAGTGGGCATTAAAAGATAGTTTGACCACCTTCCAGAGAAGTGTAGTCTCTTTGACATGATGCACCACAATCCTTTCCTTGTCTCCTTGTTGCTTGAAGACCTGGCTTTCTAGGCAATTTGATGGACATAGCATGGACTTTGGAGAAGGGCTAATGCTATGAGTCCTTTTATTGCTATGGAAATCTAGACCATCCTACAGTCACTGGAAACTCTTGCAGAACATATGCTGTCTGCCATATTAAAAAAAAAGGGTTGAAGGGCAGAAAAAAAACTGTTGGAAGAGTTTGGTGATAGGATGTAAGATGACATCTAGCATGGAAAAAACATACAAATGGAATGAGACGGCTTGTGTTTTCACTAGGGGCGTACAGAATATTGACACATTTCATCATCCTTGAAAAGAAATGGTCATTTGGTACATCTATACACCCCACTGAGAAAATGATCAATGATCACAAGATTTTTTTTTTTTGGCAATTGGCACTTTTTTTGTGAAAAATTCACAAAATGCTTTAACTCAGAAAACAATGCATTTTCAGCAAAATCTTGGGGATTTTTTTTTACACACAAAATTTTTATGAAGAAACGCTGAAGTATGAAAAATCATTGAGCAATGCCCCCAAACTTGCATAATCTTACCCAGCAAGGAATAGTCTTTTGAATTATTAATTCTATTATGTAACAATGAAATAAGAAAAAAATTGCATCCCTAGTTTTTCAAGTGTTTGTTTTTCCAAGGTAGGAGAAAAGATGATGAGCGTTATTCAAAATGTGCCTGTCAAACAGACTGCAGCTCCCTTAAGCATAGTAACATCTTTCAGTTTCTCCATAGGCCAGACTTGGAACCATAGAGGTACCTGGATTGTATCTTGGTTGGGATAATAAGCATTCCAGCCTGCTTATTCAGCAAGTTTCTTCCCCTCAAAACTTGAGCTGTGAAGAATTCGTGTGAAAAATCTAAAGTCTGATAGCAACTTTGTTCAACTTGAGATCGTGAAGGACATTCAGCCAGAGAAATACCTTGCAGAAAAATCTAAAGTGACTTCACTGGTGTTGACATATAGGACTCAGTTTGAGGATGCATACAAAGATATGAAAAGAAAGATAGTGGTCTGAATGTTGAACTATGTCCTATGTAGAGTTGCCATATCATTCATATAGCTGGGTTTTATCTGGGTTCTAGGCATGGTTCTTGATGCCCATTTGTGCCAACATTCGGCCTGGATTCTAAGCTTTCATTTTTTGAAGAAAGGAAGTATCAAGCCTTTGAAGAACCTGAGATATAGGGTAAAACTCTTCCGTCAAATTGTTCTGAAAGAAACAAGTCTGCCCAGCAATTTCAGGCAGGAAGGAGGGAGAGCGAATAGTGTGAATGGCAGTGCACAAAAAACAAGGAAGGAGTTCATGTCAAGGTCATGAGCTGAGGGAGGGAGTAGGAGAGAGGGATGAGTGAGCAGGATGAGTGGTGGTACTCAAGAAGCACCTAAGGGGCACACTGTGAATGTATGAGGTGAAGTGAGGGAGGGAGTAGGACAGACAGGAGAGCAAGCTGTGCAAGTGGCAATGCACAGGAAGCAAGGGAATGGCATACTGTGATGGTGCAAGATAAGGGGAGGGAGAGAGGGGAGAGGGAATGAGGGAAGAAGGGAAATGGATAGGTGAGGGAGCAGTGGAGTGCAAAGAACAAAAGAGGGGAGCATGGCTGAGGCATGGGATGGCAGAGGCAAGAAGGAGATGGAACGAGTCAGGAGCATGGATACAGGGGCAAGGCAGTAGCAGTAGAGGACCCCCAGGAAGAAGAAAACAGTGCATTTCATTGCTCCCATGCTCTGCTCTCTGACACAGCCACCTCATGATGCTACTCTAAGGAAAGAATTTGCTAGGAAAAGGCAAGAAGAGACGGTAGATAGAAGCTTATTGAAGTAGATGTGAATCTTCAAATTTTGGGGAAATGGATCCAAACAATTATGAAGGAAAGACAGAGCCTTTTTGGATGAACTAATTCCACATTTATTTGTTTTAGGAATATGTTATGGGCATTTGAACTGATCGCTCACATATATGTCCTACTAAATTAAAGGTGCACAAGAGAGGGATACCATTTACCTCTACAGTGTTCTTATCCTGGTCCTTTGTCACCTAGTCAAATTAAAAGCTTCAATATTGTTACAAGGCAGAAAGAATAAACAGTGGTTTCTTCAGTGCTTGTGGACAAACCCATTTAACCAAAATGGAGGATTTTAATCTTATTTTCCACTGTGGTTTGTTTTCAAAGGTCTCTTCAGGTCTCATTAAAAATGAAGAGGAAACTCTAAAGGATGCATATATTTCTATTTTGACCTTCACAGCTAGATGTTTAGAAATAACTACAGTTTCTGGATGCCTCCACCAGGAATAAAATCACATGCTTATTCAGGAGAACTGGTGGATAGTCTGTTGCTAAGCCAAGGTTGCAACAACTGAAAAAAGAACAGAATTGTCTCTTGATAAGATCCGTATGGTCTGCTTTTGATTCTTAGAAATGAGTTGCTTTCCAACCTGGGAGCAATTAATCAATTTATAAATGAGTCTCAGAACATTTGACACATAAACATTGTAAGCTCTTTGTGAGCAGATCATGAGACTGGGAAGCTTAGGCTGTAATCCTATGCTAATTTACATATGAGTAAGTCTCAGCAAGAGAGCTAGCGTGGTGTAGTGGTTTGAGTGTTGGAGTACAGCCCTGGAGATGAGGGTTCAGTTGCCCACTCAGCCATGGAAACCCACTGGTTGACCTTAGCGGCCTCGCACACTCTTAGGTCATTTCCGCACGAGACTGTTCTAGTGGTATGATTCCACTTTCAACATCCTATGGAATCCTGGGGTTTGCAGTTTAGGGAGGGGCTGGCTGGCTCCTGCTGAAACTGCAAATCCCAGGATTCTATAGGATGTTGAAAGTGGAATCATACTGCCAGAATAGTCTCGTGCGGAAATGGCTTTAGTCTCAGAAAACTCTGTGACAGGTTTACCTTAGGGTTGCCATAAGTCAGAAATGACTTGAAAGCACAGAAAAACAAGTCCCAGTGAATTCACCAAGGCTTACTTCTGAGGAGATGGTTGTAAGATTCCACTGTAAAGCTTATCTCAGATCAACATATGTTGTTGTCTGCTAAATATAATGTGCATGAGTAATGGGTCAGTCTACAGCAGACACAATTTCTTTTCAGTGCTGTGGAGAGTGCAATGACTGGTGGGATGTCCTGCTCACTTACAGATTTTGTGAACTGACTCAGTTTGCTTACAGACTGTATCATGTAGACTCTATATGTGCCATCAAGAACCCTTCTAAAAGTAGAGTCCCCAAATGCACAAAGAAGTCTGTAGGTACATATGTAGGGTTTATTTTCAAAGAAGGTTGGGGGCAAGGTCTGTCAGTGCACTCCTATCTCCCTCCATACATTTATTCTATAGGCACATACAGATTTCAAAGATCAGTCGATACGTTCTCACCTATTTGGGTGGCAACCAGTTGAGGACTTGCAGGTGTGACACTACCATCCCTGCTGCCAAGTCCAGCCCTGGTGCCTGACATGCCTGGCCTACCATCTGGCAGTGCTGTTAACTAGGTTTGGCCATCTGGGCCAGGCAGTTGTGTCTTGGAGCTGAGAGCATCTAAAATGCTCTGGAGTCACAATATGGCAGGGGTGTTATGGGAAATGGTAGCTTTCATCTGGTGCTCCTAAGACCAATGGTGCCACAGCTAGGAAAACCAGTCTGGCCACCAGAGGGCACTGTGCTGAGGGCTTCATCAAATGCTACAATGCTACATTGACCCTGGCTGCTGCAGATCAAACACTACAACTGAAGGTGTACTAGGGCTTTAAGGAAGGCCTGAGGAGAGGAACAAATAAGCTAGCTTGAGGATAGAAATGTAACAGAGTACAATGTGTCTGGTTCTTTGTTAAATATTTGACAAAGTACAAATATTCAATTCACATCCAGCTGGGCTGAAACAAAAAGCAGATGGAAATAAAGCCACCTAGAAGGTTTCATGACGTCTATGGCTCCCTCCTGTGATCCACATAATAACCTTGTAAGGTAGGCTAGGCTGAAGGATAGAGACCTGGCCCAAATTCATGCACTGGGTTTTACAATTGTATGAGGATTTAAATCCAGGCATTTGTCATTCTAGTCTGACATTCTAACCCATACACCACACTGTCTTTTCAGAAATATGATTACAAGAGAATATGTAGAATTTTGAATACTAAACTGTAGGCCCTCACCTACTCTTAGGGGGCACAGAGTGAGAGAGAGAGAGAGAGAGAGAAGGAGGCTAGTAAAGACAGAGGTCTCCCCTTAACAAGTTCCCTTTGCACATTTGTTGATTATGGTAAAATTAGTTAGTTATATGTGATGTGTATTTGTTAGTCACACATCTGCTATGTTGCCATGTCTAGTTATAAATAAAAACCAAACAGTCAGAAATCTGTGGGGCTTAAAAGAAGGCACTCAACAGCAGTTAATATCAATCAAACATCCGTTTTTCAAGATAAGAAATTTCTTTTGAAATTTACAAAACCAGCAAAGAGATGTTGAAGATACACATTACAACATTGTCCTGGGCCCACAAAGATCAAGCTGTTCAGTAAGCTTAGTCTACTGAGTCTTAGGTTATCTGTAATTCTTGGCTTTCAAAGAGATAGCTGTTAGTCTGTTGATGCTGACCTTTACAGAACATCAAGATCTATCTACTATCGGAGACAGAGAATTCACAGCTCAGTTGCAGAGAAGAAGCATATAGAAGCTTGCAGGCTCATTCCCTGGCTTCTTCAGCTGGGGCTGAAAAAAAAATCTGGCCTATAATTTTGGAGACTCACCATAGCACTACATTTCTGTTGTGGTGGGATTCTGTACTTCTGTGAGGAAAGAGGCTAGGCTGATGGAGAACTGTTGCTGGTAGGGTCTCCTATGTCAGATAGGCTTTTGCTGAGAAGCCAGATGAAATGTACCAAACACCTACTGGGCAGCAGCAGGAGTGAGGGATGACACTGAGAACGATCTCTCAGAGACAACAACAGTGGCCCCATATCTAGCACTTGTTATCACTGCCAGAAGGAGGCAGTAGTAAACTACTCCTGAATGTCTTGTATCATGAAAACCCTATAACGAGATAATTCAAAATGTAACAAGAGATAGTGCCAGAAGATGATACTCTCAGGTTGGAAGATGCTCAATGAGCTCCTGGGAGGAGCAAAGGACAAGTACAAATAGCACTGTGACTACTGATACAGCTGGACTCAAGCTGAAAGGATGCTCAGCTGCTGATGTGCTCAGATGCGAAAGGAAAGTCAGAAGCTGCATAACACTTATTATAGGACCATGGAATGTGAGAAGCATGAATCATGAGAAGCTACACTTTGTAAAACAAGAAACAGAATGTATAAACATTGTAATAATTGGAGCAAGCAAGATGAAATGGACTAGAATGGGACATTTTGAATCAGATAAGTACACAGTGATTTTCCTAAGAAATGAAAATCTGAGAAGAAATGAGGTGATATTAACAGTGAGGAAAGATGTAGCAAAAGCAGTCAGGGAACATAATGGGAAGTCTGATCAAATAGTATTAATAAGACTTCAAGGAAAACCTATTGGTATAACCATAATCCAGGTTTATGCTCCAACAACAGAAACAGAAAAGGAAAAGTTGAAAGATTCTGTGCTGGACTCCAGGAATGTGAGATGTTGATAATCACAGGCAATTGGAACACAGAAGTAGGAAACAGAGCACAACTAAACACGGTTGGAGAATTTGGTCTAGAGTTAAGAAATGAAGCAGGAGAGTGACTGATTGAATTTTGTAAGGCCAACAGTTTCTTCATTACAAACACATTCTTCAGGCAACCAAAGAGATGACTGTATCTGTGGATATCACCTGATGGCCAACATAAAAACAAATAGGCTAGATAATTGGAAGCAGAAGATGGAGAAGCTCTCATCTCTCTGTGAAAAACAGACAAGGAACAGATTGTGGCACTGACCATGAACTTCTAATACAAAAAACGAGAGTAAAGCTAAAGAAAAAGCTAAAGAACACTAAGTCAATTATTGTGCCAAAATAGAACCTGAAGAACATCCTTGTAGAATTTAAAGACCTTATAAAAAATAATTTTGAACTATTAAGCTTAACTGACTGGAAACTAGAAGAACTCTAGGCTGAAGCTGGAGACATTGTCAGGGAAGAATGCAAAAAGACATTACCTACGGCCAAAAAGGGAAGAAAAGCCTAAGTGGATGACAGATGAAACTCTTCAAGCAATAAAGCAGAGATGAGAAGCAAATGTAAAAGCGGACAGAAATAAGGTCAGAATCCTGTTCAATGATTTCTGCATAGTGACAAAGAAAACTACTATAATAATCAATGCAGAGAAACAGAAGACAATGACAAAAAAGACAGAACAAGAAACTTCTTGATATCTGAGAAATCAAAGGGTAATTTAAACCAAGAGTAGGGATGCTATACAACCAGCAGCAAAACAATACATAATCAAGAAGAAATAAAAATACTGTTATATGTTACATGCCTAGATTCCCTGACCCAATTTGCCATCATAGTTGTTTACAAGTATGCCTTTCATAGGCAAATAACTCCTAGCTCTAGTACCTAAAATATCTCTGACAGCACCTGACTGGACCTGATTGTTTTTGACAAGCTCCCCAAAAAGCTAAAATCTGCCACATAACTCTTTCAAATCTTACCAATTTGAGCAGTGACTAAGGCCCAGGAAGTTGGATTTCGGTTCTGCTCCAGAAATGCCCCTTTTTCTCTCACCACCATCCCATTCTACCAATTGGGAAATTAATAGAGGTTGCTGAACACGCCTCTGCCTGTTTTGTCTTTTGCTGCAAGAGAATCTTATGGGTAACCATGCTTCCTTAATTCAACAGCACTTAAAAATTAAAAGAAGAAAACAGCCTCTTCTTTGACACCAGACTTAGGGTTAATTGTTTGGATTCTGTCACTGCCACCAGCTTTAATTAAAGTTATTTGTTGCTCTTTTAAAATATGCTGGTTCTGTGACACTGCAGCTTGTGAACGAGTGGCTTGGAAACGTCTGTGAACTTTGCTCTGCCTGGTTTCCCATCAGCCTGCATGCTACCTCTGTTTACCATCAGTTTCAACTTAGGTCACCAGTTCTTTTCTTTCTGGCAGGTCTCCTGTGACAAGCAGAAGTGGAGCAGGTGAAACACTTCACATCTTTATATCTCTATGCTCAATTTTTAAAAATCTCCTTGGTTTATCTTTTGGTACTTCACAGGGCTTGGAAAAGATGCATTTTTGGATATGCTGAGTGGGAAATTTGGGGAGTTATGGTCCAAAAAGTAACTTTTTCAAGATCTCTTGTAAGGTCCTAAAGGCACAGAAGACCTGTGAGGAAAGAAAATTGCTTCTTTTCTTACTCACAAGACATATAGCTGTGTTGTAGTCTTGTGCTAATGGTCATCACTGGGAACCAAAAGGGAAAAGTTTACCACTCCATTTACTTGTTACTGTACCTCCACCAGGCTCAATAAAGCCTGCTGTGAACTAGTGAAGGCTTTGCTCCCTCTCCTTCATCTGACTTAGTTTTCTTCTGGGCAGTGGACCAAAACAAGCATTTTCATAATAACTGTCTGTTTTGTCTTAGTTACACTTGGAGAAGCTTGCAAAGTTTTAATCATGCCCTAGGGAGGCACACTGTGGCAGGAATGTTTAAGAGGACCATTGTTCAAGCTAAACAAAGCCTTTAACGTCTTTTCCTCATTTCTATTATTTAGCTCAGTAACTGCAACAGAGAAGAAAGACAGAGAAATGAACATCCAGAGACTCTAAACCCATGATGTTGTGCAGGCTTTGGACAAAATTACCTGAGGGAAAAAGGCATTATTAGTATGTGTACAGCAAAAAGCCATCCGGGGCTGTTGTCTAACCTTTGTATCCTCTACAAATGGGTGGAATACATAATAGATCTCTGGTCTGGGTTTCATCACTTATCTAGCCACATAGTTTACACATACACATGGAAAAGGGAGAGAAGAAAAATAGGTCATGGAGTCATATTCTCTACCACATAGGGAAAAAAAACCAACACTGATTTTTCTCTCCCTCTCTATAAATCAACCTTTGGGGAAAGGCAGCCACTTTATCCTAGGACAGACCATTGTCTCAGTGTCATGTCTGAAGAAAGAGAAGGAAGTTGTGAGTGCATTGCTCCATTAGTAGAAGCCAGGGAGCAGCTCCTGGTTTCCTTTGGGTCACAAGGGCCCTTCTGGAGAAGGTCAGCCTAACAAAATGGCCAGTCAACCCAGATGAGATGCATTCACTGATTAACATTTGTCACACTTGTCTCCTGTCTTATAAATCACAAGAACATCCATAGCTTGGAGGACCAGGATGTGGTTCTGGTTTTGAGACAGAGAGATGAAATAGGATCAAGAGCTACTCTTGGGGCTTCAGAATCCTCATTTCTACTCTCATGGAACCTGTGGCAGAAGGAGGAAGCTGCTCTTCAAGGACAGCAGAGGACCTGCAAAACCAGGGATATTCACTGAAATGTCTTTAGTTAGTTGGATGAAAACAAAAAACTTGTCAGGCATAGGAAACTGCTGCCTAAGTAGGGGAAGAGAGAGAGGAGACTGAGATAAGCCTGTGTCATTTGCCATATAAAGCACACAAGGTCTTATTTTTATTATTTTTTAAACAATTTTTATTGTGCCCTTTTTATTATGAGATCTCAGAGTAGCAAACAGATAAAACAATATAAACAGTTTAGACAATTCCAAGTTGAAATCAGAAAATGATTTCAACGAGATAAAAACATACTGAATGACTCAATCAAGTTAAAAAAGCTTTAAAAATCTAAAAGAGTTTAAAAACCATGCACATGCTGAAAAATGAATTAGGCCCCGAAGGTGTTAATTAAAAGCCATGGTTTGACCTGATGCCAAAAAGAAACCAATGTTATCACTGCATCTCAGAACTAAGAGATTACCAAGATCTCTTGGGAACTGTATTTTGGCTTCTGTTTGTGATGTAGCACAGAACAGTGCCGGTCAAAGTGGTAGCCTCGGGACTGGTACCAGTCCCTGAGCCATTAGGGGCTGCTCCCTGGTTACTCAAAAACATGGGTGACTCAGGGGTCTACCTGCAATGCCACTACTTACATGTGACAAAGGGGAATTAATTAGCTCAAAATTGGGAGGCCTGCAAGAGGGGGGTTACCTTAACAAGATCTTTTCACCCATGTTTATGGGGTCTTGCAGGAAAGAACCAGCCGGAGAATTCAAATGTAAAGTAAAAATGTGTTTTATTGAGAGATTCTCTTTCTCTCTATCACACACACACAAAAGATCCAAACACTCACACAAGGACTAACCAAAGGACAAGGGAGGAAAGTTGTGGCCTTTTAGGGTCTGGGTGAGGAAAAGTGGCAATATGGCTTAGGTAGGCACCTAAGGACAGTTCTCATTCACAAATCTGGGTGACAGTGTGGCATTCAGCAAGGGGAGAGACTATTTATATTCCAAAACTACTTTGTGAGTATGGGTGTGAATGATTCTCCCAATGGGCCATGGGAGTTGCAACACAAACAATGAGGTCTGGATGGAGTTAACGGTCTTAGTGTTTAGGTGAGAAAGGGATAATGGCTGTCTTAATAGCTCTGTATTGTGGAAAGATTTGGGAGACAAAGCAGAGAAACATCCAGGTGGAGGGAACAGTGTTAAAACAATCACTGTTTACTGAGAACTTCCCTTTTCTGCATAGAGATGTCCAGCTTCAGCTCAAGCCTATTGTCTCCAGAGTTGCCTTGTAATCTGCCTGACAGTGACTTTGGTTGTGCCAAGAGGGGTGTGGGCTGACTTGTGTTACAATTTCATGTTTTCAGTCAGTAATTTTCCTCTGTCCAGCTTGACCTTTCAGTCACCTCAGGTTCCATATTATATCAATGCCAATGAATATACTGCCAATTAAATAATATTTGCAATTAAACCATATCTATCTGGGGAGGGTGCACGGGCCCGTAACACTCTGGTGAGTTGCCAGGAAAGAAAGAAACAACTATACCTAATGGGCACAAATATGGTACAGGTCCTGGAAATGTTGGGGAATTTTTTTAAAAAAAGTGCTGTAGCATACATATTAGGCTATACACAGTAGGACTCAACGTATCTCTTTTCCCTGTCCTTGTCTTTGATTTGCTTTTCCTCCAGCTGGGAATGTGGATTAGCATCTCTAGTCAAACGAACATCTTGCATGTGTTTAAATTGCATTTAAGGTGTCACAAACAATTTCACCCTTGACAAAAGAGAGTAGCAAAGACAAATTGATATGATCCCTGCAATTTCACCAGGAAATTCTATACTTTATTCTGGTTGCAAAATGCAGACCTAGCATAGAATTTAACTTTATTTTATTGACCCAGAGGTGGTGGGCTAGAGAGGAATGGGAATATATGTACACAGGGTGGATATGATAAGTCAGACAATGGGTTTCAGACAGGGTTCTTTCCTAGCCTACTAGCAGATGTCAGAGAGATTTTTTTCCTGCAAAACATGTGCGGCACCATAAGACAACATGATGGCCTATGTAGTCCAGTATAATCTTAGGATCATAGAGAACCACCTTATGCCAGGTCATACTCCTTGTCCATCTAGACCAAGGGTTCTCAACCATTGATCCTCCAGCTGTTTTGTACTTCAGCTCCAATTGCCAGCATGGCCAATAATAATAGATTCTGGGAGCTGAAGTCCAAAACATCTGGACGACCAAAGACTAAGAACTACTATCTAGATTAAAATTCTCTACTTTGACTGGGAGTATTTCTTCTCTTCAGTGTGTCAGAATTCCTTCTCATCACCTGCTACTTGATTTTTAACTGGAGATATCCAGGCTTGAACCAGGACATTAGGCAAGCAAAGGTTAACCACCGCCACTGAACTTTGTTTCCTCTTTGGGATCTATTCTAATTGATTGTGACTTGCCATGTTCCTTCCTACCCAAAGTCTTTCTAAATGGTGATTCTGTAGTTTGAACCTCGGACCTTCTGCAAATGACACATATAAAACGCTAGGGAGCTATGTGCCCTGCCTACTAAGTTATGAGGAAACATTGTCGCACTCTCTCTTCTGATTCCTGGCTCATGAGAAGGAAGGCTTTTTTAAAAAAAAGTTCAAGAGCAACGACTGATTTTTTTTTTCCTGAAAAGCAAAATGGAACTGTGGTGATTTTGAGCCATCCCTAAGAAGCATCACTGCACACAGAAACACTTTGTAGTGTTTGTGGCCCTGCAGATTTCTCATTCTTCAGCGCTGTTGTTCAATGATCGGCCACTAAATAGTGCCATCTACTGGTTACCTAGGATCTTCTATAACACAAGAGTGCAAACCTGGGATTAGATAAGGATATAATTTCTAAACTGATGGGCAGTGTGTTCAGCTCTCCTGGACAGAGAGAAGAATGTTACATAAACATCTCTCTTTCCATCAGCAGAAACTTACCTCTTATGAAGCTCCTACCCGTCACAAGGTTCTCACTGCAAGCCCGTGCCATTCAAGGAGAAATCATTTTGCTGGATCCCAGCTTCCTCTTGTTCCTCCTACATCTTTCCCTTTCAAAAGAATCAATTAAATATATATTGTCAGATTCGCTCTTGGAAGTGGCACATGTCTGGATAACCCTAGCAAATGTCTGAAACTATTTTGGTAGACCTGAACTCCTCATTGAGATGCCAGACTTCCATGGATCTAATTTTCTCCTTCAAGGGTTTACATTACTGTGGTTCTATTAGAAAATCTTCCTGACTCAATCTGGTCAAAGACGACCCTGTGCAGGATAAATTCATGCACTTTGTCTGTAGCTTTGTCCCCTGTTTCAACTGCATATTAAAGTCCATTTTTAATTAGACAGGTTTCTTTGTAAGACACCTCTGTCCCAGCCTTCTTTTTACTCCTGGCTCAGTCATTTTTCCTTTCAAATTCCGAACGTTTCTTTTTAAAACATCATTATTTGCAGTGACTGTTCCAACTCCCTCATTACCAATATTGTGGACATTTGTTTAAATAAAGTAATTATTTACTTTCCATTTCTCAAAAGGAAATAAAATAGCAGCTCTTAAATAGTTGCTTTTTAAAAATTTGAACACTACAAGTCTGCCTTGTGGTTCAAAGGTACTCTGTTTCCACTGACCTTGTCACCTCAACGCCTATAACAGAACACGAGGCAGCAGCATGAAACTTCACCATTGAGTGACGCCATACTCCTGTAGCTTTAAAAGTAATTAAAAGGAGTAATTGCACTGTAAAAGGAGAAAGTTTTCCCCTATTAAGTTACAGTTATAATGTAAGAAGAATAGCAAATTAAAACTGAACTCTCCTTAGAAGCCAAAATGACTAAGCTATTTACTTTAGAGATTTCATGAGACAACACTGGAAAGGATGGTATTGCTGAGAATGTTGGAAGGCAATAGAAAAAGAGGAAGACCACATAACAGATGGATTTACTCAATCAAGGAAACAACAGCCCTCTATGGGATTTTACGTTTAGATTAAACTTGCCAATTAAACCTTTTGTATCAATAGGACTTACATAACTGTTGATTTACTATTCAACAATTGGTTCAGTGGGTCCACTCGAGTAAGGAATAGCAACTGGGAGGCCTTTCACACTACAAAGCTATAGTGCTGTGATTCCATTTTAACTGCCATCATTCTAGCCTAGAGAATCCTGGGATTTTTGTTTTAAGGAGGGGTATTTACAGTTTTCAGCCAGGGAGTTCTAGTGCCACACCAAACTCCAAAATTTCACAGAATATTGCTATGGCAGTTAAAATGGGATCATAGTGCTATAACTGTGCGCTGTGACAGGATCCTAGGTTTATCCATATACTTCCAAAAAATAGGCTAAGGGAGAAACAACCATTGCTTCTTTCTTCATCCCAGCAGTCCTAGAGACTACAGCATTGAACACTTGGTTAGAATGTTTGCTACCTCACATTCCATTATTTGTTAAAGACATATTTTTATTTAACACAAATAAACACGTAGAGCAAGAACACGAGCTGATAAGGTAAGCATAAACAGGACACTCTACTAAATGCAGACCCTGTGGCTTTTATGCTAGCTCTTTAAAAAAAAACACCTTCTCATATGCTTCATTGTTTATCGCCTAGTCTGATAGAAGAGTTATGTAGAATTCAAAAGCCTGCATACAATGGTGTGACATTTTGTTTGGCTTAATAAAGGTGCTGTACTGAACGCCTCTTTTCTAACAAAAAGTGGCCGATCCAATCAGCATTCTTTATCACTACATGCCATGGACATTTGGTATCTTCCTATTGCACTTGGTCTTGGATCCTTTTTAAAGATGTACTGTTAGTTTTGACTGGAGGCCTGCTTTGTGGCTCTGGTGATATTCTCATACTCCATCTGAGTGCTTATTTTCTAATTTCAGTTAAAAGAATACCCCACTTTATCTCTGTCTCTTGCTGGCACTTATTCTGTCTGGCAAATAAAATGGGGAAGGGGAAAACACCTTTTGCAGTTGAAGCGAAGAGGCCTCGTGGGTGGGTGGAGGCAGAAGGGGGGCCTTCAATAATTCACAAGGCTGCAGCACACTCAGCGAGTGAGCTCTGGTGGGTTTTAATAAATGCAGCTATAATGTGACATCCAATTTATTATTAAACTTTAAAAAGGAGAGGAAATGGCAGAGTTTAATAAAAACATTCAAATGCCTGATATTAGTCATGGCAAATGGATGAAGGGTGCAGATTTGGCTGAGGGTTTTAATGAATAATATCTAAGTTGGTCCCCGGATACATGCTGGGAAAGGAGAATATACTGGCAAGCTTGTATTGGGGAGGGGGAGGGGAGGACTAGGCTTTAGGCTCCCTCCCCCTGCCACCACTATTTTACACTGTATGCTTGAAACTATATTCACTGCTGCTCATCACTGATTGGGGTGCTAATCCAGAACTAAAGCATGGAAAACTCTGGAGTACAACTCCTTGAATCAGAAGAGTGAGCTGAGAAGGATATGTTCAACGATACTGCTGCCAGTTTTCTAGCTAAGTCAAACAGCAGCATTAACACTGTATAAGTTCAGGCTGATTTGACATCCATATGACATCTATCATCCGTACCAGGCATTCTCTTTAAACAACTAATACTACATGGCAAACCACCAGTGACATCAAAACCTAGATGTTTTTAGACAATCTTCATAATTCTCTTATAAGAATATGACAATAGAATGAGCAGTCTTCATTCATATGTTTGATTTGATACAATCTGCGAGATCATCCTGATCTTAAGATCATTCTAAAATTAATCAATCAGCGTTATCACTTTTTCTACCTGTGCTACTTGCAGACACATCTATTTGAAGAGGGGTCTGCATGGCAACAGTCCATTTCAAGTGATAATTGAGTAAAACTGAGATAGCAAATTATATTTGTTGGATGCCAATGGAGGACTCAGAAATATATATCTACCCTGGAAATCATAACCTAGAGAAAAACTGGGATGCCTTAAATCATCTCTGGGCCTGATCTAACATAGCGTCTTTGGTCCTCATCTAAAATAGGAAACTGAAGAATGGATATGCATGATGTAATTGTCTCCAGTGTAGCTAGGATTAAGAGAGACTTCCTATGTACATTTTAATGTATGTATATTTTAAAGGAACTTTAAGGTTCAGAATGCGATATCAGGGTTCTAATTGTTTTTTCAGCCCTCAGACCTTGATCAAACAAAGACAGTCCAAAGGACTTGCTGTGCTCTAAACAAGTCATTTAAAATGTTCTAGCTTGGAATTCAAGTCTCAGATGAGGTAGGAAGAAATCTTAAATATGAAGCAGCCACCAAAAATGCCTCTTCTTCTTCATCAGAACTATTAGAAGATAAGTCCAAATAGTCTTGAATCAGAATGGGCAAATTATGACTCTCCAAATACTGTAGACATGCATAGTCCATCACCTTTGGCTAGGCTGCCTAAGGTTGATGGGAACTGAAGTCCAAGAACATTTAGAGGCCACATGTTCCCCAGTCTGGTTTTGGGGATAGTGATTAGACATGATTGCTAAATGGCAATACAGTTTTTATAGGTCAAAATCAAATTGAAATAAGTGTATATTAGTAGGAAGAAAGTATTATTCATATCACTTATTAAAACACATTTTGTCTACATTGGTGCAGATGGTGTGTGGTAAATTATCCAAAGAAATGATACTACGTATATAATACTGAGCTGCATTACTCTGTAGCTTCAGCTTGCTAGAAGAAATCCTGCACAGAAGATTCTTGTTTTCCCAATGGAATCATAAGTGATGATGGAATGTGGGTCAAACAATTGTCATTGGAGAAAATGAAGAAATCTGTGTGCATGTGGTTTAGTCTAAGAGTCAACTTCAAAAATACATCCATTCATAAAACCAGTAGTAGTTCTGGCTTCAGTCATTTCTGACACTCAGCTCCAGGTTATCTCCATGAGTAATGTGCTCCTTTGTGGAGAAAAAGCTTATCAGAAATCAGCTTAGCTGCTTGTTGTCTTTCCTCACATTCATTTCCACTCTCGCCACTGCTATCTTTTATTGCCCTGGTTTATAGTTGCCATTGCCCATGGACTGTCACTTTGCTAAGATTAGGCATTTCTTTTGCTGCTGCTGTGCTTTCAACTGCATAAAAAAGCAGAAGTTCAACAGAGGTGATATCCCTATATAACATATTAGGTAGAGAGGCAATTAACTTTCCAAAGAGTTTGAAATATTTCAGACTTTGGGCATACATGTACAAAACAGAAAGACAGAAGAATTAGGATCAATGTGTCTACTCATATATTTTAACAACATTACTATTCTAAAAAAAAAAAATAGTTGCAGAACCAACATATTGACTGGGCTTAAAAAATAGTTAACCTCCAAAAAGGAAAGAATTGTATAGTTCCTGAAAAAATTCAACTGGTGCAGGCTTACTTTCCATCCCAAGAAGAATGAGTCAAATCATGTTCATTTAAAACATTTTCATTTGCATAGTAATGTTTTACTTATCTTGGGTTTAGGCAACATCTATCTTCCTGCCTTTATCCTCCAAGGATCATTAAAAACCGAACTTGTCATCACCATACCCACAAGTATTGCACGTCTGTTCCTATTCAAACATACAATCAGTCCATTCATGGCTATAAAAGTCTGTTCCTAGGCACTGCATTTGACGAAGTAGAGTTAAGTCTATGAAAGCTTATGTTGCCAACTTCTTTCAGGTAGTCTCAAAAGGACTACAAGATCCTTTTGCAGAATAATGCTTGTGATTCTTAGGACTGTAAAAGATACTATTTTGAACATTATACACACATGCATGCATGCACATGCACAAATGTATGGAGGTTGTTGGTAGTTATTCTTGTAACATTTTTTCAGGGAGATATTTCTTAACATGTATAAACCATAATAATAAAAAGCTAAAGATTCCAACTAGATAATAAGAGTGCATGAAAATGAGAGCATATAGACCAGCCTCCTCACTAGCTGTTTATTCTTTATTTCTAGCTGATACTTATTGCTGAGCCAAAATCCAAGGAAATAATTTGAAGAAATGTACATGGATAGGGTCAGGGTGCACAAAAGAGCAATGGCAGCTAGTGAAACCATGAACCTGCTCTTCATATCCTGGTACCTCTTACCATTTATCAACCTTTTTATAATCTGCAGACTGTGAAAAGGAGGAAAATCCATCCACTTCCACTTGTCAACAGCTGATGAGGAACAGAGCCAGCATTAGGTGGAACTTGGTCAGATTGTCTATAGTGACAAAGATGAGCTACGACCTGTTCTGGCAGCAGGGCATAAGGTCCAAGAAGAAACATGTATAGCCTCGGGATCTCACTTCCTAACAAGTGCTGCAAATAGAAACCATATGATGATTGCTTTACAGCAATGGTGGACAATCTGTGGCCTTCTAGATGTTGTTGGACTAATGGAAGTTGTAGGATAGCATCATCAGGAGGGCCACCAGCTGTCCACCACTGTTTTAAAGGGTTTGAAAACTTCGGAAGTTCACCATACCCTTCCACACATCTGGTGTGGCTGGTGTTCAAAACTCTACACAGAAATATATGCACTGTCAAAAAATGTTGGAAAGCAAGGCAGCAATAGCATAGTTCTTAGAAGCAGACCATTAGACTGTGTAAAGAAATACTACTAGTTAGGAAAAAATACTCAGGCTGAGAATGTAACTTAAATCATACAGATATCGCTCTCTGAAACCCCTGGAATTCCTAAGAAAGAGCTGAATTATCTTAGAGGTACAGTATTTACCACATTTCAGTAGAAGACCCCTTCAGTGACTCCATCTCACTATGTAAGTTGTAGGTACTGCAAGTCAATACATGCAACAAACAAACAATGAAGATTCATCGTGAAACTACTGATTTCCTTCAAAAAAGTTGTTCAAATGCAACTGTTCACTAAATTTACCTGAAAGCATGGTAAAAGTTAATTCCAAAATCTCCCATCCAGCATGGATGCTAGTTGTGGTTGTGAACACAAAGTAGAATGAACTAGGCTAGATGTTGGGGTAGCTGAGACAAGACTCCGAAGCTAATTTGTCGTCCATACTAACTTTTCCCAAAACATGTACAATACAGCTTGTGGCCCAATCGCGGTTCTTCTTCATTTTCCTTCTGCTTTTTCCTTTGTGTGTGTGTCTCTCTCTCTCTCTGCCTGCCTGCCTGCCTGTCTGTTTGTAAATAAATAACATGACTGAACCACAAACAGTTCTGCTTAAGGAGCATCTGTTCCTCTCTTTGCCAGAGTCCTGTGTCTTTCTGGCAAAACAGATATAATCAAACATGTCTCTCCTATTGAAGCCCGAGGGGATAGAAACCAGATTGGGCTGAGCACTGCTATAGAAAAGGCCCGTGTCTTGAAGCAGAATCCTATGGGAGATGACAAAGCCTTTAAGGCAAAAAACACAGTCATCTCACAATGGTTGTGTCAGTTCAGATTGTCCCTCACAACCTTCTCCCTGGACTTTTAAGTGATCTTTTTTAATTAAACTGAAGGACCTTGCACAAGATGGCAGCATGTGTGTCTTTTGCAATTGGAAATTTATTAGAATTCTGTTTTAGGCTGAGTAGATCTGAGGTGGATATGCAATAATTCCAGTACCAATGGGGTGGGGCAACAGGAATAAATGACATTCAGTAATGAAGATGTTTTGAATTACAATTCCCATCCATTGTAGATATCATGAGCAATGGACAATGATATTGAGAATGTACTTCAAAACATCTGGAGCACCTCAGATCGGGAAGGGCAGTACTATGTCATTACAGCTGTTGTGTTTATACATCAGCAAAGCTTGTCCCATTCAACATGTCTAGAAACATTTGGAGGTGAAATGAAGAGTCCTGATGCATATCAGCAGATGTGCAAGGCCCCTGTCTTTACTGCACTGAATATTTATCTGATGAGTTGATTTGCAGAAGATACATGTCCAACCAGAAGACATTCTCCTATAAGCTTCTTATCTGTTAAACTACCAATCCACATATATTCCAGAACCAGAAGAGTTAATGTTTCTGTGCAATGGCCCCCACTTTCCTATGCTCTCAGCTCCTCTCAAATGATATAGCTAGGCCTGGAGTTCATGGGAGCTGTACCTGTGCTTTGTCTTCATCTGTCACCTCTACTGACAATCAGATCCATCTTAAATTGGGAGAGAATCAGGGTAGAGGGAAGCAATAATTAGACTCTGTGCAGTTTGCTCTCCTGAAATACCATAGCCCAGTGATACACAAGAAGACAGTCCTGACACTTTTATTGCTGCTTGGCTGTCCTTATTCATCCTTTGTGTAGGAGGGGATGCTTTAGAGCTCTGCTGTCTGTGATATAGGTCAAGAAAGGGTTTCAGTTTGTCAGAGGCTGCCATTGCCCCTTCATTTCCAGAGTATTCAGAACTCTCTACCTAAATATTCTAACATTCTGCAATAGTACAACTTGGCATTCTGTGATGAGAATAATTATGGAAACTATTATGGTGACCTTTTTTTGTACTACCACCCCACATCTGTAAGGAAAGCACACATTTGAAGCAAGATGTTGGAAAAAGTATTCAACTTGCAAAACAAGAGCTGGGTGGAACATGCAGAATTTCAAATATACTGGCAGGGAGTAGACTGGGCAAGAAACACAAAAGGATCCAGGAAAACTAAATAGTTTGTAGTAGATGAAACAGAAACAAAACCCTTTCTGATTCGTGGAAAGCCCGAAAGATTGCAATCCTATATATTTTTACCTGGGGATAAGTTCTATTAAAGTCAGTGGGGTTTAGTTCTGAGTAACCATCCTTCTTTTTAACCATTAAACCCTCTTGATCTATTAAGAGTGTTTTTGTCCCAAAAGTTTTCTAGATGTACATTTTTTAAAAAAATTGTAAAAAGATTTCTTTGTCTGCATGGCATCTTTGGAAGATGAAACTGGCACAGCAGCTGTCCACAGTTCTGAAACATGGGCTCACTGAAAATGATATCCTAATTTACATGGACACCTTTCTCTCACCAAAATGACTTTAATTGTAATTTGTTTAGAATACACAGAAGATTTTTGTTTTGTTTCTTTTAAAGAAGGCCAGTGCTGTAAAAAAAGGAGAGCACCTCTTTTTTGCAAACTTTTTTTACCATGGTGTAAAACCTTTGGGTGGAGAATTTACAGCAAGAGGCCTTGAGAAGTTGTTTGTTTTCTTCCTCAGTATGTCCAACTGTTTCACAATCCGCTGGTCCAATGCAGTTAGACTCTGATATAATTTGTTATATAAACCTTGTTGCAACAGCTCCACTGGCTGCCAATCAATTTTTGGGCATGATTCAAAGTGCTGGTCATGACCTTTAAAGCTCTACACACTCAGGTCCAGGTTATTTGAAGGACTGTATTCACCCCTTACAAATCATCCCTCCTCTCCATCCTACCACCTTCACAGGTACATCTGGTGAGAAAACAGGAAACGGCTCCTAGGCTCTGGAAGTCCCTTCCCAAAAAAGTTAGTGTGGCACCCTTCTCACCTTCTTTTCACAAGCACGTAAAGATTTTTCTGTTCCAACAGACATTTGATGAATGATTATATAAGGCCTATCTTACACAATGCACTGGATATTGCTTATTGTTGTGCTTGTATGTGTGTGTTTTCATGACGTTATGCTTTAAACAGGTTTTACTTTTTTATTGTTTAATCTTGTTTTAACTTTCATATCTTGTGGATTTTTAATAATGTATTTTTAATTGTAAACCATTTTGAGTTCCGATCTGGGAAAAATGGTGAGATAGAAATAAATGCTATAACAACAACAAGCAAATTAGCTTTGATGATTTAATTTTGATCCCATAAGTTAAAACTGTTTGCAGTCAGAATTATCTGCTTCTTTTAAGGCTTTATATATCAAATAATGTACTAAATAAAATTTTTAAAAAGCTTTAAATCAGAAACTTTAATGAGAAAAGGGAAGTGTGTGGATTAGTTTGGCTAAACTTACATAACTACACAAACCTCCTAGGAAGGGAAATTCCTCCTTTCCCAAATGTATCTCCTGGCAAGATCTGTTTCCTGGCAACACAGTACACGTGACATTGCAGCATTATGAAGCATTATGCCAGGATGCACCATTAATAGTCATATGCAGTATATCCTCTGTATCCATGGGGGATATGTTCTTGGACTTACTATGAGTAACAAAAAATAGCAGATAATAGCAAATGCTATTATTTTCAATGAGATAGTGATGGGGATATTGAGACAAGTATGCAGCTTGGAGAGGAGACCCTGAAACTGGACAGAACTTTAAAATCTAAGAGATAGAAGGCTTTGTAGCTATTATTTACAGTCCAAAGCCAGTGCACAACTGATAATAACATGAAAATTAACAACAACGTGAAGTAAAAAAAAAGACTACTTTTCAGAGTGGGTAAGTGAAATCCCATATACCAGTCATGTGGATACAAGAGATGTACTGTAATTAATTTTGTGGAAGTTGTGGAGAAGTTATTTCAGTTTCACATACTGAAAACAAAGCACCTATGAAACCAAGCCCTTGGACTTGTCATATTATAAGTCTGTTTCCATATTCTCTGTCCTTCCCCATTTCCCATATCATAGAAGTACTTAATTAAACTTAACTAGGGATTCCTGGTTTTACTAGTTGAGTAACAGTGAATTTTCTTTTAAACCACCCATATCCAGGATTCTTTCCCAATACTTACAGAGTTACAACAAAGTCAGCTAAACTTTCTGTGCCCCTGGACAGCCACTTGATAACCTCTCAGAAATGAACCTCCTGTGACAGAGATGTGACAGAAGTCTGCAGGCCTGGAAATGCCACTAACCCTTACAGTTTTGTAAAGCCCCTATCCACCATGAATGTAACACATTTTGAACATTTTTTGAACTATGCTGAACTCTTCCTTCATGCCCTGATTCACTGAGCCCCTGTGTTAGCTGATGGTTGAATAAAGTTCTGCTAAAACTGGCTAAAACTCCAGTGACTTTGAAGTAAATTGGAAACATGGCCTGAAATTTTCAGGGGTGGCAGATGGGGGCAGCAATCCCAGTTTTCAAACCAACCTAAGAAGTAGTTAGCACAATATTTGCTTTGGCAACTTAAAAATGCATTACCCTTATGAGACATTAATAAGTTGAATGTATTGATTACAGATTCCATTCTCTTCCTCACACACATGCAGTTTCAAAACACAAGTCATAATAAACCCTTCAAATGTTGGGAATGCACAGATGGGAGTTTAATCAAGACCAGTCTGGGCACATGGGTGCTCACAGCTAATCTAATTCTAGTCAGTTCATTAGGCAAGATATAAATCACTCAATGATTGACAAAAGGCTGTAAGTCAAAGTGAATTTTGTGTCAGCAATGGCACTTATCACATGGGGCATGGAACAAACTTTTGACACCTATTTGCTACTCTAGAAATGCTCAGAACAATGCAGAGTTTGGCTATAGGATTATTTTCTTCAATCTGAGTTTTTTATTTGAAAACTATTGCCTTCTCTTCTTCTAACTACAATTTTCATGACTTTTTTTGGAATTTCCAGTCAGTTAACTATTTTACTTGTCCTCTGGTTTGTAAAATCCTTTAGACTTTGAGGTCAGCATAGCTGGGCAACTACCAAGGGATCATGAGCTCAGAAGAGCCCACTCCAGCTCTAACAACTTCTGCAGTTTGGTGGGCTATGTTCTTAAATAGAAATCCTGTTGGTGCAGTTGGCTTCCATATGCAGTGGCCACCTGCTATCTTCAATTGTTCCAAATGGAATGCTTGACCTGTATGGAAGATCTGCCAACTGAAGGAATATAGGATTTGGAAAAAGCCCTAATGCACTGGCAGAACACCAGCTATGGAGCCATTCAGCCAAGAATGATACACCAGCAGTGTTAGCAAATATGGAAGCTGGTGTTTGGAATCATTAACTAAAATGTGTCTTTTGAAGAAGAGAAACTTTTATTAAAGCAAATTGATTGTGTGAAAGGAAATATGTGGTCTGCTAGCCAGTGTTCTGCAGTGGTCTGAGCACTGGACTACAACCCACTGGACCCGGGTTCAATTCCCTGCTCAGCCATGGAAACCTACTGGTTGAACTTAGGCATGCGACACATTCTCAGCCCCAGAAAACCTCATGATAGATTCACATTAAGGTCACCATAAGTCAGAAACAACTTGAAGGCACACATCAACAACAACGCCTAGTTAGATAACTAAGAGAGAGGAAGAGGTGTGAGACTCAGAAGGAAGCCTGAGAATATCAGTCTTTGGCAAAGTCAGGGGACCTCATTCAACTTAAGTCCGACCTCAATTTCAGAGAAATTCTGGGGGAATACATTCCACTGTGAGCAGGAGCTAAGGCAAAAGGCTCTGGTCAAAAATACCAACACTAACTAGCTGTTTCTACTTCTTTTGCCCCCTAATGGCACATATGGTTTCACATTTCTTCACTCCCAACAGTAGAATGGCTCAAACAGCATGGATGCAGAAGATAAGCATACTCCCATCATAGTCATATGCCATATTTCTTCAGTGCATGTTCACACCTTTTTAAGTCATGCAGCTTTACCTTAGCTCTATGCCTGATTAAAAAAATATCCCTCTCACTGACTTCACTGGGAAGGTTTTTTGTTTTTAAAAAAAGCAGCTTCCAAGACAATGACTGATCCACCATGTTGGAAAACAAGAAACAGTGTAATTCAGCATTCAGTCATAGTGCACCACTACTAGCATATGCATCCATAGGGAAAGACCATAATTCAGATGGCAGTGAATAAAGCAGGGCTACATTTTTCTGGGCCCATGTTGCCTACCCCTATTGCTCACAAAGGAGAATTCAGCCAATGGGAAACCGTGGAGAAACAGCATTTTGTAAATGACTGGAGGATTTTGTACAAAACAGCCCAGATCCAGAACACATAGAATCATAGAATCATAGAAATGTAGAGTTGGAAGAGACCACACGGGCCATTCAGTCCAACCCCCTGCCAGGCAGGAACACCCTCAAAGCACTCCCGACAGATGGCCATCCAGCCTCTGCTTAAAAACCTCCAAAGAAGGAGACTCCACCACACTCCGAGGCAGCATATTCCACTGCCGGACAGCCCTGACTGTCAGGAAGTTCTTCCTGAGGTTCAGGTGGAATCTCCTTTCCTGCAGCTTCAATCCATTGCTCCTTGTTCTGGTCTCTGGAGCGGCAGAAAACAAGCCCTCTCCCTCCTCTACATGGCATCCCTTCAAATATTTAAACAGAGCTATCATGTCCCCTCTTAACCTTCTCTTCTGCAGACTGAACATACCCAGCTCTCTAAGTCTATCCTCATAGGGCATGGCTTCCAGGCCCTTCACCATTTTGGTCGCCCTCCTCTGGACCTGCTCCAGCTTGACCATGTCCTTCTTGAATTGGGGTGCCCAGAACTGGACACAGGATTCAAGATGAGGTCTAACCAAAGCAGAGTAGAGTGGTACCAGTACCTCCCTCGATCTAGACACCATACTCCTATTGATGCAGCCGAGAATTGCATTGGCTTTCTTGGCTGCCGCATCACATTGCTGACTCATGTTCAGCTTGTGGTCTATTAAGACTCCTAGATCCCTTTCACACGTACTGCCATCCAGCCACGTGTTCCCCATCCTATAGTTCTGCATTCCATTTTTTCTACCTAAGTGTAGGACCTTACACTTCTCTCTGTTGAATTTCATTTTGTTAGCCTTGGCCCAGCTCTCCAATCTGTCCAGGTCATTTTGAATTTTGATCCTGTTCTCTGGCGTATTAGCAACCCCTCCCAATTTGGTGTCATCTGCAAATTTGATGAGCATGCCCTCTATTCCTTCATCCAAGTCGTTGATGAAAATATTGACCAGCACTGGGCCCAGGACAGAACCCTGTGGCACCCCGCTAGTCACTTCTCTCCAGGATAAAAAGCAGCCATTGGTGAGCACCCTTTGGGAACGGTCAGTCAACCAGTTACAGATCCACATGACAGTAGCCCTGTCCAGCCCACATTTTACTAGCTTCTTTGTAAGAATGTCATGCGGAACTTTGTCAAAGGCTTTACTGAAATCGAGATATGCTACATCCACAGCATTCCCTTCATCTATCAAGCTAGTAACTCTATCATAAAAAGAAATAAGATTAGTCTGGCATGACTTATTTTTGGGAAATCCATGTTGACTTCTCGTGATTACCGCATTGCTTTCTAAGTGATTAGAAACTGACTGCTTAATGATCTGCTCCAGGATCTTTCCGGGTACTGACGTCAGGCTGACTGGGCAATAATTATTTGGATCCTCTTTTTTTCCCTTCTTGAAGATGGGGACAACATTTGCCCTCTTCCAGTCTGCTGGAACTTCTCCTGTCCTCCAAGACTTCTCAAAGATTATAGCAAGCGGTTCCGAAATGACCTCTGCCAGTTCTTTTAATATCCTAGGATGCAATTCATCTGACCCTGGAGACTTGAATTCACCCAGTGTGGCCAGGTATTCTTGTACCACCTCTCTACCTATTATGTGCTGCATTTCCCCTGCTTCCTCACCTGCCCCCCAACCGCCAGGTTGAGCGCTTGTATCCTTCTGGGAAAAAACTGAGGCAAAGAAGGTGTTAAGTAGTTCTGCCTTTTCTCTTCTCCCTGTTAGTAATTCGCCATCTTCTCTGCGCAGTGACCCTATCGCCTCTTTCTTTTTCCTTTTGCTGCGGACATATTTAAAAAAACCCTTTTTATTGTTTTTAATGTCTCTGGCCAGCCTAAGTTCGTTCTTTGCTTTAGCCTTTCTGACCTTCTCCCTACATTTCCTGGCTACTTGCTTAAATTCTTCTTTGGTGGTTTCCCCCCTCTTCCATTTCCTGTACACGTTTCTCTTAACGCTTAGCTCAACTGAGAGTTCTTTACTCAACCATTCTGGTTTCTTCAGATGCCTTCCATTTTTCCTCCTTATTGGCACAGTTTTAGACTGTGCCTTCAGTATCTCCCTTTTAAGGAACTCCCTTGCCTCCTGAACTCCTTTCTCTTTTGCTATTCCTGACCACGGAATTTCAGCCAGCAGCTCCTTAAGTTTACAGAAGTCCGCTTTTTTAAAATCTAAGATGAGTGTCTGGCTACACTTATCTTCTCCTTCCCACTGAATGCCAAATTCCAATAGGGCATGGTCACTCCTCCCTAAAGATCCAACCACTTCTACCTCATTAACAAGGTCATCCCTATTGGTCAGGATCAGATCTAGAATATTTGATCCCCTTGTCATCTCTTCCACCTTCTGAACCATGAAATTGTCTGCAAGACAAGCAAGAAACTTGCTGGACCTTGCTGTCTTGGCAGAGTTTGACTGCCAACATATATCTGGGTAATTGAAATCTCCTATTATTACTGTATCTCTCCTTTTTGAATGCGTGGTCATTTGGTTGAGGAAGGCGTCATCAAGGTCCTCAGTCTGGGCTGGAGGTCTGTAGTAAACCCCCACCAGAATATCCCTATTGTTTCTCGCTCCCTTAATTTTTACCCAGATGCTCTCGACCTGGCTTTCTGGGTTTAAGTCATGGATCTCTTCACAGGTGAAAACATCCTTGACATGTAGGAACCTGAACATGCTGCTGACATTTATCTGCTTCTTTGTGCTCTAACCTTGGGCCTTTAGACACAAACACCCAATAACTAACTCCACTTCAACTAGGGTTGTTTGAACAGTACATCCCCTCACAGATAATCACAGAAAAAGGAACATATTTGTCATTTATAGCTGCTGCAAGTGCCTCCCATATATTTTCCCATTCTCTTTGTCATGTGAGAACACTGTGTCTTGTCTGACCTAGCTTGCTCTAATGTTCCTGCCCTCAAATGTGATGATCAGTGTCTTCACACAGGCAACACACTCATCTGCAGATAGCTAAACTTTGTTAGGAAAGGCCAGGAGCTCATATCAATGTTAGCCATGTTGCCTGAGGAGTACAAAATTTGTAGTCCAGTAGGTTTTCCAGTTCATGTTCCAAAAAGTAAGTTCTTCAAGCTCAGGTAGAGAGGGATCCACCTTAATAGAGAATGTGGCTTTGGATGGCCTTGAAATGGGACTTGGGTGGGGAGTAAAGAGACTGATGGGATCAGGGACAGTTGCTCCCTGCTTATTCTGCTCACTTCAGTTCTAAGTACTATGAGAGAACAGGCCTCTCAAAGTCTGCTTTCAAGATATGTGAGGCAACCAGTTGCAGACATGGGTACAATGAAGTGAGATGATGCAAGGAAGGACAACGTGGTTTGCTGGTATGTTGCCCTGCAGGATTGGTCTATTAGGCAAAACAGTAGAGTGGCTTGGGAGATGGCACAGAACATGCTGAAGCAGGATGTTAGTCCTGGTTCCTTCTGACTGGTATGAGTATGCCTGGTTATGAAATATTCTTCTCCATCTCTGTGCTGTATTCTTGATTTGAATTTGGAGTCCATTCCCCAGCATCCAAACAGGCTGTTTCAGCACTAGAATGGGACTCCCACTGAAGCTGTTGTGCTCCTGGTATCTTCACTCGATCTTGTATGGCAGGGTGGGGCAAGTAAAATATCTCATGATCCCATGATGCCCGACTCTTGCTGGGGCTGAGTTTTTAGGGTGGCTTTGTGGTAACTGTACCATAAGTATAGTTCCCAGAAGTTCCCTCTGAGTCTGTGATATGTTGAATCTTTCTTGACCTGCTTGAACCAGACAGTTTGCTGAATTCATTATGATACAGTGGTTGCAGAGTACAGGACTAGGTCTGGCACGACTGAGACACCTTGGACAACCATGCTCTCTTAGCCTAGTCTACTTCACAGGGTTAGTATAAGGATATTATAAGCATAAACTCGAGAAGAGGGAACACCATGTGCCCCACCTTGAGCTTCCTAGAGAAAAGGTGGGATTAAAATGAAATAAATAAAATATCTTGCTTATTCAAAACGCATGACCTAGAACTTGGCAAGAAATACAGTTAAAACACATGAAATGTTGTATGTAATAGAGTATAAACTTACAGGAATCAAATAAAGGTATAACTTAGGCCATTTCTGCACCTTACCCATCTCTATTGTTGTCCTGTCACCATCCCGGCAATGCCACTGCCGGGATGGAAGTGTGACGTGAATGCTCCCCTCCACAGCTGGCCGACTGCCCATGGAAGGGTAGCATGAGAGACATGTGCCTTCCTTCCACAGTGCAGCCAGCCACTTCCTATGCTGCACTGAGGAATGAAGTGCCTAGACTGCACTTCCTCCCTTTCTGCATGGCTGCTGGCAATGGGAATGTCACATGATCGGAGGCTATTACCGGATTTTCCCCCCCAGTAATAGAATATCCTACAATCACAACAGGTGGGGATGCATTGGCACTGAGACTGCAATGACATCACGTGAAAGCATGACTTGTGGACCAGCAGCGACAGGTCCCCATCACAGGACAGCAGCATCGTGCAGCAATGGCCTAAGTTAACAAAGTAGATGTGTTCCTAGGCATACCTTCTTTAAAAGAAAATTTGGTACCAAAGGCAGAAACCACATAGTAAGAAAAGTGATAGATTTCTACACTACAAAAAATAAGAACAGTTCAACATACTTCAGCAGAGTTTTGGAGCTCCTAGCTCCATAAAGCCCAACTGTTGTACCAGGCGACCCCTGGATCTTCTAGTCCCTATGATCTGCTCCTAGGCCTGAGACTGGAAAGGCAGAACTGCGTTTCATTACTTAACAACCTAGCCGTCAGTGGCGGAGCTTGGAGTGTGTGGAGGGGGGGCCTACAGCGCGAGGGGTGTGGCCACTGTGCGTGGGGGCGTGGCTGTGGTGTGTGTGGGGCTGTGCCCAGGGCTCGCGGGGCCGTGGCTATGGACTGGGACGCCCCAGAAACGTTGCCGTCTGGGGCGAATTGCCCCCCCGCCCTCACGTCCCTACGCAACCGCTAGCCATTCACCCCGCCAGTCTGTATAGCTAATAATTTTTGATCATTCTGTCGTCCATCCCCCTCAAAGTGCAACTTTTCATCTCAAAGTCCTCCCGGTCTACACCAATGCGTCATTCTGTCTCTGCCCTCCAGCTCTGATGTATAAGCAACATTTTTTTTAAAAAAAAATCTTTAATGGTTTTCTTTCTTTACACTGAATCTGCATAAAATACATTTCCCCCACACCATCGCTGTCTCCCTTGTGTGCACGCACACACACACCTTTATGCTCGCTCAAAGGGTGGAGATCTCAGAGGCGGATCAGGAGAAACCTCAGCATCAGGCAACCCCACTATTTGAGTGGGAATGGCAGGAGCACTTTGATGGGAGTAATCCATCTCCATCACTGTAATGACCATTCCCATTAATCGGCCATAAACTAATAAAGTAAGCACTTTCCCCTCTGCCACCCCCCCACCCGTCCAAACTTCATTAAGTCTTTAGTACATTAATATGTCTTACTTAGTGTCTGTTAAGCCTCTTTTTCTCTGCGTACCTGATGAAACACTTCCCAGGGGACCGCTGAAGCCTTGACAGCTCAGGCCTCAAGTTAGAAGCCATCTCTAGGCCTCGTTGTTACGGTAACACCACACTTGCTACAAGCACAGTGGGCGGGGGGGGGGACAGGGAAAGGAAGGGGGAGATCAGTAAAAGAGCTGCTACACCTCCAAATCAAATTTGCGATGCCAGGCATCAGATGGGCCCACAGCCAGAGATTAATTTGCCTGATCAAGTTATAAAGAGTGCTGAGGCTGGTAATCAATCTTGTAGCTGTCAGGGAGATAGGCAGTGGTATTAACCTGGCAGGACTCATGAAAATGTAGGCCTCTTTAATTCTTTTCACACTGACGATTATTTTCCTGGCTTGTTTTATTTGGTGGTGGTAGTGGTACTGGAAGGCTAGGTTGGGTCTGATGGTCCCGTTCCATTCAGGAAATAACTCTCCATTCTTTGGATTTCTGTTTGAATCAGACTATCGTTTTCTACTCAAATCTGGCCAAAGCATGAGATTGGGCATCAGGCTCTGATATTTCTTCATTGTTTCTTTTTTCCCCCAAGGTTGGCTACGCACATTTGGCACAGCATTAGACCTACTTTCGCCACCCAGATCTTAAGCATTAAATCAGTGGTGAAAGAGTAGTAAAAGTATTTTTACTTTTATCCTTATGGGAAGGTGATGGTATTCCAGGTTGATTAAACTTTTGTACATGTTTGATTAATCCAGAGATAGTAATTTATTGCCAAAGCCTGGGAATGGATTGTTGCACTGATACAAAGGTTAATTAGGAATTAGAAATAATTAATGAGGTGTCCGATGTTAACTCAGGCAGAGGCATTGAACTGGTAGTAGTTATGGAACTGAACAGCAATAAGAATCACTAACTAAGGCTAGGCTAACTAAGGCTATCAGTATTGTAGAGCCTTCCTCCAATTGCCATCTTGTACTTTTTTCCCCCTAACCGACCCACTTTTCATGATGGCATTTTGCTTAAAAGCTGAGATGTCACAATGGGACTGCGTTAGGGATGAGCTATACGTTACATTGAACTTTTAAAATAATTCTTCTCTGTTTTAAGAGTTCGTACTAAAAAAAAGATGTAACGCAATCAACATATATGCTTACCCTTTTCTACTCACGCTGTTTTTCCTCTTAAAGTTACCCTCAGTTGTGTTCCTCTTGAAGGCTTCTGTATCTTCTCTCCTATGGGAAAAAAAGCAGTTTGCAGCAGAAAGGGAGAAAAAAATAGGAACACTGAATGAGAGAGCTGTGGAAACATCTTGTGAAAGATCATGTGTAACAATGTAGTTTGTCCCTTATTCTTTTGAATAAGAGAGCAAAACTCTGGCAGAGGTTTCAAGTATTTTGGTAATTTTGTTCAGCTGATATCACAGAGGGCTTTGCCGTAAGCATGTGAATGAAACTTTGTGGATGCATGTCAGCTAAAGCCTTTCAGTGGGAATGGGTAATATTTCTTCCTTATCAATATGATTAGGAGCTGAAGTCCTGTTCTGCCTAGCCCAGTGCTTCTCAAACTATCTGATGTGACAGACCAGCAATTTCTTTCCAATGTGCCAGGGACTGGTTTTTTATTTATGCCATGTTTTTATTGTATTTGTATCTTTTCCTGAAAACTTACTGTGGACTAGCAGTCAATGGCCCTTTCCGCATGAGGCTGGTGAATCGGTTCGTGCCGTTTCTTACCGGATTTTCTGGGCTCGAAACAAGGTGGACTTTCCCTCATTTCCGTCCACACAGCTAGTGCGTATGTTCCATTCTGATTTGGAGGAGTTCGAGTTCACGAATCCACGCTGCCTCCGCCATGGCCACTCCCGCCACTCCCCTCACCCTGCTCTGTCAGCTGTGATTGGCCCTTTTTTTTTTGGTATGGTTTAGTACGTCATTGCGTACTTACGTATGTGCGTACGTCCATACTACCCCCTGGCCCCTCCCATGAGCCCTCCCTGACCACCAGTTCGCATTGGCGTGAATGTATGTGTCTGTACCACCGTGAAAGTACGAATTGGATTGAACTGGAAAACTGGAAAACTGATTTCTTCCGGTTTTCAAATAGCGCACTTTACCACCACATGGGGGCGCATTTAGTCGGAATTACATGTGGAACGAAGGTAAATAAACTGAACCTAGTCCGCTCCAAGGTGCAGAAAACCTCTGTGGCAATACGCATTGGCCCGCCTTAATAACCGCTTGCAGAAAGGGCCAATGTCTCCTGGACTAGCAATGTCTCCTGGACTAGCAGGGACCACTTTTTTGAGTACTATTGGCTTGGATGACAGTGGTGGAGATCCAGTAGTGCTATAGTGGAATGTAAATCTTCACTAGCATACTTACACTTGGCTTCTGTTTCTACTCTCAGTGCAACACAGTGTAACAGAATTCATGCACACTCCCATGGCTAGTTAGTGGATGGGGAAGTGCAGGGACTTGAGCAGGGTCCAGCTACAGTTACACCACTGGGAAAAAGGAATAGCTGTTACTTTTCAGATCTCCAGTGGATATTCTGTACATACTCGAGTGTATACTGGAATTCCAGGAAAGTGATGGTTGTTCCTTTCACCTGGTTGCACAACTGTACCTGGACAATGTCTGGGTACCCCCACTTCCTTGAGCCACTAATTGGCCATGAGAGTGTGCTCCAGTATCATCAAGCTGCAGTTTCAGGCTGGGGGAGCACCGTGTAAGAAGTTACTAGGTATCTCTTTCTGCAGATACAAAATCCAGCATGGTGTAGGGGTTTGAGTATTGGATTCTGGACACCAGGGTTCGAATCCCCACTTAGCCATGGATACCCACTGGGTGACTTTAGTCAAGTCACATTCTCTCAGCCTCTGAGGAAGGCAAAAGCAAACTCCCTTTGAACAAATCTTGCCAAGAAAATCCTGTGATAGGTTCTTCTTAGGGTTGCCATAAGCTGGAAATGACTTGAAGGCAAACAACAACAACAATACCCTGGTTACTCCAGTACCATAGCATCGCTTCCTGGGCATCTGATGTCTGAGTGCAGACAATGATGAGTAACTCCAGGAATTATTGTCCAATAACATTTGGAGGGCTGCATAATCACTCCTGCTCTAGACAATCCTTGGAACCCCAACATATTCTCAGCTCTGAAGAAGTAAATGCAAATGATATATGGAAAGCAAAAACAATATTAACAATAAGTACTGTTATCTTTATTTATATTCCGTGTTTTTCCCAAAACTGGGACTCAAGGCTGCTAACTGACGGTGAAGGCAACAGTTTGGAATGTCATACATTTCCATGTCTAAGAAATTATGAAAAGGACTATTTGCCCGATAGACTTTACAGTATGAGTTCCAGTAGCCAGATCTTAGCATTTTTGCTTTAAATCCCCCTAAAAGCTTCTTCCTTTAAATTCATAGGTATACAGATGTGACTTTCTAGTCCACCCTGTCTGTGGGATGTTGGGATGCAAAGAGGCAAGGCAACAAAAAACAGTGGAGGTTACTTGCAGCAGGAACACTAATGAGGGAGGCACATTTCTTCCTATTCTTCTACTCTATATCCAAAATACAATATGGGATCAAACACTTTCCCACTACTGTTTCCACAATTCCAGTTCTCACCAGTTCTTTCTTTCTATAGAAATCCACAAAATACCTTTCCCCCAAATATGATACAGATAGCTTTCAGGGGAACCTTTCAGAAGGGGAACTGGAAACAGTTTCATCTACAGTTAGTTTGATTCTTTGTTAAAGTTTCTTAGGTCATTCTGCCTGTACAGTTGAAAACAGAATGGACTTCCTGTTACTCTTTCTAAACTGAACCATTTTGTTTCAAGTGGACTCTTCCCAGATAGGCACACACTATGTGGGAGATGACAAAAGCTCTGCAAATGCATTGAGAATAGAGGACATATATGAGAGTGGGGCCAGTTCCCAGGCAATGTCAAATCTTTTAAAAGTTTTCCATTTCCTGCTTTAATTCTCTTAAACCAGTTCTTATTCACAGTCTGTCACAGTATTGTTTTTTCTTTTACACAGCTCCCTAAACGCACTATGATGCGGAAACTTGTTTTCAACTTTCTGTGTGCAAAAACTGAAGCTCTGTTCTCCTCCTGCCCTACTTCAGTGTTTTTGATATGGATGGAATAAGCTTGGAGACATTTCTTTCTGAGAACAGAATTTTGGACTTGTTGGACACTGGTCTGATCCAGCAAGGCAATTATTCTGTTCTAATCCATGTCCTGCCGTGGCATTCCAGAATCCTGTGTCTTGCTCATCATGCTTAGTAGGCAGACCCTACAAGAGCATAAATACCTTTTGCATTCTCTTCAGTCTCTTTTACGTAGTTTTAGTTTCTTGAAATGTGTGTGTGTGTGTGGGGGATATAACACATAGTCTGGCTGTGAAATAGGACACTGGGTCACTTCCCAGATCCCTTCCAAACAAGCTCTGTTTTAGTGGCAGATGCTGCTTCCACAAATTAGATTTGCTATAGAACTCTTCACCTTGTTAAATCATTCTTTCTATACCCTCTGTATGTTCCACTCACACAAAGCTTTCTCTAAATGCTTGATCTCAGTTTTGTCCAGAACTTGGAAAATGTGCTTTTTTGGACTACAACTAGAACTAGAATCCCTCCAGTCCACATGCCAAGTGAGCTTATATGAAGATGATTCTTTCTCTCCCTGACCCTCTCAGAAATATTTGCTATTTCCCTCTGACTCGCTACCCCAGGGGCATGGCTGTTCCAGATACCAATAACCTTTCACGCCAGGAATCCTCTTTGTATGTTAACTATGTATGTGAGCTTTGGTTTGAATGACTACTAGTCACTGCCCTGTTAACTTTCCTACATTCAGGAGTTTAACAGGACTCCTGTTAACATTTAACAGGAGTTAAATTCCTTTCGATTTCTTGGACAAATCTTTTACCTTGTAGATGGTACATAACACTTGTAAGATACTAGGTCTAGTGCTCTTATTGTCCCAGCTATTTGAAACATGATGTAGGTGAATCCAACTTTGTAACTCGGAGAGTTCAGGAGGAGCAACAGCTTGCAAAAGGAAACTGAAATTTAAAAAATCTCTTTTAAAAATGTGTGTTCACAGGTATGTACCTGCTAAACAATTAACCCTTAGTGCTACATAATTTTTTAAAAACCAGATCATTACAATAAAATAAAACACTGGATTCTGATAGGATTTTTTTTTTAAAAAACAGTTCATTTATTGATGGTTGACTAAGTCTACTAAGTTACACAGATGGGTAGTTACAAATTTTATTTGTTGATGAGATGACCAAGTAGACAAAACACATCTGAAAAAACATGTACAGGGAGCAGCTTCACATTTATACCATTAAAACACAACATGAAAAACTGGCCACCAGTCATACACCTCCTTCTCATGCTCTCATTTCTCCTGATAGGAATGTTTCAAGTTTTATTCCATTTTCTTATCAGTCCTAAAACTTTTTTCACACACACAAAAAGAAACAAATGAAAAAGAACATGAAGTAACAAGAATACCATAATGAATAATGACACTGGATTGCTTACTAAACTGATATAAAGAGCAGAAAAAGTTCTGTTAAGAAGCAGTAGGCTGAAACAGGGAGAGAAAATAGCAGAAGAGAAAACTGAAAGGACAAAGCAAAGCAATGGAAATATTTATTTTTTGCATTGATGCTGTTTTTTTTCATTTCTGCTTTTAACTGAAACTATTACTGATTGCTTGACAGGCTGCTGGCTTTTATGTGAGTAATATTAAGATTTGATATTATTCTTTTTGAGGTTTTGCATGTTTCCCTATATGACTTTTATTTTATCTTTGTGATTTTAAAAAATTAACCTCTGAGTCCAGTCCCCAAGAAGTTCTGGTGTAGCTGTATTGGATGTTCAGGAGTACTGAACTGTGGAAAATCTAACATGGATGCTGCTCACCTTCTCTGGTTGCTGTTTGGACTGATCAGAGGGCTGATTGCTGGCTGCAATGGCAACATCATCAAGGCCCAAAGTGTTTGTGATGACGCTAATACTGATAAAAAGGAAACGTGTGTGTGTACGTGAAGCAATATCTTTGTTTCTTGTGAGGAAATGCGGGTCCCCAGATTTCTTTCTATATCCTACGCAGAGGGGAAAGGTTATCATTATGTATAACCTGTTAATTACCACTAGAGGGGGCCTATGTGCTGTAACTACTTTTGGGCTTTTTGTAAGGGGACTGCAAAGAGCTGTATTAAAAAAACGACTCTCATATTAATTTGGCTATCTGGAAGAGCCATCATAGTTATAGTCTTTATAAACACATCCTGATAGGATGGAGAAAGCTTCATTTTACCACTCTTTAAACACTTTGATGACAAAGTGGTTAAAACATATGGGCTGGCTAATCTAAATTAAGTGATCTTAACTCAGATACGTGCTTGAATGCTTGCTGTATGAAAGAGCGTGAAGAAATTACAGCATAAGGTCCATACAAATGCAGGAAATGAATTCACATCTCTTGATTTTCAGTCCAGGTCATATTATCACAAGAAAATGCTAATCATGCCCCAGAGAAAATTTCAGCCAAGAAGTCCACTAATTCTTCTCATCCATCAGTGAAGTTCAATCTCTGATTAATAGCTGAACTTTTCTTCTTAACTGCTCTGCAACTCATCAAACACCTGTTTTTCCCACATTTGCACTAAGGCGATATGATAACATCTCCAGCCTCCAAAGCCAAGGGCTGCCATGGAATGCTGAGGCCAGACTTTACTCTATCTCAAAGTGCCAAATCTGTATTGTTTGGACATGCTCCAGTATATTTTGGATCAGATTGCTGTCAACCCATTTGCCAATAAATGCTTGCCTTCCTCTCAATCTTAGCTAGACTTCATCTATCTTTAAAATATTCAGTTGGGTATCTGCAAAAGAAGTAACATACTTTTCCTTGTACCTTCTCCCAATGTAGAGAGCATGGGGTTTTTATTTTTATTGTCTTGGATAAGATTATTAAAGAGGAAAATGCAAACTGAACCAATAAAAAAAGCTGCTTTGCTTTGCTTTATGAGATGGATCATTAAGTGCAGTAAAAGATGGAGACACTAGAAGATCTTATAACTTCTAGACTACTGTCTGCCTTTGTTAAAGGAGACTTCTCTTGCCTATGAAATCTTACTATGTAATAAGGTCTTTAATCTTTAAAGTGTTGTTTCTGTGAAAGCTAATTAAACTTTCCAATGTATTTGGTCGAAGCTGGATTATAAATGGTATTCAAGTAGCTGAAGGCAACTAGCCTATAAGTCAATTCCCCAAGCATCACCATTTCAATTAAAAAGAACACTTTACCACAAGTGGTGTCAGCTTTATGGTATTTTCTTGAAGTTATCACTGCAGCACCTTGGGAGCATTAACCTTATCTCTTGGATGCATAGGCTATAGATTCTTGTCTCACCTGTTTGTATCTCTTCAGGGAAAGACCATACAGCTCACTGGTAAAGCACATGCCACACATGTATAAGAATCAAACATCTGTGTTTAAAGCCATGATGGGAAACCTGTGGCCCTTCAGATGTTGCTGTGTTACCACTTCCATTCTCCCTGATCAGTAGCCGTAGTAGCTGGAGCTGATGAATGTTGAGTTAAAGCATCAGTTAGAAGTTGACACAAAAGGTCTGCTGCTAATCATATTAGACAATATAGGGTTAAATGGACAAAGAGATTCACCTGACATAAGGCAGTTTGTTATAATCACTTTTTAAATGAAACACCAAGGCCCTTTCCACAGGACAACAGCCTCTCGGCATGGGGATGCGAGAGGAGGGTGCCTGCGATGACGCTTCCACACAACGTCATCAAGGTCCCGTCCTTCTTGTGTTGCCAGCTGGCATGATCGTGGGCTCTATCATTGACAGAAAAAGTCTGTCAGTGGTCCCTGATTGTGCTTCCTCCCCCACTGCAGCATGGGAAGAAGGCCAGCCGCAGTCCGGAAGGACAGATCATGTCCCTCGTGCTCCTTTCCGCAGGCAGCCAGCTGTGTGAGAAGAGGAGTGTTGGGCCCCCCTCCCAGCAGAGGTGCTGCTGGGATTGTGATGGGATGATACGTAAGTGCGTTGTCCTGCGGAAGGGCCCGAGTTTCAAAGGGAGGATATTAAGCAAATATATCTCAGAAAGGATCTACAGAAAATCAACTCTAATTTAAAGATTCTTCATGGAAAGAATGCTGTCTTTTTGCATTTTCTAGATCTGAGATTTTTCCAACTGTTACAAAAAGACACCTGTTACAAAAAAAAAAAATCTGACAAGACTGTCTCCAAATGCTTTTCTTCCATCTGCACTGAGATCACTTTGGTTAATTTTCTCTTTGCAATAAAAAAGAACTACTGAAATGGCAAGGACACTTTGGTTGACCATGGCCATGATCTACAGTCCTTACATGCATTCATATCCCATGGGCATGACTGATCATCTGTAATTGCCTTAGTTCTTCCTCATTTTAAAAATCAGTATCTCCCATTATTGTCTAACTGCCATCCTAATCATTGTGCATGTAAAGTTTCTATCCACGGTGCTAAAAGGCTGGCCAAAACTGACCAACATACATCACTTATACCTGCAGTTCATGCTCCTGTTTAAATTAATAGTGTTGGCCTAAATGTGTGTTTGGCTACATTTTCTCCAAGTATTTCTATTTAGCCATTTGTTTTGCAAAAGTGTTTGAGGAAAAAAAATGGCTTTCAAAAAAAGCAAAAGCAGACTTCACCTGTTGATTTTCAGCCAACTGCCAGATATGGGAGCTCTGCCCAAAGGTGGTGGTCAGGGGAGCCCTCCTAATATGAATCCAAATCTCAGTCATGCTAATCACAACTACAGACTTTACCTTGAAGACTCATACAGCTTTATTTGAATACTTTCTCAGGAGACTTTAATGGCCTCTGCATATGTCAGCTCAGCTGCAGGAGGAATAGGCCCTTGGTGCAGGACTCAAAAGATAATCATGCTCAGTAAAGGGGGAAAACTGCTCAGTAAACATAATTGTGGGAAGAAGGGGGAGAAGCTACATTTTGAGGTCAGGGGTTAATGCTGATAGAGCTACTAGTACAAGCAACTAGGAAAACAAGGATTTCAGCCACTGATAAATGAAACCACCAGGGAGCTGATCACAGCAAGGCCAGGAAAGGAAGTCCCAGGAAGGGAGAGTGCCAGAATAAACATGCTGATCCACCCAGTCTAGGTCACTCACCTGAGACCTGAATAAGGTTTACAAAGATGAGAGCAGTAATGTCTTACCAATATTAACTAAGGTTGCTTGATTACTGATAGAGGCTGCTTGGCAGACAAGAATTTAACAAGTGTAACTGCTCCCATTACCATTTCGCCATACTTGGCATGTCACATCTGCTGAATTTTCACCTGCTGTACAGCAGTTAGAATGGGGAGTGTATGGCCCTCCACAGTTGTGAGTGCTTGCCTGGAGTTTTGAAGATCAAGGTTCAAGTCACTGCTGGGTTATAAAATCCATTGGTTGACCTTAGGCCAGTTGTTCTCATTCAGCCTGGCCTACTTTGCAGGATTATTGTGAGGAAAAAAGCAGGGAGGAGGAGAAATTTGAGCTCAGTGGAGGAAAACTGGGAACACTACTAAGAAGTAACAATAAATAATGACAATGCATGATGGCGTCTGGACTGCCATGTGCTCCCTAACCCTTGCTGACAATCTCTATGGGTAGGACAGGGAGAAGGATAGCAGTCCTGATGATGCTGAAGTATAAAGAACACAGATCAGCAAATATAATTGTATTGGGACAGGGTGCTGGCTTTTAAACTGTTTGAGAAATAAGTTTTGATCCATGGATAGTGAACTTGTGGCCTTTTGGATGATGTTGGAATTCAGCTCTTACCAGTAACATCTGGTATGGTCCAGCAACATGTGGAGGATCATAGGTCCCCCAGTCTGGTTTTACCTGATGTAGGTAGTTTCTTTTAAAAAATAATATGTGAACTGATTTCCTTTGTTTTGGTTATAGTTTCTTATTACATATTTTAAAACTGTTGGCTGTCTTGAGCTCTTTTTGTAGTGGAAAAGTGAAGTATAAATTTCCAGAACCAAGTAAAACTAATAATATCTGATTTTACATTTTTTCCCCCTAAAGTACTTATCAAGAAACCAGGAAACAAAAGGACCTGAATATATCCTTCTCTCTGAAAGAGCTGACTGTCTGAAGAGGGGACAAGAACCTTTTCTGAGATCATCACATAAGCAGAGATGAGAAAAGGACCCATACCACTGCTTCCACTGTTCCCCTGTTCCTCCCTCAAGTTAATTATTCTAATGTATAATTCTAGTACAACAGTGAAAGCTCTGTTGTTGTGCCTACATAAGCACCTATACTTTGCTATTATTCCATGTTTCTAATTTCTTTGGGTGGTGACAAGTTCTATGGACAGCAATTCCTCACGGGTGTTTGGTTTTATTTGGAGAAAAAAGAACCTAGAACAAACTAGGAAATATACTTAGTATCATCCAGCTTGATGTTGTTGATTTCATTTATGGTATGAATGAAAGAAATGTTTGACTTCTAGCACCCACCATTCTTTAAAATTTTTCTACATGATGTTCCCTGCAAAATGGACTCCAAACAAGAATTCCCTAGCTCATTCCCATCCCCCCAATATCTGGGCTGTCAGCTTAAGTCTAACTGTCATGTTTGTTCAGAACTCAATTCTTAAAAGTGCAGTCTACAGTAAAACGTACATAAATCTGAAGTCTCATTTGTGAAGGCACCAAAACTGCTTGAAAGGTAGGTCTAAATCTTTACTGTAGTCTTTCTTTGGGTCCTATTAGGTAATATACCAAGTCTTGTGAGTCTGTGGTCATATGTGTGGATTTTTATAGCATAACAAACTGACACATATGTGGATTTTACAGTATAACAGACAATCAAATGGAGTGCAAATTACAGAATAAATGTACAGGTAAGAAAGGGGTGGGAATCATGTGGTCCTTCAGAGGAGGCAGGATTGCAACCTTCATCCCTCACCGTTAGGTATGCTGGCAAGGGCTGCTGGGACTTGCAACCTCTGGAGGGCCACATGGATCTCATTTCTGAGGTAATGCATAAAACTGAAGGAAACAGCAGGCATTAGGTATTTCAACCATCTCTATCAGTAACCACTGAGAAAATATCAACCAGTCATTATTAATTATTAAGCAGCCCAAGAAAGGAAATCATTGTTCAGGTAGTGCAATGCTATGCTAGTACTAATTTATTTCTAAAGGCAAGTCTAGAACAAGATATCTGTCAACATCAAGCCAAGCAGATTTTATACCCTGAAATATAGATATGTCCAGTAGACCTTTTAATACGGCAACAAGTAATACTTTGAAACATCCTCACATGTTCAGATGAACTTTTTGTGTTGACATTCTATTTCTCAGAAGAAAATCTGTGTAGAGACAGCTTTGTACAGCTCTGAATCCACAGTTATTTGCACACACACATGTGTTTCTCAGTGCTGCTAAGCAGCAATTCATTGAACCGGAACATTCCTGCCTGGTCATGAGAATGAAGCTACAGGAGCAGGCATATCATGTAGGGAAAGTCACAGTGTGTCAGTAGCACCAAGAATGTATGAACTGGAAAACAGTAGAAGTGATCCAGGTTTAACAGTGGCCACAGATGCAAATGTTACTCTTCCACCTGGAAATGACCAAACAGAAGCTTCACAACCTGCAAGTTACTTGAACTGTGGTGAAGCATGAGGACCAATTGCAGTCTTGCAAGGACTCTAAAGGATTTGTGATAGAATTAACAGTGATTTCCGAGTACAGGAGTCAGTGCCTGAACAGGCACCACTTAATACATTCCAGAGCATTAACTAACCAAACCGATATCCCACCCCATGTGTCTAGTTTGTATTAGCATTGCATGTCCCACTGCATGAACTACAGATGAGTACCGTCTAAAGAAAGTATGGTAGGGAAGGGGTTAACTTGTTTTGCTGTTAGCAGGATAATAGGGTTCCTTAATGGGGTTTGAAGGAGATGCACAGGATAAACAAAGCAAACAGAGAATTAAGGGGATGAATAACTGCCCTGCTGTCTACAACTCCTAATCCCTCCTGGGCTGGCCCTGGGAGCCTGAGGTTACAGGATTAGCAACATTTAGAGACAGAAAACATATCCACATAGTCTAGGCCTGAATTCTATGGAGTGTGCCAACATCTCTTATGGTAGCAAGTTCTATCTTTTGAACTTTCGGCTTGTATTCTCTGGGGGTACATGCTGAAAACTAGCAGTATAATTTTTTCCCCTTTGCAATATAGGAATTCAGGCTCTCAAAGTTTTGCAGGAGGAATACATGCCATTGCAACCTCATTGCCAATGGTGAAGTAAAAGTCAACTGCCAGTCTAGTCTGTTCCCATACATGGAACAAGGGGGGAGAGGTCTTTTTCTCAGGCAGCAAAATGTCTTGGGCCTAGCTTTTTTTCTAGGTCACATTGCAGTAGACTTTTCTCTCTATTGGGTATCAATGTTGTGATAAGTGCGTCTGGCCAAAGATGACCCCCTGAGTTTCATGGCAGAGTGAGAATCTGAACTCAGGATTCCTCAGTCCAACAGTCTAGGCCACTGTGATGGTAATGGTTAAACAAAATTTTATGAAAGGTAGAAATACATTCAGAAGTCTATTTTATAAAGTCCTATTTTAACCTGTTGTCTAATTATGAAAACGTCCCCAATATTAGGAGGGAACTCTGAAGATATGTCAGTGGGGAATTACTATGAATTTTGGAGTGTCCCTTACTTCCCAGCGTCTGCTATGTGAAATGATTGCGTACTGTAACCTACCTAGGCTCTGTATCATTTTTTTTAAAAACCAGACTTTTCATTCTTTATCCAATCAGCTTTGTCATTAATATTCCTTTTAAATATCACAAGAAATTATTCTGAATTCAAATAGATAACGTATTGTTATCATTATTTATTTTCTTTGTTGGAAAGAAAGTAAAGAGAAAAGGCTATAGTTAAGAGGTAAAACAAGCACTCTACAAGTCAGAGGCTTCAGGTTCATTCCCTCACTTCTCTAATTAAAAGGGCTTGGGTAGTACATGATGTGAAAGACATCTGTCTGTACTGGTGTAGCAGAATCTCCTCTACATCTTAAAGCCCTTTCAGCAACAGAACTTGGGTGTACAGTTGTGCCATTAATTTTACGAATGTTAGATCTAAAACTAGAGACATTAAAAAAAATCGTTTTAATGCCTATGAGCCCCAAAATGAGAACAAATGTTTTCATTAAAAATAAAAAATTAAAAAGTTCTAACCCACTCTATAGAGATGAAAGAGTAATAAAAAGAATTAATTGCAGCTGCTACTGATCAAAGATAGCTACTCCAAAGAGGGGACCACAAACTAAAATATTTATCAAGGAACATGCATTTGTGTGCTTTATTTATTTCTTACTAGGAGTAAGAGTAATATTTTTTGTTAAAAAAAAATCTAAAAGTTATGGATAGGGTGGGAGAGAATCTCTTTAACCTGGAAACAGAACTGCTGTTCTACCCCAGGAGTCATGACGAGGTCCAGCTGTTATCAGTACACAGAGTGTGAGGGTTGCGAATAGTTCAGTGGCCATTCCTGTCCAAAGGAACCATCTGAGGGCATGCTGAGATGGCTCTGTATGGAGATTGATTTCTAGCTGCTGCTTCCTTTTGACCCAAACCAAGATCTGAGGTCTCTGGAAACACTCTGGGCACTTTGCAGACATTTTTTGGATGGTGTGGGGTGCTTCTGTGGAATGAAGAGGGCTTGGGATAACAGCTTGGCTTCCCTTGGTTGATGGCCATGTCCTTCTCTCCCACTCACATACAATCATTTCTTCTAAGAGGAAGAGCCCTGGAATTTAATTTCCCACCCCACTCCACTGTTTCCTGTTATTCAGATAAGCTTCTTCTCAGCCCAGCGAATTAGATGTCTATACTTTTCCGAATGATTCTTCTGGCAACTTGTCCTCGGGCCCTCATTCCGTAGAACCACTTTCCCCAGTGAATCTTGTGGTTGTTCTTTTTTATTTGGCCTCTGAAGAACAGAAAACCCCTATCAGGATCACAGCTTAGAAAAGTTACTTTCATGAACTACGATTCCCATCTTTTTCCCATGCTCTGATCTTGATTTACCCTGGATAATCCCTGTAGTCCAAAAGCCCAACATTCAGTTGCTGCCAAAGGCATGCCAATTTTGCACCAATTACATTTTAAATCAGTATTTGAGGTTGTAACAATATGAAAAGATAAATTGTTCTTATCTCACTTTCATCAACTGAAGCAAAGAGTGACCCACTTTAACTCGTCCAGGAGCACAGCCTTGGCCGACTTTGGATTTAAACTAAAATTTCCATTAGTGAAGCTTTCACCACCTCTTCATACTTTATTAAATTCAGTACAAAGCAAAAGTGTTACTATACATAAGCATAGTGGAAATTCCCTCTTGCTGGCTGACTCCAGCCTCCTCAGGGGGAAAAGGAAGGGTAAAACACCTGCCCCACCCCATTAAATAAATTTAACCCCCCCAAAAAGTCTTGATCACCATTAAAAAAGACCGAGAAAAGTCCTTTAAAGTGCAGTGGTCATAGCACAGTGTTTAGATTAGGAGGTTCTGGGTTTAAGCATACCTATCATCTATGAGGCCCACAAGGTAGTACCTACCTCACAGGTTTGTTGTGAAATTAAAGTGGATTAACCCCATATGAGGGAGTCAGTGGTGCAGCATTTTCAGTGTTGGACTGTGACCCTAGTGATCAAGGTTCGATTCCATACTCAGTCATGGAAACCCACTGGGTGACCTTGGGCAATTCACATTTTCTCAGCCTCAGAGGAAGGCAAAGCCTCTCCAAACAAATCTTGCCAAGAAAACCCCATGTAAGGTTCACCTTGGGGTTACTGTAAGTTGGAAATTACTTGAAGGTACCCCTTAACAACTCATAAATATGACTGTGCTTGAAGTATCATCGTACATCAGTATACCCTGATTAAAGTGTAACATTGTAGGCATACAGCTAGTAGATTATAGCAGGTTTGATTATAGGTATTAGTACATCCTAGGTTCAATTATATTGTCATGGGAGATTTATTTTTCCATATGTATTCCCACCTTTCCTAGCCATTCGGTATGGAACTCAGTGACGGTAATAAGTCCTCTAGAGACTTTCACCTGAAATCTCCTAATGTGACAGCAATAAGAGTCCTCTGTTTATTTGTCTTTCTTTCCAGTCTCGTTTAAACTCTTTCTCAGCTAGACCATATCAGAGCATATAATTGTTCCACTGGCTTCTCTGTGCGATGGGAGTAGAGTTGCATTTATCAGCTGCAACCTTGTGGCAATAGATCTTCTTTGCTCATAAAATAACTCATGTTAATCATAGCCTCCCATATATTGTCTCCTTTGTCTTGTACATTAATAATTCATAGCATTAAAGAGAAGAAGCTGGAGCAGAGTGAATGAATAAGAAGTTCCATTCTTCCTGTGCCGCATTCTGCTCTTTGCACATACATGTTCAGGGGGCTTCTGTCTCAAGACACATTCTACACAACTAGAGATACAATTGCAAGCTTGGTGCAGCTGAACAGTTAGAAAAGTGGATTTCTAAAATAAGGTTTGTGTACTTGAAAAATTCAGATCATGTAAGAATTGCATTAGAGAACCAGCATGGTACAAAAGCTTGAGTGTTGGGCTATGATGCTGGAGACCAGGGTTCAATTCCCCACTCAGCCATGGAAACTCACTGGGTGACCTTGGGCACATCACATACTCTCAGCCACAGAAAACCCTGTCATAGGTTCATCTTAGGGTCGCCATAAGCTGTTAATGACTCCAAAGCGCATAACAACAGCAAGAATTGTATTAGTTGCATGGAGGCCAAACTGAATGACAACAGTGAAAAAAGTGTTATGCTGCTCTTTGGGGCATCTGATTTGTTGAAAGATCCAGAGCCTCCATGTCCAGAAGGGGCTGAGGAGTAGATTACTCTATAGAACAGAGAGAGAGAAAGTTCATCCTCAGCCTGTTTTTTTGAAGGACCAAGGACCTGTCAATCTCCCAAAATCAGTTTTGCTAAAAAATGGCCAATTTTAGGGAAAATTGTGAGGGTGATCTGGCTGTGACATCTGTCACCCCATTGATCACCAGGACTGATCTGGCTGACTTGGCTGGCTAAGTGGGTGTCCCCTTCCTCCCTTACCACTCCATTTGTGTCCCTCCTGAAGCTGTGCACTCGGTGGAAGAGGATGCCCATCCCAGATAGAACGAGCGTACTGTTCTTTGGTCAATGATTCTGAAAATGGGGACATAGGGTCCTTCAGAGTCATTCAGTTCAGCCCCCAGTGCTTGGCAATTGCACATCCTTACTACAGATATGGCTTCTCAGGGGAGACAGTAGCAGAATCTCCTCCCCCCCCCAAAAAAAACAAAAACAAAAAACAGAGAACAAGAAGAAATAAAGTTCTGCTCTCATTCAAGGGTGTCAGTGATTGAAATATTTTATGGCAGCAGGAATCAGTAACCTCTATTGAACATTTATCTGGGTAAAGTGGATATGGGTGAAGCAGACCTATTGCAGAGCAAAAAGAGATGCCTAATTTACATAGAGATCCATGAAAAAAGGTGGGAGGTGTTTTGTGTGTGTGTGTGTGTGTGTGTGTGTGTGTGTGTCAGTTACATTGCCAGCTTAAAAGGATCGCAAAATTTATGGATTTTTTTGTCTCTGAAATGGGAGGGGATACTGGGTGGAAACCATACATGGCAAATAAGTGAAATTTGGGAACACACTTTACATGTGTGCAGGTGACAATATCATATGTTATATAATGACTTAGCTTGCACATCTACTTCTTCATAAATTCTGCAAGAAAAGTGCACCTGGAGGGCTAAGATGTCCCATTCAGTGCACAAAGGTAAACACAAGCCTTGCCAAAGGGGCCTTGGATATCAGCTCTATGGTTGGGAGGATGACCACAAGCTCTGCATGGAGGACATTTTCTATCTCTAAGAGCCAGCTGCTCTGTTTAGCTTTGTAACTGTGCATTTCTGGACAGGCTCTATCTTCATGCTGTCCATCACTGCTATGCCATTTCCCTCTCCAAGAGTTGTTTCACTTTGAGCTTCAATTAAGCTGAGATTCACACCAAAACAAACATGTCCCAGGCGTCTGAGGTGCATGTCAAGCCCAGACTGCCTGGTGCCCTGGCCCCATCTGGCCTCAGGCAGTGATAAAAGAGTTAGAGGGGCTCCTGGCAAAGAAAGTCAGGGCTGTAGGCAAGTTGCAAAGTTTCTCTTGACAATTAATCTCCAGGGAACAAAAAACATCCATTTGCTGCAAGAGCTGGAACTTCTTCCTGGCAGATTTTCCTTCTGATGAAACTAGGACAAGAATGACAATTATCTTCCAAAATTCTTTATGCTACTTGCTACTTCTCAGAAAATTATATTCTAAGAAACTGGGGTCCTGCTCTATCAAACCCATGCTTGCCTGCTGCGCAACATAGCTGACACAAAACATTAACATCATTTTTTTTCCAGCTGAACAGGAGGCAAAGACTAAATATGTGAGCACTACCACAAACTTCTTTCTCTTTCTGAAGTATCATAAGCTGCTTATCAGCCGTGACAAAGACAACTCAAAGTAAATAGGCATATATATAATGCATGTTATTTTCTGGCAGACAGACTTTAGTTAGTGGTGGACTTCTACAGTTTTACCTATATCTACAATGTAAAAAATAAAATAAAATTGTCAATTTGGCCAATATTTATTTAAACATCTTTGTATCTGCCACTATGTTTGTTCTCCAAAATGAAATAGGCAGCCAACTTTCTAGGTTGCCTGATGGAAAGTTTTGCGCAACTCAAAACTTGTTTACTTCTAGAGCAACAAACTTTTATCCATCATCATCATCATCATCATCTCACACCTCCTCCTTCATTAACATAGGCTTAAGTTAAGTATACAACTTTTACCCAAGGGTACTGTCCAGTCTCTAGCTTCTCTCCTTCAAGAAACCACTGTAGGTTTGAATTAGGAGTTCTGCTGGGGAGCTGTAAATAATCCTTTTCTAATAGATCTGTTTAATTACCAAGACTGTGTGAATCCAGAATGCAATAAACATTCCAGAGACAGTATATGACCAAATTGGGATGGCTTGCACAGAAACTTTTCAAGAAATGAGATGAGAAAATATGGAAGAGGACAGGGTTCTGTGGGAACTTTAAAAGATACATAAGAGAGTGAATTTCAGGAGGTGTAACTATACTTGCACTTCTTAGTAAATACAAATTTATTTGCTAATAACTGCTAATAAAGGAGGGGAATTCTTCTACTGTAGCAGAAACATAAATGATAAGAATGACAATGAAAGATTGGCATCAGAGGCCCTCCTGTCTGTCCTGTCACCACTGAAGGCTGATACAAGAGGTGTGACCTTTTAAGCAGTGAAGCAGAAACTTTGAAACAAACTCTCTTGGGATATCCATCTTGTGTTCAGTTAGCTTTGAAAACTCTTTGAATAAATATTTTATGTTTGGTGTTTTGCTAATTTAGGGTTGTTTCAGCTAAATGCTACTGGTTTTATTTATTTGTTTGTTTCTATTGCAGGATTCCTGATTGTGTGTGGTCTTTTCTAATTCATCAAATTGTTTTAATGTATGACCTCTTACTATTTAATACATATTTAAGCTACTTGGAATTTAAACGCTTATTAAAAAGCCAATTTAAATGGAATGAATAAAAAGAATTCTAGGTTGCTTGAATTCCACCTTAGCCCTGGAACAAAATGTTAACACACTGTTGCACGTTAAAAAAAACAACAACAACCTTGGCCAGTTTACTTTGTGGCTTGTTACTTCTTCTGATGTTTTGGAGAAGTTACTGTATACAGAGCAACTGCTAGAGCTGTACACACTCATCTAGAAGTAAGACCTATTGAATTAAATGGAACTTGCTTTTGTGTAGATACAGACAAAATTACTCTATAAATTATGGTGGTTTTCATGTCATTGGGGTATGAATACTTACCAGGTTTTAATCCAGGCTTTAAAGAAGCTCTCCTAGGTACTGAAGCCTTTACTTAAATAGGCTCAGCACCTTGGGCAGCTCTTACGAAGCTAGCTGCACTGTTAACATGGGAGCCATCATTCAGCACTGCTATAAATATAATTCAAAGAGCTGCAGCAAAATAATTTGATTGGGTTAGTTATGATGAGATACCAGTAGCAAAATGTGCAGCAAACTAATTGAAACACACATAGCAAAAAAGCATCTGAAATAATGTAATTCCTGAATAAGTAGTACATGGAACAACATGTAGATTCCTTCCTTATTTGTTTCCATACATAAAAGTTCATTTACAACACAATTTAATCAAACATCTCTCAAGTCTACTTACTGCTTCTGAGTTTGATATTATCTATACTGTGAGGATCTTATTTGCCAAATGTGTGTATTTTTTGAGCAGGAGGGAGATTATAAGTTTTGTTTTAGAGAGTAAATGCTAGCATTTTAATGTTGAAATCTGAATATCATTCCCAACCCAAATTTTGTAACATCAGCAGTACAAAAATCTCAAAATCCTAGATGTTCACAGTACGAAAGTATGAGATATATGAGATTCCTCAGAAATTTTGTTTCCACCCTGAATATATATTGTGTCCTGCAATATAGAACTGCATGTTAAATTCATGCAAATTTCAAGTTTTTGAAGAAAGAAAAAACATTATTTTACTGGGGGGGGGGAGCCTTGATAGGGTCATTTGGAGATTAACATGTTATTTGAGTTTTTCCTACACTTTGACACTGACAGTACTGCTGAAGAAGATATCATCGACATCTCCAGCCTGTTTCCATCAGCAGCTCCCCAGGGGTCAATGCCTACAGCCCATTCTGGTTTAAAAGTTACTCATATGAGTTGAATATTTTAGCTCCCCTTGTATATTTGGGTCTTTAGTTGAACAGCATCTGCTTCTTGGTCTGGCTTTCTACTAGAACACTTTTTGACATCCTTAGAATGTGAAGTAGATAACTGACAAAACCTTTCACATCCAGGAGTTGGAGCAGGGGTCCTTTCATACTGCATAATTATAGTGCTATGATACCACTTTAACTGGCATGGTTCCATCCTATGGGATTCTAGGGGTTGTACTTTGGTGAGGCACTGGAGCAGTCTGACTAAGAAATCTAAATGCCCCTCCCTAAACTACCAGTCCTGGGATTCCATAGGATGGAACCACAGCAGTTAAAGTGGAATCGTAGTGCTATAACTGTGTAGCGTGAAAGGGCTAAATTCCCTTAGCTATGTGTGCTCCTTCCGTGCATAGCACATCTTCTTGGCAGAAAAATCTGAAACCCCTGTATGTCCCTGAAGCTCGCTCAAGTTACAAGATAAACATAATGTCCTAATTTGGCTATCAACCGCTTCTGATATAGTTATATATATCTTTACCAGTATTAAAGCACTTGTGGGATGTTCCTTTTCTTGCCACAAGATGTTGTCGGGTACACCTGCACCAAGTGCAAGCTGGTGACCTTTTTGGAGGAGAAGTTTCACCAGCTGGAGGCAGGAGTTTCTAATCTTAGTCTTATTAGGGAAGGTGAGGAGTTTTTGGATAGGGCAGAGAAGACCTTCCTGAAGACTGAATGCGCGGGGGAGCTGCCAGATCAGGAAGTCAGCACACTGGGCCAAGAAATGGATGCTTGGAGGAATGTCACACGGAGGAGTAGGAGGACCAGGAAGGAAACAGAGACTCTCAACCTACACAATCGCTTCAAAGTTCTTGGCCTTATGAACGATGAGGAGCACTAGGAGGAGGGAACAGAATGTCAACAAGAAGGAATCCAACTTCGGCAACAGGAACTAGATCAACACTCCCAGCCTCAACAGAGTGCCCAGGCAGTCCTAGAAGAACCTGCTCATCAAGGAGCCCTGGACGAGCCTCAGAGAAGGCGAGTTCTGGTTGTTGGGGACTCCTTGCTCAGAGGAACTGAACCAGCAATTTGCAAACCCGACAAGTTCAATTGAGAAGTCTGCTGTCTTCCTGGGGCCAAGATCAACCATATAACAGAGAGGCTAACCAGGCTGGTCAAGCCCACTGACCATAAGCCCCTCATTGTGGTTCATGTCGGAACCAATGACACTGCGAGGCGCAGCTTTTACCACATTGCAAAGGACTATGAGCTTATGGAGACAAAGCTCAAGGACCTTGGTGCTCAGGTGGTCATTTCATCTCTCCTCCCTGTTCAAGGATATGGCACACAAAGGGAAAGGGCAATAGCAGAGGTCAACAACTGGCTCCGCACATGGTGCCGCCAGCAACGGTTTGGGTTTTTGGAACACAGCCTGAATTTCCATGAACGTGGGCTTCTGGCAAGGGATGGGCTGCACCTCACGAAACTTGGCAGGAATGTTTTTGCAAACAGTCTTGCATGGAGGATTAAGAGGTCTTTAAACTAAGTTCTGCTGGGGAGGGAGACAATATTATTCAGGGCAAAGACTCGGCAAGTGCAGGGGGAAAAGGCCCCAAAGATATTGACCAAGTAGTACAAGCGTCCAATGGTGGGAGGAGTAGAAACTATAGTACAGGACTTGCAGGAAGGGCCTGGGGATTTAAGTGTCTCTACACTAACGCACAGAGTATGGGAAACAAGCAAGATGAACTTGAACTCCTAGTACAACAAAATAAATAGGATTTGATAGGCATCACTGAGACCTGGTGGGATGAGTCTCAGGACTGGAATGTAGGAATAGAGGGGTATAGCCTATTTTGTAGAAATAGACCAAACAAGAAAGGAGGAGGAGTAGCCTTGTATGTCAAGGATGTTTTCACTTGTGAAGAGATCCATGACTTAAACCCAGAAAGCCAGGTCGAGAGCATCTGGGTAAGAATTAAGGGAGCGAGAAACAATAGGGATATTCTGGTGGGGGTTTACTACAGACCTCCAACCCAGACTGAGGACCTTGATGACGCCTTCCTCAACCAAATGACCGCGCATTCAAAAAGGAGAGATACAGTAATAATAGGAGATTTCAATTACCTGGATATATGTTGGCAGTCAAACTCTGCCAAGACAGCAAGGTCCAGCAAGTTTCTTGCTTGTCTTGCAGACAATTTCATGGTCCAGAAGGTGGAAGAGGCGACAAGGGGATCAAATATTCTAGATCTGATCCTGACCAATAGGGATGACCTTGTTAATGAGGTAGAAGTGGTTGGATCTTTAGGGGGGAGTGACCATGCCCTATTGGAATTTGGCATTCAGTGGGAAGCAGAAAATAAGTGCAGTCAGACACTCATCTTAGATTGTAAAAAAGCGGACTTCTGTAAACTTAAGGAGCTGCTGGCTGAAATTCCGTGGTCAAGAATAGTGAAAGAAAAAGGAGTTCAGGAGGCATGGGAGTTCCTTAAAAGGGAGATACTGAAGGCACAGTCTAAAACTGTGCCAATAAGGAGGAAAAATGGAAGGCATCTGAAGAAACCAGAATGGTTGAGTAAAGAACTCTCAGCTGAGCTAAGCGTTAAGAGAAACGTGTACAGGAAATGGAAGAAGGGGGAAACCACCAAAGAAGAATTTAAGCAAGTAGCCAGGAGATGTAGGGAGAAGGTCAGAAAGCCTAAAGCACAGAATGAACTTAGGCTGGCCAGAGACATTAAAAACAATAAAAAAGGCTTTTTTAAATATGTCCGTATCAAAAGGAAAAAGAAGGAGACGATAGGGTCGCTGCACAGAGAAGATGGTGAATTACTAACAGGGAGAAGAGAAAAGGCAGAACTACTTAACACCTTCTTTGCCTCAGTTTTTTCCCAGAAGGATACAAGCGCTCAACCTGGCGGTTGGGGGGCAGGTGAGGAAGCAGGGGAAATGCAGCACTTAATAGGTAGAGAGGTGGTACAGGAATACCTGGCCACACTGGATGAATTCAAGTCTCCAGGGCCAGATGAATTGCATCCTAGGATATTAAAAGAACTGGCAGAGGTCATTTCGGAACCGCTTGCTATAATCTTTGAGAAATCTTGGAGGACAGGAGAAGTTCCAGCAGACTGGAAGAGGGCAAATGTTGTCCCCATCTTCAAGAAGGGAAAAAAAGAGGACCCAAATAATTATCGCCCAGTCAGCCTGACGTCAGTACCCGGAAAGATCCTGGAGCAGATCATTAAGCAGCCAGTTTCTAATCATTTAGAAAGCAATGCGGTAATCACGAGAAGTCAACATGGATTGCTCAAAAATAAGTCATGCCAGACTAATCTTATCTCTTTCTATGATAGAGTTACTAGCTTGATAGATGAAGGGAATGCTGTGGATGTAGCATTTCTCGATTTCAGTAAGGCCTTTGACAAAGTTCCGCATGACATTCTTGCAAAGAAGCTAGTAAAATGTGGGCTGGACAGAGCTACTGTCATGTGGATCTGTAACTGGTTGACTGACCGTTCCCAAAGGGTGCTCACCAATGGCTGCTTTTCATCCTGGAGAGAAGTGACTAGCGGGGTGCCACAGGGTTCTGTCCTGGGCCCAGTGCTGTTCAATATTTTCATCAATGACTTGGATGAAGGAATAGAGGGCATGCTGATCAAATTTGCCGATGACACCAAATTGGGAGGGGTTGCTAATACGCCAGAGGACAGGATCAAAATTCAAAATGACTTGGTCAAATTGGAGAGCTGGGCCAAGGCCAACAAAATGAAATTCAACAGAGAGAAGTGTAAGGTCCTACACTTAGGTAGAAAAAATGGAATGCAGAAATATAGGATGGGGGACACGTGGCTGGATGGCAGTACGTGTGAAAGGGATCTAGGAGTCTTAATAGACCACAAGCTGAACATGAGTCAGCAATGTGATGCGGCAGCCAAGAAAACCAATGCAATTCTCGGCTGCATCAATAGGAGTATGGTGTCTAGATCGAGGGAGGTACTAGTAGCACTCTACTCTGCTTTGGTTAGACCTCATCTTGAATCCTGTGTCCAGTTCTGGGCACCCCAATTCAAGAAGGACATGGTCAAGCTGGAGCAGGTCCAGAGGAGGGCGACCAAAATGGCGAAGGGCCTGGAAGCCAAGCCCTATGAGGATAGACTTAGAGAGCTGGGTATGTTCAGTCTGCAGAAGAGAAGGTTAAGAGGGGACATGATAGCCATGTTTAAATATTTGAAGGGATGCCATGTAGAGGAGGGAGAGGGCTTGTTTTCTGCCGCTCCAGAGACCAGGACAAGGAGCAATGGCTTCAAGCTGCAGGAAAGGAGATTCCACCTGAACCTCAGGAAAAACTTCCTGACAGTCAGGGCTGTCCGGCAGTGGAATATGCTGCCTTGGAGTGTGGTGGAGTCTCCTTCTTTGGAGGTTTTTAAGCAGAGGCTGGATGGCCATCTGTCGGGAGTGCTTTGAGGGTGTTCCTGCCTGGCAGGGGGTTGGACTGGATGGCCCGTGTGGTCTCTTCCAACTCTACATTTCTATGATTCTATGATTCTATGGAAGGCATCATGAGTCTCTGTATCAATAGCTGATGAACTTACCAAATTTACGACCCCGTTGGGTATATTACTTAGGCTTCTTCTTTTTTAATCTAAGAGCTATTTATTTATTTATTTTAATTTTCTTTACAAGTTATTTACATGACAAGGCCAGCTCCCGCCAGAACGCTGAAAGGAAGAAGCAGCCAAGAAAAGAACACATCGCTTCCCCTACTGACTACACAGGCAGGGCCAGGAGTCCTCACTTGGCATGCAGCGGGGTCTCCCATCACCTTGTCAATTCCACCCTCTCAACTCCCCCACGACCATGTCTGAAGGAGGGAGCTCTCTAAGAGGGGCAGCTGCATTCCAATTGTGAGCCCCAGTGGTATGTGTGTGTGGAAGAAAAACAGGGAACAACTAAACAGAGCTGAGGGCAGCTATGGCAAGTTCTCTGAAATTCAAGATTGATGCTAGCAGACACATGTGCCCCAGCAGCCTTCCCAGCCACTTTGGGCAGCAGTGGGCCCACATTTTTCAGCTGTGTAAGATGGGTTTACAACTGGGGGGAAACACTGAGACTGAACTGCTGTCAAAAAAAATGCACCAGGGCTGTAAAGGAAAGGGAGGAGCAGCAAAAATTCTGTGAGGGAGGAAGTGGGGTGGAGGAAAGGCTCACTTGGTATGTGGCTAGCCCCACCCTACCCTTTGTCAGTCAACTGTGACCCCCTAAACTGTCAGAATCAGCTGCGGATTTGATCATTCTCTTCTCTCCTCCTCTTCAAATACATTGCTTTCTATAAAACAACCTTTTTTACTAGTGAAGGACCTGAGGGGCTTTTACAGTTTTTGAGGGACTGGATATCAGGTATCAGAGTTTGGCTTTTCCTCCAACATAACTAGTGGCTCCTGGCCTCCCCAAGGTATGGGGCCCTTTGCAGCTCCAGGGCAGTCTTGTAATAACTGCACCCACACTCATCTCCTACCCAAATCATGGAGCATGTTGCTTCAGAGTTCCACTCATTGCTTAGGCTTCTTATAATGGAGGTTACTGTTTTCATTTATATCTTACCTGTCCTCTAATGAGCTCAGGCCAGCTACGTTCCTCTCTACTTTTGCCTCAGAGCAACCCTTCGTGGTAGGTCTAGCTGAGAGAGCAACTGGCTCACTGTCACCCAATATGTTTCATGGATCTCATGGGACTTTAACCTAGATGTTTCAGTACTCTAGTCACTATACCACTATAGCTCTCATAGTTCTCTTCAAATCAGGGTAAGCAATCTGGTGCCCTCCAACTGTTATAGACAATATTTTCTATAATCCTTGATCATTGTCTATGCTGGTTGAAGTTCCAAACCTCTGGTTTGAAAACCTCCAAGTTATCTTAAATCATGGATCCATCATCGTTTTCCCCCAGTTCATGCTTTGACAGGGAGGTTATGGTAATAGTATGATTTTAGTTGCAAGGAAAGTGTAGCTAGCAGGTACAACATGGGAAAATCACTGACATATATTTTCTGCCTCTGCATTCTGCTCATGAAAAAGCTATGCATGAAGATCTGTTGAGGTGTCTAAAACTTGGTTCCCCATTATTGTCCTGTAATCTTTTCTTGCAAGATGAAACCTGAGCTTCTGTGTCTGAAATATGAGCAGAACCAGTTGCAGCTAGCAGCTTCCCATGCTAGTGGGATGGATTTGAACTTTAGAGGAGCTATCCAGAGTACTGAACCCTATCCCCCAAATAGATTGAGCACTTTGGATAGGTCATTTCAAGTTCAGCCCAAACCCTAAGATGGATTCATTGCTCCACTGACATGGGAGCCCCCAACCACCACTGGGCTGATGCCTTGTGACCCAAATGTCCAGCAGCTACACTTAATAAAGGGTCAAAGTCTTTGGCTGTCTAACCATTACATCCTTTTATTCTGCGTTCCTAACCATGTTACAACTGCCAAAAATTTTTCAAAGGTAGAGATTTTATGTGAAAGATCCCCCAAACCCAAATTCTGATGTATCTCCACAAAATGGAGCTACAGTTGGCCCTCAGTATCAAAGGATTCTTTATCTACAGATTCAACCAACCATGGCTTGAGAATATTAAAACACACACATATTAAAACACACCACCACCAACAATAATAACAACTCTCCAAAAAACTAAAAGCAAACATTGATTTTGCCATTTTATATAAGGGATACCATTTTACTAACCCATTGTACATAATGTGACTTCATCATCCATGAATTTTGGTATCCGTAGGGTGTCCTGGAACCAAACTCTAGTAAATATCAAGGGCCCAATGTACTCACATTGGCCTAATGCTAAGAGCTCTGAGCTATTGGATTGCCGCTAGTTGTCTTCTAGGATTTTATTAGTATACTGTAAAGTCAATAATCAAATTTTAAAAGTGAAAGCAAACACAGAATCTCTTCTCAAATGAGTCTGAAGTTGATACTTTTACACATTTGTAGTCTTCTCCCTGACAAAGATGAGTTTGCTTATCCAGGCGGTTTCCCCTCATGTGTCAGGGGATAGATCATTATTGTGCTTTGCTTACTGAAAAGGGTCCTAGTGAATCTTAAGCTTCATCTAGTTTGAATAAGCTCCGATTCCAACTCTCTCCATGATAATTTATTTGTTTTGTTTATATGTCTTCCTCCTAATGAGACCCAAAAGAATTTAAAATATAAGTTAAAACAAAATGGCTAAAACAATATAGTGTACTCCCCTCCACACACAGACACTTCTGACTTTAAACCAGCTTTATCCCTCAAGGACTATGAAGAACTTCAAGAAGAACTTCTAAGAGCCTCAAAAAATTTCTCCAAGCTGTGGGAATGGACACTAAAACGACAAGAGAGATTCAATGTAAGCTGGAGTTGAGGAAAATCAAGTACTATGATAGACAGACATCTGTCACCACCTGAGGAGCACTTTTTCAAAAAAAAGTGTGAGCTCATTTAAATTTGCTAATGAGCAGATGTGGTAAAAAAAAGCAGATTTCATGTTGCGGTTCATAAGCTTTTGTCTGGTCACGATATTAACAGAATCTTAGACTAGAAAGATACTTTATATGTTCTAATATCACAAGGTTTTGTATGTGAATGGTCACACTGTCATATATAGTTCTTAACCTAGATCTAGGGACCCCCAGGGGTCCATGGAGTCCTCACAAGGGGTCTGTGAAGCCTGCTGCTGGACACCAGCAACATGTCAGCAACAGGGAGGTGGCAGTCAGGATGTTTGTGTGGGTGCTGAAACTCCTCCCTTGTTTACAAACAAGGGAGAAGTTTGAGTATGTATGCATGCCTGCCACCATGTGCTTTTAATTAGGGACACAACAGCAGTTTGCACATGCCCAAACTGCTCCCTTGTTTGCAAAGGAGAGAGCAGTTTCAGCATTCACACTCCCTGTTATCCTGTCCCTAATGAAAAGTACGTGCAGCAGTTGTGTGTGCATGCCCAAACTTGAGACCATGGTTTGAATCCCTACTTGGCCATGGAAATCCATTGTGTGACCTCAGGCAAGTCATATTCTCTCAGCCTCAGAAAAAGACAACAAATTTTGCTAAGAAAATACCCATGCTAGGTTCACCTTAGAATTGCCATAACACAGTTTTCAAAGGGAAGAGACACGATGGTTAGAAAGAACCTCCCCCTATCAGTGGCACTTTGTTGTTGTGTGCCTTCAAACCACTTCAGTTCTGACAAGATTTGTTTAGAAGTGGTTTGCCTTTTCCTTTCTCTGAGGCTGAGAGAATGTGACTTTCCCAAGATAACCTGTTGTCTGAGTGGGGGTTTGAATCATCGTCTCCAGACGCAATCAATCAATCAATCAATCAATCAATCAATCAATCTTTGAATACTTTAATCTAAATTTAAATGTTTAAATCTTGAATTAAGTCTTGAGGGATCCCGGCATGAGATATGTGCTCAGTAGGAGAGGGGAGGCAAAGGACAGAAGGAAACTTGGCATATTTCAAGAAAGAAATGGAAAGCAGCTTAGGAATAAGCAGGTATAATCAAAACAAAAAAGAACTGGAAATTCTCAATATTCCCAGAGAAGTTTTCCCCTATTGGAGGCACCTAGTGTCTAAAGAAATAACATCTAGTCTTCTATAGTGACAGACTTGAAAAAATGCTCTGATTCATCATCAGCACTGCAGACATCAGTGCAGAAGTCAATATTCACAAGCTGTCCATGATGGAGCCAAGGCAGTTGAAGTAACACTCTATTTTATCAGTCAACCAGCTATGAGAGAACTAAGATCTCTCAGGGTCTTTTTGAGGTTACCATCTTTGTCCTGCCTTTGTGAATTGTTGGGGGGAAAAAATCCCAACTCCATCCCACAGGTTGAACTGAATGCAAAGAAATGGTAGGTTTTTTTTCCCAAAGGGAAATGGAAACACTGGAGGTGCAACATACATCATCACCCATTGTCTCCAACAATAATGCTGGCCGACCAATCTGCCACTCAACCACCAGGGAATACCTCCTTGACTAGAACATCATACTCCTTTGTGCAAGAGCCATCTAGAGTGAGCAAAGATACATATTTCCGGTTCAACCTTATTGTTTTCTGGAAAAAGTTCTTAGCTCCTGGATGCCTGAACAAACAATGAATAAAGTTCATGTGTGTGTTGTGAACCCAGCCTATACTTTTCAATTTAAGCAAGATATATTTATTAACTCCTTTGTTAAGTGCTGTTTTGTCTTTGGTGCAAATGAGAAATATAGAAATGATCCTTCCTTCCATAGAAATGATCATTGCACAATGAGAATTCTGTGTTAACAGCCACTAAAACAATATTTATGTATGCCAAGAAGAGTGTCACAAAAGTTATTAATTCAGGAACACATTGAATGATTTGTCTCAGATGCTTGCAGTTCTTTTAATTAAATAAAATACAAATGTAAACAACCAGGATGTTTTGATGCTCAAATTCATCAGCTATCAGATGTTCTTCAATGTAGAAAAATGATTGGGTTTTCTTGGACTGCTGACTTGTGAGGATGCCAGACAAAATCCATAATCCAAAAACGTTAGGAGCAACTAAAATATAAGAAAAGGGTGATATAGTAATTAGGAAAATCCAGCTTCAAATCCTTGCTTGCCCATGAAGTTTATTATCTGTGTGCCTAGCAGAATTGTTATAAACATAAAAATGAGAAGTAAGAACAAGCACACTGTCTTGAGCTTCTCAGAGGAAAGGCAGAATGAAAATGTAACAAAACCTCAGGCAAGATGGTACAAAGAAAGTAGTACATGAGGGGAGAAACTGAGACATCCAAAAATTAGACCAGATGTTGTGGTCATGACATCCACAGCAAGATTCCATCTCAACATGGAGAGTGCAGACTGAATGATCAGTAGGAGTGCAGATATCAGATGACAACAAGCAATGCATCCTGGGATAAAGAATCAATGGCTGGTCTCCATTTCTGAAAACACAAAGGCAGGTTGCAACTCAGTGGTCTGTCTTTTGCCTTTGGCAGGTTCTTAAGTTGGCACAGAGCAAAGGTACAAAACAAGAAGAAAGCCTTTATATAAGCAAAGATAGAGAAGCAATTGTAGATGATGCACAAGGTTAAAAGGTCAACTGAGGCCAATTTGAGAGCATCATTGAGTGGTTGCAGGGAATGGAACCCTGAGTGCAAAGTCCTTTTTCAGAAAATATTCTTCTTCTGGTGGTAGATTTACCTTGAATGGCAGGATTTTTTTACTTTCTGAAGCAAATAACTGGAAAAACCAAAGAGATCCATATGGCAGAGGAGGGGAAGGTCAACACTTAGGCAATGGTTTTTCCCTTCTCTGAACAAAATGGTTAGGGTATTTCTTCAAAAGATGGAAAACCAAACCTCAGTACACATGTAGTACAGGAGCACTCAGATATGGAAAAAGACTGTGAAGATAGAACATGCTTAAATTGGAACAATAATGCATGTTCCTTCATGCTAATAGCCAGCAAGCTGGGGTGAATCGTTGGCAGAACAGAGCAGCAGTGGAAATCTCACTCATTCAGTTCTAATAACCTTGGGACTGGGGTGGGGGAATTTCTGGTGGCAATCACAACAAGCTTATCTATCCTTATAGAATGCAAATTATGTTTAGTTTAAATTTAATCATCATATATGCTTTGCCAAATATTTTGGGATGGGCCCAGACTCATACATGTTTAGAGCAGGCCTGTTCAAATCAATGGGGCAAGTCAGTAATTAGTAATATAAGGCCATTTCTGCCCTACATTGTTGTATTGCTATTATTCCACTTTCAATGTCTTGTGGAATTCTGGGATTTGTAGTTTACTGAGGCCAAAGAGCTCTAAATGCCCCTCCCTAAACTGCAAACCCCAAGATCCCATAGGATGTTGAAAGTGGAATAACAGCACTGTAACAGTATGGTGTGGAAATGGTCTAAGTCTCAATGATTTCAGTCAGTGGGTCTTCTCTTAACATGAATAAGTCTGAACACAGGCTTGTGTTTATCAGAAAGAAGTAAGGTGATTAAGTACAGTTTGCATTCTTCCAAGCTAGATACATATAATTTGCAAAATTACAACCAAAGTAGGGTTTGATGAATGGGACAGACTAACCGGGGGTGAATTTTTGGTATTTTGAAACCTTGAGCAGATGACTTTTATCTTTCATCAATGAAGAGATTTTCTGGATAAGCTGTATGCATTTTTCCATCTTGCAGATTAGTATTTCTTCACATACCATGTAAGACACTAAATACAGATTCAGTATCAGTTTCCCTTATTTCAAATCGGAAGACTGAAATATATTGTAATAAAGCATGTTTTGTCGCAAGTTTTTACATATGATCAGTACTATAGCTAAGACCCGAATTCAGCAATCCCCATGTTACAAATCACAGGTTCAAAAGATTATTTTTAGAATTAGAAGTCCGAGAATCCACTAGGTAGATTCTGGAAATTGTAGTTTAAAAAAAGTAACTTTCCCTAGCCTATATGGTTGTGTGTTCAAGGTAGAAAGTTCTAATGAATAGCATCCTCACCCTACTGTGCCATTGCCTGGAAATCTAACAATATTATTCTTGAAGCAAAGTTTGAGCAGCTTGGCTAATAAGACAGTGCTTTACAGGGACTTTATTGTTTATGTTCTCCTTACTGCTAGGATCTTCAGAACATGGCAAAGCCCACCATTGATGACTGTCTCTCAATGGTGCCACTGGTAGAGGGATTCTGGGAACTGCATTCCAAAAAACAACCTTTTCAAGCTCTGTTGCAAACCCATTACTACCCTAACCATGATATCCCTTAGCCTAAATTTAATGAGATATACAGGTAGTTTGGAAGTTAGTTAAGTCATTTAGACTGCTGGATTTTCCTGTCTACGTTGTAGAGACATCCCAAGTCTTTTGCTTGAAATCCTTGCTAAATGAAAATGCAGCAACGTGGGATCATTTAATGTGTGTCAAAGTTGAAGTAGAAGCTTGTCCAAAGAGGCTTATTGTACCTTTCCAGTATTGCTTAAAGAGCATCATCCATTTTTTGGGGTGGGAGGCAGCTGCTGTTTAACAGCAGTGGAGGATCAGATGTCAACCAGTTGGTATGTTTTGAATGTGAAGTGATTTTTAGTGGAAAAGAAAATTGTTTCCCTTATAGCAAAACTTTGAAATGGACATGGTTAAACATGAGACCCTGCAACAGAAGTAAATCAACCGTTGACCTACCACCTTTGAGGTCAAAGCTCAAACGCAAACTATAGCTGATATGAGTTCAGAAGACTTTGGGTGACACCACTGGTCACATTTTCTCTATCTTTGCCTGTGTAATCTATGCTGATATAACATGGTTCTTTTAGTCCAGAAACTAGGCTGTCATTTACATGTTTGGCAGATACACTGGTAAAGCTATTGACAAATGTATATCAGTAGCCTTTATATTCTGTGGTACTCAATTTCTCTCTTGGAACAGACTGGAAAAGTTATTGTTTTGGACTATAACTTCCAGAATCCCCCACTCAGCATGGCCACTGAGCATACTGGCTGGGGCATTCTGGAAGTTGTAGTCCAAAATGTAACTTTTCTTCCAAGTTCTGCTTTCTTAAGGGATCAGCTTAAAAACATTCCACCTGTAATTCTTATTAATCCATCTTATTGGATACTGTGTGACTCAGTTTTGAATAAATATACATAGGGTTACATGGTAATGTACGTCTCTATGGCGAAACTGAACACAAATGACATGTGCAGATACTGACAGTTATGCACAACAGGGACTTCTTTGAACCTCTCATCCTCTTCATAAAGGTGCAAGAAACAGTATTTTATAGAATATGTTTTAGAGCCATGTGCTTGTTTATTTCAAAGCTATATTTTTAAAAGAACAAATCTTCCCCCTACCCCTAATTCAGGAACAAGTATGGATACCAATATGTACATACTCCTTGTTCAATATTCTAACACAGCAAGGATACAGTAGTTCATGTTCTTCCATAAAGACACCAACCCCCCCAGTTAATAATAAAAATGCTTGCAGCAATGCATAGAAAATAATACAGAACATCTACATTCATAGCAATTTAATAGGTTCATAGCAAAGGTGCAAGCTACCTGTGATTGTCTGTACTGCAAAACTTTGCCACAGATATAAGAAAGGATTCTTATATTGTCAAACAGAAGTAAAAGCAGGTCCCCAGTCTAAGAACATAGGCAGACATACACACCACAGGGACTGGTGGCTCTGAGTTCAAGTGTGGCATTGAATCTACTCTGAATTTAACCTGTATGTTTAAAGGCTCTATCCAAAGTGCTCCCACCATGGCTCTTATCTTTTTTTGATGGTAGGATTGTGTGCTCCTGTGAGATAAAAGGCTATGCTGATCATAGTAGCGCTACTGGTAGAGTCTTCCGTGTCAAACAGGTTTTTGCTGAGAAGCCAGACTAAATCTGCCAAACAGCTGCAGGATACCAGTGGTAGTGGAAGGAGTGACACTGATGAAGGACCTCTCAGAGACAATGGCAGTGGCACCATAGCTAATGCTTGTCAGTACTGCACAGACATAGGCAAGGTAATCCCTTTTGAATGTATTTTACTATGAAAACACTATGATGAGACAATCCAAAATCTAAACTCAAACAAGAGATGGTGTCAGAAGATGTCACTCTCAGGGATACCACAGAGGACAACTACAAGTTGTTCTGTGGCTAATGATGCAACTGGACTCAAGCTGAAAGGACATTCGGCTGTTGACATGTTCAGAAGTGAAAGGAAAATTCAAAGCTGCACAACACATATTATAGGGACATGGAATGTGAGAAGCATGAATCAGAGGAAGCTAGACATAGTATAGTAAGAAATGGAACATATGAACATTGCAATACTTGGGGTGAGTGAGCTAAAGTGGACCAGAATGGGACATTTTGAGTCAGATAGTTACACAGTGTTTTACTCAGGAAATGAAAATCTAAGAAGAAATGAGATGGCATTTATAGTGAGGAGAGATGTAGCAAAAGCAGTCAAAGGATATAAGGCAAAACCTAACAGAATAGTATCAGTAAGACTGCAGGGGAAACCTATCAATACAATGAGAATCCAAGCTTATGCTCCAGCTACAGAGACAGAAGAAGAAGAAACTAGAAAATCCTACTTTGGAGTCTAGAAGGAAATTGACCACACCCCCAAACAGGACTTCTTGTTAATCATAGGCAATTGGAATGTAAAAGCAGGAAACAGAGCAGAATCAAAGACTGGAAAATTTGGGAAAACTTGGTCTTCACCCAGGAAGTGAAGCAGGACAATAACTGACTGAACTTCATGAGACCAACAGTTTGTTAATCACAAACACAGTCTTCAAGTAGCCAAAGGGGTGACTATATACATCGACATCACCTTACCTTTTTATGTCTGCTCTGTGTGGGACTTCTTTTTCTAGGGTTCTCTTTCCTAGCCATATATCTACACTCTGTTCTCCCTGTTTTCCCAGACTTCCTGATTCTATTATTCTTATTCTCAATGGGTTTTTTACCTTTTATTGTACACTGCTTTTAAACCCAGGTGGGCAAAAAAAAAATTGATTAATAAGTACTTTTAATGAGAAAAAGGAGAAGTGGTTGATCCTTGCTTGGTTTTCCCCGGTATTTTCACAGCTCAGCCTGTTTGTACCCTGGGACAATTCTTCAAAGATTTTCCTCAGTTGGGCCTGGTGAAATTCATTCCTATGCAATTTTAATATGGCAAATCTGACAGAGAACTTTTGGACTCCTAGTCTAGGAGGAAGTGTTGCCCTTCATGAAGGAATCTTGACAGTAAAGATTAGTGATCCATTTGTGTTGCATGCCTTACAGATAAGAGATATTTGGACCTGATGCTTAGCCATTTGTACCAGGGTACACACACTTGATGCAAAACAGTTTTTGGACCTAGTGCAGGAGGATCTGGAGGCTGGAGGAGAGAGAGTGCTGTAATATGTGTGTAATGTTAATGTAAGCATCTTGTTCCATGCTTCTATGGAACTGCTGTAACACAAGGTTCTTACAGAAGAATCCCTGCTGGGGATGGCATGAACAAAGCAAAGAATGGCTAACCACTTTATAAAAACTGTATCCTCTAAGTGTGGACCCCTGTGACATGCCCTTACTTCTTCCAGATCGGTGTGGCAGTTCCCCTATCTGATAAAGCACTCCGTGTTTACCACACAGCTTTGCCTCCCCACCCTCCCATAACACTATATTTGTGTAAAAGGGTGAGAGTTTTCAATGTTTGTTTAGAACTACTTAATAATTTTATGGTAGCATGTTTTCTGTGTTACTTTATATATTGTACGCAACTCACATGCAGTCAGTGTTTACAAAGATAAACTGTAACATTTATTAAGATAACAATAAGAATAAAGTAACATGTTAGACTTCAAATGCAGGTCAAGGTTAATATATTTCCTCAGTGCACTTTTAAGACAATATAACAGGTAACTTCCTGCTCAGAAACAGTTCAATTATATCTTTAGACTTTCATATAAGGCACAAATATCATATAATAGCCCTTTGGCTAAACTCCCACCAAAGACTCAGTCCTCACTCTCTGACCAGATCCTACTAGGGTTCAGTTACTCTTCTGCCTCTCATTAGGCTTCTGCTAACTAAACCTCCGGAAACAATCACACTGTCTGACTGACTAAGGGACCCTACTCCCAAGCTCCTTGCTAGGCTCTCACTGAAGGAATCCCACTACTTGCAGGAGCTTGGCTTTATATAAGTTTCTCTCTCAGCCACTACCCTCTCCCATACACTATTGGGCTAGGCTTTTTTCCTGAGGTGTTATTCTGGCAGCATAGCAACCTGTTTCCAGGTTGCACTGGCACTTCAGATAGCCACACACTCCAGAACTTCACTCTACTCTCAGCACATATGAGGAATAATTTATATTGTAGATGGTCAGAAGAGGAAAGATAGGTGCTGGGTGGGAGCTTCAGAGAGTTGTGGTCTGAAAAAAACAACTTTCCCATTCTCCTGCACAAATAGCCATGATCCACATATCTGAGCACATGTTCCATAAAGGAAGTTACCTTACATTCTTTCACCTGCTCTATTGTCTTCCATGCCTGAAGGCATGTAGCTCTCAAACAGGAGTATTTGAAGCCAGAGAAATATGACTGTGTTTTAACAGGCAGTTTCTTTTTCTTCTCCCGGTATTTAACAGCCACCATGAAATCTCCTGTCTCCTCTCACATCCTGCAAAACCTCAGCATCTCATTGAGCTGTTATTAATAGGAAGTTTGCCTGGTGTCAGAACGCACACGTAAAACACATTAACATTATCATATAATCTTATTTAGTAAACACTTGGTACTGCTTCGCCGTTGGTAATTACATTTCGTAGATGCAATATTTATGAAAGAGGAAACGGAAATGTCACAGCTCCTCTCCACCCAGCAGTAAACGTCCTGGAATAAAATTGCATTAGATAGCATTTTACAGAAGACACCAGGGCTGCAATAGCTATGTTCTAGCACAGCAGGTCTCTCAAGGATTTCTCATTCTGTGAGTGTCCTGGAATACGGAGAATCAACAACACAGGACACAATAAAATACCGTGACATTATAATCCTCCATACTGACTTTGAAAAATCCACACATTTTTCTCTGACGTTTATGTTTGTTCTAGCAGTAGCAGCAACATCATCCTGAGGGATCCCAGATAGTCTTATGTTTAGCCAAGGGTGGAATCCTGTTGGTCTCAAGAATCCAAATATTGCTGAACTGCAAGTCCCAGCATCCCAGGCTCTCAGAATTAACAGTGAGGAATGCTGGGAGCTACAGTTCAACAACATTTGGAAGGTTGCACAATTCCTACCTGCGTATTTCATAATAGAGGTACTCCAGCCCAAGACTTATCAATTAATAGGTAAGGGCTGGTAATTCAGTAATAGCTTAAACTGATGCCATTTCCGTACTAGACTGTTATAGCGCTATTATTCCACTTGCAGCATCCTGTGGAATCTTGGGATTTGCAGTTTAGGGAGGGTCCGGCCGGTCTAGTGCGGAAATGGTCTCAGTTTAAGCCGGGGTCGAGGAATCTTGGTCTCACACGATGTTAGACGCATCAGCTCCAGCCAGCCTGGCCAGTGAGGAGGAATAATAGGACTATTGGTTTATCAAGATCCAGAGGGCCACAAGTTTTCCTGTCCTACACTAAAGTTTACAGAATACCCACAAGCATTGCTGAAGAGACACCCCCTAAAAAACTGCATATGAGCTAGAAGAGTTTGGTACCTCTTGTAAAACTAATGAGAGACGCACAGCTCCCTGGTGTAAAAAAGCTCATGGGGGGAAAACAACAATCTTTCCCCGTGTCACAAGGTCCCATCCAATGTCCTCTCTCACCCTTTCCCCATTGACACGTGTTCCATTGGCCGCTGCACGAGAAATTTCGAGGGACGTCTCCACGTGCGTTTAGACGTGCTTCCCATTACCTCTGGTCTCCAGAAGTTAATCTTGGATTTAGGTTCACCCGTTTAGTGCGCTCCCATTGTTTTGTGCGCTAATTAACCTCCATAAAAATTAAAAGATTCACCGGTGAGACTTTACCATCCAGCTGTAAGCTTGCAATAATTAAAACGACAAGCTTTGCTTGGCGCGGTAATTAGGAAAATGCTGCCTTGACAGTAGTGGAGAAACAACAGCAACCGCTCCTCTTTGGTGGCTCTCCTCGCCCCCCGCCCACCTTTACTCAGCCTTTCCTTTGATCTCCTTGAGAGAGCAAAGCTCCGTTGGCAAAACAAGAGGTTACCGGAGTTGGGGGACAAATAAAGCAAGGCGTGGGGCGGGAGGAGGGAGTAGTAATCCGTCCCTCCCCAAGGGCTGGTGGTGCCAAAGCCAAGTAAAACAAATAAGACAACTAATAGGTCCACAAAAAGGCCTGCGGGGAGGGGAAGTCAGGAACCCCTTCTGGAAATCCTGAGAGAAAGCGTTTTTTTTTTTCAAGCCAACCTAAATCGAGTTAAAAAAAAAATTAAATGGTGTTGAGACCTGAGCAGGGCCATTTCTGCACTAGACTTTTATAGTGCTATTATTCCACTTTCAACATGCTATGGAATCCTGGAATCCTTTGAGGCCCCTCCCTAAACTGCAAAGCCCAGGATTCCATAGCATGTTGAAAGTGGAATAACAGCACTATGACACTCTAGTGTGGAGATGGCCCAGATCTAAGTGGAGCTCGAAAATGTTATTTTCGAACTACAGTCCCCCCAGAATACCCATCCACCTGTGGATTCTGTGAATTGTAGTTAAAATAAATAATTTCCTCAGTTTCTAGAGAGGGATGCCAGCGCGTCCAAGGATGCCGGCCTGGAGGAAGGGTTGATTGGCAAGAAACCACCCTTCGGAGAAGGTGGGACGAACAGCAGCACCTTTAATTTTTTGTGAGTTTCCATCCCCACGGAAATAGTTCCGAAACCCTCAGTTTCTGCATCCAACAAAACTCTGATGACCCTGGCTTTTCCTCCTAGAACTTGATCAGTCCGGCTGGGGGATTCTGGGAGATGTAGTCCAAAAAATAGCTTTCCCCAACCACTGCTTGATGTCCCTTTCTTTTAAGCAGACCTCGGAATGCAGCTGCGGAAACTGGTTTTTGTTTTAGCTGGGAATCGTTTCCATTATTTTTAATAAAATGGTTATGCAGGTTGATTTTATTGTTATTTGATCCTATTATTTTAGGGTATTCTGATATCTTTGGACTTTAACAAGGTGTCCGGGAGCTCATGGGGGTCTAGAAGGTCTAGGAATTGCTGATGCAAGAATCTCTCATCGCTGAAGCTCAAAGAGTTGCTTAAGAGGACAACCATATTCCAAGGAAAGTAATCCAGGCTCTTCTCCCTTTGATGTATTGCTTTGTATTAACAGGAAGTGAAGAAATCCGTTTCTTTCTGAGAAACTCCTTTTTGTTGCTGCTGCTGCAGTGATGACTTACTACTGGCTTTGTTTTATCACGTCTATCAAAGACCAGCCTAATGTTAAGATCACGTTTTCTACCGGCAGCTGTCACAATCCCTTTTCCCGGAGTTTCTTCCTAACTCGTCATATTCAAACGCTTGGTTAACATGTGGGAACCCCGAGTCGTTCTTGTTATGCTTAATTTGGCATTTTTCTAAGTTATGGTTTATGGATGGGTGAGAAAGGGGAAAAACACACAACAGCGAATATTTCAAAGCAATCACTTTTCAGTGAGGGGGTGCCGCATCTTACAGTACAGGCTTGTAGCAGTTTTCGCATAATGGACTCGGGCCCTTTCAGGCTGCACAGTTATAGCATTGTGATTCCGCTTTAACTGCCATGCCAATATCCCATGGAATGCTGAGACTGAGGCCATTTCCGCACTAAACTGTTATAGTGCTATTATTCCACTTTCAACATCCTATGGAATCCTGGAATCCTTTGAGGCCCCTCCCTAAACTGCAAACCCCAGGATTCGATAGGATGTTGAAAGTGGAATAATAGCACTATAACAGTCCAGTGCGGAAATAACCTGACACTTTAGTGAGGGGCATCTAGAACTTTCGTATAGAGCACTCCAGTGCCTCACCAGTCTACAAACCCCAGGATTCCATGAGATGCAGCCGGGGCAGTTAAAGTGGAATGCATACTAGACTTGTGTTGGTGTGAAAGAGTCTCCAGATCAATAAAAAGCTAGTCGAGTCTACAGTCCTGTAGTTTTCAACTGCTTTGCTCTAAGCAACACTGCGTGTAGAATTAATGCAATGTATGCGTTAGTTTAATTTTTAAAATGAAAAGCTGTATGGTGAGATAGGAGTGGGTGGATGGTTCAGCTGATCGCCCCATCCTATCTTCTATCCTCTACGGAGGTATTCGTGTAAAACTATCACGGAGTTCAGCACGGCTTACTCCTGTGTAAGTACACACACGAGAGCCAGTGTGGTGTGGTGATCTGAGCGTTGGATCAAAACACCGGGAGACCAGGATTCGAATCCTTCTTTGGCCGTGGAAACTCACTGGATGATCTTGGGCAAGTCACATTCCCTCGGCCTCAGAGGATGGCAAAGACAAAGCCCTTCTGAACAAATCTTGCCAAGAAAACCGCGGGATAGGATCGCTTTAGGGTCACCCTGAGCCGGAAAACGACTTGAAGGCGCACAATACGTAGGCACACATCCACCTTTCTGTTCTCCTCCACCTGGGCCTTGCTAAAATTTCCACCGATTTTGGCGAAGAGGCTGGTTTTCCTTACATGAGTTTGAACGGAAGAGAAGCTTTTGCAAAAACAACGACTGAGTGCGTCTAAGTATTCCATTCTAGTTACTGGCGCCGGAAAGCCCCCATCCCTGCCCCCCTAAAAACGACCCATTCAGGAACCACTGCTGGAAAAACACCCTTCGGCACAAACTGCCTGGAACGCGCCGGGGAGAAGGAAAAGCCTCCATCCCCCGTCCCACAGAAGGAAGCGGCGTTTCCGCTAAAAGGCCGCTCTGTCCTAGGAGTTTTTGCAGGAGCGAGAGGGAATGCTAGGATCAGAAAAAATCTAGGCGATGAAAGGTGACCCAAGCCGGACACAAAACAGGGCGGACTCTTCCACCTCTCAGGAGAGGGCGTTTCATGCAGGGATCTCCTGCTTGATATCCTCCGTGTGCTGAAATTATTTTTTTTATACAACTATGAAAGGTGCAGGAAATCCGTCCTCTTTCCTATCTACTTGACAGGCCTGACAGGAGGGTGACCAAAATGGTGAAGGATCTGGAAGCCATGCCCTATGAGGAGCGGCTCAGGGAGCTGGGGATGTTTAGTCTGCAGAAGAGAAGGTTAAGAGGGGACATGATAGCCGTGTTTAAATATTTGAAGGGCTGTCATGTCAAGGAGGGAGCGGGCTTGTTTTCCTCTGCTCCAGAGACTAGAACAAGGAGCAGTGGATTCAAACCGCGGGAAAGGAGATTCCACCTGAACTTCAGGAAGAACTTCCTGATGGCCAGAGCTGTCCGGCAGTGGAATATGCTGCCTCTGAGTGCGGAGGAGTCTCCTTCTTTGAAGGTTTTTAAGCAGAGGCTGGATGGCCGTCTGTTGGGAATGCTTTGATGGGTGTTCCTGCATAGCAGGGGGTTGGACTCGATGGCCCCTGGGGTCTCTTCCAACTCTGTGATTCTATGATTCCAGGAGGGTAGTTAGGCGTGTCTCTGTGTAAAAATGACTGCACTGCCCCCTCATAGAAATTCTGCGCCCCAATGAAATTTTCCTTCTCGTATTGCAGAGAGTGAGACGTTGAAAATCCTGCATACTTAGAAGTCTTCTGCTTGCTGTGTACTGATTCCCTTGATCACTTTGCCCTCCCCTTTTCTTTGGGGGCCTAGGCCCTATTTTTAAAGTACTTAAGTCAAGTTTTACCTCATTGCAGTGCTAGAAATGTGGGAACTAAATGAGAATTCCATTTGGGAGACAAAATTATTATTTGGGGAGGTTTATTTCCCTTCCCGTATCTGCATCCCGTGCCAGTGTTTCCTTCTTCCAAGAATTCAGTGGATCAATCCGGGTTGGGTTTTTGTTTGTTTACCGTTTGTTTTAATAAGAATGATTCCTCAGAGGCTGGCTAGAACGTCGGTGGGCTTTTAAAAAGAAAGAACGAAAACTTTTGATTTTGTTTGATTTTGTTAATTCGTTTACTTGTTCATTTTATATCCAGATTTTTTTCCGGATGTGGGTTAGTCCAGGTGGCAAACAAGGTAGGACGAAAAACCTGATGAGGAAACAGGTAAAACACAATTAAATAAGCTATCATATTAAAACACCTCTAATTTTAAAAGCAGAAACTAAGTTTAAAAGGAGTACCAAATAGTTTACGAAAAGTAACAATGACGATAATAACACGCCCATTTCCCTTTCCACTTTCTACCTCCAGTTAGCCACTTTCGGCAGTGGTCGCCCACAGCCTGGAAGATCAGCAAAGTGGGGGAGAGAATCAAAGCGCGGATTCGCCAAACCAGTATTTGAAAACGCGAGTGATCAAATAGGGCCTTCCGGACAGACTGTGGTGTTGTGTTCAGGTCAGCTCAGTCGCAAGAAATGCGTTCCCCGGGAATGAAAATTTCTCTGTGTGTACGTGTGTATTTTCAGAGTGAGGGCTGAGAAGGAGAACTTTCAAAGCCTAGGACAAAACGTACGTTGTTGGTGAACTTATGGGAAACCGTGCGTGTGCGTCTTCACCAGGTTGGCTTCCGTCTAACCTGTAGACCTCTCAGTTAAGTCATTGTTAACTGTCAAGGAGAAGGGCGACTTCTGGCCTATGGTCCTTCCCCGGGAAAGGGGGAGGCGAGGGGAGCGAGGACATGCGCGTTCTTACATTTATATGGTCCCAGTCCTGCAACTTCGGTGAAACTGGCAGGCTGATCTCGTGTATTTTTACCCAGCAACCCAAGAAACACGCAAGAAGAGGAAGATAACAGAGACCTTGGAGAGGTAGAAGAAGTGACTGCAGGAAGAGGAGAAGAGGAAGAAATCTTACCTTTTCCCCTCTGCATTGGGTCCCCAGTCAGTGAGGCCCCTGGAGCAGTGGTACTGATTGAAACAATAATCCAGCCTTGTTTAGAAGCCTAGAGCTGTCCAAGGCCCCTCCCTAAACTGCAAACCCCAGGATTCCATAGGATGTTGAAAGTGGAATAATACCACTATAACAGGCTAGTGCGGAAATGGCCCAGGGGATACAATTTCTATTTACTGCAGAAATGGGTCCTAGGACAAATGAGGTCTAAATACTCACTAGAAGCCAAGATGAGTAATCTGAGGCTGTCATATCTTGAACACATCGTTAAAGAACATGGCTTACTAGAAAAGATGGGTGAGATGGGAAGGCTGAAGTCAGTAGGAAAGAGGAAGACCAGGTGGACTGATTTAAACAAGGAAGCCAGGACCCTGAGTTTGCACGACCCCAGCAGGACAGTTGGTGAGGAAGCTTTTGGAGGTATTTCGTGTGTGTGTGTGTGTGTGAGAGAGAGAGAGAGAGAGAGAGAGAGAATATGTGCCTTCATGTCATCTGTCAATTTATGGCGACTCCGTGAATTTCCTCGGGTTTCCTTGGGCAAGGAATGCTCAGAAGTGGTTTTGCCAGTTCCTTCCCCTGAAATATAGCCTACAGCACCCGATATTCGTTGATAGTCTCCCACTCAAATACTAAGCATAGCTGACCCTGCTTAGAGGTCAGTCAGGATCTGTTTCCTTTAGGGCATTTAGGCTGCTAAGGGATGCCATTTATAGGGATGCCATAAGTGAAAGTTGACTTCATGGCAAACCATCACAACAAAAATAAAAAATTGGTTCCATTCACAGCAACAAAGACCATTTCCGCACGAGACTGTTATAGTGCTATTATTCCACTTTCAACATCCTATGGAATCTCTCTCCCTAAACTGCAAACCTCAGGATTCCATAGGGTGTCGAAAGTGGAATAATAGCGCTATAACAGTCTAGTGCGGAAATGGCCAAAGTAATTTGCTTTCAGATCCAGGTCTTCACTGTTTTGTCCAAGGCTACGAGTAACTATATAGACATAAAAGTTTCTCAACAAGTAAAGTTTGCCCATGAGAGCCCAAATCGGAGTGTTTTATCTTTGTTGGCAGTAAAGGGAAGGAGGAAGGAGGAGGAAGATATAAACTTGAGCTGCTTTTGATTTTTGAGCCTTAGGGCCACTTCTCTTCTCCCCAGTTAAGTTGAAGCGTCCAACCTGTTCTCCGGTGTCCAGACAAGCACTTTCCTGACACCCTGTTTCGTTTGGCCACATGTTCCTGCTAGGATAAGATCACCCGGAAGAGGAGCCGCCTCTTGTTCGCCTCCCCCGTGTAGATTCAGCCTAAACATCAGCAGTGGGTGTGTCTCTGGGAAGGGCGCCTGTCCGTAGACTCGACTTCCCTTCACCCCTTATTTCTGACATTAGATGATTTTAAAATCCATAAAGAGCAGAACTTGGGAAACTGACCTTTACGGACGACAACTCTCAGAATCCTCAAGCCAGTTGGCGGATTCTGGGAGCTGTAGTCCATAAAGATCTCTTTCCCAAGTTCAGGCAAAGAATATATGGTAGCAGAGCAAAGCCCCGTGGGACCAAGCTCCTCAGCTACAAAAAAGCATTTCTGCCTCTGACAGATCGGGCCTGTATTGGTGTATGGACAAGTAAAACTCCAATGAGTTTAACGTGATTTACTCCCAGGTAAGTGGCTATTAATTTTCAGCCTGCGGAGAGGGACATGAAGAGAAAAGCTATGCTTCTCCTCCCCCGGTTCTTTAAACAACTGGGAGAAAACGAGAGGTTGGCTTTTGGTCAGACACCTGGTCCTTTCTATAGTTTGCCTTCGAAAGAGAAGAACAAAATATCCTAGAGAAAGAGTTCCTCACACCTTCGCGTCCTTGTTGACAAAATTATTTTTATTTAAATTCATTGCCGGCGATTAACAACAGGTCACCTTGGATTCCAGCTGTCCTTCTGAGGAGCACTCCATTAGTGTAATTCTTCGTTTCCTTTTCTCAATTCCCCTGCGCTGCTCTTTTCGATTTTATCTGATTTCCTTTCAGCTCCAGCAGTGACTCCCAAATTCAGGTGTTGGAAAGACCTCCTTTCATTCCTTGGACGACTACATGGGGTGGGCGTAGTCTTCTGAACGCGATTCCGGAGACTTAAAATCCTCTTGACTAATCGATAAAGTGTCAGTCGACATGTGTGTAAATCCTATTACATGAATGAGTCTACTCTCGTAGGGGCTACCAAGTGGCTTGCGTCCTCAGTGAAGCATAACGCAAAGGCAAGTTGAGACTTCACCCCTTGGAAGAGAATGTCCTTAGTACGGCCTGATGTATAATCTGGTTATTGCAAAAGTGATGAGAAAAACTGACCAAGAAAACCTTCGTATTCTATAAATGACAAGAGTGAAGAGTTCCACTTAACAGGTTCAACACGTTTGCACGGTAGGCGTTGCCAGGCGCAAACGCATTGCTCCTGTTAAGCGGAACTCTTCACTTTCGTCGCTAAAACGATACGATAGTGTTTGGCATTTCCGCACTAGATTGTTATAGCGCCATTATTACACTTTCAACATCCTATGGAATCCTGGGGTTTGCAGTTTAGGGAGAGGCCGACCCCTAAACTGTAAACAACGGGAATCCGTAGGATGTTGAAAGTGTAGTAACAGCACTATAACAGTCTGGTGCGGAAATGGCCTGTGATAGTGTGTATGTTTTACCACTTTACCACTGTGCCCTGAAATTGTCATTTCTCCTTACGTGAGATTATTTATGTTACACTAGATAAACATTAAAAGCCAAAAAAGAGAGACATAGCTAATTTTTCTGGAGCGCAAAACAAAGATCTATTTCGTTGGTTCGGACCAGTAGCCATTCCGTGGCTTTGGGTCTTCGATCTTACGTTTATGGACAAACAATCAGCAGACAGACAAGTGTGTGATCCATGATACAGTACTTATGTGGATGGGAGGCTCAGGGACTGAAAGAGAAATTCAGAAATCAGACTTCTCCAAACCTCCTAGTAATCCTAGCGCAGGAAGAACAAATTTCCCTGTACGCTCTCCTGTCTTATAACACGTCTAGGTAGTAGGGTTGCCAGGCTGGAGAGGACTGTTGTTGTTCGTAGAACCATAGAGTTGGAAGAGACCACAGGGGCCGTCCAGTCCAACCCTTGCCATGCAGGAACACCCATCAGAGCATTCCCAACAGATGGCCACCCAGCCTATGCTTAAAAACCTTCAAAAAAAGGAGACTCCGCCACACTTCGAGGCAGGATATTCCGTTGTGGTGTGCCTTCAAGTCCGTTCCGACTTAGGGCCACTCTGTCACAGGATTTTCTTGGTACCATTTGTTCAGAGATGAGTTGCTTTTGCCTTCCTCTGAATCTGAGAGAGTGTGACTTGCCCAAGATCACCCAGGGGGTGTCCATGGCCAAATGGGGATTCGAACCCTGTTCTCCAGACCTTATAGTCCAACGCTCAAGCCACTGTATCACACTGGCTCTCCTGTTTCTGTGTAGGGTTCCCAGATTGAAAACTGGAGGGGACACACGTCCCTTTAATGGTTGTGCAGAAGGGCGAATCTCGGGAGGTACTGCTTGTTACCTGGTTGCTGTGACAGGCAACACCTGCTAAATTCTCTCTTTTACACAACCATTAAAGGGACAGAAGCCCTGGCCAGCTTTCAATCCGACCGAACACATAGGGTTCGGTCCTACAGAGTTCAATGGGATTTTCCTCCAGTAGCAGGAAGGAGGGCATTGAATTGCCTACAAATTTATTACAGGTTACGCTTCCTTCCACAGAGACTGGTGCCCGCCGTGCTATCCCTTTGGATGCGGGCAGTAGGCAGACAGACCTTTTTGTTAGGGTAGGCCTTTGAGAGAGAGCCAGCGTGGTGTAGCAATTTGAGCGTTGAGCCAGGGTTCGGTTTTCCACCGGACCATGGAAACCCATTGAGTGATCTTGGGCGCGTCACACACTCTCAGCCCTAGAAAACCTTGTGATAGGTTCGCCTAAGCTGGCCATAAGCCCGAAACCTCTTGAAGGCACACAACAACAACAAGGCCTTTGAGGCATTGACAAGTCAGAAGAAAAGAGCCTTTCACGCACCTTTTAAAATATTCGTTGTTTCTTTTCAATGGTTTGTTTCTTTTTTTAATGGTCTGTTTTGAAAAACTTAATTATAGCTCAATTATATTTTATACATTTGCACGATGAAAGGGTTTTAGTTGTATTGGTTTTAACTTCTGTAAGCGGTCCTGAGTCCCAGGATGGGGAGGATAAAAATCAAAGTCATGATCGTAATCTCAGCGGGACCGTCAAACTATGGCCAGGACCGCTGGCTTTGAATGTCAAGACCCCCCGCCCGCCCCCGCATTAGGTGCGCTTGCTCGAAGGTAAGTCCTACTGATTTCTGAGGAACTGACTCCCAAGCAGCCTTCCCAGCCCCACATTGCTTTCCACGCCAAGCAGTTCAGGCCTTCACCCAACGTGGCTCGCTCTCCAAATAAACCCACAAGACATATTCCGGGCTGTTTCCGCACTGGACTGTTATAGCGCTATTATCCCACTTTCAACAGCCTATGGAATCCTGAGGTTTGCAGTTTCGGGGAGGCCCTCCCGAAACTGCAAACTCCAGGATTCCATAGGCTGTTGAAAGTGGGATAGTAGCGCTATAACAGTCCAGTGCTGAAATGGCCCCAGGCGTCTCCAGCCTCATCGATCTCCCTCGCTCTTAATAATAAAGAGGACACTGTCTACTATTCGTCACCGCCGTGTTTAAAAGAGGACATCTCCACGGGGCTATTAATACTTTCATTTTCTTTTCAGACGTGTCGGGGTACCAGCAAGTCAAGAACATAACTTCTTAGGAGAGGGTCGCAATTCTCCGTTAAACTTTGCCGCCCTGAGAGCCGAATGGAAAGAGACACCTTCTGTATGAGCGAGGACCGTCCATCCGTCTTAAACGGCCAAGATTTTGATGGATGGCTCAATATTCCCTTTTCCTCCATCAGGCCCGGAACGCGAAAGGGTGGCGCGATCGAAGGCCTGCGGTGGCCGCGTTGAATCTTCTTTGGGGCTTGGTTTTGGATTTAGTGAATCTCCATGAGGCTTTCTTAAGTTGCTCTTCTCAGGGCCAATAACCTCCTCAGATCTTCCCTCTCCAGCAGTCCACTGGAAGGGAACCATGCTGGCATTTTCTCTGCTTTTGTTGGTCCCAGAAAATAAGGAGGGACGGTCGTCGCAGCCCCTTTTTTGGATCCAGGTTTGTTCGTAAGTGGCACCCATCTCCATGGAATTTACTCCAAACAAATGCGTATCAGATTGCAGAGTCCGCTTGGGAGAGCTGTTTCTCACCTTTGGTTCACACCAGGATTTGGTCTGACACAATCCCCTGCAATATGCCCAAATACCCTAAAGGCACCACAACTTGTCTGATCTTGGAAGCTAAGCAGGATCAGCTGCGGATAATACTTGAATGGGAGACTGACAATGAATACCAGGTGCTGTAGGCTATATTTCACAGGCAGAAAATGGCAAAACCACTTCTGAGTATTCCTTGCCTAAGAAAACTCAGTCACCATAAATCAACAGGTGATTTGGAGAGAGAGAGAGAGAGAGAGAGAGTGCAGAGCAAGTTCACTTAGAAGTAAGTCTATTAGGAGTGCACAAGATTTGGAGACTCTTTCACATAATACAATTGTAGTGCTATGTTTCCACTTCAATATGTGTGCACTTCAAGTTACCTGTCAACATATGGAGAACCAAAGAACTATCTCCAGTTCCTTAGGTCAAGATTATTCAGAGGTGATTTGCCATTGCCTTCTTTTGCCTACAGTACATGGTATTCCTCAGCAGTTCCCTGTCCAAGTACTAACCAGGCCTGACAGAGATAAACTTCCAGGGTCAGATGAAGTCTGATGCTTCCAGAGTATTTAGGAGACTTGAGTTCAGGATTCTACAGGATGGTGCCATGGCAGCTAAAAGGGAATGGTAGTAGTGTAACTGTGTGCTTCAAAGGGCCCTTCAAGTGAATTACTTGGCAGCTAGTGGTTTCTATGTCTAGGAAGTGGTGAATCCAGCTTGGGCTTTATTTGGAATCTTAAATGATCTGTCCAGGGTGCTGAACTTGATTCCCCCCTACATAGTTTCAGCACTTTGTGTAGTTCTTTTAAGTTCAAGCTAAGTCCAGAGTGGATTCACCAGCCCCTAACGGGGAAGCCACCAGCAACCATGCATTTAGGTGGGTGTTCATGGGTTCATGGCAAAAATGTACAGGAACTCCCTGTCTTCTCTCTGTTCTCATCCTTTAGCAATACAACTAGTTAGTGGAAACCTGAGTACTGAAGTGATGAAGTTACCTTTGCAAAAATTTGCTGGACATTAGGACAGTTTGATACATTGCAGAGCAATAAACTCAGCTTTTCTGTTCAGGGGATTCCAAACAATTCTGGCTCCCCTGGAGGCATATCTATATGACATCTCTAGCTATCTGAGTTTTAGTGGAATGTGGACTGATATGATTCGTGCTATTCTTTGAGTTCAGATATCAGAGTGGATTCACACATCTTTAGATCATGGTAGAAATCATGTGGCCCACCAGATACTGTTGGACTGCAACTTCTAGCTACCCTAACCAGATGACTTATTTTGTGGATGGGGAGGATTGCAGTCCAGAAACATCTAGAGTGCCACATGATTCCCACTCCTGAATTAGATGCTGATAATATGTGTAAAGTGATTTGGTGTGACAAGGAATCTTGCTATGCTTCAAAATGCCAATATTTATTTATTTATTATTTTTAATAATTTGTATTCCCTGCTTCATCCTGCACAGGATTCAAGGAAGCTCACAACCATTCAAAACAAGGCAGGAAAGTTTTTGTTTTATATGTCAGCTGTGGCCAGAATAGTTCTAGAGCAAACTTGGAAAGTCAAAACTCTCCCCTCAATAACTGATGAAACTGTTTGATATGATGCAGATGGATAGCTTTACCTTTGTGTTAAGAGGGGAAAAACATGATAAATTTACCAAAGATTGGGATAATGTTATTTCATATTATAAGAACATTTGGGGCAATGTCAAGATGGTGAATGTCAATTTCTAAAAGGTGGAATTGGGCAGGTATGATAGCTATACTAGGTCAATTTATAGGCACAGTGGTATAAACTTCAATCTAACTGTCCCTCACTCTGAGAGAGGTTTGTATGTAAGAAGTATGACTTTAAATGAATAACTGAGAAGAAAAGAAGGTTATATCAAGTGATTAATCCTTATAGTTTGTTCTTTTTCTCTTTGAAATACTTTTTTTTTATGTTATTTATATTATTTGTATTATTATGGGTAATATTTGTCTTTTGATTAAAAAAAGAAGCATAACAAAATGCAAACACAACATACGCACACATATTAAAAACACCACCTGTTGCAATGAGTTAAAAACCAAAGCCTTACCTAAATAAAAAGTTATTTGTCTGTCAGCACAAAGGCAACAGGGAGGAGGCCAACCAAACCTCTTGTGGAAGGGAGTTTCACAGTTTGGGAGCAGGAACAGAGAGAATTGTCTTGGGAATACTGAGGTGCTGGCATTTGGGAGATGAAGAAGAGATGGCAGTGGAGATCTCCAAGTTTACAGAGTAGCTGCAGAGGTTGCTGGAGGGAACTTAGATTTCCCAGAAATAATGTAATTTTTTAAATGAGTTATTCCTGTTGTACAGCCAGCTCCAAATACATAAGATAATAAAATCTCTGATCCTAAGAGAGATGAAAATTGCTGGAAATTGTTGTAGACCAACAGCCACCTACATATGGGAACTCTGTGTGGAAATATTCTACAGAGATGGCCGTGCTGAGTGTCTGCACAATACTGTCTTTACACCCTGGAAAATGCTGCTGCTATAATTCTTCTACCACTTGCAACAAATTTCAATGAAAAACCAATAGGTAGCATTACAGTAAATGAGGGGGGGGGGATCTTCTTTAAGCCTTTTCATGCTTTGCCACTGAAATTTGGCAGAAAATGGGGGGAAAACCCATGTAGACAAGCATTTCCTTCTGGCTTTCATGTGTCTTCTAACTTTGCTGCTGATTTTCACAGCATTAATGATAGGTTGACTGGAGCCCATAACAGATTATACTGGAAGAGTGGGTTTAATTAGCCAAGCCACACATTCCTGAACTATATGCTTGATCCCCACTTTCTCAGAAGATTGTGGGAGCTATAGTCCAACTCGTCTTGAGAACACCAGCTGTGGAAGGCTATAAAAGTTGAAGCCCAGTACAATTCAAGAAACGTGCAAAGTAACCTGTCATTTGAGAGCCAAAGCGATGTAGTGGGTTCTGTGTTGCACTAGGACACTGGGAGACCAGGGTTCTAATCTCCACTCAGCCATGGAAACCCACTGGATGGCCTTGGGCAAGTCATTCAGTCTCAGAGGAAGCCTCCTGTAAACAAATTCTGCTGACAAAATCCCGTGACAGGTTTGCCTTAGAGTTGCCACAAGCCAGAAATGATTTGAAGGCACAGAACAATAAAAAAAGGTTACTCAGGCAAAGTGTTTTTGCCTGTCTTGGAAAAACCTATACCTGGGGTGGAGGATGTGATGCTGGATTGCAACTCCCACATACTGATAGGCTGCAGCTCCAGTCACCATCATGCAGCATGGAAAATGGTGATGGATCATGGGAGTTGCTGTCCAACAACATCTAACAGGCTGCATCTTCCTCATCTCTGACTTTTGTCGCTTACAGTCAGCAATGGCCAATTGTTCACACTGAAGTGAAGTCATGCAGAGAGATAATATTGTCAAACCAAATATGCAGCCTGGGAAGTAAGGTCAGATTTCCTTTTACTTTTGAAAAGCTATGTTCCCAGTTCGAGATGAATCCTTTTGTCCCATGTATCATGGTAAAGTTTTGGAAAGCAGACAGAGTGATAACTCCTAGGAATGGAAAATAATTATGTTGGATTCAAAATGATCTCCCAAGACTTATAGCAAAATAATACCTATCATGCCACTGAAATCCACAAATTTCCAAGGTTTATACAGCACTTGGGGGGAAATAAAATACCACACCTGAAATTTATGAGCACATTTTAAAAATGTTAATAGTTAAAAATGGATAGCTATAGTTGAAAAGTATTCACTAAATTTAAGTAAATGAAAAAAATGGATACAAATATATACAGAAATATGTGTAAAAATAAAATGCAGTTTTTAGCACAGTAGAAAAATATGCACCAGTTTCCTTGAAGTGAGAAGAAATAAAGTCTCACAACTCAATATGAACCAAAAAGGGCACAAAAAAAGATGTTGAGTTCTGAGTAATGCAACAAAATCAAGACAGAGATTTTCACATCTTGCAGTAAAATGCACAGCTTTGGGGGTGTTTAGCAACAGGGACTTCATATCTCTGGGTGTAGCTTCATGGTATATCTGGAGGAGGAAAAGATTCAATCATAATCTTTTTTTTCTACATCTTTTAAAAATATCCTACTTATGAGCCTTGAAAATCAACTCACATAACTTTCTCAGCTAAAATTACCCACCTTTCTTCAGCACAGATCAGAAATAGAATCCAAAAACTGTAAGGAAAGTTTAGGCCTGAATTATGGAGCCAACCCTATTACCATACATTCTCAGTACAGCATTTGGGTGTAAGTAAGACTAAAATGGGAGATGTGGAACTCCTTAGCTTTGCACACCATTTGGGAGACCAAACAGCAAAATTCACATTGACCATTCAAGACCAAAGGGAGAGCATGGAGTAATTTAAGCAGGAAGTTAATATTAGGAGTCAGAGTCATCAATCTCTGTTTTTCTGAAGCAGCATGAATGCTGCAAATAAAAGTCCAGCACCTGATATAGACCGGCAGCTGAAAGCTTGTTGGCTTTCCCTCCCTTTCTTCTCTTTTGGTGTCATTCTGCTTGGTAACTCCATTCATCACACTGTCACTGTCCGTTCGGGCTTCCCCTTGTGCCTAACTTGTCTTAGAGCTGATGGCACAAATTTAATTTGTTACAGGCGAAGGAGGGGCAAGCCGAGCCCTGCCTGGGGCACTGTTGCTGGAAGCAATGTCAGGCAGACTTATTGTTCGTTAATGGTGACTGGCTGGTGCTGGGGAGAGGTGGCACAGGAACCAAACAGACTGATTCAATTAAAATGAGTTGCATTTCTCTCCCCAGTACTAGAAAGAGGTGGCCTGGACCCAAAGACAATAACTTTGGAAGCAGATGCTCTTTGGAAGAGGAGAAGCTATTGATATTTATTAGAGGGTTCAGCAACCTGAGGCATGATGTCATCCAAGCCTTGCAATTGTGAGCTGCCCCCCTGCTTTTTGGATAGCAGAGAAGCTTTGTGAACCTTTGTAACAGTGCAGTCCTGTGCATGCTTGCTTGGAAGTCACTTCCACTGTATTATATGGGATGTAGACAGTAAATAAAGATGATGAGGACACTGAAATCAGTAAAGATTTCCTATACCTTGGCTCAGTCACAAATCAAAATGGACACTATAATCAAGAAATCAGAAGAAGGCAAACACTGGGAAGAGCAGTTGTGAAATAACTGAATAAGATATTTAAATGTAAAGATATATCATGAAATGCCCAAGTCAGAACTAAATGTGCCACAGTATTTCTGGTTTCTGTGTATGGCTGTGAAAGTTGGATAGCAAAGAAAGCTGACAGGAAGAAGATGAACTGTGGATTCCCTGGGCTGCCCAAAAGAAAAAGGAATGCTTCTAAGATTAAAGCCATTTCCGCACTAGGTTGTTATAGCTCAATGATTCCACTTTCAACCTCCTATGGAATCCTGGGGTTTGCAGTTTAGGGAGTGGCCAGGTGGCCCCTCCCTAAACTGCAAGCCCCAGAATTCCATAGGAGGTTGAAAGGGTAATCATAGAGCTGTAACAGCCTAGTGTGGAAATGGAAATCAAGCCCAAACTGTCACAAGAAGACTGAACTGTGGCCATTGTACTTTGGGTTTATCATGAGACAACATGGCTCAAAAGAAAAGATAACCTCTGGTAAAACTGGAGGCAGCAGTAAAAGAGGTAGACCATACTATAGATAGATTGATTCAATCAAGGAAGTCATGGTCCTGAGTTTTGAAGACCTGAGCAGGTTTGTTAATAAGGTCTCTTATTCATAGGTCTGACTGAAATGGAAGCTGATTAGATAGCAAATAATAACAAAGAACTGTAGTGTTAATTGTCCTTGTGCTTTTAGCTCATGGCTTCATGCTTTTAGTAGCATCAAACCTTCCCCATGCCTTGTTAATAACGCGTTCAGAGCTAGAAGAAGTTACTTTTTTTTTTAACTAAAACCTCTAGAATTTCCCAGTGAGATTGTTGCTGAGCTGTGTTTTGAACTGGCTGGACAAATCCAGGGCTTGGCAAGTTATTTTTTAGTTACTTTTGTAATTCAAAGGAGCAAATGGTTAGTTTCAATTGTACCTAGAATTTTGAAAGAGTAGCTCTTTACTCACTGTTTCCCAAAAGGATGTAAACAGCTACTTTTAAAAAATGCTGAGTGTTACAAGCTACTGACCTATGCTATGAGCCACACTTTTCTCCTGCCCATCCCACTGTCACCTCAACATCCAGGACAAAGCACAAGGTTGCAGTGTAAGCCAGTCCTGCAACCAAGTGATATTTCTTCGCCATTAAGTGAGGCCACATCCCCTGGTAATTACAAAGGTAACTGAAAGCTACTGTGGTACTGCAAAAGGAGTGAAGGTGTTCCTTGTTAAGTTGCAATGACTGTGTGGAAATGAATTAATTACTAAATATTTACAATGTGTTACTTCCAAGTTTTGGAAAGGATTTTATATATGAATTGCATCAGATCATACGAACACAGTGATGTATTCTCAGATCCCCTTCCCTGCATAGCCTGGATCATTTAGTGGTTTGTGTAAGTTTTTAACAATTTGTGACTATAACAAGAGAAAAAATGGTGTTTCGTCAAGTTCTTAAAATCTTGCAGTTTCCCCCCCTCCCTTGTGCACAGGGCTTTTTATACTCATTAAGGACACCGGAGTGCTAAGTCATTATTGTAATACGGATATATGCTGAATAAAAAGAGCCATGCTTCGAGCCCCATAAATTACAACTGTCAGTTCAAGGGATCCACAGAGCTGGGAATAATTATTTACAACATGCTTTATAGAGCAATTAAAAATTCCCCAAATGGTGTTAATTGCTTTTAATGTGGAGAAAATGCTGTCTGGATTTCAAGCGAGCGTTTAACAGAAATGTTCTATAGAAATGTCTTAATTTTTTTTTTCTGTTACAGAAAAATGTGTGCTTTTTACCTTTTTCCTATGCAATTTCTGTCTGTGGCAAATCAGAACTTTATAAAAATGTATTAAACATGATGTCACTGGCTTTGGTTAAATTAATACTGCCACTCTATGTATTGCACACACAACATGTGTGCAAATGGATTCTAGCAATAGTGAGCATCTCGCTATTAAAAAGTGAAACAATTTTCAAGTCCAAATGAGTATATAGTAGGAACATAAAACTGTCATGCTGAAAGAGGAATCTTGCCACAGGAGAGTGGAGCATCCACTTCACATAGCTCTCAGAAGAGGAGTTAATCGGAATTAATCCCCAGCCACTTCACAATTTAGAATGGAAATGACATTTCACTCCAAGTTGAAATTTGTCAGTGTATTATATTTGAATTGAAATGTTGTGAACAAATCAGCTTTAAACAAGGGAAGATGCCACAACTGCACAAATCTAGTACACACATCAGATAAGCTGCTGCTGCTTTTGAACAGCTCAACAAAGCAGCAGAAGACTTTGGAGCAAGAGTAGTATCTTCTTCATTTTTTCTAGAAGACACAGTCACTTACTGACCTGGTAACCCAGATTTTCTTTCCCATTTCCAGGCCTCAAATCTAGGGCCTTTCTGCCCTACACTGTTATACTGCTATTATTCTACTCTCAATGTCCTGTGGAATCCTGGAGTTTGCAGTTTAGGGAGGTGCATTTAGAATTCTCAACCAGAGAGTTCTTGGGGCTCAGTAAACTACAAACCCCAGAATTCTACAGGATGTTGAAAGTGGAATAATGGCACTGCGGAAAGGCCTCTAGTCTTGCCAGTGTCATGAAGGAGAAGAGAAACTTGCTTACATAAAATCAAGTTTAGAAATTGAATTACAGCTTGTTGCTGTGGTGTGCCTTCAAGTTATTTCTGACATATGGAGACCTTGAGGTGAATCTATCACAGGGTTTTCTTGGCAAGATCTGTCCAGAGGAGGCTTGCCATTACTTTCCTCTGAGGCTGAGAAAGAGTATGACTTGTCCTAGGCCATCCAGTGCGTTTCCATGGCCAAATGTGGAAACCTTGATTTCCCTGGCCATTTCCGCACTACACTCTTATAGCACGATTATTCCACTTCCAATATCCTATGGAATCCTGGGGTTTGCAGTTTCGGGAGAGGCCAGCTGGCCCCTCCCGAAACTGCAAACCCCAGGATTCCATAGGATGTTGAAAGTGGAATAGTCGTGCTATAAGAGTGTAGTGCGGAAATGGCCCCAGACTCCTAGTCCAACATTCAAGCCACTATCCCACATTGGTTCTCTACATGGTTTAATTAAAGCAGAATTGAAACTGTAATAACTTAAAGCATGTGCTAGAAATCTGAAACATGGATTTTTTGTTTTAAAGCTCATGTGCTTCCTCCATGTTTGGGAATCAGGCCCAAATGCTGAGTAAATTATTATTTTTATTTATTTCTTACCTACCTCTCCCTATGGATTGAGGCAGAGAACAAGAGGTTAAAATACAGCAACAAATAGATATATAACACAGTTAAAAATATGAACACCAATTAAAAATACATAACCAGTTATGTCAAAGGGCATAACATCAGTTCAAAAGCATACGTATTAAAAACAGTCAATTCATTGCAGCAGAGCTTTCCAAACTTTTCATATTGGTGACACACTTTTGTGGACACACATCATTTTGCCACACAGTAATTCAGTTTTACTAGCAAACCAGAGGTTAAACTAACCCCTTATAGAGATGTGGACACATACATAAATTGTAATAACAATATTACAAGAAACAAAATCCTTCATTAGAAACTTATCCATTTTAGGGGTAATTCAACTGTAATTTAAGTAACTGAACATGAAAATAACAGCACTGGCGCTCCACTCCCACAGTGATAAAGTGAGAGAACAATCCCGCGTGGCACACACCTACAGATAGGCAGCTTTTCATTGAGCGGCCACGCCTTTTCACATTCACTTCTACTGTTTCAACCTGATTATGCAGGTTGAAGGTGTTAGGTGTATCTAGGGTGGGGTGGGGTGGGGTGGCCCCCCCAGAGTCTTTTTCGGCCCAGGGTGGCGATGGGAGAGGCAGCCGCTCCACCTGAGCCTGGCCCGCCCCCACTGCCCTCGCTGGGGTCTTTCTCAGCCCAGGGTGGTGACACACCTACGCACAGCAGCTGACACACTAATGTGTCACAACCTACAGTTTGGAAAGCTCTGGATTACAGTATTTAAAAACTCATAATTAAAAACATCTGGATAGGCCTGCCATGAAAGGTTGATCTTTACGTAATGGGAGGTCAAACAGTGTACATGTATGTGTGAAGCAAGAGAGCCATGAAGGTGGAGTTTGGGAAACCAGAGTTCAAATCCTCACTCAGCCATGGAAACTTATGGACAATTTACACTTTCTCAGCCTAAGAGGAAGGCAATGCAACCCTCCTCAGAATAAAACATGCCAAGAAAACCCTAAGATAGGGCTGATATTATTTGGAGTTGACCTGAAGGCACATTAGCAACAACAAATGGCAAAACAAGCCCAATCGCTCACTAAGGGCCTTTCTGCACTACACTGTTATAGTGCTATTATTCCACTTTCAACATCCTGTGGAATCCTGGGGTTTGCAGTTTAGGGAGGGACATTTAGAAGTCTCAGCCAGAGAGCTCTTTGGTCTCAGCAAACTACAAACCCCAGAACTCCACAGGACGTTGAAAGTGGAATAATAGCACTATGGCCATTTCCACACTAGGCTGTTATAGTGCTATGATTCTACTTTCAACATCCTACGGAATCCTGGGGTTTGCAGTTTAGACAGGGGCGGCCTGGCCGCTCCCTAAACTGCAACCCCCAGGATTCCGTAGGATGTTGAAAGTGGAATCACAGCACTGTAACAGTCTAGTGTGGAAATGGCCTATAACAATGTAGCGCAGAAATGGCCTAAAAAGATTAATAGCTCACTGATCAGATGTTGGAAGTATGACACCTACATGATGGCTGTTGTTTGCATGTATGTCACTATTCACTGTTTATTTACACTCAAGAGGAATTACTGTATTGCTGAAGAAGTCCTTTTCCCTGCTTTTTGCATCATATTTTGTTCTTTACCATCTACCGGTCAGTTTCTGTTTCTCCTGTCACTATTTGCATACTGTGTGCATGAAATAAATCACACATCACCCAAGGCTCCACACTGAATCCAGTCTCACTTCTCCAAACTTCTTTATCAGATTAGGACCATTTCAGTATTGGTATTAGCAGAAATCCCTATGTTTCACCGTGCTCCAGATTCAGTATTAGTTCCTTAGAAATAGGAATTAAGAGAAGAAAACTTTCCACTTGTGGGGAATGCTATGAAGCACCAGCTTCAGCTTGTCTGCCAGGTTTGGTGCCTTCTGGGTAGAGCTAATCCAGCCATATGATGCTATTTTGCCCAGACATTTCAATGAATGGTGATCACTTTATTTACTGCAGCTTTAAAACTTTACCGTGCCTCTGCTTCTTTTCTGCTGGTTTTATGCTGTCTTCTGTTACTTATTTATCACCTGTCACTTATACTGTATTCTACAAAGATCAGGCTGGCAGGTCCCTGCCCTCAGGAATTTACAGTCCAAAAACCAGCTCAGAGAACAACAGAAGAAAAGGAGTGGGTAAAGGCAGAGTCAAATAGAAAAAATAAACAGACAACCATCCCTTTCTTAACCTAGTAATTATGATGATTTTGGTGAAATGTGAAATTGAATGGGATTGCCAATTGGCCAAAATAAACTGCTTTTAAGTCTCATTAATTTAAACAATGGGGTTAAGTATATTTTTCATTACACTTTTCCCCTGTTGGTGCCCTCCCAACATGTTATTATAATTCCCAGGAATTATGGAAGTAGTAGTCCAGTGCATCTGGAGGACACAAAGTTGCAGAAAGCTGCTGTATTATCTTCCTTGTGGTTCACTCTTCCCCATACTGTTTCTGAATATTGAGAATTTAAAATCTGCATTAGGAATAGTATTTCCATGAATAGTAGTTTGGGGAGGGTCGAGATATTCATCCACTCCTCTCAACTAACCCAGCATGAGATGAGATTATTTCAAAGGCCAAAGGAAATGAGTTAGAAGTAAATCAGTTACCTGCAATGAGTTACCTTTCCTTTGATAACAAGGATATGACAAAGTTACTTTCCAAAATCAATTTAATGAGGGCAAACAAGTTACTTTATTGATGTAAGAAAAAAGTTATTTTATTGGTATGATTAAAATGTTCAAGGAAAACTAATAAAAAACACAATGAGCAGTACCGGCAGTTACTTTTTAAACACTGCTGTTTAAACAATAATGACCAAAAAAAAAATACTTCTGAGGCATTATAATGAGCTATTGGAATGAATTACTTTTATTTTTTTTTCCAGGCTTCGGATTACTTGCAGTGAAAGCTGGGAAGAATGAATTGCTCTCCTCTTACTCCCAAAATATGAATGGGATTAGGATATTGTAGTATGTTTGAAGAGTGGTCTGGAGAAATCATGGACAGAGAAACTTGTTGGGCCTCTAAAAGCCTCCTGAAAGTGAAAGAACCTCTTAAAGTTAAAAATGGTCTTAACTTTTTTAAGGGGAACAGATGTGGTGCTGAAGAAGAGTTCTACAAATACCATGGACTGCTAAAAAGGCAAATGAATGCGTCTTAGAACAAATCAAGTCCAAACTCTTACTGGATGGAAAGATGACTAAACAGGCTATTGTACTTTTGACATATCGTGAGATAATATGACTCATTGGAAAAGATGATAATGCTTGGTAAAGCGGAAGGTGGTAGGAAGGAGGGAGACTGCACTACAAGTGGATTGGTTAAACCAAAGAGATCACAGCCCTGAGTTCGCAAGACCTCAGTGAGGCAGAGAACTGGGGATCTTAGAGGTCTCTCATCCATAGTGTTCCCATACATTGAGATCAGCTTGATGGCCAAAAACAGCAACAGTATGTATGTATGTACAAATAAGCCATATACGTATCACAAAGAAAGCTTGCAACACTGGAATTCTTGCCACTAAGGACCTGGCTGTAATGCTCTCTTAATTTTTTTAAAATGAAGGAAAAAACAACAACAACCTTGTGACATGCTGGTGACCTAGAAACAGCTGGCACAAAAGAATCACTCACTGTATCTGAATTTAGCTCAGCTGCCTTTTTAAAATATATCCCCCATATCTCAAACAGTAAACACATGCATGCCATGCTAGTTCTTTAGGGAGACTCATTTGCCCATGGGTTCATTAGCATTTTTTGGAAATAAATGGGCTCTACTTTGCAATGTTCCTCATCTGCAGTGGAAAATTCATGGAGAGCTCTTTCAGGTCTGCTTTAATCAAACTGACAGATTCCTCTCCAGTGACTTTATTAATCCAAATTGAAGGAGGGACTCTAAACACCCCCTCAGGAGCTCAAGGATGAAGATGGGGGTGGGGAAGAAGAAAACTAGGATCTTGTCTGTTGGTGGACTTCCGTGAGAGCTCAGTAGGAACTAATAAATAAGTCGAAGCACTGAAAATGGATGGCTAGTGCTTTGCAGCAGGCATACTCACAGAGAAGAAGGCAGTACGCTGGCGTGAGTCCCCGCCAATCCAACCTGATGCCTTCTCGTTTAATAAAAACAACAAGGCACAGTAATTACTAGAATTTCAAATACCTGCCACGTTCAGATTGCCTTATTGCCCTCTGGCTCTCTTATATTCAAGTCCCCAATCATATAAGATTGCTTGCAGATCTCTTTTTGCTCTAAATTTAATGGAAATGGATTATTGGTTGGTGGTTTGTAATCTAAGGCTGGGTGGAAATGAATGACCTACCTGCCAGTGGGAACAGATGTAAACTGCATTTCCCAATGGCAGCTTGCTTGTTTCCAGCAGAATTGCCCATCTATTTGATAATCTGCGGTTTCCTTATATGGACATAACTTCTACAAAAGGCCTCCAGGGAAGCATACATGATGCCTTTATACATGTTTAGAAGTTATATTTTTGAAAGCAAATTTGTGTCTCTGCTAAGTACATTCAAGTCTTACTGTAGGGTAACAGAAAGGTATTTATTGTCTGTGTAGAGGCAATTTATCCAATGGATGAATGGAGCTCTACTGAAATAAAGAACTTATTTATGACTAGCTTATGTTCAGCTGGTTTGAAAGGATTTACTCTCAGTATAATTAAATGTAGATTCATCATTCTGTTTAATGTGAGCCAGTCATTATTTTTTAAAAATAAAAATAACCAAGTTTTAATTTAATGTGAGCCAGTCATTATGAGCTCAATGTGGCATGTGTCTGGCTCTAGAGCAGAGATGCAAATCCAGATGTTGAGGGAACTGCAACTCCTAGTATTTCTCACCTTTGGCTTTGCTGGGTAAGGCTTCTGAGACTTGCAATTCAGCAACATATGGAGGACCACATGACTTCCACTTCTACCCTAGATTTAAGGGTGTTTATTGCATGGCAGTAGTGGTGGATTCTTCTCTGCTAGAAACTGTGCAAGTATCAGTCAAGGATGTCATAGCTTCATGCAAAATTGCAGAGCATGTACTGAACAGACAGTTGGACTAGATCAGTATTCCATAGCCCAGCAGCTTTGAAATGCCCCAGCCAACATAAGCTGGCAGAGTTGGGTGGGGATAATGAAAGTTGGAGTCCAATACATGTCAATTGCATCTTTTTGAGGGAAGCCCAACCCAGATGGCCTGCAATGTTTCTGCCATTTATGTGACTCTAAAGCAGCATATTACAAGGGCAGAGAGATTGAAGTGGGGAGAGGTAAACAAAGGAGGCTGCCAGTGGAGTCTGAAACAGACAGACCAAGCTGTGAAGTGAGTGAAGATGTGGAAAGAGGTTATTCAAGGGTAAAGAGCAGCAATAGGAAACCTGAGGTATATGGGTAAGAAACCTGTAGAAGTTGATGAACTACTTTTTCCATAATCCAGAATTAAGTTGGGAGGGATGATGGGAATTTGCATCCAGCATCAGCTGGAGAACCAGAGGATCCCCAGACCTTTAAAAGTTTTAAAATCAAGGCATGATGGGGAGCCACTGCAAGGACTTAAGAAGATGCCATGTCCTGTATATGATGAAAATGTAAGGTTGACAAAGCACGTAAAGATTACTAAGAAAAGGATATATGATGTGAAAGAAAACCAACAGGTAGGACTAACCTGGATGATACTCAGTGTATGCTGAGCCATTTGTGTAAATATCCTTTGTAATTCATTGGTAAAACTCCTTGAAGTTACAGGGGACTTTGCTAACTGTTTGGATGAGATTCAGGCCCAATTTTAAAATTTATCATTAAAAATGTAATATTGAGCTGTTACTGAAAAATGTGGGTGACTGGGGGTCCACCTGTGATGCCAGTGCCTCCATGGGACAGTGAGGAATTAATTAGCTCAATTAAAAGAACTGGGGGGAGCTTAATGAAATCATCCACCAATGTTTACAGGGTCTCCGCAGGAAAGAAACAGTCAGAGATTCCAAAATAAACTAAAATGTGTTTTATTAGAAAGAATTCAATCATGCATGCACAAGATCCAAGCACCCACACAAGGCTAACCAAAGGAAAAGGGAGGAAAGGCTGACAGTGGAGCTTCAGGGTTTTGGGTAACAATTACTGGCCCAGAGACTGGTGAAGACTTGTGCCTAAGAGCAGTACTCATTTGGAAAACAGTACAACAGCATGGCATTCAGCAAGCAAGATACTGCATCTGACTGCTTGAATCTGGGGGGGTTTATACCCAAAATCTGCCTGGAGGGCAGAGGTGTCAATGGTTTTCTGACTGGGTAAACAATGGAGGTTGCAGAGTGGACAATGAGGTCCAGACTGTATTAATGATCTTAGTATTAGGTGACAAAGAGTTAATGGCTGCAGTGATACCTCTGTGATAGTGGACAGGTGTGGGGACAATGAGGGTTCATGGGGAGAAGGGTTGAAACAATCAGTGGTTTGGTGGGAATTTCCTGTCACTATTGTCTGACAGCAGGATTGTTACAGCTTATTTTAAGCCTATTATCCTTGGATTTACCTGGCGATTTCTTGACAATGACCTTTTGGCTACATCCAGATGAGATCTCTGACCTACCTTTGCACTGCACGTGGTCAGCCAGTGTTTTTCCTCTGCCCAGCTTGGCCTCACAGTCACATCAATGCCAATTAATATTGCCAATCAGGTCTTATTTCACCAATTAAACCATATCAAGTCTGGGAGTGTGCAAGCCAGTAACAGAGTGGTGCAGAATCAATGGTGTGCTTCGCCTTGTGGAAGGATGTAACAGCAAACAACAGAAACCCTGTAATCTCTGTCAAGAAGAAGAGAGCATAGTGTGTAGATGAATGTAATGCTAATTAAAGAGCAATCACACTACCAGATAAAGCAGTCTAAATCATTCCCTCATCCCAAGAATCCTGGGAATTGTAGATCTGTGTACAGCTAAGTTTTATTTTGTGAACATTATTTTTGGAATCCAGAAGTTTGGCTATTTTTGTAATTCTTTAGGGCAGTTCTAAAAGTGAGCATTTCTTTAGGAAGCATTGCTATGAAACTATATTAACTTTGTCTGTTTTCAGTGAGATAAACATGTAGCCAAGTGTGATTTGCTGTGTAGTAGCAATAGCAGTAGCAGTTACATTTCTATACCACATCAATGCTAAGCACTCCCTAAGCAGTTTACAATGTGTTTAGCTAATTGCCCCCAACAAGCTGGATACTCATTTACTGACCTATGGAAGGCTGAGTCAACCTGGAGCCCTGCAGGATTGAACTCACAATGTTGTGGCTGCAGTACTAGCATTTAACCATTGCGCCACCAGGGTGGTGTAGAATTACACCACCAACAGCCAGTGTGGTGCAGTGGACTAGGAATCTTGAACACCAGGGCTTGAATCTCTGCTCAACCACGCAAACTGACCAGATGACCTCAGTCAAGTCATACTTTCTCAGACTTAGAAGAAGGCAGTGGTAAGCTTTCTCTGAATAAATCTTGTCAAGAAAAGCCTGTGATAGGGTCACCATCAGTCACAGTCAACCTGAAGGCACAGAAGAAGAATGAACTCAGAATGAACTCAGGCTTGCCAGAGACATTAAAAACAATAAGAAGGGCTTTTTTAGATATGTCCGCAGCAAAAGTAAAAACAAGGAAAGGATAGGATCACTGCATGGAGAAGATGGCCAATTAAAAATGGAGGGAAGAGAGAAGGCAGAACTACTCAACACCTTCTTTGCCTCAGTTTTCTCCCAAAGGGATAGAAGTACTCAACCTGGGGGATGGGGAGCAGGTGAGGAAGTGGGGGGAATGCAGCATAGAATAAGTAGAGAAGTAGCACAGGGATATTTGGCTAAACTAGATGAATTCAAGTCTCCAGGGCCAGATTAATTATATCCAAAGATATTAAAAGAACTGGCAGAAGTCATTTCTGAACCACTTGCAATAATCTTTGAGAACTCTTGGAGAACAGGAGAAGTCACAGTAGACTGGAGGAGGGCAAATGTCATCTTGATCTTCAAGAAGGGGGAAAAAAAAGGACCCAAATAATTATCGCCTGGTCAGCCTGACGTTAATACCAGGAAAGATCCTAGAGCAGATCATTAAACAGTTTGTAATTACTTAGAAAGCAATGCCGTAATAACTAAAAATCAACATGGATTTCTCAGAAATAAGTCATGCCAGAATAATCTTATCTCTTTTTATGATAGGGTTACAAGCTTGATAGATGAAGGGAATGCTGTAGACGTGGCATGTCTTGACTTCAGTAAGGCCTTTGACAAAGTTCCCCATGACATTCTTGCAAAGAAGCTAGTAAAATGAGGGGTGGACAGGGCTGCTGTTAGGTGGATTGGTAACTGGTTGACCGACCGAACCCAAAGGGGGTTCACCAATGGCTGCTTTTCATGCTGGAGAGAAGTGACTAGTGGGTTCTGTCCTGGGCCCAGTGCTATTCAACATCTTCATCAATGACTTGGATGAAGGATTGGAGGGCATGCTGATCAAATTTGCAGATGACACCGAACGGGGAGGAGTTGCTAATATCCCAGAGGACAGGATCAAATTTCAAAATGACCTTGACAGATTGGAGAGCTGGGCCAAAGCTAACAAATTAATTTCAACAGAGAGAAATGTAAAGTCCTACACTTAGGCAGAAAAAATGGAATGCACAAAGATAGGATGGGAGATGTGTGGCTGGATGGCAATGCATGTGAAAGGGATCTAGGAGTCTTGGTAGATCACAAACTGAACATGAGTCAGCAGTGTGATGGGTCAGCCAAGAAAGCCAACGCGATTCTTGGTTGCATCAATAGGAGTATGGTATCTAGATCAAGGGAGGTTATGGTACCACTCTATTCTGCACTGGTTAGGCCTCATTTGGAATATTGTGTCCAGTTCTGGGCACTTCAATTCAAGAAGGATATCGACAAGCTGGAGCGTGTCTAGAGGAGGGCAACCAAAATGGTGAAGGGTCTGGAAGCCATGGCCTATGAGGAACGGCTTAGGGAGCTGGGGATGTTTAGTCTGCAGAAGAGAAGGTTAAGAGAGGACATGATAGCCATGTTTAAATATTTGAAGGGATGTCATGTCAAGGAAGGAGTGGGCTTGTTTTCTGCTGCTCCAGAGACTAGAACAAGGAGCAGTGGATTCAAGCTGCAGGAAAGGAGATTCCACTTGAACCTCAGGAAGAACTTCCTGATGGTCAGAGCTGTCCAGCAGTGGAATATGCTTCTTTGGAGTGTGGTAGAGTCTCCTTCTTTGGAGGTTTTTAAGCAGAGGCTGGATGGCCATCTGTTGGGAATGCTTTGATGGGTGTTCCTGCATAGCAGGGGGTTGGACTTGATGGCCCCTGGGGTCTCTTCCAACTCTATGATTCTATAAGAACAACAACATCAGACCATTCTATTGACTATGGGGTCGATGGGTTGGGATTAACATGAGATTTAACAGATAAACAATGTGCTCACTCTGAACAGACTTTATTTTGCTTTCAGTACTCTACTTATGAGGAAAGGTCTAACCCCCAAGGAAATGAACTGTGTATACTCACAGGGAAAGCCTTTCTTTTTGAGATATATTTATTTATAGGCAAGTGGAGCTTTTTTGTCTTTGTTTTCTCCAGGAAGGCAAACAAACCAGCAACTTCAGGCAGATGTTCTTCACCGAAGTGGGAGGTAGTTTGGCTCCAAACTCCAAATATACATCTTGAAGCAATGATTCTGATGCCACCTCTCCCAAGTGTACGCAATTTCTTGATACACTTGAAAGTCCCTTGAGGGGAAAAAGTCTCTTCTGAAGTGTTTGGCTCAGGGAGCAGTAGGTCCTTCTCTGAAGAGTCTTCGTCTGGAGCAGGCATGGCACACAAATTCTCACTCATAAGGATCATACTTCCTGCCCCCAGCATGGGTATCACATTGGGCCAAAGGTACATTCATGCCAGTGACAAGTTTCTTATGCCAAGCCGCCTCCAGGAAATCTATCACAGCTATTTTTATGGAGTCTTTGGTAATCACCCAGTACTGTTATCAACAGGTGTATAGGGCTGTTAAAGGAACTTCAGATGCAACCAGGCTTAGCAGGGTGAGAATGGAATTGAACTCTAACAGGCACATTGGAAGCCTTAATTGCACAGACTGAGTCATAGCTGGATTTCTGATGGTCTTTGAAAGCCCGTCTTCCCCTGTCATCTGCTAAAAATAAAGAACTTAGACAAGAAGGACTAACTGAACAGTTGCAGTTAATATTTTGTCTGCAACCCTAAGCATTTGTATTTCCCACTGAACTTAGTGGGGCTTATTTTTGATTGAACTGAAGATATTAGGATCATGCAGTTGTTCAGTCCTTTTCAAATTCTTTTAATTGCTGAGTTGCTTGTAAACAGGTAAACATAGCACTGTAAACATGGTGTAAATTAACTAACAGAACTGTAAACTATAAAATAACACCTAGTATGCAAAGGGTTTTGCAACTTTGGCCCTAAACAGAGACGCCTAAATCCAGTTGTTAGTCCCAAGTAGTCTCATGAAAAAATTTTGCATTGTTTCCTGTATGGTCACAGTTTCCTGTAATGATCACAGTTGATTTATATAACTTTAATATAGAGACATAGGCATAGTTAGCCTTGGCTCAATCATAAACATTACAGACAATCAAGACAAATCAAGAAATCTGAAGAAGACGAATACTTAGGAGGGAAGCTGTGAGCGATCTAGATAAAATGCTCTAGTGTAAAGTATATTTAAGGTAAAGGTCATTCATGTCATAATATTTCCATTTTGTATGTGTGGTTGTGAAAGATGATGGTAACAGAAGCTGATAGGAAGAGAATCAACTCCTTTGAAATATGGTACTGGAGGAGACTCCTGTGGATGGACTGCCAATAAGAGAAGTCACTGGGTCCAAGAGCAAACCAAGCCTGAACTTTTCCTAGAAGCCAAAAAGACTAAACTGAAGCTATCATGCTTTGGGCATACCATGACATGACCTATTATGAAGGGCAATAATGTTTGTTAAGGTTGACAGCAGTAGGAACAGAGGAAGACTGAGTTACTGGTGGACAGACTCGGTCAAAAAAAGCCACAGCCCTGAGTTTGCAAGACCTTAGTGGAGCTGTTAATAACAAGGTATCTTGAAGATCTCTTATTCATAGGGTTGCCACACGCTGAAGTTATTGTGACAGCTATTAACAACAGATTCCAGTTGGAACTAATAACTAGATTAAGGGTAGAAATAGTGGCAGAAAATGTATTGGCTGATTTTGTTATCCAAAGCCCTTTTACAAAAAACTCAGCAAGTCAGGGAGCACTCTCTGGTAAGGACAGTGATGCTGGAGGGAATGGAGGCCTTCCTTACTTCTGGATCTGTGAGGGCTTGCACACAGCCAAAGTGAAACTGAAGCTCAACAGAAGATGGTGCATTATTTTTCTCTTTATGGTCCTGTACCTTTACCTTTTAATAACAATGATATGCAGAAAATTTCCCACATCAGTTCATTTCTATACTTGGGAAAAGTTTATCAGCCAAATTTCTAATTGTCTTGCAGCATTTAAAAGCAGAGGTGCACTGAAAGGAAAAAAAATATTGTTGGCAACTTTGCTATAACATACAGCATCGCAAATTGTCTGTCACAGAAGTAGTGGGGGTGCCATTCAGAGGTCAACTCTGTATTTACAGGACTGCTGTGATAGTAACCCGCCTGCCTGAATCTGGACTGCAGGTCAGGGTCACTGTCTGAATAAGCAGGCCTTTGACGACTGTGGATGTCAAGGAACTTCCCAGTTCTAATCCCTGCAGGAACAAGTCCACTTACGAAGACACAAGTCACCAATAATATTCTGTCCATTATTTTGACTTGATCACCAGGAGACTTGTAAAGAAACAGATCAGTATTAAGGTTTTATTTGTTTATTAATTTATTACTATTATGCTTCTGCTTATTCTGACACATTCTTCTTCTTGTTTTATCTTATGTTTGCATATTATCAATGCAGTTGCCTAATCACTGGGACAATGAGCACATCTAGAAATTACTTTAGCATAAGTCCTGGAGGCCAAAGGACCCGAAGTAACAGTCCCAACCCTTGAGGATCAAAGTATAAATGACATCCTGTCGACTGGGGTGAGCTAGCTTCAAATTTTCATGCAGTCACAAAGCTCACTATATAACCCTGGACACACACACACAGCCTGAATCACCTTGCAGGATCATTATGAAGATAAAATTGTAGGGCAGGGATGGTGCTTGCTGTTTTGAGTTAGTAGGAAGAAGTTGATGCTAATTTTTTAAAAAATGTTTCACAGCACTTTCTTTATGTTTCTTCTAACGGAAAGCCTCTTCTGGGAGTTGAGAGCTTCAAAGTTGTGTGTGTGGGTGTGTGTGGTGGGGCTCTTTCCTTTCCAGCCACTCTTCTGTTTACAAATACTCCACAAGTTGATTTTTGTCCCATAAGATAAAGGTCAGATATCTGGGGATGAGATGAATGGACATTTTGGGTGTTATTTCAAGGGCTGTTTTTTCTTTAAATAATAATAAATCCAGACACCAGTAGGTATTAACCAATAATTCCCTGTTCTCAGAATCCTCCATGCTGGCTGGGGGGTTTCTGGGTGTTGTAGTCCAAAAATGTAGTTTTTCCAGGTTCTAGCCATTCAGTGCCTCCTTCCCCAACATTGTTCCTACCCTCATATTTGTATCCTTCGGAAGCTGCTTTCATTATTAAAAGTGGAAATGCTAGAGAAATTATATAAGGTTACTGTGTGTAATGTATATTTTGGCTCCCCAAGTTTTGTGAACAAGATTCTTTTTAAACCTCTTCTGTGCCCCAGATCTGAAGATAAAGATACAGTACAAATAATGGTAAGGAAATGTTCTCCTGGAAGTGCAACCATTATAAACCAATCACTATGCTGTTTGGTTTTGAGCCAGTCTAAAGAGCTCTGCACTCAAAGGAGACAATGGTGTCGTTAGGACAGGTCAATCACATTGGCATAAACTTGTCAACAGTCATGTTCATTTTCCTTCCGTCACAGGACTCTTATTCCAAAGACACATTCATTGAGTTTTATCATTCAGCAATCAAAAAACATAACCTCCAGTTGCATACCCCATCTAAAGAATGAGATTACGAGAACTGTACAAAGAAAGAAAAAAGAGAGGATCTCTGCTTGAAAAATTTTGTGTGACCTTACAGCCTTAACATGTTTATCATTTATGATACATTTCAAGTCTCTCCAAATTAATATGTGGAAGATCAGAACCAGAGCCAAGTTAAGTCAGGAAGCTAATAAGCCATGTAGATGTGCTGACAAGATACAGAATAATAGAGTGTATTTTGTGCTGTCTTCTGCTTCTATTTGGAGACCGTGGTTAGATGACATAAAAGAAAGGTTAACAACAACAGTATGGTGAAGAGATTTTTGCACGTTTGCTCAAAAATTAGTTTCACTCTATTCACTGGGTCTTATTCTCAGGTATGTAAGCATGAGATCACAGAGTGCATAAAAAACCTTATCCAGGTCATAATTTTGCTGCTGTGTGCCTAGAAGTCATTTCTGGCATATGGTGATCCTAAAGCATTCCTATCACTTTGTTAAGGGGGAGTGCCATCGCTTTCCTCTGAGGCTGAGAGAGTGTAACTTGCCCAAGACATCCCATGGATTTCCATGGCTAATTGGGGATTCTAATCCTGGATGCCCAGATTCTGAATACTTAAGTATAGCCTAGAGGAAAGTATTATGTGGCTCTTCACTTGTTGCTGGACTACAACACCCATGAACCCTCATAACTGGCTATACTGGAAAGACCAGCTTGGAATTAAAGTCCAACAACATCTGCAGGGCTATAGTTACCAATGATAAGAGGGTTTCAAACTCTTTAGGCACTTCACACCCAGTTGTACCTCTTATAACAAACCTCTTGAGATTCTGATATTATTATTACCCATTCCTCCATTGCAGACGGCAGGAGTGAGGCTGAAGGAAAGAATGGCATGGTAAGACCTGGTATCTAATTCTCGGCAGAGTTGGAGACCTTCTGAATCATAGCTCAGGCTTAGTCAATATGCTGCACCAACATTCAGGATAAACAATATAGCTTAGGATCATGACTGATGCGGGGAATATGTACATTTGTGTATTTACCTACATAAGAAGCAAAGAGATACATGAGAACGGGAGGGGGAGTGTGATTTGAGTTGCTATGTTTTTTCTATGTTTGTAGCATCTTTGGACACTGAAAATGTCTTGGGGTTATTTTTGAAAAATTACATCCAAAGACAGAAATTGCAAAAGAGATTTTCATGGAAAGACACAAAATATGACCATGACATATTGAACTTAAAAGTAGGAAAGTACTTTTCATGGATAGCAGCTGGCCAAGAAACTGAACTGGACCTCAGGAGGTTTGAGGGTCTCTTCCCACTATACGATTATAGCAGTATAATTCCAGTACCAAGAACTAGCATGGTGCAATAGTTTCAGCATTGGACTCTGACTCTGGAGACCAGGGTTTGAATCCCTGCTTGGCCATGGAAACCCACTGGGTGACCTTGAGAGTGCCACACACTCTTGGCCCCAGAAAACCTCGTGATTGAGTTTGCTTTAGGATCAACATAAGTCGGAAAAAACTTGAAGGCACACAACAACAAGTCACATTCTCTCAACCTCAGAGGAAGGCAAACAAATCTTCTGAACAAATCTTCCCAAGAAAAGCCTGTGATAGGTTTGCCTTAGGATCTCCATAAGTCAGAAAAGACTTGACTGCACACAAAAGCAACATAATTCCAGTACTTTCCTGATAAATCCTAGGATTTGCAGTTAGGAAGGGGCATTTAGAAATTCACAGAATTGAACCATGGGAATTATAGGGATGTAGAAAAAATATAATGCCGTGCAGATACACTCTTGGCCTTGGTATTCCCAGCTGCAATCTTACAGTTGGAAAGAATGTTGTTTTATTCTACAAATTTGCCATTAGGCAGTACACATGAAAATGCTTTGGCACTTCAAAGTGCTATGCCAGTGTTCAGTATTTATTAAAATAATTTCCAAGTGAGAGAGTCATATCAATCACAGAACAAAATGCTTTGTGACACCTTAAAGTTTAACAAGTTATACTGGCAATTGGCATTAGCTTTCAGGGACTGTAACCCATTCCATCAGATAAATGGAGTGGTACTTGAGTTGCATATACATTATTTGCCAATTTAGGTAGCACTCTATGCATCTCATGAAGTGAGAGACATTCCATGAAAACTTGTGCCACACAAACCATTTGTTTTTAAGTAGACTCTTTCTTGTATCTGTTATAGTTGTTGTTGCTGTTATTTATGAAATGTGAAATGCAATGTGTCACAGGATTCTCGCTCCTCTTTGCCAGATAGTGAGGATTAGTACATGAACGGGTATGGGTTGACAGTGGATGTCAAGGAGAAGAGAGAAGGTAAGAGGCCCACCACAGTTCTCCTATCTTCTGTTATACCCAGTTGACTTGCTGAAGAAGAATATGGATGGTAGTGCATTCATCCAGGTGTACATCCCTTTTGGAAAATGTGACATCCATGAAATCAGAGTGAGGGGACTGGAGGGCTTTCTTTGGCAAAGGAAGAATGAAAAAGGCAGAAGGAGAGGAAGAAAAGACCATTCAGGTGAAGATGTTTCTAAGGAGTTTCAAAGCCAGCTTTTTTGCATCCAAATTTGAACCTTGAGTTTCTCCAAAGAGTTTCTTCTCATGATATCTGATGTGGTTGCTGTCGTTGTTATTGTGTACCTTCAAGTCATTTTTTACTTACCATGATCCTAAACTGAGGCTATCACAGGTTTTCTTGGCAAGATTTGTTCAGAAGGGGTTCCTTCCTTTGAGGCCTTAAAGGCTCCTCCCTAAACTGCAAACCCCAGGATTCCATAGGATGTTGAAAGTGGAATAATAGCACTGTAACAGTCTAGTGCAGAAATGGCCTAACAGTATTAGTATTAGTAACAGGATAATTTATAATAAACAGTTGTCTTGGGCAGGGATGTAGTTATGAGTGGGCAAAATGAGGGCTGATTAAAACTTCTGCCCCCAATGAAATTTTCCTTCAGTTCCTGAATTTCTAGCATTGCAGTAACTTAAAACGTAACCAGCTGAGCATTTAGAGCTATAGTTTAGGCACCCAGACAAAAAGATCAGGCAAAGTTACCAAAGGAATGTGAACACAGCAAAGGCAAAAAGTTCTAGGTGCCAAGGATGCTCTGCATCTCCTTCTCTGCAGCGCTGGATATTTGGAGGCTGAAGGAAAACATCATTGGGGAGCAAAATTCTTGTCTGGGGGCAATGCCTTCATTTTCTATCAATTGCTTTATTCTGACCCTGCCCCCAGCTATGCTCTTGGTCTTGGGCCACCGGTTCACTCTGCCTAAGGTTGGGCACGCTCTTTTCACTTGGCGCCGGCTCTGGTTGCATTTTTCACAGGTTGTGTGTGCGTGTGTGTGCGCATATTTACCCATTGCTCCGAGATCAGCAGCATCCCATTACCTAGCGACGCAGACAGCCTAATCCACCCAGGGCTGGCTCTGGGAGTGCCATTAAACCCTTGGGGGAGAGCAGGGGCGGGTGGGAGGCTGGGTGGGCTCTCTCTTGAAGCACTCATCAGCTCCTTCCTCCCCATCCAAAAGCTTCTGCGCCCCCAAACCACAAAGACTTTGGACGACGGAGCTGGCGCCGGCAGGTTCCCTAAAGAGTTCAGAAGTCAAGAAGTTGAGGCAGGTAGGGTGGGGGCGGCGGGGGAAACCCGATCGCCCGCAGAGACCCGGCGCTCAAGGAAGGAAGGAAAGGGATGGGGAAGATCCTGGCAGACAAGAGAAGGAATCAGGGCCCTTTCTCTTGGGAGGAGTTGGAGATAAACAACAGGATGCACCCGCCGCCAGAGCCGGAGGGAACCGCCGCGCAAGGCAGCCTGATGAGTCTCGGAGAATGCAACGTTTCTCTCCTGTGCGGCCCACCAGGCAGAAATCCAACAGGCCCAGCTCCTCCAGGCGTGGAAACACAATCACGTGAAAAGCTGACCCTGCTGAACTTGCACTGTCAAGCACAGGGGGAGGGGAAAAGGAAAAGTGGTCGATTCATGAATATCCTGATACATAGACTCCGGGCACAGAAGAGAAGAAAATATAACAGGTAGGTTGCTAAACCCAGAAAGCTGGGGAATTCTGGGAGCTGGACCGAGTGAAGTAGCCGCCACATTGAAGCATCCAGCTAAGACCATATCCCCCACCGTCTATTCAGTCCCAAACTTTACTTGGTGATATCTACATTACACTATTATATCAGGTTCATAACGCTTCAGCTTTCATGGTTTTGTCCTATGGAATCTTGGATTTGGAGCGGTGTTTGAAATTCTCTGTCCAAAGGCGCTTGAGTTCTGCAGGAGAAAATTCTAAGCGCTTCATCAAGCTACAAATCCCAGAATCCCGTAGGACGTTGCTACCATAGCAAACGCAGCATGAAACTGGTTTCATTGCATAATGTAGATGCACCCATTGTGTGACTATATTTAACTCTCCCTTTCTCCATTATCGTGTTGTGGCACTTCTGTGGCCAGCACATACAAAGAAACTCCTCCCGTAAGGAAGGAGAAAGCAGTTGTTTAAAATGAGCTAACTTACCCAAGGGGGCTGAGTAAAGGTAGATTGAGTTGAAAATAATATACAAAGCTATTAATTTGCACGGAAACTTTTGCTTGGCTAAGAGCTCTGTGGAACTCTATGCATGCATAATTTACACGTCAGTGGAAGTATCCCATGTTATTTAATGGTACTAGATAATACTACTGCTAGATAAAGATTTATACCTGCAGTTTATGGCACCTAGAAAGATAGGCGTGGACGATCTCCAACGGTGAACGTGTGAGCAGGCCCGCGCGGGTCATCTTGGAGGGGGAAACTTGTCAACGCTTCTCCTTCCCCCTCTCATTCTGGGACTTCCTCTCATTTTGTAGCTTTTACAAACTCAGCTACTAGAAAAGGGGGGGAAAGCCTTTTAAACGGACAGAGCAAAGATAGGGTTAAAAACCCAAGCGATTTTTATATCGTATGTTTTTCCTCCTCCCACTCCGCCCGCCTTTCCTTCTCTACTCTTGGAAAAATTCTAGCTGTTGGATAGTTGATGCGAGCTGAAGGAAGGAGTCTGGAAGAGACGGCTTCGGGGTACCGTTTCTTATAAATTGGAATTGACACGGAACAAAACTGCCCAGCAAATATTTATTTGGCACTTCAGGGAAGGCCGGATGGCGGGGGTGCGTGGGTGGGTGCGTCGGGACACTTGAGAATGCGCCCGGGAGCGCTTGGGATTCGGGAAAGAGGCCAGGCGAGGCTTCCCAAGTGTGTGCGTTGGGGGGGGGAGCGCTCGAGGAGGGAGGGGGTTAAGGTTGAACAGATGCTCTCCTCCCCATCATACCGTCTCTCTGTCACTTAGCATCGGCAGAGCGAAGGACCATCTGGTGAGGGGCTGTTATTCTATAGCCTGCGGGGGGAGGCAAAATTTGGGGGTACCATGACCAATTGGGATTAGAAGCATCATTACCAATAGAAAGTATCTGTATCAGTAAAAGAAAATGGCTTTTTCAACCCCCCAAGACTGGTTTGGATTTAGGAAGGTAGATCATTTTCAGTATTTCGCAGTTCTTCTGAAAAAGAACTGCTCCTGCTCTCATGGTCACGAAATACGGTAATACACCTTCCCCCCCTTTTTGACAACGCCGGCTACTTCGTTTTGATTAATAAGAATATCAAATTTTCTGGCCGGATGGTTTCAATCAAGGTGAAGATTCCACTCACAACAAATTCCAATTTTTTTCTGTTTCCAGTACGACCACGTCAGAAGTCTCAAGCAATTTAAAATTATGTATTCGTCTATTAAATCTCTTTCTTTAATCCAATTATTTATTTATTTATTTTGGTAAACGTTCTTAGTTTAGTCAGTGCCTGGGGAATATTTTAACAGAGATCATAGCATAGAAAACCACAAGTGACACTTCTTATGAAAAAGAAATTTCGTTGCTATTGTAACCCGATCTTCATTTGCCTGGGTGAAGTCCCACTCAATTTAATGGGATTGCTTCTGGGTAGACGTCTATAGGAGTCAGCTGCAAAAACCTGGAGAGATGTTCAGAACGATCTCTAGGATGCTTGCAGATCTTAGCAGTACTTAAGAGAGGCAAAATTCGTATAGAGACAAATAGAATTTGCAGTTTACAATCCGCATGTCCAATGAGTTAATCGACTACCCTGCTGCTTCATCGATTAATTATTTCAGTCCTCTTAACAACGCTGTTGTTAAAATACTTTTCGCCATCTCTCATACTGTGTGTACCACTGGAATAGTAAGGTAACCCATCCAGCAAAATAATCGTCCTGCTTTGAAATCGTTTTTATCTGCATCCTTCTAACCGGATTTGATCCTTCTGTGAATGAACGTTGGGAGAGGGGACGGCTAACGGCCAGGGATTCTGAACAATCCCTGGAACCGACATGATAAAGAAGCAGATTTCTGAACTACTACACAGAGACAGGGATATACTGTATTACCCTATAATTGCCATCTATGTGTCTGTAAAATATAGGAGACATAAAAAGGGGTTATATTTTATCCTATAAACCCCAACCTCACATTTCTCTTCTCTTCTAATACTTTCTTTTCCTCCCTCTGACGATCTCAGGATCTGACTTAAAAGAAGTTTTCACACCCACACCCCGTTTTTTTAAATAAATAAATAAATCTCAAACAGAATAATGTCGCAAATAATAAATAAAAGAAATAAATTCGGTATCGTTTTGAATAAAAATTAAAAATAATTAAAGAAAAAATTATGTAACTGAGGGCCGGTTCCCACCGCCTGCTTCACTGGCGGAGTGGAGGGGTGGCTTTGCAGGCGCTGGTATTCCGGAGGTCCCGGTCTACCTGCTTCCTCCCCAGGGCTTTCTCCGTCGGCCGGGTCCTCTCGCAGGTAGATACCTTGCTCTTTCTCCGCCCCACTAGCTTAGGGGCCGTAGTTTTATGCCTGCGTGGCCGTGGCTCCGGGTTCTGCATCATCTCTGACCTGGTAGGCTGGCGTTTCTTTTTAATTATTTACCTGTTAGTGAAAGTGCTACTCCTCCCCCCGCAACTTTCGTGCTAATGGTCGCTGCTCCCGGGGCTGCCGAATCTTCTAAAGCTGGCCAGCAGATCATTTCATTAAAGTTTAATGTCCGCCAATTGCCCGTCATAAAAAAAAAAAAAAATAGACTCGGATCCCCTCTAAAATATTAATACTTTAATGCTCGCTGTTAAATAAGCCAAGCCCCCGAGCGCCCCAAATCAATTCGCCATAATGCACTCCTCTTTCGGCTACCGGCTCGGAGACATTCGTCTTACACTATTATTAACTTAGGTCAATTGCTCACCCAATTAGTGCTCGCGAGAAGAAGGGAAGGCTTGGAGAGGAAAGGGAGAAGGTCCCTGGTTCGTGTGAAAGCAAACACCCAAAGCGAGATGGGTGTGTGTGTGTGAGGCAGGTAGTAGGTCTCCGGCTGGCCAGCGGTCACAGGAGGAGCGGATGGAGGGGACAGACTGGGAGGGCACATTTGCGATGTCGTGCCCGTACAGCCCGGAGGAGCTACTTTGCTGGACTACAACGCCCAGAATTCCCCGAACACCCTAACCAGGGGACGATAGATTCTGGGGAGTCCTACTCCAACACTCCCTGGCCATTTCCGCACTAGACTGTTACAACGCTATTATTCCGCTTTCAACATCTTGTGGTATTCTGTTTACTGAGGCCAAAGAGCTTTCTGGTTGAGAATTCAAAATGTCCCTCTCTCAACCGCAAATCCCAGGATTCCATAGGATGTTGAAAGTGGAATAATAGCACAATAAGAGTCTAGTGTGGAAATGGTCCTTGTATCCTGCTCAACGCCAAAGAATGATATGGCAGCGTCCCAGTATGCCGCTATAAAGCTAAAATTACTTGTCCCTTTGGGAAGGTCTCTGTCTCCCTGGCCACTTGGAGAGCTGATAAATTGGTAGGCAAGTTTTCTGCAAGTTTTCTAGCTGTTGTGACGCTGTGTAGTTTCCAGTTGTTTCCGACCTATGGAAACGTTAAGGGGTTTTCTTGGCAAGGTTTGTTCAGAGGAGACTGTGACTTGCACAGGGTCACTCAGTGGGTTTCCTTGGCTGAGGGGGATTCGGACCCTGTGTTCCTGCAGGATCCCTAGTCCAGTTCTCAAACCACTTTGGCTCTCCTTACCTAACCTTCCTTAAATAACATCAATTGTTTTTAAAAATGCGATCCATTAAGGTGCAAGTGAAAGTGTGTCCTACCACTTTTGAGGTGCATCCACACTGCACAAGTACACTAGTCTGATTCCACTTTCACTGCCAGGGTGTCAGCCTATGGAATCGTGAGATTTGTAGTTTGTAATGGATTCTTGGAAGCACTTCACAAAGCTAAAATTCCCAGGAATCCAAATCATGGCAGTTAAAGTGGTACCAAACTGCTCTAACGGTGTAGTCAGGACTCTTCCACGTCCTACCTCAGTTGCCTGAAGGGAGAGCTGTTGTTGTGTATGTTCAAGACGTTTCCAACTTCTGGCGACCCGAAGGCGAACCTATCACGGGGTTTTCTGGGTCGGAGAGCGTGTGAAGCACCCAAGGTCACCCAGTTGGTTTCCATGCCCCAGCGAGGAATCCAACCCTGGTCTCCAGGGTTGTAGTCCAAAACTCAGGGTTGTAGTCCAAAACACCACCCTGGCTGTCAGACGTGGAGAGAGACAGGTGGAGAGAGAAAACCAGTATCATCCCAGTGGAGAGCACAACTCATCTTGGCCCGTACGCTCAAAAGTAATCCCACTGAGTTCAGCGGAGCTTCCTCCTCCTTTGGTGAGCACTACCTGGAAACCTTCTCAAGAAAGGTTTTGAACCCCAGGAAACTTCTTTGAGAAGGTTTCCAGGTCGTGCTCACCAAAGGAGGAGGAAGCTCCGCAGAACTCAATGGGATTTGCTTCTGAGGGCACAGGTCTGTTGGTGAGCAGATTCATTGCTTTCATCCGTCAACACTGACTGGTCAGTGTAAAGATCTGAAAGACCTGTATCATCTTACGCAGCCCTTTGAAAATTTAGGGAAAGGGTCATGGATTCGCATCTTCCTGGATCCTATTACACTCCCGCAACTGTTTAAATATGCTTTATACCCGAGTGTTTGTTATTGCTCTGTACTGCATCCGAAGTGAGTTTATATCCCCCAAAGCCCGTACAAAAGTTAAAACCAGTCTTAAAGGTATTGTTACATTCCTTAAAACAAAAACAAACCCTCCCTCTTTCTTCCTCTTCCACTAAACGAGTGTAGAATTGAAGTCTTTAGGCATCAGTGGGGAGGGGTTCCTACCTCTGTCACTAGACAGATACATTGCATGGTCTTGTCTACTTGCCTTAAAACTCTTGGCTAATTCTTGAAACCCTTCACGAGAAAAGGTACCTGGGAGCAGCAGAAAATGCACTGATAAGGAAGCGCTTACTCCTTTCCATCACTTTTTGCAGCTGGCCAGAAGTTTAGGCTGGCCTCCGCTTTACAGACCAACTTCAACAGATGAACAAAGTTCCTTGCTGTTAAGAAGGTAGCCGGGAATTATTACAAAGCTTCGTCTCTAGCATTCTGAGTCAAAAAGTGCACAATCTAGAGAGGTGCAAATTTTAGTGCAATTTTTCCGATTCGGATTGGAAACGAAATAATAAGGAGTGAAAGGAAAAGTATTCACCCTGAGACCATGGAGTATTTTTTTTTAATTAAATGTTAGGAAAAGTCTAATGAATTTGGAGAAGGGGGGAGGATCCCGGCGCATGTCTTGGATGGCGGAAAAGAAACCGTCCACGAATCGCTGGCTCCTGTTAGAAGGTGCTGCGATCTCTTCTGCCGTTTACACACACACACTCTTTCCCTCCTTCTCCTCAACCCAAGGATATGTTGGCTGCGTCTCCTGTCTTCCCTCCCCGCTCTTGTGTCCTCATCCTCCCACCATTTCACAGAAGTACAGCAAAAAAAAAAAAAAAAAGGACTCTGAGATATTCTTATCACCCGGACCATAATCAGATACGCTCTGCCTGGGCCAGTTTTTTTGGTCTTCCGAAGGCAAATCTTTCCTCTGTAACCGTCGTATCTTCTCAGTCATTCCTCCGTTGACGTGCTAATTTAGTAGATGAAATGGGCCGTTTCATTCAATCATTTCTATCTGAAACCCTTTCGCTCCTTGAAACTGCCACCGGGTCTGGTCAGTTTCAAACAGCCAAAAGTTCGCCAGAAAGAAAAGAAAAAGTGAGGCGCGTTGTGTTGAGCTGCTGAGTGGATTTAAGCCCGATCTCCTCTCCCCGCCCTCCTCTGGCTGAGTCCTACTGACTGAACACATCCTGTTTCAAATTTTAAAAAGGTTAAAATCCGACCAAATGAACTCGACTTCGTTAATTTTAGAGAACTGAGTTTTAAGCTAAGGAGCTCCGCTTGGCTGTATTGTATACCGAGAGAGATTGCTCCGGGCTCTATATTTTGAAAAGGAAAGAGCTGCTAGGCTGCTTCAATCAAGCTTAATTGTACTGAAATTATTATTAACTGGATGTATACGCAAGGTTTTCAAAACATATTCTGGGGGAAGGTTTGCAACCTCATTACAACGGAGCATTGGGCGTCAGTGAACAAATAATACTTGGATTTAAGTTTATGCTGATGTGTGCCATTGGGTTCCTAAATCCATTTAAGCTCAAGAATATTAATTTAATTCAGGATAATTTACATTAATAGCTTTTTAAATTGGTTTACTTTCCCTGGAAGTAAACTTTGTTGAACTTAATGGGACTTGCTTCCGAGTAAACACCGTTGGACCAGACTGTACGCATGCCTTTTGATCACAAATTAATTCCAGTTCAAGTGTAACTGAATCAAAAGGGGCTTAATGGAATCCCCTGGGATCGGGTCAAAATCTGTGGTCTCACTGGAGTGCTTTTAAAGGAGGGACGAAACTCCACTTGGGAATTCGATGTAAATAAGGTGCCAGCTACTAACCACAGTTGACCCTAGGCATGCAGTAGGGCCAAGGACACATCTATCAGAACTTTTCTCGGACTCGTTAAGGTGTTTCGTGTGTTTTAACAACACCCACAAAAATTTGTATTGCCCTTGTTATCATCGTTAATAGCTTAGGGCTAGATCCAATTGTTGGTCCTAATTAAATAGGCCTAATAACTTAATAGGACTTGTTAACGCCTACGTAAATTGCAGTAGTTTAGTGGGTCTACTCTAGCTGAGATTAACAATTCAGTCTCACCCTTAAAAGGTCTTTCCGACTAAAGGGGCAAAATCATTTCTTCTCATGGCTGAAATGCAATAGCTTTTTTCTGGTATCTGTAGTCCACCAGCAATAAATGTCTATGCAGAATTAAGTTCCATTGAGTTCAGTGATCGCATTTACTTTTAGGTAACTACTACAGAACTGGAGTTTTTGGCTCAATCTTAGGCAGATACAAGTTTGTACAGATCCAGGCCCTTCAACACTAGTGTTCGCGCTAGTTATTGGCCTATAAAAATGTTAAGTACGTGCCACGTATTTTCCGGGGAAGATTAATTCTGAGTGGACTTGAAAGGGAGTCTGTGATCCCAGGCAGTAAGAAGACAAGTAGAGGAGGGGTGACGAAGCGCCCCCAGAAACTGTGGGGAGGTTTCAAGAGATGCCAGACACCTTCCAATAGACCACGGTAAAGCGCAGAAAACGGAGTAACAGGAACTGAGAGTCTGCAAAACTCCAGGCAAGATCCCCCACCAACCACGTAAGAGGAGGAACTGTCAGCATTTCACCTAATAACACAGTCTGTCTAAATCGTGTAATTTTGGAAATCTCTGGAAAACTGAACACCCCGGTCACTTCTAAAATTAAATTTCATGCCCAAAAGTTCCCCAAAATGATCAAATTTATGCTTTTGGCTGGAATCCTCCTGTACACTCCCAAGAGAGCAAAGGTAAGCCAATTCAGTGGCCTCACTGCAACTGCTAATCCCTGATAGAATAAGTAGATTGAATGACGGGAATCAACGGTTCTGTAAATTCCATTGGTGTACTCTAGCTGGGATTTGTTATTGGATTTAGACCAATCAGACTGTGTCTGAATTAACCCGTGTAGTAAAACTAGACTGGTCACATGTAAGGGCGTCCAAATCGTGGGTTGCGAAATCATAAATAATGCTTAACCATCTGTCCACTCTTTTCTGTGTAATTGTTATATTTGGGATGGGAAGTTTTGAAGTATGAATTTATTAAAGTGATATTTTCCATTCTCCACGGTACTGTCGGACGTGGCGCTAAGTAAAGTGGTTACCGATTATGTTATGGTGTGTTATTTACAATTCCTCTTTTCTTCCAATGTGGGAATCTACTAATACTATTTTTTTCTACCAAAGTTGAAAGAATTAAATTGTGTACTTCAGTAAGTCTCCATCCTTGAAGGGCGTTCTTACTTTATCTTATTGGCTGGAATTAAACTTTTAAAAGTTTCCATTGTTACTACAGTCCCCTTGGGGAATCCATGTGATCAGCTGGAGTGGGTGGGAGGAAGTTTTAGAGCACAGTTTCCGAAGGAAGTTCTGTCTCCATCTTAGGCGCTTTCAGAACTGTGATTTCACACATTTCCCTGGTTTCACTGTTGTACTATTGGAACGTTACCATTCGAGGAATGACTTTTGCTCGCTTCTGTTTCTGACATAGTTCTTGTCCAGGAGTTTTTCCCTTGAAAAGTGGAGGAACTGAGCAAGTTAGCACCAGATCCGTTATGCTATTGGTCTGATCTTCCAAGTTAAGCAGAATCATACCTGGTTAGTACTTGGATGGGAGACCACCAGGGAATACCAGGTGCTGTAGGCTGTAATTCAGTGGAAGCAATGGAAAACCACCTCTAAATATTCCTTGCCTAAAACCCTGGAGAGCCAGCCTGGTATAGTGCTTTGAGCATTGGACTGTGACTCTGGAGATCAGAGTTCGATTCCCCGTTGGGCCATGGAAACCCACTGGGTGACCTTGGGCGTGTCACACACTCTCAGCCCCAGAAAACCTGGTAATTGAGTCCGCTTTAGGATCGGCATAAGTCAAAAAAAAAACTTGAAGGCACACAACAACAAGAAAACTCTATGAAATTCGTGGACTCACTATAAATCAAGAGGCAACTTGAAGGCAGATACACACCTTCTTAGCCAAGACATTCCGAACCAACGTTCCGGCAAGTGACGCGGCGTCCTTAAGCCGCCAGCGCTTGGCCTAAATTCAAGAGAGCTCGACTCACTCACAAGGCTCTCCGTTCACAAGAATGACGGTATTAATAGGTCTGACTGATAATTGCCCCCTTTGGGTCTGGAGAGCAAACGTCGAGAATTGCCTTAGTTTGCAGAACAAAGTTGGAGGTGAGGGTGGTACACCTAAACATGCAAGCCCACGATAGAGGGTGGAGGGGGAAGAGGACCTGCTTCTACCGTAGGGTCAAGGCGCAATTTTTCCTGCGCGAACTTCGGGACGCAAAGCGGTCTCCGGATTCCACAGATCTCCTCCAGGCTCCAAGGGAACGCAGACGAACCAAGTGAGAACTGAGACAGCAGCTGCTTGGAGGGGAAGATCTCTCTCACACAAACATGTACATGCAATTTAGTTACAAATCAAAATAATTACATAGAAATCAATATTTTTCCGCGCGACTGTAAACTCGATAGAAGGCACAATTTGGCCTCTGCCATAGCCTAGGGTGTAAGGACGGTGATATGTACGTGTGTGTTTAGTTCAAGGCAGGGAGGGCCCCACCGATTCAGATCAGATGATATCACTGAGATTATGTAACTTCGCGGATTGGTACCTGAGCCTGTCTTTCTTCCTTTTTTTCCTTCTCCGTTCCCTGTTCTTCATATTTGTTTCCTATTAATCTGTGAGCCTCCGGGAAGGGACACTCTTCCCTTTCAATCTCTGTGTAACGGTTAAGGAAAGAAAGTTGTTGTGTGCTCTCAAGTCCTTTCGAACTTAGTGGAGACTCTAAAACAACCTTATGGAAGTTTGCTAGGGAAGATTTATTTAGAGCGAGTTTATTTAGAGTGAGGCCGAGAGCGTGTGTGACTTGTCCAAAGTCACCCAGTGGGTTTCCTTAGCCAAGCAGGGACTCGAACCCTGGTCTCGACAATGCTGGTCCAACGCTCAGACCATTATCATGCCGGTTATTTAGGGGGGAAATGCAATCAAACTATGCAAGGGGGACTAGGCTGATCATGGCAAAGTGCGACGTGGGGGGATTTGAAACCAGGATGTGGGGCGCGGGGGGCATTTAGACCTCAGGTCCATATTTCTCGGGACGATTTGGCTGTGTTGAGAAGTTTCGGGCAAGTAACGAAGTCGGAACACGGATCAAATTCCAGCCTCATCTAAATCAGGGGAGATCTTGAGGGCTTTCCTCTCGTTTATTACTGGGTGGCATTTTACGAAAAGAGACACTGCAGTGTAGTGGTCTGAGTGTTGGAGTAGGATTCCGAGAAAGCAGGGTTGCCGTCCCTCTTGGCCAGAGAAACCCACTGGGTGACCTTGGGCAAGTCACCCTGTCTCAGCCTCAGAAGAAGGCCAAGAAAACCTCTTAATGGGTCCGGCACAGACACTGCAGTCCATCTTAACAATACACAGATTTACAACGGAGCAGGATGTTTTCACGGCGGGGGGGCAGAGCCCAGGTTTGGGGCAATTCATGCCGCCGCCGCCGCCCCCCCTCCCCCTGAGCTTCTGGGCTCTGCCTCCATGGCTGCGGCGCCTTGCCTTTATAAGGGGCATTCGGGATCCGAAGGGCTCTTCTGCGTGCCTTGGACGCGGGGAGAAACTCCTTCGCCGGCCTGCCTCTCCTCCTCTGCCCCCTCCCCGACTGTCATTCATCCGGTTTCTCTGGGCTCCAGCCAATGGAGGCGCAGGGCCTAGGAGCGCCAGGCTTTGGGCTAACATGATTGATGCCCTTGCAGCCGGGCGAGCGAAAGAAAACGAGAGCGAACGAGCAAGCGAGCCAGCCAGCCGATGGGCGCTTACGTCCCCCCACCCTCCCCTCCCGCCCCCGCCCCCCGCTTTTCCTTCCACCGCTTCCATCTTCGATCCCCCCCTCTTTGGGAGCAAGTGAAGCGAGGCTGGACAAGCCGAGCGTATTTTTAAAATCTCTCTAGCTTGGAATACCGCGAAGAACGACGAGGAGGCGGAGGAGGTGGTGGGGAAGGCGCCCTTTTTTGAGGGGGGGCGGCGGCGGCGGCGGCGGCGGCTCTGGGCCCAGCATGGATCACTTAGGGGCTCACCACCTCCACCAGAGCCACGCCGAGCCCATCAGCTTCGGGATCGACCAGATCCTCAACAACCCGGACCAAGGGAGCTGCATGATCTCCAACGCGCGGCTGCAGGAGGCGGCGGACTACGGCCTGGGGGGGTGCAGCGTGGTGAGCAGCGCTTACAACGCCATGGGCGGCCACTACGGGTCAGCCCCCGGCGGCCCCGGCGCTGGGGGCGGCGGCGGCGGCGGCGGCTCCTCTTCCTCCTCGTCCTCTTCCTCCGCCGCGGGTTACAACACGGCCGGCGGGCCCTGCAGCATGGCTTCGCTGGCGGGCTCTTACAACATGAACCTGGGGGTCGGGGCCATGAACGGGAATAACCTCAACGCGGCCGGGGGCGTGATCCGGGTGCCCGCGCACCGGCCGCTGACCGGTGGCGTCCACCAGTCCCTCGCCACCGCCATGCCCACCGTCCCCTCCGTCAACAACCTCACAGGGCTGACCTTCCCCTGGATGGAGAGCAACAGGCGGTACACCAAGGACAGGTTCACAGGTGAGTGGCCGAGCGAGGAGGGAAGGGGTCGCTCCTCCTCCCGCGTCCGCTTCCCACGCCGCGCAGGACACCGACCCCCCCCCCCCAATCTTTCGCTCTCCTCGTCCTCTCCGGATCCCTAAACACGATTCCGGCTCCCTTTCTTGCCTTCCGGCAACAGACTCGAGCGCGGCCCCCGGGTACGACCTGTAACTGGTTCAATTCCTGCGATTGGCTTGATTTATACATAACGTTGATGGAAGGATCTTACATTTATCGCCCAATAAAAACCATATGAAATTCATGGGGTCCCTATAAGTCCAAGTAGACACACACACACACACAGGGCGATTATGCCTGGGATCTGGAAAGGGGTGAGGGGGCAGCTAAGGTAAAAGAAAATACAATTTTTTAAAGGTCCTCTCCCTCTTTTTCAGCGAGCGAATTACTCTTATGTAGTGGTTAGTACTCTAAGATCTAGTCGTGTTTTTGATGAAGAGGACGGGAATCCCCGAAAGGTTACACTAGAAATTAATTTTTTTTCTCAGTCTCGAAGGTGAGACAGGATTCCCTTATATCTAATTATCCCTATAAAATGGACAATATTCTGTGGCCCTGACGCGAGATTCATACTGGGTTGTTAACGCGAGGTTTTTACCTTTGCTTCAACTGCCGCTAAATTCTTGAGACGTCATTCCCTGGAGGTTTTCAAAGCTCACCTTAAAAACTGAATTGGGATACAAATAACTGATGTTTATCCGGTTTCTCTTCCAAGGAAGCCATCTTCTGGTTTCATAGATTTTGATTTGACAGAAATGTCTCTGTTCGGAAAGATTGATTGGACGGTACAGTCTAGCGACAACAGAAGACAATTCTTTAACTATCACACGATCTACTCATGAGGATCGCCCAGCCTCAGAGAAAAGGAAAAAAAGATTTTGTTAACTGTTTCACCCTTCCTTCTTGGAAAAATTCTACCAGCAAATAGGAAGATTATGGTAAATAGTGTTACTACAATCGCACAACAAAAAATGCAGTCAGTCGATTTTTATAACTGTAGTTAGTCAGATCTTTTAGCATATCTATCCCTATTGCACAATGGGGCTAGACATCTCAGATGTAGTGGTAGGATTAAGATTTTAATGTTCAGAGAAAGTTTTTCCCTCTAAGATCAGGATAGCATTTTGAAAATAGGGAGTAAATATGCTTCATACGAAGGTTTTATAAGTACACGTGTCTGTGTGTGTGTGTGAGTGAGAGAGTGATACATACGTGTACTCGATACACACGTGTATTTAAGAATATTTACGCTTATATCTTCTATGTAAGTTTGTGTGCGCCTGCATGTCTACGACCTGTATTTGTCCGTCTCTTTCTCTCTCGTACGGTTATGAGGCTGGCCTGTATTATAAATACTGAAAAGGCAGGATCCAGATGAGGCTGGAAGGGATGAGAAAGGCCGATCGATAGCTCGGTCCCGGGTACAAAACGCTCCTTCCGTGTGTCCTTTCGGATGCTTCGGTCTCTGCTCTGTAACGGGGATCTCGATCTGCACTGTTGCACACCTGCTAAATAGAAAAGGTGGATCGGTGTGAGTGACGACGTCCAGTTTAGTGGCCGATCCATTGGAAGGAAAAAAACCACATATGCCTTTCTAGGACCGCCTCGCTTTTTCCCCGCCTCGCCTCACGCCACAAAGCAACCCGGGCGGCAATCCTATTTCAATTTAAATGCAGACTAGAGCTTCATCAATAAAGTTCCCATTATCTGACGCCTGGAGAAGGCTCTGATATCCCGAGGGCTGGAATCCTACCTATCTCCCGAGGGGCTGCAGAGTTCAAACTAATGACTGCGTGGAGAAACCCAAGCAAGACAGATGGGCAGGGGAACCTCGGAAGGCTCGGAACGCCAGCCTGGAAGCAGATCTCTCACTGGACTCACAAGATGATGGCGAAGGGAACGATTCCTAGGCCATTTCCGCACAAACCTGTTATAGCGCTATTATTCCACTTTCAACATCCTATGGAATCCTGCGGTTTGCACTTTAGGGAGGGGTCGACCATAGGATTTTGAAAGTGGAATAATAGCGCTATAACAGTCTCGTGCGGAAACCTAGGCTGAGACGCGCGACGTGGGAGTCATTCCCGTTCAACGCCACGCCGCTTACTTCCGAGTAGATATGCGGAGGCGGTTTTTCCCCGACATAACGCGGCCAAGGACCCGGCGCGTTGAGGCCTGCACCTCGGTGTAGTGTTTAAGGAGGAATTCCCCGCCTCATTTTAATTCCCGGAGCCTTTAATAGCGTTGCTCAACAGCCGACAAAAACAATACAGTAAACCGGATTGGAAGGTGGGCAGGGAAAGGAGAAAGGGGCCGTTTCGGTGGAGGAACGGAGAACGCCGAGGGGGAACAACACCCGAAAGAACTACTATTTATTCCTGAAGACCCAACCGACCGTATCCCGTTTAAGAGAAAGGTAGATCCTCTCTAGTAATTTCTTCTACAGTCTCGATTTTTCGTTCTCCCTTGTGCGGACACGGTTCAAACCAGTTCCGGAGGGCCAGGCCCCGGTGTGACTCTGGATGTATCTTCTTTTCCCCAGAGAGGTGGCTGGTGCATAAAAGGCGTTGTGGTTTTGAATTAACACTAAAAACAATCCCGTCGCCTTCTGCTTATTTTATCATTTGGATGAGAGAATTGGACACAGCTTTGGTTTGCAGCCCGGAGATAATTCCTTCTTACTCCAGAGGCCTACCTCAGCCTTTCCTTCCCTTGAGGGGCTGCGTTGAGAAAAAAAATCGTAGATTTTAGCTGTGGTAAAACCCCTAATCTGCAGAAAATCTTGACACTGTCAAATAAGATCTGCAGAATTTCTTACGTTTTTTTGTCCACAAAGGATTTTTAAAAATAAACAGTGTAATACTAGGCACATTTACCGAGAAGTGACCCTTACTATGTTCAATGGGATTTACTCCCAGGGAAAATTTGGAGAGGATTAAAGCCCAATAAAAGTAAAAGGTACCACAAGTTAATATAATTTGCATATTTTCTGTATTCTTAAAATCAGTCTGTTATTACTAAAGAATAATAATCATTCATTAGTAATGAGGAAGGAGAATGAAAGCGTGAAAAATCTGGCCAAATTTGATTTGGATATTTGTATCCTCTGCCTTTCTAAAATAAATATCCAAATTAAATTTGGCCTAAATTTTTCATTCATTCCCTCTCCTACCAAAACCACCCTCCATCCTTCAGTGGAAAGTATGTTTCTGGCTACCACAAGTGCCATACTGTAAATGCAGCGGTAGTTGGAAAACAAAAGGGTTGGCGATATCATATGGTCCTGTTCAACAAAAATTCCGCCCAATCAAATTTAGAATCAGAAGCAAAAAAATCAAAATTATTACCGTTTTTGTTGTTTTCTACCTGGAAAAAATTGATGGAAGAACTACTCCACTTGCAAAGATTTCTAAGGAGAAAGATTTTGGAAAACAACTTTCTTAAGCAAATTTGAATCAAAACGCATTCTTCTTTCTCAGGAAAAGGTAGCGGTTGTACTCATAACGACGTAGGGAGAGTGGAGAACGAATCCCAGTAAGACGATGCCTGCCTTAGGCTAACCAAAAATCACAGCAAAATAGTGTCCAAGCTCTAGAGAACTCAAAAACGTGCACAATTATTTTATGACATTTTTGACTGGTGTGATAAAGTTATTACCCTAAAAGGTATTATCGAAATTTAAGAGCCACTTGGGAAAATTATTATTACAGTATTTACCCAAGTGTCTCTTAAATTTCGAAAATTTTTGATGGTTCAACCACTAAATAATTAATACATCATCATCATCATGATCATTATAACTATTATTATGAGATTCTCCTCCACTAATAACACTGCAAAACAGTAAACTCTGTACTGTTATTTGCTTATGATATTGTTACTGAGCCATCAAAAAGAGGTAATGACAGTTTTATGCCGGCAACTCCTGCAAAGGAATGGCTTGAAAATAGATCAGATGAGGTCGATTTCAAATTAAACCCATCAATAAAGGGGATTTCAAAGGAATGTCGAATAGATCGATGCAACCTAGTCCGGATCCGACCGCTTTCCTTAAAAACAGACACAGCTTCTGCTACCTCGCGGTCTCCTACTTGCAGTGTTGGCGTTTCTCACCGACACGCAACCCTTATTTTTCCCTGGGAAAAGCTAAGCTACACCAGCGTGGTGTAGTCGTTTGAGCGCTGGACTGCGACCGTGGAGTCCAGGGTTCGATTCCCCTCTGACCGTGGGAGTATCACGCACTGTCAGACCCAGAAAACCCCCGTAATCGATTCGCTTTAGGGTTGCCATAAAGCAGAGACGATTTGAAGGCACACAACAACAATTAAGAGCCACTTCTAAAAAATGTTTTATTTTTAAAAGTTAGTTTCCTGGTTTTTCAACAAACAGTGAATCGATAGTTTTGACTCATACCCACTGGTATTAAGAAACACCACATAAAAGAAGGAGGTAGACTCACCTCGTGGGGTGCGTGTGTGATTCTATTCTATGCATCCTTGTTCAGTCCTGGGCCATTTTTGGCCGCAATCCGAAGCGTGCTGACTCGAAAGTAAGCTTTGCTTAATTTAGTGGGACTTACTTCTGAGTAAACCCAGTTAGTCTCCAATTGTACAGGTTGTGCTTACAAGATCGTGCTCACGGGAGAAAGGGTTTGCCTACCTTCAGTGGGCTGGAGTCTCCCACTAAGGCCATTTCCGCGCTAGACTGTTATAGCGCTATAATTCCACTTGCAACATCCTATAGAATCTTGGGGTTTGCAGTTTCGGCGAAATGGCCTAAGTGTGTTAGGGCATTCAGCCTTAATAATTGACATTCTCTTACTTTCTTACGCTTCATTCTAAAAGGAATGGGTTTGCTAGGTATCATTCCAGCTCACGCTTGCTTAGAGAGCCAGGCTGGTGTAGTGGTTTGAATGTTGGACTGCTATTGCGGAAGATGGCCGCTCAGTCTTTGGAAACTCACCGGGTGACTTTAGGCCAGTCTCTCAGCCTCAGAGGAAAGCAAAAGCAAACTCTCTCTGAAGAAATCTACCCACGAAAACTCTCTAAGAGGCTCGCCGTAAATCAGTGTCGATTCGAAGGTGCATAACAACAGCAAAGTCCCGTTCATTCCGGTGGGATTTACTTTTCAAGAACGTGCTTTGAGCAATAACGTTATCTTGGAGTTAGCGCTCAGCGCGGTGACTTTATTTTTCAGCAAAAAATAAACAACGGCTTCCCCCACCCTCTTCCCCAGGAAAACGTTTTGCCAGGAAATCCAAGCGGCGTAGATTCAAAGCCCGCGGGGGAAGCAAGGGTGTGGTGAAACATTAATAAGTCTTAATTGTTGCCGCTGAAGAGCGCTGTGTGACTTTTAAAGCCAGGTGAGTTTTGCTGTTGTCCGGTCACGACGAGACTTCTTCGAAGCCTATGATGAAGCAACCTTCAGATTCAGTATAGTCAGCGCCGCATTGAATTCAACGTATTATTCGTTAGTAAACAGACGCCCTCTGAGACTTTAGAGATTCCCACCGCACTAGTCAAGGGGCTACACCAGGAAACCCCAACCTTACTCTCTCTCCTGTGTTGTGGGGCGGAGGCGGGAAGGGAAAAACGAAACCAGTGAGAAGTGAATTCCAATTTGCCAGAGGCCGCAGCCGGCATCTGTTCCAACAAACCGCCATCGGTTTGTGTTGCATGTGGATAAGTCCAACGAAGACCTGTTTTGAGGAGGTGTTGGACCTTCGTGGGGGGATGGAGGGAACCCTAGCAAAAAAACAAAGGATGCAGATACACACACCTCCACGCGCCACAAGACTGAAGTTGGGGCCTCACAACCGCAAGAGAATATCCCACTTTTCTGGTCCCTTCCCCACCTGCAGGCGTGGGGGTGAGCGCACGGGTAGGGGTGAGACTATAAGGAGAGGAAGAACTCCTCAGTCCCAGCAAACAATTTTTTAAAAGAAGTGTTTAAAAAATTAGAATTCCGGTCTTTAGAAAAGGAACATTTTTGCAAGACTAGGGGAAGAGCCTTGGGGGGGAATTATAAATCTCGGAATCTGGGACACGCCCCCCAAGTCACTTCCCTTGCTCTGCAACGGAAAGTAATTTCCTATTCTCCTCCCCCGTCGAGGTTTATTCCACGAAGCTCTGCGGACAGAGGGATTTGTAGTCCCCCCAAGTCACTCTCTCCCCTGAGCTTTGCAACTGGGGAAACGTTTCCACGTTCCTCTTCCCAGTGAAATTTTATTCCATAAACTGTGTGCGTGCGTGTGATTGTTTTGAAGCTACGTGTGCCTCTCTGTGTTGGGCGGGGGTTTGACCTGACTGCGCCCCTGGTGTTTTCCTTCCCCACGCCACGCCACGCCGCCCAGCTTGGCGCCCTGACTGTCTCGCGTGTCTTTCTTGTCTCTCCTCTGCTGCCGACGCTGGTGGAACCCCTCCTGACCATGTCGCCGCTTGCTTCCTTCCTTCCTTTCCTTCCTTCTTTGCTCCCTCGCCCTATCCCGCCCCACCCGCCCCCTGCCCTGTCTCCCGCCCCTCCAGTGGCCCTCTCACCGTTCACTGTAACACGCCGTATAGGTCACCCCTACCAGAACCGGACGCCGCCAAAGAAGAAGAAGCCGCGGACCTCCTTCACCCGCCTCCAGATCTGCGAGTTGGAGAAGCGCTTCCACCGCCAGAAGTACCTGGCCTCGGCCGAGCGGGCGGCCTTAGCCAAGGCCCTCAAAATGACCGACGCCCAAGTCAAGACGTGGTTCCAGAACAGGAGGACCAAGTGGAGGTGAGGGGGGCGGCGGCGGCGGCGGCGGCCCGGGAGGGAGGGAAGGCGGTGCGGCGGAATTAAAGCGTGCGTGTGCGTTTCTAGTCCTGGAGAGGTGGCCTGCTGTGAGCAGCTGCCCTTAGCTTGGGTGTCCTCTATCCCGATCGAAGGACCTATCCACACTACACAATTTTAGCACTATGGTTCAACTTTAACCACCCCGGTTCTGTCACAAGGCCCTTTATTGTTATAACACTCTATGGCAACATCCTATGGAATCCTGGGATTTGCCGTTTAGGGCGAAGCTTTTGGAATTCTCAGCCGGAGACTTCTTGGGCCGCACTAGACTACAACCCCCAGATTTCCACAGAATCTAAGAGCACAGTGTGATAAGGCGCTTACAGAATCCAAGCTCTTGCAGTTTAGGGAGCGTTTAGAATTCTCAGCCAGAGGGTTCCTGTAGCGCCTCAGGATACAGCCCGAATTACTCCCAGGATACAAATTCCGTAAGTTACAGCCATGAAAAGGGCGATGAAAGTGCTATAATCGTGTAATCTAAAAGGGGCCAAAGACCCACTGCAATGGAAAGTGAGTTTCTTCCTAGGTTAGAATGTCCTGAACAATTCATAGCGCTGTGATTCCTCTTTGTCATGTCAACATCCTATCGAATTCTGGGATTTGCAGTTTTAGGAACGATATTTAGAATTCCCAGCCAGAGAAGTCTAGTGGCTCCCCAAACTTACAGATTCTAAGATTCCATAGGAAGCAGCTATAGCATTGAAAGAGGAATTATAGTGCTATAACTATCTAGTGTGAAAGGCCTGCAGGTTCTGGAGTCTTTTATTAATGCGAATGGAGAGGTAACTGGAACGCGTCCCCTCCTCCCCCTAATTTTTGCTTTCGTCTGTATTGTTTGAGTTAGTGGGGCCTGGAAGTCATCTGAGCCTGCTCTGTTCCCACAGTGGATGCCAGTCCTACAGGTTCACGGGTGCATGAGAAAAAGTGGCCATTGGCTCGACACCCCCGCCGTTGGCGTGCTGCGAATCTGTGGCTTTTGCTCCTGTTTAATGCATGTAGTTCTCTGTATTACGAAGCGCTGTACAGTTGTAGGCCTAATGTGGTCTGTTCAGTATAGGACGACCCTAAGATCTGCGTCTTTCATCTTTTTTTTCGTGCCTGAATAGAATTTTTAATCTATCAAATAATCGGTTAATCATATCAGTCTATCTATATGTGGAGAGCTAGCCTGGTGTAGTGATCTGAGCGTTAGACTATGGCCGTTTCCGCACTAGACTGTTAGGGAGGCCCCTTCCTAAACTGCAAACCCCAGGATTCCATAGGATGTGGAAAGTGGAATAATAGCACTATAACAGTCTAGTGCGGAAATGGCCTATGACTCTGGAGACCAGGGTTCGATTCTCTGCTCTGCCATGGGAACCCATTGGGTGACCTTGGGCGCGTCACGCACTCTCAGCCCCAGAAAGCCCCGTGATAGGTTCACCTTAAGGTCGCCATAAGTCCGGAACGACTAGACAAGAACATCTATCTGGCTCTCCGCTACATCTGTTAACGCCGATCAGTAATGGTCTGAACTCTGTTCCTTAGTTCCAACCAGTGTGGACTCACTGAATCAATTCTTTAATGGTCAGTCAACACTTAGCATAAAGCCACTCGATTCAATGGGTCCTATCGCCCACAGGATTCAAGTCCATGCATTCCTTACAGCACAGTACTTCTGCACCATTCTCTTCGCCTAGTCTCTCGGTTCACCACTTTACCACCAACCTCTCCCCCCGTTTCTCCATCCACTCTTGTGCATTGGTGAGAGTCCTCTGGCGTTCATGTCCTGCCTGCGGTCTCTGCCTGACCTACATGGTCCTTGGGTTGGTCTATTTTAACAGGGCTGCTTTTTCTCTTTTCTTCTGAACGTGGGAGTCCCTTTGCCTATTTCGATGGATAATTCCACCCCCCCCCCGAAGTACCGGTTCGTAAGTCTCTTGGGCCTAAACGTTAGGTATCCCACGATCCCAGCCATCACGACGGCCTGCAGTCTCTCCTCCCGCGGCGCGTCTGCCTCCGTGGTTTCTGCCGCCGCGAACGCCCGGATGGCTTTGCTCCCCGCCTGCCCCGCGGGCGTCACGTGCTGGCACTCCTCCTCACTCTCGCATTTGGTTTGGCCTTTAAAATCCCAACTCACGGCGACGTGTTTTAAATGTGAGATCGATGAGAGCGGGAAGGATTGTCAGCCTCTGCCAACCTGCCCCAGCCTCTGGGCTATCGCTCGACTCGGTGGGATCCGGGAGTGTTTTTCTTCTCTGTCGCTTCGAATAGGGAGGACTCCTGTTTGTTGCGGAAAGGAAGGTCAGCCCCGCGGCTTTAGGGCGGGGGAAAGCAATCCATTGTATGGAGAAGGTCCCAGGTTTATGAGAGATCGGCCCCGGAAGTGAGCGGAGGTTTTCAAAGGGCTTGCCCGTTCTTGTTGGCTATCAGAAGAGTTCACAACGCCAAAATGAAGCAAACACGGCCGCTTGGTTCTTCTTAACCCGCTTTGGTACCGCATTGACAGCACGCTGATGCCATTCTAATGGTCGTGTCTGCATCCTAGAGAATCCTGGGATTTGTAGTTTTGTGAGACGCTAGAGCTCTGCGACTGAGACGGTTTCACTTACCTCGTGAAACTACAGATCCCAAGATGTCATAAGATGGAGTTATAGTGGCTTATCAAAGTGCTATAACTGGGTATAGTAGGACAAGGGCCCCAGTCTCTTGTGTTAGACTACAACCCCCATCACCCCCAGCCAGCATGTCTATTGGCCATTCTGGTTGATGAGATGGGAAACCTCATGCTACGGATCCGAAGATCACCAGGCTGCGGAAATTACAGTAATTCAGTGCTTTCTCAGCGGGCGGAGGTGAGGAAGCTGCCTGGAGTCACCCTGGGGCAGGGAAGTGGGGGACCAGCAAAGGAAGCTCCAGGCCGTGTGTGTGGAAGGCTGCGGATTGACTCACGCTTAACTGGGAGTCAGGCCATTTCCGCACTAGACTGTTATAGCGCTATTATTCCACTTTCAACATCCTATGGAATCCTGGAGTTTGCAGCTCAGCCAGAGAGCTCTTTGGCCTCAGTAAACTACAAACCCCAGAATTCCACAGGATGTTAAAGTGGAACAATAGCACTATAACAGTATAGTGCGGAAATGGCTAGCTGAGAATAAGTGCTTTTGAATACGATGGGAATTACTTCTGAGTAGGCGTGTCCGGCATCCCGCCTTCCCAGAAGGAGCTACGAGGAGCTGACTGTCATACAGTGATATGTTAACGTTGTTGTGTGCCTTCAAGTTGTTTTTGTCTTATGGCGACCCTAACATGGGGTTTTCTGGGGCTGAGAGTGTGTGACGCTCCAAAGGTCACCCAGTGCATTTCCATGGCTGAGCGGGGAATCGAACCTGGTCTCCAGGCTCGTAGTCCAACACTCAAACTCAACGCTCAAACCACTAAACCATTGGTATGTTAATGCCCTTATTGAAATCGATTCAGCTTTGGGGGGACGAGCAAGTTTGAAGCCCAAGTTCTAAGGAAACTCACTTGAAATGTTACTGAGGAAAAAAAAAGTTATTTTGCGTTTCTCGATCTGAAGCCAATAGGAAAGACAATAGACTTTCTTTCTAGCGCGGGTATAAAAAGAAGTGATTTCCCAGTCAGAGTACAGATTATTGTCGAGTTCCTAATGTTTTTCATTTCGGGAAGTTTGGGTCCTAAAGCTCACAGATGGAAGATTTCATCAAAGGTTTCTAATACAGTATGAGACCAAGCTGTGCAGGAAATGGCAGGAGATTTAGATTTTTTTTTTAAAGGTTTAAAACAAGGATAAAATTAATCAAAAGAGAAGGGAATCTATTCCGGCCATTCCATCCAAGGGGATGAAAATTCTTTCACCCTTACACTTTTATTAACCGTGAGGGTTTCAATCCTATACACCCTTACATGGGAGTAAGCCCTGCTGAATTTATTGGGATTTATTTCCGAGTAAACATGCACGCAAAAGAGGAGATTAAAGCAAGAACTGAATTAATTTCATGGAATAGCTTAAATAGAAACAATTTTCAGGGCCTATGGAAGTTAAAAACACAGTTCAGTGATACCCTCCCACCTTCTTTTTAAATTGCTCTGTTTAGTATTACTCAAACTATTTCAGAAAATAATGCCTCGCCAGTTGAGAATACTGGCTTTCTCTGTATGTTTTGTACCCATCCAATACAGTTTGTCTGCATACTTTCATGTACAAAGCTGTCAAGATTCGATGCTGTTAAACTGCAATTCCCAGCATTCCTCACCCTTTGGTTTGCTGGCTGGGGCTTCTGGGAGCCGCGGGGCTAGAGGGCTGCATTTGCCCACCTTGTTCTAATAAATCCAATAAATATCTTCCTTACTAGAAATACCCAAATCATGTTTTGATCATATTTTTAATCATACTTTGATTCGGGACTGGGGAACATGCCCGCCCACTTCATGCTATTGATCTGAAATTCCCACGAGCCCTGGCCAGGATAGATATGAAAGTGCAGGGAGGGCGCTGATGGGAGTTGCATTCCAAAGGACACACATTCCCATCCTTGTCTGATTAAACTTTTAGGGAACATTCATAAGCCAACACAGTTCCATTTGTGGCTGTGAAAAACTCACATTCAGTGTTTAAAAGAGGGGGTGGTGGAATTCTGTCTCCTTTTATTTTGTCTTACCCTCCCCACCCCAAGTGCTCCTTAACTGCTATCAAGTCGACTTGGATTTATGGCAGTCCTATGAATGGGAGATCTCCAAGTTACCTCATCATCAACAGCCCTGCTCAGGTCTTGCAGATTCCTTAGATGTTGTCACTTTCTGTTGTCGATTTCCTTCAAGTTGTTTAGGACTGGTGGCGACCCTATCAGAGCATTTTCCTGGCAAGATTTGTTCAGAGGGGGTTTGCCTTTGCCTTCCTCTGAGTCTGAGAAAGTGTGACTTGCCCAACCTCACCCAGTGGGTTTCCATGACTGGGCAGGGATTTGAACCCTGATATCCAGCATCATAGTCCAGTGCTTAAATCACTACACCACCCTTACTAATTTGGACAAAACTGGAAAGATTCACTTGAAGGATGAGATTTATGGACTCTCTTCAACTTAGAAATCTTCCTACCAGTTAGTGCTGGTATCATACCTGCTTCAAGTTTGGGTTATTAGACCACAAAAATATTTTTACCCCTTCAAATTTTCATGCTAATCAGTATTTGCTGGGGCTAGTGTGTGCACCCTTCAGCTTTCCAGGAAGGCTGGAAGTAGGCTATTTCATGATTGGTGTCTCTTGAAGAAAGGTTTACTAACAGTCCAAGTGCGTTGGATTGATATCCTACAAAGATATCCACATTGACTGTAAGGCAAATTCCCAAAGTTATATTGGCCTTCAGTAGACAAACCTGAAGTGCAAAGCTTGCAAACATGTTTGCACATTTTTTGTTTGAAATAATAAGAGTATTTGCACTAATATGAATGTTGGAATTGGACTCAGAGGGAAAACGAGGGTGAAAGAGAAGGGGAGAGCAATCTTTCTTTACTTATATTCTAAGTGTTAGCAGAATGAAAATGTTCTTTGCAGTATAATTACCTTTCATTGACAATTAATTGGATCAACATTTCCTTTTCTTTATTTTTGTTGCTTTGTTGGTATTGTCCTAACAATTGTAAGCTTGTAAAGTCGAAGGCTTTCACAGCTGGAGTTCATAGGTTGTTTGGACGTTTCACCTGCATCTGTGGCTGGCATCTTCAGAGGATCTGGTGGCATGGAAGTGAGACAGAATATATATGCTTGTGTAGTCCCCGGGTGGGAGGAAGCAATTTGCATATGTTAAGTTGGCCTGTGTGATGGCCTGTTGTTAAATGGGATATCCCCCAGGGTTGTGTTGTTAGTCAGGGGATATGCATAACACTGTGTTAAGTACACCAGCAATCCATTGCATCGTTTCTTGTAGAGGGACCTCCAGAATCTGGGTGGTGTTCATTGGCATATTTTGAGTCTTGATTTTAGTATTCTTCAGTACCATTAGCCAAATTTTGTTTACTTTCTGAGTTTCTTCTTTCCTGTTGAAATTGTCCATGTATTTCTGGATTTCAATGGCCTCTCTGTGTAGTCTGACATAGTAGTTGTCAGAATGGTCCAGAATTTTTGTGCTTTCGAAAAGCATTCTGTGCCCAGGTTGGTTTATAACATGTTCTGCTACTGCTGATTTTTCTGGCTGGATCAGTCTGCAGTGTCTTTCATGTTCTTTAATTCATATTCGGATGTTGCGTTTTGTAGTCCCTGTGTAGACCTGCCCACAACTGCAAGGTATGCAATAAACTCCAGCAGAAGTTAGAGGATCCCTCTTGTCCTTTCCTGAACGTAGCATTTGTTGAATTTTCTTGGTCGGTCTGTAGATTGTTTGGAGGTTGTGTTTCTCCATCAATTTCCCTATGCAGTCAGTGACCCCTTTGATGTATGGTAAAAACATATTCCCTTTGGTTGGCTGCTTATCTTTACTTCTGTGTTTTTTTTCTGGGTCTTGAGGCTCTTCTGATGTCTGAACTGGAGTAACCATTGCCCTGTAGAACCCAGTTTAGATGATTCAGTTCATCTTTCAGGAGGCGGGCTTTATAGATTCTTTTTGCACAGTCTACCAGCATTATTATTGTGCTCGTTTTTTGTCCTGGGTGATGGTTGGAGTTTTTGTATAGATATCTGTCAGTGTGTGTAAGTTTTCTGTAAACTGTGTGCCCCAACTGTTGGTTAGGTGCGGATGACTAGGACATCCAGAAATGGTAATCTTCCTTCATCATCTTTTTCCATGGTAAATTGGATGTTCGGGTGGATGTTGTTCAGATGGTCCAGAAACAGGGTCAGTTCTTCTCCGTGGCTCATGTGCCAATGAACACCACCCAGACTCTGGAGGTCCCTCTACAAGAAACAATACAATAGATTGCTAGTGTACTTAACACAGTGTCATGCATATCCCCTGACTAACAACACAACCCTGGGAGATATCCCATTTAACAACAGGCCATCACACAAGCCAACTTAACATATGCAAATTGCTTCCTCCCACCCGGGGACTACACAAGTATATATATTCTGTCTCATTTCCATGCCACCAGATCCTCTGAAGATGCCAGCCACAGATGCAGGTGAAACGTCCGAAGAAAATACTAATAGAATGTGGCCTCAAAGCCCAGGAAACCCACAACAACCTACCAATGTAAGCTTCCCTTGTAATTCCAAAGTGCCCCTGAAATCAAGTCAAATTCACAGTCCTATCAATACTTACCTGGGAGTAAGCCCCATGAGCTGAATGGAATTTTTTCCTGAGTAGACATGGATGCCAGTGTTTGTCAGTAATTTTAAATAGCAATGTAAGACAGAAGAGGTACTTGTATCTCACTTTTCTTTTAAAAGCTCAGTTGGATTCCCCCCCCCCCCCCGGTGTCTGAATGATAGAGTCAGGTTCATATTAACACATCGTTCTGAGCTACATCTGCAGCAGCTAACTCATCTCAAGGCAGATATGGTAATCCATATTACAAGCCCAGGGCATTAACCAAATTACTCATTTTCTTATTTAAAAATAGGTATCATGCTTTGCTGAAAAAAGGTTTAAGGAAAGTATCATAAAACAATAACATACAACATTTGGACACCAAAAAACATAAGTCCAATTATAGTTCACATTACAAATTGCAAAGCCATAAAAGCTAAAACCAGCTTTAAAACAACAACAACAACAACAAAAATGACTAGCAGAACCAAAGCCAGCCAATAGTAAAGCAAGAAAACATCAAATCCAGGTAGGCTGCCCTCTGAAAAACCCAGGTTTTAAAATTAGCACCCAAAGGACCAATGTGGTCGAGCCTTGTAGGTCTCCTTGAGAGGGCATTCCGAAAGGCTGGTGCCACTACTGAAAAGGCCCTGCTCCTGCCAGATACGAGCCTTATCAGGCAGCAGTGGAACTCAAGGGAGAGAAGGTAGAACAAGAAAATATGCCTGGTTAGTATTTTAAAGTCTTCCTTAATAATAAAAAGATCCTATACATCAGCCTTCTCAGTCCAGAGCTCTCCAGATAGGTAGGACCTCAACTGCTGTCAGGAGTAATGGGAACCTAGTCCAATAAATATGCTGGTGAGGGATATATAGTCCTAGATATTTGGAGAGTAAGTGGGTGTGTGTGTATGTGTGTGTGTGTGGAGTCTGGTATACCTATTTGATCAAAGGTAATTCCACTATGTTCAGTGTAGTTTACTCATCAGTTAACTGTGTTGATACGTTGTTGTGGGTTTTCTGGGTTTTAAGGCTGTGTTCTATTTTATCCTGATGTTTCGCCTGCGTTTGTGGCTGGCATCTTCAGAGAATATAGTGTGTTTGCACTGTAGGCCCTTTAGCAATATGATGCTATAATTCCACTATAGCTGCCACGATTCCATCCTGTGAAATCCTGGGAACTGTAGTTTAGGGAGGCATACTTTAACTTCTCAGCCCCGCCAAACTACCAATCACAGAATTTGATAGGAGGCAGCAATGCCACTGTGGATCACAGTGAAATATCTGTGCAGTTTGAAAGGGCTCTACATGGAGAATGAAGGGTAGGTGAATATATGGAGAAATCCATTTAACTCCCTTTGCCAGACGTATGTGTGTGGAGGGATACACAAAACAAAAGGCTAATTCAGAAAGATGCTTTAAAAAATTTTAGGTACGTAATAACAGGGCTAACAGCATCATTTAAAGCAGCATGCGCTAATGAAATATCAGATTTGCTCTGGGAAAGCAAGAAAAGGAATGAAGGGTTACAGAACGGATTTTTACCCGGCGGATGGAGGGTTTCTGTTGCTGGAGGTGGGCGGGATAAATTGCGTTGCTCATCTCCAGATTTCGAGCCATGCATTCACAGTTCCTTCCCTGGAGCACTGAGCGAGGTGTCTGTGGTATTTAGCGGGGGGGTGGGGGGTGGGGGGTGGGAGGCAAGGGAAAGTGTTTAACAGCCATCATTTTAACTTCATCCTGCAGCCCCTCCAGACAAAATGCCTCCTGCGTCAATGGGAACAGCCATAGTTTCCTGGAGCCGGCAAATCAAGTGATCTGTTGGAACAGTGGTGGGGAACCTGAGGCTCTCCAAACGTCACTGGTCTTCAGTTCCTATCAGACGTATGGCGAATGGCCATAGGGATGATGGAAGTTATACTCCAACAAAAGTGGAAGGCTCCCCACCCCATGCAATGGACTCTTGACCGTGGACTGGTATTGATGGCTTGACCCTGGGCAGAGTAAGGGCGTCTAGGATTTGAGCCTTCTTATTGCACAGATCTAGGGGCCATTCACACTATACAATTATAGCGATATGGTTCCACTTTAACTACCACGATTTCATCGTATGGAACCCTTTAGGGAGAGGTACTTAGAATTCTCTGGGAGAGAACTCTAACGCCTCCTAAAACTGCAAACCGCAGGATTACATAGGATGTAGCCGTGGCAGTTACAGGGGAATATAGCACTATAATTTTACAGTGTGTAAAAGGGCCCGTGTGTACCTTTGCTCGGAAATAAGCCACACTGAAAGATTCACTCTCCCGGAGGATTGCAGTCTTTTTCGATTAATATGCAATTGCTTGGGTATTTTAAAGTCATGGTCCACTTAAAATCACATCATTTCGCGGGGAGTTAAATTCCATAGAACGCAATAAAAGTGGCGCTGGGATAGATCGGGGCAGGATGGCACTGAGAGTTGCTGTGAGTTATATTTTCTGGCTTCTCTTTCAGAGGAAAGTATTGGGGAGGGGGGTGAGCACGACCACAGTTCCCAGCACGATCAAGATAGGATTCCTCCCTTGAGGCCTTTAATATTGGTTCTCGAAGGTCTGCTTTAATTTGCATATTTGCAATTAAAGTGAAAGAAGTTCTGCGGGATAGCTGTAACAAAGCTTGTTTGTTTTCCACTGCGCTCCTGAAATAAATTGGGCCCAGACACGTGGCTCCTGTTGTTTCATTATTTCTGCCAGAGCGGGCTGTGTTTCTCTCTTTCTTTGACAAATGACTCCTTTTGCCCCACCGAGTGGTGCTGCTAACTGAGAAAAATGCCCCGTACTGAAATTAATAATCTGTTTTCACTAATTATGAAAAAAAGGACGCTGGGTTGTATTTTATTTTCCCAAGTCAAAACAATATTAAATATACATCAGGAAGGGAAAAACTGCATTATTGGTTCAGTTCTTTCTTTTGTTCAGAGAATGATTGGAAAAATGCTTTACAATCCTCTACCCACAGTGCCTCATTTAAAGTTTGTAAGAAGGGTATGCATAGAGCAGGATATAGCAAGCTCCCTTATAGGCTGTGGTCCTCTAAACTAGTAGTTCTTAATTTGGAGTGGAGGAAGCCCTGCTGCTGGATACTAACAGCAGCGGCAGCAGCAGAAACATGAATGTGCCGGTGTCGAAACTGCTCCCTCATTTGTCTTCAAGTCCCTTTGCACTTATGGTAACCCTAAGGTGAACCTATGACAGTTTTTTTTTCTTTTTGCAAAATGTGTTCATGCAGGGTTTGCTTTTGCTTTTCTTTGAGGCTGAGAGAATGTGACTTGCCCAAGGTCACCTGGTGTCTAGGTGGGGATTTGAATCCTAGTCTCCAGAAGCCTTCAATCAATCAATCAATCAATCAATCAATATTTGAATATTTAAATCTAAACTTAAATATTTAAATTTTGAGTTAAGTCTTGGAGGTCCTGGGCAACAAATTATAGTTACAGGGAGTACCTGGTGAAGCAAAGGTTAAGAAACACTAGTTTAAACTACTGTCCTGGAGTAAGCTTTCTGGAACTCAGTGGGAAACATGTGGCCCTGTAGCTATTGTTGAACACAATTCCCATCATCCTTCATGTTGACTAGGGCTGATGGAAACTGCAGTCTAGCAACAACTGGAGGCCAAAACACCCCCTTCCTGATGTACACCCTTACAGCACTGGTGAGCAACTGCTAACCTTTAGGTGTTGTTGCACTGCAACTCCCAGAATCCCTCACTATTGGCTAATGCTGGTGAGGACTGAGGGAGTCATAGTCCAAAAAGATGTTGTCACAGTTGCCTATCTCTTCTCCCAGCCTTGAAAGCACAATCCTATGCATGTCTTTTCAGAGATGAGACCCACTGAGTTCAATGGGACTGTTCCAAATAATACTGCAGCCTGAGCAACACAGGTTTGTTTGAGAGAATTATGGAGTACATTGATGCATTCAACAATGGGAATACCAGGTGCCTGTCCTAATTTACTGGAGGATATCCCTTCTTCTTGGTTATGTGACTCAGGCTGATTTCCAGAGAACAAGGCCTTGAGGTCTATGGATGAATTCAGAGCTCTCCAGTAGTACATTATTACCTTTTTCGCTCTAAGTGGTATAGTAAGAGCTCCACAGATAACAGCTACCATGAAGAAAACGGTTAAAAACAAACTGGTGAAAGCAGGACTAGAATGTTTGTGCTTTTCAAAAGTTCTTGTTTGTTTGCATAAATCCTGTGAGAATTGGGCCTCTGAATGTATTATTAAAGAGGAGCCCAGAATGATTCATGGAAAATGGTTCCTCTTTGTATATCCATTACTTTAGCAGTCAGCAAGTCTCTTTGAGATGAAGTATGGCATCAATCCAGGTTCAGATAACAACAAAGGGGCATGATCTGAGCCATAGTTACAGTTTTACGGGCCCATAGGTTTCAATGTCAAGAGACATGCATGTATTTACTTGTGAGCAATCTCTGCAAACTCAATAAATTCATAGGATTGAGGCTTCTCCATTGAACTGTAGTGTTACAACCAGGCCTCCACATCTGCAGATTCTGTAACCACAGATTCAACCACCATGGCTTGAAAATGTTAAAAAAAAAAAAAATCCTAAACCCAAACTTTGCTCTTGCCATTTTATATACAATGGATGCTATTTTGCTACTCCATTGTACATAATGGGACTTGAGCATCCATGAAGGGTCCTGGAATCAAACGCTAGCAGATACTGAGGGCTCAAATATGATATTTGAAATGGTTGAATTACACATTTTATGTTTAAATTTATCATCCCTTTTTAAACAATCCTCCATAGTAAGTGGAGGATTATTTTTTAAAAAGAGATAATACATTTTAATATACAGATGCCTAATTCAACTATGGCAAAGAGCATATGTGGAGAGCCAGCATGGCAAAGCGATTTGAACATTGGGCTATGACTCTGAAAACCAGGATTCAATTCCCCACTGGGCCATAGGAACCCACTGGGGGACCTTAGGTGTGTCACACATTCAGCCTCAGAAAATCCCGTGAGAGGTTTACTTTAGGCTTGCCATAAGTCAGAGTAAGTACAATAGGTACCCTCGTGTTGGGAATTAGAGTTTCCTAGGGTGTTAGCCCTATTGGGAAATTCTAGGGAAGCTAAAACTGTAAGGATTCAGCCTCCTTTTAGCAAAGTAGCAGAAAAGGCATGTCCAAATTTGTGTAGGGTTTTCTGATCTGAAACTGAATGAAGGAACAAAACAAATGCAGGCAGTTTTGGGTTACAAACTTAGAAAAGTTTACTAATGGCTTCTACATTTACATATGCATTGAGCAATCTATATCCTAACTAGCTAATGAATAGTTCTGATAGAGATGCAAAGCATGATGGGAGAGGAGGAGGAGGAGGAAGCAAAAAATGGAGGAGAAGAGAGAGAGAGCTCTGAGAAGGGGGCTGTTTCTTATAAGACTGATGACCCAAGCAACAAACCTGGCTCATATGATCTGATCACCTGAACACCAAAGGTATTTATGATCATACATTTAAATGACACAAAGGCAAATGGTGGAGCTTTGGCATGCAAAAGAGAAAGGAAGCCCTATGCTAGTTATGCCCATTTGCTTAAGGAACAAGATGTGGGGGGGGGGGGGAGAGAATGCTGGAATTTTTCTAACACTTTAAATTTAGTGGGATCTACATTTTAGTGTAAAATGTGTGCTCAGAATGAAGTGTGATCATGACAGCTGCTTAACTCTGGCTAAATATGTCTGGTCTCATAAAAAAAAAATCTCCCAGAATTAGTCCTAGATGTATTACATTGCTATTTCTCTCTTCTCTAAACTTCTTAAAGAAAACAGTCTAAGGTTTCAGAACAGAATAGATAATTCTGTGTTCTAGAGAAGATAAAAATACATATTTTAAATGAGCCACTGTTAATTTAGCATCCATGTTTTTGAATAGTATTAACTATGTACGTTCTGTGTTTGATGTGATCTCACTCCAGCTAAAGGAACATGTCAGACAGTAACTGTTTTATATCATTACCAAACCTCTAATGGTTTATGAGCCGAAGCATTGTAAAGAGATCAATACCAATGAAAATAATAAAAAGGAGTTGTCTATAGTTTCATTACAAACTGAGTTTCAAAACAATGTATTACCAAGTGGGACAGAATGGGAAAAAATTGATAGGTGATAGACAGACTCCTAAACCCTATCAGAGGAACTTGATAAAAAGTTGAGAGAGAAAATCAGAATTTTGGAGTTTGGAGATTTCTGAATGAGGATGAATGAGTGGTAGGTGTAGGTGTGCTGTAGCTTTCCTGTTTTCAGTCTTGCTGGTTTCCAATTTAAGCAAATGCTGGCTCTATCATTAGATAGAGTGGGGAAGTTGCTTCTTGTGGCATTGATAATGGGAGGCAGCAGCAAGGTGATGGATGAGAGAGTTCTGTGCTTATACAGGTTTATGGACCACAGGGAACACAGAAAATTACCTTTCCCTGAGTCAGACATAGGTTCATATAGCCCAGTATTGTCAACACTGACTGGCAGTGGCTCTCCAAAGAGTTTCAGGCATATTTTTTCCCTAGACCAGTTTGGAGATTCCTGGCATTGCTGGATGAGTTCCCATCCAAGTATGAACATACCTGACCTTGCTTAGCTTCCAAAATCAGATGACATTAGATGTATCATAAGAACATAAGAAGAGCCACGTTGGATCAGAGTAAGGGCTTCTGTTTGCCCAGTCTCTATGTAAGGCCTTTCAGGAGGACATGAAGTGGCATTTCTTCCATCTCGTGCTCTCTGATACCTGATACACAGAGGCATACTCGCTTTGATACTGGCAATGCTATTGAGTCATTCTGACTGACAGTCACTGATGGTCTCATCCTCCATGCATCTATCCAGTCTTCTTATACATCTGATCAAACTGGCAACCACAACTGCTCCCTAAGCTAGGTCACTGCTTTGGGACATAATGGAGGATGTTATCCTGTGGTGAAGAAAGGTTGAACTGCTGGCCCATATGACTTTTGTACATTGAATGAGAAGTGACAACATCTTATTCTATGCTTTAGGCAGCAAAATGACCTAGCTTGACTCCTCCTGGATCACTGGCTTCTGAAGAGCTTTAGGCCCAATTCTCTCTCTCTCTCTCTCTCTCTCTCTCTCTCTCTCTCTTGCTCTCTTTCTCTCTCTCTGTGTGTACGTGCCTCCAAGTTGCCTGTGGACTTACGCCTTCATGAATTTCATAAGTTTTTCTTAGGTAAAGAATGGTGAGAGATGGTTTTGCCAGTTCGTTCTTCTGAAATATAGCTTACAGCACCTGGTATTACCTGGCTGTATCCTAGCCAAGTATTAACCTGAGCTGACCCTGCATAGCTCCCAAGATCAGATAGGACCTAGTGCCTTTAGGGTATTCAGGCATTAGCTCAGCATAAATACTGAGATAGGTACCCTGGTTATCACACTTCTTGGTCACTTACTTTCCCCTCTTATGTTTTCCAAATCTGGTTGTCAAAGGGAAGAGGTTTGGGTTCTATAGAAGAACATATTTTAAAAAAGCCAATGTGCAAACACTTTTATTGGATCAAGATCTGTTGGAAAACAAAAGACAATAAAGATTCTCATGGCATCTGAAAAATCAACAGCTGTATTGTTGCATGAGTTTCATGGACAAGACTCCACTCAACAAAAGGTTGAAAGTTATCTTTAAGGGGTGTGTGTGTGTGTGTGTGTGTGTGTGTGTGTGTGTGTTTGACTGAGAATTCTCAAGCTCAAGAAAAAGTACAACAAAATTGCTTCTTTCATCAGAATACATCCTGGGGCATTTTAGGTGATAGATAAACAAAACAATTCATAACTAAGACACATTTTATCTGTAAAGCTACCATTTAGGAGGAACACATCATCTTCAACAGTCCAATTATACGTTGTCCAGCCCTGCCCTAAAGAATTTCTAGTCAGCTGAAAATCCCAGTTGGTTTAGCTCTGAGTTTAGATAGCTAGATTCTAATAATTTTTGATTGAGCGTCAATAATGTATTTCCAGTATATCAAATCTGCTTATAGGTGATGCTAACTTCCTGCAGTGTCTACTGCTATGATTGGGATTCTGGGAGACAAAGTCTAAGAAAGAAACCTGCCAAGTTGTTTCCCCAAGGCATTTACTGGATTTTTGCTTATATCTGCAGTCTTGGGTCTGTTTACCCAGCAGACACATTCAGCCCTGTGGCAGATACTTCTGAATAGCTTGAGTCTGCGTGGCTTACTGGAAAGAAATCCACTGGAAATTTATATTTGGGATCAGAGTATTAATGTGGATTTATGAATACCTGCTGGATAAAGATATTACTTATTGCGTTGTTCATGTAACTGATTATGAGACCTTCTCCCAGTTGTTCTCTGATTCAGATGCTCTTAAATTCTCCATATAGCAGAGCTTTCCAAACTTTTCATGTTGGTGACACACTTTTTAGAAACGCATCATTTTGCGACACAGTAATTCAGTTTTACTAGCAAACCGGAGGTTAAACTAACCTTTTATAAGAAATAAAGACACATACATAAATTGTAATAAATGTATGAGGACACAACATATCTCATGAAAACCTTTCATATATTTTTAAAAATATATGATTTATAAATAATAACATATACTTCCAAGATTGTAGGCGACACACCTACATACTTCAGGCGACACACTAACGTGTCATGGCACAGCATTTGGAAAGCCCTGCCATATACAGTACCCCAGTTGAATACAATGTGTTAGGAAAAGCTTCTCAAAGATCATTGACATGAGCATGACTGTTTTTAAAAAAGGAGAGAGATTAATGTACTGATACATATTGCCATTAAGGATTAGCACTATGGCTACTTAGGAATGGCCAAGGTTTCTCCAGGATTAGTTTCTTTTGGAGCTTGAAAAAGTTCCTTTTTTGGATTACAATTTCCAGCTATATTGGCTGCAGGATTCTGGGAGATTATATATACACACGCACACACACACGGTAATCATTCAAAGCTTTATTTGACTGTGATAGCCTTATCTGAAGCAGTGACGTCCTGTGCACCCTCCCATGTCACTTTGCTGCTTGAGGCAAAGCAGCAAATGGCATCTCCTCCATGTGCATACACGCACACATACGCATGTACTCTCTCGCTGTCTCTGTCTCTCTCTCCCCCTCCCTCTCTCCCTCCTCCCCCCCCTCGCACACACACATGCACGCACACACACACTGTCTCTAGCAGTCAACATGCCCTTGGCCAGCCAAGTAATGCTGCCACTTGAGGCAGAAAATCTCACAAGTATCGCTCCTTCTTCTTGGCATTAAAAATACAATTGTAATAAATTAAATAACTAGCAATTTGTTGCCCTTTCCTAAAAGTCAAAATCTGCAGCCTGAGATGGTCAACCTGACTGGCCCCATTCATGTGACTTTTTGGGGAGTGATATCTAATACTACATGAGACCAGACTGTACTTGAAGTGAACCTGATCTATATGGCACATACCCATCAGCCCGTTCTACCTTGGCACCAGTTTCATCACCTGATGGCTTTCTAGCACGGCCATCTTCACCATGCAATTCCTATTGCCATAGCATATTTCATGACAATCAGCCTGCCATAATATTACCTTCAGTGTGCTTATCTTTCTCGGGGAAGGAGGGAGGGAGAGATAGGTGCTAGAAGCCACTCTGTAATCTGATGTCTGCAGGGAGAGGATGTGATTTCTCGGAAGCGAGAGGCACTTTGATTTCTCATCTCTTCACGTTTTCTACCTCTGATATTGAAATCCATTTAGGGGCTTTGATTCTGCAAAAATATAGCATATTTGGAAATGCTACTTGGGAGACGGGCAAATCCCAGAATTTTCCAGCCAGCATGGCTTCCTCCACGCTTGCTTCTAAGAGAATAATCAATTATTCGATTCTGAAGAAAGAGATATTGTTGGATGCATGGTTTTATTGTGATTTTTATTTCACAAGGTTTCTGAAATAAGGAGGTATAGCTGTATTTTACTAGCATGATGCTAGTAAATGGGGGATAAACGGGGGAATGTTTGTAATCTGCAGCACAGATAAGTTTGCCAAGCAAATTTTCCAGTCATTACAAGTAGTGCAGACAGAGACCAAGATCCTACATTAAGCAGGTGGAGCACATTCCCCCTTGCAGATGTCAAGCCCCAGGAGGGGTCTCTGCTTTGCTGCTGCTGCTCCCTATCAGTGGGCAGCAGAGGGAGTGAGAGGCAATTCAGATGATGAAGAAGCACCTGGTCTCCACTCAGAAAGAGAAGGAAATGAGGGTGTATTCACAGAGGGAGTGCACCCTCCTTTCCCTTCCCCCTCAGGTCCAGAACAACCACATCTTCAATGTTCAAATTGCCTCCCCTTCCCTCCTCTTCACAGCAGCAAGCAGAAGCTGCAGTGGCATCTCCTGGGGCTCAACAGTTGTGTGTGTGTGTGTGGAATACAGATATCTAGAAAATACTCCCTTGTGTCCCATCCAAAAAATGTATGTGCAAGCCACACTTATGCACTTGTATGTCACTAACAGAATGCCTCCTAGAGCGGGTAAAGATTTCAGTCATCCCTCCACATTCACTAGGGTTAGAGGTCCAGGACTCTCTCAAAAATGGAAAAATTGCAAATATCAAAATGTGTGTTTGTCTCTGGGAATGGAGCCAAAGCATTGTGAGGAGAACAGATACCCAGAGTAAAAACCAGGTCAGGGAAAGGAAAGAGTAAGTGGGTGGGTTGGCGAGGTGGCCTATACTTCGCTCTGTAGCCCATCTCCTTCCTTGGGTCTGTGGGCGCTTTGTGAAGGGATTTGTGGTACTGAGAAATTGGTCTGCAAGCTGCCCTTAGCTGGCCAGGCAGCTGCTAGTAGAGGAGGAGGAGTACCAGAGGGCTGTGTGGCCTGGTTGATGCTGACAAGAGAGAAGTTCCCCCAGAAAAAGAAGCACCTGAGGTGGGGCAGTGGAAGAGTTGGAGAAACTTGCAAATAATCAAATTTGTGAAACTCAAACCCGCAAATGTAGAAGGCCACTGTACTTGTCACTTTCTCTCACAATTCTGGAATTCAGGGTCACCAAATGTAGTTGACTGCCTGTATATACAGGATGAATGCAGGGAGATATGTGTGGTCTACTGACACAGTCTAAAACTTTGTACTGAGATAACATTTTCCTTATTTCTGTTCCCAGGGTATAGAGGATGGCTCTGTCCCATTCCTCTCACCTTTCTGATTTTTATCTCTCTTGCCACCATTGGTGAAACAGTTCAGAGGAGACAAGTAGAGCTGCTTGCACACTGTGACAAGTCAGAGCTTGTTGTGTCAGAGTGGCACAATAGCTGAGAGATTTTGGGAGCTGCAGTTAAAAAAAAACAAAAACCCTAACATTCCCAGGTTATATGACAAACAGGGAAGCAGTCTGTGTAGGTGCACTACTTTTATACTTGGTTACTGCTACCACCTCTAAGATTTTCCAAGCCAGAGGCACATGGGGAGCTATAAGACTTCTTGCAAGTAAGGAAATGGGGCTTCTCAAGCCCTTTAATCTCCACCAGTCAGACTTTGGTTATTTCTGTTCACCACATCATAACATGATGCTCTGTTGAATGGCTAGGCAAAATTGAGCAAGACCAGATCCTGTAGCTAAGTGACAAAACTTAAGCAGCTCAAATGAAAACAAAACAGATTTCTTTCAATCAGTCAAAATAAGAGAATGGAGAAAAGTGAGGCTGTATTAAAAGAAAGATAAGATATATTTATTAAATGAAGTATATGATGAATCTAAAGCAGGCTTTGTCACTTACAAAGCCTCTTCTCCAGGTGACCTGCAACAGACTTGGAAGGTGTCAGATGGAGGAAGGCTGTTGTAGACCATATTAAAAAAAAGAGCTGAAAGCATTGACAAGCAAACTCATTTTGTTTCTGGAGGCTTGGAGTGGGGCTGGAGATAGGGCTGACCCAGCCAGTTACAAAGGGCTAAGTTTACCTTGGGATGAAGGTCATTCTAGAGATACCTGGAATGTTATTATACGAGTTGACCTTTGAGGTACTGAAATGGAGAACAACTCAAACAGTTAGGGATAGCTAGGAATTCTACCTTCATTTGTGATCTGTTGTGGTATCCAGATATGACATATGTGCATGTTTCTCCCAGGCGTCAGACTGCAGAGGAGAGGGAAGCTGAGAGGCAGCAAGCCAATCGCATCCTCATGCAGCTTCAGCAAGAGGCCTTTCAGAAAACCATCAACCAGCCCATCCAAGCAGACCCCATCTGTGTTCACAACTCCTCCCTCTTTGCCCTTCAGAACCTCCAGCCATGGTCAGATGACTCTTCTAAAATTACCAGCGTTACTTCTGTAGCATCAGCCTGTGAGTGAAGCCTGGATTTTGCCTATGCATGGACCTATTGTGTTACAAGACTGCTGGCCTTCTTTGACAGCACTGGTAGAAGATAACATTGCCTAGAAAAGGAACAAACCAGCAACTAGACAATGCCCTAGTCAGTGCTGTCTGAGTGAGCAACATGCCAGTATGGTGACCTGTTGGAGTACTTTAATTAAGGCCATCACTTTCATTTCTTCTTCTTCTTCTTCTTCTTCATCTTCTTCTCCTTCTTCTTCATCATCATTCAGCTTCTAAAACCAGAGTATGAACAGCCACACCAGGAATGTCAAAGACACTTGTAGGGAGAAAACAGGTTGCTATCTTTTTCAGACTTTTCCAAGATTCCAAGATATTGTTCATTTTTCTGAAGGTATAGGATTCATTCCCTCATGCACAGATTTTAGACTGATTCTTTTCTAAGTAAAAGAACTCACACAAATTTAACTAAACAATTGGAAAAAATTTAAAGAACTCCTGAATCTCTAGCTGGTATCCTTTGCCTAAAAAGACATTTAGATTCTACGTACAAGAAACCACCCTCTCCTTTTTTTAATCTTCAGAGATGAAATCTGGACCTCTCTTCTCTTACTTATTTTCTCCCTGCTGAAGGAGTGAAGCTGGGATTATTGTTGAATGTAAACATCACATGGCAAACAATTGTGTGAAAGCTGTGATCAGTTTCCCAGGCTACCAGAGACTCTGCATTGATCAACTTATATTTTAATAACTCTGAGGCATCTGTGGCATTTTTGCAGGGGTAATGCAGTTTCACTTGATGGATTATTTTGCTATTGTTTATGATATTGTTCAATATTTTATTTTCTTTTGCTTGAGAAGTCAGCTTTGCAACGTGGGGAGTGTTGGAGAGGTGACACACCTGTCTTTCCATATCCTGACCAGCAGTTCTACAGTTTTCTTGTCATTGTGTTGAGGAAGAGCTTGATATTAATTTAAGCACTTCTTATAGCAAACTCCAAGGCTATATAAAGATATCTACACTATATAGTTTTCAGTTACTTTTTACCTAAGCATCACTGCCATTTAAAGTCAGATGGTACACATAGCCAGTTAGATCATGTATCAGAAAAGAATATTTTTGCTGAGTTTTGAAATGCATTAATTGGTTTCTTTTTAAGTTATGCACTTATAAGATTGTTTCCTTTTTGTGTGTATTCATTTTCTAAAGTGTTTGTGTAATTTATGTGGAAAAAATGAATAAAAGGGGAAAAATCAATCCAGGTTACTGGAAGGGTTTTTTTGTTAAAAAAAAAACTTTCCTTGCAGTTTTTTTTGGGGGGAGGGGGAGGGAGTTTAAGGAGGACATGAGCTCAAAGATTATGTAGGAACTGTCTGCAAGATCCTCTTTGAGGTATAAATGAAGAGAGGAATACAACTGCACCAGTCTGTAAGAAATATGCATTCATTTTGAATTCTGATTTTCCTACTTGGGTTCAGATATATTTTGGCTGCCATGCATATAGGCAAGACAGAGCTTGGACAAGTTACTTTTTGGGGCTGCAGTTTCTAGAATCCTCCATCCAGCATGGACATGCTCCCTGATGGAGTTCAGGAAGTTGTACCTCAAAAGGTAACTTGTCCACATTTTCAATATGTGATTAATTTCAAGTATGTAAAACTAGAGGGCAGGAAACTGAAGCTCTTCAGAAATTGTTAAGTACAGCTCCCATAATCTCTGACCACTGGATCTATTGTCTAGTTTTGGTGGGAGTTAGAGTCCAGTGACATCTGGAGGCCCTCAGATTCCCCATCCTGATATAGACCATTTATTTAGATAGTTGTGTAGATTTGTTACTATATGTTTAAATGGGATACAATCAGTGATAGCTTCCGTGTTAATGAGGTGGTGAATCTTTTCTGGGTTCTAGTCCAAACTTCAAAGGAGCTCTCCAAAGTGCTAAACCTATTTGAGAGATAAGGTTCAGCATCTTGGATGCTGCCTTTGAAGCTGAGACTAAACCTGAGCTAGATTCACCACCCCACTGACATGTAAACCACGAACAACTGCTGGAATGGTGAACATATGCTGAACATTCAGACTTTTGTTAAAAATGAGCTTCAGAAAGGCCCTTGAAATTATTCTGTTTGTCAATATGAAACCTTCACTGATCAGAATGCTCTTTCTTTCATAAATGCTTCCTTTTTACTTTTCTTACAACATAAACAATGAGCAGGCAGTAACTTAAATTGAGAACCAAAAATGGGGGCGGGGGAGGGAGCCATGTTAAAACATAGTGATTGGTAGACAGTTACTTTTTTGAACTACAAATTTCCTATCCATTATGGCTGATGGATTCAAGAAGTTATTGTCTAACATTTTTCCCAAGCTCTGATCTTTGCAAACAAAATTCAGTATCGCTGCTAGCTATCTAGAGAAGCTTTGTTAGAGTGGGGTGAGGCTCTTGGTTAGATGTGCATCAGAACTGCCTTGAACATCTAGGTAGCATCTTGTCTCTTAATTTCCAGCAGATAAGTGGATGGACCAGAAAGTGTCCTTTTGGGTGAGAGTTGTTGTAGAGAAATCAAGCCCTAGGGCAAAGAACAAGATTATTTGTATTCTGGAAAGCTCCCAACTGCAGCATTCATCATCAGCTGATGATCTTGGGATTCTATCATCTCTACATGGTCCAAGATTCTACAATGGTAAGGTTCACATCAGATTTGGTGAGATTCCAAAATCTACATTTTGGAGTATATGTATTAAATTTGCCTTGTCACCACATTTTCAAGCTTTTTTCTTGGGAACAAACAGTACAGAAGGGAAAAGGTTTGGTGTCTGTTTTTCTAATGTGAACTGTAATTACCATAGCAATATATTGAAATGAGTGGGACTTATGTGACCCTCCAGATGAGCCAGCATGGTGTAGTGGTTTGAATGCTGGATTAGGACTCTGTGGCCATTTCTGCACTAGACTGTTATAGTGCTACTATTCCACTTTCAACATCCTATGGAATCCTAGGGTTTGCAGTTTAGGGAGGGGCATTTAGAATTCTCAGCCAGAGAGCTCTCTGACCTCAGTAAACTATAAACCCCAGAATTCCACAGGATGTTGAAAGTGGAATGATAGCACTATAACAGTCTAGTGCAGAAATGGTCTGTGACACCAGGGTTCAGATCCCTGCTTAGCCATGAAAACCCAGTGGGTGATTTTGGGCAACTCACACCCTTTCAGCCTCAGAGGAATGCAACAGGACACTTCCTATGAACAAATCTTGCCAAGAAAGCCTTATGATCATGTCTCCATAAGTTAGAGCCAACTTGAAGACACATATCGACTACGATAGGATGCTGATGGATTTCACCTCCCTTCACTTCTAACTAACAAAACAAAATTCTTGGAAAGTCTTTTCCAATCAATTTTGAACAGAGCCTTGCTTCATTCTGTGTCAAAAGAAATATATAACTTACAGCTTTTTGGAGCTTGTATATTCACCTTAGTGTGTGCATACTTTCATGGCCCATAAGCCAATGGGTGCATAGACAGAAGCACAAATATTTGGGCATTCACATGAATTCATGAGGCCTAAAATATGTAGATCAGAGGTGGGAAGCACATGGGCTATAGACTGCTGCAGCTTCCTGCTTTTTTTTTATGCCTCCAGGCCCCCATCACCCTGCCATTCCTCCAGAAGCATGTAGGAGGTACTGTCTTCCTCTGGTACAGAAGCTCATAACATCTGATTTCAATACCTTCCCAAGGTTTTTTTTTTTAAATGAGGAATGATCTTTTGGGGTCTTGGTCACTTTCATGGGGGGAGGTGTTAGTGCAATCTAGGATGGGTTCATGTGTAGGGTGTCAGTGCCCTCCTTGACTCGTCAAAGGTGACAACCCCAGTGTATAGGAATGGGGCTATATATACTTGCTCCACTGCAAATGCCCTCATAAAAGCTGCCCCTCTGCTCACTCCTGGCTTTGCCATTTTGAGCAGTAAGTTTTGAAGAAGAGTTCTACTTGTGTTGAAAGGAACCTGGACACAATTCCCCTTCAAATGTTAACATGGTTAGGTTGGGAACTGAAGGATACAGCTGGGAAAATTACTTCTTTTGGATTGTATCTCTCAAGAACTCTCAGTCAGCAGGGTGACTAGTTTTTACAAACTCTGCTGCAAGAGGGAGAGGATCTGGCATACATGTACATTAAGGGTGGGATTTGTGGCCTCATGTCTCTACAGACATTTAGCCCTCAGGAATTCAGATTACATTGTACTGGTCTTGTTTCTCTTCTTTTTTTGAGCCCCACTTCTTGTTTATAGACAACTTCTTGAATTCTTATTCCTTTCGCTGATTTACGTAGAATAATCTTCATGTATCATGTAAGATTTCTGGATTTTGTCTTTTGTGTAACAAATATAGAAGGTACAGTTGCCAGTGCAATCCCATAGATAAGCAGCACCACGTGCTCTTTGCACACACACACAACCTGTCAGGTTCAGTCCCTGAGATCGCCAGGTTTGGCTTGGAAAAACTTCTGCTTGAACCCCTGTAGACCTATGACTGCTAGTTGGTATAAACCATAGCAGGTGGACCTGTGGTTCCTGACATCATGTTGGATTACAGTTCTCATCATTCCTCACCAGACCATCTTGTGTTGATAGCAATTGGACTCCATGACACCTGGAGGCTCACAGCTTCCCTAGCCTTGTTTTAAACAATAATAAACTAGGTGCACTTAATGTTTTTATTCAGCCAAAGGGAGCTTCCTATGGTATAAATACATAAAGATGTCCAAGGGAAAGAAATTTAGAGAGTTACTTAATGCCTGGAGCTAGTCATGTGAAATGTTCATTACTAGTTGGATAAAGAGGTAAGGAATTAAAATATAATTCTAATGGTAAACAACAGAAACAAATTAGAAGAGTGCTTAACTTTGCATTGTTCAGAGATACATAGAGTGTGTCTTCAGACAGCAGATGCTTAGTAGAGTGGTGGCCAATGCTGTTCAGTGGGAGATAGAGCTTTGTACCCCTGGCAGCCTGCCTTCTATGCCACAGGCCAGCCTGTGACTTTTAGATGGGGTATTGCTTTAACAGCATTGAAGTGAGACCCAGATGTCAGTTCAGGCAGCATGTTCAGCTAGAATGGAAGGGTAGCCATCTTGTACTTCAGCTCAGGCAGCAAAATATCTTGGCCTAGCGCTGTCAAGAAAATGACGGCTATAGGTTTGCCTGTAGTTTTCTTACATGTGGCTTAAGCACTGTGTTTCTCCACTGGGTAGATGGCGGATGGGTGGATGGAATAATCCAGACCAGTGTGGTACCAAGCACAATTGATCTCCAAGACTGTTGCAAAGAAGCTCCAAGAATCCTGAGGTGAAAGGAGATCTTTCCTCCTTAATTCCCTTTGCTAGATGCTTTTCTGTAACCTTTTTTTTTCCCTAAGTTTTTAGCCACTTAGTTTTTGTAATGATTATTCTCTCCCATTTGGAGGATCTGACTGAACGTAAGCCTCTTCACACCTTTTTGACTATCAAACCATCAGAAAGCAACAACACCAGAGCCAGTTTCTGTCTTGGGGTCTTCTTATTGCCTCAGGTTTGCACTGGTGACAGCTATACCTTGAGACAACTTGCTGTAACTGGCCTTCCCAAGAATGTGTCAATCCCTTGTCACTAGAGCACAGTTCCTGTTATCTCTATCTGTCTCACAGAGGCTGTTCTAGATGGGGGGGTGGGGGAGAAAACCAAGAGATTTAAACATTCCAAGGGGGTGGGAAGGAGGGAACCATGATGTAAAAAATGAAACAAAAATAAAAAATTTGGCTGGTATGACAGCATCAAAGACAGGCATTTATCAAAATATGGAAGAAGGTCTAATATCCCCAGGGAGAGGAAATAACATTTTTGAGTGCTTTTTTTTTTTTAAAGATATCTCTTTTGTAAATATCATACTTGCTTCTGGGGTTTTAATCTATATCTTCAGGTTTTCTACTCTTTTTACATACTAGAGTGGGGGTAGGTAACCTGCAACTCTAAGTGTGCATGTGGACCTACTTTCAAAAGCCTACTGCGAGTGATCTATCTGATCAGGGGGTCCTTCAATGCTACACAACTGTAGCACTATGATTCTTCTTCAGCTGCCATGGCAACATGCTATGGAATCCTGGTGTAAGGAGGGCTACTTAGAATTTTCGTCTAGAATTCTCTAGTGCAAATTACAAACCCCAGGATTCCATACGATGTAGTCATGCAGTTGAAGTGTGGTCATACCACTATACTTTTGTAGTATGAAAGGGACTCCAGGCTTCGGCAGGAGCATTCCATTCCTTCCCCTGGCAGCCCACTAGTTATAGCAGAGCTTTCCAAACTTTTCATGTTGGTGACACACTTTTTAGACATGCATCATGTCATGACACAGTAATTTCAGTTTTACTAGCAAACCGGAGATTAAGCTAACCCATTATAAGAGATACAGACACATACATAAATAGTAATAATAAAATATATGGAGACACAACATATCTCATGAAAACCTTTCATATATTCTGAACAATATATGATTTTTAAATAATAACATACATTTCCAAGATTACAGGCAACACACCTACACACTTCAGGCAACACACTAACATGTCGTGGCACACCGTTTGGAAAGCCTTGAGTTATAGGAAGAAGAGTCATGACGACCGGAGCTTTGAGGTACTAAGAGAAAGGTAACATAACAAACAACCTGTTGTGATACATAAACAAGTTACTTTGTGTGGAATGAGAGTATAATAGGTTACATTTCAAAAGTAATTGAGCAAGTAGGAATGGAGTTACTTTATTGGTGTAATGGGCAACAATTTCTAAATTTTTAAGCTCACCTTTTAAAAGGACATAGGGCATTTGGAAAGGAATTTTTCATGTTTTACGTCATTCTGTTATCAATCCTTTAATGATTTTTAAAAGGTAGTGCAAAGTGAAGAACAATATGAAGTTACATTCTAAAACAGGGACAAGAAAGCTATGCAGCTCTCCAGATTTGTTCAATCATAACTCACATCAGCCCTAACCAACACAGCCAGTAGTGAGGCATGCTGGGAGTTGCAATTCAACAATACCTAGAGGACTTCATGTTTCTCATCCTTGATCTAATACATTAGAATAAATAAAGGTAATGAATTACCTTATAAAGGCTGTTAGGGAAATAAATCATTTTTTCAGAGCAATGTTTCTAAGCGCTAGTGAAAACACAGAGAGAAAAGAGATGGATTCACCTCCTTTTGGTTCTGGACTCATTCTGTTCCTGCCAAGTTACTTTTGAGGAAATGTGGCCACTGAGAGAACACTACACCCACTCTTGAAGTATATAGGTTTTCATAAAATGGGTTATCCTTAGTTCCTTTCACACTACGCAATTATAGCACTATGACTCTTTGTTAACTGCCAAGGCTAAATCCTCCCGGATTTTGACATTTGGAGAGGCACTACATTTCTCTGCCTGTGAATTCTAAAATCTCCTGTCTAAACTGCAAGTACCATGATTCTATAAGATGCAGCCATGGCAGTTAAAATGAATCATAGTGCCATAGCTGTATAGTGTGAAAGGGGCCCTTGTCACAGATAATGGTGATACTTTATGGTCCAAGTCAGTGTTTCAATTAAGACCTTTTCTTTACCAGAAACCTCCTGAAAATATAATTGTTTGCTGGCGATCGCAAGACGTAACATTTAAACATTCAAATTTAGATTTAAACATTCAAATATTTATTTAAATTTTCAAATATTTACTTATTTATTAAAGGCTTTTGGAGACTAGGATTCAAATCTCCACTCAGACATTGGGAGACCTTGGGCAAGTCACATTCTTTCAGCCTCAGAGGAAGGCAAAGGCAAACTCCCTCTGCATAAATCTTGCCACCCCTCCCTATGATAGGTTCACCATAGGGCTGCCATAAGTCTGAAGTGACTTGAATGCATACAACAACAAAGTGCCACTGACAGGGGGAGGTCTTTTCTAGCCACCAGGTCTCTCCTGTTTGAAAACTGATTTATGGCAACCCTAAGGCGAACCTATCACAAGGGTTTTTTGTTTTTTTGGCAAAATGTGTTGCCTTTGCCTTTCTCTGAGTCTGAGAGAATGTAACTTGCCCGAGATAACCCAGTGGGTTTCCATGGCCAAGTGGGGATTCAAAACAGAGTCATGGTTTGGGTGCATACGCACATGCCAGTTGCCATGTCCCTTTCGTCAGGGAAATGGCAGCGGGGCTTTGTGTGCATGTGCCCAAACCGCTCCCTCATTTCTAAATGAGGGAGCAATTACAGTATCTGCAAACCTGCCCCTCCTCCTCCCATTGTCATGTCCCTGTTGTTGCTTCTGCTATTGGTGTCCAGTAGTGGGATTTCGCAGACATCCTGTGCAGACCACAGGTTAAGAACCATTGATCCGAGTAGTCTGGATACTAATAAAATCCAGTCCATCAAAGTACCATGCTTAGTTTTAATCCAGACACAATGTTCAAGCACACATAAATGTCTGTTAAGTTCATCTGTCCTTAGAGAACAGCAGAAGCCAGCACATGAGCTATACAATACCGTTACCAGGCCGTACAGCCCTACATTTTGATATGGTCTAATTGGCAAAATATATTAATTGGCAGATGTGTTGTCATAAAATATAAATTATATACGCTGACTGGAACCCATGTGGAAGAAGGGATCCTTGCTAAAAAACAGGCCAAAACCCAGAACAGGCCACACCCAGTGTGGCCAGGTCAAAAGTTCACTGAAATTTGCCAAGAAAGCCTGACTTAATGGTTCTGGGCTAATCCTCTCAATGCCAACCTCAGAAAACAATAAGGTGCCTGGATGCAGAGGCCAGGACCCCTGCTGTGTGCATTTCCTACTGAGCTTGGCCCAGAAACACCCACTCAACCAAGACATTGAAACCAATGAGTCCATTGTCTGTCTTGCAGACTCCAGACCCCATTACAGCTTGGGAGTCTTACAGCTCCCATTGTCCACTAAGCTGGGAGAGCAATGAACTCATAGCCCTTCAGGAAGGGAAAAAGAGTATATAAACCCTTGGTTTTGAGAAGTTGGAAGCAGTCAGATGAAATGCTGGACCCCACTATGTCACTCTGAATCCTGATCTGGCCTGCCCTTAGACAAAAGTCTAAGTCACATTTCAACTTCTTCACTGCTCTTCTGGACTGGTAGTTATAAACCCCAACCCTCAGCCTCTCTATACATAATTTTTCCTGCCTTTATCCTTCAGTGAGCTCTTGTGTAATATAATATATTACACTATATCCCTTATTGAATACAGGAATTAATTGCAAGGTAATTATGATCAGCAGGTATACACTAGTCACATTCAATAAGGTATAACATTGTGACTGTAACTAAGCCAGGGGAAATGCCTCTTTTGTGATGTAACTCTCACTATCTTGTTACCCCAAAATGGAGGTGCCACAAGGGCCACCCTGTGATGCCAGTACCTCTATGCGAAGGTGGGGAATTAATTAGCTCAAAGAGGAGGCTTGCGAGAGGGGGATAACTTAATGAGACCTTTCCTACCAATGTTTATGGGCTCATGCAGGAAAACAACCAGCCAGAGATTCAAAAGTAAGCTAAAAATGTGTTTTATTGAAGAGAATTCACTCATGCATGCACACAAAATACACACAGTGTCTTATTATAATGTAATACATTATATTATCCCTTTATCCTTCAGTGAGCTCTTGCTCTTTGTTATTGGTTTTGACCTATTTCTTCTATTGTTTCAGTGTTATCTATTACCATTGCTTGTTGGAATAATTAAATTTGTTTCCCTGCTTTGCTCTTCTTTCCTCAGGTGTACATCTGAAAAACAGTTCACAATTCTTGACATTCTTTTGTGTCTAAGACACATGAGAATGGCAGTGGGACCTTTACTGAAGTCCCTGTGGTTCTTATAATTTACCATTGGATGTTGAATGTGATCAGACTCATCCTAAGGCTTGTTTTTCACCTTTGCACCGAGTCCACAGTAAATATTGCCTTTTACCAGGAAACAATGGGTGAAATCTTGTCATTTGCAAGATGTACCTTGGTGGCCTTGAACTTTATCAAGTCAGAATCAGAATTTTCTGACATTTCCCACTAGTCTCCTTCAGAACTGCAATAATCCACCAGTATTATTTAAAATCCTACATTAATTATGATGTATATAAATCTACTTACCTGACCTGGGAAAGTGAGAACTTCACTAGTCAAATCAGCTTGATCCAATTTCTAATTGCCCTTTAGGAAACACAAATCATTATTTTCTTTACTGAGAGACAAACTAGGGCAACATTTGACAACACATGTTTTAAGTCATTAAAGATGTACATAGTTGTGTGAAGATACTGGCATATTAAAAATATATCTAGCAACAACAGCTCTCTTTTTTAATATTCTCCATTCTTCATTTCTGGCTTATTTAAACAAAGTTGAAAGGAGACCATTCATATCTATACCTTTTAGTGTAACCAGCAGTTTCCTGTGGGCAATTGACAAGCATAGATCTGAAGTTTCTGATTTTCCTTCAAGTCCTTCAGTTAATAGTTTCAAATGATTTCAATAAGTTGGATTATGCTTCCCTCTGGTGGTCACTTAAGTCATAGTCAGACCACTATTAAACAATTCTGTATAGTCCCTTTACCCAGATTGTCTTAGCAGCCCTGACACTACAATGCAGAAATCCTTTGAATAAATGACACACCATAGGCCTGATTAGGGACATCATAAGGCGGCTGCAACCAACTTCATTGCAGGACACCCTGCAAGAAGAGTAGTTACAAAATGGTCTGATTTCTAGAATAAAATCAAACACTCATTGCTTTTGACCAACAAAAATTGCCCTTTTTTAATGTACACAACACACCTAGTTCTTACATGGCAGTTAGAATTTGGAAACGTTCTATTTTTAGACTAAAATTCCCAGAGTTCTCAATACCTATGCTGCCTGGAGATTCTGGGAACTGTAGTCCAAAAACTACCATTTACATTCTGAGGTTGGTGAACCTTTGTTTGGGAAGAACCATTTTGTGTAGTAGGTGTATGTACAAGACAGAAAGTAACGTTCCTCCAAGCACTGTGGATGGGCATGAGATTTTTATCAAGAAAAAGACAGTATGCCAAAAAGAAGATTAGTTTGCCTTTTTATTACATTTTCATTCCACATTTCCTCCAAGAAGATCAAGGTGACAAACATGGCTTATCTTCATAGCAACCCTGTGAGGAAGATTAGGTTGAGAGTGAATCTAGATGTAATGTTATTCATGTTATTTATTAACAATTAAAGCAAACCAAACACAAGGCCAACTTGCCATTGTTTAGTGTCCTGAGCCACATTGGAAGCATGGGATGCAGGAAGGGGGCTTCCCATCCACTCCAGGTCTCATCTGGAATAAGGCCTCCTCCTTCTCACTCTTCCTCTTTGCAACAGAAAGAAAGCTCCCACTGATACCATTGATTTCGATCAGTGCAGTAGGGGATAAGAAAGCCTTTCTCCTCCATGTTGCATTCCAAGTCTGCCTTTGCCCCTTCACACCATTATTTATTTTTATATAAAGAAGTTCTTGCTCAGTAGTAGCACAAAGTTCTTGCTATAGCATCTGTGCTGCAAGCTGGTTACTTGTGTTCCAACTAATACACAAACTTGCATTGCAAGAGATATAAAAATGCCTTTGCAGCAAGACAGCCGTCCTGTGCTCCCCAGTATTGTAAAGGGCTGAGAGAGAGCTCAACAGCAGCTTAAGCATTTGGCTGTTTACATATCAAACCATTCTATATGAGCCTTTAAAAAAAAAAAAAGCAAAGATCTGATTTGGTTTTAAATTGATGAATACTTGTTAATATATATAGCAATGGGAATAACATGGCAAGAATAAGAATCGTAACATAACGAGGCAAGGTAACATGAGAATACTTTTGACAGGTTATCCTGTTAAATAAATTCTCACAAGCAATTGATTCTGTGTCATTATCTTTTTTTATTCTTGTAGTAATTGTGTTGTTCATGTTATCATAATGTGGATGGAATAAACATCCAGTGCATTTGTCTGTAATCTGATTCTTGCTTGCTTGCTTGCTTGCTTGCTTGCTTGCTTGCCTTCCTTCCTTTCCTTCCTTCTTTTTTTCTTTCTTTATCCCTCCCTCCCTCTCTCTCTCTCTCTCCCCCCCCACCGTACTATTTGGATTTTTTTAAATGTCATCTACTTCTCTAAAAAATTGTAGTATATCAGAACCTGATTTTTCAACTTTTGCTCCCCCAAATGTTTTGGACTCCAATGCCCAGAACCTGTAGTCAACATAGTCTATGGTCAGGCATTATGGCATTAAGTCCAAAGCGTTTGCTGTGCCAAGGGTTGAGAGCCAATGGTGCAGGGCAATGGTTCTTAACCTTTTCTTTACTGGGAACTCCCTGGAAATATCATAGTTGCTGGGGCTTCCCAAGACTTAACTCAAGATTTAAATATTTAAATTTAGATATACATATTCAAATATTTAAGTATTCAAATATGTGTTTAAAGTTGCTTATCAGTTGCTCACCCTTATTCTTCGAGTAGACAATGCAAAGGAAAGGAGGCTTGTTAATTGTCTGTGGAGTAGCATGTTGAAATCCTCCAAGTGCCAGGAGAGTAGGATCAACCTGAGTTTCCTAAAGGAAGGTTATGAATGGGACACAGGCCTAAAGAATAATTTCTTTTGTCCTTTCCCTCAAAGCACCACCTGGAAAGTAAAGGTCTCAGTGCTGTTTCGGGGAAAGCATGAAAGAAATACTATTTATCTCTTGAAGGAGTACCGAGAAGCTAGAGAGAGTAAGTGCTTCTAAAAGAAGCACCTACTATCTCTCTACTGTCTTGATGCTCCATTGGGAGATGGAGGTTTGTTTGTTTTTTACCTTTTCTTTTCCCCAAAGCAGTACCTAGCAAGTAAGGGTCTTGGTGCTGCTTTGGGGAAAGTACAGAAGAAATGTAGTTCCCCTCCAAAGGAGTACCTAGAGAGTAGAAAAGCACCCACCTCTCTAACCTCTTGGTGTTCCTTCAGAGGAAAATGGCATTTCTGTTGTACTTTCCCCTGATATCCTCACTGTTTCACCTCCAAGCATCCATAAAAGGACTCCCTTCCATTCTCATGGCTGCTTGGAAGTGAAGGTCCACCATACTGCCTGGCCCTGGGCTCAAGTAGTGTTGCCACACTCACCACACAAGGCCTGGGCTGGGTTTCTTCCCTTGTCTTCTGGGCTCTCACCTCAATCTCTTGCCTTCTGGGCTCTCTGGTGGACCTATGCAGTAGTCTCTGGAGCCTCCAGCTCAGGATGAGGCACTTGTCAGTGCATCATTGGTGCTGCCACCGTTATCATCACTGCTGTCTTTGAGGAATCAGGGACATGCTGCATCAACTATCCACAATTGGCTAGGACATTTTTAGTCCCTTTAATCCAGTATTTCCTCTCTTTTCCAGGATGAATGGCAACCTTATGTGGACCCACTGTGAGGGCCCTCAGGAGTCCATGGACCCTAGGTTAAGAACCACTGGTGTAGGAGGTGCAAGATAACTATGAATAAGTAAATAAGTGAGTTGGCTATTTATGAGAGGAATGTTTGGACTGCATAGAATTTGCAGTCACCAGGGATGATGATGGCTTAAAAAGAGGATCAGGAAAATTCATGGCAATCCTTGGCCACTAGTCATCGTGATAACTGAACCTCCAGCTTCAGAGCCAGGATGCTTCTGAACATGAGTTTGTGATACATCTAATTTCCAGATTATCTATCCTCATTCTGGAGCTTCTGCTGGGTAACCTATCCCTGCTCCAGAACCCATTATTAAGGGAAATAAGGTGTTTCTAAAAAGAGATAATTTTTTTTCCAGTCTCTTACACAGCATATCTGGGACCCAAAAAATTCCCTGATCTAACAGTCTTATGCAGGGGTTAAACACTAAACAGTAGAAGTTTTATGTCCAAGGCTTATGCTCTTTAAACAGAAACAATACTAGCTGGTTCACTGTACTCAGTTTACTTCATTACAGTTGTATCCTTCCTACTTTTTCCCTGAAGGCTACTGCACTCCCCCTCATCCTCACTTTCTCCTTTGTTGTTGTTATTTTTCCATCAAGTTGGGTTCAACTTGTGGTGATCCTATGAATGAAAGACTTCACTGAGCCCCAGTCACCAACAGCCTTGCTCAGGTCTTGTGAACTCTGGGTCCACAAATATCATTATTGAATCAATCCATCTGTGATATAGTTGTCCTCTTTCTTACTGCCTCCCACTTTATGAGCATTAACATCTTTTCCAATGAATCATGTCACCTGATAACGTGGTAAAAAGATGAAAGCCTCAGCTTAGTCATTTTGGCTTCTAGTAAGATTTCAGGTTTCATTTACTCTTGGACCCATTCTATTGTCTTTTTAACTGTCCATTTTATCTGTAGAACTTTCTCCCAGCAGCACACTTCAGATGAGTTAGTCTTCTAGTCAGCTTTCTTCACTGTCCAGTTTTCATAATGATACAGAAATCTCACTAACTGCAGAGATATATCTAGTATAAACAGTGCCTAGGGCAAGTGTGAAATGTTGCACCCATACCTCTAGGGCTACTCTCTTCTTGTCCTCCTCCTCCTCCACCACTTCTAGCATGGCTTTTTTGTTCCCCACCCTGGCTTTGGCATCCAGGGCATGTACCCTACTTGCCCCACCCTAGATGCACCTCTGACTGTTTATTTAGGTGGCCAGCTGTGATTCTACTCCTGCCTCTTATCTCCAGGCTCCTTCAAAATGTTCTAAGGGCTATGATAGACTTTCCCTCAGGAGAGAATAAACATCAGCTTCTGTCTCTTACAGAGTGCTTCCAGGCAGACCAGTCAAGCGACACTATGGAGCTATTACATTTCCCTCTCCTTAAGAGACATTCTTTTTGCTGACACCTAGAGAAGGTGGCAAAATGGTGGGAAAACACAATAAATGAGAGCCTGCTGTGAATGCTGCAGGGTGTTTGCAGAGCTTGGAAAATTATGGCTTTTAAAAAGCGATTAGTTACAGTTCAAAGGCTTCCAAAGGTAGTTAACTACAACTCTGGATACATTTTTTTTTATTTAAGAGAATTTTGTTTCTCTATTTCTTAAAAGTAACTACAATAGTTAGCTTTTAGTTACTTATACACACACACCAGGAATGCTGCAGGCACTTGACCTGTGGTATAGAATGCATTCTCCTCCTCCCACCCAACTTATCATCACCTGAAGACCCACAACAGAGCATGCAGCAGCATGAGCATACATGTGGATCATGTGATACTCTTCCTCCGTCATTTAGTGAGGCCACACCTCTCTGTAAGAATAGCTGAAGAGATGCGCTTATACCCCCAAATGAGTGAAATTACCCTTAAAGAAGGTGCAATTGTACTGTAAATTATTTATGCCTTGGCTATTTGAAGAGATACTCAACTACAAGTAATGAGTTAAATTTAATTAAATTAATTAAATAAAAATAAGAAAAAAAAGAAGAGGAAGAGGAAGAAGTAGTAGTACCTTCAATATAAACTTCACCTGGAAGTTGCCAAAGGAGGCCATTCCTTTCATGCCTATTTTATGGTCTTTCCAGAAGAATGGAGCTGGCCTCTATTCACTGAGTGGCCACTGTAGTCTGAGTGGGCATGAACATGCTCTCCCTGCTTGAACCACAGCTCATCAATTCTGCTGTGGGGAACTGGAGCCTGGACTTGGAGAAGACCTTCTTAGGTCCATCTCCAAATCTGCATGCAAAACCCTGGGGATTGACCAGCACTTCCTTGCTCCTGTTGACTTTCAGTAACTGCCTACCTCCAGTAGCTGTCAGCTTCTTCATATTGTTGTCATGCCCCCATCTCAGGTTCCAGACAGGACCCTTTCCAACAACTGCAACACAAGAGACATGAACAGGACCATACTTACCGCAGCCAGCACAGGTGAAAGGAGAGCTCAAGGAATTCAGAGTGTTTATATAGTAAGGATTCATCAATTAGGCAAACAGGTGAGGGAGGCCAAAAGCCTATATAAACAGGGAAGGAGATGTGACAAGGCCATTGCAAACAACTGACTTGCATGCCCCACATTTGGATCCCTTGTTCCTGGAAACCTTGATCCTTGCCTTGTGTACAGACTTTGCTATTGGACTGTTGCTCTATATTTACCATGGATGTGGACTGAGAAAACAATAACCAGTAACTGGCTAACAAACTTTGCTTGTAACTGCTGGTAAAATACTTTAATTGGAGAGCTGTAAACCTTGGCTGGCTTCTGGCATAGGACAGTTGACTACTTGGACCTGTCTGTTCCACAGCAGTTCAGCTCCTCAACTGATCATCCCTTTAGGGCAGCACGGCTGGAAGCCCATCTGAATTTAAACCCTTAAGATCCAGGTAAGTCAGGAACGGACAAAGTGCGCACTGCAGGACATGTGCAGCTCCCCAGGGGTGTTTTTGTGGCCTTTACGCTTTTTTTTTTTTTGCTCCAAAATGCACCCAAATGACCTCTGGGGATTGTTGAGAGGGCGTTTCCACCACTTTTTGCATCACCTAGATAATTTTAAATCCTAGATGACATTTAGGGACAAAAAAATGTGCTTTTGTCATGAAAGGAGGTGTGGTGGAGGGGTTGCACCCTTTCAAGGTCTCCTGGGGGAGGCTAATGCACCCCCTTAGTTTTCCACCATTGCCCACCACTGAGGTAAGCTTTCACCATTTGGTGAGGAGGAAAAGTGTGAACCAAGGCACATTTACACTCAACTTTAGGTTCTTGGATGTTGTTGGGCTGCAGCTTCTATTATGGCTGCAAAGGTCAAGGATGCTAGAACCTGTAGTTCAACAACCTCTGGAAACCCAAAATTGGGAGGAGCTGTGCTATGTATTAGCTGTGCTGTCCACCAACCTTCCTTCTTGGAAAACAATAAAGCCTCAAGCAGCAAATCAGACATTGACTGGAGACAGATATCAGAACTGCAGTTTCCCCAATAAAAGGTGAATAAATGAATGATTCCAAAAGGAAAGCAACAAGCATACATTCAGGGAGAGGACTGCTGATGCTGCTGTTGTGTGAGAAACACCTAACTGAGAACAGAACAAAACCAAACCTATAATGAAAAATTGATGGAAGATGAAACTCTCTTCCTGTTCTCTAAAGAAAAGTGTGGAGAGATAGGGATGTGAAGGTTTTAGAGGTCTGTACTAGTGATATTTAGGTTCAGATCCCCACTCAGCCATGGAGTTCACTGAGTGAACTTGGGCCAGTCACTGCCTCTCACAGAGTTGTAATGTGAATAAAAACAGAGTGGAGAAGCATGTATGCTACCTTGTGCTCCTTGGAGGAAAGGCAGGATAGCCATGCAATAAAATAGCTTTGTTGAGGAAAGAGGATCCCTGTTACTCCCATGTAGGGAGATTCCATCCTTCTAATTGTGTCAAATGCAAAATTGTTGTAGTTGTCAGTTTAGGGGGAAAAAGGGGGACAACTTGCTTTAGGAGAGATGATACATCCAGCAGTAGGACAGGTACACCAATCTGCATTTGGAAATGCTATTTTGCTGGAATGAAAATGGCCTATCCGAATCAGCCTATGGTGGTTTACTGTCTGAACTTCTCCATCCTTCTCCCAGCCATGCTGTGTACAGAAGGAAACTACGCTACCTGCTGAATTTCACTACAGCACTACTGATGGGTCAATGTCTTCACTGTACCTGAGGGTGAGAGACTCATTTAGCAGGCATGTGGCATCCACAGCTCCACATTCCAATCACTGGTGGTTGATGGATCCCATGTCAGTAGGCTGGTGAATCTATTCCAGGATTTAGCTGAGACTCAAAAGGATCTGTCTAAGGTTCTGAATCTTGTCCACCAAACAGATGCAGCTCCTTGAAGAGCTCCATCAGCCTCATTCAAAATTGGAGCAGATTCACTGGCCTGCTCACAAGGATCTACCATCTGCCAGTGCCTTCAACAGAAGGGAATGACTGAGGGACTTGGGAAGACTGGCAGAGATCACCATAATTATGGTACAATGCTTCATCCCCAGCCTCTGCCGCCAGAGGAAGCTGTCTATCACTCTGCCTTATTAATGGGCCAAGTCACCCCTGGATGGCATCAACAGCTTCTAAAACGCAAGGCCATTCTGTGCAATAAAATATCCTGAGAGCATTTTTCAGGTCTCTGGGAGGGACAACTCACCTTCCAAAGAGATTTGGGGGGGGGGGGGTGTCCCTGCACTATTTAATATTTTAAAAATAGTCTGTTTTTCAAAACCAGCTGGGGACATCCACTTCCTCTTTTTTTAAAAAAAAATTGGCAGTCTATGTATCCCCTGGAGGGTCCTGATGCAGAAGATTGGTCCCTTGACCCACTACGGTGTCTCACCCTATGGTAGGTATTGCTTTAGAGCCCTTTAATTACTGTCCTTCGTTGGTGAACACAGAGCTGTGTGTGTCTCATAGTTTGTTGTAAGTCCCTATCTTGGCTTGTTGTCATGAGGTGTGCTGAAAATATTGCCAGTATTTAAGTAAAGAGCCCTGGTGGCGCAGTGGTTGAATGCTGGTACTGCAGTCACAAGGTTGTGAGTTCGAACCTGCCGGGCTCCAGGTTGACTCAGCCTTCCATGCTTCCCCAGATCGGTAAAATGAGTACTCAGCTTGTTGGGGGCAATTAGCTAACACATTGTAAACCACTGAGAGAGCACTTAGCTGATAAGCGGTATAGAAATACACATGCTATGCTATTGCTAAGTATGATTCATCTGGAAGTCTGGATTGCTTCTGTATGTGGAATGGGGGAGAGGGACCCATCTTGTCCTTGGTCTCAAGCAGCAAAATATCTTTGGCTGATCGTGTGGTGAGACAGTCACTATCTAATTGGTGAACTATTAGCAAAGCTGCCATGTAGCCAAGTGGAGATGAACTAACCCCTTGTTTCTCTCAATCTAAAGTCCTTCAGTGTGTGAGTTTTAACTGTAGCCTATGCTCAGTCTTGCTCTTGGGCTACTATTCTGTTTTATCTTCTTGTACTCAACAGCACAATACAGCTCAAAGCAAAATTATTTGCAGGCAAGTGCATAGGCAGGAGATATATCATCAAGGGAGGTGTAGAGCTGTCACTGTATATAACAAGTTGGAATCTGTATTTATAGAGCTATGCAGGGTACAAATCATGGCTGCAAATCCTTCGTGAAGCAGAGGAGTAGGTATAAACTCTGGAACTATTGCAAGCAATCTTTTGGCAGGAGCTGCTCAGCAGCTCCTCTGACAATAAATTACACTGTTATGCCATCAGCATCTGGACATGGTGCTGGAGTAGTTCAAATGTTAGCCGTAAGCTCCTATTTCATTACTTCTGGCCTGTGGTTCAAGGCTATTGAGGTGCATTCAGAACCAGATTTGATGGACTTGCCCATACTGGAAAACATGAGATTATTCATTCCAAAAGCTCTACCACCTGAAATGACTGGGTTCAAAGGGATCAAACAGATTCAATAGAACCTCTAACCTACATTACCCTGAGTAGATTTTCCATGATCACAGAAACATGTAGAGAAATTCTTGGCATACTAGAACCCAATTCTACTTTTTGGACAACACTCTTCTGTAGAATCCTGCCAATTGCTCTGGAATGTCAAATCAAAATCAAGGAAGGTGATTGAAACAGTATTCAAAGATAACACAGAGTATCACCATTAAAACTACTCCAGTATGCGCTTAATGTGGTGTAAATAATAGGATTGGGCTTCAGATTTGGATTAATCCTGAAACGAAGTGATGCAAATCTTTGATAATTTCATCCTCAGGTGTAATGACAAATAGTTTTCATACTTTCTCTGCATTGTAGGAGAAAATGAATCTGCACAGTACTCTCTCTGTATTAATATATCCCAAAAGATTCTGGGAAATCCATGTGGTTTTTCTGTTTCTGTGCAGAATAATTCCCTCATGCAAACATCAAAGAAAATAACAACAACAACACTATGCTCTCCTGATCAAAAAAATCTCACAGTTGTGTTGTTTCTGCTGAAAGTGTTTCTTCAGAAACCCTTTTCTAGGCTGGGGAATAAATACACAGCTAGCCTTCCATATCCACAGATTCTGTATCCATGGATTCAAACTACCATGGCTTGAAAACATATTTAAAAAATTCAAAAAGCAAACTGTGATATTTCCACTGTATATAAGGGACATCATTTTACTGTACCATTGTACATAATGGGACTTGCGCAAATTTTGATAACCACAGGCGGGTCCTGGAATCAAACCCTGGTGGAAATAGAGGGCCCATTGTACTTTCTATACCTAAATCAGATTGATTCAGGAGGTCTTTGAATCAGAACAGGATTCCTCAGAAGCAAACTGAACTGGATCTTGAACTCTCTAGAAGATTCATTTTTGTGGCTCCCAGAGCCCTCCTGATGGTCCCTTAAGCCCATTTTAATTTTTTTTTTTTGGGGGGGGGATACTTAGGTTACATATACCCCAAAATCAGATTTTTAAGATGTTTGCAGAGGTATCCTGGGGAGCACCAAGAGCTGGACTTGGCCCTGCTTGTGGCCCAGAACCCACACTTTCCCCACCCCTCTTTAAATAATGATACAGTGCCCTCCTTCCTGCATGGTCTATCATAAGATAGCAGTTCAGCATCTGCAACTACACTATAGCTGGCCATTCACCAACCTTCATAGGTACCATAGAGTAACTGTAGCCCCCCTCAGGCCATTCCAGATGTGATCAGAGTGGTAGGGTATCAGAGAAGTGCCTGTCTATGTCCTTGTAGTGAGGTGCATAATGATTACATCTTTGTTACTGCCCTGGCTAGCCTGAGCTTGTGGGATATAAAGATATCTCTTGATATCAATAATTCAGCCTCCTTTACCTATTCCCCTCCACGTGCTTGCGAGGCCCCCGGACAAGCACCCACACAGGCTCGGCTGTCATGAGCCAGGCTGAGCGTGCTGCCTATTCAGACTTGGACTCCGATTTAGACTTGGACTCCCAGCTGGGGGAGGATCCCTTGGAGGGGCCTTCAGGAGAGGGGGCTCCTTCAGAGTCTAGGGAGGAGTCTGCCAGCGACCCCACAGCTGTCCCGGGCATGGATCCCGAGCCAGTACCTGCAGCAGATGTTTCTGCTTCAGAGGCAGAGGCTAGTGCTTCTGACTCGACAGAGGCTGGTGTTTCTGACTCCAGCCCGGAGTTTGCAGCAGACCCTCCCCCCCCATTCCTCCAGAGGCGGCTGGAGAAGGGGGCGGTTCGGAGGTCTCAGCGGCTGCGAGAGAAGCGTCTGATGAATTGGCCCTGAAGTCTTGAGGGGCTCCAGCTGTGAGCTGGGCCAATGGACATTTGATCAGCCCCAGCTGGGCTAAAGACTGTGTATTTAAGACAGACGCTGTTGGAGTTGGGCACGGGGCAACAACCGTCTACCAACCGGGAATCTGCGTCCTGTGTCATGGGCTTTCTGTTCCAGGCTAAACCTTGCTGTTTGAGTTTGCTGCCTTTGGGACTTGGATGTTTATTTTGGTGGCGTAACCTCTTGATTTATTTATTACTAAAGCCATAAACTCAGCTCCTGCCTCTGTGTCTGCTTAGCCGCCGCCTGACATTGACATTGGCTGATAATCGCCGTAATATTCCAACACAATACAAGTAGGCCAGAAATAGCAGACTCGCAGCTTCAGGAGACCTCAAAGGCAAGTACCTCAATTAGGTATGCTCCCAACTTTCAAAAGATCCTCTGCCCTGCGCTGGCAGCTTCACGATCGAACTATACAACACTCAAGCACTCCGCGTTTGCATACTGGCTATCCTATTGACAATTTGGCTATAACTCAATCATTCAAATTCTGACCTTTCGGAGGCTTTGTCTCCAGCCCCAAACTCATTGTTTTCCCCAAGTCTGAACTAGCCTGCAGTCACAATTCTCCCTATAAAAACTCCTGACTTTGAGCGCTTCCTTGGATTGCTCTTGGCTTCCATCCCACCTTGCTGTCGCTTTGTCCAGCGAGCCTTCCCCTCAGCCCCACGTTCTGAGATCCACGCTCCCCAGCTTCTCCGCTTCTAACCGGGCTTCAGGACAGGTGAAGTATCACCCAAACCAACAACTCCTCTAAAAATCCCTCTATCCCACTCCAACCTTTATTTCCTTACTTATCTGTGTGAGTGTGCTGCATACACTGTTTGATTGTGTTTTAATAAAACAACATTTGTTATTTCAACTTCTGTGTGCTCCTTGACTCGGCCTGACCCCGTAAACATAGGGTTCAAGATCTTGCTACGTTACCCTGCCTCTCGTATTGCTAGGCTGTGCTCTTGGGTAATTTCCCCAACTTATAAAATTGAGAGCGCATTCAGGTGTCCCTCCTGGGACCCCCAGGAATCAGGGTAACATCTTCCACTGAGGTCTCAGCAGATGATGCAGAAATTTGTTTGTTGTTGTGGGTACATAGCCAGACAGTCCTGACCTGACCACTTCTCCACCAGGTATGAAATGTCCAAGATGGGGCCAGGGGAGCTTTGACTGATGCAGAGGGAGAAAAGGAATATCAATTCAACCAAAAAGAAACATACTCAGGTATAAAGATGACTTATGCCTGCACATGCTCCACAACAGCCAGCATGGTGTAGTGGTTTGAATATTGGGCTATAACTCTAAGAGACCAGGGTCCAAATTCCTGCTTAACCATGGAAACCCATTAAGTGACCTTGCACAACTCATAGAATCATGGAATTGTAGAATCATATTACTGGAAGAGACCACGAGAGCCATCCAGTCCAACCTGTTGTCATGGAGGACCATATAGTCAAAGCATTCCTGAAAGATGGCCACCCAGCCTCTGTTTAAAAACCTCTAAAGGAGGAGACTCCACCACACTCTAAGGCAGTATATTCCACTGTCAAACTGCTCTTATTGTCAGGAAATTCTTCCTAACATTTGGGTGGATTCTTTTTTCTTGAAGTTTGAAGCCATTGCTCGGTGTTCTAGTCTCTGCAGCAGCAGAAAACAAGCTTGCTCCATTTTTTATATGGCATGCCTCCAAATATTTAAACATAGTTATCCTGTCACCTCCTAACCTTCTCTTCTCCAGGATAAACATATCCAGCTTCCTAAGCTGCTCTTCATAGGGTATGGTTCCCAGGCTTTTTACCATTTTGGTCACCCTCCTCTGGACACATTCCAGCTTGCCAATATCCTTCTCAAGTCACATTCTCTCAGCCTTGGAGAATACCCTCTGAACAAATCTTGTCAAGAGAACACCATAATGAGTTCACCTTAGGGTTGCCAAGAGTTGGAAACAACTTGAAGGCACATGACAATAAAGCTACTAAAGGATTCCAGCCAATCTATGCCAGTTTCAGTCACAAGATGGGATGAACCATCAGATTTATATAAGGAGAATGAGAAAGCACTTAATATAGAACACCTGTCCTTTAAACTCTGTTAGTGGACGACATTGCTTAATTCTTCCTTAACATTCTTATTGGTTTTCAGCTGCTTCTGTTCCCATCACTTCCTTAATCTTCTTTCTCTGAAGATTGGCTCAGATGGATGAAACATTTCATTTTTAAAAATCAACCAATGAAATCTTTTTATTATGCATTTGCTAGTCATCATCACAGAGTGATACTTAGAAGTCTGAAGTTATGCATGTTGCATTACCAACAAACTGACATGCCTAGGAAAATGAAAAGAAATTGGTTGGGACAACCAGGATGAATTATTCCTAAAACACTGGTAACAAACCAAGAGGACTAGTTAAAATAGAGATGGAAGATCTTGTGGCCACTGGTCTACAGAGTGGTTGGTCCACAGGAGGGAAATCAGTGGAGGAAGATGTGAAGTCAGTGATGGTTTCAATCAGAGCCATAAGTATGCAGAATTTACAGCATTGCAAGATTACATACCTATTCCATTCTGGGTGCCACCCCATACTTCCACCACTTTTCTCTTCCATATAGAGATATATGTATACACAGCCACAATGAAAGAGGAAGCAATTCCCAGAAGGATGGTTCAGTGAGGGTTTGGGGAGGGGAAATAATGTCCACCTGGAGAACTGAATGATATCAGGGGTGGGTGGGTTGTAGGCTTCATACTCCAAAGTTAGAATACAGCATTAATCTTTTTCTGAACTGATTATACTAGACAAGAATGACAGAGTTCTTTACTCACTCAGAAGTGTAAAATTAGGGTTTGCTTCAGAACCATCTTCCACGATCCAAAGAGTTTGTCATTTTAGCACTCATATGGAGATGAAACAAAACAGTAATTCACAGTGGTTATAAATTTCCATTCTATACATCATCATTAGAGGAAAACAGATATTGGATTTTTAAGGATCTCCCCTCTTCATAGCAATATTTTTCATAGAACCGATGACACAGATCTCTTTTATACTACACAACTACAGTACTTTGATACCAGTTCAACTGGCATAGCTCCATCTCTATGAAATCCTGGGATTTGTAGTTCAGTGAGATATTTAGAATTCTCTGCCAGAGAGCTCTAGTGCCTCACTAAATCACGAATCTGAGGATTCCATAGGATGGAGCCACAGCATTTAAAGTGGTAGCAAAGTGCTATTATTGTGTAGTGTGAAACCTAGATAGCCAGCATGGTGTAGTGGTCTGAACATTGGACTATGACTCCAGAGACCAGAGTTCAATTCTCCGCTTGGCCATAGAAACCACTGGGTGATGGCCTCATCCCATAATCTCACCCCAAAAAAACCCTATGGTATGAAGGTTGTTGTAAGTCAGAAACAACTTGAAGGTATACTACAACAACAACAACCGCAGCAACAACGTGATAGAGACCAGAAGGGTCAGGTTTTCCTGGTTGTTCTTCTTCTCTAAACCCACTAGATGGCAATATCACATTGTTATTATGGCTGATAATATCAAGAAACATTTGTTGTTAATCTAGGCCATTTTCGCACTAGAGTGTTATAGCGCTATGATTCCACTTGCAACATCCTATGGAATCCTGGGGTTTGCGTTTTCAGGAGAGGCCAGCTGGCCCCTCCCGAAACTGCAAACCCCAGGATCCATAGGATGTTGAAAGGGGAATCATAGCTCTATAACACTTTAGTGCAGAAGCGACCCTAGTTATACTGCATGCTTTATTGGCAAGTGGTAGCTATTGTCAAACACCCTCCACCTCCTGTTGTGTCAGAAATGAACTGTAACAGGACTTCACAGTAACCTCAGAAAATTACAAGAGAAGTTGCCATTTCAGTGGGGAATGTAGAGCAGCTGGAGCCTGTGTTCATAGGCATGTTTTGTATCATCTCTATTTGAATATTTTGCTCCTTTTTTCTTTTTCTTCACTGTTTAGCCTCCTGCTTTCTCCTGTTTCTTCCATCAGTGGCTAAACATGAAAACTTGCCCAAGATGCTGACCAAAGACATACTTAATTAGAAAAGTCATGGGATCCGTTTTGTCTCTGACTGATGTGTTTTAAATCTTTTAATATTTTAATCTAGAATATTTTAATCTAGAGCCAGCATGGAGTAGTGGTGAGTGCTGGACTAGGACACTGGGAGAACAGGGTTTGAATCCTTGCTCAGATAAGGAAACCCACTGGGGACACCTTTTTTACGTTGCTGTTTTAATATGAATTCATTAAGTCAGAGTCTACCTTACACTAGTGATATGGAGGTTGCCCTTTCCACATTTTTGATGCCTTCTTGCTATACTGTGTCTGAAGCAGACTTTGTCAGAGTTATGTTTTTCAGATTCTATCATGGCTGGTGGATTCTTTGAACTGTAGTCCAGGAAAGTAACTTACCCAAGTTCTAATCTGAAAAACCTGTCCACAGCCAGGATTGATAGGTATTCCTCCTATCCCTTGGTCTTGAATAGAAAATGCAGGGAACAGTAGGGACAAGAGATGTTGGAGAAAGAGAAAAGAGCCTGTGAAGTGTGAAAAGAAGCTGTGTGATCTGCAATGTAAAGTCCCATTCCTCACCTATTGATGGAAAGTTTCACTGTCACCTATTTTCACGAAGTGTCACCACATCTTCTTCTCCTCGCTCTGTAGCAGAACTGAGAGCAAATCGAAAGTAGGTACCAGCGGGGAAACTGAAGGTAAGCATAAAAAGCAAGGGAAGAAAATGGAGAAGAAGGAGCTGCCTCTGGATTTGCAGGTACTACAGGTGAGAAAGTTTGATAATGAGTTGCTTACCTGCCTGTGAAACCAGAATATACAAGGACCCACTGAACCCACAGACCTCTGTCAAAGGGCTTTATGCCTGAAAAGAGTCCTTTCTTTTCACTGCTAATTTTCTTCATGCTAGCAGTGAGAAACATGAGACCTTCTAGATGCTGTTCTACACAACTGAGTTAGCTATGCTGGCCGGGGCTGATCAGAGTTGGGTTGGGACAGTAAGGAAGACCACAAGTTGCCCACCTGTGCTTTATGTGAAGGCAAGTCACTGAAATTAAGTGGAACTCTGAATAAAATCTGATTTAAATTAGCCCACTGCTAGGACTTGCAAAAATAACTTTATGGACTACAAATGTCAGAGTCCCCCAGAGAGCATGGCCAGTGGCCATAGTGGCTGGGGAATTCTGGAAGCTGTGGTTTAAAAACTAAATTCCCCCTAACACTGACCATTGCCTACTAGTTCTTTCATTAAGATGAGAAATGAACGTATATGGATTTGATGTGGAGCAATTTCTCACTGTAAGAGACAAGCCTCACCTAGCGCACAGCTGTGATCACTGATAGCACTCATCAGTGAAAAACATATGCTCCCTTACCCTGTGGCCTACTAATACCATAGTCCTCCAAATCCATTTCCCCACTATTATTCTAGTCTCAGGTTACTGAAAACCTGTCCCCCTGGACCAGCAACTCCTCAGGATAGGAAATGAACACCCCCCTTCCAGCTTTGCTTATGAACCACAATACAAACTCAACTAATGTCATTTATTTGCATTTTTTTTAGCAATGTTTGCCATCTAAACCTGAACCTGGGGGGAAAAAAGATCCTAGAATTCCCCATCTAAAAAAAGTAGTATTTCCAAATGCTTAACAAATGAGACAAGGTTTTGACTAGATCCCACATTTCAATTTGTAATTTAGAACAACCCCAACCAACATCGACAGTGGTCATGTAGGGATAAATTGAAATTTCAGTCTATCCATGCCTTCCCAGGGGAAGCACAGAACTGGATTGGGGCCCCAAATCAGGTTGGGGAGGAGTCACACATACATATACACACACAATATTTTTTGCAAAACAGAGTCCAGTCCGATAAACTTTGCTTTCATCTGAGCTGAGTAGTAAGAGATTGGTTAGATGGACAAAGTTTGTTAAAACAGTAGCATATTTATAGAACTTTCAGTTTTATATGAAACAGAGACAAAATGCAGAGGAGTTAAAAGGTTGCTTAACAAAAGATGTGAGATCTACAGAACAGAGTCTTCATGACTTTTATTTGTATGTAAAACATCATCTTTCCTATGCAAACAGATATTTTCAGAGCAAGACAGTCAGTTATCAACTTATTCTTACTTATTGATTTGTGATATAGTTCTTATAGCTAAGCAAAGGCAAGAAGCCAACGAGACACGATATACCATATTCAAAGATCTTTTTAGAATTGCTAAGGAACTCAGAAATGAAACACTAAATGCTCAGAAATATTTTTGTCCCTGCCAGTCAGGGGTGATGGGGCTTGTAATCGGAGGGTTGCGTGTTCCACAGCCCTGACACAGAGGATGAGAAAGTTCTTCAGAAACCCCTCATAAGTTGCCTCCTTACTTCTTCCACCTTGTTAATCCCCTTCCCAACCAAAGATACACCAAACCAATATGCCCCTCAGCATTAAGTAAATCTTCCACCAGGTTTGGTTTGGGATTTGTGGCTACAGCTCAGCAGGGGTGTGTATGTTAATGCCAGTCTGCAGTGAGTCAGGGAATGAAAGTCTATAGAAGACTGAGATAAAGAGAAACCCATAAAATAACGATCAAAGGAGACTTAATTAATTTCACTTAATTCCGTAATAATGCCTTTAGCAAAATTAGATGATCAGTACTCTGAAGATGAGGACTGGAAATTGCACTAGCTAACTAAGCTGTACTAGTAAAGACCTGGTGAAAATGTACCTAATGTGAAAACAGAGAAAGTGGATTATAAACTGAAGCTCACAGTCTCTTGGGCTGTATTTTAGTCCCATTACATCACTCATTAGAAGAAAATTGCCTAGCAGTCAGTTTGTACCATCACAATGTTGAATTGTCAGCAAATGTAAGCCTTGTAATCTGAGGCCATTTCTGCACTCGACTGTTATAGTACTATTATTCCATTTTTAACATCCTATGGAATCCTGGGGTTTGCAGCTTAGAGAGGGGCCTTTGAGGATTCCCAGGATTCCATAGGATGTTGAAAGTGGAATAATAGCACTATAACAGTCTAGTGGTGGAAATGGCTTAAGTCTGAAGGTTGCTTCACTGGTTTAGATGAAATCCTGCCACGACCGGCCCAACAGCAAAACTCACGCAGCTTTAAGACGCACAGCACTCTTCAGCAGCAACAATTAAGACTTATTAATCCTGGGAATCCTCAAGGGCCCCTCCCTAAACTGAAACCCCAAGATTCCATAGGAAGTTGAAAGTGGAATAACAGCACCATAACAGTCTAGTGTGGAAATGGCTCTGATTCATTCACCAAGAGTTTCAGAAGCTCTGTTCTCCAGCTGTGGGCATTCCCTGTTCCTCAACTGCAGACTTAGGAAATGTTACTTTGGGGAATTACAACCCCTAGAATCCCTAAATCAGGGTGGTCAGGTTGGGACCAGCTGGAAACTGTGCAGAGTTTCCACTGGTGAGAAATCACATACTTCTTGCAGGGCTGCCACACAGGGTTGGCACTTACACATGGCTTTTGTGTACTTTTTTTTAAAAAAAAAATATTCTAGAAGTTGTGTGTCATAAAAGCAGATCTTATGGGCAGAGTTTACCCCTCAGATGTTAAAACTAACATCACTTTTTACAAATAAGCACATGACTACAGGAGAAAGGTGACAAAAAACAAGTAAGCTTTAACAACAACAAGGCTTATTATTGTGTCATTTAGTATATTATTTCATCTTGAAAAAGAAAAGATTGTTAAGGTTAATTGTCCTTGCTAATCAAGTCAACTCCAGCATATGACAACCTTATTAATGAGAGACCTCTAAGACACCCTGTCTTCAACAATGCTGCTCAGGTCCTGCAAGCTCATGGCTGTGGCTGCTTTGGTTGAGTCTATCCACCTGTGATGTGGTCTTCCACATTTCCTACTACCTCCCGCTTTCCTAAACATCATCATCTTTTCTATTGACTCTTGTCATCTTATTATATACTTGAAGTACAGTTGGGCCTCCAGATTTGCGGGTTTGACTTTCATGGATTTGATTATTTGTGAGTTTCTCTAACGCTTGTCCTCCCACATCAGGTGCTTCCTTTCTGGGGGAACCATCCCTTTCAGCGGCTCCAATCAGGCCAAGCAGCCCCTTAAAAAACTACCTCTGGTCCCCTGCCTCCCCCACCAGCTGCTGCGTGGCCAGCTAAGGATGAATCACAGCCCAATTTCTTAGCACCACAAACCCTTTCCTGATCTCCACATACATCCAAAGAAGGAAATGGGTGTAAGAGAGGAAGTAAAAGGCCACCATGCTAACCCACCACTTTTCTCTCTCCTTTCTCTGACCTTGTTTGGACCATGGAGAGAAGGTGCTGCCCACCACGCCTCAACAATCTTCCCACAGACACACACACACATATTAATAGTCGTGATTTTCCCACTTTTGTGGAGGTCTTGTATCCTTACCCTTAGTGAATGTGGAGGGCTGTAGGGTAGTTTCAGTTTAGTCATTTTGGCTTCTAGAGATTGTTCAAGCTTGCTTAATTCTAGTACCCATTTATTGGTCTCTTTGGCAGCCCATTGTGTTCACAGAACTCTTCTCCAGCACCACATTTCATGTAAGCTGCTTTTCTTCCAGTCAGCTTTCTTCACTGTCCAGCCTTCATAATCATATGTAGAAGCTGGAAATAGGATGGCATGGATGATTCTGACTTTGGTATTCCATGATATGTCTTTATACCTGAGGATCTTTTTTACACTTGAGGATCTTTTTTTTTCCTTTTTGTCCAGGTCCTGATTGACTTACACATTAATTACAGCTCAAACAGAACTTTTCAAAAGATATTAAAGGCTGCTTGGGGTTAAGAAGGAGGCTCATAAATAACTGTTTGATCATTTGATCATTAAATGAGGGGCCAGAGTGAATACCTGTGAATGCCTATGGGCTGAGAATAGTCTCATATTTGTAATGTTGTTGATGTGAAGAAGTTGATGTACCTTGCTGTATTATGCTCCTCATGGCATGTCTGTCTTTTTTCTTTTTGTCCAGGTCCTGACTGATCTACTTACTAATCATAGCTTGAAAAGAACTTTCCATAAAACCCCAAAAACTGCCTTTGAAGGCAACAAGTGAGATTGGGAACTGCTCCTTTGCTCTCAAAACTTGGGAGGATCCTTGATCCGTGCTCTACCCAGGAATGGTTCTTACCTAAAGCATTTTGAAAAAACAGGTTAGAATCCTATTGATGAATGCCAACTAGAGTAGACCCATTCAATCAACCACTGAATGTTAAGTCAAAGCAAAGCAAAATCCCACTGATATAATGGGTATTCTCTAGCGAAGAGTAACTTTAGGAACTTTTGTTTGGCTCTATTTTAGCTGTGCTTAGTCATAGAGCAGAGAAGCACAAACTGTACTAAAAGCAAAATCTGATACCATCTTATTTTGTAGAATTAGTACAGGAATTAGAAATGTTTGGCTTCTTAGATGTTGTCGCATGAGACCCAGCCACCACAGACAAAGGCAAGGGATGATAGGAGCTGAACTCTAACAACAGAACAGAATTCTAGATGAACCTAGACCATATGCATACCCACAAACTGTAAAAAATAACCAAGTGAATGGCAACATTTTTGGTACATTTTGCTCTACAATTTTGTATTTTTCCCCACTTTGTACCTATACTATTTGTATCATTACAATCATCATCATCATCATCAACACCACCACCACTACCACCACCACCATGAATATTTGTTACACAACACTTCTGCAAGTGAGAATAAAAGAAGCACAAAATGACATCTAAAACAAAAGAAATGGTCCTATTGATGCCACTTGGATGTTGCTTCCAAGTTGCCCTATTAAAGAAAAGGCAAGTGATCAAATACAGCAAGTTGTTTCACAGCACTGGCTGTACTGATTTCTGCTCTTTTCTGCTATAATGGAGTTGAGAAGATAAGGAAATCAGAGAATAGAAACAATTACCATTAAATTAAGAACAGGTGCACAATGACATGGGGAAAGGAGAGAGCTATCAAGGTAAGAAGTTATTGGAACATAAAACCCACTGAAAGATGGAAGGAAAAATTGGACTGTCAGCTGTTTACTGCGCTGATGATATTTCCCATCTTTATAGATCTGCCTTACAGGAGCCTGATGTGGCAATTCCACTTTGCTCCTCTGTTTTCTTTCCCAAGGATCAAGTAAATTTAAAAAAAAAATAAAAATTAAAAGTTCTGTTTAGTCATGAAATGGTATTCCTTCAAATAAATACTGAAGCTTATTTTCCCCTTAAATATGGACATGAAAGCTAAAGACTTGCTTATTCAGTGAATAAGCAAATAATCCACTGTTATCCATAATGCTTTGAGTAGCATTAATGAGTGAAGAAAGATTCAGTAACAACTAGTACTCTGCATTCTGTTGTACCTGATGTTTCTTCTACACAGACTACTTTGTACAGTTCTTTTGCTGAAAAGCAGAGAGAACAGGCTAGAGTTCTGTGTATCACTACCTGTCTGTGGTTTATAACCTATGACTTAATCAGCTGCTTCAAATTTTGTAGCTTCCTACCTCTGTGTATAACTGCTTCATTCTTTAGCTAGTACTTAAGTCACAAGCTGTTGCCATGGGTATTGTAGCCTTCAGGTGGTATTGCTGCCCACATGCATATGCTGGAGGTATAGTTCTGGGAGGGTCCCAGAGGGCAATAGCTAACAGCATGAGAGAGCTCAGTTAGTGCATCCCTGTGGTCAATCAGTATGTGTCTGAATAAGAGCTGAAGCTAGGTCTGGGCACCATCAGCTGCCATAGCACAGCCTGAAGAACAGCGTTGGTCAAGGAGGCATTGGGTTCTTTCTCATTCGACATTTGAAAAACTGTTGATGCTGGTGCAACCTCTCATTCTAGACAGTATAACTCACCAAGAGGATCCCATATACTACCTCCACAAATGCTCATTTTCATTGTTTTTGGATGTTTTGCCAAAGGAGTGTGCATAAAATAGCCTAGAAGTCTAGGGAATATTCTACTTTGAGCCTGTAAAAGTTACTCTTTTGGGGAACAGCAGTTCTCAGAATATTCAAGCCAAAATGAATAATGGCCAGAATGACTGGAGGGTGGAGGGTGGTTCTGAGAGTCTTAGGCCAAAACAGTGCAGTCCTCCTTCCTTCAGGAAACCCTTCTAGTTGATAACTTTCTGTCTGTTAACACAAAAGTGAACAGGGTTTTTTTCTGGAAGGGCCAAGAACCATTTTGCTGCCTGAGGAAATGGTAAAAATTGACCCCTCTTCACATATGGACTGGCAATTGAATCCATCACCTCTGAGGCAGCAGGCTAGTTTAGGCAGGCCAGGGAGGTTGCGTGGCATTTACAACTGTGCCCTCCAACAGAATACAACAGCTGGAGAGTTAAAGAAGAATGTCCAGGAGGCTGTAACTTCTGCCCACAACATCTGTCTGCAGAAGTCACCACACACTGTCTAATGGGAGGGACAACCCTGGGAAATATGACTAATGGAGCCTGATATGTGGACAGCTTAAGGGTGATCTCTCTCTCTCTGCCTCTCTCAGGGCCTTTCCACAGTACACTGTAATAGTGCTATTATTCCACTTTCAACATCCTATGGAATCCTGGGGTTTGCAGTTTAGGGAGGGACATTTAGAATTCTCAGCCAGAGAGCTCTTTGGCCTCAGTAAACTGCAAACCCCAGAATTCCACAGGATGTTGAAGGTGTAATAATAGCACTATAACAGTGTAGTGCTGAAAGATTGTCAACTTCTCTCTCTCCCCCCCTCCCCGCTCTCACACACACCCCTCTCTGCAGAGATGTGTAATATATTACAGCCAGCCTGTAGTCAGAAATTTTATGGGGTGGGGTGGGGCTAAAAGATATGGATGGAGAAATCTCTCTGTTTTTGAAATGTTCTGTTTTGTTTAAAAAGAAATTTGGTAATTTTGGCAAGTGCTATTAAGGATGAACCAAATTTAATTTTGATCCATATGTTACAGCCAAATTGAATAGCTCTGGGTGTTTCCTGCATAATAGCATGGAGAGGATGAAATTGTACCTACATTCCTTGAAGATAAGAAGCCTATTCAGGAAGGAAAAAAAAAAGGAGGTAGCAACCTTAATCTATCATCACAAGCATAACCGAATATTAAAGGATTCAAATACAAACTTTGAGAATAAAGGTCTCCAAGCCATGTGCCTGGTTGGACAAATCTGGATGGTGGATTTTAAAATTTCCAAGTGCTCTTTGTTCTCTTTATAAAAATATTTGCAAATCTTGGTACGTTCTTATAAAAAGAAATCAACTGAGCAACATTCTCGTCCATCCCTACTAGAGGTTAACTAAGAGGAAATAAGAGCCTTGATCCCAGTAGGTATCTTTGTAGTTGGAGCCTTATCTAACTCACAGGGAGATTTTATGAACAAGAAGTAGGGATAATTGCAGAGATCATATACATGGGTTCCTCCATATACGTGGGGGTTCTGTTCCAGGCATCCCTGGAAATACTAGAAATTCTGAATGCTTGCATCCCATTATATTCAATGGTGGCAATGTGCATGCTGACACTTCAGTGTATCCACATGTGTGTTGCTACCACGTTAAGTATAGGATGTAATGCTCCCTGGTTGCTTGAAATCATGGATCCAGAGGTCGCAGGTAAGGAGTGCTCACTGTATGCTGACTTAAGCTTGTTGGTGGAAAGGAGGAATATTAATAAAATATTAATAAATCAATTAAATATTAAACAGGAATATAAGTTTAAGGTAATTTAGTTTGTAGCCATGAATGATTCCTTGGTTTCTACTCCCCCAAAAGCCTTCTGTCGGTATACCCCTGCCTAAGACTTGTAACAGCAGCTTTGAAGGAGAGAGACAAGATCCTAAAGTGTAATCTGTCATTAAATACCAAAGTCAATGTGATCCACACTATAATATTTCCAGTTTTTATGTATCACTGTGAAAGCTGGACAGTGAAGAAAGATGAGAGGAAGAAGAATATGTTACTGGAAGAGAAATTGTTGATACCATGGACTGCCAAAAAAGACAAATAAATGGGTCTTAGAATAAATAAAGCTTAAATTCTCACTGGAAGCCCTAAATGACTAAAAGCTATCATCCTTTGGACATATCAGGAGACAACATGTCTCCTAGGTGGTAGGTGGTAAGAAGGTGGTAGGTGGAGAAGCTCATTAGAAATGGATTGATTCAGCAAAAAAAAAGAAAAAAAAAGAGGAAAAAAAGTCACAGTGCTGAGTGTGGAAGACCTGAGCAAGGCTACTGATGACTCGGGCTCATGGAAGTCTATGAATCTTTCATTCATAAGATTGCCACAAGTTGAAGCCAGCTTAACCATATGTAATGACAACCAAGTAGCAATAATATTGTCATCCCTCATAGCCTGTGTATCTAGGACCCTTTCCGCTCTTTACTGTTTCCCATCATCCTGTGGCAATCCTGGCAGTGCCACTGTCGGGATGGGAGCGCTATCCGATCACTCCCTTCTGCACCCTGCCAGCTGCCCGTAGAAGGACAGCGTGAGGGATACGTTCCTTCTTTCTACAGTGCAGCTGCCCACTTCCTGTGCTGCACGGGGGAAGGAAGCACCTAGATCACATTTCCTCCTTTTCTGCACAGCTGCTGGTGATGGGAGCACCACACGACCGGGGGCCATTACTGGATTTTTTTCTGGTAATGGAATATCCCACAATTGAGATGGCTGGGGACGCATGGGCAGTGGGACCACAACAAGGTCGTGTCATAGCACAACTCACGGACCAGCAGCAATGCATCCTATCCCAGGACACTGATGTCGTGTGGAAACAACCTAGGTTAGGGATAGAGAAATGTGAACTTGAGAGCTGCATGTAGCCCTTAAGAACACCCCCAAATCTTCAAGATATTTGAATTTTTTTTTAAAAAAAATCAGGTGGAAAATTGACATAGAATTGCCAAAAATAACAAAAATATGACTGTTGAGGGCAATTTACTCCCTCCACCTGCCAAAAACCCTGGAAAAAGAACTCAGAAAAATGATCTATTTGTAGTTGAAACTGAAGTTGGTGTGGTGATATTTCTGGTCTGCTTGCAATATGTCCATATGGACCACTGGTGTGGGGGAAGAGAGTGAAAAATCCCACCCCCACTTTCTGAACAGTTGCATGGCCCTGGCATAATTAGCCGTCCATCTCTTTAACCTGTGAAAGACCTCCAAAATATTAACTTCCCTTTTAAATTTGGAAAGTCTTCCTGAATATGTTTTCAATACTGGCACAGACATGATAAGAAGGATGGAGAAAGGAATAAGATGAAATAGGGTACATTTCACTGTTAAAATATCATGTGGAAACTCTACTCTCTCTCTCTCTCTCTCTTTTTTTAATCCAGCACTGAAATGTCCATTTAAAAATTGCTGAAGGTGAAACACAGCCATTTCTTTCCCCTACTTTCCTTCTATTTGTAATACCATCTTCTGACCAGGAGAGTGCACTTTGGGGAAGTAAATGGGCTGTAACATCGTTTCTAACCGTTTATTCACTTGAGCAAATGCATTATTCACAGACCACTAGTACTCTGTATTTCACTGTTCCTGAAAACTGGGTGGGGGTAGGGGGATAGGTAGAGATAGATAGATAGATAGATAGATAGATAGATAGATAGATAGGCAGGCCTTTAGCTTGAAAAGTGAGATTTTTAGTGCGACCACCTCTAGAAGACCCTTAAAAGTGATATAGTGTTGCTGGTGAAAGTACCAAAAGTGGAATTAAACTGATCAAGGGGCTAGAGCAACTCCTTTATTATGAAAAGTCACATTGGTAAGGGTTTTTCAGCTTAGAAAGGGGAGACATGATAGGGGTATATAAAGTCATGGGGGAAGTTATGGAGAACAGTGATGGAAAGAACCCCCTCCAACACACACACACACACACACATTATTATTATTAGAATCGAGGGGTATTCAATGGAGCTGAATGGCTCATGCTTTGGATGACATAAAAGTACATACTTCTTCACAGAGCACACAGATAAAGGATGGCGATTCATGGTCATGAAATGTAATGATGAGCATTAACTTATAAAGCATTCAAAAACAGATCAAACAAACTCATGGACTACAGGCTGTCAGTATGCTACCAGCCACAATGGCTACAGCCTAAAACCAATTGCTAGTCCCAATTAGAGTATAATATAGAATCAGTGGGATTTACATAAATATTTACTTACCATTCACCAATTGATTCAATAGATTGACTCTAGCTGGAATTCAAAATCAGATCGAAGCTATATATTACCTCCTGTATAAGAGGCAACATGCTTCTAAATACCAGTTGCTGAGGGACATGAACAGGCATTCATGTCCTATTTGTGGGCTTCCAAAAGGCATTTGGTTGGCCACTGTGGAAAAAAGGATTTTGGACTAGACTGGCCTTTTATCTAAACAAAGCTCTCCTAAATCCAATTGCTGGTCACAACCAGCATGGTACCCAGTATTGTGTAGTGGTTGGAGTCTTGGGCTAGGACTGTAAGAAACCAGGGTTTGAATCCCTCTCAGCCATGGAAACCCACTGGGTGACCTTGGGCACATCACACTTTCTCTTCCTAAAAGGAAAGCAATGGCAAGCCTCCTCCGAGTGAGTCTTGCTAAGAAAATCCTAGGATAGGGTTGCATATGCTGGAGTCAACTTGAAGGCACATAACAATGAAGTCCCAAACAGAGTAAACCCATTGGCTTTACATTTATGAATTTACTTACATTTAGCAATTGATAACATAGGCTGGCGTTATTATGCACGTGAATTCAGATGTACACATAGTAGTACTTACACCCATAGGACTGCAGCCTAGCTGTTGCTGGAGTGGATTTATTCCAGCTAACTTTTGCCTGTTTGAAAATCTCCAGTGTCCAGCTTTGAATTCCAGTTGTAAGAAATCTAGTACCATCAAAAATTATCTCAGAATAAGATTTTTTTTTTTTTTAAAGGAGCTAGAGCGGGGTTCCCCAAACTTTGGTCCTTCAGATATTTTGGACTTCAGCTATCAGAATCCCTGAGTGCTAGCCAAGCTGGCTGGGGCTGACATCCAAAACACCTGAGCTGACACCCAAAACACCTGAGGATCAAAGTTTGAGAACCACTGGATGAGAAGGGTTTTGGAAGGGAAGACTGTCAGTTGCTACTAGTTATAATGCCTATGTCCTACCTCCAGTGACAGAGGCGGTTTTTCTTTAAATATGCAGTTGCTGGGAGAAACAAGTGATGGGATGGTCTTGCTCTCACATCCTTTTTATATGCCTCTTATAAGCATCTGGCTGGCTGCTATGGGAAACAGGACGCTGGACTAGATTGGCCCTTGGTCTGGTCCAGCAAGGCTCCTCTTGTGTTAGTCCATTGCTGGGTTCTTTGCCCCATGGTAAGTAATTAGACAAAGAGCTACTGTCTCCAAGGGCTCATTTAAGGGCTCGGATTTGAACTCTGGGAAAGAAAGAAGTCTCTCTGGTCATGTGCAAAGTTTGTTCTCAAAATGTATTGACTGCAACTGTCCCACACATCCGGAGTGAGGGGCATCTAAGTAAGAAGGAGTGGTCTCCAGAAAACTTAATCTAAGCAAATTGTACCTTTTTCTTACAAACTAAGCTCTATCATAGACTTATAAATCGTCTTATGAAAACTAAAATGCAGATTTGATTTGTGTTATGGAATTCTATTCAATTCCTGCCTGGAGCTTAGCAAAAAAGTTGTTTTCTGGGGGTGAAGAATTAATAATACTGCCAGAATCCTGCAGCCAGGAGAAGTGCAATGTGATATCAGTATTCTAAAAAAATGAAAAAGAAAATAGCTGTTTGAAACATCAAGCTATGACCAGCAGAGGGTTCCCTTGCATAAGATTTGGAAAACACTGGGGCCTAGGAGTAAGGAAGTTGGAAGAGTGAGCACAACGGAAGCCAACCATTACATCAGTGCTTCTGTTTTAAGATACACGTGATTTGTTCATTCAAGGGAAATTTGCTGAGCCTGTGATAACTTGTTGGCACTCTTGTGAGATCATGGAGACTCATCATAACCCATCCACATATCTTTGAAATATCCAAAACATTCAAGCAATGAGACATTTGGCATAATCAAACACTCCTTCTCTAAAATAAATTTTATTACATTTTTAATATTTTGCACTTACACACTGGAGAGCGAAGGTAGATTCATACAAGAAAAGAGTTTTTTTTTAAAAAAACCCCCGCATGTTAATAACTCTGTAGAACTTTAATATCATCAAATACCCTTCTTCTTTTGAAGAAGAAGAGGAAGAGGAAGAGGAAGAGGAAGGACTACTGCTACTGCTACTACAGGAAACCACCTTCGAGAATCTGAACCACTTAATACTTACTATGCTGAAACCATTTCCTATGGCTTGCATTTACCCATATCTCCCTTGACTTCACTCTCAGCTTTCCTCTTCAGTGTGGAGACTGAACATAATCAAAGCTGAAAAATTCTCCAAGACTACTAATGGGGAAACTGTGGCCCTTCAGATGCTGTTGGACTCAAAAATTCCATGTGTCCCAGACAGTTTTGTCAATGAGAAATGATGATGGCCACTGTAGTACAGAAACATCTAGACAGCCTCAAGTTCATTCCAGGTGCATTAATTGAATTAATAATGAGTGCTTAGTGATTATTTCAAGTTTCTGCAATGTGTCATACCTGAGAAGGTGCTAGAATTATACAATTCTGACCAGAAAAACAGAAAGCAGTTAAGTTTCTTCAGGGGCTGAATCATGGATAGAAGTCTTAAGGCTTCAGAGATGTTGCTTTGAGACTGAACCTATTTTGGAACTGGCATTGCTCAGAATACAGAAAAATTAAGATTTTGTTTTGTTATGTTTGCAATTCCTGGAGTACTCTTCCCTCCATCATGACTAGTGGCCACGATGGCTGTGAAATTCTAGAAGTTGTAGTCCAAAAGAGTAACTTTTCCAAGTTCTGGTTTCCTTCATCCCCTACATTCGCAAATGAACTGCTATTACAAAGTACTCTACTGCTTCAGTATTCTCTTCTGCAAAAAGAAGCCAAGCATACTGAGTTTTACTACCAGTCAGGTACAAAACATGCATGAAAGAGGAGGCAAAAACAAATAATCACACTGCACCCATTGGCTGGGGATGATAGAGTCCATCTGTCTTGGAACTACCTTAGAGTAGGAAATATGAAATATTGCAAACAACCCAACCAGCAAAGTAGCTCCCCATAATTCTTAGTTTAGCATACAACCCAAAATATGGGAAAGATTCTTGGAAAGAAGAATGTGACAAATGCCTTTCCCTTATCCTTTTCATAACTCTGAGCAAAGGATGGTCCCAGAATGTCAGACATCTACAGGTACTCAATTTTGCAGTACTCTACATCTGAGGCTTAACAATACCTGTCCGTTATTCTGTCTTATGTTAAACAGGTAGATGCAAGAACCACAATGAAGATGCATGACCATGTTCTTTCATGCTATTGATTACTCTATCAAATTTGTCTAGGAGAGTTCTCTCCCTTGCCAAAAATCTGCTTTGTCTTCATGGCTCTTGGCTGAGGGCCAGTTGGGCTTCCAGACTGATTTCTTCTCTTATGGAAGCTATTTGGATTAGTTAGTCTGAGAACAATGGCAAGTCAATTCTTCTTAGCCAATTCTGTGTTTCATTTTATGTTGAAAAGCAATGGGCTTTTTATTTACTTATTTTTTAAAAGCAATGAACTACTTACTTCTTCAGTAGAAAACATTCAGTTGGACTCAGAAGGTGGTATGCTGCTTTTTTCATATGCTATGTTACCTGGCAAACGTGCTAACCTAGTTTTCACAAAGATTAAAGGAAGCTTCTGAAAAAGTGGCTATTCTTCCTCATAAGAACAAACCATAAATCTGGAAGGTCCATCTGTTCAGATGCAATGTTATTAATCATATATTGGTGTTGGGAATCTCAGGATCTGGGGCCAAATCTGGTCTCATTGGCCCACATCCAGATTTCTGGGGTTCCCCAGAGGGCTATAATGGTCCCTTCCCTACAAAACCATCCTTTAGTTGTTTCCCACCTTTTGTACATTTCCCCCTCTTCTAAAAGATGGAAATGTTTCTCCCAAGGTATAGTTACTGGGAAGAAGAGTTTTAAAATAAAATGTGCTGGGATTTCTGGTTCTGCTCCTTTGTCTTTAGTCTACTGGAATATGCTCCGCAAGTACTGTTCTGGAATTAAATTAAGCCTTTGGGCTGAAAGAGATTGCCCATCTTTGACTTTGACAGTGGAAGATTTATCTCCAAAATAGACAAGAAAGAGTGTTCTGGATCCTGTCATACCTCACAGGTTTGGAAGGACAGGCTCCCATTTAGTACAGAGTCCAGACCTGCAGTCCAGATTGCCTATCCTGTTCAGATCCTGTCTGTATGCCTACTATCACTGACTTGACAATAATAATAGATGAGATCCTGCATTGTCAGAGGTAGCTAGAACCTTTTGCTATTTCTGCTAATACTGCCTCGCCCCCAAAAACCCTACCTCTTAAGCCAGACAGTACCCCAACCAAAGGGTTTCTGAGTTGGTGCAGACTGGGGTACTGGGAAATGATGGATGTGGATGAGAGGCAGGTTTTTGGGGTCATTGTTAGTTATTGAGAACTGTATATGTGAATCCCAAAAGTCATGAGATTGTATGTCCAGCTTACAATCTCATAAATATTAAGCAGGAGACCATTCAATGAGTCATTTTTAATTATCTCCTTATCTCAGCAATGAAGGTACAACCTCGTTACCTTGTGATTGTATTTGAACAAGAGATAACTTCACTTCTTTTGTGGTCTAACTGTAATGTTTTCACCTACCTGTATAGTTATAGGGGTGTGGCCATGTTAAATGTTGGAAAAGGAATATAACGTGCTTTGAGCCTGGTTTGTGATGTTGTTTATGCTACTGTCTTGTATCGTGTTGTGGGTGTTGAGATGACCAAGAAGTGGATGAGAGGAGAAGAAATTTTGCATTCCCAGCCAGCAACTTGTAGCATTCAGAGATTTTCAAAGCAAATAAAGGTAACTATTCAAGTTATTTTAGAGAAATGTAAAAGTAAAAAAGTTACTTTTCAACATTGCAACTGTAATAATAACTTTCTTATGTCTGTATATAAAGTGGAGAGTAAAAACTCAACCTTCTGGCTTGGATGATAAGGTACATGCACCAATTTTTATCTGATTCTCCAAGTAAACGTTGTGTACAATTGTGCACAAATGAGCTAGGCACTGTTGTCAAGGTTGTTGAAGCCAATGGCTTTCACCAGCAATTAAATTCACCATCCTGATCTAAAAATAGATTCATTGTCCAGGAGAAGACTCTGACCTTGACGGCTGCAACAACAGAAAGTGCTCTGCTCTAAGGGCTTGTTTACATGATGTTTGGCTCAAGGATAACAACAGGATGGCATCAGATTTATTTAAGTGATCCAGAGCTATATGTGAGGTTGAAGCCAAATGAAAAAGAATAAAAGATGCCACAGATATAAGATGGCAAGTTGCTTGTCTTTATTTTCAACTTGGGAGAAAATCTGTCAGTGCTGGTTACAAGGATATAGCCAGCTATGCTGAATTCCATTCTGGGTGCTTATATGTCTACTCTCTATCTGATTTGCCAAATGGGAAGGGGCGCACAACAAAATTAAAATAATTGACTATGCAGGCTTGTGGGCTCTTTTGGAAAGTAACTTTTCCAGGTTCTGAGCTGGTAATAAAGTCACACAGAAGTCTATAACCCATTCCTTGCTAATCCCACATCTAATGTTCAGCACATCTTGAGCTTCTTGCCTGATAGGTTCCTGGTGCTTAAATTGCCCTGCAACTGAGAGTGTACATCAGACGTGGAAACCATGAGGCCCTACAGATGTTATTGGATCATTAGTCCTGTCACGCCTGGCCAATGGTAAGGAAAGCTGGAAGCTACAACCCACCAACTTCTGGATGGAGGCATTATGCTTCCCACTGACATAGACCAGGCTACTATCATGTGATAAGAGAACAATCATCATGTTCTTAAGGGTGTGGTTTTGTCTTCCTTTGTAAAGAAAATTCCAGTGCAGTGATCAGAGTCAGAGTGTTGTAAGATATTCGACGCTGTAGGAAGTGATGGAACTTGATTCACAAGGACTCACATTTCTCTGAATCTCACATTTCAGTTTCAGCTATGAGTATACAGTATGCCAACAGTTGTAAAAGTTACCCTTTTGAGATTATAGTTCCCTGAATTCCTCATCCAACATGGCAGGGGCCAAACTGGCTGGAGGATTCTGGGAGCTGTAGTCCAAAAAAGTAACTTTCCCAAGCTCTGAAGCTTATATATATCTTTTCCATCTTCACTCCACCTCTTGCTTCATTGCACAAGCAACCTGAGCAGTTGTAATGGACATTGATATTGTCAGAACTCCATTGAAGCAGTATGAGATCAGACAGCTGGTCTATAGCAACCTTCCCTGGCACCATCCCCATGTGTTGGACTACAATGTACATCACCCAGCTGACATGTTTATTGGCTTCTCACATGTCTGATATCACGTGGTGCAGGTGCACGGGGTGGCGACAACATTTCTAGAGCAAACCATGGTTGTATATTGACACATAGAATGGAGGGAGAGGGAAAACATTCTCCTCTTAGGAACCTAGATAAATCATTCATAATCCTTAAAGGCTGCAATGTGATACATCACCACCACAACCATGTCCCCACCCCATGTCTCAAATTATTATTTAAGCGGCAAAAGCTTCTCACCCTCCTAGGAACCACAGGGACCAGTTTGCTAGTTTTGGGTGAGCTAAGCTTATTCTTGCATTTCTGTTAGACTCCAATTGCATGCAGCACACTGCAAGATTCAGTAGATGGCACTCCATCCTTATTTGAGATGCCCTGGTAAAATCAGGCAGCTTTTCTCTGGGGTTGTCCTCTGAGAGCAAAGCCCATTTCTCACAATAGGACAAAACTGAAGATTTCACTACTCTAAAAGGAGATGCATGAGCCAGCGTGGCATAGTGGTTTGAGTGTTGGACTATGACTCTGGAGACCAGGGTTTGAATCCCTGCTCAGCCATGAAAACCCATCAGGTGGCCTTGGGCAAGTCACACACTGTCAGCCCCAGGAAACTTTGTGATAGGGTTGCCATAAATTGGAAACAACTTGGAGGCGCACAGCAACAACAGGAGATGCCTTTACAAGCCAAATGTTTTCTTTTGGCCACAGTTTCTTAGGGATGGATTATGCTAAGGAGCTAGAGTGAGTTGCAGCTTTAGGCCCTTGAGTACTTTTATCTTCCAGAACTCTTCTACTTATAGTTACTGCTGCTGCTACCGAGTCTGGTTCTGGTTACTCTATATTATGACAGTAACCGTAAAAATGGGCTTGAAGTGATCTACAGTTGTGTTAATATTCATCCATATGACATGCTGATATATGAATGACCATTCCCCATTTTATGTATGAGGAAGTGAGGTTGAGAGGCAAAGTGGATTTATTCTGAGCTGCCTTGTAAGATAAATGGCTGAATCACTGTTTGATTCTACTAGGTGTAAGTCTGAAATCTTTCTCCTTGAACACCACCATAGGAGAAAGAAGGTTTAAGCAGTTCTAAGTTGTTCTGAGTTCTAAGATGTTGTAGAACAGCATCTCCCATCATACAAGTGGTTATACTGGCGAAGACTAATGAGAGTTTTAGTCTTAAGAACATCTGGAGAAACTCATGTTCCCCACACTTGATCTATAGATTATCCCATAATGAAGACCATCTAGATCAGGGATTCTCAACATCTGATCCTCCAGCTGTTGTTGTACTTCAATTTTCAGAAACCTCTGCCAGCATGGCAAATGATGATAGATTCTGGGAGCTGAAGTCCAAAGCCTGGAAGTCCAAAAACATCTGGAAGACAATGGCGGCGCTTGGAGTGTGTGGAGGGGGACGGGGGGGCTACAGCATGAGAGGTGTGGCCACTGTGCGTGGGGGCAAGGCCAGGGCACACAGGGGCGTGGCTATTGCCCGGGATGCCCCAAAACATTGCCACCTGGGGTGAACGTTTCCCAGCCACCCTGGCCCTATGCAACTGCTGGAAGACCAAAGATTGAGAATCACAATGATCTAGGTCAACTCTTATAATGACAATGGGTACATATTAGCCCATACAATATAATAAACAAATGTAGCCTTTAACTTTATTGATTACAGATTTCTCTCTGTAATGACCAGGAAAAATCAAGGTATGCCAAGGTCTTGACTAAACCAGTAGTGTTTAACCTTTGGTTCTCTGCATGTTTGGGACTCCAACTCTTAGAATTTCTGACCATTGGCAATATTGATTGGAACTTTTGGGAGATGAAGTCCAAAACATCTGGAGGAGCAAAAGCTGAGAACTAGTGATCTAAACAGACTTTCCCAGTCTGGTACTTATCAGGTATGTTGAATTACAACTGCCACCATTCCTACTCATTATGGACATTGGGGATGATGGAGGCATTCAATATAGGAAGACCGGTGTAACAATTCGTTGATAACTAATAGCAATGCTCATTTTAATACTTTGACAAACACCCTTAATTGTTAAGAGAATATGAACTGAGATACTGGAACAAGATGAATGACTCTGGAATAATAAGCATCTACTCGTCTTTTAACATCTTCAGTCTTCTAATGGTAGATTTCATTGTCCCTGCTGGTGTTGTATGGACAGGAAATACCAGCCACTGTTAATGTACATGAGCCACAATTCCAAATATTCCCTGCTTTCCTTTTCATTTTTTCCCCCCAGAAAGAACAGAGTTAGCCACTTAACACTTACAGTCTTATTCACCATCTTCCTCAGGGAAGGGCACCATATTTACCCAGAACCTCAACCTTCTTGCCACTTGTGACCATTTTGCTGTTCCCAAAAGCTGCAAAGAGAAAGGAAACCGTAAGAGTGTTACAAATCTTGACTGTTACAAGAAGGGATAAGAAGTGACAAAGCTATTATATTTGACACCTGGTGGAGATCATTTTTAATTGAATTTTTATTGAAGAAAGACGAAAAAAAAGAAAAAAAAGAAACAAGTAACAACACATCAATATATAAAACTAAAAATATGTTAGCAACACAATACAAATTTTTAAAAACCTGCAAAGCTGCAACTAACAAAAAGAACTACAGATAACTAAAAATTGGTTCCCACCCTTGTTGGGTGCAGATCATTTTTTTAAACACCACCTTCCCAACAAAATTATTTTCAGTAATAATTATGAAATGAATAATAATAATGGCCAGAAAAGAAATGCAGATAGTGAAAATCCTTTTTTATTGAACTTGGTATATGTTATCATGCCTTATTTATTTATAAAATAATCTTTTTTTTCCTTTTTTACTATAATATTTAATATGTTTAAATTACATTAATGTATTTAAAAGGAGAAATACTTATCCAACATATGTTTGCAATATGATTCCTGGTGTCTCTTTCTTTTCTGAATTCAACTTGGGTATCTGGCATTTCTGGCTCCATACATAGTAAAAGTCTTTGGTGTAAAATTCTGGGCATCACTTTGCTTGCATGAATGGACCAATGGTGACTGCAATTGCTTGTGGCCTGTTTCCCGGGGGCTGGAATATATAGTGAATATCTCTGATCAGTAGGCCATTGTTTTTTCATATTTGTTGTCAGAATTTAGTTAGAATTTGAGTGGATTCTTATTTCTTTAACTTGAAACAACTCTATTGATATGCCATCTGTTCCTGGTGATTTATCTCTCCAAGTGCTTTGAGTGCAGCTCCCACTTCTCTTTCTAAAACCGTAGGTTCATTTTCAAATGGTTTCTCCTTGAGTAAATATGTCATCCTTACATCTCTTGTATGAAGTTCTTCAGTTTATTGTTTCCATCTTATTTTTTTTTCCTTATCATATAGTGTGTCCTCCTGCTGCTCAAGTAGCATCCCCACTCTTGGTTAAAATGTCCCTTTGATTTCTCAGATCTTGTAGATGAGGTCTCTTGTTCTACCTTTTTGTGTTCAATGTCTATTTCACTGCATCGATTATTATAGCAGTTTCCTCAGTTCCTGCACACAAGTTGCTCAACAGTTGCATTTAGGATTCTGACCTTATTTCTGTCACCTGTTTCTTTTGCCTCATCTCTGTCTTTAACTATTCATGGTCTTTAAATTATATAGGTATGTTCTTCAGGTTGCATTTTTGGCTGGTAATAAATTTAGTGTTCTTCCTTTGTTCTACTGTAGCTTTACTCAAATTTTTGATATTAACAGTTCATCTTCTGTGTTACAATTTGTTTCAGGTCTTATTTTTGCAGAGAGAATGGAGTTTATCCATCTTCTGCTTCCAGTTATGTAGTCTATTTATAATTTTTGCAGTTTTGTGTTTTATTACCTTCTTGGTTTAATTTGTATGTATTCTGTAAAAGATGGGAGAGTTATAACAAGTCACACCTACGAATTCAACACACAGGCCCTTTCCACATGTGGGGGGGGGAACGCCCGAAAACAGAGCTTACCGGCTTTGTTTTCCGGCTGGCCGCATCTGTCACCATGAAGAGCAGTGCGAGCTCGTCGCTCCGTACTCCTCCGGCATCCTAAATGGCGGCTTCCGGTTGGTGGAGGCTCTCCACCAACCGGAGAAGCTCGCCAACTGGAAGCCCGCCCCCGGCAGATCTGCAGGCACGTACTTGCGTACGCCTGCAAATCTGCTCTGGAGCCGGGCGACGGAGCGGCACGGGGTTGCGCGCTCTGTGGTTTTTAAAAACCTCTAAAAAGAGGTTTTTAAAAAACACACCGAGCGACCAGTTCCGGTCGCTCCGGAGTGGACTGAAGTATGGAACTACAGAAAGGAGTCTGCCCCAGTCCACTCTACGGTGCAGAAGACCTCCGTTGGGGGTCACTCTGCACCATTTAAATAGCCCGGTGTGGAAAAGACCACACACACACACAACCTTAGATGGGTGTGATGCAAAAAGCCAGAAAAATTCCACAGGAATCACCTCCTTGGGCCCATCTGGACATGGTTTCCCAGAAAGTTGGCATTTGGGGCCAGATATTTAGCTCTGTTTCCTATGAATTTTTTTTCTGACTTATTGCATCACTCCTATTTATTCTTCTATAACTGGTACATTTGGTAAGCATGGCTATCTGAAATGTTGGTGTTGTGGGCTATTTTCCAAGCACATATGTTTTTGCCTTGAATAGGTAGTAGAAAGTGATTCATGAGCAATTTCTATGACTTTTGGCACCACTTCCATCTAGTTTTGTGTATCTGTTGAATTTTGTGTCCTGAGCTTCTTGAAAAGTTGGCATCCTTGGCCAGTTCCTGGATGTTTTGCCTGGCATGGATACAAAAAGGTATCTCCATTGAATTTTTGTGGCTTCTGGCATCTCTCCCACCTAGTCTTGTGTGGCTGGTGAATGTGGTAGGCATCATACCTCTACACCCACTCTGTCTCTACTTCCAAATAGGCTAGAAACTTAGGCCTTTTCTGCACGAGGCGAGGGAATCGCTCCATGTCATTACCTACCACTTCTTCTGGGGTCCAAAATAACGCAGACTGTCCCTGAAGCCCTTCCGCAGGGCTCCCCCTTGGTCCAGGGTGAATCGGAGCAGTGCAAGATCTGTAGATCCGCACTGCTCTGGCTTCCAAAAGGGCAGCTTCCGGGTTCCAAAATGGAGGCTTCCGGGTTCCAAAATGGCAGCTTCCGGTTGGTCATGGGTCCCGACCAACCGCTGAAGCACGCCATGCCTAAAGTCCACCCTCCACAGATCGCAGGCTGGCATTGGTGTGAGCCTGCAAATCTGCACAAGGGAGCAGGAACGCAATGGCGCGTTCTAAGAAAATAAAAGACCTGTTTTTTGCGGTCTTTAGAAAATACTCTGGAGGACCACTTGGGGTCATTTTGGAGCGGACTGAGGTGCGGATCTCCGGTAAGTAGTCCGCTCCTAGTCCGCTCCAAGGTGCACATGACCTCCGTCAGAGGACACACTGCCCTGTTCTAATTGCCTGGTGCAGAAAGGGCCTTACTTTTTTAAAAAATGAAAAAGTCCAGTCTAGATAATGGCCTTAACCAGTATTGGGCACAATGCCTAGAATCTGGATTTAATCTGGCCAGTCAGGTCATATGGGAACCTTACATTATGGATCATGGATACCACTACCTCAATTGGCTGGATGGCAGTACATGTGAAAGGGATCTAGGAGTCTTAATAGACCACAAGCTGAACATGAGTCAGCAGTGTGATACGGCAGCCAAGAAAACCAATGCAATTCTCGGCTGCATCAATAGGAGTATGGTGTCTAGATCGAGGGAGGTACTGGTACCACTCTACTCTGCTTTGGTTAGACCTCATCTTCAATACTGTGTCCAGTTCTGGGCACCCCAATTCAAGAAGGACATGGTCAAGCTGGAGCAGGTCCAGAGGAGGGCGACCAAAATGGTGAAGGGCTTGGAAGCCATGCCCTATGAGGATAGACTTAGAGAGCTGGGTATGTTCAGTCTGCAGAAGAGAAGGTTAAGAGGGGACATGATAGCTATGTTTAAATATTTGAAGGGATGCCATGTAGAGGAGGGAGAGGGCTTGTTTTCTGCCGCTCCAGAGACCAGGACAAGGAGCAATGGATTCAAGCTGCAGGAAAGGAGATTCCACCTGAACCTCAGGAAGAACTTCCTGACAGTCAGGGCTGTCCGGCAGTGGAATATGCTGCCTCGGAGTGTGGTGGAGTCTTCTTCTTTGGAGGTTTTTAAGCAGAGGCTGGATGGCCATCTGTTGGGAGTGCTTTGAGGGTGTTCCTGCATGTCAGGGGGTTGGACTGGATGGCCCGTGTGGTCTCTTCCAACTCTACATTTCTATGATTCTATGATTCTATGAATTGAAATCTCCATTGGACACACCATTGTGCAAAAAACAAAAGGCACCTAAGAAGAAAAATTATAATTCACATCTGAGGATGAACGAAAAGAAAAAAAAAAGAAGGGGAAGATGAATCCAGAGCCCCCTTAAGATTACCTGTTTCATATTTTAGCAGGAACTTTTGAGGATATCAAACCATTTCCTCAGATGCAATGACTGAGGAAGGGGACCAGTATCCACAAAAGCTCATGCTAAAATATACCAATTAGTCTTTAAGGGGCTGACTGAGTCCTTCCCCCTCTGCCTGTTTTCCTTCTGGGGCTGCAGACTAGCAGAGCTACCTCTTTGAGGACAAAGGGTTTCATTTTCCAAAGGAAGCTGCACTTACTATCAAGCCCTCCTCCATCTTCTCCCTCCTTTTCTACCTTAACTCATGGAAATTCCAAAGGAAGGGAGGAGGGAGGGGAGGAGATCACCTTGATTTCAGGCAGGTTGCTTTACTTATGTCTTCCCATGGAAGCAAAGCAACTATGCTGTGAATATTTGCTAAAATCATTCCAGTGCCTTTGGGCACCTACATCTCAGCCACTGGCAGGGACCTGGAACTGTATTCAAGGTAGAAGGGCTCAAGTTTGACAGACAGGTTGTTATTAACTGTGCCCAGGGATGTAGCCATTGAGGGTCAAAATGAAGGCATTGCCCTCGGACAAGAATATTATTTCTCATCAGCCTCCAAATTTCTAGCATTGCAGAGTGAGATTGAAAATTGTTCCTACTTAGAACTCTTTTATTTTCTGTGTTCATATTCCCTTGGTTGTTTTGCCTGCTCTGTCTCTTCAGATGTCTAAACTTAAATGCTTAGCTGAAATTTTAAGTTACTGCAATGCTAGAGATTTGCAGACTGAAGTAAAATTACATTTGCGGTAGGAGAATACTTGTTGTGGGGCAATGTCTTCATTTTGCCCCCTCTCACAGTAGCTATAGGTGTGCCTACATCCTCCTTTAATTTTGAAATATAATTTTGAAATATTTTATGGTGACTTCCAGGGCTCAACCGCTCCTGGGAAGTCTACTATGTCCCTCATTGTACCAATGAGGATATCCAAGGACACCTTCCACAGAGCATTTTCGTCACCAGTGTTTAGTACTGGACCATACTTGATAGCTGACATGCAATGGTATTTTGTATTTGACAGTTGTAAACATTTGACAGATTTCATATGTGATTCCTGCCACAATCTGAACAGTCAAGAAATCCCAACAGGTCATTTTAGCACAATGACTTCGGATATGAGCTTAAGATTTAGGGGTGGATGGGTGAGTGTGAAACATAATGTGAAACATTCAGATTTGAATCTCAGTTCTGAAATATTATATCTGGAATCTGAATAGGAAACTTCTTAGAATAAATATTGAACATTTATGAATACTCGTTTCAGCTCAAATATGTGAGAGACTTCAGGATGATGAGTGTGTGTGTGTGTGTATCGTTTGGACTAGCCTTCCCCAGTTAGCTGCCCCAGTGGAGAAGAAAGACCCCTGGTAAAGATACCATAGAATAAAACAGTTGGGAAGCAAAGAACTAAAATTTAGCTCAACTTTCTCTAACCTGGCATTGGCAAGACACGTTGGACAACACCTCTGATCACCTTCAGCCTACAAGGCTGTTGAGCAGGATGGGTGGTGTGACTGAAACTGTAGTCTAAAACACCACTCCTGGTTGGGGACAGCTGAGCAGGGGCACATAAACATTGAACAATTATGGCACTGTAGTTCCACTTTAACTATCGTGGTTTCATCCTATGAAATCCTAGGATTGTCAGTTTTGGAGAGGCATTTAGAGTGCTCAGCCAGAGCCTCACCAAACTACAAAACCCAGAATTCCATAGAGTGTAACCATGGCAATTAAAGTGGATTAACAGTGCTATAATTCTGTCATGTGAATGGATCCCTGGTCTTTAATTCCTTGTCTTTTCTATGATTATACGAATTAGCAGCGGCCTTTCTTCTAAAACACAGGTATTGGTTTACTGTATACCAGAAAAGCTGAGTTTTAAATGTAAATTTCTTGATAACCCATTATTACACATGCGCCTGCTCCCCAAGACTGAGAATAGAGGGGGAAAAACCTCACCCATCAGCAATAACTAAGAAATGTGGTCTCTTGTTTCTAAATTGCTATTTGGATGCAGAGCAGGCTGGGAGAACAGTTGTTTCTGAATTTTCATTGCTACTTGATGGCTTTTTAATCTGGTAGCTCAGCTAGCAGGGTGGCTTGCAATCCTTCCTAACCTTCCTTCAGAAGCGTCTGCTCAAACGCAGGCAAAAGCACAAAGCCAAAGCCCTTTGCTCACATTTGGCTGTAAATCAGACCTCGATGGGCTTGCAGTGTGTGTACCTGGTAAATTGTGGAGAGATGCTGTCACTCACAAATCCATCCTCACGGACACAGCGCCCCATGAATCACAGCAGCCATAAGAAGGAAGTTATTTGTGAGTTATAAATTAGACTTTGTGCAAGCTGCAGACAGCTGATGCTGTACAACTAGGTCCAGCAGGAGGGGTTGTTTTTAAGTTCCCTTGCCTGTTACTCAGCCAAATCCACCTCCTCCTCCTCCTGATCCTGTCAGTTTTTAACTCTCTTTCTATCCCTCATCCTTTTTCTTAGAATGACATTTAAGATAGCGTAAAGACTAAATTCATTTTTCCATGAAAACTTCATTATATTGCTTTCCTTTGGAGTATGATTCACACTTGGGTATCCTGATCTGGTTTTAAAGTGTTGCTTTCATTCTCAGAGACAATGCCCAGGACTCAAGCAGAGTTATCCCTTGAAAGCCAGCTCACACAGATCATTTTAAGTTACATTCAGAAGCATCAAATAGTCAATTATATTATTACATCTTTATACCTTAGTATCATAAAACCATGACCATTCAAATGTCTTTTGAACCATCTTCATTAATTCTCAATGTATGTCGATAGGCTAAGGTCTTTCAATGGTTAGAGAAATGTACCCCGCACATGCTCGAGAGGTGTTTTCTTTGTTATGGCTTCATTTATTATGTGTTAGGGTTCAGGGATCAGTTTTCTGTAGGAGCTTTGCAGACTGCCAAAAATAGCCTTCAAAACACAACTCAGAAGTGAACGTGAAAAACAAGATTTTTTTTTCCTTTATGGTAAATAGTACGGAGGCTCAGCAACCTACTAAAAAAGTGAATTGCTGCTCCCAGAGGTTTCCAGGAGAGACAAACTTTTTTGGCCAGAAAAAAGGTGATCTTGGGAAGCTGGAGGTGTTGTTGTTGTGTGCCTTTGTGTCTGACTTTTGTGGCCCTATCATGGAGTTTTCTGGGGCTGAGAGTGTGTGTCACACCCAAGGTCACCCAGTGGGTTTCCATGGCTGAGATGGAAATCAAACCTTGGTCTCCAGGGTCAACTAGATAACCACACTGTCTGGTTGAGGCATTAGGGACCACAAGTAGACCCAGGCCCACATGTTAGCTTTCCCTGATCTATTTCATGCCCATTTAATATTATTATTATTATTATTATTATTATTATTATTATTATTATTAAACAAATCAGATTCGAGGCTCAAGTTGATTCCTATCCTGTATGGAAAGATGCTGTACAACAGAAATAACTAGCAGTGTTATGCTGTCAAATTCATGATCACCATGTCCTTCCTCCATCTTTTTGCTGATGAAATAAATAAGTAAATAAGTAGTGCTTTTCAGTTGCCTGCTGATAATGGAAGAAGGAAATGAAAGACACAGTCTCATAAACACTTCACTGGGAATAAATTGCACTGAATTCACTGGAGATGACTTTTGAGTAGACATACTCAGGATTGCTCTATAAAAGCAACAAAGCTGATGCAGACATTGTTGAGGAAACACCCCTGAGATATATAAAATAATAATAATAAAGGCACTGCAAGAGCACACATTTCACCCCATTTACTAAGCCATTCCTTGAATTTGGCAGGCATCTCTGGCATGGAGCTGCTTGTTTGTGCCTGGTCTCTGCTTGTGGCACACTTTAAACTGGAAGAGCGTTAATGCATATTGAATCCTGGCTCAGGGCAGGAGATCTCAGGAGCAGATCTTTGGGTCCTTTCCAGGCCTAGGATTATAGAATCAAAAATAACATGGAAGACAGATCTATTTGCGATTGTAGGATTTACACAGCCAGAAAACTGAACGCTTGATCTGATCAGTATCTTAATGTGACTCAGTTCTAAATATCGCTTCTATCTTTTTGCCCTCCCTTCTTGTTGGAATGTTAAAGTATTAATCACCTTTAATACAGCCTGGAGTATTTTCTTCAGCTGGTGTATCATTATATCCACAAAAACTTATGTTTTAAACCATTCTTTCCAAATGACTGCCCTCCTGATGTGTTGAACCTTGGATGGAGATATGGGAATTGTACTCCAACACACCAGGAGGGTGTTAGAAAATATATCTTACAAATAGTCTTTCAAGAGTTCCAATTAAGTCATTTAGAGAAATGTGTCCTAAAGACAGTTGGTCAAGAGCTAAGCCTCATTGCATTGGTTTACATGAATTATGGCTGAAAAGCATCACTCTTTCTAATATTTATTAGGGTTTTCCAATGCCCAAGCAAATACAACCCAAGCTACAGCACCCCCTACCCACAACAGGAATTTAACAGGAGACCTGAGGTAATCCCAATGTTACCAGATATACAGAAATTATAAGAAAAAACTTATATCCAGTAGCAATTCAATAACATGCTGATATGTAGAGAGTTAAAACAACAGAAAATTGAAGGAAGAGAAATAATAACATTGGGTGGGAGGTGAGAAATGAAAATGGTGTGAAAAGATGGTGAACCTGAGTGGACAAGGAAGAGAGAAGAGGAAACTCAAATAAATAAACAGAGTAGACTGAACTACTTTATTGTTTGGATAGACCACTTCTTGTTTCAAACTGAGGTGCTGTTTTAAATATCCCTAGGAACAGAAGTGACCACTGCTTATAAACATCAATGGATAAAATCAAGGACATACTTGGGATTGGGCAGAATTTGTCAACTTCCTTCCACCCCTCAAAAATAAATTATCAAAATGGAGATTAAAATTTGGAGTGGCTGGAACACTGAACGGAAGCTCTCTATGCATTTTGTGGCATGTCTGCTTTGATTGGTTCTAATTTGCAGTTGAATAGTTGCAATGCCCCATGGCTGAAGAACTACTTTTTTCTCCCTGCACCATCTTCCTCAAAGTTCACTGGGTTCTGAGAGCTAAATACAGTTTCTTGCTCTGATGGGACAAGTGGAAGTAAGTTGGGGAGAGTGGCGGGATTCATCTGGATGTACATGCTGAAGAGCCAATGGACACTTCTGCAGGCAGCTGGACAACCCACTGACCCGCTGCTTCCAAAATGGCTTGTCTAAATCATCCATGTTCTTATTTCTTCAAAGAGCCAAATAAATTATGTGAAAAGATGGATTTCCATTCCAGCTTGGATTATTTACTTTATTCCATTGTAGGAAAGTTAAATTGTTTTTATATTTTTTTTCATAAACATGTAAAAGAGGAGACAACTCAAAATAAGCTGGATAATGGCTTCTGCTTTCCATTCCAGATTCTTGATGTGATTCTAGCACTGTGAAATGACTGTTTGTGTCTCTGTCAGACCAATCCACCACTTCATTCATCACTTCTGAGCACTTCGTGTTCAGAGTCAAGGCAAAGTGACTGCATGAAAAAGTTTGTTTTTGGTGGTAAAATTTCTTCTGTTGAGAGAGTACCTTATATACATTTGATTTAGATACACAGTATATGATTTTACACACACCAGTACTTCATAAAATGTCTTATAATTAATGAGTAACAGGTACAGGTTTTATGTCACTGATGAATTGGATTAATAGGAAGCTTTTTTTAAAAAATTGTTTTATTTTTAGAGAATCTTTACAGAGTCAGGTCAATTGACAGCTTTGATCGTGACTCTTAACAATGGCTACTCCAGGTCTTCTTTTGGTAGCAGAGATGAAAGGTAGACTTGCCAAACATCCATCAGTCAGTTTCTGGGAGTGAGGAATTTTGGGGATCATCTGCCAGAATAACTAATACAACTGATTTTTAATTAGTGATAAATAGAGTAATCAATCGTGAAAAAGTCCTACATTTACAGTGCTTATGTTAGATGTATTTTCAAAATTTTTTTTTTCAGAATACAGCCGGTAAAGTTATCCAAACTCTTTTAATTTCAATCCACACATCATTTTCTCTTCAGAAGATCCATTTATTCTAGTGAGAAAAAAACTAATTGCTTCCTGACTGATAAGGGACCACACACACACACATACACACACACGAACAGTAATAAATTCCCTCTTTGATCTCCAGTAACATTGTCCATGAGTTTGCCATTACTTCTGTGGCAAAATATCTGTGGCAGGTACAACATTCTTTTAAGTGTATCTCTGCTGCTCATGATTTTATATATTTTATCTCTCTGCTGCCCCTTTGTGCCTTGTTTGGTGTAGTTACTACCCATGATAGGGGAAATAATTTTTATTTTTGTAGAATTGTATTAATTTTGGTTTTATTTTTATGTTCCATATCTACTCCCCAAAATGCAGAGTCTCACTGATGTCTATCATCTAGTGGACAGAAGAATTAAAAAAAAATCTAAAAAACAGATAGGATTGTAACAAACAAAGCAGTCCCTTTTCAACCTAATCAGCGAGTAAGCCCCACTGGCCACTACAGAACTGATTTCTCAGTAGTCAGGTACAGAGGTTATTATGCAGACGTATATAAAATAGACAGAAGGAGGAAGTCAGTGAGGTCTGCCTGAATGATGAGTTCTACTCAACTGGAGAAGAACTGGAGACATTCTGTGAACTGATCTTTCCAAAGAGACATCTGCTGGACTGGTGATTGGATCATGGGTTTGTTTACATGGGAGACAGAGAGATATAGAAATGACATGCACTAAAAGGAGCCTGGTGAAACCAAACTCTTTTGCAGCCTGGATTGATATGTAATGGATGAGTTTTCCATCAGTGCTCTTTTCCACACTGTTTGGTGCCAATAATCAAGAAGACTTTATGCGGTAGATCATGGGGCTGACCTTCAAGGGTATTTGTAAAGAGCTGGGCATGTGGCTGGTGCTATGTACATTAGCAGGAATTTTAAAAAAATACTTTTTCAAATAATAATTGATGGTCAAACATCTGCTTTAGTCCTGGGGTTATTTAGGAGGCATTTGTCAGCCAGGGTTATGGGTAAATACATGTATGCATTTAGAACACTTATATCCTCCTGGATGCTCACAGTAGTTTAGAATAGTCTTTAAAAACACAAGCCAGCATAAGAAGCACAAGATCACCAATGTGTAGCCTTCCAGATCGAGCTGAACTCCCATTATCCTTCACCGTCGGCTATGATGGCTAGGGCTGAGCTGGGGGTCTTCTGGAAGGCCCCATGTTCCTGTAGCCCATCTTCCCTCTCTCCATATTCTTCTTCCTGGTATGCATGTGCTTGGAGAAGGAAACTAAAAGCATGGTAGTGTGGCCAAATTCAAGGATGGGCTTTAGGACATCAGGCATTGAGAGGTAAAGTCATCTGCAAATGTGGTCAGAAGAAAATGTCAACCTGAAATCTCACATATAGTTGGGAAAGTATGGATTGGGGTGATATTTCTTTTTAGTCATGGAGCAGCCTTGACAGCCTTATTCAACCATAGATCCCTGGACATTATGGGAGTACAATCCCCATCATTCTCACGGAGCATGAAAATAGTCAATGATGATTGGTGATATTGTGCAATAGCATTTAGGGACCTAAGGTTGAGAAAGAGTACCATAGGGAATGGAGAGGCACTAGAAGAAGACTTTGCTTCCTTTCCAGTTCTGGAATCTGTCCACATTTCCTTACAGGAGCACTTAACTTTGCATTTAGAGAACCATTGCTTTAAACTAATTAATTAATTGAGAGTTTAAATGCTATGGCATATTATAACAGGTTATAATTAGAAACAATTTAGCATAGCAATTTATCTTGATCAAGTAGTATGGAAAAAAACCATTTATCATCTGGAGCAGCATGTAAAGTGTATACTGAACACAGAAGTGCACATAGATTGTTTACAACAGTGGTGTTAAGTGCTAAAGCCCTTCCACTGAAACCTCAGCCACTTCTATTATCATCATTAAAATCAAATCTTAAAATTCAATGTTCTACCATCTGATTAATAAGCTATGGTGCAATCTTTATTGTGCTGAAACAAATCCTTAAATTCCCATTGATTTTGATGGTTGCTGATAGCAGATCTATCTTAATCAAGACAGCCAACTAATCATTTGATTATTGCTTTGAGATATAGGGTTGGATTCACCAACTGATACACACATACGGCTAATCCAGAGTTGTTCATTCCCCTTCTAAAATTATGCTTTGAATAGCTATATTGATATCTAGCCTCAATTTTGTTGCAAAAAGAGTTTCTTCTTCCAGTTGCTTTCTGGGGAGCACTGGCTTGTTTTTAGTCATTCCACTTACACAGACGGAGTCTTTCATTTTTAGATATCCCTTTGAGTTCCTCATGGTCACCACTCTATTTTTTAAAAGAATCTTATTAAACCTTCTGCTCTCTCTGTGTGCATTCTTTCATTCAGTCTCACACACACACACACACACACACACACACACACACACAGAGCCAGTAGGAATCAATACCATGTGAAAAGTAATTATTGAGGCATAAATTTATCATAACGGTGATCACCAATAAAACATTCTTTTGGCGACATTTTAATTTAAAATCAAATTCAAGAGTGGGAAAAGAGAAAAAAAATCCTTAACAAGCAGAAAAATAACTGCAGCCTCTGGAACACTTCATTATATGTTCAAAGAGAGTTCCATCATCTTCCTAGGCTCTTCTCTCTGCTGGACCCAATGCCTCTGATTTATGGAAATGACTTGCAGATCCATAGATGTGCTTGGCAATGACAGCCTTGCATAACACGGGTAATTCCTTTAAAGTATGCAAAGAAAAATGATTCATGTCTGGCTGGAGCTGGAGGACCCTGCCTTTTTCAAAGGGTCGCTACTCTGAGACTGTTGGGGTATACTGGTTTCCATAGTGATGCTTTTATTAGTATTAATGATGGTTTGGGCTGAGATGAATGTAGGGATGGGAGCCACAGGCTGCTGCACCTGTCACTGGGATCTACTTTATAAACAGTGAAGTAGGAGTTAAAACCCCAAAGGAAACTCACCTTGGTTCAGTTAGTGTTTTCTTTTAGGTGGCGAGAGCAAACTATATTGTTCCCTCAGTATCGTTACATAAAGCTCTGAGAAATGACCACAGTGGCTATGGATAGAGAGAGAGGTATAATAAATAGACAGACATCCTCTATATATGCTGTATTATAACTCCCATCATCCCCATAGAGCACTATCAACCTTGATTAAGTGGATATAGTGGAGAGCATGGCCCAGCACATCTGAAGGGCACCCCTTGTATGATGCAATGTTTCTAGAAGACAGGGGAGAGAGAACACTTGAGAGGCCATAAAAATTAGACCATTTCTGTACTACACTGTTATAGTGCTATTATTCCATTTTCAACATCCTATAGGGTTTGCAGTTTAGTGAGAGGTGTTTAGAATTCTCAGCCAGAGAGCTCTTTGACCTCAGTAAACTATAAAACCCTGAATTCCACAGGATGTTGAAAGTGGAATAATAGCACTACAACTGTGTAGCATGGAAAGGCCCTTAGTTTCATTCTCACTTACTTTTTATTGCCAATTATCCACTTACTCGAACAATCCAAGAGAAAGAACTACAATTGCTTCCAAATACTGCAGTCAGGTTTGCAGGATACAGTTGAAAGATTTTTAATAGTTCTTGTAAGAGAACTGTATCCTATGCAGGACAAACCAGATATTTCTTTATAATCAGTGAGTTCACCTTTTTCAATACGAAAGTAATTTCCCATAATGCCTGCACCAACTGCCCATATTTCTACCTTCAGTCTTTCCTAAACAGACTGAAAACACCCAGTGCGGACTTCTCACGTGACAATAAGGCCACCAAGTAGCATGAGGCATTTGAGAAAACCTGCATGGATTGAAAATAAACTTCCAATTCAAAGCCAGTCTTACGTGTGAGTGGATTTGTATCATAGAAATAATCACAGCTGTTATGAAGATGGAGTGACCCCAGTGATTCTTCCTTAATTATTTTCCTCCTCTCCACAATGGACAATGTATTTGTTAGAAGCACTGAGGGCAACCAGACAAAATCAGTTTCCATTCCAGTACTTAGCTTAGGGTATACTTGGGCTAGGCCGCATGCCACACAGCTCTCTTCTCTGGCTCTTTGTTATGTCTTCCAGCATCTGCTGCCTTCCATGTTATTTTGCTTAATGGCTCTTCTTCCAAGTGACTACACAGTTTAAATATTCTTGTGTCCCCACAAAGTGATATGTATTCTGCTTTAGACCACTGTTGAATGATAACCACCTTAGATTGCATCTTACAATATGATCCTGTCCATGTATATTTTGCAGTAAACCCCATTAAATTACATGAGGAGTGTGCATAGGATTGCAACCTGAGACCTCAACACTCAGGTCCTTTCTGTACTGAACTGTTATAGTGCAATTATTCCACTTTCAACATCTGATGGAATCCTGGGATTTGCAGTATAGGGAGGGGCATTTAGAATTCTCAGCCAGAGAGCTTTGGCTTCAGTAAACTACAAACTCCGGAATTCCACAGGATGTTGAAAGTAGAATAACAGCACCATAAAAATGTATTGTGTGGTAAGACTCTAAGTTCCCTTTGGATGAGGGGTGGCAAACTGGTGGCCTTCCAAATGTTTTTGAACTCTAGTTCCCATCATTCATGAACATTCTCTGTACCTTCTGAGGCTGATGGTTTGAAGTCTACTAACATCTGCCAGCCACAGATTTTCCATCTTTACTTCAGAAAGTCGCTTTTTAAATCTCCTTTCTCTCATCTGGGCATGTTGGGGAAAACCAATCTCAAATTACCTTGATATGTCTGAACACAATTTAGAAGTCAGAATTAATGTTCTTATACCTCCAGATTAGTATATAAATCCATCTTTCCTCCAAGGAGCTCATCATTCTCTGACCCTTGCTCATCATGATCTTGTGAGGCAAGTTAGACTGAGACCAGTGATTTGCCCAGCTACTTGGTACTGTATCCTATGTGGCTGATACCAAACCCACACTGTTAATTGTTGTTGTTGTTGTGTGCCTTTAAGTCCTTTCCAACTTATGACAATCTACGGTGAAACTATCATGGGATTTTCTGGGGCTGAGAGTGTGTGATGTGCCCATGGTCACCTAGTGGATTCCCATGGTTGAGTGGGGAATCAAATTCTGGTCTCCAGGGTCATAGTCCAATGCTCAAACCACTGTCTCTAAAGAAAATGCCTTGGTTGTCTCAAAGGTTGTCTCAAAGACACTTCCCCTCTTCATTTTCCAAGGCCATCTGAAAAAAGAGGCGGATGGAAGGATCTATGACGCAGCACCAGAAAGGCACTATTGGCTCTTATGAAGATCTTCCATTGTTCACACACCTGGCCACTCTCCCTTTCTGCAAATTTGCAAGCTACCTTTGCTCAACTTCATGCCTCACAGATATGAAGGATTACAGCTCCCATCAACCAACCTATCTGGTGGGGGACAGTAGGCATTATTGTCTGTCATATCTGGAGATCAGCAGATTGGAGAAATCTTGTCTTTATATCATGTGTTTTTTTAGCCAGTACTGAAATCTCTCTTTTAAAATATTTTTTAAAGAATTACTGAATTTTTAAAGTATGAGTTTAAAGAAGAGAAACAGAGGAGAATGAGAGAGAGAAAAAATTCTTTGTGTAAAAACCACAGTAGCTATAAGAGTTGGCTGCCTTACTGGTGCATGACCAAACTTCATTCCAGCTCCTAGGAAAACAGAAGACCTTTTGAACAAGACAATGATACTGCCTCCTAATCCTGTTTAATTAGACTTTTACTTGGAGGTATATGCCTGCACCTGGTTATAGAAAAGACATCTACACATCAGGATTCACCAGCTAAAGTTTTGTTGCTATTGTTTATCAGCAATCCTGCCTTTCATTAACATTTTATTGCTCACTAATGTTGAATAGCTGTTAGAAGCTTGTTTATGCCTGCTGGAATGGAGAGGAATAAAAACCCAGGTACTTGGTTGAAGGAAGCCAGCCTGGTGTAGTAGTCTAAGCATCAGACTACAACTCTGGAGACCCGAGTTCCAATCCCCGCTGGAGCATGGAAACCCACTGGTTCTCTTTAGAGAAGTCGCACTCTTTAAGCTTCAGAGAGGGAGGCAGAGGCAGATCCTCTCTGAACAAATCTTGTCAAGAAAACCCCATAATAGGGTGGCCTTAGGGTTGCCATCAGTCCAAAAAGACTTGAAGGCACACAGCAACAACAAACTCAGATGTGGATTGCTCTGGAATATGCTGATAGCTGCTGTATAAGGTGTCACTGGTTGTTTACGGCTGATGGAGAGTTCCCTTGGTTGATAATGCAAGCCATTTAAAAAACATGAACGCTGAGCACGTTCTTTACATCACAAGGGAGCAGACAGTTAACAGGTATGTCCTCACTAAGGCTAGGCAAAAATTTAGCTTCTTGGTAGTTATGGGTGGTTCTGATAAGTTTCTAGTCCTCAGGAGCAGGGAAAGGTGCTACAAGGCTCTCTTTACAACTCTAGTGGCTTTCACCTCAGCGCATGGTTTTCCTCCACTGGCCTCCCACCAATCCCAACACTTAAGCAGGTTTCCAATCCAAAATTAAAACGAAGAGACAAACAACTGATGCCCAAACGGTGGCGCACTCTGTCAAGCACGTGCTGTCGATTCGGCGCGGTTGTTCTCTTTTCTCCCTAAGAGAAGGGCAAAGGAAACACTCGGTGGTATCTCCCCCCCCCCCACACCGGCCCCCCGCCATACGCCAAGATTTACTTTTTCCATAGCCCCCAAGTCAGGCCTTCCCTATTGGACTCTTTACTCCGAGGCAGCTCTGCTTACCAATTCCCCCCCCCCTTTAACTGGCGAGCAGTTAATTAATTCATCGCCCCATCAATCTATTAGCTCTTATTAAACGTCAACCAGGAAAGCAGGGGCGGGGGAGAGAGGACTCATCCAGCCCCCAAAGCCTCCTGCCAGTTGTCTGCTCCGATCCCCGTTCGGGCGCGTTTGTATCGCCTCGTTGTGTCTTCGGCTTTTAAAATTAATGGCACGCGGCGGAAGGACGCCCAGCGATTTCCCAGGTGCGCGCGGACGCCTTTTCCACCGCCACCAATCCGCCTCGCCGGTGCATTTGCGACGCTTGTGATATGCAATAAGGAAATCTCGTCCTCTCTGCTCTTAACCATCCTCCCCCCCTTCCTCTTCCCAGAGTATTTAGTTTAATTCTTTAACAACAGCCACATAATTAGAATTTGGATTTCCATTAATTTTCCTTGGGCCTGCCTGCAACCATTCGAAAATCACATTGGTAATTAACGTGATACATCACTAATTTTGCCAAGCGCTGGCTCGCGGCGTGCATGCGCGGTTGCGGGAGTCTCCCTGCCTATTAGAAGCGAGAAGGGGCTGGGCAGGGAGAACTGGGGGAACCGGGATGGAGAAGAAGGGTACTGTTGGTGCGGCTCCTCATTTTCCCCTGAAGCCGGATCTGAACATGCTTTCTGTTCCCCAGCGCTGGCTCCTATCACAGTGGGATGGCAAGTCCTTTCCTGGTTTTAGTCGGAACTCTAAAGGAGCTCTCCAAGGGGCTGAACTTATTTTGGCACTAAGCCCAACAGTCTTTCGGGGGGGGGGGGGACATTCACCTGCAGTCCTGAGATCTTCTACCGCTTCCTCACAAGGCCCCCACTGGATTTCAGTCGGGCTTTCTCTGGAGTAAGGGCACCAGGGACTCCATCCAAGGAGGTTTTCTCTCCCCTCTCCGCCCCTCCCCCGCTTCGCGTTGTCACCTCACGTGGGCTCCGCAAGGCAAATAAAACTTTCTTTCCAGTAAATTTAACAATTAAAAATATTTATCGGTAGCAGATTTACGTTTGCTGTGTGTCTCCAGTCTTGGGGCATATTGGTAGACTATTAAGACTAATTAGCATCCTTTTCTGCATGCAGATTTACTAAGTTGATTGCAATATAACTCATCCCTAAAAGCCCCGCTTCCCCCCTCCCCGTTTGGCGCTGTATCGCTGGAGGCAAAACTCCCCCCCCGCCTGCCGCCCCCTCCCACTCTGGAGCTTGCCAACGCCGTTCACGTTAGCCGGGCCTTTTGCTAAGTAAACTTTAAAAATGGGAAGCAATAACCATTTGAGTTAGAAGCTTGCAATGCACTAAAAAGGAAATATTACCCCGGGATCCTGAGTGCGGGGAGGGGGGATCGGGAGACTAGGGTGGTCGTGGCCTGGGAAGGCGGTGGAAACCCGCGTCTTCTGCGCTTTCTGGAACAAACCCACGGAGAAGTCGGCCGCCCGTACTTGCAAGGTGAGACTTCCTTCCGCGGAGATTTCCGCAAGAACAAAGGCCATCGGGCTTGCAAGGCGAGGGCTGTGGCGAGTGAGTTCCAAGCCCCACTGCCCCCCTCAGGGGAGACGGTGGAAAGTTTGGTTTGCCCCCGGTACAGCCTGGTTGGGACAGAGGCCATTTCCGTACCGGACTGTTATGGTGCTATTATTCCACTTTCAACATCCTCTGGAATCCTGGGGTTTGCAGTTTAGGGAGGAACCTCTGAGGCCCGTCCCTAAACTGCAAACCCCAGGATTCCAGAGGATGTTGAAAGTGGAATAATAGCACTATAACAGTCTAGTGTGGAAATGGCCAGAGAAAGAACGGCGGGGGAGAGAGGAGGCGCTGAGCTCTTTTGGTGTTGCAGCCTTAGAAGGGCTGTTTAAGGGACCAAAATCGCAGCTGGAAATTTTATAGAGAGCTTCCTCGGACAAAAATCTATCTGCCTCCCTTCGCCTTCTTTGCTCCCCCTCCCTAATCGCGGAGGGTGTGACTGTTAAGAGCCCACGTGTCCTACTTTGCATTTAAAATATTTAAGCCCTTGCAAAATAATAAAAATAATTAAAATTTTTTTAAAAAAATACAACCTCCCCCCCACCCCCCAACCACGCCACTCGGCGCGCCTCTTTCCAAGTATATGGGAGACCCAAGCTATTAGGTTTGGTTAAAGCATACACTCGCTGGGTTATTATTAACACACTGGGAAGTATATAAGCCCCACAACTTTATTCTCTTTAATGAGCCTGGAAGAGCACACTGCCCTGAAGGGTTTTGTTCATTAAAGATGTAAGCTGGAGGAATATTGTCTCATTAATTATCTGGTTTTAATTACACTGTTACCCTTTGAATCCACTGATAGCAAGTGGGGGGGAGTTTACAACGACTAGACCCTCGCACACTCTTTAGGAAAGGAGAGACGGGCCTCGTTGTCTTTTTGTTTCAGTGGGCGAAGTTGCCTTGGAAAGGAAAGGGGAGAAGGAAGAAAAGGATCTTTCAAGCAACCTCTCAAAAACCTCCTCTCGAAAGAAAGTCCCATCGAGTTCAACCAGACTTACTCCCAAAGAGCGGTGGCAGTCCTGGGTAAGCCCCGGGCCATTTCCTCAGTCATGGCCTCACTGAATTCAATCGGACATTTTTTTTTGCGAGAGAGAGAGAGAGAGAGAGAGAGAGAGAGAGAGAGAGAGAGAGAGAGAGGTGTGGGAGGGTAAGACTTTAAGATCCTCAAGGGGTCAGGTTAAGACGGTGACGGGTCAAAGGGGGACACCCAGGAGCAGGGATCCTGGTTTCTGCTTTTCCAGAAAACGTTTTAAAATTAAAGCGGAGCATAAGCAAGGGTATGGCTATAGAGGAGGAGGCAATATGAGGCCATTGCCACCCTATAATCAAGAGTTCTGCCACCCCAAGTGAAACTTTCCTGCAGTGCCCCTATTTCTAGCATTGTATAGGCTTCTCCCAACTATCTGACAGGTTAGGGACCGGAGCCCTGTCAGAAAACGGAACTGGTTGAAAAGCGGAACCCATGTACTGTACTGTAGGGAGCCTGAAGGACTTAAGGAGGCTCACTTGGGACCCACAGGATCCGCACTGCTTGCAAAGTCTCTCAGCCGGCTTGGCGCGCGTTTTCCCCCTTTCCTCTCCCGCTGCAAGCAGCGCCCCCTAGCGGTTCCAAGCGAGCCTCCCTGGGCAAAAGGAACTGATGAAAGAGCAGAATACCCTTCCGATTAATGGAATTTGTCCTTAATTCGGAAGCATCCGAAGAGCGAGTGGTCAGATAACCGCGGTCAAAAGGTGGGGCCTTCCTGCAAACTCTAGTGGAGCCTTTAGAAATACAGTCTGGGCAGCCATAGAAAGGAAACAGGCAAAGTGGCCAAGGGAATGGGAATCCAGCACCTACAAGAGTTCAATATCTCGCTCTCCGCAAAGCTAGAAATTTGCTGACTGAATTCATCAGAATTCTTATTGGGGGGGGGGGGTATTCTAATCCTGTGTACCCCTGGTAAAGAAACAAAGGGTGAAACAAATGGCGAAAGACAGCCCACTGACTGTCGGTAAGCTCATTGAATTCATTTTAGAGTCCGTGGATTCGAGGGTCCTTCGGGCCTCAGCCTTCTTTGGATGGCAACATGGATTACGTTCCCTACGTCAGCCGATGGCAAGGCAGCCCCGCTGCGTCTGCTTCCCCGCACTTCTGCTGGACCTAT